>JAIOJX010000025.1:202916800-204260550 GCA_022376925.1 Tragulus kanchil | reverse complement strand
TGGCCTGTCCCGACCCGGGCGTCGAGCGCCCTCGGGTCCTGACTCCCGTCCCCCTTGTGAGCGCAGGCACCATGCGGCCAGTACGGCGCAACTTCTACGACCCGTCGTCGGCGCCGGGCAAGGGCATCGTGTGGGAGTGGGAGAACGACGGCGGCGCGTGGACGGCCTACGACATGGACATCTGCATCACCATCCAGAACGCCTACGAGAAGCAGCACCCGTGGCTCGACCTCTCGTCGCTGGGCTTCTGCTACCTCATCTACTTCAACAGCATGTCGCAGATGAACCGCCAGACGCGCCGGCGCCGCCGCCTGCGCCGCCGCCTGGACCTCGCCTACCCGCTCACCGTGGGCTCCATCCCCAAGTCGCAGTCGTGGCCCGTGGGCGCCAGCTCGGGCCAGCCCTGCACCTGCCAGCAGTGCCTGCTGGTCAACAGCACGCGCGCCGCCTCCAACGCCATCCTGGCCTCCCAGCGCCGCAAGGCGCCCCCCGCGCCCCCGCCGCCCGCGCCGCCGCCGGGAGGACCCGCGGGCGCGCTGGCCGTGCGCCCCAGCGCCACCTTCGCGGGCGCCGCGCTCTGGGCCGCGCCCGCCGCCGGCCCCGCCGAGCCCGCGCAGCCCCCCGGCGCGCCCCCGCGGAGCCCGAGCGCCCCCGGCGGCGCGCCCACCCCCGGGCAGAACAACCTCAACCGGCCCGGGCCCCAGCGCGCCACCAGCGCGAGCGCCTCCATCCCGCCCGGGTAAGCGAGGGCCCTGGGCGCGTGGGGTGGCTGCCCACCGGGGCTAGGAACAAGGAGTTACAGCCGTTGTGAGGATCATCAGGAATACCTAGCGTCTATTATGTATTCACTTTGAGAGTTAACTCGGTTCAGTTCAGCCGCTCAGTCGTATCCGACTCTCTGCGTGCGACCCCGCGGACTTCCCTGTCCTGCCCCTCCTCCCGGAGTTTGCTCAGAGTCATGACCACTGAGTCGTGATGCCATCCAGCCATCTCACCCTCTGTCCTCCCCTTCTCCTCCTGCCTGCCACTTTCCCCAGCATCGGGGCTTCTCCAGAGAGTCAGGTCTTCATCAGGTGGCCATAGTGTTGGAGCTTTAGCTTCAGCCTCAGTCCTTCCAGTCAATATTCAGGGCTGGTTTCCTTCCAGGATTGACCAGTGGGATCTTGCAGGCCAAGAGTCTTCTCCTCCTTAGCACTCTAAGCAGCCTGAGGCGTGTTTATTTCCAAGCATAAGGATTCTGCGAGGTCGGGAGCATCCTCCTCTCCCGTTGACAGATGAGGAAAGGGCAGCCTGCGGAGAGTTGGTAACATGTCTCAGACGCACTGTTCGCAAGGGGCCGGAGCAGCAGGTATTATGGGGTGTGTGTGCTCAGTCGCTCAGTCCTGTGCGAGTCTTTATGACCTCATGAACGGCAGCCCACCAGCCGCCTCTGTCCGTGGGGTTCTCCAGGCAAGAAGACTGGAGTGGGTTGCCATGTCCTCCTCCAAGGGATCTTCCCACCCGGGACAGGTATTTCTTCTCCTGCAGTGGCAGCTGGGTTCTTTACCACTGAGCCATGGGGGAATCCGTCATGGTCTATCATTCACATCTGTTATTTACTAAACTCTTTATCTGCACCAACTCATTTGTTCCCTGGCCCCCTCATTCCACCATGACCCTCTTAGAGCTGGAGAAGCCGTGGCTGGGAGAGGTGTGGTCCTTTCTGAGGGCTACCCCGGGGAACAGCAAGGACTGGAATTCAGAGCTGTAGGGTTCCTGCAGTCTGCACCATGCTGTCTTCCAAGTTTCAGAGGGTTTCCATCCCTGCCCTCGGCCATATCCATCTCTTGTGGAGGCCAGCAAGCCAATAGTGTCCAAAATATTTCCTCGCGTGGTGGCTGCCCACCGGGCTAGGAACAAGGAGTTACAGCCGTTGTGAGGATCATCAGGAATACCTAGCGTCTATTATGTATTCACTTTGAGAGTTAACTCGGTTCAGTTCAGCCGCTCAGTCGTATCCGACTCTCTGCGTGCGACCCCGCGGACTTCCCTGTCCTGCCCCTCCTCCCGGAGTTTGCTCAGAGTCATGACCACTGAGTCGTGATGCCATCCAGCCATCTCACCCTCTGTCCTCCCCTTCTCCTCCTGCCTGCCACTTTCCCCAGCATCGGGGCTTCTCCAGAGAGTCAGGTCTTCATCAGGTGGCCATAGTGTTGGAGCTTTAGCTTCAGCCTCAGTCCTTCCAGTCAATATTCAGGGCTGGTTTCCTTCCAGGATTGACCAGTGGGATCTTGCAGGCCAAGAGTCTTCTCCTCCTTAGCACTCTAAGCAGCCTGAGGCGTGTTTATTTCCAAGCATAAGGATTCTGCGAGGTCGGGAGCATCCTCCTCTCCCGTTGACAGATGAGGAAAGGGCAGCCTGCGGAGAGTTGGTAACATGTCTCAGACGCACTGTTCGCAAGGGGCCGGAGCAGCAGGTATTATGGGGTGTGTGTGCTCAGTCGCTCAGTCCTGTGCGAGTCTTTATGACCTCATGAACGGCAGCCCACCAGCCGCCTCTGTCCGTGGGGTTCTCCAGGCAAGAAGACTGGAGTGGGTTGCCATGTCCTCCTCCAAGGGATCTTCCCCACCCGGGGACAGGTATTTCTTCTCCTGCAGTGGCAGCTGGGTTCTTTACCACTGAGCCATGGGGGAATCCGTCATGGTCTATCATTCACATCTGTTATTTACTAAACTCTTTATCTGCACCAACTCATTTGTTCCCTGGCCCCCTCATTCCACCATGACCCTCTTAGAGCTGGAGAAGCCGTGGCTGGGAGAGGTGTGGTCCTTTCTGAGGGCTACCCCGGGGAACAGCAAGGACTGGAATTCAGAGCTGTAGGGTTCCTGCAGTCTGCACCATGCTGTCTTCCAAGTTTCAGAGGGTTTCCATCCCTGCCCTCGGCCATATCCATCTCTTGTGGAGGCCGCAGCAAGCCAATAGTGTCCAAAATATTTCCTCTAAAGGCCACGCCTGAAATACCACCATTACATAGGGCTGCGATGTCCAAACTGGGCTTTAGGGACCCCTAGGGCAACCCCGGAGAGTGGCAGGAGAGGCGGGTGGCAAAGAAGCCAGCCTCTCTGCTTTCATTTTAACCAGATCTGTCCTATTTGGACTCTTTTTTTGCCACCTGAGTTCCCCAGCAGGATTTCACTGAGGAAGAGAACCCAGGTCCCATCAACTTTGGAAAGCCCCGAGTTAAGTCACCCATTTCCCCAGGATATGGACTCTGTGAGCCTTCAGCCTCCCACCCTGAAGCCCAGATTCAGCAGCTCTCAGCAGAGGAGGGGGCCCTGAAGGAGTGGAAAGGAGGAGCAGAAGCCTTGCCCTGGAGATAGACCAGAAGGGGAGAGGGCAGGTATAGCGGGGAGTCTGGCCTGTGGTTCCCCAAATCGGGAATGGGCACCAAAGGCCACCTCCGCTCATATCCCTCTGGCGTGACCCAGGAGAGTGACTGCGCCAAGGTCAGGTGTGGAGACAACTTTTGAGGTCACCGTATCCAGGTTTCCCCTTTCACCCGTGGAAACTGAGGCCCCCGGGAGGGAAGGGCAAGGCCCTGAATGAGGCTGCCCTTCCGAATCTTCCTGGGCTTCCCTAGTGGCTCAGACAGTAAAGGATCTGCTTGCAGTGTGGGAGGCCTGGGTTCAGTCCTGAGTTGGGAAGATCCCCTGGAGGAGGGCATGGCAACCCACTTCCGGATTCTCGCCTGGAGAATCCCATGGACAGAGGAGCCTGATGGGCTACAGTCCCTGGGGTCACCAAGAGTTGGACACGACTGAGCGATTAACGCTTTCACTCTCTGAATCTTTGTGCCTTCTGCACTTCTGAGAATCTGACTCTCTGGGTCCCAGTCCCCTCTCGGCAGCCACTTGTGAGCGGTGAGATCTGAGGAAAGTGCCTCTCCTTCACTGAGCCTCAGTTTCACCATCTGTCAGATGGTCATAGCACCTCTTGTGGAGGCCGCAGCAAGCCAATAGTGTCCAAAATATTTCCTCTAAAGGCCACGCCTGAAATACCACCATTACATAGGGCTGCGATGTCCAAACTGGGCTTTAGGGACCCCTAGGGCAACCCCGGAGAGTGGCAGGAGAGGCGGGTGGCAAAGAAGCCAGCCTCTCTGCTTTCATTTTAACCAGATCTGTCCTATTTGGACTCTTTTTTTGCCACCTGAGTTCCCCAGCAGGATTTCACTGAGGAAGAGAACCCAGGTCCCATCAACTTTGGAAAGCCCCGAGTTAAGTCACCCATTTCCCCAGGATATGGACTCTGTGAGCCTTCAGCCTCCCACCCTGAAGCCCAGATTCAGCAGCTCTCAGCAGAGGAGGGGGCCCTGAAGGAGTGGAAAGGAGGAGCAGAAGCCTTGCCCTGGAGATAGACCAGAAGGGGAGAGGGCAGGTATAGCGGGGAGTCTGGCCTGTGGTTCCCCAAATCGGGAATGGGCACCAAAGGCCACCTCCGCTCATATCCCTCTGGCGTGACCCAGGAGAGTGACTGCGCCAAGGTCAGGTGTGGAGACAACTTTTGAGGTCACCGTATCCAGGTTTCCCCTTTCACCCGTGGAAACTGAGGCCCCCGGGAGGGAAGGGCAAGGCCCTGAATGAGGCTGCCCTTCCGAATCTTCCTGGGCTTCCCTAGTGGCTCAGACAGTAAAGGATCTGCTTGCAGTGTGGGAGGCCTGGGTTCAGTCCTGAGTTGGGAAGATCCCCTGGAGGAGGGCATGGCAACCCACTTCCGGATTCTCGCCTGGAGAATCCCATGGACAGAGGAGCCTGATGGGCTACAGTCCCTGGGGTCACCAAGAGTTGGACACGACTGAGCGATTAACGCTTTCACTCTCTGAATCTTTGTGCCTTCTGCACTTCTGAGAATCTGACTCTCTGGGTCCCAGTCCCCTCTCGGCAGCCACTTGTGAGCGGTGAGATCTGAGGAAAGTGCCTCTCCTTCACTGAGCCTCAGTTTCACCATCTGTCAGATGGTCATAGCACCTCTTACCGCGAGCCCTGGAGTGGCCGCCAGGACTGCTGTTGCCATCCCGGAGGAGGGCGGTGTGGGGCAGGGGAGCTGTGGCTTTCCACGGGAAGGACAACAACAACTGCCACCTGCCCCGTCGCCCTCCCTTCCTCTCCCTCTTCCCTTCCAGATTTTTCCTCTCCAGCATCCCGGTGCCCACAGAGAGGAGGCCGGAGGAAGTCAGGGGCAGCATCTCGGGGAAGCGTGGCGGGAGGGACTTGCCCATCTGGGGATCACAGGCGAGTCCTCGTGGGGCTCCTTGTGGGTCGCACACGGGCTCTGGCTCCCTTATGGAAACAGAAGGCTGGAAGGCCCGGGATGACCAGAGGAGATCGGCAGGAGGAGGAGATGAGAGAGGGGAACAGAAGCAGGAAAGTCCCAGGTGCCTTTGCAGCAAGCGCCTTCTCAGGGCTGTATCGTTGAAACCCACTAGCGGACTATGAAATCAGAAGGCTGTAACCAGAATGTTCTGAGAATGGAACGGAATGAAATGGAATAGAATCTAGTGAAGAGAACAGAGTAGAAACGATCGGCATGGGGCATACTTCGTAAGAATTTTCCATGAACCTTTGGCGTGATTTCTACGCGTGTGTCCTGGGTCGCGAGGTGCAATGCATTTCTTCGTCACCGATGAAATTTTCAGAAACCTCTGTTTCAGGGCAAGCTGGGAGTGGCTCAGGTTTTATTGCTCAGTATCAGTTCTCCAAATATGCGGGTGCAGGTTCACAGAGCCTGAGGAGACCAGACACACAGCCGAGACAGCTGAGGTCTGGGGGCAGCCCGTGAGGGAAACGGATGGGGTCTCTCTCTGAGGAGCCAGACCCCCCGCCTCCCCCAAGGTCTCTGAGGCACCCAGCGCCCCTCACGGCCCTTCCCACGGTTGCACTGCTTCCATGTCTGTGTCCGTCAGGGTGCCTGGGCTGCCACTGCAGAGTGCCACGGACTGGGGAGGCCCAACCTCCGGACGTGTCTCATCTCAGTTCTGGAGGCTGGAAAGCGGAGCTCAGGGTATCAGCTGGGTGATTTTCCTGTGAGGCCTTGACTGACGGCAGAGCCCTTCTCCCTGTGTCTTCAGACCACCTTCCCTCTGTGCCTCTGTGTCCAGATCTCCTCTTACGAGGAGACCGGCCATATTGATCAGGACCCGCCCCAGGGGCCTCGCTCAGACCTTCATCCCCTCTGCAAAGACCCTGTCTCCAGGGTGTCTCTGGGCTTGAAAGGGGGTTAGGACCCCAACAGGGGCTTCCCAGGTGGTTCAGTGGTCAAGAATCCACCTGCCAGTGCAGGAGCCCGGGTTCGATCCCTGCGTCGGGAAGATCTCCCGGAGAAGGAAATGGCAACCGGCTCCAGTATTTCTGCCTGAGAAATCCCCCGGACAGAGGAGCCCGGCGGGCTATAGCCCAATGGGCTGGCACAAAGTCACCCATGAGGGTTTCCCTGGTGGTCCAGTGGGTCAAGAGTTCACCTTGCAGTGCAAGGGGCACCGGTTTGATCCCTGGCCCGGGAAGATCCCATGTGCCGTGGAGCGGCTGGACGGGTGTGTCCAATAACAAGTCAGCGCTCTGGAGCGCATGCGCCCAGAGTCCGTGCTCTGCCAGGAGAGAGGCCGCTGCAACGGGAGGCCCACACAGGCCAAAGGATAAAGATGGATGAAAATAAAAAACAGAACAATGAAAGAGGCTGAAACTTTAAAGAAAGAAAAAGTCAGACATGACTGAGCAACTAAGGAACAACAAGAACGACAGAACTTCAACATGTGAGTTCCAGGGCAGATGCAACTCAAACCACAGCAGCGTGTCCGGGACTCTCCCGTCGCGGCCTCCTAGCCTCACGCTCTCATTCAGTCGCTCTCTGTCTCTCCGTGACTGTGTGTCCCTGTCTCTGTCCATCTCTTGCTCCTTCTCTCCTGCCTTTTTCTTCTCAGCAGCTCTCTTCCTCCCCTGATGCCTTTTCTCCACTCTCCTCCATTCCAGAGAGAGGTGCATAGCTTCCTCTCCCTGGCCTCAGTTTGCCCATCTGCCAAATGGAGCTAAAAATCACCCCTATGCACACGTTCCAGCTCAGCGGAGCTGATGCGCATGTAAATGCAGTTAAAATCACTGCACGTGATCGCTGTGCAGGGGAGGGGCAGACTCCAACATCTTTCTTTGTCATCCTTCACATCTCCCATCCTCAGCTCAGGACGGAGGTCCCGAGAGGGGCACTGACTTGTCCCCAGGCCACACAACCGATCAGACCAGTGTCCCCTGGCCGGGGTTTTTTTCCACTCCCCTTGTGACAGGGCGGGAAGCCAGCTGGCAGCCGGGGCCTGGGGGGACAGAGACGCAGCAGTGGGGGAGATCTGCCCTGTCTCCCGAGAGGGCAGCGGCCAGCACTCTGGAACACAGCTGGGGGCCAGACTCAGAGTTTCCAGCCCACGTGGTGGAGGGAGAGGGAGGGAGACGGCTGTCGGCCTGTTTCCATTTAGGAGCGCTCATGCCTCCCAGGCTCTGTCTCTCGTCTCTCCGGCTTTTGCACGCATCGCCTCTTGAGGGACCCAGAAGCCCACGGTGGCCGGTCCTACTATCCCCATTTCTCAGACGAGGAATCTGAGGCTCTGAAAGGCTGGCACTTGCTCCAAGTCACGCGGTTAGGACACTGATTCAAAAACCCCACTTGGCCGGGGTGTTGGGGTACCCCACTTCGCTGTCCACTCCAAGGCTCGGGTCAGGGTCTCAGAGATCTGGAGCAAGAAGAGTTTGGGCCCAGCATCCGTGTCTGCTCTCGCTGTGTGACTCCAGTGCAGCTCATTGACCTCTCTGGTCCTCAGTTTTTGCACCCGGGGCTGGCCACGAAGGCCAATTCAAGGACAGATGTCAAAGTGCCTGCTTTTTCAAACCGGCCCCTCTTGGTGGGAGAGGGGCTTACCCCCACCCCCACGAGCATGTCCCTATCAGACGAGTACAACGACGCTATCTGAGTTTTCCTACCTCTGGTTCATAGCCTGAAGACCTCTTCCCGGGTACTGGCCACCTGGGATTCCTTCTTTTACCAACCACTTGTGTATTTCTTTTGCTTCTCCCTCTCTAGAGCTCTGTCTTGCTTTTTTATTGATTTGCAAGCGTGCCTTCTGCGTTTTCAGGGTCTTAATCCTATATTTATCATCTTTCTCTAGTTTGCTGTTTCCTTTTGCCTTCTTTTTATTGACTTATTTTTGGCAGCATGTGGTCGGGTCTTCGTTGTAGCGCAGGGGGTCTTTCCTGCTAGTGCCCAGGCTTCTCTCACTGCGGCGCGTGGGCTCCTCAGCAGGAGGGCTCAGGCTCCGTAGCTGCATGGACGCGCAGGCTCAGCTGTCCCCCACCTGTGGCCTGTGGGGTCTTAGTTCCCCAGCCAGGGGTCCAACCGGCATCCCTTGCTTTGGAAGGTGGATTCTTAACCACTGGACCACCAGGGAGGCCCCTCTTTACACCTTCTCTATAGCCTAGGTTTGTCTGTTTTTTTAAGGAGTGAAATGTTTCCTTGTGCTAAGGCCTCTTTGGGGCTCTGGAGATCCAGCCATGAACAAAACAGACAATCCCCCGTGCACCTGCAGCTCACCGTCCAGTGAGCGAGAGACAATAAACAAAATAATTCTCGTGTGTGGTGGAGAGTAGCCATGGCTACAGAGGAAAGATAAGAAGAAAGGAAGGGGTGTAGGGAGTGGTGGCAGGATGTGACTGGAAATAAAGAGGTCAGAAAGGGCCTCACTGAGAAGATGACTGTTTGAGCAAGAGTTTAAGGAGGTTAAGAAGTCAGCCACGCAGAAGACTGCAGGGAGAGCAGCGCAGACAGCGGGAGCAGCTGGTGCAAAGGCCCTGAGGCAGGAGCAGGCCTGGTTTGTGAGAGGAGGCCAGAGGTGACCGGGGGTGTGCGGTGGCAGAGGAGGTCAGAGACGAAATGGGGCCAGGCCGATCGGGCCCTGAGGCTGAGTGGGGGCCTTTGGCTTTACTCCGTGGGAAAATGGGGGCCCGTGGGGTTAGGAGCTGGAGAGAGGTTGGCATGACTTTGTGGTCACAGGTTCACTCTGGACGTGGAGGGGAGGTGGGGAGGTGGGCTTTGATGTGGCCAGTGTGTTTGGATGTTTTCCTTCTTTTTATGGGCTGCCGTGATTTTACGGTTAGGTTTGAAAGAGTCCACGATTTTCGTTTCTCGGGCTCTTCACCGGGTATTACTTCAAAAATCACAGTCCCAAAGGCACGACATGAAAAGCCTCTCCCTCGCCGTGGCCCCGGGGGGCCTCTGACCTGCCCCCTCTCCCCCGTTTCCTGGCCTCGCTGGAGGCCAGTGGCTGTCACCCTGCCTCTCTCGCACCCTTTGGCTCCCCCAGTGCCTCGCCACCAGTAAGGTCAAACCAAACACCGCCAGCCCCGACACCCCCTCCACCAGCCGCACCCCACCCCCCGGCCTCCCCAGACCTGAAGCACTTCCTGCCCTGCTCCCTGGGAGGCCAAGCCACACACTTCTGTCAGCGGTGGCTGGCCCAGGCCGTGGGAACCGCCAGCCCTCCCCTCCCCTCCCTTCCCCTGCCCGGGCTCCTCCCCGGCACCCCACCAGACCAAAACACGCCAGCAAAGCAGGCTGGCGACCAGGAGCGTGGGGGAGGGTGAGCCAGAGCCCCAAAGCCCCTGAACAACCCTGGGCCCTAACTGACAAGCACCCCTCCAAATATCACTCTAGGGGATTTTTGCGCGGTTGAATCCCTAGGAGGGGACAGGGTCAGGGACGAGAGGTCCCATTTGACAGAGGGAAAACTGAGGCCCATAGAAGGTCAGCGGCTTGTTCAGGCAGCCCGGGGAGTGCTCGAGCGAGGAAAGGGGGCGCGAGCCAGGCCAGGGCAGCTGTTGATGGTTTGTGGCTTTTGCTGGACCCATGGGGCACCTCCCTGGAGCGCCCTGTGATGGTCTCAACCCTCGGGGTCTGTGGAGGGTGGCAGTGGGGACTTGGCTGATGCAGGACTGTGGGGACAAGGTTCAGGTCCAGGAGGAAGGGCACTGCCTAGGGGCAGGTGGAAGGAGCCGGCCCAGGGAGGGGGGCGGACGCCGAGGCACCCCGTGTTCACTTCCTTCTCCCCGTGACATGACGCTCTCATTTCTGCCCTCATTTCTGCCCCCTTGTCACCCACCTGGACCCAAATGACTGAGGCTTGAGCCTCCAGATGCTCCCCAAGGGGCCACGGGTTGGTAAGCGCCAGGTGTCCAGAGAGGGCCTGAGGCCAATCAGGAGACCGGAAGCCACCACTAAAGACTGTGCCACGCCTGAAGCCTGCCAGGGCACAGAGGGGACAGGGAGGCCAGCCTAGGTGGACAGATGGAAACCGCAGAGAGTGCCAGTGTGGTTCCTTGCATCCCTGGGGTCCTGAAGCCCCTCGCTGCCTGGGACAGAGAGAGGAGGGACCAGAGCAGGCAAACAGACCCACCCATGCAACCCCAGATGCAGCCCTCCCAGACCTGAGCCAGCTCCAGGCACAGGCTTTGCGCCTTCTCTAGGCACAGAGGGCTCAGCAGGCTGGCTCACCTCCGGATGGCCCCGCAGAGCAGCCTGGTGGGCTCAGCCCCGGCCTCTGAGCCAGAAATGCCAGGACCGCTCACCAGCTGGGTGACCTTCATGGAGTCACTTCCTGTCTCCGGACCTCAGTCCTGTCATCTGCAGGATAAATGACAGACAGATTTCAGCTCGCGTGTCGTCTCTGCCTGAATGGAAATGGCTTCCTGGAGCGCTGTAGCTCAGCGGCAAGGAGCGCTGGGATGGATTGGTGATGTCTGCCGTGGGTGCAGTCATAGACACATGTCACCTGTTTGTCGGGCTTCCCAGCTGGCAGAGTGGTAAAGAACCCGCCTGCCAGTGCTGAAGCCTAAGACGTGCGCGCTCGATGCCTGAGTCAGGAAGATCCCCTGGAGGAGGGCATGGCAGCTCAGTCCAGCGTCCTCGCCTGGAGAACTCCGTGGGCAGAGGCGCCTCCTGGGCTACAGTCCATGGGGCTCTGAAGAGTCGGACGCAGCTGGGGCGGTTCAGCACGCACGTACTTGCCAGCCCCGCTCCAGCCTTGTCTCTCGGGGCGCGTTTGCTGTTAGAACTGCTGGGTCAAAGGCCGCCAGCCCCAGCCCCATGACGACGCCGCAGAGTCAGGAGACCGGTTCCCTAGGCGGCTCAGCTCCCCCGTCCGGTGCTTCCTGAGAACCGCTGGGCGCCACGGTTCATCCTCAGGCCTGGGGTCGCAGAGCTGGGTCGGACACGCTTCCAGAAGCTCGCCGTCTGGTGGGAGAGACGGGGTGCAGCTGCACAGCCAGAAAGCAAGACAGGAGATGTCTGTGTCCTCAAAGAAAAGATCAGCGCAGGGCCTTGGAAATTAAAAGTGGTTAGGGACTTCCCTGGTGGTCCAGTGGTTAAGACTCCAGGCTTCCAATGCAAGGGACACGGGTTCAATGCTTGGTTGGGGAACTAAGATCCAACATGCAGCATCGTGTGGCCAAAAAAAAAAAAAGAGTGGTTATGTATTCACTGGGGGTAGACCAGAACACTGGAGAAGGAAATGGCAACCTGTTCCAGTATTCTTGTGTGGAAAATTCCATGGGTGGAGAAACCTGGAGAGCCGCCATCCGTGGACTCTCAGATACATACATATACATATATATATTTATATATGGGGTTTCCCGGATGGCGCAGGGGTGAGGGGTCTGCCTGCAGTGCAGGAGACCCTGATTCCATCCCTGGGTGGAGGAGATCTCTCTGGAGGAGGGCATGGCAACTCATCCCAGGATTCTTGTTTGGAGAATTCCGTGGACAGAGGAGCCTGGCGGGCTCCAGTCCACGAGGTCACACAGAGCCAGACACGACTGGAGTGACTAAGCAGCAGCAGCAAATCAGAAAACGCCTCATGAAGATGATGACCTTGGAACCTGTCTTCAAAGGGAAGATGTGAATTGGAAATAGACCATACGGGCAGGCAGGGGGTACGGCGTGGCCAAAGGACCCAGACAGGAGAGGGCAGGGAACAGTGTGAGGAACAGCAACGAGAGCCACCCCTTCCCACAGTGTCTCATCCTGCCTTTGAATGTTGCCTCTCAGCCAGGGCAGGCATGAAGCCTCTCTCTTTGCTCGTTTTTTGGCAGAAGAAAGAGAGAGGAGCCTGAGGCCCTTTTCCAGATTTGTCCTGAGGAGATTTTTTTTTTTTTCTCAGAGACAGCCTCCTGCCTCAGACTGAGCCAGGGTGAGAAACTTGGTTTCCTGTGCGCGGTGAGGAGCACAGACTCAAGTGTGACATTCTGGGCTCACAGGTGTGCTCTCCCAACTCCTGGCCAGCGACTTCCCCTCTCTGTGCCTCAGTGTGCCCCTCTTTTCAGACCGGGTGGGCTGAGCTGCACAGCCAGAAAGCAAGACAGGAGATGTCTGTGTCCTCAAAGAAAAGATCAGCGCAGGGCCTTGGAAATTAAAAGTGGTTAGGGACTTCCCTGGTGGTCCAGTGGTTAAGACTCCAGGCTTCCAATGCAAGGGACACGGGTTCAATGCTTGGTTGGGGAACTAAGATCCAACATGCAGCATCGTGTGGCCAAAAAAAAAAAGAGTGGTTATGTATTCACTGGGGGTAGACCAGAACACTGGAGAAGGAAATGGCAACCTGTTCCAGTATTCTTGTGTGGAAAATTCCATGGGTGGAGAAACCTGGAGAGCCGCCATCCGTGGACTCTCAGATACATACATATACATATATATATTTATATATGGGGTTTCCCGGATGGCGCAGGGGTGAGGGGTCTGCCTGCAGTGCAGGAGACCCTGATTCCATCCCTGGGTGGAGGAGATCTCTCTGGAGGAGGGCATGGCAACTCATCCCAGGATTCTTGTTTGGAGAATTCCGTGGACAGAGGAGCCTGGCGGGCTCCAGTCCACGAGGTCACACAGAGCCAGACACGACTGGAGTGACTAAGCAGCAGCAGCAAATCAGAAAACGCCTCATGAAGATGATGACCTTGGAACCTGTCTTCAAAGGGAAGATGTGAATTGGAAATAGACCATACGGGCAGGCAGGGGGTACGGCGTGGCCAAAGGACCCAGACAGGAGAGGGCAGGGAACAGTGTGAGGAACAGCAACGAGAGCCACCCCTTCCCACAGTGTCTCATCCTGCCTTTGAATGTTGCCTCTCAGCCAGGGCAGGCATGAAGCCTCTCTCTTTGCTCGTTTTTTGGCAGAAGAAAGAGAGAGGAGCCTGAGGCCCTTTTCCAGATTTGTCCTGAGGAGATTTTTTTTTTTTTCTCAGAGACAGCCTCCTGCCTCAGACTGAGCCAGGGTGAGAAACTTGGTTTCCTGTGCGCGGTGAGGAGCACAGACTCAAGTGTGACATTCTGGGCTCACAGGTGTGCTCTCCCAACTCCTGGCCAGCGACTTCCCCTCTCTGTGCCTCAGTGTGCCCCTCTGCAGAATGGGATGTTGCAGACCCGGGGACGGTCAGACGAGGGAGGGAAGGCCTGCAGTCAAGTCTGGGATGTGGTGAGCTCTTGGGAGTATCACCCCTTGGCCTGTCTGTGTGAGGCCCGCTCCCTGAGATAGTTTCCAGGAAATGTCTGGGTTCCTTAAAGATTCCTGGCCCCAGAACCTCTGCCTTGAGTTGGATGTGGAGCATTTCTGGGAATTTCTTAGAGAAAGCTTGCTCAGGCTGTTCCCACGGATGCCCAGAGAGTATGTGCACAGGAAAGCATCTTGTGGGGGGTGGTTTAACCACACCACACAGCGTATGGGGGTCTTAGTGCCCTGACCAGGGATCAACTGCTGCCTTGAAAGCGCGGAGTCCCAACCACTGGGCCACCAGGAAAGCCGCAGGACTCAGCATGTTAGAGCAATAGCAGAGGGGGTGGAGTAGAGGGACAGAAACAGAGAGGGTGAGAGATGAGGGCACAGCGTCAGGGCGGGCTCGGTCATGCGGAAGCCTTTATCACACCAGCCTGTGATATCACACATGTGCATGCTAAGTCACCGCGGTTGTGTAGGATTCTGTGCGACTCTACGGGCTGTAGCCCGCCAGGCTCCTCCGTCCATGGGATTCTCCAGGCAAGAATCCTGGAGTGGGTTGCCATGCCCTCCTCCAAAAGATCTTCCCCACCCAGGGATCGAACCCACATCTCTTATGTCTCCTGCATTGGCAGATGGGTTCTTTACCACTCGCGCCAAAGGTAAAAGCCAGGGCGGGATTGAGGGTTGAGACGGAACAGAATCAGACGGCAGAGCTGGGCAAAGTAATCACCCGTCCCTGGGGAGCCAACCCTGGTTTCTGGTCAGAGCAGGGGAGGGGCGGAGCCAAGAGCGAAGGGCCGCAGTTTGTCCTGAGGAGATTTTTTTTTTCTCAGAGACAGCCTCCTGCCTCAGACTGAGCCAGGGTGAGAAACTTGGTTTCCTGTGCGCGGTGAGGAGCACAGACTCAAGTGTGACATTCTGGGCTCACAGGTGTGCTCTCCCAACTCCTGGCCAGCGACTTCCCCTCTCTGTGCCTCAGTGTGCCCCTCTGCAGAATGGGATGTTGCAGACCCGGGGACGGTCAGACGAGGGAGGGAAGGCCTGCAGTCAAGTCTGGGATGTGGTGAGCTCTTGGGAGTATCACCCCTTGGCCTGTCTGTGTGAGGCCCGCTCCCTGAGATAGTTTCCAGGAAATGTCTGGGTTCCTTAAAGATTCCTGGCCCCAGAACCTCTGCCTTGAGTTGGATGTGGAGCATTTCTGGGAATTTCTTAGAGAAAGCTTGCTCAGGCTGTTCCCACGGATGCCCAGAGAGTATGTGCACAGGAAAGCATCTTGTGGGGGGTGGTTTAACCACACCACACAGCGTATGGGGGTCTTAGTGCCCTGACCAGGGATCAACTGCTGCCTTGAAAGCGCGGAGTCCCAACCACTGGGCCACCAGGAAAGCCGCAGGACTCAGCATGTTAGAGCAATAGCAGAGGGCGTGGAGTAGAGGGACAGAAACAGAGAGGGTGAGAGATGAGGGCACAGCGTCAGGGCGGGCTCGGTCATGCGGAAGCCTTTATCACACCAGCCTGTGATATCACACATGTGCATGCTAAGTCACCGCGGTTGTGTAGGATTCTGTGCGACTCTACGGGCTGTAGCCCGCCAGGCTCCTCCGTCCATGGGATTCTCCAGGCAAGAATCCTGGAGTGGGTTGCCATGCCCTCCTCCAAAAGATCTTCCTGACCCAGGGGTCAAACCCACATCTCTTATGTCTCCTGCATTGGCAGGTGGGTTCTTTACCACTCGCGCCAAAGGTAAAAGCCAGGGCGGGATTGAGGGTTGAGACGGAACAGAATCAGACGGCAGAGCTGGGCAAAGTAATCACCCGTCCCTGCCCGGGGCAGCCAACCCTGGTTTCTGGTCAGAGCAGGGGGGAGGGGGCGGAGCCAAGAGCGAAGGCCCGCCCCGCTTCCCGGAGGCCTGCGGGCCGCGGTCTCCTGTCCAGGACAGGAGGATGTTCTCACCGACTGACTGACAGGGAGGAAACACGCGTCCCACATCAAAAGGGGGCCTGGGTGGTTCCCACGCTCCGGCATCGTGGGAACCCTGCTCCCCTGGGTTCTCGCAGGGGGCCTGCAGACCGAGAGAGGCTGGGGGCCACCTGGGGACTGTCCCCCAGCTTGCCGAGGGGTAAATACAAAACAACCCCACCATCACACCCTCCTCACAGCCCTCCTCCCCCGAGCAAGACTGATTTTTGAAACCCAGACAGAGCTCTGTGGTTTTTAAAGGGTATCAGAGATTGGAGGGACTGCTCACACAGTCCTTTTCTGGGGTCGCCTCAGCCCCCGGGCCAGCTCCTCAGCCAGAGGCTCGGCAAGACCAGTGTCGTGAGCCCGACCAGACTCTGGGCATCACCCAGACCTGGGGTGGCCCCCTGTCCTCGCTGGCTGGCTGCAAGGCCGCGGAGAGCTGCGCTGAGGCTGCCGCTCGGCTCGAGAGAGTGCTGGGTGCGCAGTCGCTCGGTCGAGTCCACGCCCACGAGCCCATGGTCCCCGGGAGTGGGCCGGTGGCCGTGTTTCGGGACCCTCTGCAGCAGCCCATGAGCCTGCCGAGGCGCACCGTTTGCTGAAGAACGCTTTCCAGCCGGCTCGCCGGGGCCGACCGCGCCTGCTGGGTCAGGTTATCACACATGTGCATGCTAAGTCACCGGTTGTGTAGGATTCTGTGCGACTCTACGGGCTGTAGCCCGCCAGGCTCCTCTGTCCATGGGATTCTCCATGCAAGAATACTGGAGTAGGTTGCCAGGTCCTTCTTCAGGGAATCTTCCTGACCCAGGAATCAAACCCACATCTCTTATGTCTCCTGCATTGGCAGGTGGGTTCTTTACCACTCGCGCCAAAGGTAAAAGCCAGGGCGGGATTGAGGGTTGAGACGGAACAGAATCAGACGGCAGAGCTGGGCAAAGTAATCACCCGTCCCTGCCCGGGGCAGCCAACCCTGGTTTCTGGTCAGAGCAGGGGGGAGGGGGCGGAGCCAAGAGCGAAGGCCCGCCCCGCTTCCCGGAGGCCTGCGGGCCGCGGTCTCCTGTCCAGGACAGGAGGATGTTCTCACCGACTGACTGACAGGGAGGAAACACGCGTCCCACATCAAAAGGGGGCCTGGGTGGTTCCCACGCTCCGGCATCGTGGGAACCCTGCTCCCCTGGGTTCTCGCAGGGGGCCTGCAGACCGAGAGAGGCTGGGGGCCACCTGGGGACTGTCCCCCAGCTTGCCGAGGGGTAAATACAAAACAACCCCACCATCACACCCTCCTCACAGCCCTCCTCCCCCGAGCAAGACTGATTTTTGAAACCCAGACAGAGCTCTGTGGTTTTTAAAGGGTATCAGAGATTGGAGGGACTGCTCACACAGTCCTTTTCTGGGGTCGCCTCAGCCCCCGGGCCAGCTCCTCAGCCAGAGGCTCGGCAAGACCAGTGTCGTGAGCCCGACCAGACTCTGGGCATCACCCAGACCTGGGGTGGCCCCCTGTCCTCGCTGGCTGGCTGCAAGGCCGCGGAGAGCTGCGCTGAGGCTGCCGCTCGGCTCGAGAGAGTGCTGGGTGCGCAGTCGCTCGGTCGAGTCCACGCCCACGTAGCCCATGGTCCCCGGGAGTGTGCACGTGTCCGTGTTTCTGGACCCTCTGCAGCAGCCCATGAGCCTGCCGAGGCGCACCGTTTGCTGAAGAACGCTTTCCAGCCGGCTCGCCGGGGCCGACCGCGCCTGCTGGGTCAGGCCTCCAGCCAGCACGGCCGGGCTCAGCCCTGAGCAGGCGGACAAGCCACGGGGGCTGCAGCGGCGCCTTCCCCAGCCGTCACTGCCCCATCCCTCTCCTGGCAACGTCCCCAGGCCCTTCAGGCGGCTCCCTGGCTTTTTCCTTTTTTTTTTTCCCTATGTCAGGTCCTCCTTGTGGCACAAGGGAGCTTTGTTGCCACATGTGAAATCTTCCTTTCGATGTGTGGGATCTAGTTCCCCAGCCAGAGAGCAAACCCAGGCCCCCTGAATTGAGAGGGCGGAGTCTTAACCCGTGGACCACCAGGGAAGTCCCTGCTCCCTGGCTTTCCTTACATTCCTCCTCAACAAAACTCCCTCTTCTGGGGCTCCATGCCCATCGACGGCCTGGTGGCAGTTCATCCACAAAACTAAGCCCTGGAGTCTGGATTCAGGCGGGCGCATTGTGCAGACCCCAGCAGGCTTCCTCCCTGAGCCCTCCCGACTACCTTACAGGAGAGGTATCATTATCATCCCCATTTTACAGATAAGGAGACTGAGGAGCGTAGCGCTTACGTGACTCTCCAAGCTTATCGGTGCAATCAATGCCTTAATGGTCTCTTCTCCGAGATGGAGAGAGGTTACACCGTGACTTAGTGGGTTGGCTGCAAGAGAGGTGAGACTAGCCAATATTACATGGTGATGGTGATGATGGCGGTGATGACGGTTAAAGCTGTAGTCTTTATTAGGTACCAGGAAAGGTGCTCAGCCTTCGAGATGTGAAATGAAAAAAATTAGGTGAAAATGTTAGTCACTCAGTCATGTCGAACTCTTTACAGCCTCATGGACTGCAGCCCACCAGGCTCCTCTGTCCATGGGATTCTCCAGGCAAGAACACTGGGTTGCCATTTCCTTCTCCAGAGGATCTTCTCCAAAGGGAAATGCCGTATTACCCTTGTTTTACTGATAGGGAAACACATGCATGAGCGATGTGGTCATGTGCCATGTGTTACCCAGCTGATTGATGGCTGAGGTGAAATATGAAAGGAGCTCTGGATGATTCCAAAAGCCCAACCCCTTTGGAGGGAAGAGCAAATGGAGGAAGCGAGCTACATTTTCCTAGGGCCTTTTCATTTGAAGGGGGACAATACCTCAGTCACAGGAACTGGCATCAATAAATATTCCAGAAGGGAAACGTGTTCATCGTCCAATATCTTTGGAAAACCTGGATTTATCATAGCTAACCTATTTCCTTGTGCAGGACTTATCAGAGCCTTTAATGTGTTCATATGTGTTGTGAATTTCTAGCAGGAGACATGGTGATCCCTAAACCCTTCTTTCCCAGAACTTTTATGGAGCTCAGCAAACTCTGAAAGAAGCTAGAATGGCTAAATCACGAATAGATGGCTTTCAGGCACAGTGGCCAATGAAAGGGAACAGTGGCCTTCTGTCACCTTGGAGGAGGCCAGCTGTGGAGTGGGAGAGGGTCGGTACTAAGCCTAGAGGTTCGTTCCATGATCACGGGGGCAGAGGTCCTGGCTGCACTCCATCCCGAATGGAACTCCCTGATGTTCATTCTAGATGACCGAGACAGGCACAAAGGGGTCAGAGAGTGCCCACTGAGCCAGAGGCAGAAGGCAAAGCAGGGTCCTCTGCTCTGGTGAGGGAAGGCTACAGTCTCTTCTCTTCTCCCCTCAGAGTCCCCGCGCTCCCGGTGAAGAACTTGAATGGAACAGGGCCAGTCCATCCGGCCCTGGCAGGTGAGGACCCACGAGCTGGCAGCCGCACCTGTCGGCCCGTTGACTCCGCCCCTTGGTGGGCGTGGTCCAGGGACACATCCCCTACCATTGGGCTATCCCTCTGGGTGGGCGGGGCCCGCAGAAGGCACTCAGCTCGGCCTCACCCTTGGGTGGGGCTCAGTGGGCAGGGCCCATGCGGCGCCCCACCCACCCATCAGGATTCCTGGGCCTACCAAGTGGGCGGAGTCTGGGGAGAGGCCCCACGGTCCACCTGACGGTGGGGAAGCGGGGTGGCCGGGGCCTGGATGAGGACCCCGTGCCCTGATGATCGCCGCCGCGCCCCCAGGGATGACCGGCATCCTGCTCTGCGCCGCTGGGCTGCCCGTGTGCCTGACGCAAAGGAGCTCTGGATGATTCCAAAAGCCCAACCCCTTTGGAGGGAAGAGCAAATGGAGGAAGCGAGCTACATTTTCCTAGGGCCTTTTCATTTGAAGGGGGACAATACCTCAGTCACAGGAACTGGCATCAATAAATATTCCAGAAGGGAAACGTGTTCATCGTCCAATATCTTTGGAAAACCTGGATTTATCATAGCTAACCTATTTCCTTGTGCAGGACTTATCAGAGCCTTTAATGTGTTCATATGTGTTGTGAATTTCCTAGCAGGAGACATGGTGATCCCTAAACCCTTCTTTCCCAGAACTTTTATGGAGCTCAGCAAACTCTGAAAGAAGCTAGAATGGCTAAATCACGAATAGATGGCTTTCAGGCACAGTGGCCAATGAAAGGGAACAGTGGCCTTCTGTCACCTTGGAGGAGGCCAGCTGTGGAGTGGGAGAGGGTCGGTACTAAGCCTAGAGGTTCGTTCCATGATCACGGGGGCAGAGGTCCTGGCTGCACTCCATCCCGAATGGAACTCCCTGATGTTCATTCTAGATGACCGAGACAGGCACAAAGGGGTCAGAGAGTGCCCACTGAGCCAGAGGCAGAAGGCAAAGCAGGGTCCTCTGCTCTGGTGAGGGAAGGCTACAGTCTCTTCTCTTCTCCCCTCAGAGTCCCCGCTCCCGGTGAAGAACTTGAATGGAACAGGGCCAGTCCATCCGGCCCTGGCAGGTGAGGACCCACGAGCTGGCAGCCGCACCTGTCGGCCCGTTGACTCCGCCCCTTGGTGGGCGTGGTCCAGGGACACATCCCCTACCATTGGGCTATCCCTCTGGGTGGGCGGGGCCCGCAGAAGGCACTCAGCTCGGCCTCACCCTTGGGTGGGGCTCAGTGGGCAGGGCCCATGCGGCGCCCCACCCACCCATCAGGATTCCTGGGCCTACCAAGTGGGCGGAGTCTGGGGAGAGGCCCCACGGTCCACCTGACGGTGGGGAAGCGGGGTGGCCGGGGCCTGGATGAGGACCCCGTGCCCTGATGATCGCCGCCGCGCCCCCAGGGATGACCGGCATCCTGCTCTGCGCCGCTGGGCTGCCCGTGTGCCTGACGCGGGCCCCGAAGCCCATCCTGCACCCGCCGCCCGTGAGCAAGAGCGACGTGAAGCCCGTGCCCGGCGTGCCCGGCGTGTGCCGCAAGACCAAGAAGAAGCACCTCAAGAAGAGTAGGCCTCCCGCGCCCGACCCTGACCCCTGAAACGAACCCCTCTAACCCCAGAACACAGCCCCTCCGTGACCCCATCTGAACCCTTCTTCGCTGGCCCCATCTGCCACCAACTCCGAGTCCACCAAGCCTCTCGCAACCCCTGACACGGGACTCCTGCCAACCCTTAGAGCCTCTGACCCCACCCCTCAGCCCCCCGAGCCTGTCCTGAGCCAAGCCCTCAAGGCTAGACTCTGGGTACAGTCAAGCCCGGCCCAATTCTGTCCTTGCAGGTAAGAACCTGGAGGATGTGGTTCGAAGGTACATGCAGAAGGTGAAGAACCCACCTGACGAGGTGAGCCCCCAGGGGAAGGTGGGGGGCTCCGGAGGACAGACAGCCTCCCCTCCAGAGATGAGGAGCCCAGAGCCCCCTGCCCTGCACCCTCCTCGCAAGGTTCTATGTGCTACCCCCCCTTCTTCCAGTGTGTGGGTTTGCCTTCCCACTGCCTTTAGAGAGTCTTTTGATAAACAGAAATGCTACGTTGAACAGAATCACATTCATCAGCCTTTGGATGATCAACCATTTTTGCATCTTATTTTCACCCAAGGCGTATTCAAGTCTTTTTTTGGGGGGGTGGATGGCGGTTGGGGAGGGAGGGGGCGGGCGGGCCACTTCTATTGGTCTTTCATTATCTATTTTCATCCATCTTTGTTCTTTGGCCCGTGTGGGCCTCCCATCGCGGTGGCCTCTGTTGCCGCAGAGCGCCGGCTCTGGGTGCATTCGCTCCAGAGCTCCGGCTCGGTCATTGGACACATCAGTCCAGCCGCTCCGCGGCACGTGGGATCTTCCCAGGCCAGGGATCGAATCGGCGCCCTTTGCACTGCAAGGCGGTGTCCTTACCCACTGGACCACCAGGGAAGCCCCGCAAGTTTTGTTTTTGATAGTGAAGGCTTGACTCTGCCTGGAGGAGGTGTGAGGGAGCCGTCTCTTCCCCTGCCGTGCATCTGAATTCAGTACCAGGGGGTGTCCCCTGCCTTTGCTAGATGGGGCCAAAGAGAGGGTGGTCTCCAGCCTTTGGGGACTGAGGGTCTGGCCCCTGCCGAGGGGCAGCGCTGCCCTCCCCAGCGCTCAGTCTCCCCTCTGTGCGCCCTCCTCCGCCCCCCAGGACTGCACCATCTGCATGGAGCGGCTGGTCACGGCCTCCGGCTACGAGGGCGTGCTTCGGCACAAGGGCGTGCGCCCCGAGCTCGTGGGCCGCCTGGGCCGCTGCGGCCACATGTACCACCTGCTGTGCCTCGTGGCCATGTACTCCAATGGCAACAAGGTGGGCTGGGCGGGGCCGTGGGCGGGGAGTGCGCAGGAGGGCTGGGGGCGGGGCTGGACGCCTGGGGACCTCACGGCCACCCCACCCCCACGCCCTAGGATGGCAGCCTGCAGTGCCCCACCTGCAAGGCCATCTACGGGGAGAAGACCGGCACTCAGCCCCCGGGGAAGATGGAGTTTCACCTCATCCCTCACTCGCTGCCCGGCTTCGCTGACACGCAGACCATCCGCATCGTTTACGACATCCCCACCGGCATCCAGGTGAGCCCCCGGCCGCTGACCCGAGCCCGCCAGAGGTCCCCTGCTGCTGTCTAAGGTTCACCCCCCTGCTGCCCCTCCCCACAGGGCCCCGAGCACCCCAACCCAGGCAAGAAGTTCACCGCAAGAGGCTTCCCTCGCCACTGTTACCTGCCCAACAACGAGAAGGGCCGGAAGGTGGGTGCCTCCAGGGCCGGGGCGTGTGGGAGCAGCTGGGGCCCCACCCTGCGTCAGCGCTGACGGCGGCCACCCAGTACGCATGTGTGTCTTTAGCCCTCTGAGGCCAAGGTCTTAACCCCATTCTAGAGATAAGAAAGGGCTTCCCTGGTAGCCCAGCTGGTGAAGAATCTGCCTGCAGTGCTAGAGACCTCAGTTCAATTCCTGGGTCCAGAAGATCCCCTGGAGAAGGGATAGGCTGCCCACTCCAGTATTCTTGGACTTCCCTGGTGGCTCAGTCTGTAGACCTGGTTTAATCCCTGGCTTGGGGAGAGCGCCTGGAGGAGGGTATGGCAAGCCACTCTGGTATTCTTGCCTGGAGATCCCCGTGACAGAGGAGCCTGGTGGGCTACAGTCCATGGGGTCGCAAGGCGTCGGACACGACTCAGCGACTAAGCCCAGCACAGCACAGCGATAAAGCCTCAGAGAGGGCAAGTCATTTGTCCAAAGTCACACAGCTAGGCAATGGCGGAGCCTGGATTTAAACCCAAGCAGTCTAGACGCTTCACCGCCACGCTAGAGAGCGTCAGCTTTTACTTTTTGTTTTTCAAAAGAAGCCAGAAATTCTGATTTTACACGGGAAATCTTCAAGTTTTTGAATATTGCCAACCAAGCAACGGAGGGGTTATTCCATACAGCGTGAGGTGCAAGCCAAACACAGCTGAGGGTCCTCGGTTTGAGGCTGTTGACCCCAAAGAAAGAGGCGGTATCATGGAAAGTGCTTTTCCTGGGGGAACTCAGAGTGGGAGTCAGTCTAGGGAAGGAAGTGACCAAGCCGGGTGGCCACGGGGATCCTGCAGGGTCACCGCACGGTGGGCGGGGCTGCCTGTGAGTCGCCCGCCCCGCCCCCCGCCCCTCGCCCCGCCCTCCAGGTGCTGAGGCTGCTCATCACCGCCTGGGAGCGGAGGCTCATCTTCACCATCGGCACGTCCAACACCACCGGCGAGTCGGACACCGTGGTGTGGAACGAGATCCACCACAAGACCGAGTTTGGATCCAACCTGACGGGCCACGGCTACCCGGACGCTAGCTACCTGGACAACGTGCTGGCGGAGCTCACAGCCCAGGGTGTGTCTGAGGCCGTGGCCAAGGCCTGAGGCCCGAGGCTGCCCACTTTGCCCTCCTGCTTTGCCCTTGGTCCGGCACAGGCCTCCCTCCGCCAGGCGGCCCAGGCTCAGGCCTGGGGAGAAGCCCGCAGGAGGAGCCAGAAGTGTTCCGAGGATTTGGCTGGTAGCGGATGGGAGGATGGCAGGCCCGCCGGCTTCAACCCGAGCTCCCTGAGGAGGTCCGCCAGGGTGTACCGGGAACGAGAGCAGCCTCCCTACCAAGAGACAGAGCCCCACCCCCTCACACAAACACACGTGTCCTGTTGAACACATGCACGCACACCCACGTGCCTCTACTTGCCCCCAGGCTGGGGGGGAAGAGACAGAAAGCCCCCTGTCATGCCCCATGTGGATTCTCATCTATGTCTCTATTGCATCCGTAATGCTTGACTGCAAGCAGGACTCAGGGCGAGCACCTGGGGGCCTCGGGTGGGGGACTCCAGGAGAAAAAGGGCACTTGGGCAATTCAGCCTCCCCCCATCTCTGCCACCCACTGATGGCCCATGGGGTGGAAGCCCCCAGATTATCCAGCATTTTTGCAAAAGGGCAGGCCAGAGAGACGGACCAGGAGAATCTTATTTCACGCTTGTGTCTCTTCAATCCTTCCGGGACCCTCCTTCTCCCCTCCCATCCCCAGGCCTCATGTCTGTCCCTGATCAAGGCACTGTTTCCCTTTCCTCCCCACTCCATCCTCTGCACCAAACCGCTCCCAACGTCATGATCCAAAGGCTGGAGCTTCTGGCTTCAGGAGCGAGAGGAGAAGGGCAGGCTTAGGCCAGCAGGTTTAAAAAAGCAGACGAGACAGCGAAGAGTCCATTTCCCTTTCCTTGGGAGGTGGCTGAGAGTTTCAGCCAACCAGGGGCCTGTTGCCAAGGCAACTCACCAGCTCCGCCTCTGTTGATTGGCTGCCACAGTGGAAGTCAGCCAAGATTTAAAGGGATGCCAGCGATTGCTCTTTTGAAAAATCTACCAGTCCCACTGTGGGTGGAGAAATAAATGGTCTTTCTCCTCCTCAACTGGGTCTTTTCCTGTCAAGACGGGGCGTGGGTGGCTCGGTTTCTGGGGGGCCTTCAATCCATCCCATGGGGGAGCTTGCAACAAAATGCTGAGCCAGGGCCACTGTCCCCCTGTCAGCCTCGGGCACCTAGAGATAGAGGGCCCCCATACTTCTCTGGGGCGGGCATGGGGTGTGATGGTCGCAGAGGCAGACCCTCCCGATCCCAATTCCGAAGACGGTACAAGTTAAAAGTTCTATTCTCAGGCTCAGGTACAAGGTACAACGACAAAGAATGAGGAGGCTGGCTTGGGAGCCTCCAAAAAGCAAAGGGGGGGCTTGGGAGACGCCATGATCGGCCAGTTGGAACCTCGGAGCCCCGATTTGCCCTCAGTGAGGAGGACCCGGTTCTGTGTAGGGACAGACGGGGATTTTTCCCAGAATCTGCAGCAAGTCTCCTATCATTGTCTGCAACCTCCCAGGATGCTGGGAGGCTGCCGCGGACGCTGCGATCCCCGGCGACCCCTGCTGGGCATCCTTGGGATAACACTGCATCTTTCCTGGTCCTTAGGCTTCTGTCCTACCCTCTGCTCACACAAAATGGGAATGAACCTTTGGGGGTAGTTTAGTCGCAAAGCCATGGCTGACTCTTGCGACCCCGTGAACTGTCACCTGCCAGGCCGAATCTTTGGAGGTCCTCCCAGTTCTACCAGTTGGGTGTTCCCATTTTATCTTCTGTGATTCATTCCGACATGTAAAACCGCCCAGTCCCCTGATCCTCAAGTCTCACCTGCAGTCCACATCCCCTGCGGAACTTGTCTGAAGCCCGGGTGCCTGCCCTCCTGCTCCCTCAGATTCTGATTCAGTACATCTGAGTGGAGGCCAGGACCCTGCATTTCCAGCAGACAATCTGAGCATGGGCTTTGGAGTCCCGTCTGAGAAATCCCTCTCTGGATTCCAAGCTCTTGCCGTGAAACTCATTTAGGAAATCACACACCTCAACCGCGCCCTCCTCTTTTTATACAGGGTAAACCGAAGCTCAAAGAGAGGGAAAGAGGCTCACCCAAGATCTCTCGGGCTTCACGGGTCTGAGTTAGGCCCACTGGACTCAGCCTCTGTTTTGCTGAGGGCACCTGATTTCAGCAGCCTGCGGCTAGGATTCTCAGCCAAGGACAGGGTTCAAAAGGATCAATGAGGTCCCAGGGACTGGCAGACATGAAAACACAAAGGGCTGCGTCTGTTTAGTGTCTCGGGCAACAAGGCCAAGTGGGCGTCAGGGATTCGGGTACCGCCGTATCCAGCAGCTCGGGGCCAGGCTGGCCTGGTCCGTGTGCATAGAGGCCAGTCCAGTGGAACAGAGACCTCAGGCTGAGCCGAGTGAGTCCGGCTCCTTAGTTCCTCTACTCCAGTCTGCCTTAACCCAGAGGGTGAGATTCATTCAGTGCAAGGCTGGTCCCCGGCCACAGGGCTTCCACGCCTGAGTTCTGGGCTTGGGGCACACGCGACTAGGCTGTCCCCAGGAGCCTGCAAGCCACAGCATCTGCGAGGGATGGGACAGCCACGAGGAGACTCCTGGGCCAGGGGAGGCTGAGAAGGGTCCACGGGCTCCCTCCTCCTTCCAGGCCAGCGCTGGCATCTCCTCAGGGCCTCAGGGGGCCCGGGGCCACCTTCCCCCGCTCCTGCTGCTGGAACTCCTCGTGGGCTTGGTCCAGGTCTGCGAGCACCTCTAGCAGGCGGGCAGCTGCCTCCCTCTGCCGAGCCGGGGCAGCAGCACAGGCCCCTGGGAGAGAGAAAAGGAGGCCACAGGGACTCAGCCAGGCCAGGGCAAGCGACTCAAGTTCAGATCCAGGGGCTTTCTCAGGCTCTGGATGTACCTGGTGCCCCAAGGACCCCAGAAGATGCCAGAGCCACACACACTCAGCTCTCGGACCTGCTGGTGGACTGGAAACGGGAGAGTGGGAGGAGGGGGCTGGGGAGGGAGGTGCTTGGCAAGTTGTGGGAGGCACCAGAAAAGACAAAGAAAAGGCACCTCCTCATCTCCTTACCTTCCGAGGCACTGGAGCCCTTCTCTGTATCTACCTCCGGAGTGGCCTCCATGTTGGAATCCTCCAGGAATTTCATCCTGAAAGTTAAGAGGGAGACAAAGTTAAGACTCAGGCTGGTCCCTGAGTGCCCATCTGCTCTTGAACCCTGAGATTCTGCTGGTTGAAGGCGACATTACAGGTTCCCACTAAACCATCACATCACCAGCATCGTCGCAACAGAGTTTCAGAGGCTAGTCTAAGCCCTTTCCATGCATAAGCTCATTTAATTAGCACAAAACACAGGTGGACACCTACTACTAGCTCCACTACACAGAGGATCCCTGAGACAGAGCGGTAATTTGCCTAAGGTTACAGAGTATCATAGTAATTGTTACCCTTTGTTGAAAAGTAACTATGTGGCCAGGCACCTACAGAGTTCTTTCCCTGGTCTTCGGGACAGCCCCATGAGGTAAGTACTATTGTAACTCTCATTTCCAGACTGAGGAAACTGAGGTACAGAGAAGGTAAGCAACTCGCCCGAAATCACGCAGCCAGTCCAGGGTTTGAACCTAGGCAGGCCAGCTTCAGGGGCTCAGATGGTAAAGAATCTGCCTGCAGTGCAGGAGACCTGGGTTCGATCCCTGGATCGGGAAGATCCCCTGGAGAAGGAAGTGGCAACCCACTCCAGTACTCTTGCCTGGGGAATCCCATGGGCACAGGAGCCTGGCAGGCTACAGTCCACAGGGCCACAAAGAGTTGGACACAACTGAAGCTACTTAGCACGCAAATGCATGTGGAAAGGATGAACAGGTGGTTGTGGGGAGGGCACAGCGAGGGGCTTCCCAGGCTGGTCGCAGCGAGTGGGGTGCAGCGGGGGAGCCCACCTGAGCTGGTCTCGCCCTAGAAGCAGCTGCCGGTACACCATCTGGGCCTCAGCGTCAGGGTCCAGTGGGTCACTCCAGTCCCCCAAGGTGACAGCCGAGTGTGTGCGGCTACAGCCGGAAGCTGGGGGCGACACGGCGTCCTCTGTAACTTCCCATTTCCCTCCCAGAAGCCCTCATGGCCAAACCCTGCCCTTGGGCCTCGAAAATCACTCTTCAAACCTACTACTTCTTCCAGCCCCCACCCCGCCTCTGTCTTTGCCCATCAGAGGAATAGCTTCCCTTCTCTCCACTCCCTCCCACATGCTCGGCTCGGCCACCCAGACGTGTCCCAATCCTTCAGCCCGCATTTGCTCTCCTTCTTCCTCTGTCCCTTTCTTCAACTTGACTACTTAAGCCTTCCTCTTCTCACAGGTCACACTTAAGCAGCACCTCCTCCAGGAAGCCCTCCTTGCTGTCCTATCCTGGAACTGAGCCAGAGGGTTCTCTGGAGTCTCAAAAGCCTCCTCTTGGCACTTGTAACACTGTATCACAATTCTCTGGTTATTCATTTGTTTTCCTGAGAACAACTTGAAAACAGTATCTGCATGCCAGGCAATATTCTAATCGCTTTGCATATATCATAGTAATTGTTACCCTTTGTTGAAAAGTAACTATGTGGCCAGGCACCTACAGAGTTCTTTCCTGGTCTTGGGACAGCCCCAGGAGGTAAGTACTATTGTAACTCTCATTTCCAGACTGAGGAAACTGAGGTACAGAGAAGGTAAGCAACTCGCCCGAAATCACGCAGCCAGTCCAGGGTTTGAACCTAGGCAGGCCAGCTTCAGGGGCTCAGATGGTAAAGAATCTGCCTGCAGTGCAGGAGACCTGGGTTCGATCCCTGGATCGGGAAGATCCCCTGGAGAAGGAAGTGGCAACCCACTCCAGTACTCTTGCCTGGGGAATCCCATGGGCACAGGAGCCTGGCAGGCTACAGTCCACAGGGCCACAAAGAGTTGGACACAACTGAAGCTACTTAGCACGCAAATGCATGTGGAAAGGATGAACAGGTGGTTGTGGGGAGGGCACAGCGAGGGGCTTCCCAGGCTGGTCGCAGCGAGTGGGGTGCAGCGGGGGAGCCCACCTGAGCTGGTCTCGCCCTAGAAGCAGCTGCCGGTACACCATCTGGGCCTCAGCGTCAGGGTCCAGTGGGTCACTCCAGTCCCCCAAGGTGACAGCCGAGTGTGTGCGGCTACAGCCGGAAGCTGGGGGCGACACGGCGTCCTCTGTAACTTCCCATTTCCCTCCCAGAAGCCCTCATGGCCAAACCCTGCCCTTGGGCCTCGAAAATCACTCTTCAAACCTACTACTTCTTCCAGCCCCCCACCCCCCGCCTCTGTCTTTGCCCATCAGAGGAATAGCTTCCCTTCTCTCCACTCCCTCCCACATGCTCGGCTCGGCCACCCAGACGTGTCCCAATCCTTCAGCCCGCATTTGCTCTCCTTCTTCCTCTGTCCCTTTCTTCAACTTGACTACTTAAGCCTTCCTCTTCTCACAGGTCACACTTAAGCAGCACCTCCTCCAGGAAGCCCTCCTTGCTGTCCTATCCTGGAACTGAGCCAGAGGGGTTCTCTGGAGTCTCAAAAGCCTCCTCTTGGCACTTGTAACACTGTATCACAATTCTCTGGTTATTCATTTGTTTTCCCTGAGAACAACTTGAAAAACAGTATCTGCATGCCAGGCAATATTCTAATCGCTTTGCATATATCAACTTATTTAATCCTCCCAGCAGCCCTACAAAGTGGACACTCTGATCAACCCTGCTTTACACTTGAGGAGACTGAGGCAGATGGTTAAGTAACCTGCCCACCATAGCGGGGGCCAGCCCAGGCAGGGGTGAGACACCCTGTGATTGACAGGTGCGGAGGGCGGGGCCTACGTCTGCCCCGCCCCTCACCTGAGCGCTCAGCCCGGAGGCAGCACGTCCAGTGCCCGCTGCGGAAGGCCCCGGGATGGCAGGTGGCCAGCTTGTCCGGGTTGGGGGCGCTGGCCTTGCGCAGGGCCGACAGCCATTGGTTGAGCTCGTTCACGTTCTGCGGGGAGTTCGGGGGCAGTCAGAGATGGGGCTGGACGCCCTCCGCCCCTCCCCCGTCCCCACGGCACCTCACCTTACACTGGAGGTAGGTGGTGTGCAGCACCCCCGCGCCGTCCTGCGTCACCACCTGCATCACGTGCGGCAGCTGGAAGGCGCCCTCGTCCACGCGCTCCACAGCGCAGATGCGCCCCACGGGGATAGAGGACCGCATCTGGGAGAGAGGACTGTCGCTGCAGGGTGGGCTGAGGGCTGGGGCCAGGGTTCCTACAGGGGTGTGCACCAGCGGTGTGCCCCGGCACGGCAACCGTCAACCGTATGCATCCGTGCTACGTGCGTGTCCACTTGGGAGCTCCAGGAGCCCTGCAGTCTCCGCCCGTCCCTCTCGGAGGGCCAGCTCCTCTGGGCAAGCGTTTCCATCGTCATCATCATCACATGGCATCCCCCGCGGCTGCCCGGAGGATGTGGTTCTAAGCTCTCTCCATGTATCACCTTATTTCTTCATGACAACGCATCTCTGAAGCTGGGTCTATTATTCCTCCCAATGTACAGATGAGAAAACTGAGGCCCAAGAGCATAAAGCCTCCTCCAGCTGGTGGATGGAGCCAGAACTGAAACCCAGGGAGCTGACCTCTAGAATCTATGCTCTGCATATGATGGAGAAAGAATAGGTATGGGCACCCTCTCCACTGTGAGCTCCTATGACTTGTGGACGTTCAGACACAAAAAATACGGGTAGATCTCCACGGGCGTCTCAGTTTGAGCCACACTTGAAAGGCAGTTCCCCGAGAGCAGGGAGTTCATAGTTTGCTTATTACAGCATCTCCAGTGCTAGAACACCGCATGGCGCATGGTGGATGCTAAACAAATGCTTGGGGGATGAGGGAGCGAACGCCTGGACACGAGTGCCTATACAGACGGGCATGCACCTCTGGGTGAGCAGGTGCCACTTTCTAAGAGTCTCTATGGCACGTGGGTGCGTGCATGGCCTCCCTGGAGGAATTCTCCCGCCACAGCGGGACCCAGGCTCACTTCCGGCCCATGCAGCCACAGCATTCCCCCCTGGGCTCCCCAGGTGGCGCTAGTGAGAAAGAACCTGCCAATGCAGGACACAGAAGAGACGCAGGCTCGATCCCCAGGTCAGGACCATCCCCTGGAGGAGGACATGGCCACCCGCTCCGGTATCCTTGCCTGGAGCACCCCATGGACAGAGGAGCCTGGCGGGCTAAAGCCCAAGGGGCTGCAAAGAGTCGGACACAACTGAAGTGACTCAGCGCGCGCGGTGCGTGGGTAGAGGCCTGGGTGGAAAGAGCTGAGGAGGATGAAGCCCTGTCCACCCCTGGGTGTGTCCACATCTGCGAGGGTGCGTCCCGGCCACCACAGGCGCACGTTCTGAAGAATGTTTGACGGTATGTGTAGGTGTTCGCCTGTCCCAGTCCTGTGCCCACCTGGCCCCAAAGGTACGAGCAGAGCCTGGCCTTGGACTTGCCAAGCTGCCTGGGGATCTTGGGCAAATCCCTGTCCATTCCTGGCCCTCAGCAGTCCCCTGGGTACCAAGAGGCAGCTCTGTGAGGGAGGCCACCGCGGAAACCCCTCCACCGAGGGCTGGAGCCCCACCTGCCACTCAGGACCCTTGGAGTAGGAGGCGTCTCCCGCTGAGCCGGAAGTAGCGTTTCTTGAAGGCAAAGCGTGTGGCCAGGCCCGGCTCCTCCTTGCGCTTGAGCAGGATTGAGGCTCCAGAATCTATGCTCTGCATATGATGGAGAAAGAATAGGTATGGGCACCCTCTCCACTGTGAGCTCCTATGACTTGTGGACGTTCAGACACAAAAAATACGGGTAGATCTCCACGGGCGTCTCAGTTTGAGCCACACTTGAAAGGCAGTTCCCCGAGAGCAGGGAGTTCATAGTTTGCTTATTACAGCATCTCCAGTGCTAGAACACCGCATGGCGCATGGTGGATGCTAAACAAATGCTTGGGGGATGAGGGAGCGAACGCCTGGACACGAGTGCCTATACAGACGGGCATGCACCTCTGGGTGAGCAGGTGCCACTTTCTAAGAGTCTCTATGGCACGTGGGTGCGTGCATGGCCTCCCTGGAGGAATTCTCCCGCCACAGCGGGACCCAGGCTCACTTCCGGCCCATGCAGCCACAGCATTCCCCCCTGGGCTCCCCAGGTGGCGCTAGTGAGAAAGAACCTGCCAATGCAGGACACAGAAGAGACGCAGGCTCGATCCCCAGGTCAGGACCATCCCCTGGAGGAGGACATGGCCACCCGCTCCGGTATCCTTGCCTGGAGCACCCCATGGACAGAGGAGCCTGGCGGGCTAAAGCCCAAGGGGCTGCAAAGAGTCGGACACAACTGAAGTGACTCAGCGCGCGCGGTGCGTGGGTAGAGGCCTGGGTGGAAAGAGCTGAGGAGGATGAAGCCCTGTCCACCCCTGGGTGTGTCCACATCTGCGAGGGTGCGTCCCGGCCACCACAGGCGCACGTTCTGAAGAATGTTTGACGGTATGTGTAGGTGTTCGCCTGTCCCAGTCCTGTGCCCACCTGGCCCCAAAGGTACGAGCAGAGCCTGGCCTTGGACTTGCCAAGCTGCCTGGGGATCTTGGGCAAATCCCTGTCCATTCCTGGCCCTCAGCAGTCCCCTGGGTACCAAGAGGCAGCTCTGTGAGGGAGGCCACCGCGGAAGCCCCTCCACCGAGGGCTGGAGCCCCACCTGCCACTCAGGACCCTTGGAGTAGGAGAGCGTCTCCCCGCTGAGCCGGAAGTAGCGTTTCTTGAAGGCAAAGCGTGTGGCCAGGCCGGCGGGCTCCTCCTTGCGCTTGAGCAGGTAGCCTTCTCGGACGGTCACTGAGGGCGGGACCAGGGCCCTGGCTGGGCCCCCAGCCTCTGGAAAACGGAGAGGTGGAACTGGAAACCCTTCGCACCCAGGATCCGCCAGCCAAGGGCCTCATGGAGGAACAGGATTCTGGGCTCCCAGAGAGGCAGCGGGATGGACGAAATGACTTTGGACTCCACTCTTTCCAGAGGGAGTGGGATGACTGAGTCCTGGGGTGGGGAGTGGGGGTGGCAGGGAGTGGGGGCCCCAGAGGTGGCCTTGGTGATCGCTTTCCAATCTGAGGGATGGGCAGGAACCAGCCATGCCTTACGGAGTCAGTGCAGGGAATACCCTGGATCCAGCCACCCTAAGGGGCTCTAAACCCGGGCTCCTCCCCTAGCCTACAGGGACCGCACTGGGCCACAACCAGGCCTCCACGTTTCCACGGGGTGCTCTGACCCAAGTGTTTCATGACCTGGGCTCCACACCGTAATATGGACTCATCCCCAATTCCCCTGCACACAACTATCCCATGGGGCCTTCCCTGGTGGTCCAGTGGTTAAGAATCCACCCGCCAATGCAGGGGACGCAGGTTCGATTCCTGGTGGGGAATCCCACATGTCACAGAGCAACTCAGCCTGTACACCACCACTCCTGAGCCTACGTGCCACAACGAAGGCCTGACATAGCCAAAAAAACAAATACTTAAATATTAAGAAAATAAAACTAGGGCTTCCCTGGTGGTCCAGTGGGGAGAGAGTCCGCCTTGCAGTGCAAGGGTCACCGGTTCAATCCCTGACCCGGGAAGATCCCACATGCCGTGGGGCAGCTGGACTCGTGTGTCCAATGACGAGCCTGTGCTCTGGAGCACATGCGCCCAGAGCCAGTGCTCTGAGACGAAAGAGGCCACTGCGATGGGAGGCCCACACGGGGCAGAGACGAAAGATGGATGAAAACAAATGATGACTTAGAGGCCAAAAAGAAAGAAAAGAAGACTACCCCATGCCCCACTGTACTCCAAGTGAAAGCCCCCTTCCCAGAACCCCACATGATGTGCCCCTCACCCCTCCTCCATTCCCTCTCACTCACTCTTCTTCATTGGCCCCCTCACTGTCCACCCCAGGCCCTTGGCACATGCTGTCTCCAGTCTGAAACACTTCCCCAGGATCCTCACGGCTTGCTCTGTGTCCCCTTCTAGGTCTTTCCCCTAATGTTACCCTGGGGAAGACATTCCTGGCCACCCTCTAAAGAGCTGACTTACCACCCCAGCCCCGTTTTCCCTTCCCTCCTTCATTTTTCTTCTCCTTAGCACTTACCTCTCTCTCTAATACACCGTAGGATTTGCTAGCTCATCTTGTTTACCCACTTGCTGTCTCCACTCGAATAAAACTTGACACGAGCAGGACTTTCTTTGGCCTCATCCACTGCTGTCCCCCAGACAGTGTTCCAGGGTCAGTTACATAGCAAGCACTTAAGAGGCATTGGTCAATTGCAGGATCCCCGCCCACATCTCTAGAGGAACGGTCTGCACCTGTCCATCCGTGGGCTAGCACCGTGGGTGCCAGGGCATGCCAGCTGACCGATGAGCTGACCCGGTCCGCAGGCTCAGGGCTGGGGTGGGGGAGGGGTGGCAGACGGGCAGGTCCCCAGGGTCCCGTGGAGGGCCAGGTCAGCCGTGGCAGGGCCACGGGAACTCACCCTCCTTCCCATCCACGTCCACCAGCTGGTCCAGGAAGTCTCTCACCCTGGAAATGCTCTGCAGCAGGAAGGGATGCAGGGGGGCCATCCACAGCTCCTTGCCCTGGCCCAGCTGCTGGCCCAGGTTCCCGATGCTCTGCACGGCCTGGAGCGATGGAGCAGGGGTGCCAGGCCTAGGTCACTCCAGTGGGGAAGGCCCTCCGTGGACCCAGAGTGGAGCCCAGAGTCCTGGCTCCCAAATCCGTGCTCAACAAAAAGAGAAAACTCACAGCAGCACCTCCTTGGAGAAACATCTGTCCCTCTCTATGTACAGACGTGTACCCCCATGACTTTATTCTGTGCCTCCCTGAACCCAGACAACCCCGTTCAGGACTGCTTGATCTCATCACGCATACATGAGCCCATGAGAGCCTCCAAATGGGGCCTCTTTGCGAACTATGGTCTAATTCATACTACAGTGGAAATGACGGCGAGCCTGCTTCCCTTCTTCCCCCAGAAGGGTGGGGGTTCCATTCCAAAGAGGGAAATAGCAGAATGAATGCCTTCACACTCAGAGTGAAACGCTGGGGCTTCTCCGGTGGCTGAGACTCCGTGCTCCCAATGAAGAGGGCCGGGATCCCTCCCTGGTCAGGGAACTAGATCCCACACGCCACAACTAAGAGTCTGCATGCCCAACTAAAGATCCCGCATGCCATGACGAAGACCAGTGCAGCCAAATAAATAAACAAAAGTATTTTAGAAGAAACAGCTAAAGGTGCCCTTCCCAAAAGGTTTCTCTGGGTCTCTTTCGGATTTTCCACGGATCTAGCCTCCTAGCTCAGCTCCCCGCATGCTCTCCCCGGACAAGCACACCCAGGAAGGGAAGGGGGCCTCCCAACAACCATCCCCGTGGGCTCAGTTACATAGCAAGCACTTAAGAGGCATTGGTCAATTGCAGGATCCCGCCCACATCTCTAGAGGAACGGTCTGCACCTGTCCATCCGTGGGCTAGCACCGTGGGTGCCAGGGCATGCCAGCTGACCGATGAGCTGACCCGGTCCGCAGGCTCAGGGCTGGGGTGGGGGAGGGGTGGCAGACGGGCAGGTCCCCAGGGTCCCGTGGAGGGCCAGGTCAGCCGTGGCAGGGCCACGGGAACTCACCCTCCTTCCCATCCACGTCCACCAGCTGGTCCAGGAAGTCTCTCACCCTGGAAATGCTCTGCAGCAGGAAGGGATGCAGGGGGGCCATCCACAGCTCCTTGCCCTGGCCCAGCTGCTGGCCCAGGTTCCCGATGCTCTGCACGGCCTGGAGCGATGGAGCAGGGGTGCCAGGCCTAGGTCACTCCAGTGGGGAAGGCCCTCCGTGGACCCAGAGTGGAGCCCAGAGTCCTGGCTCCCAAATCCGTGCTCAACAAAAAGAGAAAACTCACAGCAGCACCTCCTTGGAGAAACATCTGTCCCTCTCTATGTACAGACGTGTACCCCCATGACTTTATTCTGTGCCTCCCTGAACCCAGACAACCCCGTTCAGGACTGCTTGATCTCATCACGCATACATGAGCCCATGAGAGCCTCCAAATGGGGCCTCTTTGCGAACTATGGTCTAATTCATACTACAGTGGAAATGACGGCGAGCCTGCTTCCCTTCTTCCCCCAGAAGGGTGGGGGTTCCATTCCAAAGAGGGAAATAGCAGAATGAATGCCTTCACACTCAGAGTGAAACGCTGGGGCTTCTCCGGTGGCTGAGACTCCGTGCTCCCAATGAAGAGGGCCGGGATCCCTCCCTGGTCAGGGAACTAGATCCCACACGCCACAACTAAGAGTCTGCATGCCCAACTAAAGATCCCGCATGCCATGACGAAGACCAGTGCAGCCAAATAAATAAACAAAAGTATTTTAGAAGAAACAGCTAAAGGTGCCCTTCCCAAAAGGTTTCTCTGGGTCTCTTTCGGATTTTCCACGGATCTAGCCTCCTAGCTCAGCTCCCCGCATGCTCTCCCCGGACAAGCACACCCAGGAAGGGAAGGGGGCCTCCACCGCGGGCACCTTGGCAAGCAGCAGCAGCGAGCGGCTGGTCTGGGGATCTGCGTGCTGGCCCCGGAGGTCAAACAGCTTTGGGGTGAGGACAGCAGGTGCAAAGAACCGCAGGAAGAGAAAGCCGCTGATGGCCAGGTACTTCACATCCTGTGGAGAGGAGCAGCGAGTGAGAGGGACCCCCAAAGCCACGTCCCAGCCAGGGAAACTGGGACATCGAGGACAAGGGATCGGTGGGACGGGGGAAGTAGAACGGGAGATGGCTCAAGAGGCCATCCTGGTCTGCCAAGGAGGCTCTTGCCCTCTGGGCCTCAGTTTCCTCATCTGGAAAATGGAGTAATAATACCAATGCTTGCACCGTCAGACTTAGCCAAACATCCTCAGCCTGTGCTTTGTGCCAAACACTGTGCAGAGGGCAAAGCCCTGTGAAGGAGGCATCATGGTTAGTCCCTTTTCATAGCTGAGGTGGAAGAAACTCAGAGATGTCAAGTGACTTGCCCAAGGTCACACAGCTGATGGGTAGAGGAAGCGGGATTCAAACTCAGGTCTCTGATTTCTGTTCATGAACAGCAACACTAGCTCTGTCACATTTCTTCCTCAAGCAATCTCATGGGGTAAATACTATTATGCCCATGTTCCGGATGAAGAAACTGAGGCTTGGTAGTAAACCCAGTTCAGCTGACTCCCTGACGCACACCCCAGGCCCAGCCTCTGCCCTCCACAAGCATGGCACCCCTCCATGTGAGACACCAGGCCTGGGCCACCTGCACATAAGGCTGGTTCCCCAGCTCCAGCAGAGGGGAATTGGGAGGAGGGCATCTCTCTTCTGGGTGCTGGCTCCCCCGAAATGGCTCCTCACCTACTCCTCACACTCATCAACCTATACTTAGCTCCCAAGACTATGCGGCCGTGTTTATTTAGGGGTTGCATTCACACATAAGACAATACCCTCTCTGGGTGCGTGCCAACTTCCTGGGGCACGTCTGCGTTGACACTGAGCCCCGCCAGGACCTGGATCCCTGGAGCTGTCCTGAGGTGAGGGAGGCGGTCCCCGCTCCTCTGGAGCCCCAAACTGCCCCCAAGGCTGCCCCCCAACTCCAGCCCGCCGTGTTCCGGGGTAATTTTAGCCTTTGACCTCAGCTCGTTAACCGCCTCCTTTCTTGACAAGGAGGCACAGGTGTCAGAGAGGCAGAGGAAGGGGCGGCTTGGGCTGCCCTGGCCCCCTCCCTCCTCGTGGGCCCGAGGAAGTCTCCGCTCCCTGCCCATGGGCTCTGCTCGCCGTGGGGGCTGAGAACGGAGGACACTCGGGTGTCACGGATCACGGCTCCTCCCACAAAGGCCAAGCAGGAGCTGGCGTCCCGCCTCCCCCGCCCCAGCCACGCGGCTATGTCCCACTTAGCGCCTCCACCTGCAGCCCAGGCAAGAGCCCTGCGGGGGGTGGTGCAAATCAGCCTCATCCCAATTTGGAGGCCAGAGCTCACGTCTCAGGAGGAAGACAGGGGAGAAGGGAGGGATTCCCGCCAGGAGTCCGGAGGCCTCGCCTTGAGTCCATGACTCTTAGCCAAGGCGCCTCGCCTCCCTGAGCCTCAGTTTCCTCCTCTGTAAAATGGACGAGTACTGGCACCCACCTCACAGGATGGAGGTGAAGACTAGATGAGGCAATAAATAGGGAAAGCAAGGTCTGGTCCCTAATTGTTGTGCTGGCTGTTCAGTGACTCAGTTGTGTCTGCCTCTCTGGGACCCATGGACCCCAGCCCGCCAGGCCCCTCTGTCCCCAAGCCCAGACAAGAATACCGGAGAGGGCGTCCCTGGCGGTCCAGTGGGTAAGGACACCGCCCTGCAGTGCAAGGGGCGCCAGTTCCATTCCTGGCCTGGGAAGATCGCACATGCCGCGGAGCGGCTGGACAGATGCGTCCAACTGCCAAGCCGGAGCTCTGGAGCGCATGCGCCCCAAGCCGGCGCTCTGCGACAAGAGAGGCCATTGCGATGGGAGGCCCACACGGGCCAAAGAACAAAGATGGAAATAAATGAAAGATCAATAGAAAGTGGCCAAAAAAGAAAATCAAAAAAAAAAAGAAAGAAAGAATACCGGAGAAGGTTGCCAATTCCTTCTCCAGGGGATCTTCCAGACCCAGGGGTCGAACCCACGCCGCCTGCCTTGGCAGGCGGATTCTTCACCCCTAAGCCACCAGGGAAGCCCCAGAGCATGCAGTGTGAGCTGACATCCTCATCATCTTCATCATCTGGTCACCCCTGGGTCCCAGATCCTGCCAGACCACGGTCCCCACTTCTGCCTAGACACGCAGCACCCAAACTGTGGGCAGCCCAGGCTCTGTCCCGCCCCTGCCCGGCCTCTCTCTGTGACTCTGGACGAGCCACAGCCCCTCCCCAGCCTCAGTCTCCCCATCTGCCCAGTGGGGGCGTCCGGCCCACCTCGTGTTCTGCCTGGGGAAAGCGCTCCTCCACGCGCTGGCACAGCTGCTTGAAGGCGAGGCGCATGGAGGGCGGGCAGCGCCCCGCGGAGCCCACAATGGCGTCCACGATGGGCCCCAGGTAGCCCGTCAGCAGCCCCAGGCTGGCCTCCCGCACATGCTCCTCGGAGGCTGCACCCTTGAAGGAGATTCTCCTGGGGAAGCAAGCAGAGGGCTGCGCCTCAGAGCCCAGCAACTGCCCACTCCAATCCCTCCACCGGGCCCCACTGAGCCCAGAGAGCACCCACCTTCCCATCCCTTCTCCACGGCCTCCCTCCTACCAGCCCATGGCCGCTGCTTCAACATACGCAGCTCATTTCTCTCTTGGAACCTCTGTATGTGCTGTTCCCCCTGCCGGGAGTTACCTCCTAAAGAGACCGTCCCTCCCCCACTGCTCGTCATCATGGACCCGGGTTCAGCACATTTTCAGCGTGGACCTGCCAGGCACACAGTCCCGCCCCAGGGCCTTTGCACTTGCTGTCGGCCCCGCCTGGAACATCTTCCAGCAGACCTGTGCACGCCGCCCTCCTTCTACATCCCCTTCTCCGTGACGCTGTGCCTGTGACCGCCCTGCAGAACACCACACGCCCCTGCCCTGCTCCTGGCTCTTCCACGGCCCTCCCTCACTTCACTTCCCTCCCATCCACTGATCAGTCACCTGTAGTAATCTCCTTTAGTTTATTATCTGTCTTCCCCTAGAAAAGGGATTTGTGTCCATTTGTTTCCTGCTACAAGTGCAGCGTTCAGCCTGGTGTTTGGCACATGCGTGTGTGTGCGTGTGTGCACTCAGTTCCCAGTCGTGTCCAGCTCTGTGACTCCGTGGATTCCAGCCCGCCAGCCTCTCTGTCCATGGGATTCTCCAGGCAGGAATACCTGGAGGGAGCTGCCGTCTTCCTCCGCCAGAAGATGGTTCAGACCCAGGGATCCAGCCCGCGTTTTCGGGTCTCCTGCATCAGCAGGAGGGCTCTCTACCACCAAGCCACCCGGGAAGCCCCGCCTGGCACACAGCAGGTGCTTAACAATTGCTTCATTGCGTGGATGATGGAACAGCATTTTCTCTCTACGATGATCTTGTTCCCTTCCTTCCTGTCCCCATACAACTTGAGGGTCTGGTCCTGCCCACCCTCAGACTGTGAATTCTGTGGAAGCCATGCTGGGGGTTCTCAGCCCCAGCCAACCCTAGCCTCAGCAGCCCCAGGCTGGCCTCCCGACATGCTCCTCGGAGGCTGCACCCTTGAAGGAGATTCTCCTGGGAAGCAAGCAGAGGGCTGCGCCTCAGAGCCCAGCAACTGCCCACTCCAATCCCTCCACCGGGCCCCACTGAGCCCAGAGAGCACCCACCTTCCCATCCCTTCTCCACGGCCTCCCTCCTACCAGCCCATGGCCGCTGCTTCAACATACGCAGCTCATTTCTCTCTTGGAACCTCTGTATGTGCTGTTCCCCCTGCCGGGAGTTACCTCCTAAAGAGACCGTCCCTCCCCCACTGCTCGTCATCATGGACCCGGGTTCAGCACATTTTCAGCGTGGACCTGCCAGGCACACAGTCCCGCCCCAGGGCCTTTGCACTTGCTGTCGGCCCCGCCTGGAACATCTTCCAGCAGACCTGTGCACGCCGCCCTCCTTCTACATCCCCTTCTCCGTGACGCTGTGCCTGTGACCGCCCTGCAGAACACCACACGCCCCTGCCCTGCTCCTGGCTCTTCCACGGCCCTCCCTCACTTCACTTCCCTCCCATCCACTGATCAGTCACCTGTAGTAATCTCCTTTAGTTTATTATCTGTCTTCCCCTAGAAAAGGGATTTGTGTCCATTTGTTTCCTGCTACAAGTGCAGCGTTCAGCCTGGTGTTTGGCACATGCGTGTGTGTGCGTGTGTGCACTCAGTTCCCAGTCGTGTCCAGCTCTGTGACTCCGTGGATTCCAGCCCGCCAGCCTCTCTGTCCATGGGATTCTCCAGGCAGGAATACCTGGAGGGAGCTGCCGTCTTCCTCCGCCAGAAGATGGTTCAGACCCAGGGATCCAGCCCGCGTCTCTCGGGTCTCCTGCATCAGCAGGAGGGCTCTCTACCACCAAGCCACCCGGGAAGCCCCGCCTGGCACACAGCAGGTGCTTAACAATTGCTTCATTGCGTGGATGATGGAACAGCATTTTCTCTCTACGATGATCTTGTTCCCTTCCTTCCTGTCCCCATACAACTTGAGGGTCTGGTCCTGCCCACCCTCAGACTGTGAATTCTGTGGAAGCCATGCTGGGGGTTCTCAGCCCCAGTGTGCCCTGACCCAACGAACTAAGCTGAGCCCTGGACTCAGTGTCTCTGACATTGGGTCATTCCATCCTAATGGCAACTCCACGGTACATTAAGTAGCCTGATTGTTCCCATTTAACAGATGAGGGCACTGAAGCTCAGAAAAGTCCCTTTGCCAAACAGGCGTCAGAAGAGAGATAAGCACTCAGGACTGCCCATTCCAGAGTCCGAGTGCACCCTGTCTGGCCCAGGTGCCCAGAAGTCCCTGTTCCCTGTGGGCACCGAGTCCCAGCATCCTTGCCAGGTGTGCTGGCAGCCTTGGGGTTTCATGGATGGAGGCTGCCCTTCTGCTCAAGGTCAGGGTTCAAATCCCCACTTGGCAACTTCCCAGAGGTGCCACCTTAGGCAAGAGACCTCCCCTCCCTGAGGTGTTTCCTTGACTGTAAAAAGGGGTCCTAGTGCCTGCCTCTGGGGTGCTGGGAAGGGGCGGGAAGTGCGGGCTGGGCACGGCCCAAAGAGCAAGAGGGACCCTCTCCCGGCTCCACCGCCATCCCCTATGGACTGCCCAACCCCCAACCCTGATGGCTTGGCAGGACAAGCCCGCCCTCCCTGGCTGGAGGAAGAGAGTCCTGGAAAGAAAGGAGGCGCCCAGGAGGCTCGGAACGAACCCCCATCCCTGCGGCTGCCCTGCTCCCCAACCCCGTGGTGTCATCAAGCACCATGGCAGGCCGCCCCGGCTCCCAGACCCCCGCGGGCCCACCCCAAGGGCCTCAGCCACCCCCACACAATAACTAGCACTTAACTAAAATAACTAGTACTTCTGGAGGACTGGTGAGCGTGGGGTGGGCTTTGTGAGTGTAATTCAGTTCATTCTCACGACCATCCATCTGCGAGATACTCACGGGGATTGAAGTCACTTGCCCGCCAGCCGGCCAGTAACGGCAGAGCTGGGATTTGTACCCAGGTCTCAGAGTCCTGCCTAGACCCCGCAACGCACGGCCTAAGGGGCTGGGTGCTCGCAGGAGAGGCTTTGAGAAGGCAGACCGGAGGGCTCCGGAGCAGGAGGGAGGGGTGGGGCGGCGAACGCGCCCTTGAGGGTCTGGTCCTGCCCACCCTCAGACTGTGAATTCTGTGGAAGCCATGCTGGGGGTTCTCAGCCCCAGTGTGCCCTGACCCAACGAACTAAGCTGAGCCCTGGACTCAGTGTCTCTGACATTGGGTCATTCCATCCTAATGGCAACTCCACGGTACATTAAGTAGCCTGATTGTTCCCATTTAACAGATGAGGGCACTGAAGCTCAGAAAAGTCCCTTTGCCAAACAGGCGTCAGAAGAGAGATAAGCACTCAGGACTGCCCATTCCAGAGTCCGAGTGCACCCTGTCTGGCCCAGGTGCCCAGAAGTCCCTGTTCCCTGTGGGCACCGAGTCCCAGCATCCTTGCCAGGTGTGCTGGCAGCCTTGGGGTTTCATGGATGGAGGCTGCCCTTCTGCTCAAGGTCAGGGTTCAAATCCCCACTTGGCAACTTCCCAGAGGTGCCACCTTAGGCAAGAGACCTCCCCTCCCTGAGGTGTTTCCTTGACTGTAAAAAGGGGTCCTAGTGCCTGCCTCTGGGGTGCTGGGCAGGGGCGGGAAGTGCGGCTGGGCACGGCCCAAAGAGCAAGAGGGACCCTCTCCCGGCTCCACCGCCATCCCCTATGGACTGCCCAACCCCCAACCCTGATGGCTTGGCAGGACAAGCCCGCCCTCCCTGGCTGGAGGAAGAGAGTCCTGGAAAGAAAGGAGGCGCCCAGGAGGCTCGGAACGAACCCCCATCCCTGCGGCTGCCCTGCTCCCCAACCCCGTGGTGTCATCAAGCACCATGGCAGGCCGCCCCGGCTCCCAGACCCCCGCGGGCCCACCCCAAGGGCCTCAGCCACCCCCACACAATAACTAGCACTTAACTAAAATAACTAGTACTTCTGGAGGACTGGTGAGCGTGGGGTGGGCTTTGTGAGTGTAATTCAGTTCATTCTCACGACCATCCATCTGCGAGATACTCACGGGGATTGAAGTCACTTGCCCGCCAGCCGGCCAGTAACGGCAGAGCTGGGATTTGTACCCAGGTCTCAGAGTCCTGCCTAGACCCCCGCAACGCACGGCCTAAGGGGCTGGGTGCTCGCAGGAGAGGCTTTGAGAAGGCAGACCGGAGGGCTCCGGAGCAGGAGGGAGGGGGTGGGGCGGCGAACGGCACAGACCCAGCGGCAGGTGGACGGGGGTGGGGGTTGAAGGGCTGGGGCCGGCTGGGGCGCGTTCCTCCCCCAGGTCTGGCTCACCTGCTGCGGCTCAGGTCCATCTTGCAGGGGTCCAGCTCCATGTACTTCTTCTCCTCGAAGACGCGGTTAATCACCGGCCTCAGGACCTCGTGCAAGTAGGGCATGCCCACGAGCTGGAGGCAGGGGCACCACATGGGGCTGAGGGCGAGGCCAGGCTGTGGCCGTGAGCTAGGGGAGGGGCGGGGGGCGGGGTATGCAGGGACGCGTCCAGAGCGGGGCGAGGGCCGGCCCCAGGGCTGGGGTGAGGGCGCCGCTCAGGGTGAAGCCAGCCACCAGCTTCCCAGCTCAGCTGCCCAGGGCCCCCTGAGGCCGGCCAAGCTCGGGGCCGAGTAGGCGCTGGGAAGGGAATCCCCATGAGAAAGCTGCTGCCCTAGGCCTTCCCTTACCTTCATAAACTGCTCCATTGACTTGGAAGCCAGGGAGTTTGAACGGAAGAGGGTGTTGGGGTCAGCTGAGAGGACAGACAGAAGTGTTTGCTGGGATGTGGGGGGCTGGATCCACCGTACCCCACCCACCCAAGGAGGGGGATCATGATTTTTCCAGCCTCAGGAATCAAGATCTGCCACAACTCCGTTCATGGTACAAAGGCTCAGAGTGGTTAAGTGAGTTGCCTAAGGTCACCCAGCACATAAGTAGTAAAACCAGAGCCTGAACCCAAGACCATGCTCCCAACCGGCTAGCATCCTCACACACAGAGACACAACAGAGCAGCCCCTATCGGCTGGAGCCCCCCATTGCTCTCCCAGAGATCTTCTGCAGACCATCCTTTGGGAATCATGCGTGCGCAACTCACTGGTCCGTGCCACCTCACGCCGGGTAAGATAGTCCAGAAAGGGCCCGGTCAGGCCCTGGCCCAGAAAGAGCTTCACCAGCTTGGTGGCCAGCTCCTGGCGGCAGTCCCCCGAGGTCAGCTCCTCCAGGACCGCCAAGGGGCTGGCGGCATCCTCCTGCAGAAGGACAGGAGGCCGGAGAGGTGGTCTGGGGCTTTGGGACCCCACAGCAGAAGAGCCCCGCTGGACTTCCCTGAAGCAGGGCGCCGCCCCGATCCAGAGCCCCGCCCCCTCCGACACGCCCAGGGACGCACCCACCTCTGCCGGCTGCAGCACGGACGCCATGAGCAGCTCCCGGAGCGGCTGGTAGTACCGGGAAGGCAGGACGCGGTCCTCAGTCAGGCGCACCTTCACCCTCAGAGCACCCAGGGTCCCGCTGGCCAGGGCCAGAGCACAGGAGAAGGAACGTTAAGTGTGTATGGGCAGGTGCAGCGAGCCAAGAGGCAGATGGGAGCACTGGTAAGGAGCACGGATAACTGTAGAACGAGACAGGTGTGAGCAGGTGTGAACAGGTGTGGCCAGTATAAACAGGTATCCACTGGTGTAAACAGCAACGGACACAAGTAGGCAGTTTGTAAACAGATCTGGCCAACACAGAAAGATGCGTTTGGTATAAACAAAGGTGGACCGGTGTGGAAGGACTCAAGAGTTCTGCACACACATCAGATGAACTGAGCTGTTTGCAGGTGAATGGAGTGAGGTGAATTGATTTGGACACACGGAAACGCACCTTGCGAGACTCAGCAAGCACGTGTTAAATGAATGAAAGGACATGGCGATAGCGTGTAGGTGGATGTGGGCACCCAAGAGGGCTGGACCGCCAGCAGAAGACGGTTCCCCACACACTTCCAGCCCAGCTCCTCCCTCCGTCCCCGCATTTACCCAGAATCCTCCTCGGCTCTGGGAAAGGGCAGGAGGCGGAACCAGCCGTGGGGCGGGTCCCGCTGCAGGACCTGCGGGGGGAACTCCACCTGTGGGGAGACAGCAGAGCTCTGCCTCGCCAGGCCCTGGAAGAAGAGTCAGGCGGCCCGCCCAAGGAGGGGTGGCAAAGCCCGCCCAAGGCCACGTCCTCCTCCCCGACCATGTCCTATCAATACAACGACAGAGAAACTCCCTCCCCCAGTCCCAAATTATTAGCTCCTGCCAGGGCACTGAGGGCCTCCAGGGAACACTTAATTTACAGTTGAGGAAATGGAGGCTCAAAGAGGTAGAGTGACTTGCCCAAGGTCACACAGCAGCTACAGACAGCATGTCTGGACTGAGTGTATCTTCAGCCTTGCTCAGGGACCAAACTTAGATCTATCAAAAGGCTTAAAGACAGTCCAAAAGATCAAGTCCTATCCCCTCTTTTTAAAATACAACTTTATAGAGGTAGAATTTACATCCCATATAATTCCCCGATTTAAAGTAATTCAGTGGTTTTTAGTATATTCAGAGTTGTGCAACCATCACTAGTAATTTCAGACCACTTTCTGTCAGCTTCCCCCACCAAAGCAAGCCCTATCCCCATTAGCAAAGCCATCCCCCAGCGCCTGGAGACCACTAATTTTTCTGTCTTTGTAGATCCTCTTGTATTAGACATCTCATATAAATGAACTCATGTGATACGTGGGGGTTTGGGGAATGACTTCTTTCACTTAGTATTGTGTTTCCAAAATCCATCCAGGTTGTAGCATGTCTGAGGATGCCATTGCCTTTTTTTCTTTAAGTATTTTTTTTTTGCTTCTAAGTCATCATTTATTTTTCATCCATCTTTATTCTTTGGCTTGTGAGGGCCTCCCATTGCGGAGGCCTCTCTTATTGCAGAGCACAGGCTCTGGGTGCATTCGCTCCAGAGCACTGACTCATAAAATGGGGAGTCTTCCCAGATCAGGGACTGAATCGGTGCCCCTTGCACCTTAAGGCAGATTCTTCACCTACTGGACCACCAGCCCCTTTGCTTTTTATGGGCTGTATAACATTCCACTGTGTCAATCTACTACATTTTGTTTATTCATTCATCTGTTGATAGATATTTGGACTGTTTCTACTTTTGGTTCTTATGAACAATGATGCTATAAACATTAGCATAAAATTTTTCATGTGGATATATGCTTTCCTTTTCCTTTGAGAAAGGAAAGCATATATCTACCTAGGAGTGGAATTGCTGCATTGTGTGTTAACTCTGTCTTTAACTATGGAGAAACTGCCCGACGGTTTTCGGTTTTCCGAAGCAGCTGCACTATTTTACACACCCAGTAGGAGTGCATACCTAAGTCTCGCTTCTCTTTTACTCTAATCTTGCCTCCTTTTAAAAACGATCAGCCAGGGCTTCCCTGGTAGCTCAGTGGTAAAGAGCTCGCCTGCCCATGCAGGAGACACGGGTTCGATCCCTGATCCGGGAAGATCCCACGTGCTGTGGAGCAACGAAGCCCGTGAGCCACAATGATGGAGCCTGGGCTCTAGAGCCTCGGAGCCGCAACTATGGAGCCCAGGTGCCGCAACTACTGAAGCCCATGTGCCCTAGAGCCCGAGTTCCACAAGAGAAGTCACCGCAACAAGAAGCCTGCTCACCTCAACGAGAGAGCAGCCCCTACTCCCTGCAACTAAGGAAGAGCCCGTGGCAGCAGTGAAAACCCAGGATAGCCAAAAATAAATAAAATCCATTAAAAGAAAAAAACTCAGTCTTGGGAGCTCCCTGGGGGCCTAGTGGTTACAATCCAGCACATTCACCGCCTCAGCGCCTGGTTCAGTCCCTGGTCGTGTGACCCAGCAAAATAAAATAAAATGAAATAACGCTGGAGAAGTGTTTGGCACAGGGTGGCACAATCAACCTGGGGCCTCTTATCCCGGAATAAGAACCTGGGCCCACCCTGTGACCTGGCGTTGGTTCCTGCCCAAATGAGATTCCATCCCCTAGGCCTGGCCCAGGTGCCTGATGAGGCCCCTTCCCACCCGCCCTTCCACGGGGGCCCCAGGATGCCCAGCCCTGCTCCCCCTCCCGCTTAGAGGCAGGAGCCACGGAGCCATGGAGGGTGTCCGGAGGATGCTCACCATTCCCAGGAAGTCATTCTTGCCAACCATGTCCCAGTCCCAAAGCTCTACCCGCAGTGGCGACGGGGAACCCGGCACCTCCCGCAGCTCTAGCACCTCGTCCCAGTGTGGGAAGCGCGTCTTCTTGATGGTCTGAGAGAGGGGGAAGTGAGAGACAGAGAGAGCGAATGGGACTGTTCGGGTCCCCATTTTACAGATGGGGAGACTGAGGTTCAGAGAAGTTAGGCGGCTTTCCAAGGTCACCTGATGCCCCACTCTCCCAGCTCCACTCCCCCACTTACCGACGTCTCCAAGCTCTGGCTGCCCCAAAACACACGCGCAAATGGGTCAGATGTGCCGGAGAGGTCTCGGGGGGCCAGGTCCCTGGGGACAGATGAGGTAAGGAGTGGGGGTCACAGGTCCCTTGAGGACCAAGACCCAAGCTAGAAGGGGCTCAATTCAAGACAATTCAAATGCTGCCGGGTTCCAAGGCAATGAAATACCTCAGTGCAGGGACCTAGCAAGGAGCCCCCCTCTCCAGTCCTCCCCAGGCCGATTTCGATGAACCCTATGAGGACACACGACTACGCCCCTGTCTTTTAGGTAAGGAGCCCGCGGCACAGAAAGGTCAAGGTGAACATCACAAGGCAGCAGGCGAAGGTGCAGTGAGGAGTGGAAAGGGAGACTTGGTTTCCCCAGAGCCCCTGGGTAGGAGATGCCAGAGTTCAAAGCCTGGACTCTTAGTCACTGGTTGGGTGACAATGAGGGAAGTCACTTCATCTCCCTGAGCCTCGGTTTCCTCATCTGGAAATTGGAGTCATAAGAGACCGACATCCCAGGGCCAAGGGTTCAATGACATGACCTGTAAAGGGCCCAGCATGGTAGCCGGCAGGCAGTCAGCGCTCAGCTCACTCATTCCCTCCTACCCACTGGTGCCCAGGACCAAGGAAAGGCACAAGGGGAGACCCCCTGCCTCTGGCGGCCAAGACGACCTCAAGCCTCACCTCGGTCATCCTCTCCCACGGCTCCTTCCCAAAGGTCCCCCCAATCCAGGGACCCTCTCCCCCGACACCTGGGGGCTGCTTCTTTCTTCCTGCTGCTCCCCTCCCACCCCAATTTGGCATCCAAAGCCTTCTTTGGTTTCCTAGGAGCCAGCCCAGTTGCTAAGCGACAGCAATTGGTCCCTCTCCTTCTCACAAGGATCCTGCACAGCTTTGTAGCCAAGGAGGAGGCCAGTGTGGGAGCGTCTTCTTGATGGTCTGAGAGAGGAAGTGAGAGACAGAGAGAGCGAATGGGACTGTTCGGGTCCCCATTTTACAGATGGGGAGACTGAGGTTCAGAGAAGTTAGGCGGCTTTCCAAGGTCACCTGATGCCCCACTCTCCCAGCTCCACTCCCCCACTTACCGACGTCTCCAAGCTCTGGCTGCCCCAAAACACACGCGCAAATGGGTCAGATGTGCCGGAGAGGTCTCGGGGGGCCAGGTCCCTGGGGACAGATGAGGTAAGGAGTGGGGGTCACAGGTCCCTTGAGGACCAAGACCCAAGCTAGAAGGGGCTCAATTCAAGACAATTCAAATGCTGCCGGGTTCCAAGGCAATGAAATACCTCAGTGCAGGGACCTAGCAAGGAGCCCCCCTCTCCAGTCCTCCCCAGGCCGATTTCGATGAACCCTATGAGGACACACGACTACGCCCCTGTCTTTTAGGTAAGGAGCCCGCGGCACAGAAAGGTCAAGGTGAACATCACAAGGCAGCAGGCGAAGGTGCAGTGAGGAGTGGAAAGGGAGACTTGGTTTCCCCAGAGCCCCTGGGTAGGAGATGCCAGAGTTCAAAGCCTGGACTCTTAGTCACTGGTTGGGTGACAATGAGGGAAGTCACTTCATCTCCCTGAGCCTCGGTTTCCTCATCTGGAAATTGGAGTCATAAGAGACCGACATCCCAGGGCCAAGGGTTCAATGACATGACCTGTAAAGGGCCCAGCATGGTAGCCGGCAGGCAGTCAGCGCTCAGCTCACTCATTCCCTCCTACCCACTGGTGCCCAGGACCAAGGAAAGGCACAAGGGGAGACCCCCTGCCTCTGGCGGCCAAGACGACCTCAAGCCTCACCTCGGTCATCCTCTCCCACGGCTCCTTCCCAAAGGTCCCCCCAATCCAGGGACCCTCTCCCCCGACACCTGGGGGCTGCTTCTTTCTTCCTGCTGCTCCCCTCCCACCCCAATTTGGCATCCAAAGCCTTCTTTGGTTTCCTAGGAGCCAGCCCAGTTGCTAAGCGACAGCAATTGGTCCCTCTCCTTCTCACAAGGATCCTGCACAGCTTTGTAGCCAAGGAGGAGGCCATGGGTCCAGAGCAAGTGAGGTGTCTCTGCCTCACATGGAGTCCTTGTGCCTGTCCTAGGCCTGCCCGCTACTTCAGCCAGACTCACGGGAGATTTCTGGCTGGGGACAGAAATCTGGACATGGTCGGAGAGGCACAGAGAGGGCAAGAAAGAGCTTTAAGGTCACACAGCAACTTAGAAATAGAGATCCAGCCCACCCTGGGCGAGGGTTGGCCTAAAAGTAAGGGTTGAAGGAGTAAGGTGTAGGGGGAAAAAGGGCAAGAAACAAAGTAAGATACGGGACGGGGGAAGGAGTGGAAATAGTCAAGGAAATAGAGTAATGGGGGAACTGATGAGAGAGAGGAGTGATAAATAGGCTAGAGGGACGATGGGTACCCCAGAAGTTGCTGCCATCTTCTCTCTGATGTTTCTCTGGGGCAGGACCTGCGCCCCACTCTCTCCCAGCCCCTGACTTAGGAGGGTGGATCCCTCCCTCCATCCAGGAAGGGGCTTGCAACTCAGGTCTGCCCAATCCGAGTCAGTGTGCTTGTGTCAGTGATAAGCATGTACCCCAGACTGGGCCAATAAGAAGGAGTCACAGGACGCTGATTGCATGTGGTGGAAGAGAGAGGCTCTTTTTCCATTGGAGTTGCCAAATTGGTAGGATGCCCATCTGGGGCTGCTAGGGCTACTTTTGCCCTTAGCTGCGGAGAAACTATCTGAGGATGAAATTAATAGAGAAGACACCCAAGGAATCTGTGTCTATAGATTCCTGATGTCACTGTTTGAGCACCTGGATCCAGCCATGCCTGAAGCTGTACGTCATTCCCATGAGTCAGTCTGCTAAGCCAGTATAACTTGGGGGTCTACCACTTCCAGTTTGATGAATACACCTCCACACTCCTCTTTCTGGTCATCCTGAGTATCTGGCCTTTGGTTGCTGGTCAGTTACTGGGTACCCAACGAAGACTTTACCTGTACTTTAACCCAAGAAACTAGCAACCTGGTGAGCCTGGACTGTTTGCCTACAAAGGATCCTGGTTGTGAGCTTGGACTACAAGGATCCTGGTCGTAAACCTGGAAGTATCCCAGGACTGAGGCGGTCTCAAGGCAGTTCAGAGGAGCAACGGGACTCCCACTCATTCTCAGACCACTCCCCCGACCCCACCGCTGCTGCGATGTACCTGGCCTGGAGCACATGACAGCGAAGACAGCGCCCCCGCCCATCTTCCAGCATTTGCACCGTCAGGCAGATCTCTCCCTGCACCTCCGCATCCGGGTCCACGCGGCTCAGGTTGATCCAGCTATCAATTCCTGGAGGACACAGGCACCAACATTCTTTAAGCACCTACCACGGTCTAGGCATCGCATCCTCTTAAAAATTCAATTAACATTAAAAAGGTATCGCATCATGGCCCTCTCGTGCTGGGTTTCTCTGGTAGGTACTCTAATCATCCCCACTTCCAGATGAGGAAAATGAGGCACAGCAAGAAAAGAACTGTACCCACGATCCCACAGCTGGTAAACCACAGAGCTAGGGTTTAAACGCAGGCAGTATAGTTTTGGGGCCAATGCCCCTAACCATGTACTATCACACGCATTAGCATGTGATTGACTCTGTCATTTACTCTCGCCTCAAAAAAAAAAGAAAACAAACAAAAAGAAACAGCAACAACAACAACAACAAAACGTGGGCATTCCTCTTCTTACAGGCTCTCTGCCTGAATCAGTCAGTCTTAACCTCTCCTTCTCTCTCTCTCTGTCCTTTTCCATCTCTCATTTCTCTCAACACATTAGAGATACTGTTCCAGAGACTTCCCTGGCAGTCCAGTGGTTAAGACTCGGGGCATGGGGCATGGGTTCCATCCTCGGTTGGGGAACTAAGATCCCACACACACACACAGCATGTGGCATGACCAAAAAAAATTGTTTTAATTAAAAAAAAAAAACAAAACTAAAAGACACTGTTGTACAGACTTCCAGCTTTGAGTGTAGTTACTAGGAAGTCGTTTCAGCCTAATGGTTGATGTTGTGTGAATGGGCTGTCTCCCAAGCTTAAAGACTAAGTTGTTGTTTTCTGCAGTCTCCCCACAGCATATCTAGGTAAGAATTTTTTTTCCTTTAAGCCACGCTTAGTACAGGTTGTGCTCCTTCTCTGTATGGAATCATGCCCTTCCTTAAGCTCTAGAAAATTCCAGGTCATCAGCTTTTTTTCAGATCATTTCCTTTTCCCATTTTTTCTATATTCTGCTTCTAGCACTCCAATTAAATGGATGTCAGAGACTTCCTCAGTTATTTTCCATGTCTTGAACTTCTCTTGCACGCTTTTCATTTCTTTGAGACAAAGTTTAAATAATTGCTTTAGGTCGCTCTCCTGGTTCACTAAATCGGACTTCAGCTCTGAATGAGTGCTCTGCCATTGAACTCATCCACTTAGGTTTTAAGGTCAACCATTGTCCTTTTTATCTCTAAACGTTTGATTTGGTTCTCTTCCAAGTCAGTCTATTTTTTTAATGTATTGCTTTAATTTGATCACGGTTATTGCTGGCCCTTTTAGGTGATTATATTTTATTGAATTTTCTTCGTCTTTTTTTTTTTGGCCACTTCTATTGGTCTTTCATTTACTTTCATCTTTGTTCTTTGGACAGTGTGGGCCTCCCATGGCAGTGGCCTCTTTCGCTGCAAAGCACCGGCTCTGGGCGCATGCACTCCAGAGCTCCGGCTCCACAGTTGGACACATGGGTCCAGCCGCTCCGTGGCACGTGGGATCTTCCCAGGCCAGGGATCGAACTGGCGCCCCTTGCACTGCAAGGCGGTGTCCTTACCCACTGGATAACCAGGGAAGCCCTATATTTTATTGAATTTTTTAAAAATTCATATACATCATAAATACAAAATCTAAAGTCTTTATGGGTCTAAATCTGATGGTCTTCATTTCTGCTGATTCTTGCCTTTGGCTCACTTCTTGTGCGTGTGGTGATCTTTGCAAAGGCATGCTTGTTTGACCTCACTCTGTGGGAAATTTAACATGAGGATCCTTACCTCTGGAGAGGAGTGGTAGTTGCTTATTCTGGCATCACTTAAAGGGAATTCTCAATTGGCTATATCCCAATAAAAAGGTTTTTGGTGTTAAAAAAAATAAAGGGAATTCTCAGATTCAGTAATACCTACCTTCCCTCTCATCTAAGATTTAGTCTGTTGACTGTGAATTTGATCTTGACATTTACTTTCAGGGAAATCCTTCCTTACTCCCTTGCTTCTTGCTCACCATTCATTCCATGCTGGGCTTTAGCTCATGATTCACAGGGAACAGGCGGAGGAATGGAGGAGGGCATGGCAGCCCCCTCCGGTGCTCTTGCCTGGAGACCCCCATGGACAGAGGAGCCTGGCGGGCGACAGGCCACAGGGTCGCAAAGAGTCGGACACAACTGAAGAGACTTAGCACAGATATGTGCAAAGCAAGCAATAATGAGGTTTTTTCCCTTCTTCACGTCCTTCTAACAATACATAAGGGACGGCATTTAATTCAGAATGTGAAGTGGCCAGAGAGCCGTTCTGCGGATCGAGTCCCCCGTGCTGCCAGAAACGTAAGTTCTGTTTTACCTGTCTAGCTCCATCATTATCCCCAAGTCCAGGATGCCATCAGCTTTTTCTAACTGATTAGGGATCTGTTGCAATAATCAAGTTAGAAAAGTGAAGTCCCACCTCACCTCACTTCACTTGGGGTTGTGAGGACTAAATATAAACCGCTCCACTGCAATGGGAGGCCCACGCAGGGCAAAGAACAAATATGGAAATAAATGAAAGACCAATAGAAGTGGCCAAAAAACACCATATATGTATCTGATCTGATGTATCCAGCCGCTCCGTGGCACGTGGGGTCTTCCCAGGCCAGGGATCGAACTGGCGCCCCTTGCACTGCAAGGCGGTGTCCTTACCCACTGGATAACCAGGGAAGCCCTATATTTTATTGAATTTTTTAAAAATTCATATACATCATAAATACAAAATCTAAAGTCTTTATGGGTCTAAATCTGATGGTCTTCATTTCTGCTGATTCTTGCCTTTGGCTCACTTCTTGTGCGTGTGGTGATCTTTGCAAAGGCATGCTTGTTTGACCTCACTCTGTGGGAAATTTAACATGAGGATCCTTACCTCTGGAGAGGAGTGGTAGTTGCTTATTCTGGCATCACTTAAAGGGAATTCTCAATTGGCTATATCCCAATAAAAAGGTTTTTGGTGTTAAAAAAAATAAAGGGAATTCTCAGATTCAGTAATACCTACCTTCCTCTCATCTAAGATTTAGTCTGTTGACTGTGAATTTGATCTTGACATTTACTTTCAGGGAAATCCTTCCTTACTCCCTTGCTTCTTGCTCACCATTCATTCCATGCTGGGCTTTAGCTCATGATTCACAGGGAACAGGCGGAGGAATGGAGGAGGGCATGGCAGCCCCCTCCGGTGCTCTTGCCTGGAGACCCCCATGGACAGAGGAGCCTGGCGGGCGACAGGCCACAGGGTCGCAAAGAGTCGGACACAACTGAAGAGACTTAGCACAGATATGTGCAAAGCAAGCAATAATGAGGTTTTTTCCCTTCTTCACGTCCTTCTAACAATACATAAGGGACGGCATTTAATTCAGAATGTGAAGTGGCCAGAGAGCCGTTCTGCGGATCGAGTCCCCCGTGCTGCCAGAAACGTAAGTTCTGTTTTACCTGTCTAGCTCCATCATTATCCCCAAGTCCAGGATGCCATCAGCTTTTTCTAACTGATTAGGGATCTGTTGCAATAATCAAGTTAGAAAAGTGAAGTCCCACCTCACCTCACTTCACTTGGGGTTGTGAGGACTAAATATAAACCGCTCCACTGCAATGGGAGGCCCACGCAGGGCAAAGAACAAATATGGAAATAAATGAAAGACCAATAGAAGTGGCCAAAAAACACCATATATGTATCTGATCTGATGTATTGTGCTGGATCTTAGCTGTGGTATGTGGGATCTTTAGCTGCAGCATGTGAACTCTTAGCTGCGGCATGTGGGATCTAGTTCCCTCAACAGGGATCAAACACAGACCCCCTGCTTGGGAGCGAGAAATCTTAGCTACTGGACCACCAGGGACTCCCTTCCTCGCCTACGTTTAAAATGTCCCTAGAAGGACATTCAAGAAACTGAGGACCCTGGGGACGGGAATGGAGTCGCTGGGGTAAGAAGGGCAGTTTCTCTGCTATAAGTTAACTGCTCAATAATAAATTAAAATTCCAAACAGAAGCCACAACCAAAACAGTTTCCCCCAAAGGCTCTGAGCTGCCCCGTGCTGCTTGCTACGCCCCGCCAGCCGCCACCCATCTTCCCCCTGCCCGGCTGGGGGCCAGCGCCCTCGCCCACCTCGGGGGTCCGCGGAGATGGCCTCCCTGCTCAGCGAGATCTTGCCTATGACGTCATCGTGCCTGCAGAAAGGCAAGCGCGGAAGGATCCAAGTCAGGGATCCCTCTCCCCACCGTGGAGATGGGGGGACCCGGCGACCGCGGCTGGGTGGGTGGGTACTGTGCTTCGGGGCGTCCCGCCTTCCCTCAGACGCCCAGACTCGAGTCTCCAGGACACACACCCAACCGTATCCTCGTCCAGCACGTAGAAGGCCAGATGGTGGAAATCCAGCGGCAGGTGTACCGTGTACTCCTCCCCCCAGAAGGGGCTCAGACTCCGCCAGACAGTGGCCGTCCTGCAAAGGGGGACACAGCGGGCTGGCGGCCTTTGGGCCACACAGGCAGCAAGTACCTGGGGGCACCCAGGGACACCCAGAGCGCCTCGAACACAAACCTGTGTGTCATTACACACACACTCACCTACCCGAGCCCAGATAGAGGTACACACAAACGCATACGAGCCGTGACACTTACACACAGAAACACACAGTCACAGAGATGGGGGGTGAGGAGGCCCACAGGGCAAAGAACAAATATGGAAATAAATGAAAGACCAATAGAAGTGGCCAAAAAACACCATATATGTATCTGATCTGATGTATTGTGCTGGATCTTAGCTGTGGTATGTGGGATCTTTAGCTGCAGCATGTGAACTCTTAGCTGCGGCATGTGGGATCTAGTTCCCTCAACAGGGATCAAACACAGACCCCCTGCTTGGGAGCGAGAAATCTTAGCTACTGGACCACCAGGGACTCCCTTCCTCGCCTACGTTTAAAATGTCCCTAGAAGGACATTCAAGAAACTGAGGACCCTGGGGACGGGAATGGAGTCGCTGGGGTAAGAAGGGCAGTTTCTCTGCTATAAGTTAACTGCTCAATAATAAATTAAAATTCCAAACAGAAGCCACAACCAAAACAGTTTCCCCCAAAGGCTCTGAGCTGCCCCTGTGCTGCTTGCTACGCCCCGCCAGCCGCCACCCATCTTCCCCCTGCCCGGCTGGGGGCCAGCGCCCTCGCCCACCTCGGGGGTCCGCGGAGATGGCCTCCCTGCTCAGCGAGATCTTGCCTATGACGTCATCGTGCCTGCAGAAAGGCAAGCGCGGAAGGATCCAAGTCAGGGATCCCTCTCCCCACCGTGGAGATGGGGGGACCCGGCGACCGCGGCTGGGTGGGTGGGTACTGTGCTTCGGGGCGTCCCGCCTTCCCTCAGACGCCCAGACTCGAGTCTCCAGGACACACACCCAACCGTATCCTCGTCCAGCACGTAGAAGGCCAGATGGTGGAAATCCAGCGGCAGGTGTACCGTGTACTCCTCCCCCCAGAAGGGGCTCAGACTCCGCCAGACAGTGGCCGTCCTGCAAAGGGGGACACAGCGGGCTGGCGGCCTTTGGGCCACACAGGCAGCAAGTACCTGGGGGCACCCAGGGACACCCAGAGCGCCTCGAACACAAACCTGTGTGTCATTACACACACACTCACCTACGCCCAAGAGCCCAGATAGAGGTACACACAAATACGCATACGAGCCGTGACACTTACACACAGAAACACACAGTCACAGAGATGCTGAGGAGGCCAGGGACCAGAGACATGTACACGGATCACGTATGCATAGTCAAAAATTTCTAAAAATACACATCTGTGTGTTCCTATATACGGACAAGTACAGACACACAGAGAGAAAACATTCACACAGATCCACAGGCAAAAGAAATGCCCGCAACATGGAGACACACACAGACCCACAAACACATCACACACACAGAGTGACACGCATCAGAAATACACACACGGAATGACACCAACGCACTGACGAGACCTACAATTTCATTCCTCCATCCATTCATCCATTCAGCCCATAAACACTCACCCCGACCAGGTGGCAAGGGGGCTATGGGAAATCAGAAGAAGAGGGGCCAAGGTCCCCCGCCAGAGTCCCCCTCAGGAGACCCGGGCAGCCCCTAGGACACTGTGAGGGAAGTCCTGTGATTGGTTAGCTCAGTGGGGCCGCTGGGCTGAGGATGGGAGGGGTCGGGAAAGGCTTCCCGCAGGAACTAGTCAGGCAAAGCTGAGAGAAGATGAAGACAGGTATTCTGGAGGGCTGGAAGAGCAGGTGCAAAGGCCCTGAGGCAGGAATGCTGAGTTTGAGGAACAAGAAGAAGGTGGGTGGGAGGTGGGGAAGTGTGAGGGCCAGGAGACCTTGGAGTCAGCAGGGGCCAGAGCACTCAGTAAGCAAGGGGCAACCCCCGAAGGGTCAGGGACCATGACCCAGAAACAAACACCTGCATCTTCACCCCAACACCTGCAGATGCACCTCTCTTTACCCGACAGGGAAAAAAGAACCTCCCCTGCTTAGGGAAGACACACCCAAATTAATCGTTGCAAAATTTGGCCTTTGCTTTCCTTCTGAGGCAGAGGAAAGGAACCTCCCTGAAGACTCCGCCAGACAGTGGCCGTCCTGCAAAGGGGACACAGGCGCCTGGGCCACACAGGCAGCAAGTACCTGGGGGCACCCAGGGACACCCAGAGCGCCTCGAACACAAACCTGTGTGTCATTACACACACACTCACCTACGCCCAAGAGCCCAGATAGAGGTACACACAAATACGCATACGAGCCGTGACACTTACACACAGAAACACACAGTCACAGAGATGCTGAGGAGGCCAGGGACCAGAGACATGTACACGGATCACGTATGCATAGTCAAAAATTTCTAAAAATACACATCTGTGTGTTCCTATATACGGACAAGTACAGACACACAGAGAGAAAACATTCACACAGATCCACAGGCAAAAGAAATGCCCGCAACATGGAGACACACACAGACCCACAAACACACATCACACACACAGAGTGACACGCATCAGAAATACACACACGGAATGACACCAACGCACTGACGAGACCTACAATTTCATTCCTCCATCCATTCATCCATTCAGCCCATAAACACTCACCCCGACCAGGTGGCAAGGGGGCTATGGGAAATCAGAAGAAGAGGGGCCAAGGTCCCCCGCCAGAGTCCCCCTCAGGAGACCCGGGCAGCCCCTAGGACACTGTGAGGGAAGTCCTGTGATTGGTTAGCTCAGTGGGGCCGCTGGGCTGAGGATGGGAGGGGTCGGGAAAGGCTTCCCGCAGGAACTAGTCAGGCAAAGCTGAGAGAAGATGAAGACAGGTATTCTGGAGGGCTGGAAGAGCAGGTGCAAAGGCCCTGAGGCAGGAATGCTGAGTTTGAGGAACAAGAAGAAGGTGGGTGGGAGGTGGGGAAGTGTGAGGGGCCAGGAGACCTTGGAGTCAGCAGGGGCCAGAGCACTCAGTAAGCAAGGGGCAACCCCCGAAGGGTCAGGGACCATGACCCAGAAACAAACACCTGCATCTTCACCCCAACACCTGCAGATGCACCTCTCTTTACCCGACAGGGAAAAAAGAACCTCCCCTGCTTAGGGAAGACACACCCAAATTAATCGTTGCAAAATTTGGCCTTTGCTTTCTTCCTTCTGAGGCAGGAGGTAGATGGGCCGGCTCCCAGGGTAAAGCGATTGGAGATGCATTCCCTATGAACCAAAACTCCAAGACGAGGCTAGCGGGAGAATTAAGGGAGGAGGCTGGGCCCTCCTCAGACCACGTAGGTCTCATTCTGGAAGTCAGGAGACCTCCCCAACTGCTCGGGCACAGAGAGGCTCCTGGGGGTCCAAGAGGAGTGCGTGATGCTAACTAAAGCCAGGCGACCCGCTGGCCTCTTTGGCGGAGTCCATCCTGGCTAAGAGACCGGTGTGCACACGGGGGAGGATCCCGGGGTAGACCAAATACGGACTGCGATCCAGGGAGACCAAAGGGATTGGCCAAAGAAAGACGGGAAGAAATGCCCCGCAAATGTAATTCAAACGAGGGTGCACCTCAGGGCCTCTCCCTAAGAGTCTGCCCTTGTATCTATCCACACGTACTACACACGTACTGCGTACTTCCCTTTTAACACATACTTTACTTGGTTCAAGCCTTTCTGTCTTTGTGGGAATTCTTTGCTGCAACGCGGAAGGGCCAGCGTCCCTGTCGCTGCAGGCTGGTCTAGTGGCTAGGATCGGGGGCGCTCCCCTTCATCCCCCAGCCTCTCTCTGGCTGGGAGCCCAAGCCCGCCTCACTTCCCCAATAGAGGGTGTGAAGGCGGACGTGTACAGACCTGGGCCACACCCTCAGACAGACCCTTCTTCCCAAACAGCCTCCTCCCCCTGCCCTGCCTTCTCTCCAGCTGAAGTCCCCTGGGGCTCCTCAGAACCCAGAGAGGGGGTGACAGCAGACGGCGGTCACACAGAACATCTGCCTGTGGGTTTGGGGGTGGCGGTTACGGACTGCGATGGGGGCGGGATGAACACAGAAAGAATGATGGGGGAGGGGGACCGGCTCGGGTCCTGCGCGCTGACCCACCCCCGCCGGGCTCCCTGCCCCCGGCTCCCAGCCCATCTGGACCAGCACGGAGGCCAGAAGGATCCTGCATCCTGCCGTCTCCATAGGAACCGAGGCTTCCGCCGCCCGCCCACCCACACCCCTCAGGCCTGCGGGGGCTGAGCGCTGCCCCTTGGCCTGCGGGGGCGGCGGGCGCGCCCAGCCCAGCCCGAGCGGCGCTCACGACCCAGACATCTCCGCATCCTCACGTGCTCACACGGGCGCCTGGGCACCGGAATGAGCAGGCGTCCGTGCACACGTGCGTGTACATGGCGGCCCACGTGTGCGACACACATCCAGAGGCCACACGCTGGTACACAACGTGAGCCTCTGCGTCTGCCCGCCCACGGGCGCACACATCCGTGGTCATGGCATTCACACCAGCCCTCCAACACCCCCCACACACACATTCACTCACCAGCAGGTCCAGCTGGGCGCGCGCACACACATTAACACACACACACACCCGGGTGCCCGCACCACCCAGCAGCCCCAGAACCTGCCCGTCCAGCCAAGCGTGAGATGCCGGCCCCCGGGGAGCTGCTGTGGAAGGCGCAAGCTGGCAGCCGCTGAGTCTGCCCCAGGATGCGACAGGGGCACGGTCCGGGCAGAGGGGACAGTGACAGCCCGCTGGTGGGGCTGGAAGGAGAAAGGAGCCCCCGCCATCCAGCCCCACGATCGGGGCACAAACACCCACTGTCAGGCCGGGCGTGCATGCTTGGGGTAAGCCTTCCTGGGTCCTCTTTGCAACCCCAGCCTCTCTCTGGCTGGGAGCCCAAGCCCGCCTCACTTCCCCAATAGAGGTGTGAAGGCGGACGTGTACAGACCTGGGCCACACCCTCAGACAGACCCTTCTTCCCAAACAGCCTCCTCCCCCTGCCCTGCCTTCTCTCCAGCTGAAGTCCCCTGGGGCTCCTCAGAACCCAGAGAGGGGGTGACAGCAGACGGCGGTCACACAGAACATCTGCCTGTGGGTTTGGGGGTGGCGGTTACGGACTGCGATGGGGGCGGGATGAACACAGAAAGAATGATGGGGGAGGGGGACCGGCTCGGGTCCTGCGCGCTGACCCACCCCCGCCGGGCTCCCTGCCCCCGGCTCCCAGCCCATCTGGACCAGCACGGAGGCCAGAAGGATCCTGCATCCTGCCGTCTCCATAGGAACCGAGGCTTCCGCCGCCCGCCCACCCACACCCCTCAGGCCTGCGGGGGCTGAGCGCTGCCCCTTGGCCTGCGGGGGCGGCGGGCGCGCCCAGCCCAGCCCGAGCGGCGCTCACGACCCAGACATCTCCGCATCCTCACGTGCTCACACGGGCGCCTGGGCACCGGAATGAGCAGGCGTCCGTGCACACGTGCGTGTACATGGCGGCCCACGTGTGCGCACACACATCCAGAGGCCACACGCTGGTACACAACGTGAGCCTCTGCGTCTGCCCGCCCACGGGCGCACACATCCGTGGTCATGGCATTCACACCAGCCCTCCAACACCCCCCACACACACATTCACTCACCAGCAGGTCCAGCTGGGCGCGCGCACACACATTAACACACACACACACCCGGGTGCCCGCACCACCCAGCAGCCCCAGAACCTGCCCGTCCAGCCAAGCGTGAGATGCCGGCCCCCGGGGAGCTGCTGTGGAAGGCGCAAGCTGGCAGCCGCTGAGTCTGCCCCAGGATGCGACAGGGGCACGGTCCGGGCAGAGGGGACAGTGACAGCCCGCTGGTGGGGCTGGAAGGAGAAAGGAGCCCCCGCCATCCAGCCCCACGATCGGGGCACAAACACCCACTGTCAGGCCGGCGCGTGCATGCTTGGGGTAAGCCTTCCCTGGGTCCTCTTTGCAACGTGGATTCTTGTCCCTGGACTCCCCAGTCTCCTTCGCCCACGCCCGCCTGGCTTCACCCCTCCTCACCTGGCCACCACTTCGTCGTCCACTTTCACGAGGCAGTAGGGGTCACTGCTTCCAGACCTATGGAAGGAGGAGATTCAGGGAGCAAGCCTGAGAGGGCGCACCTGGGTGGGGATCCTCATCCGCCTTCATTTTACATGCAAGGGGAACTAAGGCCCAGAGAGGGGAGGGGATTTGCCCAAGGCCACACAGCAAGTTCCGCAGACGCAGGGCCTCGAGGGACCTGCAGATGAAGGCACGGCTGCCCAGCCACCCAGTACGGGCCTGACCCCCTTGAATGGGCCCAGGGCTTCCCCACAGACACAGAACACTGAGACTGGGAGCCAGAAAACGCGGCGTCCAGGTCCCAGAAAGTCCAGAGCACTGGGCCAGAGCACATGCTGATCAGGGGAGTCATCCCCTGCCTCATGCTTGCTCCCCGGAGAACCCTGGCAAGTCCCCGCCCCTCTGTGGGCCTCAGTGTCTCTGCTCTGTAAGTTGGGTATAATATTTTCACACACCTCCCGGGGCAGGTGGAAGAGCTAAAGAACTGACTGCCTGGTAGCTGACCCCAGAGCTCCCCCCATGGGGACCTGAAGCCCACCCTCGCGGTAAGCGCTGCCTTCTCCACTGGGAGCCTCCCTAAAACTCAGCCTTCCATGGGGATGGACCTCGGCAGACGCCCTCGCTGCAAACACAGACCAGGGCCTGGCCTCAAAACTCACCAGTAGGAGAGATGGGCTGCCTCCCCTTGAGAAGCCATGAGCCACTGGCCAGCCAAAGCCAGTTCCATCCTCTCTTCATAAGAAGAGTTACTCGTCCACCCCAAGCTGTCGACCCGGAGCCCTCCCCTCTTTGCCCCATCTTGGCCCCCATCCCATCGCACGGGCTTCCTTTGTCTTCCACTAAGCTCGGCCCAGTCTCAGGGCCTTTGCACTTGCTGTGCCGCCCTCCTAAGACACCCGCTCTGTTCCTGGTCCTGTCACGGCTGACTCTGTCCTAGCATTCACACGTCAGCCCCAAAGTCCCTGCCTCAGAGAGGGGGTCACCACCGTCCTCCAGCAGTGGACAGTGTGAAAATGCTCTCCGATCCCTCTGAGCACATGAAATCGCCTTGCTCCCTTGTTTGAGTCAGGATTCAAACTCAGGTCTGTGGAGCTCCACACACATAGTCCTAACCAATGCCACCTGCACCCCAACTCAAGATCCCTTCCCCAAAGGGTCTCCTTCCCTGGTACCCCACCGCCTCTGCCGCCGCTCTCAGTTCAGTCTGTCACTGAATCCTCTGGGATTCCGGGCAAGAGGGACACAGCACCAGGAGCTGCTCCAAACTTGTCGGCTGGCTGAGCCCACTCTGGCCTCAGTTTCCTCTCTGGACCCCTTCCCTCAGCTCCAGGGTGTGCCTCCATTTCCACCTCGAGGGACCTGCAGATGAAGGCACGGCTGCCCAGCCACCCAGTACGGGCCTGACCCCCTTGAATGGGCCCAGGGCTTCCCCACAGACACAGAACACTGAGACTGGGAGCCAGAAAACGCGGCGTCCAGGTCCCAGAAAGTCCAGAGCACTGGGCCAGAGCACATGCTGATCAGGGGAGTCATCCCCTGCCTCATGCTTGCTCCCCGGAGAACCCTGGCAAGTCCCCGCCCCTCTGTGGGCCTCAGTGTCTCTGCTCTGTAAGTTGGGTATAATATTTTCACACACCTCCCGGGGCAGGTGGAAGAGCTAAAGAACTGACTGCCTGGTAGCTGACCCCAGAGCTCCCCCCATGGGGACCTGAAGCCCACCCTCGCGGTAAGCGCTGCCTTCTCCACTGGGAGCCTCCCTAAAACTCAGCCTTCCATGGGGATGGACCTCGGCAGACGCCCTCGCTGCAAACACAGACCAGGGCCTGGCCTCAAAACTCACCAGTAGGAGAGATGGGCTGCCTCCCCTTGAGAAGCCATGAGCCACTGGCCAGCCAAAGCCAGTTCCATCCTCTCTTCATAAGAAGAGTTACTCGTCCACCCCAAGCTGTCGACCCGGAGCCCTCCCCTCTTTGCCCCATCTTGGCCCCCATCCCATCGCACGGGCTTCCTTTGTCTTCCACTAAGCTCGGCCCAGTCTCAGGGCCTTTGCACTTGCTGTGCCGCCCTCCTAAGACACCCGCTCTGTTCCTGGTCCTGTCACGGCTGACTCTGTCCTAGCATTCACACGTCAGCCCCAAAGTCCCTGCCTCAGAGAGGGGGTCACCACCGTCCTCCAGCAGTGGACAGTGTGAAAATGCTCTCCGATCCCTCTGAGCACATGAAATCGCCTTGCTCCCTTGTTTGAGTCAGGATTCAAACTCAGGTCTGTGGAGCTCCACACACATAGTCCTAACCAATGCCACCTGCACCCCAACTCAAGATCCCTTCCCCAAAGGGTCTCCTTCCCTGGTACCCCACCGTCTCTCTGCCGCCGTCTCTCAGTTCAGTCTGTCACTGAATCCTCTGGGATTCCGGGCAAGAGGGACACAGCACCAGGAGCTGCTCCAAACTTGTCGGCTGGCTGAGCCCACTCTGGCCTCAGTTTCCTCTCTGGACCCCTTCCCTCAGCTCCAGGGTGTGCCTCCATTTCCCCATCCACTCGCCATCCCTGAACACCTCAGTCTGGTTGGCGTCCCATGCCTCTGAGCTCCTCTCTGGGCTCCATCTCTGGCCTCCCCTCAGCATAATGTCCAGGCCTCAGTTTTCCCATCTGGATCTATCCCAAACCCATTGGGTTGGGTAGCTCTGGGAGCCTCAGGTTTCCCCTGTAGATGCCCATGGCTGCTCTACCTCGTTTTTCTCTCTGGGTCCTCTCTCCTTGAACTGTTTTTAGGCAGGTTCCCATCCCTGGGCTTCTCCAACAGCAGAAGAGGGCAGGCTGGAATCCCCTAGGAGAGGGCCGGGAGCCCCGCCCCCCTCCGTTCAGCTGGCCTGACCCCTCCGTCCCTCTGGGAGTCGAGACGTCAGCGCCAGGACTCTGACGCACACAGGTCTTATCAGACTCCTATCAGCTAGGGGCGACAGGGGCGGGAGGGGGGCGCCTCTCCAGGCCCTGATCTCCCCAGACCCCTGGCCTCTCCCATGGTCCCCGCCCCACCTCAAGTGTGGGAAAGCCGGCCCCTCGGCCATGGCCTGACCAGCGATTGGTGCCCGGTGCGTGCGTGCTAAGTCATTTCAGTTCTATCTGACTCTCTGTGACCCTGCCCATCAGGCTCCTCTGTCCATGGGATTCTCCAGGCAAGAATACGGGAGTGGGTTGCTGTGCCCTCCTCCAGGGGATCTTCCTGACTCAGGCATCAAACCCCTGTCTCTTGCATGACCTGCATTGGCAGGTGGGTGCCTGGGAGCAGTCAGTATTCAAATTCCAACCGTGTGACCTTGGGCAAGTGACTATGACTCTCTGAGCTTGACTTTGCCTGCTCATAAAACGGCAATGCTAATAGGACTATAAGAAGTGTTAAGCACAGGACTTGGTCCATGGGAAGCTCTTGATGACATATAGCTGCTATTATAAATGACAGAAATAACTCAAATTACCAGCTGAGGCCTCCTCCCAAGCCAGGTCAGAACCTTCTCAAACCTGGGGCGGCTTCAGGAAGATTCTGGGCCCTTTCCCTTAGGAGAGGGGAGAGGGGACACATCCCAACTAAGAGTTCCCACGGTGGGCATGAAGGTCCCAGCATGCCCTGAGGGAGCCCCTCTGAAGAAGGGTACCACCAGCTAGGGAAGCTGAGGCCGGCCGGCTGGACCCCCAGCGGGGCTTAGTCACTTCTCCCTACCCTGGTTCTGGGGTGGGGCCCACCCAGCGCTCCCCTTGGCCCAGCGATGGTGGTGGGGGAGGAGTGGGGCTCAAGAGATGCAGGAACCAGCTATGAGTCAACCTCCGCCTCCAAGAGAGACAGAGGGAGCCCCGAGAGCCGCGTCTGGGTCCAAGGACAACACCCGCCACTTCCGCGTGGCCCTCCCCCAGAGCAGGTGGAGGGGCCGGAGCTCCTCGAGAGGGAAACCCGCTTCTGAAAGGCCCCCCCCCACCCCGCTCAGCCCTCTGGCAGCCGCCAGGTCTCCACTCCTGACCCCGTTGCCTCGGCAGTCCCCGAGCTTCTCATCCTCAGGGGCGCTGAGAGGGCATCTCAGAAGCGGGGAGGCAGAGGGCTTTTCCAGACGCTGCCTCCGCCCAGCAAGCAAGCTTCTGCTTTCCTCGGGGGCCAGTCTCAATGGGGGGAGCCAGAACTGCTGTAAGGAGCTTCCCCCCTGACGCAGCTCCAGGCCTGGGAGAGGGTGGGGTTCGTGAAGTCCAAGGCAGGGTACTTCTCAGAGAGACCCACAGCCGAGGGGGCCAGGGCAGTGCTAAGCCCCCGCCTGTGCAAAGGCTCAGAATCCACGTTCCTGCTCCCCCTGACCACGGGGTAAGTCCTAGGAGGCTCTCCACCCTCCACTGCCCGAGGCTGGGAGACTCCTGTCCAGGGTTCCCCATCCCCCAGATGGGAAATCCAGACCCAGAGAGGACCCGGCTCAAGGTCACACCATTCATGTCCGGTCAAAGATGCCACACCTGTTCCAGGGACTGACACCCTCAGAGCCCCTTCTGGGCTCCCGGCCAAGCAGGAGGGGACCCTCCTCTATTCTGCTGATTTGGCAAATGCTGACTCCCAAAGCAGGACTTGGTCCATGGGAAGTTTGACTATTATAAATGACAGAAATAACTCAAATTACCAGCTGAGGCCTCCTCCCAAGCCAGGTCAGAACCTTCTCAAACCTGGGGCGGCTTCAGGAAGATTCTGGGCCCTTTCCCTTAGGAGAGGGGAGAGGGGACACATCCCAACTAAGAGTTCCCACGGTGGGCATGAAGGTCCCAGCATGCCCTGAGGGAGCCCCTCTGAAGAAGGGTACCACCAGCTAGGGAAGCTGAGGCCGGCCGGCTGGACCCCCAGCGGGGCTTAGTCACTTCTCCCTACCCTGGTTCTGGGGTGGGGCCCACCCAGCGCTCCCCTTGGCCCAGCGATGGTGGTGGGGGAGGAGTGGGGCTCAAGAGATGCAGGAACCAGCTATGAGTCAACCTCCGCCTCCAAGAGAGACAGAGGGAGCCCCGAGAGCCGCGTCTGGGTCCAAGGACAACACCCGCCACTTCCGCGTGGCCCTCCCCCAGAGCAGGTGGAGGGGCCGGAGCTCCTCGAGAGGGAAACCCGCTTCTGAAAGGCCCCCCCCCACCCCGCTCAGCCCTCTGGCAGCCGCCAGGTCTCCACTCCTGACCCCGTTGCCTCGGCAGTCCCCGAGCTTCTCATCCTCAGGGGCGCTGAGAGGGCATCTCAGAAGCGGGGAGGCAGAGGGCTTTTCCAGACGCTGCCTCCGCCCAGCAAGCAAGCTTCTGCTTTCCTCGGGGGCCAGTCTCAATGGGGGGAGCCAGAACTGCTGTAAGGAGCTTCCCCCCTGACGCAGCTCCAGGCCTGGGAGAGGGTGGGGTTCGTGAAGTCCAAGGCAGGGTACTTCTCAGAGAGACCCACAGCCGAGGGGGCCAGGGCAGTGCTAAGCCCCCGCCTGTGCAAAGGCTCAGAATCCACGTTCCTGCTCCCCCTGACCACGGGGTAAGTCCTAGGAGGCTCTCCACCCTCCACTGCCCGAGGCTGGGAGACTCCTGTCCAGGGTTCCCCATCCCCCAGATGGGAAATCCAGACCCAGAGAGGACCCGGCTCAAGGTCACACCATTCATGTCCGGTCAAAGATGCCACACCTGTTCCAGGGACTGACACCCTCAGAGCCCCTTCTGGGCTCCCGGCCAAGCAGGAGGGGGACCCCTCCCTCTATTCTGCTGATTTGGCAAATGCTGACTCAGCCCGGAGGGAAACCCAGGCAAGGACTGGTGCCACTGGGAGCCTGAGGGTCCTCCCGTCCCCATGGCACCTGGCTGGGGAGAGGGCTGCAGGGACAAGCAGCCTCCTATCAGGGAAAGCCCCGCCATGGGGCTGGAGGCTGCAGCCTGAGGAGCTAAGCGAATGCTGGGTCAAGAGGACCGCCGTTTCCCCCAGGCCCAGCCGGTGGGTCACCTGGTGATACTTTGCAAGCCTCAACACCAGATGCTGGCGGAGGAATGCAAGGGCCTCCTGGATCCCAGACCGTCTGGGGCCCCTCCCAGGATTCTCTGAACCGGTGCCCACCAGAGCTGGAGAAACCCCTCTTCCAATATCTGCCTGGACTGAGAAAGAGCGCTCTCCACCCCTAACCCCCTTCCCCAGCTCTGACAGCATCTGACCCCTAATCCCCAGGGCTAAAGCCCTGAAAACCGCCTCCCCTCTTTAGTACCTCCCAGGAACAAAGACACCCCCTTGCTGGGGACGAGGCGGGGCATCTGCTCACTCTGAGCGCCCCCTCCCAGCAGGACGGCCAGGGGCAGGGGCCTCTCGCCCCGGGACGGTGGACCTGCCCCAATACCCGGTCTTAGACAAGCGGCCCCCGCCCATTCCACCGACCCTCCCTGGCCTCCGAATGGGCGACCCCCACCCCACCCATGCCCGGCACGCCCCTCCGCCCCGACTGGCCCCGAGGGTACTCACACATCCTTGGCGGGCAGCGAGCGGCCCTCCACGACGCGGACATTCAGGGAGCTGCTCTTGGCCATGGCGCCAGCCCCAAACTTTCCGACCGGGAGGGCGCCCGGGTTCCGAGGCTGGACCGCGGCGGGGAGGACGTCTGGCTACATGTCACCCGCAGCGAGCCTGGCACTCTGACTCGAAGTCCCCGGGCCACCTGCCCGCAACGCGGGGAGCTGGACTGGGGGTCTCCGAAGGAGGAGAGAGGCCCGTGCCGGGGGAGGGGGTTGCTCCCCCGGGCTCTACAGGTAGGAGCCGCGCGGGGCGCTGCGCGGGCAGAGCGCGCGGGGGGCCCCGCCAGCCCTGGCCTTCTGGTCTGGCGCTCCCGGTGGGCAGGCGGGGCGGGCGGGGGGCGGGAGGGGCGGCCAGGGCCCTCCCCGCGATCCCGCCTCCCGCGGGGTCCCCCGCCCGGCCGCTCCCGGGTCGCGCTCGCGCGCCCTCTGCCGGCACCCCAGCCGAGCGCGCCGGAGCGCACCCGCCACGGAGCCCCGGGCGCGCGGAGGCTGGGACTGCCAGGTGCGGAGCGGCCCACGGCCATGATGGGCGTGGCCGCAGGCTCCTGGTGAGTTGGCATTGGGCACAGAAGACACAGTCTGTCCCCTGCCTGCCCTGCCTCCACCGCGTTCGCACCTCTCCGGCTCTCTCTTGCCGGCCATCCCGGCGCCCCCTCCTTGCCCCGTCCTGGAGCCGCGTCTGAGATCGACGGGGGCGTCGCTAGAGAAAGTCACACCCTCCCTGGGGGTCCTCTCGGAGTCAAGGGAGGGGCCTCGAACATCCCCTTCCATCTCTTTGAGGCGCCAATTAAACCCAGACTGTGCGTGCGGCAGATTCCACGTCACGGGCTGGCATTGCGGGGGAGGAAGCCGCAGCCGGCGGGGAGGGGAGGGCTTGAAGACACAACTACCACAAAATACAAAATACAAAAATGAAAAAAAGAGAAGACTACCTCCACAGCGCTGATAAAAACCATCTACAACTGTTTGAACACTTATTGCGTGCCAGGCACTGTTCTAAGTGTTTTACAGGGACCGTCTCCTCTTCTCCAAATAACTCTATGCGCTACTTACGATGGTACAGGTACCCCCATTGTATGGATTCACAAACTGAGGTTCAGAGGGATGAAACAGCATGAGAAAGATCTTCCAGTCAGTAACTGATTTGCCTTTCTGAATTTGAATACTGACTCTGCCACTCGGTCGCTGTGTCGTCTCGGAGATGTCACTTAACCTCTCTGTGCCTTGGTTTGGTTTTCTTATCTGTTCCTATGCTATTATGGGTTTGGAGAGAATTAGATGAGATAAAACCGGTAGGAAGGAAGCAGTTGCAGGTGTCAGAACACCCACAAGCACATAAGAAGCTCTCAGAACGTGTTTGCTGCTATTGTCCTTCACAGTGTAGCTCAAATATCTCTCTTCCAGAAAGTCTTCCGGGATGTTCTCTTGTACCAAGCAGAGGTTTTCTTCCCTATTTCTTAGCTCCCACAGCTCTTGGTTTGTATATTTTTCGAGTTTTAAATGAGCTAATGTGAGCTAAGTGACCAGAAGGGCCTGTCCTAGGACGGATACATGCACACACTGTTTCTCCGTGTGAGTTTGCTGTTTACCTGCCTAAGAGCTCTCAGAAGGGCTGGCTGTGAGCCTGACTCACTCCAGTCGGTTCAGCCCAGGGAAGGAGAAGGTCCTACTCAGTGAGTTCGGGAGTCAACGCCCAGACCGGCAATTCTGGGAGGGCCCCGCCCCCGCCCAGCCGCAGGAGCAGCCCATGACCTGCTTCCTCATCTCCGTCCCTGACTTCCCACCTAGCACCCCAGCCATGCTGGTGGGGAATTCACATCCCTGAAATTCTCTCCCCGGATGGCCAGTGTCTGGTGCGCCCTTGGACTTCCAAAGCCTGGGCCTCAGTTACCCAGTCTGGGAAAGGGGCCCAGTAGGACTGGCCTTAGAAGTATGGTGGCAGCTTTCAGCGGGGTATGAAGGGTGGTTCAGGGTGGAATTCAGAGCAGTAGAAGCCCCAAGGAGTAGTGAAAGCCCGCCCATAATCTTTATCAGTCACTCCAGATCCTCGTGAGGGGAAAAGAATGCTTTTTATGTGACTGCAACTTCACGACGGGGGTCCTGCCTCTCCCCAGAGTCCCCTCACCTAGGTGGGAGCTTACAGAGAAACGTTTTCTTCTGAAAAAAGAGACTTCAGGCTATCCAACCCCCAGGGACCCTCGATGGAATGTGGGGGTGATGCTTGGGCCACCTGAGATGCCAGCCAACCCACCACCGGCGATCTCAGCCCATCTTTCAGAGCTCAGCAGGGAGTGGCATTCCCAGACGTCTCTCTCCAGGCTCCCAGAGGGGCTGCAGAGACTGTGGGCTGTGCCAGCCAGGCCTCTGGGGAGGCAGCTCTGCCACCTGGCCAATATCCGGCATCTGACCCTGCAGTTTGCCTGGAGCTGTGACCATAATCCCTGTACTTTCCAAATGGCCTAGCCGTTTCCTGTTGTTCTAGGAAGCTTTGATCTGAAACTGGCAAAGGGTTTGACGTCTCGTCGGGCAGTTCCTGTCAAGGAACCCGAGGGGAAACAGTGGCCGGGAGAAGAAGTGTGACCGGCTGGAGGCCTCTTAGGAGAGAAGAGGGTAGGCCCCAGAGCGCCTGGGCCGGGGCTGTCATCTGGGAAGGGTCTCGCCTTTCTCACGAGACTGTTGTGCAGTCAATCAAGATGGCTGTGTAAAGTGCTTGGAATCATTCCTGGTACATAGTAGGTGCTCAGGAAAAGGGTAGCCACTTCCCCTTCCTCTGAGCATCTTCAAGACAAACCCGTAATGGTCGTCTTGCCAACTCCCTACATGGTTTAGCACCCACGAAATGCACACATAAAGCCAAGTGGGAGGAGATCCTGAGCTCAGGAGCTTATACTAAACTTATATTTTTTTAATATTTTTTTCTTTTCCCCATCTCCATCTTTCATTTATACTTATTTTTATCCATCTTTATTCTCTGGCCTGTGTGGGCCTCCCATCGCAGTGGCTTCTCTCACTACGGAGCACCAACACTGGGCGCATGCGCTCCAGAGCACTGACTCGTCATTGGACACACCAGTTCAGCTGCTCCGCGGCACGTGGGATCTTCCCGGGCCAGGGATCGAAGCGGTGCCCCTGCGAGGCGGACTGTTTACCCACTAGACCACCAGGGAAGCCCAGGATATTTTTTTAATATTTGTTTGTGTTTGGTGCGTTGGGTCTTAGCGGCCCGACGTGGGAGCTTCGTTGCTGCATGCAGCATTGTTTATTCTGTTGCCTGGGCTCCAGATCATGTGGGCTCAGTTATTATGGACCATGGGCTTAGTTGCCCGGCATGTGAGCTTGTTCCTGGACCACGGCGATCTCAGCCCATCTTTCAGAGCTCAGCAGGGAGTGGCATTCCCAGACGTCTCTCTCCAGGCTCCCAGAGGGGCTGCAGAGACTGTGGGCTGTGCCAGCCAGGCCTCTGGGGAGGCAGCTCTGCCACCTGGCCAATATCCGGCATCTGACCCTGCAGTTTGCCTGGAGCTGTGACCATAATCCCTGTACTTTCCAAATGGCCTAGCCGTTTCCTGTTGTTCTAGGAAGCTTTGATCTGAAACTGGCAAAGGGTTTGACGTCTCGTCGGGCAGTTCCTGTCAAGGAACCCGAGGGGAAACAGTGGCCGGGAGAAGAAGTGTGACCGGCTGGAGGCCTCTTAGGAGAGAAGAGGGTAGGCCCCAGAGCGCCTGGGCCGGGGCTGTCATCTGGGAAGGGTCTCGCCTTTCTCACGAGACTGTTGTGCAGTCAATCAAGATGGCTGTGTAAAGTGCTTGGAATCATTCCTGGTACATAGTAGGTGCTCAGGAAAAGGGTAGCCACTTCCCCTTCCTCTGAGCATCTTCAAGACAAACCCGTAATGGTCGTCTTGCCAACTCCCTACATGGTTTAGCACCCACGAAATGCACACATAAAGCCAAGTGGGAGGAGATCCTGAGCTCAGGAGCTTATACTAAACTTATATTTTTTTAATATTTTTTTCTTTTCCCCATCTCCATCTTTCATTTATACTTATTTTTATCCATCTTTATTCTCTGGCCTGTGTGGGCCTCCCATCGCAGTGGCTTCTCTCACTACGGAGCACCAACACTGGGCGCATGCGCTCCAGAGCACTGACTCGTCATTGGACACACCAGTTCAGCTGCTCCGCGGCACGTGGGATCTTCCCGGGCCAGGGATCGAAGCGGTGCCCCTGCGAGGCGGACTGTTTACCCACTAGACCACCAGGGAAGCCCAGGATATTTTTTTAATATTTGTTTGTGTTTGGTGCGTTGGGTCTTAGCGGCCCGACGTGGGAGCTTCGTTGCTGCATGCAGCATTGTTTATTCTGTTGCCTGGGCTCCAGATCATGTGGGCTCAGTTATTATGGACCATGGGCTTAGTTGCCCTGTGGCATGTGAGATCTTAGTTCCTGGACCAGGGATGGAACCCAAGTCCCCTGCCTTGGAAGGCAGATTCTTAACCACTGGACCACCAGGGAAGTCCCCTGAATTCCGGATTTAAGAGCAGAGGTTTTAGCCTTCAGCCAACCTGGGATAGAATCCTGGCGTCCACACTTATGAGCTGGATGCCCTTGGGCAAGCGAGCTACGCTCTCAGTGCCTCAGTTTCCTCGCCTGTAAATTGGGACCAATACTGGCGCCCACCTCCTAGGCTGGGTGTGAGGAGGGGATGATTCGGTATCAGATGTTCAGCACAGCCTGCCAGACAGCAAGTGCTCGCGTCATGACCTCCGCGGAGCCTCCTGATCCCACCACTGTGCCTGACAGGGAGCCCCCGGGTGACCGAGCTTTGAGGCGGGGTCCCAGGACGTGGCTGGGGCATAGCGCCACGTCCAGCCCTGAATTCCGGGGATGGGTGGAGCAGCCACCCTTCAGCGGATCGTGGCCAGACAGCCCACAGACGTGTGGATTTGGCTGTGGGTGGCTGAACTGCGGGCATCTGGGGGTTTGCATCTCAGCCGAGAAATCTGATCGTGAGATCCCAAGGCTGGGTTCCTGCACCCTGGGGGGCCTCACCGCCCGGGACGGGCTGAGTCCCACAGCCTGCATCTGAGACGCGGGGCCTGGGGCCCAGGGAGGCTCAGACCCAGGGCAAAGAAGGGGCTTCATCCCAGACGGGGGATCAGGCCTGGGCGCGGGCAGGGGCGTGCTGGATGTTCTCGAGAGTCAGCCACACCCACGCCTTTCCAAACCTGTGTTCAGTGAAGCCATAACTGGAACTTAAAATCAGCCACGGTAGGGGAATTTGCGCCATGGAAATCAGCAAATAAACACTATTTTTTTTTTTTTTTCTTTTTGGAAAGTCAGTTTAACAGCACACCCCTGGGCCCTGGCTGGCCACACGGCTCTCTGAAAGCCACTCCTGAATTCAACATTTGTAAGACTCTATTCATATCCCCCACCCGCTACCCAGCACTGCCTTTGCCTTATCTTTCCACCAGGGAAGTCTTTACATTCCTTTTTCTATTTCCTGGTTTAAGTCCCACAGATTCAATTAAATAAATATCAGGACAAGTGGGGTGAAATAAAGTGCCACGTGAGAGCCATGTCATGGAGCACCATAAAGCTGTTTGAAAAAATGTTCTTGAAGACTATTTAATGGCAGGAGATGTACTTTAAAAAGAAAACAAGTCAGAGAGAATTCCCTGCCAGCCCAAGGGTTAGGACTCCACACTTTCTCTGCTAATGGCCCAGGTTGGATCCCTGGTCTGGGAACTAAGATCCAACAAGCTGTGCAGTGTGTAAAAAAACAACAACGAAGAGAGCAAGCCGGGGCTTCCCTGGTAGCTCAGGGGTAAAGAGTTCGCCTGCCAATGCAGGAGACACGGGTTCGATCCCTGTTCCGGAAAGATCCCACATGCTGTGGAGCAACTATGCCCGTGAGCTACAATGATGGAGCCTGAGCTTTAGCTCCTCAGAGCCGCAACTATGGCACCCTTGTGCCCTAGAGCCCGAGTTCCACAAGAGAAGTCACTGCAATATGAAGCCTGCTCCCCTCAACTAGAGAGTAGCCCCCACTCCCTGCAACTAGAGAAGAGCCTGTGGCAGCAGTGAAAACCCAGAACAGCCAAAAATAAATAAATTAAAATTTTTTAAAAAAGGGGCTTTCCTTTAAAAAAAAAAAAGAAAGAAAAGCAAGCCATGGGAAAAAAACACAATATATACAATCGTATATAAGCATAAACATGATAATGGAGTCATAAAGTATTTTATTTTTGTGTGTTTTTTTTTGGCCACACCATGTGGCCTGTAGGATCTTAGTTTCCTAATTAGGGAGCAAACCCATGCCCCCTGCATTGGGACCATGGAGTCTTAATCCTGGACCACCAGGGATGTCCCCATAAAGTATTTTATATGTGTAAAATTCTTTTCATGTATATAAGATATGTACATCTTATATATAAAATTCTTTTCTTACTTTACACATGTGGGCTTCCCTGGTGGCCCAGTCAGTAAAGAGTCCACTTGCAATGCGGGAGACCTGGGTGTGGTCCCCAGGTTGGGGAAGATCCCCTGGAGAAGGGAGCAGCTACCCACTCCAGTCGCCTCGCCTGGAGAATTCCGTGGCTGGTCCACCAGGTTGCAAAGAGTCAGACGTGACTGAGCGACTTGATTGTCAGTTTCAGTTTCCTTGCGCACCCCCTGTGTGCTAGGCAGTGGAGACAGAGTGAGGTACGCACAGCCCGGCCCTGCCCTGCCCTCCTGGGCTCTCAGAGGGGTGATCCACGCAGAGGAAGCCGCAGCCAGGAGCAGGCTTTCCGCGGAAAGGCTGAAGCGTCACGTTGCCGAGACAGCGTGCACGGAGCTGGAGGGCTTCCTTCGACATAACCGCACGTGCGTCTTTTTGATCAGAAACGGCAATCCGAAAATAATTGGCGCTTCCTCTGGTCTCTGGAAGTCCCACGGCTCTTGCTTTGTCATAACTCTGCTCACAGCCGCCCCTCACCCCCGCCCCAAAGCCTGGAAGGTGGCGTGGAAGGCAGCAGGGACCAGCCCCCTCCCTGCCTGCTGCCGCCAGTTGGCCCTCCGCGGTGACCTTGGTCTCCTGTTCTCTTGTTGTGCGGTGACTTACATCCTTGTCTTATCTCCTAAATGTCAGGGACAATGTCTGATTCATGGGGTGCCTCCCACACTGCTTGGCACAGAAAAATTCAAAACACTCTGTCGGGATTAAATGGAATTCGGCTCTCTTTGAGGGCTGGAACCGAGCCTCTCTCCTGTGATAATGGTCGTGTTCCTATGGACTCTCTCTGTCCTTACCGCGCCATCCCCGCGCCAGCTCACCACCTCTCTGCAGCCCCCCACCGCCCCCAAAGTGGGAGGTGGACCCCTCCTCTGGCGCCGCAGACCTGTGGGTCTCTAGACCTCAGTTTCCCCTGCTGGGAAGGGGCACCATTCCCTCTGAGGCCAAGATCAGGGCAGGGAGGCCCGATCCAGGGCCAGGTAGAGGGTGAGGAGCGTGTTCTTTGTCTCGGGAACACAAAGCCCTGTTTGTGAGCAGCGGGCACGATTCTGGGCAGGGAGCCACATGGGACGGGAGGCAGCGGCGGGCGGAGTGGTCAGGATTTCCAAACCCCCTTTTGTGGGCTGGCTGCCGAGGAAGCAGGCCGCTGAGTCCCCTCCTCCCACTGTCTGAAGACAAGGTATCCGTCTGTCGGGCTGCAGCCTGGCTTCCTCCTCAGTCCTACCCGACAAAGTGCCCGCCCCCTGTCCCCTGCCCTGGAATGGAGAAGTAGGAAAGGGGAGGCTGCCCAAGCGTGAGACAAGGGGGCGGGGGGTGGGTATTTCCAGAGCTTGTGGGTTTGTGGCCAAGGGCAAGGCCAGCTGAGCAGTTGAGTCTTGTCTGGCACTGAGTGGCCCCACCCACCCCATCCCCAAGACATGGGACAGAGACTGGCAGGAGGCTCCACCTCAGCAGCATGGCAGGGGAAAACCCCCAAAGAGGAGCCATGCCCCCATTTAACAGAAAGTAATGCTGAGGCCGGGTGGTGGGAGGGGGTGGGAGGTGAATCTAAAGCCACCGTTCCAGCCTTCCCAGGATTGATGCTTGGCTAGGGGCTCTCTGCCCGCCTCCAAGCCACGAGCAGTTCCAGACCAGAGATGGGGTGAGTTCTCTCTCTATAAACAAACCCCAGGGCCAGTACCTCTCAGCCTGTGTGTCCTCACAGGAGTCCCGTAACTCCTCTGGACCTCCGACCCTTGTCTGTCACTCCTGGTCCGGGTGCTTCCCTCCCCTGGCCCTGTGCAGTCCTCCTGACTGACCTACCCCCTCGTCTTCGGATTCTGCACACCAACCTACAGATTTCTTTTTTTGCGGGGGAGGGGGCTGTGTTAGGTCTTAATTGTGGCACACAGCCTCTGTTGCTGCGGCACACGGGCTCAGTTGCCCCGCATTGTGTTGGATCTTGGGTCTGCAACCAGGGACTGAACCCGTGTCCCCTGCATTGGACGGTGGATTCTTAACCACTGGACCACCCGGGAAGCCCCTAACCAATCTACAGACTGAGGTTCGCTTCTAGGTGGGGCCGTATCCTCGGGGCTCAGGGCTTTGCATGTGCTGTTTTGAAAACCTGGAATACCTTTCTTCTCCTCTCCTCACCCCTTCTCACGCTTCAGGCCTGGGTTCACACGTCACTTCCTCCAGGAGGCCTCCCTGCCCGCTCCGGGCACTCTGCCTGCTTCTGGCAATCCTATCAGAGGGTAATAATGTATTTCCAGGACGATTTGATTCATTTGGCCTCCTCATTAGCCTCTAAGCCCCATGAAAGTGTTACTCGCTCGGTCATGTCCAGGATTCTTTTTGAGCCCATGGATCGTAGCCCACCGGGCTGCTCTGTCCATGGGATTCTCTAGGTAAGAACCCTGGAGGAGGTTGCCATGCCCTTCTCCAGGGGATCTTCCCGACCCAGGGACTGAACCTGGGTCTCTGGTGTTGCAGATGGATCCTTTACCATCTGAGCCAGCAGGGAAGCCCAAGAATCCTGGAGTGGGTAGCCCATCCCTTCGCCAGGGGATCTTCCTGACCCAGGAATCGAACTGGAGCCACCTGCCATGCAGTCTGCGGAGAATGAAAAGGTGACTGCCGACTGGGAGAAAAGATCCAAGCGGACCACCTGGACCATCTAGCTGTATATCTAGAATAGTCGTAGAAGTCTTAAAACTCAGTTAAAAATAACCCAATTAGAACATAGGCAGCCGGCACGAACAGCTACGTGACTGAAGAGGATAAGCAGATGGCATAGAACCACATGGAAAGACGGTCATCCTCATGAGCCAGTGGAGAGGCGCCATGTGAAACCACAGTGAGATACGGCTGCACGCCTCTCAGAAGGGCTGAAACAGGGAACAGTGATGGTAGTCACAGTAGTCGCCAAGTCACAGCCAGCGCTTGGCGACCCCCATGCACTGCAGCCCGCCAGGCTCCTCTGTCCACGGCATTCTCCAGGCAAGAACACTGGAGTGGGTTGCCATGTCCTTCTCCGAGTGATGACAGTGAGGATCCAGAAAAAAATATTTTGCTGGTGGGAATATAAAATGGTACAGCCATTCTGGAAAAGAATATGGCAATTTCTTAACTTAAAAACAAACCAAACGACACAAGCACTTACCATATGACCTAGCAATTGTACACCTGGGCATTCTCTATGGAAAGGACTTGCATTGCTGTTTTGAAAACCTGGAATACCTTTCTTCTCCTCTCCTCACCCCTTCTCACGCTTCAGGCCTGGGTTCACACGTCACTTCCTCCAGGAGGCCTCCCTGCCCGCTCCGGGCACTCTGCCTGCTTCTGGCAATCCTATCAGAGGGTAATAATGTATTTCCAGGACGATTTGATTCATTTGGCCTCCTCATTAGCCTCTAAGCCCCATGAAAGTGTTACTCGCTCGGTCATGTCCAGGATTCTTTTTGAGCCCATGGATCGTAGCCCACCGGGCTGCTCTGTCCATGGGATTCTCTAGGTAAGAACCCTGGAGGAGGTTGCCATGCCCTTCTCCAGGGGATCTTCCCGACCCAGGGACTGAACCTGGGTCTCTGGTGTTGCAGATGGATCCTTTACCATCTGAGCCAGCAGGGAAGCCCAAGAATCCTGGAGTGGGTAGCCCATCCCTTCGCCAGGGGATCTTCCTGACCCAGGAATCGAACTGGAGCCACCTGCCATGCAGTCTGCGGAGAATGAAAAGGTGACTGCCGACTGGGAGAAAAGATCCAACGGCGGACCACCTGGACCATCTAGCTGTATATCTAGAATAGTCGTAGAAGTCTTAAAACTCAGTTAAAAATAACCCAATTAGAACATAGGCAGCCGGCACGAACAGCTACGTGACTGAAGAGGATAAGCAGATGGCATAGAACCACATGGAAAGACGGTCATCCTCATGAGCCAGTGGAGAGGCGCCATGTGAAACCACAGTGAGATACGGCTGCACGCCTCTCAGAAGGGCTGAAACAGGGAACAGTGATGGTAGTCACAGTAGTCGCCAAGTCACAGCCAGCGCTTGGCGACCCCCATGCACTGCAGCCCGCCAGGCTCCTCTGTCCACGGCATTCTCCAGGCAAGAACACTGGAGTGGGTTGCCATGTCCTTCTCCGAGTGATGACAGTGAGGATCCAGAAAAAAATATTTTGCTGGTGGGAATATAAAATGGTACAGCCATTCTGGAAAAGAATATGGCAATTTCTTAACTTAAAAACAAACCAAACGACACAAGCACTTACCATATGACCTAGCAATTGTACACCTGGGCATCTGTGCCAGAGAAATGAAAACGTATGTGGCCACAAAACACCGGGACGGGACTCTTCACTGAGGCTTCATTCACCGTAGCCAAAGGTTGGAAGTACCCCACACATCCTCCAACATGAGTGATTACTTTTTTTTTTTTTTTTTGCCACTTCTATTGGTTTTGCATTTGTTTCCATCTTTGTTCTTTGGCCTGTGTGGGCCTCCCATTGCAGTGGCCTCTGTTGTCGCAGAGCGCCGGCTCTGGGCGCATGCACCCCAGAGTTCCGGCTCAGTGATTGGACACATCGGTCCAGCCGCTCCGTGGCACGTGGGATCTTCCCAGGCCAGGGATCGAACCGGCGCCCCTTGCACTGCAAAGCGGTGTCCTTACCCACTGGACCACCAGGGGAGCCTGAGTGATTACTTTTCTAGCCCCACCTCACGGCTTGCAGGATATTAGCTCCCCAACTAGGAGATCGAACCCGGGGCCCCTGCAGTGGAAGCTTGGGACCCATTCGTAACCACTGGACCCCCCCCCCGGGAAGTTCCCCATCGTGAGTGACTGAACAAATGGAGTTCCCTCTGCCCGATGGAATGCTCTTCAGCCATCAAAAAGAATAAACACCTGTAACACCAGCATGACTCTCAAGAGAATGATGTTGAGTGAAAAGAAGCCAATCTCAAACGGTTACATAGCATGTGATTCCAATTACCATACAACACCCCTGACGTGACAAAACAGTACAGCTGAAGAGCAGATGAATGCAGCCAGGGAGTAGAGAGGCAGGGGGGAGGGTGTGGCTCTAAGCGCTCGAAGCATCCTCAGGAGGAATGTTCTCTAACTTGACTGTGGCCGTCAGGCATCAGACCTGCGCTCAAATTGCATAGAATGAAGGAATTTCCTGGCCGCTCAGTGCTTACAACTCTGATCTTCCCCAACCTGGCGTGATCCCTGATCAGGGTACTAAGAGCCCACAAGCTGCGCTCTGCGGCCAAAGAGATACATCATTTATTAAAATGGCGTAGACCTAAATCCACACACACACACACACAAAGTGCATAGAAAACAGAGCAATCTGAGTAAGTGAGTGGATCGTGTCCCTGTCCATATCTGGCTGTGGCCCAGACTATAGCCGGGCAAGACGTCACCAGTGGGGGGAACTGGACGGAGCAGTACAGCCTTCTCTCTCTTTATTTCTTGAGCCACATAGGACTCTACCATTGTGTGTAAAAACAAAAGCCGTCTCCATACAGCTGCCCGTCTATGAGAATGACTTCAGCAAAAGCTGACAGGACCAACTCCTGGCGACGGGACGGAGCCATCCAAACTCTCACGCGCTGCTAGAGCGAATATAGAACAGGGCAGCCCGTTGGAGAGGTAGGTTTTCAGGGTCTTTGATACAGTTAAACCTGCGTTTCCTAGACGGCCCGTCGGTCACACTCTTCCGTATCTGCACAAGTGAAATGGACGCGTCTATTCACACCGAAACACAGGGGATGTGTCTCACTGCACGGAACTGGAAATAACGCAAGTGAAGGATAAACAAATAGTACGTTACCAAATACCACTCAGCAATGAAGAAGACATGTCAGTATGCACGTATCAATGTGCATGAATCTCAGATGAGTCTTGCTCCGTGCAAGAAACCAGACTCAAAAGGTTAATAACATACACAATTCCACAGATGATATTCGGGAAAAGGCAAGTCTACAGGGTTAGAGAACAGTCGGTGGTTGCCGGGGGCTGAGTGAGTTCGAGGGTGGATTCCAAAGGGACAGGAGGACTTTTGGGGGTGCTGAAAGCATTTTATATCTTGGCTTCGCTGGTTACCCAACGTCATGCATTCCCTAAAGCCCCACAGAAGTGTATGCTCCGTATACAGGGCGTGAGTGGTAAAGAACACGCCTGCCAGTACAGGAGACGTAAGAGACGAGGGTTCAGGCCCCGGGTCGGGAAGACCCCCTGGAGGAGGGCTTGGCAACCCACCCCAGGCCTCTTGCCTGGAGAATCCCGTGGACCGGGGAGCCTGGCAGCTACATCCACTCCACTGGGTTGCAAAGAGCCTGACACGGCTGAGCACACAGCCACACTAGTGAGGCCTCGTCCCACCCACCCAGGAAGTGGCTTGACTAGATATGGGGTACCAGGAGGGCAAACTCTTGGCCAGGAGACCCACGTCCTGTTCACTGCACCCCAATGTAGACTGGGAGCTTCAGGCTCCTTCAGAAAAGGTGAAACTGTTCTCTCCTTCAGCCCCTCCCTCTCCTCCGTCCCCAGTCCCCAGCGGGCAAAGGAATGTTGTGTCGTTAGTTGCCCAGGCGACCAAGGCCCGCTGGGTGGCTGCCTTCCGGGAGTACAGAGAGGGCAAGCCCTCCAGCAGAAGCCCCTGGGGACTCCTAGGCTTGTGCAAAACTTCAGAAAGCAAGCAAGCCCAAGCCAACCGCCGGGAGAATGGCGGTGCCCTGGGAGGAATATTTCCGACTGGCTTCGCAAGAGAAACTGTCTATGTGAGTGGCGTGGAGAGGCTGGGAGGACTCACAGGCTGGCAGCGGCCGGTGGGATGGCCCCTGCCTCCCTCCACCCCTGGACTGGCTTGGCATGGTCCAGCTTTCCAGAGGAAGACACTGAGGCTTGAGGAAACGTCAGCCGTCCAGGTCTCAGGTTGGATACAAATATCGTTACCAAATACCACTCAGCAATGAAGAAGACATGTCAGTATGCACGTATCAATGTGCATGAATCTCAGATGAGTCTTGCTCCGTGCAAGAAACCAGACTCAAAAGGTTAATAACATACACAATTCCACAGATGATATTCGGGAAAAGGCAAGTCTACAGGGTTAGAGAACAGTCGGTGGTTGCCGGGGGCTGAGTGAGTTCGAGGGTGGATTCCAAAGGGACAGGAGGACTTTTGGGGGTGCTGAAAGCATTTTATATCTTGGCTTCGCTGGTTACCCAACGTCATGCATTCCCTAAAGCCCCACAGAAGTGTATGCTCCGTATACAGGGCGTGAGTGGTAAAGAACACGCCTGCCAGTACAGGAGACGTAAGAGACGAGGGTTCAGGCCCCGGGTCGGGAAGACCCCCTGGAGGAGGGCTTGGCAACCCACCCCAGGCCTCTTGCCTGGAGAATCCCGTGGACCGGGGAGCCTGGCAGCTACATCCACTCCACTGGGTTGCAAAGAGCCTGACACGGCTGAGCACACAGCCACACTAGTGAGGCCTCGTCCCACCCACCCAGGAAGTGGCTTGACTAGATATGGGGTACCAGGAGGGCAAACTCTTGGCCAGGAGACCCACGTCCTGTTCACTGCACCCCAATGTAGACTGGGAGCTTCAGGCTCCTTCAGAAAAGGTGAAACTGTTCTCTCCTTCAGCCCCTCCCTCTCCTCCGTCCCCAGTCCCCAGCGGGCAAAGGAATGTTGTGTCGTTAGTTGCCCAGGCGACCAAGGCCCGCTGGGTGGCTGCCTTCCGGGAGTACAGAGAGGGCAAGCCCTCCAGCAGAAGCCCCTGGGGACTCCTAGGCTTGTGCAAAACTTCAGAAAGCAAGCAAGCCCAAGCCAACCGCCGGGAGAATGGCGGTGCCCTGGGAGGAATATTTCCGACTGGCTTCGCAAGAGAAACTGTCTATGTGAGTGGCGTGGAGAGGCTGGGAGGACTCACAGGCTGGCAGCGGCCGGTGGGATGGCCCCTGCCTTCCCTCCACCCCTGGATCCTGGGTTCTTGGTGGGAGATCATGGTCCAGCTTTCCAGAGGAAGACACTGAGGCTTGGAGGAAACGTCAGCTTCGTCCAGGTCTCAGGAGGGGTTCGGGCAGAGCTGGGGCAATGGTCCAGATCTCTGATCTGTGCCTGACCCCCACCCCGGCTGAGATGAAATCATTTGGCCCGAGGTGGGAAGGAATTACTCTTGCACCCTCTCCTTGCTCACTACGGTTCAGAGGGGACTTGAAGGGGGCGTGTCTGCTGTGTTCAGCCATGTGGCTGTTATGGGGTTCCCACCTCAGTCTCATTTAATTTTTTTATTCACTGTGTGGCATGTGGGATCTTATTTCTCCTACCAGGAATCAAACCTGTGCCCTCTGCAGTGGGAGTGTGGGTTCTTTGTTAAGCTTTATTTAGTTATTATTATTGTTTGGGCTGTCGTGGGTCTCCCTTGCCACACGTAGGCTTCCTCTAGTTGCAGCGAGCAGGGGCTACTCTTTGTTGCTGTGTGTGGGCTTTTCGTTGCGGTGGCTTCTCTTGTGGCAGAGCACAGGCTCCAGGCCTGCAGGCTTCAGCAGGTGTGGCGTGGGCTCAGTCTTGCAGCTCGTGGACTCTGGAGCGCTGGCCGAGCTGTTGTGGCTCACGGGCTTAGTTGCTCCGGGGCTTGTGGGATCTTCCGGAACCAGGAATCAAACTGATTTCCCTTGCATTGCAAGGCAAATTCTTCACCTGGACCATCAGGAAAACCGAGTATGGACTCTTAACCACAGGATCCCTGAGGGGATGTCCCAACCTCAATCTCGGAATGAGTCCAATGGGAGGGTTTCCCCTGGACCAGCGCTGGGCAAGCCTTGCCAAGTGGAACAGTATTGCATCCCTTCTGCTCCCTACACAGCCAGCCCTGGGGGGCGGCTCCAGCCTCTCCTCTCCCCTGCGAGCCTGGCTTCCGATCCCAGCCTCCTGCTGGGCCCTGCCCGCAGAGGTCCACCTGCGGCTGGGTCCCAACGTGGCCTATCGAAGAGCTGATCTTCCTGTTCCCCACTCAGCCTGCCGTCAGCAACATCCTTTCAGGGTTCCCCTTTGACCCCTCTGTCACCTCCTCACCACCCCATCAGCTCTGCTCCCCAGTGGTCCCCAGAACCCAGCCCTCCTCACCTCTTCACTCAGCCGCCCAGATCAGAGCTGGTCTTCTCCACGTCATCTTGTCATCTGTCCTTGGGCCTCCACAGCTGTCCGACCCTTTCTATGTCCTTGCTTCTCCCCCGCAGGGGGTCCCTCCCCTGCTGCAAACACTCCCCTGCCCCCTACCTCACTCGGAGTCAAAAGCATAGCGCCCCCTCACCACTGCCCACCACAGTCTGACCCTCACAACTTCTCTGATCTCAGTTTCCAGCTCTTTCCTCCTCTCTCCCTTCCAACCACCCTGGCCTCCCAGCAGCTCCTTCTACAGCCAAGCTCCTTCCCTTGCGGTCTGGCATCAGCTGCTCACTTAGCCTAGAACCTGTTCCCAGCAGTGTCCACCTGGCTCCCTCCCTCGTCCCCTTCAAGCCCCTGATCAAATGTCCTTTCCATGGAGAACTTTCTATCTCCCTGTTGAGGGATTTCCTTTAGTCTGTTGCCTTTTTCCATTTGAGCACCTGCCACATCCCAGCATAATTTATTTGTCTTATATTTTGGGCTGCACCACACAGCATGTCAGATCTTAGTTCTCCAGCCATTCATCAAACCTGCACCCCATGCTTTGGAAGCGTGGAGTCCTAACACCACTGGGCTGTCAAGGAAGTCCCCAGCCTTATTTATTGTTCGGTAGCTTTCTTCTCTGTGGCCCCCAGCAGGATGTCTCCTGGAGACCAGGGATCTGTCTGGCTAGATCTGCACCCACTGTGCCTAGAACAGTGCTTGGCACAGAGTAGGCGCTCAGGACAATTTGTTGAATGAATGAAAAATTCCACAGCCAGGAGGTGGTTCATGGAGGCGTATCAGGCGCCACTGGGGAATTTGGGAGCCCTGCCTCTCACCTCCTTCACTCTCACTTCCTCCTTGGGCTCCTGCAGGAAGATCCCGGAGCAGAATGTGGACCACGTCCCCCCAGTGCTGCGTCTCATGGAGAAGAGGCAGGAGCTGGTGGATGCAGACCAGGGGCTTCAGGTTCAGAAGGAGGTGAGCCATTCAGTGCCGTCCCTGAAATTTTAGGGGACCCCAGTCCCCTCCAGAAAAAGATGAGAAAGTCATGGAGCCAATTTATTACCACAAAGTCTCAGACAAGCCGCCACGCTGAGCCTGGCTTTCGTCATCCATCAGATGGAGGTCAAATGAGATCAGTGGTTAGAGCAAACAAATGTGCATTGAGTAGCTACCCTGTGCCCAGGGATCTAGAAGTCTCACTCCAGGCCCTTTCCTCATGGATTCACAGCCTAGAGAAGGGGACAGACAAGTGTGCAGGCAGTGTCTAATGTGGGGGGGCAGGGAGCACTGAGCAGGGACAGTGGGAGCCCAGAGAAAGCCCATGTGTCTACCCAGGGGTGGTCAGGGAGGACTTCCTGGAAGAAATGATGTCTTAAGGATTGCGGAAGGGCAAGTCAGCTTCTCCAGCAAAGGCAGACAGGGCGAAGAGGGAGAAACACACAGAGGGGGCAGCATATACAAAACAGGAAGGTGAGGACCAAACACAGGTGGGTAAGAGGCTGGAAGACAAGGTCGGAGGAGAGAGGGTGAGGTGAGGCCTGGAGAAAGAGCAGAAATGCTGACCTGCAGGGGGTCCTGGAGGGCACTGGGGCTTCTTCACGGGTGGTGGGGACCACATGTGGATTTCAGCCAGGGTGTTGCGACAAAATGGGGGGCAAAAGATGAGCAAGGTAAACTGTGAACCTGAAAGCGCTGGACGACTTCAAACCCCAAACACACACAGACACCCACTCTTCACCCCCCAGGTGTTCCAGATCAGGAAGGCCTCCCTGAAACAGCGGTGGGAACAGTTGGAACAGAAAGAGCAGGAGCTCAAGGCGTCCTTTGTCCGCTTTGAAAAGTTTTTGCAGGTAGGTGGAGGCTGTTGGGGGAAGGCAGGGTCCAGGGTCACAAAGTTACACTCCTATGGGAGTCAGACAGCTCACAGTAACTTAAAAAGTGGGGTTACCCCATTAAAAGAAGTAACTATGGCATCTGCAGCAACACAGATGGACCTAGAGATTGTCAGAGTGAAGTCAATCAGAGAAGAAATATTGTGTGACATCCCTTATAGGCAGAGTCTAAAAAGAAATGATACAGGAGCTTCCCTGGTGGTCCAGTGGGTAAAGAGTTCACCTTGCAGTGCAAGGGGCACCAGTCGATCCCTGACCCGTGAAGATACCACGTGCCGCGGAATGGCTGGACCGGTGTGTCCAATGACGAGCCAGCGCTCTGGAGCGCATGCGCCCAGAGACGGTGCTCTGCAACAAGAAAGGCCACTGCAATGGGAGGCCCACACAGGCCAAAGAATAAAGACGAATGAAAATAAATAAAAACAAAAAATCAATACAAGAGGCCACAATTTAAGTTTAAAAATACGAAATGGTACAAATTAAATTACTTGCCAAATAGAGACTCACAGACTTAGAGAAGAAGTTTACGGTTGCGGGGGAGAAGGGGCAGAGGGCGCTGCTGGGGGGAAATGGGCGGGGGACAGATAGTCAGGGGGCTTGGGATGGACATGTACACACTGCTGTGTTAAAAATGGGTAACCAACAAGGACCTACTGTGCCGCGCATGGAAATGTGCTCAGTTATGTGAGCAGAAGAAAACACACAGAGGGCAGCATATACAAAACAGGAAGGTGAGGACCAAACACAGGTGGGTAAGAGGCTGGAAGACAAGGTCGGAGGAGAGAGGGTGAGGTGAGGCCTGGAGAAAGAGCAGAAATGCTGACCTGCAGGGGGTCCTGGAGGGCACTGGGGCTTCTTCACGGGTGGTGGGGACCACATGTGGATTTCAGCCAGGGTGTTGCGACAAAATGGGGGGCAAAAGATGAGCAAGGTAAACTGTGAACCTGAAAGCGCTGGACGACTTCAAACCCCAAACACACACAGACACCCACTCTTCACCCCCCAGGTGTTCCAGATCAGGAAGGCCTCCCTGAAACAGCGGTGGGAACAGTTGGAACAGAAAGAGCAGGAGCTCAAGGCGTCCTTTGTCCGCTTTGAAAAGTTTTTGCAGGTAGGTGGAGGCTGTTGGGGGAAGGCAGGGTCCAGGGTCACAAAGTTACACTCCTATGGGAGTCAGACAGCTCACAGTAACTTAAAAAGTGGGGTTACCCCATTAAAAGAAGTAACTATGGCATCTGCAGCAACACAGATGGACCTAGAGATTGTCAGAGTGAAGTCAATCAGAGAAGAAATATTGTGTGACATCCCTTATAGGCAGAGTCTAAAAAGAAATGATACAGGAGCTTCCCTGGTGGTCCAGTGGGTAAAGAGTTCACCTTGCAGTGCAAGGGGCACCAGTCGATCCCTGACCCGTGAAGATACCACGTGCCGCGGAATGGCTGGACCGGTGTGTCCAATGACGAGCCAGCGCTCTGGAGCGCATGCGCCCAGAGACGGTGCTCTGCAACAAGAAAGGCCACTGCAATGGGAGGCCCACACAGGCCAAAGAATAAAGACGAATGAAAATAAATAAAAACAAAAAATCAATACAAGAGGCCACAATTTAAGTTTAAAAATACGAAATGGTACAAATTAAATTACTTGCCAAATAGAGACTCACAGACTTAGAGAAGAAGTTTACGGTTGCGGGGGAGAAGGGGCAGAGGGCGCTGCTGGGGGGAAATGGGCGGGGGACAGATAGTCAGGGGGCTTGGGATGGACATGTACACACTGCTGTGTTAAAAATGGGTAACCAACAAGGACCTACTGTGCCGCGCATGGAAATGTGCTCAGTTATGTGGCAGCTTGGACGGGAGGGGAGTTTGGGAGAATGGATACAGGCATATGCATAGTTGAGTTCCTTGGCTCTTCAACTGAAACTATCCCAACGTTGTTAATAGGCCATCTTCCATTACAAAATAAAAAGATGAGTTTACCAATACTAAAGGGACTGGTGGGAAACACACACGCACTGCCTGAAGCATATTTTAAAAGCGTGGGAGAGGAGTGAGGAAGGGAAATCAAGAGAATCTCGCTGAGTCTGGCCCTCGGGCCATTGGTTTTCAATGCTTAACTCAACGTGCGAGAACGTTGCGGCGGAGTGAAGGCGGCAGCTCCGCAGGCTCCCGAGTCCTGGGGGTCGTGGCCTTCTCTCCATCCCTCCTCTCCAGGACGCCGAGGTCCGGCGCAACCGCGCACTGCGGAGAGCCGCGGAGGAGCGGCACCTGGCGGGCCGCCGGGAGGCGGAGGCGCTGCGGCTTCGGGCTCAGCTGGCCGAGCTGCAGCGGGAGCGCGCGCGGCTGCAGCAGCAGCAGCAACGCCTGGAGCCCTGCGCGCGCCTGCTGGAGCAGGTGTTGGAGCTGCAGCCCGAGGTGAGCGCCTCGCGGGAGGTTTCGGGGTTCAGCGCCACATGCAGCCGCGCGTGGCCTCAGAGACGGTTTTGTGCACTACTGGAGCGCTGACGGTATGCCAGAAGTCACCACTCATTGAGCACTACCTGTATGTCAGGAACACGCTTTGCTCTTGAATTCTCCCCAAGGTCCAGGGAGGTGTCTTATTATTTGTCGACCCCATTTTACAGATGGGGCAACTGAGGCTCCAGAGGTAACTTACTCAGACACACAGGCAGGTGGGGGAGGGGAAACCCAGGCACTCAGTATTAGTTCAGTAAAACACTGAATCAACGGTAACCACAGGCAGTGAAACTTAGCTGGGTTTAATGGTGGAGGCGGGAAGGACGGGATTAACACTTCTGTGACAAGGGTGCGTGGTGCCCTCGTTTCGCAGTGGGGCTAAGGAGGCGCAGGGGGCTCGGCGTGGGGAGAGCAGGGGACCGCAGGCCCAGTGGGTGCCCTCTGCCAACCTCATTCCAGTTCCAAGAGGTCCCGGAGCTGGTGGCGCGCTTCGACGGGCTGGCCGACATGCAGGAGGCGCTGAGGCTCTTGGAGCGCCGGCGGCTGGCGGAGCTGGAGGAGGCGCGCGCGCGGCTGCGGCGGCGGCGGCACGCCTGGCAGGACGAGCTGCTTCGGCAGGGCCAGCGGCGGGCGCAGCTGCTGGAGCGACTGGAGGCGGCGCGGGAGCGCACGCTGTACTGGGTACCGGCCGCGAGGAGAGGCGGGGTTGGTAAGGGGAGAGGTGGCCGCGCCGCTTTCACGGCTGGTTTCCCCAAGAGCCTATGGGCATCTGACTGACGGCGAGCGGGTGGGAACGTGGCCCCCGCCTTCCTCAGCCCAGCTCAGCCCAGCCCACACCTTAATAGGCAAGGGGGCCGGGTGTTCTGCAGGAATCCAAGTGGATTCAGATCCAGAACACGGCGGCTGAGAAGACCCTGCTCCTGGGGCGCATCAGGATGGCAGTGCTCAATATGTACCAGCTCGTGTGTCAGCACCAGAGACGGCCGCCGGCCCTGGACATCGAGGACACCGAGGGGCAGCTGGAGCAGGTGAGGACCCCTCTGCAGGTCACCCCCACCCCTCCCCAGCCTTTGGGAGCCAGCGCCTGAAACCCCACCTTCTCTGGGTGAAGCATGACCCTCTGATCGGAGCCCAGCCTCCTGGCGGCATGGCTGCCCAGGCCCCTGCCCGGGAGCCCAGGGCTAGTCTTGAGTCTGCTGCTACCAGGACAGAAGGACGTTCCCCGTCTCTGGGTCTCCGTGGACAAGCCTGAGCTCCCCTATGAGTGTGAGAACCAGGGCTGTACAGTGATTTTCCTCTCTGCACAGTGCCTCCCCAAATACCAAGGCCGCCCAGCTTTTCTATACATTCAGGTTGACAAGGAGGTAGGACACCTGACCTGGTTTATAGGAGGGCGGGGGTGCTTTTGGACATTTCTGTTAGGTCGGTTGTACCCCTTGAGAGGTGGAGGAAACGAAATGAAGGGTTTGCGGTGGGGGCCCTCGTTTCGCAGTGGGGCTAAGGAGGCGCAGGGGCTCGGCGTGGGGAGCAGGGGACCGCAGGCCCAGTGGGTGCCCTCTGCCAACCTCATTCCAGTTCCAAGAGGTCCCGGAGCTGGTGGCGCGCTTCGACGGGCTGGCCGACATGCAGGAGGCGCTGAGGCTCTTGGAGCGCCGGCGGCTGGCGGAGCTGGAGGAGGCGCGCGCGCGGCTGCGGCGGCGGCGGCACGCCTGGCAGGACGAGCTGCTTCGGCAGGGCCAGCGGCGGGCGCAGCTGCTGGAGCGACTGGAGGCGGCGCGGGAGCGCACGCTGTACTGGGTACCGGCCGCGAGGAGAGGCGGGGTTGGTAAGGGGAGAGGTGGCCGCGCCGCTTTCACGGCTGGTTTCCCCAAGAGCCTATGGGCATCTGACTGACGGCGAGCGGGTGGGAACGTGGCCCCCGCCTTCCTCAGCCCAGCTCAGCCCAGCCCACACCTTAATAGGCAAGGGGGCCGGGTGTTCTGCAGGAATCCAAGTGGATTCAGATCCAGAACACGGCGGCTGAGAAGACCCTGCTCCTGGGGCGCATCAGGATGGCAGTGCTCAATATGTACCAGCTCGTGTGTCAGCACCAGAGACGGCCGCCGGCCCTGGACATCGAGGACACCGAGGGGCAGCTGGAGCAGGTGAGGACCCCTCTGCAGGTCACCCCCACCCCTCCCCAGCCTTTGGGAGCCAGCGCCTGAAACCCCACCTTCTCTGGGTGAAGCATGACCCTCTGATCGGAGCCCAGCCTCCTGGCGGCATGGCTGCCCAGGCCCCTGCCCGGGAGCCCAGGGCTAGTCTTGAGTCTGCTGCTACCAGGACAGAAGGACGTTCCCCGTCTCTGGGTCTCCGTGGACAAGCCTGAGCTCCCCTATGAGTGTGAGAACCAGGGCTGTACAGTGATTTTCCTCTCTGCACAGTGCCTCCCCAAATACCAAGGCCGCCCAGCTTTTCTATACATTCAGGTTGACAAGGAGGTAGGACACCTGACCTGGTTTATAGGAGGGCGGGGGTGCTTTTGGACATTTCTGTTAGGACTCTGGTGGGTCCCAGAGCATAGCCCCCTTGAGAGGTGGAGGAAACGAAATGAAGCCCCCCCTCTGCTTTGCCCCAGCCCGCTCCTGTCCTGTGCCAAGGCCAAGGCTCTAAGCAAAGGCCAAGAACTGGTCCCCGGAGCCCACCTCTGTTCTTTCAAGTGTGGCTGGGGCACCCCCAGGTACAAGAGACGGCCCCAACAGCAAAAGCCGGTTCTTTTCAACCAACTTTCTGAACTTTGCAAGGAGCAAGGTTCAATGGCAGCAAGGATGCCTTTAACCCCGCTAATAACCCTGGTCTCCAGGCCCGGGACTCACACCTTTTTGTGGGCGACTCTGGTCACCAGATTTCAGTAACCCAGTTTTGTTTCTGTTATTTTTCAAGCTGCCCTCCATTTATGACTTGGGGTAATTTAATCTTTTTCCACTGTGTGTCGAGATAAGATTTTGTCAGAGGTTTATTTCAGTGACAGAGGTGAAGGAAGAGCCGGAGGGAAGATTCCCAACAAGTCCTAGGTCTTGGCTGAGGATCCACAGGTGTTCATTAAGCTCGTATCCATAAACAGGTTCTTAGAAACTATTAAAGGAGCCCCCTCCTCATGGAGATGAGAGGAGGCTAGACATCAGGGAACATGACAGATGCAATTAAAAGGGAAAAACCTGGATTGATGTAAATGAAAACACAAACTCTTAACACAGGGCACACGGCCAGCTAGAAAACCAAGAGTGACCGTGCATGACTTGCTTGGGAGGCTTGGACGGAGGCTTTTAAAAACCGAGAAAGGTTTAGGCCAGGTGCACTGTCCCTGGGGAGCCGGCATCACTGCTGATAGGGATCTCTATCCCCAGACCCGGGCTTTGCATCCTCCAGGGTTTTGGGGGTGGGGACTAGAGCTCAGGGGCTGCGCTCTGACTCTGGCTGTGTGGGGACTCCAGGTCAAGCTGTCCATGCTGGACCTCTCTGCCATGCTGGCTGACCTCCGTCGGGCTGAGAGCACCGCCCCCGCCTCCTAGCCCCGACCCAGGTGAGCAGCAGGGACGCGGGCCCTGGAGGGACCCGCCTGAGGACAGGAGATGCCCGTTGCCTGAGGGGTGCGGGCTGAGTGCTCTTACCAGAGAGACGGGAGGGCCGTGCCTGCTCAGACTGCAGGGGGTGGACAGGGACGAAACAGACGTGGGCTCCCTGCGGTGCCCCTGCGCCACACCCACCACGCAGCCTGGTGCGGCTCCTCCCTCCAGGGCAGCTGGGCGGCATTTACACCAGCTGATACTTGTCAGGTGCTTGGAAGGGGGTCTGGCGCAAATATTCTGGGACATTCTAGATGCTTGGTAAGTAACCAACTTTCTGAACTTTGCAAGGAGCAAGGTTCAATGGCAGCAAGGATGCCTTTAACCCCGCTAATAACCCTGGTCTCCAGGCCCGGGACTCACACCTTTTTGTGGGCGACTCTGGTCACCAGATTTCAGTAACCCAGTTTTGTTTCTGTTATTTTTCAAGCTGCCCTCCATTTATGACTTGGGGTAATTTAATCTTTTTCCACTGTGTGTCGAGATAAGATTTTGTCAGAGGTTTATTTCAGTGACAGAGGTGAAGGAAGAGCCGGAGGGAAGATTCCCAACAAGTCCTAGGTCTTGGCTGAGGATCCACAGGTGTTCATTAAGCTCGTATCCATAAACAGGTTCTTAGAAACTATTAAAGGCCCCCTCCTCATGGAGATGAGAGGAGGCTAGACATCAGGGAACATGACAGATGCAATTAAAAGGGAAAAACCTGGATTGATGTAAATGAAAACACAAACTCTTAACACAGGGCACACGGCCAGCTAGAAAACCAAGAGTGACCGTGCATGACTTGCTTGGGAGGCTTGGACGGAGGCTTTTAAAAACCGAGAAAGGTTTAGGCCAGGTGCACTGTCCCTGGGGAGCCGGCATCACTGCTGATAGGGATCTCTATCCCCAGACCCGGGCTTTGCATCCTCCAGGGTTTTGGGGGTGGGGACTAGAGCTCAGGGCTGCGCTCTGACTCTGGCTGTGTGGGGACTCCAGGTCAAGCTGTCCATGCTGGACCTCTCTGCCATGCTGGCTGACCTCCGTCGGGCTGAGAGCACCGCCCCCGCCTCCTAGCCCCGACCCAGGTGAGCAGCAGGGACGCGGGCCCTGGAGGGACCCGCCTGAGGACAGGAGATGCCCGTTGCCTGAGGGGTGCGGGCTGAGTGCTCTTACCAGAGAGACGGGAGGGCCGTGCCTGCTCAGACTGCAGGGGGTGGACAGGGACGAAACAGACGTGGGCTCCCTGCGGTGCCCCTGCGCCACACCCACCACGCAGCCTGGTGCGGCTCCTCCCTCCAGGGCAGCTGGGCGGCATTTACACCAGCTGATACTTGTCAGGTGCTTGGAAGGGGGTCTGGCGCAAATATTCTGGGACATTCTAGATGCTTGGTAAGTAAAGGGACATCAAGGACCAGCGAGAGGGTCACGCGGCAGACACAACCCCAGGGCGCCTGAGCACAAAGGCTCCTCCACTGTGGACTGGCGCTGAGGGATGGCCGGTCCGAGAACTCAGCGGCCAGAGGCCACTCTTGACCTTCCCGGGACCCCCCAAGAAGGCTGGGGGACACAGGGCCAGGAGCAGGGCAGAGGTCAGGGAAGGTGGTGACCTCTGGGTATATGGCAGGACTCTTCGCAGCCGGGAGGAGCTCTGTGCCCTCTGCCCGCTGACCCCACAGCCTGTCTCCCTCTCACCAACCAGTCCCGGCTGCAAGCCTGTCTGGGTGGGAGGAAGGGGACCACCTGCCAGTTTCCAGGGGTGCTCCCGTCTCAGCTACTGACCCGTCCTCTGCACCTGTCTCCATCGGCAAAATGGAGACAGAACTCACACAGGACCCCCCACAGGCTCTCAGCTGGGATTCCAGCCCAACTCTGTCCCTTCCAGCTCCTCGAGCAGACTGTGCTCCTGGTCCACTGGCGGTGCTCCATAAAGGTTTATTACATTAAAAATACATCACGGGGCCTCAGGCTCTCGGGGCTCAAGCCCATGTGGCCACCACCTCTGAATCCCAGAACACAGAAAAAGCAGCAGCGGCAGCCGAGTTGCCAACTCGGGTTGTGGCCTGCCCGGCAAACTCCTATGAATCCTGCAACACCCTACTGAAATGTGCCCTGTTGCAGGCAGAGGCGTGGCTAGCACTGGCTGACCTCCGTCGGGCTGAGAGCACCGCCCCGCCTCCTAGCCCCGACCCAGGTGAGCAGCAGGGACGCGGCCCTGGAGGGACCCGCCTGAGGACAGGAGATGCCCGTTGCCTGAGGGGTGCGGGCTGAGTGCTCTTACCAGAGAGACGGGAGGGCCGTGCCTGCTCAGACTGCAGGGGGTGGACAGGGACGAAACAGACGTGGGCTCCCTGCGGTGCCCCTGCGCCACACCCACCACGCAGCCTGGTGCGGCTCCTCCCTCCAGGGCAGCTGGGCGGCATTTACACCAGCTGATACTTGTCAGGTGCTTGGAAGGGGGTCTGGCGCAAATATTCTGGGACATTCTAGATGCTTGGTAAGTAAAGGGACATCAAGGACCAGCGAGAGGGTCACGCGGCAGACACAACCCCAGGGCGCCTGAGCACAAAGGCTCCTCCACTGTGGACTGGCGCTGAGGGATGGCCGGTCCGAGAACTCAGCGGCCAGAGGCCACTCTTGACCTTCCCGGGACCCCCCAAGAAGGCTGGGGGACACAGGGCCAGGAGCAGGGCAGAGGTCAGGGAAGGTGGTGACCTCTGGGTATATGGCAGGACTCTTCGCAGCCGGGAGGAGCTCTGTGCCCTCTGCCCGCTGACCCCACAGCCTGTCTCCCTCTCACCAACCAGTCCCGGCTGCAAGCCTGTCTGGGTGGGAGGAAGGGGACCACCTGCCAGTTTCCAGGGGTGCTCCCGTCTCAGCTACTGACCCGTCCTCTGCACCTGTCTCCATCGGCAAAATGGAGACAGAACTCACACAGGACCCCCCACAGGCTCTCAGCTGGGATTCCAGCCCAACTCTGTCCCTTCCAGCTCCTCGAGCAGACTGTGCTCCTGGTCCACTGGCGGTGCTCCATAAAGGTTTATTACATTAAAAATACATCACGGGGCCTCAGGCTCTCGGGGCTCAAGCCCATGTGGCCACCACCTCTGAATCCCAGAACACAGAAAAAGCAGCAGCGGCAGCCGAGTTGCCAACTCGGGTTGTGGCCTGCCCGGCAAACTCCTATGAATCCTGCAACACCCTACTGAAATGTGCCCTGTTGCAGGCAGAGGCAGCTGCCGGCTCTCTGTGGCCGTGCAGCACTCCTCTGCATGGACCGTGGTTTCTGTGGGGAGCTCCCCCAGCGCCCAGCGCAAGGCCAGGCCCAAAATGGATGAAGGGGCAACCGCTGATGTCCACGCCGGGGCCGACCGAGGAACGGCGTCCCCTCCTCACATCCTCTTCCTCATCTTGCCCTTCTTGGCAGGGGCGCCGCGGCCGAAGGCACCCTGCTGCAGCTCCTGGGCGCGGCGCCGGTTGCGGGCAGAGAGCTGCTTCAGGCCCCCATGCTGCAGGAAGCGCATCTTCTGGGCTCGGCGCCGCTGCTTTAGGATCTGCTGCTTGGTCCTGAGCTCGGAGCGCACGCGCCCTGCGGGGGCGCCGGGGGCGCGGGGCTGGGATGCACCTGCCGGGACAGGGACGCCGGGAGCTCAGCCTCCGGGTCAGCTCCCCGCGTCGCCTCCCCGCAGCCCCCAGGCTGTTCCCGGCCTGGCATCTGGCAGACGGCCACCGCCGAGTAAAGCGCAAGTGGTCTCCTGTAACGGGCGGCAGCACGGGCCCTCCGGCCCAACCCGCCGGGTTCAAACCCCAGCCAGGACTGCCGGGCAATGACTTGGCCTCTCTGTGCCTCAGTTTCCCGGCCTGTGAGTTATGAACATTATCTCCCTCCTACGTCCTAGTGAGAAGTAAAGGAGTGACATCATGTGCAGTATTCACGGCCAGGGCTCCTGACTGCAACTACTACAATCGCGCATCACTCACGAGACATACCTCACTCCTTCCACCACTCAGACCCCACCCCCTGCCTCTGTGGACTGCATGCTCTAGGCTGTAGCTTAACCTTCCTCCGGCAGGAGACGTCAGAGAGAAGGGACGTGTCCAGGGTTACCCAGCCAAAGTGGTGGCAGCAGCTGTCGGGCCCGATGGGGCCGCTCTTCCAGCTCTCGGTGAGGGCACTTAACACCCTGCCCGCCATGGTCTCTCACCTACAGAAGGACTCAGAAAGGACCAAGTCCCAAGCTGACCAAACGCACTATTTGGCAGCCTGCGTTTTGTTTTTTGTTTTTGGCCATTTCTATTGGTCTTTCATTTAGTTCCATCTGTGTTCTTTGGCCCGTGTGGCCCTCCCATCGCAGTGGCCTCTCTCGCTGCAGAGCACCGGCTCTGGGCGCATACGCTCCAGAGCTCCGGCTCAGTAGTTGGACACATCGATCCAGCTGCTCCGCAGCACGTGGAATCTTCCCAGGCCGGGGATTGAACCGGCACCCCTTGCACTGCAAGGTGGTGTCCTAGTCCACTGGACCGCCAGGGAAGCCCGGCAGCCTTCGTCTTAAGGATGACCCTAGTCCGGCTCTCACCTTGCCCTTGGCCGCGCTTTCCACCTCTTCGCTCTGGGCCAGGGCGGCCAAATATCCCTTCCTCTTCTGAGTCACGATCATCGATTTTCTGTTTCTGTTTCCACTTTTGGTAGCTGGGGGCTGCATTAAGGAGGCTGAGAGCAGCAGGGATCCGCCCTTGACACCCCAGGGCTGGGAGCGGCCCCTCCCCACCCAGGACACAGGCCTTACCTAAACAGGGCTCGGTGGCTGAATCTGCCCGACCCCACCCCTCCCCCATCTACAGGAACTCAGGTGGTTGAGCTGCTAGACCACGCCCCTGGCTCCTCCCCCCACCCACAGTAGAAGGGGAGGCAGAAAGCGCTTGGCCCCGCCCCTCCGGCCCCGCCCTCCAGGATACAGGTCCCGCTTGTAGGAGCTGCTGATGTAGCGGCCACTCTCGGTCTTGATCTTTTTCTTGTCCTCCTGTCCCGACTGCCCCACAAACCGCTTCTTCTTCCGGTCCCTGAGGGAGGAGTTGGGAGGTGTGCTGTGGAGGGCGGTGGGGCCTATGTGCCCCTAACCTTCTCACGGGGTTTGCTGGGGGAGTCAAGGAAAGCCCTGTGCCCGCGTCTGGCACGTAGTAGGTGTCCATAAAGGCCTGTTCCCTGCCCGCCTCACTCCTCCCTGGCAGCCCAGGCCTCAACAGGCAGTGAGGCGGTCAGGGGCACAGGCCCCCGGGTCCCGACTGAGTGACCTCACTTCTCCCTGAACCAGAGTCCAAATGGGAAAATGGGGTCATAAGCCCCGCAAAGGGCAGATGGGGTCCAGATCCCCGTGGGCGGGGCAGGGCATCATGCTCTGTGCTCTGCAGAGTAAATAAGGCGTGAGGTGACATGGTCCCTGTGCCAGGGGGGCCAGCACATGCCTGTGGTGGGGACCGAGGGTGGGCAGGCAGGCGTGGGAGGCGCAGGGCTCACTCACCACTTGAGCTGCTGCCGGCCCCTGGTCATGGTCTGAGCCTCGTCCCCCATCAGGTCCAGCACCGCGCCGGCCACCTGCTGCTCGAAGGCGCCCCCGGCCCCACCGACGCTCAGGCTGCAGAGGGAGGGCGGGGAGACCCCCTGAGGTTGGGGTGGGCTCGTCAGCCCCCACCCCACCCTGTGCTGGGACCCGCAGCTCTCACCCCCGCTCGCTGTCGAAGTCCCTGGGCCGGTAGGGGATGTAGAACGCCTGGTCCCGCTGCCGGGCGTCCTCCCTCCGCCGTTTGGCTCCCCGGCGGGGTGCTCCTGGCCGCTGCCGCTTCCGGCCAACAACTTCTGCGAAGATGTCCTGGCAGACCGAGGCCCAGTGTCACCCCTAGCCCCCAGGGGGCAAACGGCTCCCCAGCCCACCAGCCCAGTGGGGTCTCTCAGGACCGCGGCAGGGAGGGGAGCGGAGTGCCAACCAGGGTGAGGGCCACCATGTCCCAGCCTCAGCCTGGCCCCCAGGTCGTAGGGACCAAGGCAGGGCCCTGCTCCTCTCTGGGTGGACCAGTGCAGGGGTTTTCAAGTACATTTTCTGCCTCAGGAACCCTCTGTCCAAATCAAGTATTTGATAAGCAGGGCCAGGGACCTGCCCACCAGGTGAGTGGGACCCTCTGGCCTCCGAGTCCTGCCTTTAGGCACAAAGGCCCAGTGCCTGGCCCTGCCTGAGTCACGCTCCTGCTGTTGATGACGTGGCCCCTTCCCACCTGCCCGGGCCCCAGGTGGGGACAAGGCCGTGATGATCCTGGCACGGCCCCCCGGGCCCGTCCGAATCCCCACGGGCCACCTTCAATCCGCCCAGCAGACCAGGACTGCGCACTGCGGTCCTATGGCTGCAGAGCCTTCGTCCGCAGGGTTCCCCAAACGAATGTTCAGAGATTCCCTTGGTGGCAAAAGCCGACCCAAGCCAACAAGAGGCCTGGTCTGTCCCCTTGGCATGGGGACCAGCACGGCTCACTGTGGAACCTCATGCACTTCGCGGCAGTGACACCCAGACCCTGCTGAGGGTGTCACGTCACACACAGGGGACTCACTGCAAAGACTCTGAACCCCGCAATGCACCTGGCCCCCTGGATTTCAGGCAAGGCGTGGTGAACGAGACCAGGACCCCATGCTGCGGACGGGGAAGCTGAGGCTGGGTCTCTGACTCCCCCAAATGTCAGAGGTGGGACTGAGATCTCTGTCTCCACCCGTAGCAACAGCGCAAAGGCCTGAGGTCAGCCCCATGGGCTGCTGGGACCTGAGCCACCCCTCCCCCGACCCCAGGCCAGACTCCAGGGTCCCGGGGTGGGGGCCACACCTCCACGCTCTGCCCCGCTGCCGCCGCCTCCTCCTCAGGCGGCAGCTCCTGCTCGGGCGCTGGGAGGCTCGGGGCCGGGCCCGCCGGGGCCTCCTGCCGCCGCTGCCGCCCCTGCTGGAACCGGGAGATGGCTTTGCGGTCCTTCTCCCGCTTGGCCCGCATCACCTGGCAGCTCGGGTCCCGGCTGGAGGCGTTGATCTCAAAGATGGTCTGTGGAGGGGACACCCAAGGCCTTCACCCGCGGGCCACTTCCTCCCCGACTCCACCGCCCCCCGCCTCGGTCTGCTCTCTCTGATATTCCTCCCAGTTCCTTCCCGCTCATTTCCTGCTTTTCCCAAGGGAGGCCCAGAGAAGGTGAGTAACCGGCCCAAGGTCACACAGCTGGGGCACGCCAGATCCCGGATTCCACTCCAAGGTCACCGGCTCCCAAAACAGGGCTTTTAACCATTCCAGTCTCCAGCTCCTTTTTAACGCTGGCGCCAGTGGGCAGGCCTTTCCTGCTTTTGTGGGAGTCTCTCAGAGACAAAAGACGGGGCACCCGAGGGAAAGTCAGGAGGAGACAAGAGGCTACTGAAAACCAGCCCTTTGGGTCTCAGTAACAGGGCTAGGGTGCCTCCCTGCCCTCTCTGAGCCCCGGTCCACCCGTCTGTCAGGCCTGCCGTGCACCAGCAGGGATGTTTCCAGAGCCGGTGAAAGCAACGCTCCAGAGATGCTGGCAGAGCTGGAGCCGAGCACGGAGAAGACGCCTGCCCAGGTCCTGCGGAGGGTCAGGAGCTCCCCCAGACCCGGCCCGCACTCACCGCCCGGGAGCGGTAGTTCCGGAGGCTGTCCACCAGCCGCAGCCGCTGCAGCTCCTCCTGCTGGAAGCGCGAGCCTGGCGGGAGGGAGGGAGGCGTGAGGCCCGGCGGTGCGGGGTCCGCCGCTCCCCGCCCCGGCCCGGCCCAGGACTCACTGAAGAGGGGGTGCAGGCCCAGCCCCGCGAGGTCCAGCTCCTTGGCTCTCTTGATGGACTCGGGCGAGGGCGCCGGCCGCGAGCGCACGTACTGCTGCTGGGCGTTGTCGGCCACGCGGCTCAGGCCCCGCAGCTCCAGCGACGCCCCCAGGCTGGTCCGAAGGCCGCAGTCCTCGTCGTCCACCACGCCTTGCGGCACGCGGCCCAGCACGCCGTCCCCACCGCCAGCGCCTGCCAGGAGCCCGGTCAGGGCCGGCCTCTGCCCGCCGCCCTCCTCCCGCCCGGGCCCCGCCCGGGTCCTGGGCCACAAGATCAGTCCCACGAGAGACCTTCACCCGCGGGCCACTTCCTCCCCGACTCCACCGCCCCCCGCCTCGGTCTGCTCTCTCTGATATTCCTCCCAGTTCCTTCCCGCTCATTTCCTGCTTTTCCCAAGGGCGGCCCAGAGAAGGTGAGTAACCCGCCCAACGTCACACAGCTGGGGCACGCCAGATCCCGGATTCCACTCCAAGGTCACCGGCTCCCAAAACAGGGCTTTTAACCATTCCAGTCTCCAGCTCCTTTTTAACGCTGGCGCCAGTGGGCAGGCCTTTCCTGCTTTTGTGGGAGTCTCTCAGAGACAAAAGACGGGGCACCCGAGGGAAAGTCAGGAGGAGACAAGAGGCTACTGAAAACCAGCCCTTTGGGTCTCAGTAACAGGGCTAGGGTGCCTCCCTGCCCTCTCTGAGCCCCGGTCCACCCGTCTGTCAGGCCTGCCGTGCACCAGCAGGGATGTTTCCAGAGCCGGTGAAAGCAACGCTCCAGAGATGCTGGCAGAGCTGGAGCCGAGCACGGAGAAGACGCCTGCCCAGGTCCTGCGGAGGGTCAGGAGCTCCCCCAGACCCGGCCCGCACTCACCGCCCGGGAGCGGTAGTTCCGGAGGCTGTCCACCAGCCGCAGCCGCTGCAGCTCCTCCTGCTGGAAGCGCGAGCCTGGCGGGAGGGAGGGAGGCGTGAGGCCCGGGCGGTGCCGCGGGGTCCGCCGCTCCCCGCCCCGGCCCGGCCCAGGACTCACTGAAGAGGGGGTGCAGGCCCAGCCCCGCGAGGTCCAGCTCCTTGGCTCTCTTGATGGACTCGGGCGAGGGCGCCGGCCGCGAGCGCACGTACTGCTGCTGGGCGTTGTCGGCCACGCGGCTCAGGCCCCGCAGCTCCAGCGACGCCTCCAGGCTGGTCCGCAGGCCGCAGTCCTCGTCGTCCACCACGCCTTGCGGCACGCGGCCCAGCACGCCGTCCCCACCGCCAGCGCCTGCCAGGAGCCCGGTCAGGGCCGGCCTCTGCCCGCCGCCCCTCCTCCCCGCCCGGGCCCCGCTCCGGGTCCTGGGCCACAAGATCAGTCCCACGAGAGAGACCATCACTCATCGAGCGGCTCCTACTGTTTCTAAATGCAGGTTTGCGGATTACACCCCCCTCCACTCACGGCTGTACCGTCTGTGGCTAACTTCACACGACAAGGGCCGCGGGGCGTCAGGGGACTTGCAGAGCCCAAGACGTTTACCGTCTGACTCTTGACAGGCGTGTCAGTCGCTCAGTTGTGTCCGATTCTTTGTGACCCCATGGACTGCAGCCCACCAGGCTCCTCCAAGGAATTCTCCAGGCAAGAGTCCTGGAGTGGGTTGCCATTTCCTTCCCCGTCTGGCTCTTTATGGACGTTCAAATACGAGCATCTTCCCTGGGGTCAAATCCCCAACCCAGGACAGCCTGGCCCACTTCTGTCCCCTGCTTGCATCATGAACGCCAGGGAGACCCCAGCTCCGCCCAGCTTCCACTCACTGGAGGGCTCCTCAGGGGGATGGGCGAGGGTCAGGGCGCGGCCCAGGAACAGGTGCAGGTCCAGCAGGTAAGGGACCTCGTCCGGGGCCACCAAGGAGTAGGCTGTGCCGCTTCGGCCGGCCCGGGCCACGCGGCCTGCAGGGAAAGGCGGTGAGGCCGGGGCAAAGGCAAAGGACCCCAGAGCCCAGCACGAGTCCCACCTGCCCAGCCCTGAGGGTGGCAGCGGGGCCACGGGCCCATCTCACCGAGCAGTGGCCCACTTACGAAAGGCGGTAAGGCAGTGACCGTCACTGGGGCTACCGGCCTGAGAGGCTGTGAGCCCACATGGCGCTCTAGGTCAGCAGAAATGGGGGCAAGGGAGACTTCCCTGGCGGTCCCGTGGTTAAGAATCTGCCTCGCAATGCAGGAGACGTGGGTATGATCCCTGGCTGAGAACTAAGCCCGCATCCAGCCGGCCTGAGGAGGAAGGTGGGCCCGACAGACTGACGGGACAAGGTAGGGAGGCAGGAGACCCTGCCCGCAGTTGATGAACTGCAACCAAAGATCCCACACGACGCAATGAAGACCCTGGGGCCTCCCTGACACAGCCAAATAAATAAATAATAAATAAGATTTTAAAAAGACAGAGAGAAGGGGCTTCCCTGGTGATCTGGTGGGTAAAGAGTCTGCCTTGTAGTGTGAGGGGCACCGGTTCGATTCCTGGCATGGGAAGATCCCGCATGCCATGGAGCGGCCGGACCGGTGTGTTCAATTACAAGCCAGTGCTCTGGAGCATGTGTGCCCAGAGCCGGTGCTCTGCAACGAGAGAGGCCACTGTGATGGGAGGCCCACAAAGGCCAGAGAATAAAGATGGATGAAAATTAATGGAGGCCAAGAAAAAAAAGAGAAAAGACACTGCTCTTTATCAGTCTCGGAAGTCTTCAGCATCGCCACGATGGGGGATTTTTCCCAGAGAAATTTAACCCAGGGCGTAAAGATTCACACCCTCGGGGACCCCTACTCCAGCTCTGTCTGCAACAGCCCCAAACCAGAAGTCACTTAAAAGTTTAAGGACAGTTAACTAGCTGACAGCCACTGAGCGGGTGTCACACGGCTGAGGACACAGGTTACGAACTGTGGTCTGCGACCAAGTCCAGCCCCTGGCCCAGCCCACCTGTGTAAATGAGGTTTTATTAGCACATGGCTGTGCTCTTTCATTTACATACCGTCTGGGTCTGTTTCCAGGTTACCAGGGCTGAGAGCTCCAAGAGACTACACAGCTCCAGGGCCTGAACTACGTACCACCCGGCCCTTCACTGAAACAATCTGCTGACCCGTCTTAGAACGGTGTTCAGACGATGAATGAAACACACACATGACGTACGCAGAGGCAAGGTTACAGGTAGCACACCCAGGGTGGGACTTCCAGTGGGTGAGGTCTCTGTGCACCCAGTGGAGGGGGCCCGGGTTCGATTCCTGGTCGGGGAACTAGATTCCACACACCACACCTAACACCCAGCGTGGCCAAATAGATAAATAAAAATAAGTCTGTTTTTTTAAAAAAAAGAACATCCAGTATAATTCTAAAGTAAATCCATGGAGAACATTACACTGTGGCTTGTTTCTGCATCGTGCAAAACCCAAATGGCACGTTTGGAAGCAGCGTCTGTGGTGGTCCGACTGGCGCTGCAGGTCACGTGGACTGTGAGAAACTCCCTTTGGGGGTTCTGAGGTGTCTCGAGGGCTGTGCAGGGTCCACCCTCCCTGGGCAACGGAATCAAGGGCCCAGCACGCAGCTGCCAACAGGGAGATGAGGCTGGGGACATGGGTGGAGGCTCCCGCGTGCCCCAGAGGTCCACGGGGGGCAGCCAGAATTCACTCATCCGACGATGCCTGCTCGCAGGCAGCACGGTTCAAAGGAACCGGCCCACCAGATGGTTCTCTCACACGTACTCATTCAACTTAATTATGTATAAACTTAACACACATGTTTATGAGTTAAAAGAAAAAAAAAAGGAAGTAGGCTGGTGGTTACCAGGGGCTGGGGAAGGGGAGAAGGGAACTGGTTTAATGGGTACAGGGTTTCCGTCTGTTAAGACGCAGATGCTCGGGCTTCCCTGGGAGCTCAGTGGTGAGGAGTTCGCCTGCCCATGCAGGAGACACGGGTTCAGTCCCTGATCCGGGAAGATCCCGCACGCTGCGGAGCCACTAAGCCCGTCAGCCACAACTATTGAGCCTGTGCTCTAGAGCCTCAGAGCCGCAACTATGGAGCCCACGTGCCACAACTACTGAAGCCTGTGTGCCCTAGAGCCCGGGTTCCACAACAAGAGAACACCGCAGCAAGAAGTCTGCTCACCTCAACGAGAGAGTGACCCCTACTCCCTGCAACTAGAGAAGAGCCTGCAGCAGCAGTGAAAACCCACAAGAGCCAAAATAAATAAATACATAAAATTTAAAAAGAAGACACAGATGCTCCAGAGAAAGAAAGTGGGTGATGGTCATACAAGAGTATGACTGTCCTTAATGTCATGTAACTTAACACCTGAAAGAGGTCAAATGATAATTGTATGTTTATATTTCACCATCATTAAGACAAAAAAGAACCCCAGACACCCTGCTTTGCGACCGGGGTGACACCTGGCTAATTCTGACTCTCCCTGCCTCGGTTTCCTTGTCTGTAAGATGGAGCTGATGCTGCTAGCACCCCGTGCGTGGGGTGCCGTGAAGACAAAAAGAGCAAGAGAACACCTTCCCCAGGGCCTCCCGTGATGAGCAGCTGCGGCCGTCCCCTCACCCGCGGGGGGCGGGGGATGACTTCCTGCCTCCGGGTGCGATACTCCATTTTCAAATTTTCCTACAAAGTGTGGTCCCGTCTTTTATCACTGAAGGACGGCACGGAGTGAGCGGGCCTGGGCGGGCTGAGGGGAAAGGGGGGCCCGACAGGCTGACGGAACAGGCAGGGAGTCAGGAGACCCTGCCTGCGGTTGGTGGAGCGGGAGGCAGAGGGGTTGGGACACTGTTTACAGGTTGAACAGGTCCCCGGAGAGGAGCGAGGAAGACGGAGTTTTAGGGAGAAGACTGGAGGGAGGAAGGGCCGCACCGTCAAACATCCCGATGGCAAAGGGGACCCAGGAAACTCGGGAGCATCGCCTCCTTAGAGCCTGGGCTGCCCGACAGATCTGCTCCCCAGAGAATCGGACCTGTCTGGTCCCCTCCCTGGGCCTTGGCTCCCCCCCGGTAAGGGCAGGAGCCGAGCCTGGCCCCGCAGCCCCCGCCGGGACGCTCAGCCCTGCCGGGGTCCCCGCCAGCCGGGGCTCCTCACCCACGCGGTGCAGGAAGAGCTTGCCCTTGGCGGGGAAGCTGTAGTTGATGACGTTGTCCAGCAGCGGGATGTCCAGGCCCCGCGCGGCCAGGTCCGTCACGATGAGGGCCGAGCACTTGCCGTGCGTGAACTTGGCCAGGTTGATCTTGCGGGCCGTCTGGTCCAGGGCGCTGTAGATGTGGGCGCAGCTCACCCCCTGGGTCGTCAGCAGCTGCTCCGAGGGAAGACCGGAGGGAGGGAGGGAGGGGTGAGACCAGGGGCTCAGAGAAAGAAAGTGGGTGATGGTCATACAAGAGTATGACTGTCCTTAATGTCATGTAACTTAACACCTGAAAGAGGTCAAATGATAATTGTATGTTTATATTTCACCATCATTAAGACAAAAAAGAACCCCAGACACCCTGCTTTGCGACCGGGGTGACACCTGGCTAATTCTGACTCTCCCTGCCTCGGTTTCCTTGTCTGTAAGATGGAGCTGATGCTGCTAGCACCCCGTGCGTGGGGTGCCGTGAAGACAAAAAGAGCAAGAGAACACCTTCCCCAGGGCCTCCCGTGATGAGCAGCTGCGGCCGTCCCCTCACCCGCGGGGGGCGGGGGATGACTTCCTGCCTCCGGGTGCGATACTCCATTTTCAAATTTTCCTACAAAGTGTGGTCCCGTCTTTTATCACTGAAGGACGGCACGGAGTGAGCGGGCCTGGGCGGGCTGAGGGGAAAGGGGGGCCCGACAGGCTGACGGAACAGGCAGGGAGTCAGGAGACCCTGCCTGCGGTTGGTGGAGCGGGAGGCAGAGGGGTTGGGACACTGTTTACAGGTTGAACAGGTCCCCGGAGAGGAGCGAGGAAGACGGAGTTTTAGGGAGAAGACTGGAGGGAGGAAGGGCCGCACCGTCAAACATCCCGATGGCAAAGGGGACCCAGGAAACTCGGGAGCATCGCCTCCTTAGAGCCTGGGCTGCCCGACAGATCTGCTCCCCAGAGAATCGGACCTGTCTGGTCCCCTCCCTGGGCCTTGGCTCCCCCCCGGTAAGGGCAGGAGCCGAGCCTGGCCCCGCAGCCCCCGCCGGGACGCTCAGCCCTGCCGGGGTCCCCGCCAGCCGGGGCTCCTCACCCACGCGGTGCAGGAAGAGCTTGCCCTTGGCGGGGAAGCTGTAGTTGATGACGTTGTCCAGCAGCGGGATGTCCAGGCCCCGCGCGGCCAGGTCCGTCACGATGAGGGCCGAGCACTTGCCGTGCGTGAACTTGGCCAGGTTGATCTTGCGGGCCGTCTGGTCCAGGGCGCTGTAGATGTGGGCGCAGCTCACCCCCTGGGTCGTCAGCAGCTGCTCCGAGGGAAGACCGGAGGGAGGGAGGGAGGGGTGAGACCAGGGGCTCTTGAGTCGGGTGCCCCCCGTTTGACCCCGGTTCAGCCGGGTGACCTCAGCCTGGTATCTGCATCAGTGTGAGTGGGGCTCATGTCACCTCTCACCTCTGCAGGGTTGTCTTAATGTCAACAAAAAAGATGAAAAAAAAAAAGAAAAAATGGGGGCTTCCCTGGTGGTCCAGTGGGTAAGGCCACCACCTTGCAGTGCAAGGGGCGCCGGTTCAATCCCCAGCCTGGGAAGATCCCACGTGCTGTGGAGCAGCTGGACCGATGTGTCCAACTACCAAGCTGGAGCTCTAGAGCGCATGCGCCCAGAGCCAGTGCTCTGTGACGAGAGGCCACTGCAATGGGAGGCCCACACAGGCCCAAAAAACAAAGATGGAAATAAATGAAAGACCAATAGAAGTGGTCAAAAAAAAGAAAAAACGACATGTGCAGAGAAGTCTCCTTCAGGGAGGCTGCAAGTCTCATCCTAAAGACAAGTCTCGTCCTGACACTGTCACTGACAGGCTGTGTGACCTTGCCCAAGTTTCCTAACCTCTCTGTGTCTTCACAGTCTTGTTCTATAGAAAAAGAAAGTTAGTTTCCTCTCTGAAGTTTTGTCATGAGGATTAAAAGAGCTATAATACACACACAGTGCTGAGAACAGGGCCCGCAACTCGGGAAGCTCCGTGAAAGTGGTAACTGCTCTTTAAAAACGACGATTTTGGTTTTATTCGTTAGCGTCTCCAGCAGCCACATGGAGGAAGCACCGTTCAGCGCATCATGTGAGTGAAACCCAGTGAACCGCGTCCTCGGTAACAGAGTCCACGTGTGGCTGACCTGAGGTGCAGGCGCTAGCTGGGGAGGGGCCCAGGCAGCCTCGGGGCGAGAGGGCGCCCTCCCCAGGAGGGTGACAGGTGTACACGTGCGGAAAAGCTCATCAAACTGCTCATATGACCTTAGGGCACCTTACCCAGCTTACAGGGTGCAGGTTAGTTCCCGATTTCATAAAGAGAAACACGCAGGATAACTAAAAAAATACAGAATCCCGCCAATGACGCCAACAAATAAATAAACAAATAAATAAAACAAAAATCTACAGGGTGGGCTTCCCCTGGTGGTCCAGTGGGTAAGCACACCGCCTTGCAGTGCAAAGGGCGCCGGTTCGATCCCTGGCCTGGGAAGATCCCACCTGCCGCGGTGGACCTATGTGTCCAATCACCGAGCTGGAGCTCCGGAGCGCATGCGCCCAGAGCCGGTGCTCTGCAACTGCAGACGCCACTGCGATGGGAGGCCCACAGGAACCAAGGAACAAAGACGGATGAAAATAGAGAAATGAAAGACCAATAGAAGTGGCCCGCCCGCTCCTCTCCCTCCCCAACCCGACCCCCGCCCAAAATAAATAAATAAATAAATAAATCTTAAAAAAAAATCTACAGGGCTTCCCTGGTGGCCCAGCGGGTGGAGAGTCCGCCTTGCAGTGCAAGGGGCACCGGTTTGATCCCTGGCCCGGGAAAATTCCACATGCGGTGGAGCGGCTGGGCCAGTGTGTCCAATTATGAGCCAGAGCTCTGGAGCGCATGCGCCCAGAACCGGTGCTCTGCACCGAGGGAGGCCACTGCGATGGAAGGCCCACACAGGCCAAAGAACAAAGATGGATGAAAATAAACAATGGCTTAGAGCTCCCCCCATCCCAAAAAAACCCTACAGAAAAATGTTATGAAGGTTGAAACACACTTCAAAACACCTCAAATGGAGCAAGGAATAGTAGATGAATAACGACTGGGTGTAAGTCTTGATAACTGTGTACCTGAGAGTTCATTATGCCATTTTCTAACTTTGGTATGTGCCTGAAATTTTACAACAAAATCTTAAGAGTTAAGATCTGAACTAGGGAGCGCCGGCCGAGGCCTGAGTCTTGCTCGGGTGCTGCCCTCAGGTGTCTGACGACGGAACTGCAGCTCCGAGCCGCCGGGGAGTAGGCGCGGGTCCCCAGGAAGCGAGGGGCGGGGTGTCCCGGCTCACCTCGCTGAGATACTCCGCGTGGTGCTTAGTGGCCACGAACACGACCGTCTGGTCCTGGGGCCGCACCACGCTCCGCAGCAGGTGGAGCAGCACGGCGGCCTTGGCGTCCTCCCGCACCAGGAAGAAGGAGGTCTGCGGGGAGAGGGGTCACTCGGGTTGGCTCCGGGGGTCCTGGCCGCGTGCGGGGGGAGGGGCGCGGGTGGAGCCTCACCCTGAGCTGCTCGTTGAGCTTGGAGTCCACGTCTAGCCGGATAAGCACGGGCTCCGTGAGGCCTGCAGTGGGCAACGGAGAAGAACGGGCGGGGAGTTGCTGACGGTCAAACCCACACCCTACACCGGGGGCCGACCCGCATCCTGGGCCCCCGCCCCGTGCCTGTGGCCCCCTCACCGGCCCGGGCGAACTCCACCAGCAGCTTGGGCAGCGTGGCAGAGAACAGGACCGTCTGGTGGCCCCCGGGAAGGCGGCCGATGATCTCCTGCAGCTGCTCCGCGAAGCCCATCTCAAAGAGCCTGGGGGGCGGAGGGCAGGACGGGTCAGCAGAGAGGCTTCCACGCCAGGAGCTCCAAACCTGTCCTCCTTCCCCCGTGGCCTTCGGTCACCTGGACGGGTGCTTCCTGACCTCAGCCCACTTCTTCCCTATTTTACCACCTCATCCGAAGCAATAAGGACCTTGAAACATGGGCTCTGCTCTGGGCTATGCCTGGTTTCGGTAGCACTGCGCGGCATGCCAGATCTTAAGTTCCCCAACCAGGGACGGAACCCACGCTCCCTGAACTGGGAGTGCAGAGGCTCAACCCTGGAACCGCCAGGGAAACATCCAGTTATGGTTCCTACAAATTCAAATAAATGACAGCAGCCCTCACTCTGGGCCGGGCATGGTGCTTAGCACTTTATAAATTTCACCCTCCCTCCCCTGTGAGGTATCGGCTATTTCACCCCCACTTTTTAGCTGAGGCTGCCGAGGCCCACACCCCTCAGGGATTCACCCGAGCTCCCAGGGCGGGGGCCAGACCCTGCGCCTGCCTGGCTCCAGCCTGCGCTCTCAACCTGCAGCTACTTTTTATCGCTTTGAAATCATGTAGGTTGTTTTACTCTTCTCTTCAATACTCCTGAAAGGACTACACGTTAGAAGAACTATCAGCCCAGGGAGCCCCCCATCTGCTCTGACACAGGCTGCAAGCTGTGGCCCACTTTGGGGAGACCCCACTTTGACCTCGGCTGCTCAGGTCCCTCCCGGCACTCCTCCCGGCCAGCCACGTCCGGGGAACTAGCACGGGCTCCGGGGGTCTGCGGGAGAGGGTCACTCGGGTTGGCTCCGGGGGTCCTGGCCGCGTGCGGGGGGAGGGGCGCGGGTGGAGCCTCACCCTGAGCTGCTCGTTGAGCTTGGAGTCCACGTCTAGCCGGATAAGCACGGGCTCCGTGAGGCCTGCAGTGGGCAACGGAGAAGAACGGGCGGGGAGTTGCTGACGGTCAAACCCACACCCTACACCGGGGGCCGACCCGCATCCTGGGCCCCCGCCCCGTGCCTGTGGCCCCCTCACCGGCCCGGGCGAACTCCACCAGCAGCTTGGGCAGCGTGGCAGAGAACAGGACCGTCTGGTGGCCCCCGGGAAGGCGGCCGATGATCTCCTGCAGCTGCTCCGCGAAGCCCATCTCAAAGAGCCTGGGGGGCGGAGGGCAGGACGGGTCAGCAGAGAGGCTTCCACGCCAGGAGCTCCAAACCTGTCCTCCTTCCCCCGTGGCCTTCGGTCACCTGGACGGGTGCTTCCTGACCTCAGCCCACTTCTTCCCTATTTTACCACCTCATCCGAAGCAATAAGGACCTTGAAACATGGGCTCTGCTCTGGGCTATGCCTGGTTTCGGTAGCACTGCGCGGCATGCCAGATCTTAAGTTCCCCAACCAGGGACGGAACCCACGCTCCCTGAACTGGGAGTGCAGAGGCTCAACCCTGGAACCGCCAGGGAAACATCCAGTTATGGTTCCTACAAATTCAAATAAATGACAGCAGCCCTCACTCTGGGCCGGGCATGGTGCTTAGCACTTTATAAATTTCACCCTCCCTCCCCTGTGAGGTATCGGCTATTTCACCCCCACTTTTTAGCTGAGGCTGCCGAGGCCCACACCCCTCAGGGATTCACCCGAGCTCCCAGGGCGGGGGCCAGACCCTGCGCCTGCCTGGCTCCAGCCTGCGCTCTCAACCTGCAGCTACTTTTTATCGCTTTGAAATCATGTAGGTTGTTTTACTCTTCTCTTCAATACTCCTGAAAGGACTACACGTTAGAAGAACTATCAGCCCAGGGAGCCCCCCATCTGCTCTGACACAGGCTGCAAGCTGTGGCCCACTTTGGGGAGACCCCACTTTGACCTCGGCTGCTCAGGTCCCTCCCGGCAGAGCCCTCCCTCCCGGCCAGCCACACGTCCCCGGGCCCACACCTGTCGGCCTCATCGAAGACCACGTACTCCACGCTCTGCAGTTTCAGGTTCATCTCCACAGCCACGTGCACCAGGCGCCCCGGGGTAGCAATGATTCTGGAAGAGGTTGTGCCGGCCAGGTCACCCAGGGCCAGGGCCACCAGCAGAGAGCCCTCCTCTCACCGCCCAGCTCCTGGCCGTCCAGGAAGGGACCCCCGGAGCATCACCCTCAACCCACACACTCACACGTCGGGATTTTCGTGCAAGGCCGCAAACTGGTCTTCCATCCTAGGGAGGAGCAGAGGTTACCTGTCAGCTTGATAAACAAGCTCGCTCTCGTCTCTCCCTTCCACATCTCCAAAGGCCCAGGCAAGTCCCACCCCAGACTTGGAATTGGGGAAAAGCTATTGCTGAGATACTAGGCAAAACCACTGCCCTCATAAGAGCTACAGATTCAAACACACGAGAAGACTGGCAACACAAAAGTCCTCCAAAGAGATGGATTCAGCCACAGACCCATCTCATGCTGTTGAGACAGCAACAAAACTGCCTTTGATCCACAGCGCCACCTAGCAACGAATGCTAGAACTCCCAGCTCCACCCAGCACCAGCTTTCCTGGAACCCTAGGTCCTTGCTCTCCAGCCCTTTTGAGCATACATCCCCAACTTTAGTTCTCTGAAAATACTCAAGGACACCTAGAGGTGCCTGGAGCCAAAATTCTGGGCCAGGTCCGGCTAATGGAGGTGTTTCTGACAACCGACCACAGCCACAGAGATAGTAAGTTACAAGGTAGGCAAAAGAACACCAAAGAGCGAAACACTCTCTCAATGAGCATAAACAGTGACTGGCGACAGAGACATTCTGAGAGAAGAGTAAGAAAGGGGCTGCCCTCCGGAGGAGAAACTGTGGGACAGGGTGGGGCAGGAGAGGGGTTTCCAATCTTAGCCCTACTTCCAGACCCCTGGGTGGCTCTCTGGGCTGATAACTTCCTCAGTGGCTTGTCTATAAAACATGTGTGGTGCCGCTACCTCAAAAGGGGGGTATAAGCACATCAGGAAAAATGCAGTATCTTGCAAATTGGAGCTCATACAAACATCGCTTGATTTGCGTGCATTCCACCTGAAACAGCGTCCAAGGACGCCAGCTAAAACATACACAGCTAAGCAGCCTGCTGGGGGACCCCGTGTGCTGCCAGCTCTCCTTGGGGAACATCAGAACCTCTGAGCGGTGTGGGAAATTGCTTTTAGCATTTTACTGTGTGTTCCCCCTGCTAGTGTTTCAGGAACATGCGGGGAAGGTGCGGTTATTCACAAGCATGGCAGGCTCGGTCCATCTGACGGGGGCCACAGCCGGGCTCACTTTGGGGATCACTATGCAGGGCAACAAGGGGGCTCTTACTTGTCCCCGCCCAGGATCAGGGCAGTCTTGAGGCCAGTGAACTTGCCCAGCTGTGGAAAGAGAAACAGAGACAGTGAGAGCTGGTGATGGGGGCCAGAACTTTCTAGTGGCTCAGCGGTAAAGAATTCACCTGCCAATGCAGGAGACACAGGTTCAGTCCCTGATCGGGGAAGATGCCCCGCCCCGGAGAAGATGGCAACCCCCTCCAGTGCTCTTGTCTGGGAAATCCCAAGGACTGAGGAGCCTGGCGGGCTACAGTCCACGGAGTGGGGTTGCAAGGAGCTGGACCCCACACAGCAACAGAGCAAGAGCAGCGACGGGCGCGGACCCGGCCCACCCGGGCCTCGCGGACGGGTCCAGCTCAGCCCCGCCGCCCCGTCCCAGCAGCGGCACACACCTCCTTGGTGAACTTCATGGTCTGCAGGGCCAGCTCTCGGGTCGGCGAGAGGATGAGGGCGCGGGCCCCCGTCTGGGCGCTATGGGTCTTGAGCCGCTCGAACATGGGGATGAGGAAGCAGGCGGTCTTGCCGCTGCCCGTCCGGGCCATGGCCACCACGTCCTTACCGTCCAGGATCACTGGGATGGTCTGCAGGGGAGCGGAGGGGTCAGTTTCTGTACCCAAGCACCACGTGATCTGGAGCTTCAAGTCCACAGGGAGGGGGACACTGGGCATCTCAGTGAAAGGACTATCTCCCAGCCCTGATCCCACTCTTGTTAAAGCCTGCTTGCATACCTCCAGGGATGAGCAGCTCATTACCCACACCTCTTCCCACTGTTGGGATACCCGTCTTCAGGATAAACCAGGCTCTGCGTCCCCATCTAGCCCTCCTCCTCAGGACCCCAGAGAAACAATGCCTCCCTCTTGGCTAAACATCTGAGGACAGCTATCATGAGATGATGAAGGGGCGCCTGCGACCTGCCTGGGTAGGGGCCCAGCAGCGAGGGGCTTATGGGGCAAAGAGACCCGGAGTCTAGCCTCTGCCCTGCTGGACCCGACTACTCTCCACCTGTGAAATGGGCACGCTCATGGGGTTTTGGCCAGAGCAAGAGGGAATAACAGTCGTGACGGCGGCGACACGAGGTGAATGTCCAGAGGCCAGACGGAAGGGCTGGGTCGGCGTCCTCTCCTCCCGCCCCGCCCCGGCCTCCCCACCTCGTACCTTCCTCTGGATGGGTGTCGGCACCTTGTAGCCCTTCTTCATGATGCCTTTGAAGACGGGGTAGCTCAGGCCTGGGAAAGACACGGGAATGGCCAGGGGATTGGAGAAGCCCCTACGACACTCAACCGAAAACTGCACGGGACAAATGACCATCGCATCAACAAACAGAGAACAAGAAAAAGAAAAGTGCTAGCGCAAAGCTGACAGATTAATCGAGACATGGAGGACAAGTTTATTAACTGTGGGATGTGAACTGCATTTGGACTCTGACATGAACACTCTTGATGCTGTGCACTTCCCTGGTGGCTCAGACGGTAACGAATCTGCCAGCAACGCATGAGACCCAGGTGTGATCCCTGAGGCGGGAAGATCCCCTGGAGGAGGGCATGGCAGCCCACGCCAGTATTCCTGCCTGGAGAATCCCATGGGCAGAGGCGCTTGATGGGCTACAGTCCACGGGATCACAGAGTCGGACAGGACTAAGCAACTAATACACACATCTTACACACACATACACACGTACATACATAACGCCACGTGACAGTGAGGGTCTGTGCGCTGACATGACCTGGGATGACGCTGAAGACGGGGCTGGTTTTTGGTGGAGGAGGGTCCTGCATCTCTTGGAGGCAGGTGGGACGTATTCAGGGGTAGGAGGACAGGACACCTTGTATTTGCTCCAGAACCCCCCAGGATGATGACCACAAGTGGGGAGGACATGGAGAGAACCAGACCAGTGGTTAAAATCGCTGAAGCCAGGGATGGGTGTGCGGAGACTCACTGGCTTCTAATGTGTATATGTTTGAAATTTTTTATAATGGAAAGAAAACGGTGTTGGGAATTCCCTGGCAGTCCACGGGTTAGGACCCTGTGTTTCCATGGCAGGAGGCTGGGGTTCGATCCCTGGTCAGGGAACTAAGATCCTACATTCTGCACAGCTCAGCCAAAAGTGGGGGAAAAAAGGTCGTTTGAACAATAAATAAATAAATAAATAAAGGGTGTTGAGCGACAAGGGCCCGTGACAGGTGCAGGCACGGGTGTTCACAGCGGAGGCTCATGGCACTGCAGGGGGAGGAGGTGGCCTCTGGAGCCGCAGTGTGACCTGGGCGCGTGGAGCTGGGAGGACAGTGGGAGGCCCAGAGACAGGAAAGCACCATTAGCAGCTCTCTAGTCACTCCTTCGTCTCAGAGATTCAGAAAAGCCAAAAATAGCCACGTGTAGATGATTCAGCTTTTTTCTCTGACCTTGATGAACATTTTTTAATATTTTAAATATGTTGAATGGCTGTCTAGATTGCTTCTGTGAGAGGATTACTTTCTCTGTCCAATGCTCTAACACAGTGACTGTCGTTTCCTCATTGATTTGTAAAAGCTCTTTATATATTAAGGTTATTAGCCCTTTGTCCCGCAGTTGCAAATATATTCCCATATAGCATTGAGTTTGACTTAGTCTACAGTGTTTTTTGGCATATACATGTCTAATTAGAAAAAAAATCAAATAAAACAGCGCTCAGGTCACACTTAGAAAGCCTTCTTTTCCTTTCAGAGTATAAAAATATTCATCTTGATGTTTAAATCTTTGCTCTAGACGTGACTGATTTGTAAAGAGCCAAGAAAGAGTTCGGCTTTCCTTCTGGCTGGCCAGGGATCCCAGTACTGCTCAAGTATCTCATCTTTTCCCCTCGGCTCTGAAATGCCACCATCACGCCACTCCACCCTTGGGCATCTTTGTTTTTTTCTGCAAGAGCATCACCCAGAGTCTTGTCCTAACTGTTCTCGCATTCTGTCCGGCCCGCCATCCCCATCCACCCAAATCTACCATCGTGCTAGGTCTGGAGATGAGCGTGGGGACCGTGATGACCCCTGGGGACCCCTGCCCCGGCCCCCAGATGCCCGGCTCACCCACCCATGGACTGGAAGCCTCCTGACTTCTTCTTCTTCTTGTTTTGGGCTCGCACCATCTCCCGCGTGTCCGGCTCCACGTCTGAGGTGCATTCCGAGGTGGGGAAGGTGGGCAGGGGTCTGCCAGGGCCCAGCTGGAGGGAGCAACAGGCACGGTCAGGCCCCTGGGGACAGGGAAGGGAGCTCTCCTGCTGCCAGGCCCCCTCACCTCGTCCCATTCAAGGTGCTGATACTCCTGGGAGATCACGTGATGTGTCTGCTAAAGGGCTCCCCTTTGACTGGACCAGGAGAGGGCCAGCTCCAGACACGTGCTAACAAAGGGCCTGTAACACACTGGTGCCCTGGCAGTGTTTATTGGACAGGGGACCGTCTGAACACTGTCATTTCATCCCTTCCACTGTCTTGGAGGCACCCATCATCAGCTGCTTTCTACGCTGGTGGAAACTAAGGCACAGAGGGGCCCAGCAACCCATATTCAAGGGAGAGCCACAGGCAGCACAAGGTTGGGTTGAACACGAACCCAGTGCTGTGCTTTGGTCCATATTTACAGCGCACCTACGGTGCCAGGCTCGGCTGAGATGGATCATGTCCCCATCCAGTCCCTGATTCTGAGGAGTGTGGATGCCTCTCTTCAAATAAACGCCCACTCATTCATCTGCTATACCCAGAGTCTTCTCTGTGTCAGGCACCTGCTAAGCCTTCTTTCCTTTCAGAGTATAAAATATTCATCTTGATGTTTAAATCTTTGCTCTAGGCGTGACTGATTTGTAAAGAGCCAAGAAAGAGTCCGGCGTGCCTTCTGGCTGGCCAGGGATCCCAGTACTGCTCAAGTATCTCATCTTTTCCCCTCGGCTCTGAAATGCCACCATCACGCCACTCCACCCTTGGGCATCTTTGTTTTTTTCTGCAAGAGCATCACCCAGAGTCTTGTCCTAACTGTTCTCGCATTCTGTCCGGCCCGCCATCCCCATCCACCCAAATCTACCATCGTGCTAGGTCTGGAGATGAGCGTGGGGACCGTGATGACCCCTGGGGACCCCTGCCCCGGCCCCCAGATGCCCGGCTCACCCACCCATGGACTGGAAGCCTCCTGACTTCTTCTTCTTCTTGTTTTGGGCTCGCACCATCTCCCGCGTGTCCGGCTCCACGTCTGAGGTGCATTCCGAGGTGGGGAAGGTGGGCAGGGGTCTGCCAGGGCCCAGCTGGAGGGAGCAACAGGCACGGTCAGGCCCCTGGGGACAGGGAAGGGAGCTCTCCTGCTGCCAGGCCCCCTCACCTCGTCCCATTCAAGGTGCTGATACTCCTGGGAGATCACGTGATGTGTCTGCTAAAGGGCTCCCCTTTGACTGGACCAGGAGAGGGCCAGCTCCAGACACGTGCTAACAAAGGGCCTGTAACACACTGGTGCCCTGGCAGTGTTTATTGGACAGGGGACCGTCTGAACACTGTCATTTCATCCCTTCCACTGTCTTGGAGGCACCCATCATCAGCTGCTTTCTACGCTGGTGGAAACTAAGGCACAGAGGGGCCCAGCAACCCATATTCAAGGGAGAGCCACAGGCAGCACAAGGTTGGGTTGAACACGAACCCAGTGCTGTGCTTTGGTCCATATTTACAGCGCACCTACGGTGCCAGGCTCGGCTGAGATGGATCATGTCCCCATCCAGTCCCTGATTCTGAGGAGTGTGGATGCCTCTCTTCAAATAAACGCCCACTCATTCATCTGCTATACCCAGAGTCTTCTCTGTGTCAGGCACCTGCTAAGCCCAAGGCTGTGAGAAATACAGCTCTTTTGTTCCCTTGGGGCTCACACCTGGCCCCCTATTTGCATACAGTTGGCTCTCAGGAGTATAAATAGCACAGGGCCTAAAACCCTCCAGTTCGGGCTCCTGAGTGGCTCTCCCACTCACAAGCTATGAGGTCTCGGACAAGTTCCTTCACCCCTCCAGGCTTCTGCTTCCTCCACTGGAAAATGAGGATGACTACTTGGCTCGCTGGGTTGATGTGAGGATTAAATGATCATTATAAAGCTCTTAGCGTAGAGCCTGGCACACAGTAAGCGATCAACGGATGCAACTTGATTAGTTTACCAAGAGTTTGGGGGCATCCCTGTCTCAAGCCAGGAGGTGCAGCCTTCTAATTCGTCCTCCCAAGAACCCCTGAACTCTACAAGTCCGAAATTCAGCACCCGCACTTTTCATTGGACGAAAAGGAACCAGGGCCCGCCCCCTTGGCCAGGACGTAGCCAATGAGAAGCGCGAGACCGAAAACCAGCCAGGAAGGCCCGCAGGCTCCAGCTTCCCGAGCACTGAGGCTTCGGACGTCTGGACCCCGGGTGTGCGGGGCCCCGAGACACGTGCTCAGGCCGGAGGTCCTGCCCCGATTCCCGGCCAGCCGAGCTCTCCCCATCCTCAGCCGTACCCCTCCCCATCGGGGGAAAGTGAGGCTGCGGGGCACTGCGCGGAGCCGGGACTCCGGCTTCCGGCGTGTATCCAAGCCCCGCGCTCCTACCTTCTGGGCCCGGGCGTCATCTTCGGCCTGGATCTCAAACTCGCCATCCTCCGAGTCGCTGCTGTGGGACTGGGACGCCGCGCCCCGGCGCTTCCGCAGCCCCTTCTTCTTCTTCCACTGGGCCATGGCAGCTTGGGACCGCGGCGCGGCCGCCGGGCGCGTGCCGGCAGCCATGCGGGCCCCGGCGCAGGGAAACGGGAGGGGGCGGAGACTGTGGGGACGTACCAACGCGCGGCCGGGACGGGGGGGGTGCCCCCTCGCGGCCTCAGCGGCGTTCCTGCCCGTTCTGCAGCTTCCGGAGACTTGGTCCACATGAACGGACACCCTCCTCTCCCTGGACGGGCTGGTCCCCGCTCTGAAGCTTCGGGCAGCTCCGGAACTGGGCACCCTAGCGCACCCCCGGGGAGCGATTGGTTCTGGCCACCCCGCCCCATCCTGTCGCTCCCGGGTTGCTGTGTGACGCGCGCGCTGAGCACACATCTCTAGGGCGCGGCTACCCGCGCTGGGTCGGTGCGCGCGGTGCCCCGGGCTGGGGCTGGGGGCGCCCTGAGCTTCCGGGAGTTGCGGGCCCCCGGGATTCAGAACTGCTCGTTCGGATGTACCGCGCGCGCCCCGGGTGCCCGAGCGCCCCGCCAAGGGACCCAGGCCTGGGAGGAGGAGACGCTGAGGGTTGCGACCGACGTCCATGAGCCAAAGTGCTCAGGTAGGAGAATAACTCGAGAATGCGGGCACCTCGGACATGTAGGGGGCACTGACTTGGCCATCGGTGAATGTGGAGCAGCTGGGGGGCTGGGTGTGATCCCCTCGTAGTAGAATGGTGAAGTGCACAAGCTTTAGATTCTTATCAGCTTCAAAGCCAGTTTCCACTGCTCTGGCTTTATAGGTGTGACCGACACGTGTGACTTCACCTTTTGAAGCCTCAGTTTTGTCATCTGTAGAATGGACATGATGGAAGCTACCTCACAGGACTGCTGAGAAGATTACATGAGACAATGCTTGTAAAGCTCTTTGCAGGAGGTAGGCTTGGGATCATTGCTGGTTATTATTCCTGCCCCATAAATATGTACAAGGTATAGAAACCAGCCCTGTCTCCCCCGTCTCACACCAGCAGAGTTGGTTTTCTCTTTGATGCAAGAATACGCACAGGCTCAAATCTCTTTGTCATTCTCCTAGTGTTCTAGAGATACTAATTGAGTATACACCCCTCTTCTGGGAATGCATAGTCACTCATTAAATATTTGTCCGTAGCACCCCTGTCCCCATCATTACAACCCCTCAAAAACTCACATCTTCGACTTTGGGATTGGCAGCTCCCCTTTGAGGAAGACTGGTTGAGGGAGGCCTTTTTGCCCTGGGGACGCGGACTTAGGAGATGGCCCGTCTCTGCTGAGGACGCCTGGTTGCCACCTGCCTACTTTTCACAGGGAGCCCCGGAGGCAAGGCCTGGCAGGCAGAGCACCCCTGCTGTCTCCCGGGACCATGAGAGACAGCTTGAAGACCCCCGCGGAGCTGGCCGTCAGCGGGATGCAGACCCTCCACGTTCGGCGCTGCTGCCGGGGCGGCTGCCGGGTCACAGTGAGGCCATCATACGTGGATGAGACTTTGTTTGGTACCCCTGCTGGCCCTCGGCCCACACCACCGGATTTTGACCCACCCTGGATGACGAAAGCCAGCAGAACCAGAGGCGGGGGGACAGGGGCGTCCCAGGCCTCAGGGGCCAACGGGAGCTCGGAGACCACTTCCTCCAGTGGCGGCACCCCAGCCCTCACACCAAAGAAGAAGAACAAATACAGGTAATAGGACCGGGAGATTCCTGGCGGTTCCCCTGCTGTGTGACCTTGGGCAAGCACGCTGACCTCTCTGAGCCCCAGTTGTCTCCCAGTGGAAGGTGGGACCTAGTGAGAGTATTGAGAAGGTATAATGGGATGAGACAGGTACAGTGCTTGGCATGATATCCGGGCTCTTAGGACTGAAGAAATGGTAATTACATTAGACTGGGCTTCTGAGGCCCAGAGGGGGCAGGTGATTTGTCCAAGATCACAGAGCAGTTTGCCTAAGATTATTAGAGTGGTCGATCCATGAAATAATATAGAGGCGATAAGTCCAAACTTCAGCAAGAACTTTGAAAGTGGTTCTTGTCACATTGTCACGAACAGGTTAGAAAAACAGAATCGAATGCCAGTCATTATTATTGTAGGGGTTATTGGGATTATTTCAACTAATACAAGCCTGGGGAGAGGCCACAGGGCCCTGTCTTACTGTCGTCGGCGTCTTGCACAGAGTTACGGAAGCCTGGTATATTAATCAGGGTTGTTACAGCAAAAAACGATAGACTGGGAGGCCTAGACAGTGTCAATGAATTTTTTCACTGTTCTGGAGGCTTGAAGTCCAAGGTCAAGATGCCAGCAAGGTTGCTTTCTCCTGAAGCCTCCCCCTGGGTTGCAGATGGCCACCTATCCCAGGGTCCTCACACAGACTTTCCTCTGCCTGTGTATGCTCCTAGGGCCTCTTCCTCTGCTTATAAGGACACAGATCCTGTTGGATTAGAGCCTCACCTTTATGGCCGCATTGGACCTTCCTTACCACTTGAAAGTTCAACACAAATTTTGAGAGGAGGCAGTTCAGTCCATCGTAACTAGTCCTGTTTAGATCCATTCTGAGCCGGGAGGTACCTGCATTAGTTGAGTGCCTATTTAAGGAGATAAAAGTCAGCAGAGATGAAAGCAAGACCCCGTTATTGTGCCTGCCTGACAGTCCCCACGGACCAGAGGGCAGGCTCAGGTTGACGCTAAGAGCCCAGATGTCTACATCATGGCTGATGAGGCTGATGTCTGGGCAGGCTGCACAGAAGCGTGGTGTCCGTGACAGGGGGTAACCGTCCACCCCATAAAGAAGAACAAATAAGAAAGGACCGGGAGATTCCTGGCGGTTCCCCTGCTGTGTGACCTTGGGCAACCCTGACCTCTCTGAGCCCCAGTTGTCTCCCAGTGGAAGGTGGGACCTAGTGAGAGTATTGAGAAGGTATAATGGGATGAGACAGGTACAGTGCTTGGCATGATATCCGGGCTCTTAGGACTGAAGAAATGGTAATTACATTAGACTGGGCTTCTGAGGCCCAGAGGGGGCAGGTGATTTGTCCAAGATCACAGAGCAGTTTGCCTAAGATTATTAGAGTGGTCGATCCATGAAATAATATAGAGGCGATAAGTCCAAACTTCAGCAAGAACTTTGAAAGTGGTTCTTGTCACATTGTCACGAACAGGTTAGAAAAACAGAATCGAATGCCAGTCATTATTATTGTAGGGGTTATTGGGATTATTTCAACTAATACAAGCCTGGGGAGAGGCCACAGGGCCCTGTCTTACTGTCGTCGGCGTCTTGCACAGAGTTACGGAAGCCTGGTATATTAATCAGGGTTGTTACAGCAAAAAACGATAGACTGGGAGGCCTAGACAGTGTCAATGAATTTTTTCACTGTTCTGGAGGCTTGAAGTCCAAGGTCAAGATGCCAGCAAGGTTGCTTTCTCCTGAAGCCTCCCCCTGGGTTGCAGATGGCCACCTATCCCAGGGTCCTCACACAGACTTTCCTCTGCCTGTGTATGCTCCTAGGGCCTCTTCCTCTGCTTATAAGGACACAGATCCTGTTGGATTAGAGCCTCACCTTTATGACCGCATTGGACCTTCCTTACCACTTGAAAGTTCAACACAAATTTTGAGAGGAGGCAGTTCAGTCCATCGTAACTAGTCCTGTTTAGATCCATTCTGAGCCGGGAGGTACCTGCATTAGTTGAGTGCCTATTTAAGGAGATAAAAGTCAGCAGAGATGAAAGCAAGACCCCGTTATTGTGCCTGCCTGACAGTCCCCACGGACCAGAGGGCAGGCTCAGGTTGACGCTAAGAGCCCAGATGTCTACATCATGGCTGATGAGGCTGATGTCTGGGCAGGCTGCACAGAAGCGTGGTGTCCGTGACAGGGGGTAACCGTCCACCCCATGCCTCCGGGAGGATGAAATTCTGTGCCAGATACTGGCAGGTCGAGGGGGTCAAATTAGAAGGTGCAGAAGCGGTAGAGATGCTGTCGAGCAGAAACTTTGGTACCAGACAGACATAGGCATCAGCCAGGTAGGGGTCCAAACAGCTACATCAAGTGGCCGAAATGTTGACTTTGTTCCAAGATGTGCAGTTTGGGAATGGGGGCACGTGTCGTCCTGGCCCAAAGTCATGGACCTCACACCTCGTAGGTATGCCATGAATATTGGTGGGATACATTTTTTTTTAAAAAAGCTGAATGAATCTAGTTAAAGGTGAGGGGCATAGAAGGCATTGAAGGCTGACTTAGTGACCAAGAGCTTGGGTCCTTGAGCAGGGGGTGGATTTGAATCATGTCTGTATCCTTCTTCTTACCCTTCCTGTGCTTCAGTTTTCCTGTCTGTAAAATGCCATCATTATATTGCCCTCCTGTGGGGTTTGTGAGACATAATGAGATACCACAAGTGACAAGCTGGGTCCTGGGCTCCTACATGAGAAGCCCTGAGTAAATATTTAAAAATGAAGAGCTGCTCTGGTGGTGAGGCCAGGTCACAGTGCCCTCTACATGCCAGGGGCTTGGCTGTGCCATTTCAGACACAGTTGGAAGGGCCACATGACTGCAGAGGCTGGGCTGACGCAGCCCCTAGGAAAAGGGAGAAGTGGTGAGTTAAATGAGTGAAGGCTGCGAGGACTCAGGTTATAGTAAATGGGGACTCTTGGTTGAGAGTGACAGAAGACTTGCCCAAACTGGCTTCTGCAGACCACAGGCACTTGGGCTCGTGTAACAGGGGCTCAGAATGGTGGGATTCTCTCCTCACACACCCCATGAGATGGGCGGCCACCAGCTGCTTTGCTGTCATATTCTGCCAAGCGAGTTCCTCGGGGCCAAGAGAAAAAACATTTCTTAATGCTCCGAAGGTCCTTAAGGAACACTCCCATTGGACAGAATGGGCCATGTGGTTACTCCTGAGCCAATCAGTGTGGTCAGGAGGATGGGATATGCAAATTGCCCTAGCCCGGCTCTCCAATCAGGGGTGGGGGACGGGGAGGATGCTGGGATTACTGGATGCTTGGGATGGGGATCTGGTCCACGAGGGCTGTGGCCTCTCTGTGGCTGCCAGGCTGGGAGACAGGGACTTTGGGGAGCTGCAGGTCGTCCTCCGCTGCTGCAGGTGCCTGGCCTGGGGAGGGAATGAGAAAGGTCTTTCAGGGCTTCTTTCCCCAGCTCACTGTTGGCTCTTCTCATCAGACTGATCAGCCACACACCTTCTTACTGCGATGAGTCGCTCTTTGGCTGCCGACCCGAGGGCACCGGCTGGGAGGCCCCGTGGATGGCGAAGGGGGATGCGGCCAAGCTCCACGCCCTCTTCTGGACGCCCCCAGCCACCCCCAGGGACAGCCATTCGCCCCGCCCCAGGGAGACTCCGGTGCGCGCCGTTCAGCCAGCGGGCCCCTTGAGGACAGAGCGTGGGGTGGGGGCCCGGAGGCTGTCCGCGGGTGGGTTAGCCTCGCCAGGCCCCCCGAGCAGGGAGCGTTCCCACTCCCTCACCCGCCTCCATGTCCCCGGCACCACTCGCTCCCCCAGCAGTGCCCCCGGCTCAAACGGGCTTCGAGACCCCAATCCTGCCCCGTCAGGGGTGACCTTCCGGAGCCCCCTGGTGACCCCCAGGGCTCATTCAGTCAGCCTTTCGGTGCCAGCTACCCCCCGACGAGGCGGGGCCGCCCAGAAACCAAAGCCCCCTTGGAAATGAGTTTCTTGATCCTTTCTCCAGGTTCGCCCACAGTGAGGGGCAGAGTTCCCGAGGATGGGGGTGGTGGGCGGACCTCTGGGGAGACCACCAGGCATTGGTGGGGCGCTTCTGGGGACAGACCGAGCGAGGGCGGGCAGGGCCCCCTTTTGACCGCCTCTGCTCGCTCCCCGCTTTCCCCGCTGATGTGGATTCGAGGGTCGACCCTTGACGTGCCCGGCTCCTGTCAGAGCACACGGCCTTTCTCGTGCCAACCCAGGGGCGGCCCTGCGGAGGGTCCCCAGCTTCTCCATCACACCCACAGCATTGTCTCGCTGCCAAAGTGTAAATAAACGGTGCGATCGCCGAGCCCACAGGGTTCCTCCTCCCTCCCTGCCGGCCAAGCTCATGCTCAGGATGAGTTTCCAGTTGAGTTTGGAGGCCTCGGGAATTTTGCCAGGGATCGTATGTGGCCCAGCGGGGACCCAGGGATCTGGGTGATACGTGAGTGTATTAAATATATCAGTAGCTCATCGAACCTGTGAGTTTTGTTCATTTCTTTTTCCTGTAGGGCGAAGACCAGTGTTAGGCCTGAGTGGATTTAAAGAATTTAAATAGCAGACTTAATCATACCGCAGTCACAACAGGGGCAGATGGGATCTGTGCCTCCACCGTGGGGAAGAGACATGCGGGACACTCCCGGGAGCCGGGGAAGGAGCCCGCAGTGACTCGGAGCCGGGGCGCGGGTGCGGACCCCTGCGCGGGCCGGGTGGGTCCCGAGACCGCCAGCCACGGCGCGCTTGGCGCACACACAGCGTGTTCAAACGGGGGTGTGTAAGTTTCCTAGCACTCACAAGGAATGAGTTCCCTGCCTCCTCAGTTTTCCTTGAAATGTTCAGCTCTTTGCCTTCGTCTCCTCCTCGTATGTTTTAATAAATATTGGGCACAAATACCTCTTTCCTCCAAACTGTACTAAAAAAAGAAAAGGAAGCGGCCGCCAAGTATGATGACAAGGGACTGGTACCGACTGGAAGGTGGGAGTGGTGGGGGGACGGGCGGCCCGTCTCTGCGACCTATAGGGGGCGCTGCTGCCCACCCCTAGAAGACGGGGGCCCGGACTACCTGGATGATGAGATATTCTTCCAGAAAAGGCGTTTCTAAGCAATGGCCTCTGGTTTTTAAACGCCAGCAATGACTTTAAAAAAACACATTCGACCCCCCACCTGACACCAAGTAAGGCCAATGTGAGCTTGCTGGGTTTTGACCCTGCGCTTTCACAGTGTTAAACGTGGGGGAGAAGTTGAGAGCAAACTGATCCCCAGAGCAGGGGCTGAGGACAGCCAGAAACCCCTCCCTGGCCCTCCAAGAGTTCCCTGCCTGCCCCGCCTGCCCTTGGCCGTGACCCACCGCAGCTGTCCTGTCGAACGACCGCAGCTGCCAGCCATGGCCGCTTCTGGTCCGGGACCAGGGGGGCGCTGCAGCCTGGGGGCTGGCTTCCCACGGAGGCTAAAGAAAGGGATACGTGCATGCCTCCCGCGTGTTCCCCCTCGTGGACAAAGCATCTGCGGGGTGGACAGGCACCCAGTGGCCCTGGGTAAACTGAAGTTTATTTGTCGGCCGTGTTTTAAAATGGGTTTTGATTTTGAAAAAGCGTTGAAAGTCATAAACTACAGGGCTCCCCTCCCCCGGGGTTTCTGCGCTGGCTTTCGAGTGAGAGATGAGCTTACGGGGAGGGCAGGGGCCTGGACCGGCAGGGGGAGGGCTCATCTCTTGCCTTTGCCCTTGCCTTTGCCCTTGCCCTTGCCCTTGCCCTTCGGCTTCTGCTCTCCCTTCGGGACGCTCTTGCCCCGCTTCCTCCTCTTGGACTTGAGCATGGAGCGGACCAGGTAGCCCTTCCACAGGGCCTGGATGACGGTGGCAGCCCGCACCATGCGCACCATCTCCTGCTCATTCTCCAGCCTCTTCCTGGTGGCGATCTCGCGCTCAGCCTGGATCTGGGAGAACTCTTCCACCAGCACGGCGTGCCGCTGCTTCAGCTCCTCCAGCTGGAGCTTCTCCTCTTTGTGGATGACGTCCAACTCCTCGTACTCTTCCTGGGGCGAGAGACAGGGGGCGGGGATCTCCAGGCACAGAGCGCCACCTCCGCCCTGGCGTGCCCCCGCTTCCCGGAGGCACTGTCGCTCCCGCAGTGCCCACCACGCGAAACTGTTCCCCGATCCAGATGAAGGCAGGGGAGGTGATGTGGACCTCCGAGCTTGCGGTGGGACCCGGCTGAAATAATTTCAGGAACGAGGAAAACCCACGGCTCGTGTGCTGGGCAGACTGGCCTTCCCATCCCTGGTGGACCGTGTCTTGAGGGGGTTTCACCTTTCAAGCCTTCATGTTTTCCTCATCTGAAACATGGGGATAATTCCAAACCCAGCAGCAGGGTGCGGGGAGCTATTTTCACGATGAAATGATGGGCTGGATGCAACGTCCTAGATGCCAGGCCAGGCACACAGTGGGGACGTTTAAAAAAATGCCAGGGGCTTCCCTGGTGGTCTACTGGGTAAAGAGTCCGCCTTGCAGTGCAAGGAGCACCAGTTCGATCCCTGGCCTGGGAAGATCCCACGTGCAGACTCATGTGTCCATTACGAGCCAGCACTCTGGAGCGCATGTGCCTGGAGCCAGTGCTCTGCGGGGCCAGGATGGAGCCTGGGTAAACTGAAGTTTATTTGTCGGCCGTGTTTTAAAATGGGTTTTGATTTTGAAAAAGCGTTGAAAGTCATAAACTACAGGGCTCCCCTCCCCCGGGGTTTCTGCGCTGGCTTTCGAGTGAGAGATGAGCTTACGGGGAGGGCAGGGGCCTGGACCGGCAGGGGGAGGGCTCATCTCTTGCCTTTGCCCTTGCCTTTGCCCTTGCCCTTGCCCTTGCCCTTCGGCTTCTGCTCTCCCTTCGGGACGCTCTTGCCCCGCTTCCTCCTCTTGGACTTGAGCATGGAGCGGACCAGGTAGCCCTTCCACAGGGCCTGGATGACGGTGGCAGCCCGCACCATGCGCACCATCTCCTGCTCATTCTCCAGCCTCTTCCTGGTGGCGATCTCGCGCTCAGCCTGGATCTGGGAGAACTCTTCCACCAGCACGGCGTGCCGCTGCTTCAGCTCCTCCAGCTGGAGCTTCTCCTCTTTGTGGATGACGTCCAACTCCTCGTACTCTTCCTGGGGCGAGAGACAGGGGGCGGGGATCTCCAGGCACAGAGCGCCACCTCCGCCCTGGCGTGCCCCCGCTTCCCGGAGGCACTGTCGCTCCCGCAGTGCCCCCCACGCGAAGCTGTTCCCCGATCCAGATGAAGGCAGGAGAGGTGATGTGGGCCTCCGAGCTTGCGGTGGGACCCGGCTGAAATAATTTCAGGAACGAGGAAAACCCACGGCTCGTGTGCTGGGCAGACTGGCCTTCCCATCCCTGGTGGACCGTGTCTTGAGGGGGTTTCACCTTTCAAGCCTTCATGTTTTCCTCATCTGAAACATGGGGATAATTCCAAACCCAGCAGCAGGGTGCGGGGAGCTATTTTCACGATGAAATGATGGGCTGGATGCAACGTCCTAGATGCCAGGCCAGGCACACAGTGGGGACGTTTAAAAAAATGCCAGGGGCTTCCCTGGTGGTCTACTGGGTAAAGAGTCCGCCTTGCAGTGCAAGGAGCACCAGTTCGATCCCTGGCCTGGGAAGATCCCACGTGCAGACTCATGTGTCCAATTACGAGCCAGCACTCTGGAGCGCATGTGCCTGGAGCCAGTGCTCTGCAACGAGAGAGGCCACCGCGATGGGAGGCCCACACAGGCCAAAGAAGAAAGATGGATGAAACTGGGGCTTCCCTGGTGGCCCAATGGGTAAGGACACCGCCTTGCAGTGCAAGGGGCGCCGGTTCGAGCCCTGGCCTGGGAAGATCCCACGTGCCGCGGAGCGGCTGGACCAATGTGTCTAATTACCGAGCCGGAGCTCTGGAGCGCATGTGCCCAGAGCCGGTGCTCTGCGACAACAGAGGCCACCACGATGGGAGGCCCACACGGGCCAAAGAACAAAGACGGATGAAAAATGGACAAATGAAAGACCAATAGAAGTGGCCCACCTGCTCCCCTCCCTCCCCACCCCACCAACCCCACCAAAATAAATAAATAAATAAATCTTTAAAAAAAAAAAAGATGGATGAAAATGGATAAATGAAAAACCAATGTAAGAGGCCAAAAAAAAAAATTTTTTTTTGAGTGTAAGAAAAGAAAAGCCAGCTGCTGCCATCGAAGTCCATTTCACAAAGATACCCAGAGGACCTTCCTCAGCTGACTAAGCTCCATGGTTCTTCCCTCCGTTGAGCACACACACCCCTTTCCTGCTGAAATGTACACCTATCTTCCTCCCTCCTTCCCACCAAACATCCATTACAAGCAAAGCACTTTCGGAGGACACAGAGCTGAGTGAGCTTGCCCTCACTAACCCGCCACCCTTGAGGAGAACAGAGAAGCGAGCACAGCCCCCCTTCCAAACACTTCCAGCCCCCACCCGGTGGACCGTGTCTTGAGGGGTTTCACCTTTCAAGCCTTCATGTTTTCCTCATCTGAAACATGGGGATAATTCCAAACCCAGCAGCAGGGTGCGGGGAGCTATTTTCACGATGAAATGATGGGCTGGATGCAACGTCCTAGATGCCAGGCCAGGCACACAGTGGGGACGTTTAAAAATGCCAGGGGCTTCCCTGGTGGTCTACTGGGTAAAGAGTCCGCCTTGCAGTGCAAGGAGCACCAGTTCGATCCCTGGCCTGGGAAGATCCCACGTGCAGACTCATGTGTCCAATTACGAGCCAGCACTCTGGAGCGCATGTGCCTGGAGCCAGTGCTCTGCAACGAGAGAGGCCACCGCGATGGGAGGCCCACACAGGCCAAAGAAGAAAGATGGATGAAACTGGGGCTTCCCTGGTGGCCCAATGGGTAAGGACACCGCCTTGCAGTGCAAGGGGCGCCGGTTCGAGCCCTGGCCTGGGAAGATCCCACGTGCCGCGGAGCGGCTGGACCAATGTGTCTAATTACCGAGCCGGAGCTCTGGAGCGCATGTGCCCAGAGCCGGTGCTCTGCGACAACAGAGGCCACCACGATGGGAGGCCCACACGGGCCAAAGAACAAAGACGGATGAAAAATGGACAAATGAAAGACCAATAGAAGTGGCCCGCCCGCCCCACTCCCTCCCCAACTCACCCCCCACCAAAATAAATAAATAAATAAATCTTTAAAAAAAAAAAAGATGGATGAAAATGGATAAATGAAAAACCAATGTAAGAGGCCAAAAAAAAAAATTTTTTTTTGAGTGTAAGAAAAGAAAAGCCAGCTGCTGCCATCGAAGTCCATTTCACAAAGATACCCAGAGGACCTTCCTCAGCTGACTAAGCTCCATGGTTCTTCCCTCCGTTGAGCACACACACCCCTTTCCTGCTGAAATGTACACCTATCTTCCTCCCTCCTTCCCACCAAACATCCATTACAAGCAAAGCACTTTCGGAGGACACAGAGCTGAGTGAGCTTGCCCTCACTAACCCGCCACCCTTGAGGAGAACAGAGAAGCGAGCACAGCTTCCAGCCTCCCCTTCCAAGAGCACTCGGGATCGAACAGACCAAGACCCCGACTCGCCCTTCTCTGACGGCACATCTGACAGTGGACCCCTTAGAGGCAGAGGCCCCCTTGAGGGCTCGCCAGGCCTCCCCGACCCCGAAGTTGGGGCTCTGGGCCAGCGATGACCTCCCAGAGCCGGGTGGAGGCTCCAGGCGCTCCGTGTTGGAGGCTGCTGTTCCCTGCGCCCCTCCGCCAGGCCAGATCCTGGGCTGCAGCAGCACCTCTGGCAACCCGGCCTCACTGAATGCCCTCCCGGGCCCCGCTTGGCTGCTACTGCCTGTGCAGCTCACACGCGGAGATGGGCTCACGGTGGTCAGGTCTTTTGCTTTAAGGTCACGCGGTGAGTAAGGGCTACTAGGGTAGAAGCCCCTGATGACAGCGGGGACTGTCCTCACCGCTGGGGCCCGGCCTCTGGCACCTCTCGGGCACTCAGTAGGAAGTTCCTGAGTGACTGAGTGGAGTGGTGGAGCGGAGCTCGTGCTTGAACCCAGCCGGGGTGAGACCTGGCTTGGGGGGCTGCTAGGGGGAGCCGAGCAGGAACAGGGAGCCTGGGATGTGGACACCAGACGAGGCCAAGATCTTTAGGTCTGGTGTCGAGCACCATGTAGTGGCCAGCAGCGTCTGGCTCCTCCCTTTCCCTCTGCTCCCCTCCCCTCCGCTACCTTCACTGCCCGACAAGCCCTTGAGCCTAAGGAAGGGGCCGGGAAGCCGCCCTGGGGAGGCCCAGAGCTTGGCGTGGACCGTGGACCCTCTGAGGGCTTCTCTTCCCACTCCCGCCCCCATTCCTAGCAGATCTTGGGACATGCATTGGAAACGGACTGAGGCAGACAAATACCTGCTTTTCACTCATCTCCGAATCATACTTCTGGATCCAGTTCTCAATTTCCGTTTCCAGTTTATATTTTTCTGAAAAGATTCAGTCAGTCGTTGTTTGATGGCGTGATGTGAACAATGGCGGCACAGAGCTGAGTGAGCTTGCCCTCACTAACCCGCCACCCTTGAGGAGAACAGAGAAGCGAGCACAGCTTCCAGCCTCCCTTCCAAGAGCACTCGGGATCGAACAGACCAAGACCCCGACTCGCCCTTCTCTGACGGCACATCTGACAGTGGACCCCTTAGAGGCAGAGGCCCCCTTGAGGGCTCGCCAGGCCTCCCCGACCCCGAAGTTGGGGCTCTGGGCCAGCGATGACCTCCCAGAGCCGGGTGGAGGCTCCAGGCGCTCCGTGTTGGAGGCTGCTGTTCCCTGCGCCCCTCCGCCAGGCCAGATCCTGGGCTGCAGCAGCACCTCTGGCAACCCGGCCTCACTGAATGCCCTCCCGGGCCCCGCTTGGCTGCTACTGCCTGTGCAGCTCACACGCGGAGATGGGCTCACGGTGGTCAGGTCTTTTGCTTTAAGGTCACGCGGTGAGTAAGGGCTACTAGGGTAGAAGCCCCTGATGACAGCGGGGACTGTCCTCACCGCTGGGGCCCGGCCTCTGGCACCTCTCGGGCACTCAGTAGGAAGTTCCTGAGTGACTGAGTGGAGTGGTGGAGCGGAGCTCGTGCTTGAACCCAGCCGGGGTGAGACCTGGCTTGGGGGGCTGCTAGGGGGAGCCGAGCAGGAACAGGGAGCCTGGGATGTGGACACCAGACGAGGCCAAGATCTTTAGGTCTGGTGTCGAGCACCATGTAGTGGCCAGCAGCGTCTGGCTCCTCCCTTTCCCTCTGCTCCCCTCCCCTCCGCTACCTTCACTGCCCGACAAGCCCTTGAGCCTAAGGAAGGGGCCGGGAAGCCGCCCTGGGGAGGCCCAGAGCTTGGCGTGGACCGTGGACCCTCTGAGGGCTTCTCTTCCCACTCCCGCCCCCATTCCTAGCAGATCTTGGGACATGCATTGGAAACGGACTGAGGCAGACAAATACCTGCTTTTCACTCATCTCCGAATCATACTTCTGGATCCAGTTCTCAATTTCCGTTTCCAGTTTATATTTTTTCTGAAAAAGATTCAGTCAGTCGTTGTTTGATGGCGTGATGTGAACAATGGACGGCACAGAGCTTCCTCTGCATCATCAGGCTGTGCATCACGCCTCACCTACTGAATCCACACCAAAGGGCGGCAGGCTCTTCGTTTGGGGGATGAGGACACGGAAGACCACGGAGTTAATGGGTGGTGGAGTTTGGATTCGAAGCCAGCTGTCTGGCTCCGGAACATCCTAGGCAGAGGGAGCAGCAAGTGCAAAGGCCCTGGGGTGGGAACACGCTTGTGCTGCTTTAAAGATAAGGCACCTGAGCCCATGCGGCTGGAATGGCACGGCTGCAGAGGAGCATGATCCCACTGAGTTCAGAGCGAGAAGCTGCGTCACAGAGGGAGGGTCAGTGGCGCGAGGAGTTTGGTTTCTCGCGTGGGGGAGAGGGGACGCTGTTGGCTGGATTTAGATATAGTGGCGGAATGGGCTCTAATTTTGTTTTTAAAAGGTCAGCTCCTGTACATACTGTGGAATGTTATTCTGCCCTGAAAAGGAGCGAAGTGTTGGTAAATGCTATGTGGGTAAACCTTGAAAATGCAACGCTAGAAAGAACACATATTTTATGATTCTGTTTATATGAAGAGTCCAGTAGAGGCAAATTCAGAGATAGGAAGTCGATTCGTGGTTTCCAGGGGCTGGGGGGTGGGGCCAGGTTGGCGGGGAGACCCTGTTTAAGGAGTACAGGGTTTATTTGGAGGTGGTGAAAGTGTATGGGAACTCGAGAGAGGCTGTGACTGCACAGCACTGTGAGTACTAAGTGCCGCTGAGTAACTTTGAAATAGGCCTATTTTCTGTTATGTGAATTTCACTTCAATAAAAAAAAAAAAAAAAAAATCAGTTCCTTAGTCCTACGGTGCAAGAGTTCTTAACTCGGGCACCAGGCAGGGGCTGGCCTCAGGAGGCTGTGACCCAGGAACTGCCCACCCCCATGTGCAGGTGCCTCTGTGCCTTTTCATGGGGGAAAGGCCCAGGACATCCATCAGGTGCTCAGAAAAGATGTGAGATGAAAATACAGGTGAGGACACGTGGTAGCAAGGGCGCCCTGTGTGAAGAAAGGGATTTCATAGCAAACCGGGAGCAGGGGTGGCCCCAGTCCGGGCTGAGATGAGGGAGAAGGGAGATGATGGATATCTACAGAGCACCTATTAGGCACCAGCTGGCTCCCCACCATCTCATCTAGCCCTCAGGATAGCTCATTAAGGTTTATTCAATCACGTTCATTTTTTAAGATGTAAAAACTAAGATTTGGAAGGAGTTAAGGGATTTGCCAGAGGTTTCTGTGCATCTCTCTTTGCAGGATGCATGGTGGTCGTCCTCCTCGTGGGCTTTGGAGGAGCTCAGGAATTTGGTCAAGGGCACAGGGCTGGCCTGGAGCAGGACTCGATTGCTCTGCCCCCAGCCCCGGGGGCTGAGTGTTGCTCCCTCCTGCCTCCTGGTTTCCCGGCTTCTGTCCCCTCCGGCCCGCCTCCCCTGCCCTGTACCTGGCCCTCGCTCCGCCCCCTCCTGCCCAGGTGGCCCCACTGTCCCCTGTGCCGCTTCCCCGGGTCACCTTCCGCAGTGCCTGCTCCGCCTCCCGGTTCTCCACGACCAGGTTGTGGAACTGGGACCGCAGCGGCAGGAGCTCCTGCTGAATCTTGGCCACCCTGGCCTGCGAGGCCCGGAAGTCCGCCTTCTGCTGCTTCTTGGCCTCCTGCTTGGTGCGCTGGAGGCTGTTCTCTGAGAACCTGAGCACCTGGTGCAGGTGGTTCTTCAGCTCCTGGATCACAAAGTTTTCCTTCTCCACCTGGACCAGGAGGAAGAGAGACTCCAGGAACCCCCCACAACTGTGGGTCACCGTCGCGGGAGGGGCTGGCGCGCCTGCAGCTCTCCGGGCGAGGCACGGCTCCCTCGCCACATCCTACCCCCCAGCCCTGGATGAGGACCGAGGACCGAGGACCGGGACCGCCTGTCTAGAGGCGGGGAGATGGCGGGGTTGAGCCTGTCTGGGGGTGGTTCGGCTTCGTTGGAATTTGAAGCCGAAGCTGTCTGATCCAGAGCCCGTGTTTGGGACCACCCCCCTCTATTTCCTGGTGTGAGTGTGCCTGAGCCAGGCCACAGGGGGAGACGACAGGCACAGCGCAGTGCTCCTGCCTGGGGCACAGCGGGAAGTGCCCAGCTGGCAGGGACACTTGGCGTGATGCACAGAAGTGCGAGGCAGAACACCCAGCGGAGAGTATGCCTCCCCCCGCTCTCTCCTTGAGGGCCTGGCTTGGCTCCTGCCCTCAGTGGGTTCTAAAACAGAAATCGGGGTTGGGTGGGAGGGGGCTGGCGCTGTTCCGTAAGGTTGCTCACAAGCGCTCGGGTTTCCCTCTGAACACGCTGGGGGTGTGGCTGGCCCAGGCCCGCAGCCTTGGGCTGGGGCGGCAGGCGAAGGGGGCCCCATGGGGTCTGAGCTCATTTCCCTACTCTGGGAGGGGCAGGTGGGGTGGACTGACTCTGACACAGGCAGCGCTAGAGAGAAGCCCCCGCGCGCCACATTCAGAGAAAACCTGCGAGCAGCAACGACGACCACGCGCAGGTGGCCAAAAATGAGTGAGTCAATAAATAAGTGAATAAGAATAATCTTTAAAAAAAAAATGAACACATATTACGTGTCCCCTGATGATTATTAGGCTGAGATCATGTTATCCTTTCCCATTCTTAAAAATTCTTCAGGGGACTTCCCTGGTGGTCCAGTGGCTAAGACTCCATGCTCCCAATGCAGGAGGCTTGGGTTCGATCCCTGGTCAGGGAACGAGATCCCACATGCAACTAAAAAATCCCACATGTGTAGTTAAGACCCAGTGCAACCACATAAATAAATGCATATTAAAAAAAAATTCTTCCAGAGCTTCCTGCCCTCCCACCTGTCTCTTGCCCTCAGGACAAAGATCCTATTCCTAGATTAGGCCTCATAGGCCCTAGGTGATCTGCCAGCAAAGCCTTAAGCACTTGCTGTCCAGCCCTGGCTGGGAAGGCCCCTCTCTGTTTCACTTGCCAGGTTCGCTCCCTCTCATTCTGCAGGTCACTGGCTTCCACGTCCCTGAGTTCCCAGTCCGGGTCCCCTGGGATGCTCTCTTAGAGCACCTACACTTACCCTTCCTTGTACTTCTTGCGACTGTAATTAGATCAGCTCTGTAAATACCAGGCTTCCCTATCATGAACTCCAGGAGGCTGGGACCATGTGGACTCATCATTTGTAAGACCTGGCGCCTGGTAAGCACTCACAACAACATTGGTGGAGTAAATGAATGAAAACAACTATTGACATCTTGGAGGGAAAGAAAAAAACCAACTGCCGAAAGATGGCAGTCCTCTCCCTAGGGCTCCTGCTCTAATACCGCCGCGGATGGATACCTCTGCGTTCCTCTTCTGCATACAGGCGGCCAGTTCATTTTCCAGGGTGTCCATGATCTCCTGGTTCTTCTGATTCTGTCTGGTGATGTCCTGGATGAACTGCGTCTTGTCTCTGGCTTCCATGGGGCTGGTGAGGAGCTTCTCAAACAGGAAACCTCGGAGTTCTACCAGGCTATTGATAAAACTCTGGGCTTCCTCGCTTCTGCCCGGGATCTGCGCCTGCAACAGGCCGGCCGCCTGCGGGTTGCTGAGCAGGAGCCTCACGAGAGTCTTGGTGGAATCTTTGATCTGCTGCATCAGCGGCGGGAGGTGGGCCTTCTGCACGTCCATGGCGACGACGCGCTTTTGGAACCACGCCTGGTGCCTGAACTCTTCTGCCTCCAGCAGCTTCCTTTCCTCCTCTTGCAGGTAACCGACGCGGTCCAGGAGGACCTGGCAGAGGTCCCCGTGCTCTCTCACGGCCTGGGCGAGGTCCTCCCCCAGCATCCCATCCAAGCGCTGGGGCTCGGAGGCCGCCTGTGACAGCAGGGTCACCAGCTCCACCTTGCGGATGGTCTCGTCCAGGACGGACATGATCCTCTTGGTCTCGATGGTGGTGAGTTTGGTCTTGGCGGGGGCCAAGGGTTTTGGGGTGGTGGGCTTTTTGGTGGTCTGGGCTATCAGCCTTATTTTGTTGATGTCGGGACCTTGGTACAGAGAGGCCACGGCGAGGACATCAAGCGCCATTTTGTGAGCAGTCCTCCTTCTCCTCTGTCGGCTGCAAGAGAGGAGGCTTTGGTAGACTCTCTGGGCCTCCTGAGGCCAGAGAGTCTTATTCTGTCTTATTTCTGGCAGCTCTGAAAAAGGAAGGAGAAGGCAGTCAGCAGGGTCACGCCGACGTCAGGATGGCTGGCTTGGCCACAGCGGCCGTCAGCGATTGGCGTGGAGAGTTCATCTTAGACCTGGCGCCTGGTAAGCACTCACAACAACATTGGTGGAGTAAATGAATGAAAACAACTATTGACATCTTGGAGGGAAAGAAAAAAACCAACTGCCGAAAGATGGCAGTCCTCTCCCTAGGGCTCCTGCTCTAATACCGCCGCGGATGGATACCTCTGCGTTCCTCTTCTGCATACAGGCGGCCAGTTCATTTTCCAGGGTGTCCATGATCTCCTGGTTCTTCTGATTCTGTCTGGTGATGTCCTGGATGAACTGCGTCTTGTCTCTGGCTTCCATGGGGCTGGTGAGGAGCTTCTCAAACAGGAAACCTCGGAGTTCTACCAGGCTATTGATAAAACTCTGGGCTTCCTCGCTTCTGCCCGGGATCTGCGCCTGCAACAGGCCGGCCGCCTGCGGGTTGCTGAGCAGGAGCCTCACGAGAGTCTTGGTGGAATCTTTGATCTGCTGCATCAGCGGCGGGAGGTGGGCCTTCTGCACGTCCATGGCGACGACGCGCTTTTGGAACCACGCCTGGTGCCTGAACTCTTCTGCCTCCAGCAGCTTCCTTTCCTCCTCTTGCAGGTAACCGACGCGGTCCAGGAGGACCTGGCAGAGGTCCCCGTGCTCTCTCACGGCCTGGGCGAGGTCCTCCCCCAGCATCCCATCCAAGCGCTGGGGCTCGGAGGCCGCCTGTGACAGCAGGGTCACCAGCTCCACCTTGCGGATGGTCTCGTCCAGGACGGACATGATCCTCTTGGTCTCGATGGTGGTGAGTTTGGTCTTGGCGGGGGCCAAGGGTTTTGGGGTGGTGGGCTTTTTGGTGGTCTGGGCTATCAGCCTTATTTTGTTGATGTCGGGACCTTGGTACAGAGAGGCCACGGCGAGGACATCAAGCGCCATTTTGTGAGCAGTCCTCCTTCTCCTCTGTCGGCTGCAAGAGAGGAGGCTTTGGTAGACTCTCTGGGCCTCCTGAGGCCAGAGAGTCTTATTCTGTCTTATTTCTGGCAGCTCTGAAAAAGGAAGGAGAAGGCAGTCAGCAGGGTCACGCCGACGTCAGGATGGCTGGCTTGGCCACAGCGGCCGTCAGCGATTGGCGTGGAGAGTTCATCTTAGATAGATACGCTGCAGCTTTGACCCAGAAGCTCTCGCGGGAAGCATTTTGTAGCTCTGTGACGGTGTCAGGGGCCTAAGGGTACGGGGACCAGGTGTGCAGGTGGGTCTGAGGCATACATGTCTGGCAGGGGCCAACCAGGAATATAAACGTCATTCTAAGCATTTAAACACAGCCGGGGGATTTCCCTGGTGGTCCAGTGGCTAAGACCCTGTGCTCCCAATGCTGGGGACCTGGGTTCAATCCCTGGTCAGAGAACTAGATCCCATATGCCATAACTAAGACCCAGTGCAACCAAATAAATACATTAAAAAAACCCAAAACACGGCCAGGGCTTCCCAGGTGGCTCCGTGGTAAAGAATCCACTGGCCAAGGCAGGAGACGTGGGAGACTCGGCTTCTATCTCTGGCTAGGGAAGATCCAACCCCTGGAGAAGGGCGTGGCAACCCACTCCAGCGTTTTTGCCTGGGAAATCCGATGGACAGAGGAGTCTGGCGGGCTACCGTCCAGGGGATCACAAAGAGCTGATCAGGCATGACTGAGCGTGCACATATGTCAGCTCTGTGGGTGATGTCAGAGCTGAGTGGCCAGCCGGGGATTGGGGAGGCACCCCGTGAGTGTCAGTGGCCGGACACCACGCAGGAGGAGGAGGGGTGGGGTTGGGGACCAGGGTCCCCCAAGGGAAGCTGGAGCCACAGCTATATCCTGTCCAGGAGTCACTGCAGCCCAATAGAGCTGCAGCCACCGCCGAAATGCAGCCCAGAGCAGAGAGAAGGGGGAGAAATCTGGTTCCTCCCCTTGTCCAGCCTTCCAGTCTAATATCAGTCCCTCCCATTACCAAATCCAGCGGGAAACCAGTTGACAAGGGACCCTGGGCAATGCAGCCCGCAGGGGTGGACGGCCGGAGACAGAGCAGGAGACGAACACGAGAGCAAAGAGCAGTGCTGAGAGAGGACAGCAGGAGGACAGGCACAGAGCATCTGCACTGGCTCTTAAGCATGTAGTTAAGCAATCGGGGTTGGAGGCTTCCCTGGTAGCTCAGTGGTGAAGAGTTTGCCTGCCCATGCAGGAGGCACGGGTTCGATCCCTGATCTGGGAAGATCCCACACATGCAGAGGAGCAACTAAGCCCGTGAGCCGCAACTATGGAGCCTGTGCTCTAGAGCCTCGGAGCTGCGACTGTGGAGCCCATGTGCCGCAACTACGGAAGCCCGTGTGCCCTAGAGCCCGAGTTCCACAACAAGAGAAGTCACCACAACAAGAAGCCTGCTCACCTCAACTAGACAACTCCTGCTCCCTGCAACTAGAGAAGAGCCTGTGGCAGCAGTGAAAACCCAGAATAGCCACAAAAAAAAAAAAAAAAAAATCAGGATGGGGTGAGCAATGACTTCAGAGTCCAATTTACAAAACTGTTTGCTACTGGCACAGACTCATAGACATAGATAACAGACTTGTGTTTATCACAGGGGAAGGAGGGGAGGGATAAATTAGGAGTCTGGGATTAACAGAGCCACACTACTACATATAAGATAGATAACCAACAAGGATTTACTGTACACCATAGGGAACTATCTTCAATATCTTGTAATAAAACAACAAAACTCTGTAAAAATTAAAAAAATATATCTTGTAATAACTTATAATGGAAACAATCTTAAAAATTGTACATATATCTGTATATAGAAAACTAAATCACTTTGCTGTAAACTTTAACACAATATTGCAAGTCAAGTATACTCCCATTTTTAAAAAAATATTATAAAAAAAAGTTTTAGGGACTTCAGGGTGGTCCAGTGGTTAAAAATCCACACTCCAGTGCAGGGGACTCGAGTTCAATCCCTGGCCGGGGAACTAAGATCCCACGTGCTGAGGGGCAAAAAGCCCTCGTGTCATGGCTAGAGGGAAGCCAGTGTCATAGTGATGATCCTTGTGTGTTACAACCGAGACCTGACACAGCCAAATAAATAAACACATAATTTTTTTTTTTTTTGCTACATGCAATAGTGTATACTGAATTGGCCCCTGGGTCACAAGAAGAACATTAGTAGGAAAACTAGCGATATCCAAATAAAACCGGTAGTTTAGTTCATAGCATCGTATCAGTTTTAATTTCTTGATTTTGACCAGCCACACCACGGTTATGTTAGATATGGACCTCTTGGGGAGCTGAATGAAGGGCACGTGGGAATTCTCTACCATCTCTGCAACTTTTCCGTAAATCTATACTTATGACACGATTAAAAGTTTAAAAGACTTTCAGGAAAAAGCCTACGGTGGCAATCGGAAATCAGGGCTAAGCGTGCTAAGCTTCGCGGCCCTCAGTTGAGTCTCAGATCCTTGCTGCAGGACCCTGGGCGGGCTGTTTAATCTCACCAAGCCTGGGCTTCCTCAATCATTACACTGGGATCATCACAGGAGAAGTTTGTGCCCCAGATCCTGGACACTATGAGCACTCAATAAATAACTAATATTATTATCTCGGGGAAAACAGAATCCTACGTTTAGGACTTCGGTGGTTTCCCAGCCTGCATTTCCGGGCTCCCCCGGAGATCCTCGAGTACCTAACGGACGCCTCCTGCCCCGGATCAGCTGGACCTCCCAGCATACTGTGTCAAAGATGGACCCCACCACGTCCCCACCTGTCACCTAGCCCATCCCTTATCACCTGTCCGGACGGTCAGCGATTCAGCCACCCTAACGGCTCAAGCCAGAAACCCGAGCGCCACCCAACGTCTTCCTCCCCTCCCACCTCCAACGCACCACCTGACTGGCTGTGTTCACCCCTGAGAGCTCCCAGCCCGCCTCCTGCCCAGCAGCCTCTCTGCAGCTGAGCGAGAGCCTTAACATGGCGTGCTTGATGATTAAAGAGCTTAGCTGGTCTGCTTTCATCGGCTGCTGCTCCTTGCAATAAAGATCCTTCCTGTAGTCACCCATTCACTATTGATTGAGTCCCTGGGGGTATTAAAACGATGCAAAGTACTTCCTGTCCTCCAGAGTTTCTAGCCTCGTTTGGGATGTGAAGCATGGACACTCGAAAGTTCAGCAGCTGCGGAAGGAGGGGGTGGCGCTGTGCTGTCTGTAGCTGAGCACCTCGTCTAGTCCCTCGTCTAGTCTTTCTTGGATTCCCTCTGCTTCTGTTTACTCTTTGCTTTACTGAGGAGGAGGTATCTGTTCAATCCCTTCTCTCTCTCTCTCTCTTTTTTCTTTCCCCTGCATGCCTTGCAGCATGCAGGATCTGACCAGGTTTTGAACCCGTGTCCCCTGCTGAGAGCGTGGAGCCTTAACCACTAGGCCCCCAGGGAGGTCCTCTGTCTTGCCTTTGATTCCCATCCGCTTCCTGCTCCTCTATCAGTCTTGTGAGTTCCTTCAGGCTTTTCCTGAAAATAACAGTTTAGGGATGGCCATGGCGCTTCCGCAGCCTGTCCGGGGATGAAGGATATCAGCTGGCCCCTCCCCTCTGTCCCAGCCACGGGGATGGATGGGAATCAAGCGTTTAATGAACGCACAGTCGCCCCACCGTCCCCCAAAGCTCTCAAGCATAAATCAGAACGCTCAAATTCTTTATAGAGTGCGGCACTGAAGGCAACGTTATACGAAATGTTTCCAATTTGCTTTCAGCCAAATTACCTCTTTTGCTTTAAAGGGCAAACTTGTTTTCTTTGATTATGATGACGCCCGTCAGTTCCTGACGGCTCATTTGGGGGAACGCGAAAAACCCAGTGGAACTTGGATTGAGGGATACGCGTCTGACTTCCGATGACAAAAATCACTGGAGAATCTCTTTTCCTTGAATTCTAATGTAATCACTTCGTGTCCTTTTTAATGTCACCAACCTTAATATTTAAATCGTTTCCAACGCAAGCCTCTCCTTTTAAAATTCCTGCCCTGAGAGTAAAGCAAGGTTGTTAATGGTGGGGGGACTTTAATTGAATCATCCTTTTATTTGTCATTAATTCTGTTGATGAACTTTATAAATGGAAATATATCTTTATCATGCAAATTGCAGCTCGTTTTCATTCAAATGGGCTTGTTGGATGCTTTATTACTTTTCCTCTCGGAACATTTTGAAGATCAAAAAGAAATAGGTTTAAGGTAAATTACATTTTTACCCCCTGGGGAGAAAAAGGCGAGGAAAACCCAACACCTACAACTACCCTACAAATTTAGCACTGGTCCAGGGAGAAGTTAGAGGGTGTGATAAAGCAAAGTGGAGAGAGAAAGAGAATGTGTGTGTGTGTGTGTGTGCATGCATCCATATATGTATGTGTAAGTAAGGGGCATTTCATTTTTTTTGTTTGTTTGTTTGTTGGGTTTTTTTTTTTTGGGGGGGGGCATTTCATTTTAAGGAACGCCATTTAAATACTAGCCCTTGGGAGCTCCTTGGCAGTCCTTAGTTAGGACTCAGTGCTCTCACTGCCAGGGACCCCAGTTCAGTCCTTGGTCCGGGAACTAAGATCCCACAAGTCAAGTGGCCAAACAAAGAGAAAGCATATCAGAATGCAGGTGAGGGTGCTGTTTGACAGTCTGGAGGGGTGGGATGGGGGGGATATACATATGACTAATCTGAGAACATACATATCTGTAAACAACAAAACTCTGTAAAAGTTAAAAGTAAAATAAAAGTTTAAAAAAAAAAGAAGGCAGTGAGGGAGACAGACTACATTATTTTAGCCTGAACTTTGAATCATCTCTTATTGGGTTTTGTATTCTGGAGTCAGTCATTCACGTACTTTGGAACTTTATCACCAGCGCATTACCAAGCCACACCGCACTGTAACTGATGATGGAACTGAGGATGACCCGCTGGCCCCAGGGCAACATGACGCCACACTGTGCAGAGAACTGATGGGTAACAAGAGATGCCTTCATGACGTCTGGTTCCAACTCCATGCTGCCTGAATCCCCCTCACTGGAATGCCACCTCTGAGATTTCTGCCTCATCTCTAGACCAAGCTGTGCTGTTATCAACTCCACTGTTTTCTTTAAGTACACTTTCATTCTTAAGTACTTCTCATTAAAAAGGAATCTTTGTATCTCTGCTGTAACTGGACAATCTGTTTCAGCTCATTGAACTGAAGATAACAATGTCTCCATCCTGATGCTGTTTCATTCCAGCTAGATACCGTGACCCAGGAAAGACGAGGCTGAGACCAGACCTTCTCGTAGCACGCTGTTGTCCTTTAGTTTTAGAAGATCAAAAAGAAATAGGTTTAAGGTAAATTACATTTTTACCCCCTGGGGAGAAAAAGGCGAGGAAAACCCAACACCTACAACTACCCTACAAATTTAGCACTGGTCCAGGGAGAAGTTAGAGGGTGTGATAAAGCAAAGTGGAGAGAGAAAGAGAATGTGTGTGTGTGTGTGTGTGCATGCATCCATATATGTATGTGTAAGTAAGGGGCATTTCATTCTTTGTTTGTTTGTTTGTTGGGTTTTTTTTTTTTTTGGGGGGGGGCATTTCATTTTAAGGAACGCCATTTAAATACTAGCCCTTGGGAGCTCCTTGGCAGTCCTTAGTTAGGACTCAGTGCTCTCACTGCCAGGGACCCCAGTTCAGTCCTTGGTCCGGGAACTAAGATCCCACAAGTCAAGTGGCCAAACAAAGAGAAAGCATATCAGAATGCAGGTGAGGGTGCTGTTTGACAGTCTGGAGGGGTGGGATGGGGGGGATATACATATGACTAATCTGAGAACATACATATCTGTAAACAACAAAACTCTGTAAAAGTTAAAAGTAAAATAAAAGTTTAAAAAAAAAAGAAGGCAGTGAGGGAGACAGACTACATTATTTTAGCCTGAACTTTGAATCATCTCTTATTGGGTTTTGTATTCTGGAGTCAGTCATTCACGTACTTTGGAACTTTATCACCAGCGCATTACCAAGCCACACCGCACTGTAACTGATGATGGAACTGAGGATGACCCGCTGGCCCCAGGGCAACATGACGCCACACTGTGCAGAGAACTGATGGGTAACAAGAGATGCCTTCATGACGTCTGGTTCCAACTCCATGCTGCCTGAATCCCCCTCACTGGAATGCCACCTCTGAGATTTCTGCCTCATCTCTAGACCAAGCTGTGCTGTTGTCAACTCCACTGTTTTCTTTAAGTACACTTTCATTCTTAAGTACTTCTCATTAAAAAGGAATCTTTGTATCTCTGCTGTAACTGGACAATCTGTTTCAGCTCATTGAACTGAAGATAACAATGTCTCCATCCTGATGCTGTTTCATTCCAGCTAGATACCGTGACCCAGGAAAGACGAGGCTGAGACCAGACCTCTGTCCTTAAAAAGCAAGATTAGCACGCGGCTGTTGTCCTTTAGTCACTAAGTCATGTCTGACTCTGCAACCCCACGGACTGTTGCCTGTCAGGCTCCTTTGTCCACGGGATTTCCCAGACAAGAATCCTGGAGTGGGTAGCCATTCCTTTTTCTAGGGGCTCTTCCGGGCCCAGGGATCGAACCTATGTCTCCTGTGCTGGCGGGCAGAGCCCTTACCACTGAGCCACCTGGGCAGTGGAGGGGCTGGATCCTTCATGATAGAGACCACTGTCTCACAAGCAACCGTCCTTCAGTAGACACCCCGGAAATCACTATGGAATAAACGAAGAGACGGCAAATCCAGCTTCAACCTGAGCCCCATTTGCTTGCCGGGCAATGCTGGCATCATAGGTTCATGTCATTTCACCAAATATGTTCTGTCCTGAATTTAGAATCAGAGAATAGTGGCCCATTTCAATAGTGAAAATGGGAGCCCAAGATCTGTGCTATGGGTTGTTTCCCATCCCTGGATTTGGAATTTTAAGGTGAGATATTTATATCTATTTAAAATATTTAAATCTATTTTGATTTTTGTTTTTTCTTTATTTTTCTTTCTTTATTTGGCTGTGTTGGTCTTTGCTGCGGCATACGGGATCTTTAGTTGAAACCTGTGGGATTTAGTTCCCCAACCAGGAGTCGAACCTGGGCCGCCTGCATTGGGAGTCTGGAGTCTTAGTCAGTGGACCACCAGGGAAAGTCCCATTTTTTTCTTCATTATTATTATCATCGTTGGCCATGCTATGACCAGGGATCACACCTGTGTCCCTTGCAGTGGAAGCATGGAGTCTTACTGGACCACCAGGGAAGTCCCCCTATCACCACTTTTGAAGCGTTACTCAATCCTCTCTTGTCCTTGCTGAACCCATGTTCCGTGGATGACACCTGGCTAGCAGAAGGTTCCAGGCTGGAGGCGGAGCCACGGACACCGGAGGCAGTAACGGGCAGGATCTCATTGGTGGCAATGGCGCTGTGATCACAGGCTCCAGTGTTCGTCTGCTCTTTGGAGGCTGAGGACTGTGAACAGTGCCTGAGGCTGGAGGGAATACGCTCCTGGGGACAGATTTCCAAGCGCTGGTGACAATGGCCGGCAACTGGCCACAGCTATAGCCCTGGGCAAGTTCTCTGGACCTTCTGGGCCCTCATCTCTGAATCTGAAGGCGCAAACGTGAGCCTACTGCATACAGGTTAAGTCCGTGGGTTCCCATATCAGACAGTTTTGAAGTTCAGTCCTAGAGGATCACCACTTCCTTGCTGCGTGGCTTTAGGTAAGTCTGTTACTGTCTCTAAGCATATTTGATTTCCTTACTATAGAGGACAGTAACAGAGCCTGTGCTTGATAAACCTCTTGTGAGTGAAGTCCATACTCAATCATGTTAAGCTTTTAGGACTTCCAAAATGAGACGATTTAATACTGACATTTGAATACTTATTCAAGCAGAATGCATTTTTTCTCAAAATAATATATATTTGTTTCTGTGCAGGAAGATTTATAAACCGCCAATGTGGGTCCAGTAATTTTTACTTCTTTTCACTATTTCTGTTTTTAATTAGGCAGGTTTCTGCATTAGTCACGACTTTCTGTTAGTAATGGGGAAGGACGGAGGCCCCTTAAGCCGCTCTCTGTTTTCCAGTCTCTTCCCCCTTACAGACACATGCAGCACAATTTTTAATTCCTCTTTTGGCAACATAGCTATCGAAGGGTTTATTTCTGGTTCTCACCAACTGTGGATAGTATCACTTTGGTTGGTTCAGACAGAAGGAAGAATTTCTTAGCAGTGAATTTGGACTCTTCTAAAATACACTTCCCTTTCTTAAATATATGTATATATTTAAATCCTACTTTTATGGGATGTGAAACACTGGCTTTTCCTGACTGACAGGTCAGGTGGCAGAAGAGCCCTTATCTTTTTTAAACGGTGACTCTTTAGTGAGTAGTGGAATTAATCTGCTTGTTGGGACTGGCATTAAAAATAAATGAAATAGAAAATACCAGAGTGCAATGCATGCGGTAAGTATCCTTTTGTATTTAAACAGGCATGTGCTGTGTGCTGAGCTGAGGAAGAAAATGTACTTCTTTGTCTGGCTTGTGGTTAGGAAAAAAAAAACAGCTTGCGTTCAAAAGCCCTCAATGTTAAAGGCATTTAATTGGCCATAGGATAGAACTTTTTTTTTCAATGTTAGTTCATGTCTTTTATTAACCAATATACAGTTACTGGTTTGTTGAAACAATAGGTCAGACAACGTTTGCCACAATAATGTCTGTCAAACTGACTGCCCGTAAAAACCCCAGCGCCACATTTATCTGAAGGACAGGTGCTGATTTGGCCATTCTCCAATTCACCTTATGTTCAGTCCTAGAGGATCACCACTTCCTGCTGCGTGGCTTTAGGTAAGTCTGTTACTGTCTCTAAGCATATTTGATTTCCTTACTATAGAGGACAGTAACAGAGCCTGTGCTTGATAAACCTCTTGTGAGTGAAGTCCATACTCAATCATGTTAAGCTTTTAGGACTTCCAAAATGAGACGATTTAATACTGACATTTGAATACTTATTCAAGCAGAATGCATTTTTTCTCAAAATAATATATATTTGTTTCTGTGCAGGAAGATTTATAAACCGCCAATGTGGGTCCAGTAATTTTTACTTCTTTTCACTATTTCTGTTTTTAATTAGGCAGGTTTCTGCATTAGTCACGACTTTCTGTTAGTAATGGGGAAGGACGGAGGCCCCTTAAGCCGCTCTCTGTTTTCCAGTCTCTTCCCCCTTACAGACACATGCAGCACAATTTTTAATTCCTCTTTTGGCAACATAGCTATCGAAGGGTTTATTTCTGGTTCTCACCAACTGTGGATAGTATCACTTTGGTTGGTTCAGACAGAAGGAAGAATTTCTTAGCAGTGAATTTGGACTCTTCTAAAATACACTTCCCTTTCTTAAATATATGTATATATTTAAATCCTACTTTTATGGGATGTGAAACACTGGCTTTTCCTGACTGACAGGTCAGGTGGCAGAAGAGCCCTTATCTTTTTTAAACGGTGACTCTTTAGTGAGTAGTGGAATTAATCTGCTTGTTGGGACTGGCATTAAAAATAAATGAAATAGAAAATACCAGAGTGCAATGCATGCGGTAAGTATCCTTTTGTATTTAAACAGGCATGTGCTGTGTGCTGAGCTGAGGAAGAAAATGTACTTCTTTGTCTGGCTTGTGGTTAGGAAAAAAAAAACAGCTTGCGTTCAAAAGCCCTCAATGTTAAAGGCATTTAATTGGCCATAGGATAGAACTTTTTTTTTCAATGTTAGTTCATGTCTTTTATTAACCAATATACAGTTACTGGTTTGTTGAAACAATAGGTCAGACAACGTTTGCCACAATAATGTCTGTCAAACTGACTGCCCGTAAAAACCCCAGCGCCACATTTATCTGAAGGACAGGTGCTGATTTGGCCATTCTCATTCACCTTATAGTACTTCAGAACAGCCCGTTTAACCTTCTTTCTCTTGTGCTTGTTCTTGGGAGTGGTGTAAGACTGCTTCCTTATCTTAGCACCACCGCGAAGTCTCAACCCAAGGTGAAGCGTGGAGTCCTTTTGAATGTTGTAGTCTGAGAGGGTACGTCCACCTTCCAGTTGCTTCCTAGCAAAGATCAGCCTTTGCTGGGCAGGAGGAATTCCTTCCTTACCCTGGATCTTGGCCTTTACATTTTCTGTTGTATCCTAGGGCTCGACCTCAAGAGTGATGGTCTTCCCCGTCAGGGTTTTCATGAAAATCTGCATCTTGTCAGCGGTTCCGCCGCAGATGGTGGATCTGAAAGCATGATAGAACCTTCTGCTAGGGGCTTTCTAGGTGGCTCAGTGGTAAAGAACCTGCCTGCCAATGCAGGAGATGCCAGAGATGTGGGTTCAATTCCTGGGTTAGAAAGATCCCCTGGAGGAGAAAATGGCAACCCCTTCCAGTATTCTTGCCTGGGAAATCCCATGGGGAGAGAAACTTGGCTGGCTACAGTCCATGGGGTCGCAGAAGAGTTGGAGGCAACTGAGGACTGAACTGCATTATTTGAGAGCTAAGGTCAAAGAGATACTTTCCCCTGTTGCTTTGTAGTTCAAATGATCTTGATTTGTAATCGCTTTTGCTTTCAGTTCCACTAATTGGGGCTTGAAGGTCGGGGTGTGTGTGTGTGTCTGTGTGTGTGCGTGTGTGTGTATGTGTGTGTGCGTGTGTGTGTATGTGTGTGTGTAGGGTTTTCCAGTCTCCACACTGTTGACATCTTGGGTGGGATAATTCTTTCTTGTGGAGGCTGTTCTATGTGCTGTAGGATCTTCAGCATCATTCCTGACCTCCACCTGCCTGATGCCAGGGGCACCCTTCTCTCACCATTAGCTCTGATCAGCTGGAGGGGAAACCTCTCCAGCGATCGCCAAATGTCCCTCCGGGATGGGGATGGGGTGCTCCTGGTTGAGAAACACAAGGGCCTGGCTCCCCTATAAAAATCCTGGCTTCCCCTATTTTAAGTCCAGCACTCTATCCAGATTCAAAGGAAAGCTTGCCTCGTCCATTCTTTCTGACGAGCTGACCTTGGTGTCATTTCAAGCTACCATCCATTACAGAGTCAAAGTCAGATTCACAGGCTGGGTCTTAGGAGCCCTGAGGGCAGGATTCTCCCCTGCCAGAGCCTCTTGGAATAAGTCTGGGCAAGTCCCTTATCTCTTTCACACCTGGGGACACACACCTGTCCTAACCACATCAAATGGGAGCTGGGTGGAGGAAGGATGATTTTAAGGATGAGAAAGCCCTTTAGAGAGTTAAAAGCTCTCTTCAAAGGGAAGTGAAGATGATGATTATATGTTGAGGGATGAATCAGGTCATACTTTGGCCTCACTGCCCAGAACTCTTTTCTCCTAGGAAAAAAGGGAAGTGTCTATGTGTGTGATGAATTTAGCAACTGAGCAGGCAGGAAAGACTCACCCATTTAATTCTTTTGTGTGTGTGGCTGCATCGTGCAGCTGGTGGGATCTTAGTTCCCCAAACTGGGATTTGAATCTGGGCCCACAGCAGTGAAAGTGCTGAGTCTTAATGACTGGGCCACCAGGGAATTCCCAAAGACTATTTATTTCTGACTCAATTTGTTCACTTGTTATAGGTCTGTTCAAATGTTCTCTTTCTTTTGGGTCAATTTCAACAATTTGTTTTTCTAGGAATTCATTCATTTTACCTAAGTTGTCTTATTTTTTGGCAAGAAGCTGGTAATAAGATTCCTTATCATTCTATAAGTTTCTGTGGTTCTGCTTTTGGTAATTTGTGTCTTTTATTTTCTTAATCAATCCAGCTATGTCTTCCTGGTATATTAACCTTCCTATCAGTATTGAATGGTCCCTTTTTGTTCTAATACTATTTTTCTTTTTGTCCTAAAGTCAATTTTGTCTGATAGTGATTTAGCCTCTCCGGCTCTCTTGTGCTTACTCTTTGCATAGATTCCAATTTTTTATTTTCTGTGTCTTTGAATCTAGGATGAGTTTCTTGTAGGTAGCATATAGTTCGGTCTCGCTTTTTATTTGCTGATTTATTTTGAAGTATTTCTTTCTTTCTTTTACTTTTTATTTTGGTCCTGCCGTACCAGCTTAATTCCCTGACCAGGGATTGAACCTGTGCCTTTGGCAGTGAAAGCACTGAGTCCTAACCACTGGACTGCCACAGAGTTCCCCAGTCTCGTTTTTAAAATCTAGTCTGAAAACCTCTCCCTTTTGATTGGAGGTTTTTTTTTTTTTTTTTGCCATTTAATAATTTACATTATATTATTCATATAGTTAGATTTACATCTAATGTTTTACTATTGCTTTTTATTTGTCTCATCTCATGTCTTTTTTTGTTGTTCCCAAGCTATTTCTTGAGTGCTTTTTATTGTGTTACATATTTTTAGTCCATTTTTTTTGATGATTTTTAATATATTTTTTGAGTTGTTTCCTTAGTGATTGATTTAGGGATTATAATGACCTTAATTTATCACAGTCTATTCTGGAATACTAGACATTTTCTGCTTGAATTTGACCCTGTCTATGTGTGTGATGAATTTAGCAACTGAGCAGGCAGGAAAGACTCACCCATTTAATTCTTTTGTGTGTGTGGCTGCATCGTGCAGCTGGTGGGATCTTAGTTCCCCAAACTGGGATTTGAATCTGGGCCCACAGCAGTGAAAGTGCTGAGTCTTAATGACTGGGCCACCAGGGAATTCCCAAAGACTATTTATTTCTGACTCAATTTGTTCACTTGTTATAGGTCTGTTCAAATGTTCTCTTTCTTTTGGGTCAATTTCAACAATTTGTTTTTCTAGGAATTCATTCATTTTACCTAAGTTGTCTTATTTTTTGGCAAGAAGCTGGTAATAAGATTCCTTATCATTCTATAAGTTTCTGTGGTTCTGCTTTTGGTAATTTGTGTCTTTTATTTTCTTAATCAATCCAGCTATGTCTTCCTGGTATATTAACCTTCCTATCAGTATTGAATGGTCCCTTTTTGTTCTAATACTATTTTTCTTTTTGTCCTAAAGTCAATTTTGTCTGATAGTGATTTAGCCTCTCCGGCTCTCTTGTGCTTACTCTTTGCATAGATTCCAATTTTTTATTTTCTGTGTCTTTGAATCTAGGATGAGTTTCTTGTAGGTAGCATATAGTTCGGTCTCGCTTTTTATTTGCTGATTTATTTTGAAGTATTTCTTTCTTTCTTTTACTTTTTATTTTGGTCCTGCCGTACCAGCTTAATTCCCTGACCAGGGATTGAACCTGTGCCTTTGGCAGTGAAAGCACTGAGTCCTAACCACTGGACTGCCACAGAGTTCCCCAGTCTCGTTTTTAAAATCTAGTCTGAAAACCTCTCCCTTTTGATTGGAGGTTTTTTTTTTTTTTTTTGCCATTTAATAATTTACATTATATTATTCATATAGTTAGATTTACATCTAATGTTTTACTATTGCTTTTTATTTGTCTCATCTCATGTCTTTTTTTGTTGTTGTTCCCAAGCTATTTCTTGAGTGCTTTTTATTGTGTTACATATTTTTAGTCCATTTTTTTTGATGATTTTTAAAATATTTTTTGAGTTGTTTCCTTAGTGATTGATTTAGGGATTATAATGCGCACCTTAATTTATCACAGTCTATTCTGGAATACTAGACATTTTCTGCTTGATGAGTCATTGTTATCCTATCTCAATTCAATTATGTAAACATGGTTTCCTTTAGTTCTTTGAACGTATTTATAATAGCTTCTTTGAAGCCTTTGTCTGCTAAAGCCAACATCGGGGACACATAGAGACAGTTTCTGTTGATTGATTTTTCTCCCTGAGTATGTTTACACACATCTCACAATTTTATTGAACATTGGAAATTTTGGAGGGAAGACTTTTTTGGGTAGCAACTCAGTGTTTTTTCCCTTCCTAATGATTGTTGTTTTTGTTTTGCTCGGGTGTTTGGCAGTTTACTTCCTGGACACAATCAGTCAAGTCAGTCTTCTCCACAATATGCGGCTACTGATATCTCTGCTTAAATTTTTTTTCATATATATATATTTTTTTATATATGAGTTTTTTTTGCCACTGCTATTGGTCTTTCATTTATTTATTTTCATCCACCTTTGTTCTTTGGCTCGTGTGGGCCTCCCATTGTAGTGGCCTCTCTCGTCGCAGAGCACCAGCTCTGGGCGCATGCGCTCCAGAGCTCCAGCTCCGTAGTTGGACATATCAGTCCAGCCACTCCGTGGCACGCAGGATCCTCCCAGGCCAGAGATCGAACTGGCGCCCCTTGCACTACAAGGGGTGTCCTTACCCACTGGACCACCAGGGAAGCCCTTTTTTTTCATATTTTTATTTTAAGTCCTGGTTTCCAGGGGATCACCAATGTATCCACATAGTTTAATATTCAGCCAAAAATCAGTCAGAGGTTGCACTCGAACTTTGAGCCAAAAAGCCTTCTATTCTTGGACGGAAAATACAGTATGCACTCAGTACATGTCTACACAGGTGCTAACAGCCCAGGATGTCTAAGTCGCTTGGGCCGGCTCTGGTCTCCGCTTAACACGTGCATAATCTCTAGTCAACCTAGATGTACATCAGGCTCCCCATGGCCGCCCCACTCGCCAGAACTCCAAGCTCTCAGTCCACTGTTTGTATCAAACAGAACTACAACCTTGGATGACTAGACCTGCTGACCTCCCCCGTTCTTATCCCACCAAGGCTGCCACTTCCGCCAATAGTCCTCCAAAGCGAGTGAGCCCCATCAGACAGGGGCAGCGAAGCTATTGGTTTACAGGGGGCTTCCGCCTTGGCTGAACTATTATGCCGATAGAACTGGGTATGGGGAACTCAAGAGAAGTCTCAGCTAAGTACAGCACAAACTTAAGTTGAGTGGTTTTATGAATAAAAGCTCTCCGTGGGAGTTCCCTGGTGGTCCACCGGTTGAGACTCTGTGCTTCTAATGCAGGAGTCCCAGGTTTGGTCCCTGGTCAGGAAACTAGATCCCATATGCCACAACTAAGACCCAGTGCAGCCAAATTAAGATAAATAAAGCAATAATTAAAAAAAAAAAAGCTCTCCATTTTTTATGTGCCTTTGGCTGATTTCCAGAGTGCTCATTTAGCAATAGATGGCTTTGTCTAGCTTTATAGTTGCTTTTAAGAATTGTTATGGTGTTAACATATATATAGGCTCAGTGGTAAAGGATCCACCTGCAACAGAGGAGACTGGGTTGGGAAGATCCCTTGGAGGAGAAAATGGCAACCCAATCCAGTATTCTTGCTTGGAAAATCTAATGGACAGAGGAGCTGGTGGGCTTCGGTCCAAGGGGTCACAAAGAGTTGGGACATGGGACACGACTGAAGCTACTGAACGCACATGCATACAACATAAAATTTATCACTGTAACCATTTGAAATTCAGTGGCATTAAATTGTTACACTCATATCTATATACAGCCATCACCACCAGCCGCCTTCCAGAACTTTTTCATCATTCCAAATCGAAACTCTGTACCTATTAACTAATAAAACTTCCCGTTCCCCCAGCCCCTGGCGACTGCTATTCTACTTTTCTGTTTTAGTCAATCCTCACAACAAATGCTTTGTCTTGAGTATGTAAATGAAATTGTATTTTAAGGACGAGGGTGGAAGTTAATAAGTTCTCAAGTTATTATAGCACAAAAGGTCAAAATTGGTATAATCAAAATTACATAATTTAAACACTCACTTTCATTGCGTGTTTACCTTGGGATGCATAGGCAGCTGATGGAATGGTAGGGGATTTATAAACTACTCGCTCCCTCTCCGCACCTACGTGTGACTTGAAAGTGGCTAACTTTGATGTGACTCCACTTGACTATTACCATCCACGTTTTACAGATGAGGAAGTGGAACCATGAAGTGGACAAGAGGAAGGGCAGAGCAGAGGCAGAGACACTAAAGAGGATGCCCAGTAGTCCTCGCAGGAGGAGGAGAGGGAGGAGCAGACCGAGACAGGGGCTAGAGATCAGGGTCCTGAGTTGGGGAAGGCTCGCGGTGGGGGAATGCTGATTCCGTAGAGAGACAAAAGATAGACCCCATTCAGCATCTCCCCATTATCCGCAGCCCTTTCCCACATGGTCACTCACCTGCTCAGAGATCTGTTTTTTTCTATGCTTGGTTACCAACGCCGTACCTGCGTTGCTAGGTTACCCGCCAATCTCAGAAGGCGGGACTCGGTGTCTAATTGACTTTCCTTTTCACCATTCAATTTCTTATTCCCCTCCGTTTGTCCCACCTCCCGCGGCCTGACCAATCAGGAGCACGGTGTCTCTAACCCTCCACCAATTGGAAGACCCGGGTCTCTGGTTAGTCTAAAGGAGTAAGGCGGGGTTGGGGGTGGGGGCAGGGCTTGTTTGTCCCTCCCCTCAAGGAGGTGGGCAGGAGTCTTGCATTAACAGTGGGTGAGAACTGAGGAAGGACGGAGGAGCTGGTGGGCTTCGGTCCAAGGGGTCACAAAGAGTTGGGACATGGGACACGACTGAAGCTACTGAACGCACATGCATACAACATAAAATTTATCACTGTAACCATTTGAAATTCAGTGGCATTAAATTGTTACACTCATATCTATATACAGCCATCACCACCAGCCGCCTTCCAGAACTTTTTCATCATTCCAAATCGAAACTCTGTACCTATTAACTAATAAAACTTCCCGTTCCCCCAGCCCCTGGCGACTGCTATTCTACTTTTCTGTTTTAGTCAATCCTCACAACAAATGCTTTGTCTTGAGTATGTAAATGAAATTGTATTTTAAGGACGAGGGTGGAAGTTAATAAGTTCTCAAGTTATTATAGCACAAAAGGTCAAAATTGGTATAATCAAAATTACATAATTTAAACACTCACTTTCATTGCGTGTTTACCTTGGGATGCATAGGCAGCTGATGGAATGGTAGGGGATTTATAAACTACTCGCTCCCTCTCCGCACCTACGTGTGACTTGAAAGTGGCTAACTTTGATGTGACTCCACTTGACTATTACCATCCACGTTTTACAGATGAGGAAGTGGAACCATGAAGTGGACAAGAGGAAGGGCAGAGCAGAGGCAGAGACACTAAAGAGGATGCCCAGTAGTCCTCGCAGGAGGAGGAGAGGGAGGAGCAGACCGAGACAGGGGCTAGAGATCAGGGTCCTGAGTTGGGGAAGGCTCGCGGTGGGGGAATGCTGATTCCGTAGAGAGACAAAAGATAGACCCCATTCAGCATCTCCCCATTATCCGCAGCCCTTTCCCACATGGTCACTCACCTGCTCAGAGATCTGTTTTTTTCTATGCTTGGTTACCAACGCCGTACCTGCGTTGCTAGGTTACCCGCCAATCTCAGAAGGCGGGACTCGGTGTCTAATTGACTTTCCTTTTCACCATTCAATTTCTTATTCCCCTCCGTTTGTCCCACCTCCCGAGGCCTGACCAATCAGGAGCACGGTGTCTCTAACCCTCCACCAATTGGAAGACCCGGGTCTCTGGTTAGTCTAAAGGAGTAAGGCGGGGTTGGGGGGTGGGGGCGGGGCTTGTTTGTCCCTCCCCCCTCAAGGAGGTGGGCAGGGAGTCTTGCATTAACAGTGGGTGAGAACTGAGGAAGGACGGAAGGCTTGACCAATCAAAATGCACCATGACGGCCTGGCTAGCCAGTGGGACGCGGTGACGGGGGAATGGGGCGGGGCCGAGCGGACGGGACAGTAGGCGGCGGATGGGAGAGCTGGCGCAGCTGCCGTGGTGGCAGCGGCTGGGGTGGCGGCGTTCGCGGCGGCTGCTGCAGCTGCAACAGCTCCGGGCTCGGGGCTTCGGCGGCTGCTCCGGCGGGCCGGGCTGTGCTGTGCGGACCCCGGCGCTCGGTCCGGGTTGCTGGGGCGGCGCGTGTAAGAATTCGAGGGGTGTGAGGGATGGCCAGAGGAGAGGGCAGGGGTTAAGGGTCAGGGGGCTCGGAGTGAGAGGTCGCGGCTGAGCCGTTGGGTGTGGAAGCGGGCAGGTCGGGCCCGGAGGGGCTGCGGGGAAGTCCTTGCTGGGCTTCTCTCCCCCTGGAGCCCTGCTCGGGGGAGGGGTCCCAGCGTGGGGACGGCCCGAGGAAGCCCGGGGCGGGGAGAGGGGGCGCCAAGCCGAACACGTGGAGCTGGAGCCCGCGCGCCCCTTCACTCCCTTTCTCCCTCCTGTGTCTCTCTCCCTGGCGCCCACGGGGCGACCCGCCCTGTAGGAGACTCGTGCGGGGCCCAGGCGGACAGCGGGACGGCCTGCTGGCTTTCCCGGGGACCTTTCCCTAAGGGGTGACTCTTCCGTGCCGGGTCCTCTCCATGGGGGAGAAGCGCTATGACCTTGAGAAAGTCCCCTCTCTCCTCCGAGCCTCAGTTTTCCCTCTCTGAAATTATGGGTTTGAATGCAGCCGAGGGGACTGGTCTGGGAAGAGGCGAAGGGTAGTGGTTAAACAGGGAGGGTCAGGCTGCCTGGCTTGAAATCTGGGCTGTATTACTTCCCTGCTGTCAACTTAAAAAGAGGCAGGTCAAGTTAATGCCTCTGAGCCTCAGTTTCCTCATCTGTGAAGTGGGGGCATCCGCTAAGTAAAATTTCCCGGGAGCAGCGCTGTTCACAGTTGGAGCCACATAAGTCGATGTTGTTGTGATCCCTCCCACTGAGAGCCACGGAACAATCGCCTGCATTTCGAACAGTCTATTATACAGTTAAAATAAAAACCAGTGCCTACTATAATCACAGTGATCCAATTAAGAAAGCTCCTCTTGATGCGTTGAAAAAGTGAACAGCCTCTCCAGCCTTCAAACTGAATGCCGGCGAGAGTGACAGATGTTTGTAGTTGTCAGAGCTGAGTGATCAATACGAGGAAGTTCATTTGCATATCTCTCCACGTTTGGGTGTGTTGGAAAGTATCTGTGATAAAAAGTGCAGCCAGAAAAGTGCAGCCAGAAAGAAAAAAAAGTGACATACAAGGCTTAAGATAGCCAAATGGTAGCATCTCATTTGGAGTTTTCTTTTCTGTTTTCCCACTACTGAGATTTAAAAGTAAAATGAATCCTCAGATCTGAAGGAAACTTAAAAAAAAAATTTCGCAGGAAGTTTGCTGGGCAGAGCCCTCCAGGCTTAGCAGCAGAGAACGGTGCTCACTTCTAAACGGCCTGCTTTTAAGCAGCTGGTGACATGCAGGGGCCTGCCCTGGGTCGTTGTGATTCCCAAAGACAGTCAGTCGCTGGGTTGCCGTTCAGTGGGTTGGTGTGGCGGCAAACCTGACTGCAATCAGGATGCTGCCGTTTGAGGAAGGAACCTGCTTCTGTTTTCAAGTTCAAAGGTCTGCTGTTAGATTTGCTGAGTGTTTGCATTTCTTTTGGTCCTCCTCAACGGAAATGGGAATGTGTATAAATAGGAACTGTGAAAGGCTGGTCTGAATTGGAAGTTGAACGTTTTTTCTGTGGGACTCTGGACATCACTTAGAAAATACTCTAGTCTCTTCCCCATCCTCCCCAAATACCTAACTCTAGGCGAATATGACCTCTGTACAAATGATATGGGTAAGCTTAGACGACCTGGCTCACCATTTGGAGCTCAGTGCTGCTTAAATACCAGCGCTGGGACTTGGAAGAACTGTGGCATGGTGGCCGGGGGCACAGGCCTGGACTCAGACTGCGCAGTTCAAAGCTTGGCTTTCCTGCTGTGGGATCTTGGACAAAGGACTTAACCTCTCTGAGCCTTAAATCTGTCTCCCCCTCTGTAACGAGGGACAGTGACCTACTTACTGTCATGATGTTTCAGTCAGCTTTCCTTAAAACTCGCTAGAAGAACCCCACCCTCCACGAGGACTAATTACTATGGTATGAATAGGTGGGTGTGTGAGTATATATACTAAGTATTTAGAATCTCTATGAAACTCACATGCCAACAAGAGTTAAGAGGGGTGGAGATGGAACATATTACGCATAATCTCAGTCTCCAGACAAAATGACCCTTAACTTTTTAGTGTTTATTCTTGCAGAGTTTCCCCCTTTTTTCAGTGCTGTTTTACTGTACTGCTCTTTTTTATGGAGATGTAATTCACAGGACTGTTAAGATTCCGCATCTTAAAGGGTACCATTTTTAGTCTATTTGTAAGGTTATGCAACCATCACCACTGTCTAATTCCAGAACATTTTCATCAGTAGTGGTTGTATTTTGATACTTCTCTCTCTCTCTTTTTTTTAACATTCCCCAAACTCTAGAAGATGCCACTGATGGAGGCATTTCTGAGAAGCACCTCGGGGCCAGTGGCTTTGAATAGGAGCTCAAAGCAGAGACTGTTGAAAGCCTGGGACCTCACCTCCTGAGGGCTGCAGGAGAGGAGAACATGGCCGTGAGTTTAGATGATGACGTCGCTCTGCTCCGGACGTGGGATGAGAGCGGCAGCACCCCCCTGCCTCCTTGCCAAGGCGTGCACCAAGAGGATCTGCCCAGCAGAAGTAAGGCGGTGGGGTGGGCCAGGGAAGGGAGGGGGCAGCTTTTCCGTTCTGTCCTGGGCTTGGTGGTCTGACAGAAGGCATGTGTACCTGAATGCCTGACCCCAAGTTCTGACACATAAATTACTAGGAGACTGAATATTGTGAGGTCCTGATCCTGCCCCTCCCGATCTAGAGATGTTTTCTGGGACCAGCCTGCCCGGCTTCCCGCAGCCCCGCCCTTCTCTTGCACCTGCGGTATCCTGGTTTTGTTCGTGGATGCTTGGTGGAGACCTCAGGCAAACCTGCTCCTTGGTTAGCTTCCCTGTCCCATTCCTTGTCAAAAAAAGAAACAGATTTCACCGTCAACCTCCGTCTGCCCGATCTCTGGCAGGAAAGTGGAGCTGACGGCTTCTCCCTGCTTGGCGCTCAGCCCTTGCACCCCAGGGTAGAGAGGAAGAGGGCACGCGTGTCGTGATCCATTGGTTTGAAGGTTTGGGGCTTTGCTTTTTTCCTCTAAACCAAAGCCCAGCAGCACAAAGTGAACCTGAAAGAGGACTAATTACTATGGTATGAATAGGTGGGTGTGTGAGTATATATACTAAGTATTTAGAATCTCTATGAAACTCACATGCCAACAAGAGTTAAGAGGGGTGGAGATGGAACATATTACGCATAATCTCAGTCTCCAGACAAAATGACCCTTAACTTTTTAGTGTTTATTCTTGCAGAGTTTCCCCCTTTTTTCAGTGCTGTTTTACTGTACTGCTCTTTTTTATGGAGATGTAATTCACAGGACTGTTAAGATTCCGCATCTTAAAGGGTACCATTTTTAGTCTATTTGTAAGGTTATGCAACCATCACCACTGTCTAATTCCAGAACATTTTCATCAGTAGTGGTTGTATTTTGATACTTCTCTCTCTCTCTTTTTTTTAACATTCCCCAAACTCTAGAAGATGCCACTGATGGAGGCATTTCTGAGAAGCACCTCGGGGCCAGTGGCTTTGAATAGGAGCTCAAAGCAGAGACTGTTGAAAGCCTGGGACCTCACCTCCTGAGGGCTGCAGGAGAGGAGAACATGGCCGTGAGTTTAGATGATGACGTTCCTCTCATCCTGACATTGGATGAGAGCGGCAGCACCCCACTGACTCCTTCCAACGGCCTGGACCAAGAGGATCTGCCCAGCAGAAGTAAGACGGTGGGGTGGGCCAGGGGAAGGGAGGGCGCAGCTTTTCCGTTCTGTCCTGGGCTTGGTGGTCTGACAGAAGGCATGTGTACCTGAATGCCTGACCCCAAGTTCTGACACATAAATTACTAGGAGACTGAATATTGTGAGGTCCTGATCCTGCCCCTCCCGATCTAGAGATGTTTTCTGGGACCAGCCTGCCCGGCTTCCCGCAGCCCCGCCCTTCTCTTGCACCTGCGGTATCCTGGTTTTGTTCGTGGATGCTTGGTGGAGACCTCAGGCAAACCTGCTCCTTGGTTAGCTTCCCTGTCCCATTCCTTGTCAAAAAAAGAAACAGATTTCACCGTCAACCTCCGTCTGCCCGATCTCTGGCAGGAAAGTGGAGCTGACGGCTTCTCCCTGCTTGGCGCTCAGCCCTTGCACCGCCCGGGACAGGGTAGAGAGGAAGAGGGCACGCGTGTGTCGTGATCCATTGGTTTGAAGGTTTGGGGCTTTGCTTTGTCTTCCTCTAAACCAAAGCCCAGCAGCACAAAGTGAACCTGAAAGAGACTGTGAGCTTCACATCTTTCAGATTTTTAGTATGTTTCTGGCAGCACGAGAGGACTTACAAACCTTTCTTGTCCCAAAGCCATCTGTTTCGTCTGCTCAGGCCTTGGGTTCAGGAGAGCTTAGCATCACTTGCCTTTTCTGGAGGGTCCTAAGATATCATGGGCTGGTGCTGTTAGGGGCTCCTTAACAGGAGGGAGTTCTGCCCACCAGCCATGGTCCTGAGCCAGGACGGAGGGGTACCTCTAGGTCCGGGGAAAGGCAAGCCTGACTCTCACATCTCCTTTACCGTTGGGTCCGGGTAAAGGCATGCCTGACTTTCACATCTCCTTTGTCCAGAGAAAACACAGTTGGCTTGTGGGAAACTCCACAGCCTCGCCTTGGAAGTGGTGAAGGCCAGCATTGTTCCCATGGATGGGAGTGCAGTGGGAGGTCTGGCTCCCGCTAAACTGGCCTCTCTTTGCTTTAACTGGTTCAGCCGTCTAGAGTGGCAGAGCTGGATGATCTGGGAAGCTTAGAATGTAAACCAGGTTTTTTCTCTAAGTGCCACTCAGGACCGAGAAAGTGGCTGTGATTTCAGGCCCACTTCTTAAATATTCTGGCGAGTTGGCAAGCTAAGTGTTAGGCTCTTTCTTAACTGTTATGTTAAGTTAGATCCTTTTGGCAAGGTAGGTGGTATTATCTGTTTTACAGAGGAGAAAACTGTGAATCAGAAAAGTTAAGGAACTTGCACCTTGTCACACAGCCAAGCAAGCAGTGTAGGGACCCCCCCGGGGGCCCCCCCAATGGTTTTGTTCGTGGATGCTTGGTGGAGACCTCAGCCCTCCTTGGTTAGCTTCCCTGTCCCATTCCTTGTCAAAAAGAAACAGATTTCACCGTCAACCTCCGTCTGCCCGATCTCTGGCAGGAAAGTGGAGCTGACGGCTTCTCCCTGCTTGGCGCTCAGCCCTTGCACCGCCCGGGACAGGGTAGAGAGGAAGAGGGCACGCGTGTGTCGTGATCCATTGGTTTGAAGGTTTGGGGCTTTGCTTTGTCTTCCTCTAAACCAAAGCCCAGCAGCACAAAGTGAACCTGAAAGAGACTGTGAGCTTCACATCTTTCAGATTTTTAGTATGTTTCTGGCAGCACGAGAGGACTTACAAACCTTTCTTGTCCCAAAGCCATCTGTTTCGCCTGCTCAGGCCTTGGGTTCAGGAGAGCTTAGCATCACTTGCCTTTTCTGGAGGGTCCTAAGATATCATGGGCTGGTGCTGTTAGGGGCTCCTTAACAGGAGGGAGTTCTGCCCACCAGCCATGGTCCTGAGCCAGGACGGAGGGGTACCTCTAGGTCCGGGGAAAGGCAAGCCTGACTCTCACATCTCCTTTACCGTTGGGTCCGGGTAAAGGCATGCCTGACTTTCACATCTCCTTTGTCCAGAGAAAACACAGTTGGCTTGTGGGAAACTCCACAGCCTCGCCTTGGAAGTGGTGAAGGCCAGCATTGTTCCCATGGATGGGAGTGCAGTGGGAGGTCTGGCTCCCGCTAAACTGGCCTCTCTTTGCTTTAACTGGTTCAGCCGTCTAGAGTGGCAGAGCTGGATGATCTGGGAAGCTTAGAATGTAAACCAGGTTTTTTCTCTAAGTGCCACTCAGGACCGAGAAAGTGGCTGTGATTTCAGGCCCACTTCTTAAATATTCTGGCGAGTTGGCAAGCTAAGTGTTAGGCTCTTTCTTAACTGTTATGTTAAGTTAGATCCTTTTGGCAAGGTAGGTGGTATTATCTGTTTTACAGAGGAGAAAACTGTGAATCAGAAAAGTTAAGGAACTTGCACCTTGTCACACAGCCAAGCAAGCAGTGTAGCAAACCCAAGACTTTTTGACCCCAAAGTTCCTTCCCCTCCTCCTCTTCGCTTTTTCCTTTTTCTTTCCTCCTCCCTCTTCTTTTCCTCTTCTTCTTCTTCTTTTTTTTTTTTTTTTTAATTTTGGCCTCTTTTATTGGTCTTTCATTTATTTATTTTCATCCATCTTTGTTCTTTGGCCTGTGTGGGCCTCCCATCGCAGTGGCCTCTCTCGTTGCAGAGCACTGGCTCCGGGCGCGTGCGCTCCAGAGTGCTGGCTCGTAATCAGACGCAATGGTCCAGCCGCTCCACAGCATGTGGGATCTTCCCGGGCCGGGGATCGAACCGGCACCCCTTGCACTGCAAGGTGGACTCTTTATCTGCTGGACCACCAGGGAAGCCCCCTCTTCTTTTTTCTTTACAAGCCCTTAATACGTGTAGGTGCTGGCCCTCAGCATTTACATATAGTATTTCATCATATAACCTCAGGATGGAGTTATTGTTATTATCCATATTTCCTGGGGAAGAAAAGCCTCAGAGAGGTTAAGTAACGAGTCCTGGATCACACTGCCAGGAAGCAGCAGTGCCTGTCTGATCTTCCCCTTATCACCACGGTGTAAGGTGCTTTGGGGACCGGGATGTAAGTGAATGTGACAAGGTCTCATCTTCAGAGTAGGCTCCGCCTTACTGAGGGGTGCAGTTACGTCCAAGGCCAGTGAGGGACTGGGCTGGAGGGAGGGAGGTTGACACCCAAGGGTATGAATCTTTCTGGAAATAGCCAGGCTCAAGGTTCTAAACTGATGATGGTTGTAGGTGCCACTTTTTAAGTCCTCCCAGGTGTCAGAGCTGATGGCAGGATCAAAGTGGGAAGAGCAGCCCAGTTTTACATCAAGATCAGGTTTTGAAGCGCCGATGGCGCTTGATGACTGGAAATAGGCCAAGTAGACAATAAAAATAACCTTGGATTGGCTGTTACTGAGGCTGTCCTTTCCTTGGCAAAGTTGGTGGCTTGTTTTAGTTTAAGAAAAACAAAATATAAAACTGACAGGGTTTCCCGGATTCTTAACTGTTATGTTAAGTTAGATCCTTTTGGCAAGGTAGGTGGTATTATCTGTTTTACAGAGGAGAAAACTGTGAATCAGAAAAGTTAAGGAACTTGCACCTTGTCACACAGCCAAGCAAGCAGTGTAGCAAACCCAAGACTTTTTGACCCCAAAGTTCCTTCCCCTCCTCCTCTTCGCTTTTTCCTTTTCTTTCCTCCTTCCTCTTCTTCTTCTTCTTTTTTTTTTTTTTTTTTAATTTTGGCCTCTTTTATTGGTCTTTCATTTATTTATTTTCATCCATCTTTGTTCTTTGGCCTGTGTGGGCCTCCCATCGCAGTGGCCTCTCTCGTTGCAGAGCACTGGCTCCGGGCGCGTGCGCTCCAGAGTGCTGGCTCGTAATCAGACGCAATGGTCCAGCCGCTCCACAGCATGTGGGATCTTCCCGGGCCGGGGATCGAACCGGCACCCCTTGCACTGCAAGGTGGACTCTTTATCTGCTGGACCACCAGGGAAGCCCCCTCTTCTTTTTTCTTTACAAGCCCTTAATACGTGTAGGTGCTGGCCCTCAGCATTTACATATAGTATTTCATCATATAACCTCAGGATGGAGTTATTGTTATTATCCATATTTCCTGGGGAAGAAAAGCCTCAGAGAGGTTAAGTAACGAGTCCTGGATCACACTGCCAGGAAGCAGCAGTGCCTGTCTGATCTTCCCCTTATCACCACGGTGTAAGGTGCTTTGGGGACCGGGATGTAAGTGAATGTGACAAGGTCTCATCTTCAGAGTAGGCTCCGCCTTACTGAGGGGTGCAGTTACGTCCAAGGCCAGTGAGGGACTGGGCTGGAGGGAGGGAGGTTGACACCCAAGGGTATGAATCTTTCTGGAAATAGCCAGGCTCAAGGTTCTAAACTGATGATGGTTGTAGGTGCCACTTTTTAAGTCCTCCCAGGTGTCAGAGCTGATGGCAGGATCAAAGTGGGAAGAGCAGCCCAGTTTTACATCAAGATCAGGTTTTGAAGCGCCGATGGCGCTTGATGACTGGAAATAGGCCAAGTAGACAATAAAAATAACCTTGGATTGGCTGTTACTGAGGCTGTCCTTTCCTTGGCAAAGTTGGTGGCTTGTTTTAGTTTAAGAAAAACAAAATATAAAACTGACAGGGTCCAGGAAAATTATGCTTTCTGGAAAGTGCATTGGCGTGTCAGTTTACTCTCTCACCCTCTTCCTGGGATATTTGCTAAAACCTCTAAGAACTGATGGATATAACCCACCAAGGTCAGCTGAAACTGCAGCACCTCTAGGAGAAAAGGAAAGATTTTAGAGAAGGCTGGCTGCTTCCTCCACCTCCTCTTGGGCCTTCTTTCTTTTCTTTTTTTTTGCTTTGTTAAACACCAGTTCCTTTTAATCTTTTTACTTTTTGTTTATTTTTGTATTGGGGTATTTTTCTTTCTTTTTTTATATATGTTTTATTTTTGGCTGCACTGGGTCTTAGTTGTGGCGTGCGGGTTCTTTTGCTGAGACACTGATGCTTCTCTCGAGTTGTGTGTGGGGGCTCTGGAGGTGAGGTGCCTAGGCTGAGGTGCCCTGAGGCATGTGGGACTCCAGCTTCCTCGTGTCCTTTGCATTGGAAGGCAAATTCTCAACCACAGGACCACGGGGAAGTCCCTGTATGTGCCTTTCTTATTTCCTGCTTGGATCTTGGCATAGACTTTCTTCTTAAGGTCCCCCATCCCTGCTTGTCTAAGCAGCCTGTGTAAAACACAGGTTCGACCTGGTATGGGCATACCTTGTTTTACTGTACTTTGTGGATACTGTTTTGTACTTCGTAGATACTGTTTTTTCTTTTTTATTAACAAATTGAAGGTTTGTGGCCACCTTACATTGAACGAGTTCCTCAGCCCTGTTTTCCCAGCAGCATTTGCTCACTTCCTGTCTCTATGTTATATTCTTGCATTATTTCAAACCCTCCACCAGCAAGAAATTTATAGTTCACTGAAGGCTCAGATGAAGGTTAGCGTGTTTTAGCAATGAAGTATTTTTTTCATTAAGATATGTCCTTTTTTTTTTTTTAGCATAATGCTATCACACACTTCAAATAGACTGCAGTATAGCGTAGCCATAACTTCACACACACACACACACACACTCTCTTAAAATTTATTTATTTGGCTGTGCCAGGTCTTAGTTGCAGTGTATGAACTCCTAGTTGTAGCATGTGGGATCTCGTTCCCTGACCAGGGATCGAACCTGGGCCCCCTGCATTGGGAGCATGGAGTCTCAGCCACTGGACCACCAGGGAAGTCTGTAGAAATAACTTTTATATGCACTGGGAAACCAAAAAAGCCATGTGACTCACTTTATTGTAATCTTCACTTGATCCTGGTAGTTTGGAACTGGAGCCACAATGTCTCTGAGGTCTGCCTGTGATTTCCCCAGCTTGCCCAGGCTCTCAGGACCTTTCCTTCCCCTCCAGGGTGCAGGCCAAGCTCCCTAGCCAGCATACACCTCTTCTAGCACCTTCTTGCCTGACCAGTTCCACTTCCTACCTTAACCCACCATTCTCGTTCTCTGAATCCCCATTACGTTTTAGACCTCTCTGCCTTGCTGGTAGCTGCCTGGCATGCTTTTCCCAGGCTCTTGTTCACCCATGAACCTCAGTTCTGTCTTGACAATCCTGCTGATGAGCCCATTTCTTTGAAGCCTTATCTGAACCACTGCTTCCTGTCTTCCCGACAGGGCTGCTTACTCAGCCTGGTCTGCTGTGGTCTCTGGTCTCGGCTTCCATTGTTGCAGCAGCTTACGGTGGGGAAATGGCTCGTTGAACCATCTGATCACCTCCTAGGCCCCAAGTGTTCATTCATCCGTGTATCACGTAGCTCCGTGCCTACCGTATGTGAGCATTCAACAAGTCATGGTCCATGAGGTGGAAAATGGAAACCCACTCCAGTATTCTTGCCTGGAAAATTCTATGGACGGAGAAGCCTGGTGGGCTACCGTCCATGGGGTCGCAGAGTCAGACATGACGGAGCACAAACAGCCAAGTAAGAGCCCACCCTACATCCAAGGTGATCTCATCTCAGAATCTATAATTACACGTGCAAAGGTCATTTCTCCAAATAAGGTCACCTTTGCAGTTCTGGGAGTAATAACTTGGGTCTACCTTGGGGACCATTATTAAGCTTGCTGTAACCTGATTAAAAAAAACACCAAATCATGGTCTAAATAAACCTAGTTGGGTTTTGGGAACCTGGGAGCTCATGGGAGGGGCTTCTCGGGTGGCTCAGTGGTAAAGAGTCTGCTTGCCAGTGCAGGAGGTACAGGAGATGTAGGATTGATCCCTGGGTCGGGAAGATCCCCTGGAGGAGGACCTGGCAGCCCACCCCAGTCTTCTTGACTGGAGAATCCCACAGACAGAAGAACCTGGCGGGCTGCTGTCCACAGGGTCGCACTGAGTTGGACCCGACTGAGCACAATCGCTCACGGGAGGGGCTGGCTGAGGGTCCCGCCCGAGGTGGGTGGCCTCTCCTCCTGCCTCTGCTCGCCAGCAGTTGGAGTCTCATCACTCCCAGGACAGCGGATCGCCCTGGGGGCTGCCAGCCTAGCCCCCTGGCCTGTGGCTGATCTGAACCCGTGAGGGGTTAAGGAGTTGCTGCGGCCAGAGGCCTGCAGCAGAGCTGGCCGTCACGTGGACCCGACAGCCACTGAGAGCTAAGCCAGCTGTTCCAGGGCAGTGGCCTTGAGCCTGGGCCTCCGCCCTGACCTCGCAGCTGTCACGGGGGCTTTCCTCTGGCTGTGTCCCACACGCTTCTCTCTCTGCGGGCTCGGGCTGCCATGACAGAGTTTCACAGCGATGGAAGTGTGCGGTCCCCTAGTCAGAAGACTGGCAGTTCAAGGTCAAGGTGTCGGCAGGGCTGGTTTGACGAGGATTGCTCTCTCCCTGCCTCCTGGACAGCTGCCATCTCCCCGTGTGCCTCAGTCTGTGTGTCTGGGTCCTTCCCGCTTTGTATAGGGTTACCAGTCCCGTCGGATTAGGGCCCGCCTGTGTGACCTCGTTTTACTTTCATTACCTCTTCAGAGGCTCCGTCTCAATATCCTCTGAGGCCCTGGGGGGTTAGGCTTTCAACATAGAAATTGGGAGGGGTACACAGTTCCGTCCATAACTCTCCTGCCCTTTCCTCAGATGAGGTCTGCAGGAATCTGGCTGTGCTTGCTGCCAATGTAAGGGACATTCAAAGCTGGGGAATTGTCCCTACAGGAACCTGGAGGGGTTGGGTTTTTTTTTCCTTCCTTATTCGGGCAAGGATGGGTCTTCTCCAAGACTTAAAGCATCTCTGGGCTGTCAGTGCGGCTGCTGAAATGCTAATGGGTGACTCACAGGCAGAGGTGTCAGGTTGGTAAAGGAGGCAGGTACAAGCAGAGGTATTTAAAGCCTGGAAGCCAGGAGTAACGTTAAAAATAGCGGGGTTGGCGTTTGACGGTGTGGATTAGAGACGGCCCACTGTCTGCACTGTCAGTGATGGGGACCGTCCCCAGACTGCGGAGTCTGAACGCGGTGGGCAGTACACGGGATCTCCCCGGGGGACTTCCGTTCACACTCAGCTTTGCCTTCTCATTGCCTTACAGGCCTACGATGGGCCTGTACAGTCAGCCTTCTCTGGGTGATTAAGGATTGTGGGCAAGGCCGGGGCTGAGCTGGAGCCAGGCACTTTGTCTCACGCGCTGCCTTGGTGCTGATGGTTCATGGTTTCCTAGTGACAAGCCATGCAGCGAGAAGGCCTAAGATGACAGAGCAGAGGACCCATCTCCCTTCTTCACCCTGGTGCCTAAGACATCATCCCTGGGCAGTTATCCAGGGGCCGTGCAAGGTAGAGGGCCACTGCCTTTTTGTACATAACACACAGCGGGCATGCTGGCTCCCTTTCCAGAAGTTTCCATGCAGCCAGAGCTAGCCTTGGCACCTGTCTCTCAAGGTGGGGCAGAGCTGTTGACCCCAGGGCAGATGTGGCCCACCTGAGCCAGGAAAGCTGAGGGGCTCCCTACCCAGGGGTGACCAACCCCCAGGCAGGATCTTCACTGCAGAAATGTGTGCAGTTCTTTGTTGGGCCGAGCTTCCCAGCACACCGGCCCGAGAGTCAGTGGTGCCTGAGGACGTGGGTCGCTTTGGTCACCCGTGGTACCCTGAGGGGTGGAGTGGCTGAGTGTTTGGTCTCTGGAGCCGGGCTGCAGGCTTCCCGTCCTAGCTGAGTATGGGATGTAGCGTCGCCAAGCCTCAGCGTCCTCCTCCGTAGAGTGGGGTCATGGTAGCGTCTTCCAGGGGGGCTGGTGTGGGGCTTTGGTGAGATCACACGTGTGATGTCCATGGATGGTATCGCTCAGCCAGTCCTAGGTGTCACCGTCATGACCAGAGACTGGGCTTCGTCTTTGAAAAGACACACGAGCGGGGGTCCTGGACCCAGGCCAAGAGCTGAATCCTCTCTCTGCCTCCCTCCTGGCCTGGCAGGTGGCCACCACCAAGCCGGGAAGGGGAGGCCACACGGCAGCTGGAGAACAAATGGCAATTAGGTTTTCACAGCCTCCCAGGGAGCGTGGGCCGCTGGAGTCGGTCCCCTGGTTTTCCCAGGGCCTCGCCAAGGCAGGATGCCCGTGTCCCCAGGCTGGCCGGGGCACCAATTAACATCAGCCAGCGCCCAGCATGCCGGATTCCAGCTTCGTAAGCGACACTTGGAAGCCTTTCACGTCCTCCCTCTCCGAGTCTCCGCGGGGGATCCTGTCTGTTGTCTCGACCCCCCTGCCGTGAAATGGCATGTCTCCCCTCCACATGCAGGGAGGAAAGGCAGCAGTGGCAGCTGGGCGCGGGCCGAGCAGCGGCTCCCCTGCTCTTCCCCCAATGCCTCAGGGGTCTCAGAGTTCACATTTGCTCCAAGAGCACTTCATGAGGCAGAACAGTCCACTTCTCAGCCTCTGCGTCGAGGAGGAGCGTGGGAAGCAGGGCTCTGACGGCTCCGGGCTGCAGTGTCCTCCCCGGGGCCGCCTGGCGGGTCACAGCACCGCAGGTCTGGAAGGACGCGGGGTCAACCACCCCTCCTCCCCGCCCCCCAGACCACTGGAGGAAGTTGGTCTCCAGACCGCCCCCATCCCACCCACTGGACCCCCTTTGCTGGGCGACTTCCCTGACTCTCCCTTCTTTCCCCATCAGTGCAAGCCGCGCGAGGTCGTTTACAGTAAAAATAACAGCTCACAGGGACTGAGCGCCTTTCACGGGGCAGGCAGTGGCCGAAGGCACTTTGTGCTGTCTCTGTCGTTGGGGCCTCCCAGCAGAGCCCTCCGGTCGGTTCGGCATCTGCCTCTGACTGAAGAGGAAATGGACACCCTGCGAGGCTGAAACTCGCCCAGAGTCACGCCGTCGGGATGTGCTGGCCACAGCTTTGGAACCCCACTCTTCTGAGGAGGGAGTTCAGGTTCTGAGTCCCGTGGGATGCAGAACTGGCTGGGGGAACTTAGCTCTGCCTCTCTGTGCTTCGCGTAAAGAAAGGCCTGATTTCATTCGCCTTTAGAATCGAGCCAAACTGGGCCTCTTTCTCTCTTTCTGCATCAGTCTCCCTGACCGGCCTCTGAACTTCCCAGGGTCAGCTCATCTGTTGCAGCCTTGAAGCTCATCCTAGTTCTTGCTTCAGCCTAGGCCCTCAGGAAATCTCTGGACAATGTGGAAGTCCTTTCATGAGTTCGCCAGGCCTGGGGAGCTGTATCTGGCAAGAAGAAGTAGTGAAAGAGAAGCAGAGACTGGAGTGAATACATTCTGCGGAGCCTTGGCCCCACCTCACCGTGCCAGGCTCCTTGGATCAGAAAGGGCTACTCTCCCGATTTTAAAAGGCACAGTTCCTAATTGTAGCTGGCAGATAGGTTTATGCTTTGTTCCAGGGCACGGCCCCCTAAGCAATCCATCCTGATTGGCAGTTGATCAGGAAGTTCTCAGTTGGTGTGGCCAGGAAACCCAGATCTAACTTCACCCATCCTCTTTCACGATAAGGCCTGGATGGCTGGTGTTTCCCTCAGTAGAGAAAAGGGGAGATGGCGTCTGTCCTCATCACCAACTGTCTGGATTGAGGAATGGGCATCTTGGAATACAACCAGGGTATCTGAATGACCAACGAAAAATACATTTTTAGATCTCTTTCTCTGTACATTTTTGCTATAGAACAAGCAAGCACATAATATGGTAGCAGGGCCTTTTATTTATTTATTTTTGGCTGCACTGGGTCTTCATTGCTGCACACAGGCTTTCTCTAGTTGCGGCGAGCGGGGGCTCCTCCCTTGTTGGGGAGCATGGGCTTTAGAGCACGTGAGCTTCAGTAATTGGGGTGTATGGGCTTAATTGCCTTGTCCCAAACTCAGACCTGTATCCCCTGCCTTGGCAGATGGATTCTTAACCACGGGACCACCAGGGAAGTCCTAGCATCTTTTTTTTCAAGGCGTGATGTAAGGCCTTTGTTTTCCCCTAGAAGACTCAATTATGTTATGTTCGGGGAGTCTCCCAGGTGAATTTGCGGTGGCAAAACCGTTTACCATAGATTGGCACTCGAACCCATGGGCTGGGACTCAAACCCGACCAGAACCCTGCCTGGGACTCGAACCCACGAGGCTGGGACTCGAACCCTCGAACCCAGCCACAACCCTGCTTGGGACTCAAACTCACATGACTGGGATTTGAACCCAGCCAAAACTCATGACACTTGGTTTCAGGAGGCTAATGGAGCTCAGATTCTTAATGTCTCTTCTCAGAAGGAATTCAGTGAGAGACAAAGTGATAGGTAAGAAGTGTGTTTATTCAGATGCAGAGAAAAGCACACTCTGCAGAGTGTGGCCGTGGCAGAGTGCGAGTGCGGCTGCGAGGTGTGGCATGCTTGCTTCTGTGGGCTGGGTAATTTCATGTGCTGATGAGGGAGAGATTTATGCCAACTTTTAGGGAAGGGGTGGAACGGTCATGGCGCCTCTGGGTGTGTTATTTAGCTGGCTGATTGAGGATCAAGGTCTCATCTGCCATCTTGGACCCATTGGATTCTAGTGGGTTTATGTTGTGTCCTCAGGGTATGTCTTTCTCCCCAAAGTTGGGCACAGCCCCTTTCCCTCCTGGGACAGTGGCTCAGCCTGCATGTGGAACAACAGAAGCAAATACCTCCCACGAGTGCCCTGCTGGCTCCACCCCTACACCCTGGCCCTACAAGGAGTCGAGGAGCTATAAATCAGAGCCTCCTTCCTGCCACCTTAAAGCAGACGTCTTCCCCGGAGCCAGTCTTGTCAGTCTCTCATGGGAGCCAGCAAGCTCTATTACAATTTTATTTTTATCTTTTTTAATATTTTCACTTATTTATTTGACTGTGCCAGGTCTTAGTGGCTGCATACCAACTCTTAGTTGTGGCATGTGGGCTCTAGTTCCCTGACCAGGGATCGAACCCGGACCCCCTGCATTGGGCGCATTGTCGAGTCTTAGCCCCTGGACCAGCAGGGACACCCTGAGCCCTATTAGGACTGATTCCAGCTGGGGACAGTGGCTGTGCAGTCGTGTTTCCATAGGCAGTTGTTCCTCAGAGCCCCTTGGGAGGTCAGAGTATGTATCCCCATTTTCCAGATGTGCAGTTCATGGGGTGGGCGAGGCGTGAGCTGCAGGGTCAGATAGTGGGCAGTGGGCCTCGTTCATTGTCGGTGCTGCCGGACGGCTGCGTGCAGGCCTGTGGGGGCCTCTTGCTCTTGGAGCACAGAGCTGCCAGCTGTGTTTCCAGGCCTTGCCCCGAGGGATCGTTTCTCCCGCCAAGCTCTCGTGGCCTTGAAACTTTCATTAACCTCAAGGTGTAGATAAGGAAACCATAAACTCAGACCCATTCACTTGGCGAGAGTTAGGCCAAGTTGTTGGATCACGTGGAAATGAAGCGCTTGAAAGCTGAGTGCTCTGATCCACCTTCCTGGCCAGGCCCCACCCGCCTGGCCGTGGCCCCAGCACTTTCCAGGCCAGGAGAAGCCCCGCCTGAGTTACACTCGCGGCTGACTGGCCTCTGACCGAGTCAGGACAAAGAAACCAAAGTCTTAAACGTGGGGCTGCTCATTCCATCTCATTTATTTTTCTCCGCCTGAGTTACCCCATTCTTCCGGGGGCTGCCCTGGACCCATTGGATTCTAGTGGGTTTATGTTGTGTCCTCAGGGTATGTCTTTCTCCCCAAAGTTGGGCACAGCCCCTTTCCCTCCTGGGACAGTGGCTCAGCCTGCATGTGGAACAACAGAAGCAAATACCTCCCACGAGTGCCCTGCTGGCTCCACCCCTACACCCTGGCCCTACAAGGAGTCGAGGAGCTATAAATCAGAGCCTCCTTCCTGCCACCTTAAAGCAGACGTCTTCCCCGGAGCCAGTCTTGTCAGTCTCTCATGGGAGCCAGCAAGCTCTATTACAATTTTATTTTTATCTTTTTTAATATTTTCACTTATTTATTTGACTGTGCCAGGTCTTAGTGGCTGCATACCAACTCTTAGTTGTGGCATGTGGGCTCTAGTTCCCTGACCAGGGATCGAACCCGGACCCCCTGCATTGGGCGCATTGTCGAGTCTTAGCCCCTGGACCAGCAGGGACACCCTGAGCCCTATTAGGACTGATTCCAGCTGGGGACAGTGGCTGTGCAGTCGTGTTTCCATAGGCAGTTGTTCCTCAGAGCCCCTTGGGAGGTCAGAGTATGTATCCCCATTTTCCAGATGTGCAGTTCATGGGGTGGGCGAGGCGTGAGCTGCAGGGTCAGATAGTGGGCAGTGGGCCTCGTTCATTGTCGGTGCTGCCGGACGGCTGCGTGCAGGCCTGTGGGGGCCTCTTGCTCTTGGAGCACAGAGCTGCCAGCTGTGTTTCCAGGCCTTGCCCCGAGGGATCGTTTCTCCCGCCAAGCTCTCGTGGCCTTGAAACTTTCATTAACCTCAAGGTGTAGATAAGGAAACCATAAACTCAGACCCATTCACTTGGCGAGAGTTAGGCCAAGTTGTTGGATCACGTGGAAATGAAGCGCTTGAAAGCTGAGTGCTCTGATCCACCTTCCTGGCCAGGCCCCACCCGCCTGGCCGTGGCCCCAGCACTTTCCAGGCCAGGAGAAGCCCCGCCTGAGTTACACTCGCGGCTGACTGGCCTCTGACCGAGTCAGGACAAAGAAACCAAAGTCTTAAACGTGGGGCTGCTCATTCCATCTCATTTATTTGTTTACTTTTTGTCCGAACTGCACAGCACATGAGCTCTCACTTCCCTGGCCAGGAGGTTGAACCTGTGCCTCCGGTGTTGGGAGCGCGACGTCTCAGCCCTGGACTGCCGGGGAGTCTCCTAGCCTCTCCTGTGTTTAACAGGCACACAGTCTCATGGTTTTTCATTTGAGCCACTTTCACTGCCACACCTCCCTGTGGGCTGCCTTCTCTCACTTCTGGTCCATTCCCTCTTCAGCTTTCTGCAGCTGCAGGTCTGGTCCTGTTTCCATGGGGCCATCCCTGACCCTCCCTGACCAGCTCTGGTCCTGGCTGCGCTTCTGCTCTCTTGCATCCCCTGACGCCGCTGCGAGACCGGCTCCCTCCCCAGCACCTGCTCGCGATAGATTTGATGAATGTCTCATGTATTGAATCAGTGTTTGCTTTGTGCTGTGATAAATTCCTAAAGGTTATAAGGAAATAAAATGTTTGTGAAGCAAATCATTTAAAATACGAGCAGGAGGGCTCAGTTTGGCAAAGCATCCTTTCATAGTATGATTAATACCCTTTAACGCATCCAGGGTTGAGCTGGGTTTTGTAAACCATGATCCTTTTTTTAAAAAATTATTATTAAAAAATATTTATTTGGCTGTTCCATGCCTCAGCTGTGGCCCTTGGGATCCCGAGTCACAGAATGGGAACTCTTGGTTGCAGCATGTGGGGTCTAGTTGCCTGACCAGGGGTCGAACCTGGGCCCCCTACACTGGGAGTGCTAATTCTCAGCCACTGGACCACCAGGGAAGTCCCCAGTCATGCTCCTTTTCATCAGGGTTTAACCTGTGGGTGGGCTGCTTTCTCATGTCTCCATGAGGCCCATTGGGGAGGGCTGGTTGGACGAGACAGGAATGTCTGAGGAGGTCGTGTTTTGGGTGCTGATCCGTCACACCACTGTGCCTCTTGGCCAGGAGCACATGTTTTTGCAAAAGCACGGGCATCTTTCCTGCATGTACCCTGGGCACTTAAAGTAACAGACGCGTGTGAATAACAGATCTGGGGATGAGTCACCAGGTTCCCAAAACACTCAAGTGACTGTCCAGCCCCTGGAACCCCCTGGGGTGACCAGACGACTCATCTCCGTGTGATCAGATCAGAAATAGCCTGGGTGGGGCCTGGCCCCTGGCTTCCCCTAGGAGCAGCCAGCCTGGAGGATGGCTCTGGCCTCTGCTTTCGGAGTTCCCCAGGGCCCCCACACGGCCCGTAATTGCCATGCCAGCCCGGGTCCCACCTTCCCCCGCCTCTCAGCTCACCCCACCAGCACTCCACCACGCGTAGGCTGCCTCTCCCTTTTGCTAATCTGTCTTTTTGTTAGAGTGGGATTTTATTTATTTATTTTTCTTATTCTTTTCGCTCTTGCTGGAAACCAGCTTGGGCAGAGCCATTGTGCTCAGCGCCCGGCTAATGGCCTGGAGCCGCTCCAAGCTGCCGGATGGGTTGGCTTTCACTCGTGGGTGGTCGTCGACAGGCTTGATGCCTTCCCTCTCTGACACCCCAGGGTCCCCTCTTCTTGCTGGCTGTGCCATTCGCGCTTGGCCAGCCCACCTTGTTGTGAATGGCAGTTTGTACTGCGGCCCTCGGGCCCGTCTGGTTGCCTCCACGGGGCTCAGACTTTCTCAGTCACAGAGCCCAGTCAGCCTTGAGGCCAGCTGACCTGTTTGCTTTTACTGCCTGTTTTGTGCTCTTTCCTTTTGGAGCTCAGACATTGTGCTGGAGTGGGCAGGGGCCCCTGAGTCAGGGAGGGGGCTCGGGAGAATCTTTAGGTTGTTAGAACTGTGTGGGCGTCGGGGAAGCGATGGTGCGTGCTGATAATCTAGTCCGTTCTAATGTTGCTTCAGAGTCTCTTGACCTGCAGCATAGGATGGGGTTGAATTTCCGGTGTCCTCTCTTAACATCAGTACAAGCCTGAATGAGGAGCTAAGCTTCGGTTTCTTCCTGACATCTGTAAAACAGGGATAAAAACCTCTCCATTCAGGGTTGACATAAAGATTAAATGGGAAATTTCAGGTAGCATCTTGTATCAACTCAATAAGTGGAAATTCTGACTCACAGTCAAGTGTCAGGGCTTCATTTTCAGCCAAGTAGCAGTGCCACCCTTCTTGAGCCCATGAGTAGATGATCTCAGTCGAGATCTGAGTGGAGGACTTGCGCTTGCATCTCCTTTTGTTAAATTCTTTGTCTTCGTGAATGGTAGTTGGGTTTTAGATTTTCTTAGGAATCACGTTGTGGCAAATGGGGGCCCGTATGTTAATTCCCTTGACCACCCAGGTGCACCGTGGGGGCAATTCGCCTCAAGAATCTCCATCTCCTGCCCGCTCTTTAGGATGGTTTTTTGGCTTCCATTGTATTTTTCTTTATTCATGATGCCCCTTTAAAAAAAGTGTTTATTTATTTGGCTGGTGAGTCTTAATGCACGCGGGGTTTTCGCTGCGTCATGCAGGGTCTCTCTTTGTGGGGTACAGACTCTCTAGGTGGGGTGCAATGGCTCCGTCATTACGGCAAGCAGGCTTCGTCACTCCTGTGGGATCCAAATTCCCAACTAAGAGATCGAACTCATGTCCCCTGCATTGCAAGGTAGAGTCTTAACTCCTGGACCATGCTGCCTCTGTTGAGCAGCTTTCTCCACTCACTGGAAAGGGAAACTGAGGAAGAGGAAGAGAAGGCTGAGCACAGGTCCTGGCCAGTGACCGCTGGAGTAGGACCTGCCAGGCCAGCCCAGATCCCTGGAGACGTAGCATGCCAAGGCTGTCCAGCTCTCTGCAGGATGGGCTGCTTCCCAGCTGTCACCCCCCAGCGTGCCTCCCGGCCACCTTGCCCCTTGCTGCTCTTCTGAGCATAGACACCTGCTCAGAGAAGATCCAGATGCTGGCGGTGTGGCCAGTGGCCATGGGAGCCAGGTCCAGCCAGTCCCCCAAGTGTTCCCAGGAGGGGCTGGTGCGGACCTCCGATCAGTACCCCACAGTAGAGCGGGGCTCTCACAGCCAGGCTTGCTCCTCCGAGTACCGCTTATTTGCCGACCCCCTGCAGAGGCCCAGGGAGTCTCAGAGTGCAGTGGACAATGCCTTTCAGTGAGGAAGCACACTTTTTTTTAATAGAAGTATCATTTTATTTGGGGCTTCCCTGGTGGTTCAGATGGAAAAGAATCTGCTTGCAATGCAGGAGGGCCTGGCAACCCACTCCTGTATTCTTGCCCGGAGAATCCCACAAACAGAGGAGCCTGGCGGGCTACAGTCCATGGGGTCACAAAGAGTCGGACACGACTGAGTGACGAACATACACAGACATTTTATTTTATTTTACTTTTTTTTGTTTTTGTTTTTGGCTGCACAGGGTCTTAGTTGAGGCCTGCGAGCTTAGTCAGGTTGTGGTATGTGGGATCTTAGTTCCCTGACCAGGGATCGAACCCGCATCCCCTGGATTGGAAGGCAGATTCTTAACCACTGGACCACCAGGGAAGTCCCAATTTTATTTTACTTTTTATTCATCATTATTACTCATACATTTTGGCCACACTTGTGCAGCATGTGGGATCGTCGTTCCCTGGCCAGGGGTCGAACCTACACCCCCTGCACTGAAACATATGCTCTTGACCGCTGAGCTGCCAGGGAAGCCTGTTTTTGTCTCCAGCTGCTCTTGTGCTGCTCCCAGCCCCTCCGCTGTGTGTTTCACAGTTTGCATTTCCAGTGCTTCCAAGTGAGTACAGGACGGATGTTCACACAGGTGCTGCACTCCTCCTGGGGTGAACATAGTGCATGTGTGCGCACGTGAAACCTCGGCGTTTGAGATGGATGGTGTCCTTACAGCGTTTCCTCAAAGTCCCCCATGCACTTTGCACATCTTAGGTGCTCAGTCGATGCTTTTTGTTTTTGTCTTTTTGACCAGTTCTATTGGTCTTTCATTTATCTATTTTCATCCATGTTTGTTCTTTGGCCCGTGTGGGCCTCCCATCGCGGTGGCCTCTGTTGTCGCAGAGCACTGGCTCTGGGCGCATGCGCTCCAGAGCTCCGGCTCAGTCATTGGACACATCCGTCCAGCCGCTTCGCGGCACGTGGGACCTCCCCGGCCAGGGATCGAACTGGCGCCCCTTGCACTGCAAGGCGGCGTCCTTACCCACTGGACCACCATGGGGCTTTTCTATACTTAGGAGAGTTAACGCTTGTGAAGGCCTGAGAGTGAGCTCTTATTCTTGTCCTCATTCCCGCGTATCAGCCTATTTCTGGTCCTTTAAGCTTCAGAATTTCTGAGCCCTCTGTAGAGAGGCCGGCAGGCTACAATCCACGGGGTCATAAGAGTCAGGCACAACTTGGCGACTTCACCACCACCACCACTGGTTCCCAGGCATGGCCTGCTGTTTGCTTCTCTGTGCTTTATGCGTGACCTCAGGCTCACCCGCGCCCAGCCCCCTTTTGAACACCTTTTCATCTTTCATCCTGTACAGCTGGCACGGATATGGCCCACTGAATCTCTCTCTGCGGCGGCCCTCTGGACCTCGCGGAAGGGAGCTGTAGTCACATCCTTCTCTAGGCCCTTGTAACTACCGAATGCCCTCCATGTCCCAGAATCATGTCCCTTCTGTGGCTTCTGGATCATGGGCTCTATGAGGGCAAAGTTCATGGTTTTACTTTTTGAAATCCAATACCTAAACTAGGCCCCAGTATACAGTAGGTGCTGAGTAAATGCCTCCTCAAATGAAACCCTATTTGTCCACATCTAGAAGATCAGCCTTTTAAAAACATTTTTCCCCTCCCTTTTCTTTTCCCCAAATAACCGCATGATTGATTAAGACTAGAGACTTGCTCTCAAGGTCATGTTCGCAGCCTCAGGGTGCGAGTGGCCTCTGTGGCTGGTTTGGGGGTGAGTCCCTGGGACAGCGATTGCTACCTTAAATGACCAAGGGGTGCTGGTTTTCCTGGTCCCTGCCAAGAGTCCGTCATTTCTGACCTTCACCCCTCCTGCCTTTTCATTCATTTCCTCTGTTTTCAGCTGATGCTTTCAGCTTTCTCACAGCTCCACGCCCTTCCTGGTGTATCTACAGGACATGCGCCTGGACGTGGCCATGTAGGTCTGCCTGTGAGCTGGCCGGAGGCAAAGTTGGAGGTGGCCCCTGGCCGCTTCCAGACCAGGGCTCCCTCCTGCTCGAACAGTGCCTGGCCCGGTACCGGCCTGGGTGAGCCTTTCATCTTTCCTTTGCCCCTCTGGCTGAAGTCTTTGGCAGGACAGGTTTTGGGCCTGAGGCCAGTGATTCAACGGGGAGGGCTGCGGGCCAGCTCTGGCCTTTCCGGAGGTCGATCTATTTGCCTGGGGTTCTGCCAGGGTTCCCAGCCTTTCCTGGTGGACGTGGAGGACATGGCTTCACCTCTCCCGCCTTTGTGAAGTCGATCATAACAGAGAAGCCCCGAGCACAAGGACATGTGCGCTCGGCTGTCTTTCTGTGTCATGTCTTTGCTGGATTTTTATCAGGGGCGCCTCTGAAGAGCCAGCCAGCGTGGAGGCAGGGTGGCCGCACCGCCGTGCCTGGAAAACTCATCGGCGTCCCGCGGGTTGATTTTCCTCCGCTCGTCAAGCTTTTTCTCCTGTGGAGCAGGGCTCTTGGTGACCGCTGGCAGGCGGTTGGGCGAGGGCTCGTTGTCATTCTGGTGGGCACCGGTGGCCGGAGGGCTCTGAGCGCTCTGTGGGTTTTCGCGTTCGTGTCTGAGATGCCGAGAGCACAGTTGGCACCGCTCCGGGTTAACGGATGAAGACCCCGAGTGCCTGGGGATTAAGATCGTGACCCCGGGCCGGGGAGGGGCGCAGCTGGCAGCGAACCTGGGCGAGCCAGAACGTAGCCCTGTCTTTTTTTGTTGTTTGTATTTGGCTATGTGGGGTGTTAGAGATGAGCCATACAGGATTATTTCCTTGGGACACAGGCTCTAGCTGTGACGTGTGGCTCTAGTTCCCTGACTGGGGGTTGAACCTGGGCTCCCTGCTTTGGGAGCACGAATCTTAACCACTGGACCACCAGGGAAGTCCCACGCTTGTGTTCCGTCCCGATGAGGATGTGCAGGGTGTCTGTGTGTGTGTGTATCTGTCTGTCTGAGAGAGAGAGAGAGTGAGACTGCACAAGGTTATGTACATGTAACAGAATGAGAACAGGAAGGATCGAGGGTTAACGAGGGGGTGGATAGGGACCTCAGTATAAACCTGCCCCAGAGCAGCCATCGCCTTGCGTTCTTCCTGATCAGAGCTGCCTCCCACGAGGAGTTCCTATGCCTTTTATCCGAAGCCCCCTCTTGCCGAGGCCCCTAAGGAAGGCCCCAGCAACTTACCCAGCCCTGGCGGATGCTGCACTTGCTGGGTGAGGGGTGGGTCGCAAAAAACCCCCTTGCCCGCCTGCCCGTCCTTTCCCCTTTCCTCCCTGGTGCTGCTTTACAGCCGGCATATGGAAACTGTTTCTGTGTGCTCATTGCCACCACGATGCTGCCGCACGCTGTGCTCCAGCGAACGGAAACCTTGGGTTCCCCGCAGGGTCGTTTCAGAGGCTGCGTGCGAAGCCGCCAGCTGTTTGGCAGGGCGCGTCCGGGCCCTGTTCCGTCAGCGCGGCGGGAGCGTCACCATCTGTGCTGACAGGTCGTCCTGGCTCACCCGCCTGGCCTCTGCACGGAGCACTCCTCTCCCGCTCCGAGGCCGTTTCTGTTGTGTTGTTTTGTATCCCACCGCCTGACAGTTCAGCAGTTTCTGTCCCTTCTCGTCCACGCTCACCTCCCTGGGCTGATTGCCAGCATGAGCGGGGGATTTAGGAGTAGGTGTTACATAAACCTTTAGTGGCAAAGGTCAGCGGGCCTGAAAAGGCTGCAGTCTGGCTTCACGGGAGAGCTCTGGGCAGCCCAAGTACAGAACAAAGTGTTTTTCTCTTCAGGGGTTGGGGTGCGGGTGACTTTTCCCAGAGGCACAGAATAGAATCTTCCTGGTCGCCAGGAATGTCCAGCCGCCTCGGGCCCTTTTAAAGCCTCCCGGGAGCGGAGAAGCTGGTTTTGCTGAAGGAGCCAGGAAGACCGCCGCTCCCATCCTCCTGCCCCCTCTTTTCTCCCTGCTTCTTCCCTCCCGTTTCCAGCTGCCTCCCAGGAAAGGCGGAAATGCAGAGGCGAGGGCCAGCCATCATCTTCCTGGAGGAGGGAGCGGAGGGCCAGCTGCCTGACAGCCCCGTGAAGAGGTCGTCCGGTCTCCTCCCGCTGGCGGTAGGCCTCGCCCTCGCCCCCGCCCTCGCCCTGGCAAGAACGGCACCAAAGGCAGTGTGAAAATCAGAGGCCGAACGTGTGACCTCTTACGTGGTCTCTGCTGGGTGAGGGCGGGTCCCTGATCCCTGGCGGAGTGGGCCCGGGGTGCCGTGTGAGCCCTCCAGACGGCCTCACCCCCCAGTCTCTCCCTGGGCAGGAGACGCCCCGAAAGTGGCATCCCCAGCTTTTTACCCGGGGCCGTCGTTTCTCCCAGGAGGGGTAGATTCCGCCCAGGTCAGTGGGAGTCGGCCAGAGCTGGGCACCGGGTCGCCAGGGCAGGTCGGAGGGGCCTCACCGTCAGCGGGGCCTGAGGCTCCCCAGCTGTGACCTGGCGCCGACCCAGCCACAGCATGGGCACGGGCCATCCCCTGGACGTCACCCTCAGCAGTGAGCAGCCAGGGGACCCGGGAGTTCCCGCACAGCCTCCCCTCCTGCTCCGAGGGAGTTGCTCTAAGAAGCGACCGGACGCTGCCCTGGACACCAGCCCGTCTGAGCTGCAGGCCCGCAGTCTCACCTCTGACCTGCCCCTTTACCGCACCCCTTTTTCTCTTTTACCCTCGTTATCTTTCCCTTTGGGAAGCCGGCGAGCCTCTGCGCATTCCTCATCCTCAGCAAGAAAGCACTCAGGAGCCGGAGGGTTTCCACTCCTTCTTTGGCCACCTCTCCAACCTAGGAAGTGGGCACAAGAGAACGGGGCAGGGAATTCCTGACTAACTCCCCCTCCAAAAAAGAGGGACTTCCCTGGTGGTCCAGTGGCTAAGACTACGTGCCCCCAACGCAGGGGCCCCAGCTTCCATCCCTGGTCAGATCCCGTGTGCTGTGAACTAAGACCTGGCACAGCCCCTGTAATCTCCAAGCCCCTCCTCTTGGCAACACAGGGAAAGTGCTTCTGATCTTGGCTGCTGGGCTGCCCGCCGCCTCTGCATGAAGGCTGTGTGTCCCAGGAGTGGGCTGGGCCGTGGCTGCTGCCTTCTGCGTCACGCTTTCTGTGATCCCTAGATATGTTTCCCCAGCGGCTTGTGCCTTGGGCACGGGGAGCTCTTGGAAATCACCTGTGGCTTTCTTGACAGGCCCCGCAGCAGCCCTTGTCACCGAGAATCTGGCAGCCCTGCCTCAGAGCCACAGACTGGAGCTTGGGCTTTGCACCTGGAAAGCCAGCCAGGCTCTGTGTTCTGAACAAGTGGAAGGGTCACTGGCCAGACGCTGTGAACAAAGTCCCCCTGGAGGGGACGGCTCTCTGGTCTGTCTCCTCAGCGCTTTGTGTCCCATTTCCCCTCACTTTTCTTTTTCAAGGTTCTGTCCAGCAAAATGGTCCCTCTTCCACAAATCCCTATAAGCAAGGTCTTTGGAAAACAGAGAGGTCACGTCACACCTCTTGTTGCCGCCCGAGGGCGCTCACCCACCCACCCCGGGGCCGTGCTTCTGGCATCTTCGGGGCATCTTCCATTTCATTCAAAGATCTGGGGGAGGGCTGAGGGCACAGAAAGGGCAAAGGCCTTTAGTGGAACATTCCAGGTCCGTCCCAGGGTGACAAGAAGGCCAGCGTGACCAGCGCGGGGGTGAGTGGGGTGGGCTGAGAGGAGACGACGTCTTGGATCGGGTTTCATAGCTCTTGTCGCCCACAGGAGGACTTCCGCGTTTTCTCAGGAGCGGGGGGCTGTGGCGTGTTTGGGGGCAGAGGAGTGCTACCGCCTGACTTAGGCTTTTTAAGGATTACTATTATACTAAGCTCAAAAGTTTACTTAAAACACACACCCTCCCCTCAAAAAGGATTTCTCTGCCTGGTGTGGAGAATAGCCTACGGGCAGCAGCGAGCTGGAGAGCAGCAGGGCTGTGCCGGGCGCGGGCTGGCCGTGGCAGTGGTGGGCCAGGTGACGAGTGAGGTCTTGTATGGGTCACTCCTCTGGGGGGGAGCTTCCATCCCTGGTCAGATCCCGTGTGCTGTGAACTAAGACCTGGCACAGCCCCTGTAATCTCCAAGCCCCTCCTCTGGCAACACAGGGAAAGTGCTTCTGATCTTGGCTGCTGGGCTGCCCGCCGCCTCTGCATGAAGGCTGTGTGTCCCAGGAGTGGGCTGGGCCGTGGCTGCTGCCTTCTGCGTCACGCTTTCTGTGATCCCTAGATATGTTTCCCCAGCGGCTTGTGCCTTGGGCACGGGGAGCTCTTGGAAATCACCTGTGGCTTTCTTGACAGGCCCCGCAGCAGCCCTTGTCACCGAGAATCTGGCAGCCCTGCCTCAGAGCCACAGACTGGAGCTTGGGCTTTGCACCTGGAAAGCCAGCCAGGCTCTGTGTTCTGAACAAGTGGAAGGGTCACTGGCCAGACGCTGTGAACAAAGTCCCCCTGGAGGGGACGGCTCTCTGGTCTGTCTCCTCAGCGCTTTGTGTCCCATTTCCCCTCACTTTTCTTTTTCAAGGTTCTGTCCAGCAAAATGGTCCCTCTTCCACAAATCCCTATAAGCAAGGTCTTTGGAAAACAGAGAGGTCACGTCACACCTCTTGTTGCCGCCCGAGGGCGCTCACCCACCCACCCCGGGGCCGTGCTTCTGGCATCTTCGGGGCATCTTCCATTTCATTCAAAGATCTGGGGGAGGGCTGAGGGCACAGAAAGGGCAAAGGCCTTTAGTGGAACATTCCAGGTCCGTCCCAGGGTGACAAGAAGGCCAGCGTGACCAGCGCGGGGGTGAGTGGGGTGGGCTGAGAGGAGACGACGTCTTGGATCGGGTTTCATAGCTCTTGTCGCCCACAGGAGGACTTCCGCGTTTTCTCAGGAGCGGGGGGCTGTGGCGTGTTTGGGGGCAGAGGAGTGCTACCGCCTGACTTAGGCTTTTTAAGGATTACTATTATACTAAGCTCAAAAGTTTACTTAAAACACACACCCTCCCCTCAAAAAGGATTTCTCTGCCTGGTGTGGAGAATAGCCTACGGGCAGCAGCGAGCTGGAGAGCAGCAGGGCTGTGCCGAAGGGCGCGGGGCTGGCCGTGGCAGTGGTGGGCCAGGTGACGAGTGAGGTCTTGTATGGGGGTCACTCCACGTAATGGAGGAGGGGGGCGTGGGGCGATGAGCCTCCTGAATCCCTGGGGACTCTTCTGCTTCGGGGGTCTCGGCCTGCACGGTGCTCAGTCGTGTCTGGCTCTTGGCAACCCCGTGGACCGTGGCCCACCAGGCTCCTCTGGGATCTTCCCAAGCCAGGGATTGAACTTGGGTCTCCTGCGTCTCCTGCCTTGGCAGGCGGGTTCTTTACTACTAGTGCCACGTGGGAAGCCGAGGTGTGGACCTTCTGTTCAGCACTTGTAGGTGAAGGAGAGGGTTCCCTGAGCCAGCCCACTGGTTCCTCCTGCCTGTCACGATCCCTCACGGCCTCACCGGCGCATCCCAGGAGCTCCGGCCAGGGCGGAGGCCCAGTTGCCTACTTGTCCTCTTGGGTTTGTCTCCTGGTTGTCCTCGGTGGCGGTCGCCCCTATGCAGACAGGCTGCCGTCCATGTTACTCCAGTGAGGGACGAGTGACCCGTGTTGGTCGGGGGAGAGCTGCTGATGGGGCAGGAGGCCGGGGTGCTGGAGCTGGCCTCAGACGGGTCAGCCCTGTCACACAGGCACGCTTCCCGCCCCGGCTCCCGTTTTCTGCCTCTGAGAGATGGACATTCAATTAAGTGGTCTCTCCGACCCATCCCCGATTGGAGTGTCATCCTTTCTAAGACCCCAGGCCTAATACTCATCCTTTCGAAGGCAAGCAGCAGGAAGTACCCCGGAGCACACAAAGGGACGCCCCTGGTCCATTTGTTCAGTCGCTAAGTTGTGTCCGACTCTTTTTGACTTCCTGGACCGCAGCACGCCAGGCTCCCCTGTCCTTCATGCTCTCCCGGAGTTTGATCAGTTGGACGTGCAACTATCCAACCATCTCATCCTGTGTCTCCCCTTTTCCTCCTGCCTTCAGTCTTTCCAGCATCAGGGTCTTTTCCAGTGAGTCAGCTCTTCTCATCAGGTGGCCAGAGGATCGGCGTTTCAGCTCACCATCCGTCCTGGCAGTGAATATTCGGGTTGACTTCCTGTAGGGTGGACTGGTTTGATCTCCTTGCAGTCCCTGCTCTGTGGCTGAGCGTGGGGATTCTCAGCACCGACCCCACTGACCTTAGACGTGTGGGAAGCCCGGGCGAGGGCACAGTTCTCTCTGGGCGTCCTTTGCCTCAGGTGCCACATGGACCCAACGGTGGTTGCTACCTTCTAGGGTTATTGTGAGGGTGAGATTGATATTGATACAGACGGTGCTGAGAGCAGCCTGCCACACAGAAGACGCCCTGTGCAATTGTTATTTCAGCAGACACTGAGTTGGTGAGGTTTGGGCAACAGGAGTCTCCTGCGTCTCCTGCCTTGGCAGGCGGGTTCTTTACTACTAGTGCCACGTGGGAAGCCGAGGTGTGGACCTTCTGTTCAGCACTTGTAGGTGAAGGAGAGGGTTCCCTGAGCCAGCCCACTGGTTCCTCCTGCCTGTCACGATCCCTCACGGCCTCACCGGCGCATCCCAGGAGCTCCGGCCAGGGCGGAGGCCCAGTTGCCTACTTGTCCTCTTGGGTTTGTCTCCTGGTTGTCCTCGGTGGCGGTCGCCTATGCAGACAGGCTGCCGTCCATGTTACTCCAGTGAGGGACGAGTGACCCGTGTTGGTCGGGGGAGAGCTGCTGATGGGGCAGGAGGCCGGGGTGCTGGAGCTGGCCTCAGACGGGTCAGCCCTGTCACACAGGCACGCTTCCCGCCCCGGCTCCCGTTTTCTGCCTCTGAGAGATGGACATTCAATTAAGTGGTCTCTCCGACCCATCCCCGATTGGAGTGTCATCCTTTCTAAGACCCCAGGCCTAATACTCATCCTTTCGAAGGCAAGCAGCAGGAAGTACCCCGGAGCACACAAAGGGACGCCCCTGGTCCATTTGTTCAGTCGCTAAGTTGTGTCCGACTCTTTTTGACTTCCTGGACCGCAGCACGCCAGGCTCCCCTGTCCTTCATGCTCTCCCGGAGTTTGATCAGTTGGACGTGCAACTATCCAACCATCTCATCCTGTGTCTCCCCTTTTTCCTCCTGCCTTCAGTCTTTCCAGCATCAGGGTCTTTTCCAGTGAGTCAGCTCTTCTCATCAGGTGGCCAGAGGATCGGCGTTTCAGCTCAGCATCCGTCCTGGCAGTGAATATTCCGGGTTGACTTCCTGTAGGGTGGACTGGTTTGATCTCCTTGCAGTCCCTGCTCTGTGGCTGAGCGTGGGGATTCTCAGCACCGACCCCACTGACCTTAGACGTGTGGGAAGCCCGGGCGAGGGCACAGTTCTCTCTGGGCGTCCTTTGCCTCAGGTGCCACATGGACCCAACGGTGGTTGCTACCTTCTAGGGTTATTGTGAGGGTGAGATTGATATTGATACAGACGGTGCTGAGAGCAGCCTGCCACACAGAAGACGCCCTGTGCAATTGTTATTTCAGCAGACACTGAGTTGGTGAGGTTTGGGCTACACAGATATGGGGGGCTGAGGTTCACTGGGGTTGGGGAGAGACGTGTATGCTAAGAAAGACCCTGTCACCCTCTCCTTGCAGCCAGGCCGCCATACCAGCAGGATCCAGGCGGCTGGGCTGTGCACCAGCTGCGGCATGCTGGCCCCACGGGTCGCTCAATTTGCTGAGACCTGCCCCCGCCGCCCCCATAAGAGGGAAGGGCTGGGAAGGCTCACCCAGCGGGGTCTCCAAGGCAGGGGCTCATGCAGACGCTATGTGGAGCACAGGCTGGGGAAGTGGCACTAATGTCCCTGCCATCTGTGCCAGCCTTCGCCACCCACCCCGCACCGCCCTGCTGTGTGCTGTGCCGAGGACGGCCCTGTCCCGGGCGCCGGCTCCTGCCGTGCCGCGTGGAGGTCGTGGAGGGCAGGGTGCAGGCGCACGAGGTCCCAGTGCCATCCAGCTGGCCGCCTGCGTTTTCCTCCTACTGGGGAGTCACGTTTGGGCTCTTCCCCGATCCATGTGAGCAGGCGGAGGAAGGTGGCCTGACCTTCTCCTGTCTCCGCCTGGGGCTCAGTTCTTTCAGCAGTGGGCACTGGGGCCCGAGCTGGGAGATGATGCTGGTGTTGGTCGAGCAGTGCGGGCTGCAGTCAGATGTCCTGCCGCCACGTGTCACTCCATTTGAGCGATGGAACCGCTGCTGTATTTGTAAGCCTTTCAGCTCTGCCTTGTCCTTCCTTTTGGGTTTCCAGTTATTTTATTTTTATTTTTGGCTATTCTGTGTTTTCACTGCTGCCACAGGCTCTTTTCTAGTTGCAGGGAGTGGGGGCTACTCTCTAGTTGAGGTGAGCAGACTTCTTGTTGTGACATCTGTTCTGAAACTCGGGCTCTAGAGCACAGGCTCCATAGTTGTGGCTCATGAGCTTAGTTGCTCCGCAGCAGGTGGGGTCTTAGAGCACAGTGCCCTTCTAGGGTTATTGTGAGGGTGAGATTGATATTGATACAGACGGTGCTGAGAGCAGCCTGCCACACAGAAGACGCCCTGTGCAATTGTTATTTCAGCAGACACTGAGTTGGTGAGGTTTGGGCTACACAGATATGGGGGGCTGAGGTTCACTGGGGTTGGGGAGAGACGTGTATGCTAAGAAAGACCCTGTCACCCTCTCCTTGCAGCCAGGCCGCCATACCAGCAGGATCCAGGCGGCTGGGCTGTGCACCAGCTGCGGCATGCTGGCCCCACGGGTCGCTCAATTTGCTGAGACCTGCCCCCGCCGCCCCCATAAGAGGGAAGGGCTGGGAAGGCTCACCCAGCGGGGTCTCCAAGGCAGGGGCTCATGCAGACGCTATGTGGAGCACAGGCTGGGGAAGTGGCACTAATGTCCCTGCCATCTGTGCCAGCCTTCGCCACCCACCCCGCACCGCCCTGCTGTGTGCTGTGCCGAGGACGGCCCTGTCCCGGGCGCCGGCTCCTGCCGTGCCGCGTGGAGGTCGTGGAGGGCAGGGTGCAGGCGCACGAGGTCCCAGTGCCATCCAGCTGGCCGCCTGCGTTTTCCTCCTACTGGGGAGTCACGTTTGGGCTCTTCCCCGATCCATGTGAGCAGGCGGAGGAAGGTGGCCTGACCTTCTCCTGTCTCCGCCTGGGGCTCAGTTCTTTCAGCAGTGGGCACTGGGGCCCGAGCTGGGAGATGATGCTGGTGTTGGTCGAGCAGTGCGGGCTGCAGTCAGATGTCCTGCCGCCACGTGTCACTCCATTTGAGCGATGGAACCGCTGCTGTATTTGTAAGCCTTTCAGCTCTGCCTTGTCCTTCCTTTTGGGTTTCCAGTTATTTTATTTTTATTTTTGGCTATTCTGTGTTTTCACTGCTGCCACAGGCTCTTTTCTAGTTGCAGGGAGTGGGGGCTACTCTCTAGTTGAGGTGAGCAGACTTCTTGTTGTGACATCTGTTCTGAAACTCGGGCTCTAGGGCACACGGGCTTCAGTAGTTGCGGCACATGGGCTCCGTAGTTGCGGCTCCGAGGCTCTAGAGCACAGGCTCCATAGTTGTGGCTCATGAGCTTAGTTGCTCCGCAGCAGGTGGGGTCTTCCTGAATCAGGGATCGAACCCGCGTCTCCTGCATTGGCAGGTGAACTCCTTACCACTGAGCTGCCAGGGAGCCCCGGGTTTACGGTCCTTGAGAGGTATGTGTGCTTGTATGTGAAGTTGCTTCAGTCATGTCCAGCTCTCTGGGACCCTATGAACTGTAACCCTCCAGACTCCTCTGGCCATGGGATTTTCCAGGCAAGAATACTGGAGTGGGTTGCCTTGCCTTTCTCCAGGGGATCTTCCCAACCCAGGGATTGAACCCTTATCTCTTAGTGTCTTCTGCCTTGGCAGGCAGGTTCTTTACTACTAGCACCTCCTAGGAAGCCCCCTTGAGAGGCACGCAGCCCACCAGTCAGGAGCTAGCCAGCCTAGTTTGGTATCCAAGCCCCGCTCCTCCTCGACTGCATGACCTCAGGAAGGCACTTAACTGAAGTGTCTTGGAGAAGAAAGACAGAAAAAGAGAACAAAGAACAGGTGGGACAAATATGCAGTAAATTGCAAGATGATATATTTAAGCCTAACTGTGTCAGTAATTACATTAAATGTAAATACTCTAAATACACCAATTGAAAGGCAGAGTTTTTCAAATGGGAGGAAAGAAGCAAGACCAAACTATATGTTGCCTACCAGAAACAAAGTTTAAATATAAAGACACAAAAATATTACAAGTGAAAGAGTGGGAAAAGCTACAATAATCATTAATCCAAGGAAATAAAACTGGAGTAGATAGACAAAAATTTGTATATTTATAGACTACATTTATACCACTTTAAAAATAAAAAAAGAAGAAAATAACCTAATAAAGAAACAGGTAAAAAGAGTTAGAGACACTTCAGTTAAGTTGTACAAATGGCAACTAAGCATATGGAAAGACGTGGGACATTATTAGTCATTGGGGAAATGCAAATTAAAAGCATTGAATTAATGCAAATTAAAAGCATTGGAATTAAAACTACTCAGTACCATCACAACCTTTTATCAGTTGGTGGTGAGCATGTGGAGATCTAGAGCTCTCATTTACTACCGTTGAGAATGGAGAACGGTACAATGGTTTCAGAAAACGTTTTGGCACATTCATAAGAAGTTAAATGTATGATCTATTTCACCCCTTGGTATTTACCCCAAAGAAGCGAACATCCATCGTTGTGGCTCATGAGCTTAGTTGCTCCGCAGCAGGTGGGGTCTTCCTGAATCAGGGATCGAACCCGCGTCTCCTGCATTGGCAGGTGAACTCCTTACCACTGAGCTGCCAGGGAGCCCCGGGTTTACGGTCCTTGAGAGGTATGTGTGCTTGTATGTGAAGTTGCTTCAGTCATGTCCAGCTCTCTGGGACCCTATGAACTGTAACCCTCCAGACTCCTCTGGCCATGGGATTTTCCAGGCAAGAATACTGGAGTGGGTAGCCTTGCCTTTCTCCTGGGGGTCTTCCCAACCCAGGGATTGAACCCTTATCTCTTAGTGTCTTCAGCCTTGGCAGGCAGGTGCGTTACTACTAGCACCTCCTAGGAAGCCCCCTTGAGAGGCACGCAGCCCACCAGTCAGGAGCTAGCCAGCCTAGTTTGGTATCCAAGCCCCGCTCCTCCTCGACTGCATGACCTCAGGAAGGCACTTAACTGAAGTGTCTTGGAGAAGAAAGACAGAAAAAGAGAACAAAGAACAGGTGGGACAAATATGCAGTAAATTGCAAGATGATATATTTAAGCCTAACTGTGTCAGTAATTACATTAAATGTAAATACTCTAAATACACCAATTGAAAGGCAGAGTTTTTCAAATGGGAGGAAAGAAGCAAGACCAAACTATATGTTGCCTACCAGAAACAAAGTTTAAATATAAAGACACAAAAATATTACAAGTGAAAGAGTGGGAAAAGCTACAATAATCATTAATCCAAGGAAATAAAACTGGAGTAGATAGACAAAAATTTGTATATTTATAGACTACATTTATACCACTTTAAAAATAAAAAAAGAAGAAAATAACCTAATAAAGAAACAGGTAAAAAGAGTTAGAGACACTTCAGTTAAGTTGTACAAATGGCAACTAAGCATATGGAAAGACGTGGGACATTATTAGTCATTGGGGAAATGCAAATTAAAAGCATTGAATTAATGCAAATTAAAAGCATTGGAATTAAAACTACTCAGTACCATCACAACCTTTTATCAGTTGGTGGTGAGCATGTGGAGATCTAGAGCTCTCATTTACTACCGTTGAGAATGGAGAACGGTACAATGGTTTCAGAAAACGTTTTGGCACATTCATAAGAAGTTAAATGTATGATCTATTTCACCCCTTGGTATTTACCCCAAAGAAGCGAACATCTGTGTCCATATCAAGTTCTGTATATGAATGTTCGTAGCAGCTTCATTTGAAATAGCCAAACACTGGCAACAGACTAAGGTCCACCTGTGGAACTTCCCTGGTGGTCCAGTGGCTAAAACTCTTGAGTTCTCAGTGCAGGAGCCTGGGTTCCATCTCTGATCAGGGAACTAGATCCCACAAGCTGCAGCTAAGAGTTCACATGCTGTGACTAAAGATCCCAAGTGCTGCAGCTAAGAACCAGAGCTGCCAAATAAATGAAAAAAATAAAAAAATAAAAAAATTAAAGAATAGAAAGCTGAGACTTGTTTCCGGTGCCATGCATATATCAGTGGAGACACTTGAGTGCTTTGATGAGCCCAGCTCACATGGGCTCGGGTATAAGAGGAACGTTGTGGGCTTGGAGTTTAGAAACACTCCAAGGTCGATTTCAGGCACAGCTCCATCCCAGGGTCTCACGTAGGCAGGTTTTCCCCACTTGGGGGTACAGGCAGCCTCTAGGAGCAAGAGGGAAAGAGTGCCACCCACCCATCCCCACTTGTAACTGGTCTAGGGGAAGTTCCAGGTTCCCCTCTTCAGTAGCCAGGCTGCGGTCAGCCCTGCTGGCTGAACCAGCACCTGTCCAGGGTGCGGTGGAGGGGTGGGGTGCTGAGGGGATCTCAGTGCACTGGATCACCTGCCAGGGGTGGAGTTGGACAGAAACCAGGGGAGGACCCTCCTCAAAGGCAGGCAGGGCTGAGTTACCAGCGGAGAGGGCATGGCTGTCTGCAGGGAAGAGCCACGGATGACCCTGCACTAGGGACAAATCCGATCATTTTATTTTTTTTGACAAGGGAGCACATTAACAGGCTTCTAAAAGTCAAAAGTCATCAAAAAGACCACTCCCTCTGAGTGACTTCTACCCTGTTAACTCAACACCGTGTAGGTAATCAGTTTCATCAAGTTCTAATTTATTCTTCCTGTTTCTTTTGTTAAGATAAGTAGATATCTCTGTGCTTTTTCCCCTTTTTTACCCAGACTGTAGCATTGAGTATGCACTTTTTGAAATACTTGCTCTTTTCACTTAGGGCTTTCCTGGTGAATCCGCCTGCAATGCAGGAGACCCTGGTTCCATTCCTGGGTCAGGAAGATCCCCTGGGGAAGGGATAGGCCACCCACTTCAGCATGCTTGGGCTTCCCTGGTGGCTCAGGTGGTAGAGTCCACCTGTCATACTGGTAGACCTGGGTTCTGATCCCTGGGTTGAGAAGACCCCCTGGAGAAGGGAAAGACTGCCCCTCTCCAGTATTCTTGCCTGGAGAATCCCCTGGTTCGTCCACGGAGTCCCAGAGTCTGACACGACTGAGCTACTTTCACTTTTTTTTTTCACTTGAGAAAGAAAAAAGTATTTGAGATGTGGTTGATGGACAATATTATCTAAGTTTCAGGTGGATAATGTAGAGATTCACAGTTTTTAAAGGTTATGCTGCATTTATACTTATTATAAACTCCTCTGCTGGGCAGCCTATCCGTGTACTTTATTTTCTACATAGTAGTTTGCACCTCATAATCCTCTGCCCCCACCTCGCCCCTGCCCTCCCCTCTCCCCATAGAAACCACTAGTTTATCCTCTTTTTCTGGGAGTCTGCTTTTCTTTGTTATATTCACAAGTTTGTTTTATTTATTTTAGATTCCACATATAAGTGAACTTGTAACAGTATTTGTCTTTCTCTGCCTTGATTTATTTCACTCATGATAATACCCTTCAGGTCCATTCATATAAGAAAAACATTTTTGCTAGCCATACCATTCTTGCTGTTTTTAGTATTGGGATGGCCAAAAAGGTCGATTGGGTGATACGTTTTTACCTGAACGACCTTTTTGTCCAACCCAATACATGGGATCCTGCAAAGGCAGGCAGGGCTGAGTTACCAGCGGAGAGGGCATGGCTGTCTGCAGGAAGAGCCACGGATGACCCTGCACTAGGGACAAATCCGATCATTTTATTTTTTTTGACAAGGGAGCACATTAACAGGCTTCTAAAAGTCAAAAGTCATCAAAAAGACCACTCCCTCTGAGTGACTTCTACCCTGTTAACTCAACACCGTGTAGGTAATCAGTTTCATCAAGTTCTAATTTATTCTTCCTGTTTCTTTTGTTAAGATAAGTAGATATCTCTGTGCTTTTTCCCCTTTTTTACCCAGACTGTAGCATTGAGTATGCACTTTTTGAAATACTTGCTCTTTTCACTTAGGGCTTTCCTGGTGAATCCGCCTGCAATGCAGGAGACCCTGGTTCCATTCCTGGGTCAGGAAGATCCCCTGGGGAAGGGATAGGCCACCCACTTCAGCATGCTTGGGCTTCCCTGGTGGCTCAGGTGGTAGAGTCCACCTGTCATACTGGTAGACCTGGGTTCTGATCCCTGGGTTGAGAAGACCCCCTGGAGAAGGGAAAGACTGCCCCTCTCCAGTATTCTTGCCTGGAGAATCCCCTGGTTCGTCCACGGAGTCCCAGAGTCTGACACGACTGAGCTACTTTCACTTTTTTTTTTCACTTGAGAAAGAAAAAAGTATTTGAGATGTGGTTGATGGACAATATTATCTAAGTTTCAGGTGGATAATGTAGAGATTCACAGTTTTTAAAGGTTATGCTGCATTTATACTTATTATAAACTCCTCTGCTGGGCAGCCTATCCGTGTACTTTATTTTCTACATAGTAGTTTGCACCTCATAATCCTCTGCCCCACCTCGCCCCTGCCCTCCCCTCTCCCCATAGAAACCACTAGTTTATCCTCTTTTTCTGGGAGTCTGCTTTTCTTTGTTATATTCACAAGTTTGTTTTATTTATTTTAGATTCCACATATAAGTGAACTTGTAACAGTATTTGTCTTTCTCTGCCTTGATTTATTTCACTCATGATAATACCCTTCAGGTCCATTCATATAAGAAAAACATTTTTGCTAGCCATACCATTCTTGCTGTTTTTAGTATTGGGATGGCCAAAAAGGTCGATTGGGTGATACGTTTTTACCTGAACGACCTTTTTGTCCAACCCAATACATGGGATCCTGCATTGATTTATAGATAATAGGATATGAGTATGATCGTAAGAGTGACTGCAACCTTCTCCCTGGTGAAGGGTGTCTTTTTTTTTGCCTCTTTTATTGGTTATATTTTATTATTGTTATTTTTCTTTTTTAAAATTTTGGCCTCTTTTATTGGTCCTTCATTTATTTATTTTCATCCATCTTAATTCTTTGGCCTGTGTGGGCCTCCCATCTCTGTGGCCTCTTCTGCCGCAGAGCATCGGCCCTGGGCGCATGCGCCCCAGCGGACCGGCTCGTAATTGGGCACACTGGTCCAGCCGCTGTACGGCACGTGGGATCTTCCCAGGCCAGGGATCGAACAGGCGTTCCTTGCACTGCAAGGCAGACTCTCCACCCACTGGACCACCAGGGAAGCCCTATTATTATTATTTTTAATTTTGGCCTCTTTTATTGGTTTTTTATTTATCCATTTTCATCCATCTTCGTTCCCTAGCCTCTGTGGCCTTTCTCACTGCACTGGTCTCTCCCACTGCAGAGCACCGGCTCTGGGCACATGCGCTCCAGAGCACTGGCTCACAACCGGACACACCTGTGCAGTCACTCTGCAGCACATGGGATCCTCCCAGGCCAGGGATTGGACCGGTGCCCCCTGCACTACCAGGCGGACTCTTTACCCCCTGGACCACCAGGGAAACCCCTATTTTTAAGTTTATTTTAATCCATCTTTCTTCTTTGGCCTGTGCGGGCCTCCCATTGCAGCGGCCTCTCGCTCCAGAGCACTGGCTTGTCATTGGACACACCGGTCCAGCCGCTTCGTGGCACACGGGATCTTCCCGGGCCAGGGATCGAGCTGGTGCCCCCTGCACTGCCAGGTGGATTCTTTACACACTGGACCACCAGGGGAGCCTGAATGGTGTCTTTTTATTTTCTCAAGTCTGAGTTATAAGTGCATCTCCTCTTGCAGATGGAGGCAAATACACGGGACAGGACGTCCAGGCCTCCAGTCTGAGCTTAGGGGGCGACAGCTCCCCCTCCACCCCCACCGGACACGACTGGGAGATGAATTATCAAGAGGCCGCAATCTACCTCCAGGTGAGTAGCTCCCGGGCAGGACTTGGCTCTTGTTGTCACCTGTTAGTGGGGTCCAGGAGCCAGGCTCTACTGGATGCCCAGAAATTCAGTTCTGGCTTTATTGGATATGAGTATGATCGTAAGAGTGACTGCAACCTTCTCCCTGGTGAAGGGTGTCTTTTTTTTTGCCTCTTTTATTGGTTATATTTTATTATTGTTATTTTTCTTTTTTAAAATTTTGGCCTCTTTTATTGGTCCTTCATTTATTTATTTTCATCCATCTTAATTCTTTGGCCTGTGTGGGCCTCCCATCTCTGTGGCCTCTTCTGCGAGAGCATCGGCCCTGGGCGCATGCGCCCCAGCGGACCGGCTCGTAATTGGACACACTGGTCCAGCCGCTGTACGGCACGTGGGATCTTCCCAGGCCAGGGATCGAACAGGCGTTCCTTGCACTGCAAGGCAGACTCTCCACCCACTGGACCACCAGGGAAGCCCTATTATTATTATTTTTAATTTTGGCCTCTTTTATTGGTTTTTTATTTATCCATTTTCATCCATCTTCGTTCCCTAGCCTCTGTGGCCTTTCTCACTGCACTGGTCTCTCCCACTGCAGAGCACCGGCTCTGGGCACATGCGCTCCAGAGCACTGGCTCACAACCGGACACACCTGTGCAGTCACTCTGCAGCACATGGGATCCTCCCAGGCCAGGGATTGGACCGGTGCCCCCTGCACTACCAGGCGGACTCTTTACCCCCTGGACCACCAGGGAAACCCCTATTTTTAAGTTTATTTTAATCCATCTTTCTTCTTTGGCCTGTGCGGGCCTCCCATTGCAGCGCCTCTCGCTCCAGAGCACTGGCTTGTCATTGGACACACCGGTCCAGCCGCTTCGTGGCACACGGGATCTTCCCGGGCCAGGGATCGAGCTGGTGCCCCCTGCACTGCCAGGTGGATTCTTTACACACTGGACCACCAGGGGAGCCTGAATGGTGTCTTTTTATTTTCTCAAGTCTGAGTTATAAGTGCATCTCCTCTTGCAGATGGAGGCAAATACACGGGACAGGACGTCCAGGCCTCCAGTCTGAGCTTAGGGGGCGACAGCTCCCCCTCCACCCCCACCGGACACGACTGGGAGATGAATTATCAAGAGGCCGCAATCTACCTCCAGGTGAGTAGCTCCCGGGCAGGACTTGGCTCTTGTTGTCACCTGTTAGTGGGGTCCAGGAGCCAGGCTCTACTGGATGCCCAGAAATTCAGTTCTGGCTTTAGCGCTCCGTGTGTGGGCTTCTCATTTCGTAAGATCAGGCTGGGAGAGCTTGTTTCTGGGACCCCCTCCGCCTGTGGCTGCCTGCCCCCAGGTTCCCCTACTTGTTCCCTCGGCACCCCCTGCCCTGCTCCCTCTTCTCAGAGGTGCATTCTCGGGAGGGAATGCTTTCATCTGCTTCATCTAGCTGACATAGCGTGCGCAGTCTGGAGCTTTTTATCCCTTCCTGTTTAACCTGCTCTGTCTGGCTTTCATGTTTGCTATTTCATCTTGGTTTTTGTTTTTGCTTTTGTTTTGAAATAAAGATAATCCTTTTTAATAAGAGGCATGTATACTCGTTAACAATAAGTTTCTGTACAAAGGTCATGTTAAAAAAAATTCACTGAAGGCAATGTGTCAACATTATTTAAGAAGATGTAGGTGTCATGCATTTCCTGCATGTGGTGTATCCAGTTGTAAAGTCTGCTTTTCTCCCCCTTATGACAAGCTTTTTTCTCATGTTATAAGTATTGTAAACAAATTTTAAAGTCATTATAATTCTATCTGGTGAACACATCCTAATTAACTATCCTAGTAAGGCTGGATGGTTTCTCCTCTTCTGTTTCCCTTATTATGTATTATGCAGTTCCCTATTATAAATGAGAACAGGAGGGCAATCGATGTCTACAGCTATTTCTCTCTTCTTCTCTATAATATCCAAATCGGTGGGTGGAAGGAATCAGCTTTTCAGGGCCCTTGGTATACAGCATTGAATACTCGCCCAAGGAGATCCTGCCCTGTAACTGCTAACCTCACTGTCCATGGCATTTTCACCCTCATCCTGCTGTTTTCGAGCTGGTGCCCCTGCACTGCCAGGTGGATTCTTTACACTGGACCACCAGGGGAGCCTGAATGGTGTCTTTGATTTTCTTAGGTCTGAGTTATAAGTGCATCTCCTCTTGCAGATGGAGGCAAATACACGGGACAGGACGTCCAGGCCTCCAGTCTGAGCTTAGGGGGCGACAGCTCCCCCTCCACCCCCACCGGACACGACTGGGAGATGAATTATCAAGAGGCCGCAATCTACCTCCAGGTGAGTAGCTCCCGGGCAGGACTTGGCTCTTGTTGTCACCTGTTAGTGGGGTCCAGGAGCCAGGCTCTACTGGATGCCCAGAAATTCAGTTCTGGCTTTAGCGCTCCGTGTGTGGGCTTCTCATTTCGTAAGATCAGGCTGGGAGAGCTTGTTTCTGGGACCCCCTCCGCCTGTGGCTGCCTGCCCCCAGGTTCCCCTACTTGTTCCCTCGGCACCCCCTGCCCTGCTCCCTCTTCTCAGAGGTGCATTCTCGGGAGGGAATGCTTTCATCTGCTTCATCTAGCTGACATAGCGTGCGCAGTCTGGAGCTTTTTATCCCTTCCTGTTTAACCTGCTCTGTCTGGCTTTCATGTTTGCTATTTCATCTTGGTTTTTGTTTTTGCTTTTGTTTTGAAATAAAGATAATCCTTTTTAATAAGAGGCATGTATACTCGTTAACAATAAGTTTCTGTACAAAGGTCATGTTAAAAAAAATTCACTGAAGGCAATGTGTCAACATTATTTAAGAAGATGTAGGTGTCATGCATTTCCTGCATGTGGTGTATCCAGTTGTAAAGTCTGCTTTTCTCCCCCTTATGACAAGCTTTTTTCTCATGTTATAAGTATTGTAAACAAATTTTAAAGTCATTATAATTCTATCTGGTGAACACATCCTAATTAACTATCCTAGTAAGGCTGGATGGTTTCTCCTCTTCTGTTTCCCTTATTATGTATTATGCAGTTCCCTATTATAAATGAGAACAGGAGGGCAATCGATGTCTACAGCTATTTCTCTCTTCTTCTCTATAATATCCAAATCGGTGGGTGGAAGGAATCAGCTTTTTCAGGGCCCTTGGTATACAGCATTGAATACTCGCCCAAGGAGATCCTGCCCTGTAACTGCTAACCTCACTGTCCATGGCATTTTCACCCTCATCCTGCTGTTTTCGTCCTTAGAGGATTTCAGGTGTGCGTTGAGTAAGGGTTTGGCTGAGGAAAGGATCACCTGAATGATCGTTTTCCCTTGATCTTTTTCTTCTCTTTGAAGCGTCTCCCCATTGTAGTAAGTATTTGCTTTACTCTTTTGAAAGGAGATTTAATGAACTCCAGATCCTTGATAGCCGTTTGGGTGTTTGTGTGTTTCTCACATTTTATGGCTGTACTCCTTGAGGAGTGTGTTTTGATTCAGCTTCAGGCAGTGGAAATGTTCTGGGGAGATTTTAGCAGGCTTGCGCGTGCCTGTTGATGTCACCTTCTCTGAGGTTGCATAGGTGCTGGATAGGAGGCTGGGACGGGTCAGAGTATGAAATGAGAATAGCCGCTTGGTAATTCCTTCTTAAGCAGGTGAGAACATCGGTAATAAAAATGGCTATCATCAAAAGGGCTACAAATAGTAAATGCTGGAGAGGGTGTGGCGGACAGGGAACCCTCCTGCACTGCTGGCGGGGTGTAAACTGGTGCAGCCACTGTGGAGAACAGCGCGGAGGGGTCTTTAAAAATAGAACTACCATACAATCCAGCAGTCCCACTCTTGGGTACATATTTGGGGGGAAAAAACCCTCTAATCCAAAAATATCCACGCACCTCAGCATTCATAGTACCACTATTTAGAGTAGCCAAGACAGGGCAACAACCCAAAAATCCAAGTGCCTATCAATAGACAACTGGTTTAAGAAGATGTGGTACATGATATGATACATGTACACATATATGGGCAGTGGAATATTACTCAGCCATAAAAAAGAATGAAATATTGCATGATTTCCCTATTTTTTAAATTAAAAAGAACAGGTGAACACATCCTAATTAACTATCCTAGTAAGGCTGGATGGTTTCTCCTCTTCTGTTTCCCTTATTATGTATTATGCAGTTCCCTATTATAAATGAGAACAGGAGGGCAATCGATGTCTACAGCTATTTCTCTCTTCTTCTCTATAATATCCAAATCGGTGGGTGGAAGGAATCAGCTTTTTCAGGGCCCTTGGTATACAGCATTGAATACTCGCCCAAGGAGATCCTGCCCTGTAACTGCTAACCTCACTGTCCATGGCATTTTCACCCTCATCCTGCTGTTTTCGTCCTTAGAGGATTTCAGGTGTGCGTTGAGTAAGGGTTTGGCTGAGGAAAGGATCACCTGAATGATCGTTTTCCCTTGATCTTTTTCTTCTCTTTGAAGCGTCTCCCCATTGTAGTAAGTATTTGCTTTACTCTTTTGAAAGGAGATTTAATGAACTCCAGATCCTTGATAGCCGTTTGGGTGTTTGTGTGTTTCTCACATTTTATGGCTGTACTCCTTGAGGAGTGTGTTTTGATTCAGCTTCAGGCAGTGGAAATGTTCTGGGGAGATTTTAGCAGGCTTGCGCGTGCCTGTTGATGTCACCTTCTCTGAGGTTGCATAGGTGCTGGATAGGAGGCTGGGACGGGTCAGAGTATGAAATGAGAATAGCCGCTTGGTAATTCCTTCTTAAGCAGGTGAGAACATCGGTAATAAAAATGGCTATCATCAAAAGGGCTACAAATAGTAAATGCTGGAGAGGGTGTGGCGGACAGGGAACCCTCCTGCACTGCTGGCGGGGTGTAAACTGGTGCAGCCACTGTGGAGAACAGCGCGGAGGGGTCTTTAAAAATAGAACTACCATACAATCCAGCAGTCCCACTCTTGGGTACATATTTGGGGGGAAAAAACCCTCTAATCCAAAAATATCCACGCACCTCAGCATTCATAGTACCACTATTTAGAGTAGCCAAGACAGGGCAACAACCCAAAAATCCAAGTGCCTATCAATAGACAACTGGTTTAAGAAGATGTGGTACATGATATGATACATGTACACATATATGGGCAGTGGAATATTACTCAGCCATAAAAAAGAATGAAATATTGCCATGCACGGCAGCATGCATGGACCCAGAGAGTATTATAATAGGTGAAGTAAGTCAGCTAGATAAAGAGAAATATTATATAACTTTCTATGTGGAATCTAAAAAATAGTACAAATCAGTCTATATACCAAAAAAATCAAAATAAATCTAACTATAGGCACTTGCTCATCTTTCTAACAACCTTACCAAGCAGTTTGATGATCTCCTAGTTCATACACCTGAGACTCCCAGGGGCTGCGTCCGAAGCCATCCAGCTAGTAAATTGCCAAGCTTGGATTTAAACTGTGTCTACCCAGCCTCTGAATGATGTTCTTTCTTCTCTGCATGATTGCCACAGTTCTGTACCTGACCCCAGTAGTCACTCGAAAATGGGCTCTGTCTGTGGAAAAAGAGGTCACAGAAAGTTTCCTATGGTGATGTTCATATGTAAGTTGTGTACAGTTTTATAGAACGTGTGTCAGTGTGTTGACAGAGATACCCATTTGCTTCAGGAAGGTTATTTATCTGGATATTAAAGGGGATTGTTTTTGGCTGATGGAATTTTTACTACCGTATAGTTTTGTATATTATTTGAATTATTTTGCAAACATTGCATCCTTTTGTAAAATTAAAACTAAAAGCGGAACTTGGATCCTCATGGACAGTTGTTTGTAGCTGTTTGTGGAGGATGGCGTGAGTGGGAGTCTGGGCGTTGTTTTCGCCCTTGAGGGGAGCTGCAGCGTGGCCCCTGAGCTGGTGTGCGCGGACAGCCGGCCCCTCACTGCTCGGGGGCTGTCTGCTGCCTGCAGTTTCCTTTCTACCCAGATTTTACTCACTCACCCACAGGAGCCATGTGCTCAGAGCTCCTGCTGCCTCTAGACAGTCCTAGTTTGCTGTGTGGACTTCTGCCCCAGGGAGCAGAGAGCAAAGGCCTGGAAGTCACGTACGACTGGCCTGCCTTCCCGTTTTCCCTAATCATGAATGTCTTAGTTTGTGATCAGCAGCTAGGAAACAAGGCCAGTGTTCTCCTTAGTGTGTGCACGCGTGGTCAGTCACTCAGTCGTGTCTAACTCTTTTTTTTTTTTTTAAGATTTATTTATTTATTTATTTTGGGTGGGGGTCGGGTTGGGGATGGAGGGGAGTGGGCGGGCCACTTCTATTGGTCTTTCATTTCTCTATTTTCATCCGTCTTTGTTCTTTGGCCCGTGTGGGCCTCCCATCGCGGTGGCCTCTGTCGTTGCAGAGCGCTGGCTCTGGGCACATGCGCTCCAGAGCTCTGGCTCGGTGATTGGACACATGGGTCCAGCTGCTCCGCGGCACGTGGGATCTTCCCAGGCCAGGGATCGATCCAGCGCCCTTTGCACTGCAAGGCGGTGTCCTTACCCACTGGACCACCAGGGGAAGCCCCGTGTCTAACTCTTTGTGACCCCGTGGACTGTAGCCCACCAGGTCTCTCTGTCCATGGGATTTCCCAGGCGTACTGGAGTGGGCTGTCATTTCCTCTTCCAGGGGTATCTTCCCAACTTGGGGATCGGGGTCTTGCGTCTCCGGCATTGGCAGGCAGATTCTTTACCACTCGCGCCACCTGGGAAGGCTTAGGGTCAGAGTCGTAATGTGTGTCCTGTTTCACTCCATCCTTGCTGGGGGAGGCCGCATCCTCCATCTCCTCGGCGGCAATTCCAAGTGCTCGAGGTCAGAGCTGAGTGCTCCATGTCAGTGGTTTCCCCTCGCCAGACCTTCATCCTGCCAACTTGTTGGAAGAAATTACCCAACAATTGCATTTTCTAGAAGTCCCAGGCCATCATGTGTGTACCCTGTGGTGAAAACCACAGACCGGCACAGGTCACAGGACGGGGAGCAGGCTTGCCCAGCTTGCCCTCTGTGTGCCCGTCAGGATGTTTGTTCCCTGCCCTGTCGAGTCTGTGGTTTGCCTTTATTTTTGATCCTGAGGATAGTGACGTATGCGGCTTCGGGGAATTGACTCACTTGAAGTTCCCCTGGAAACCACAGCCAAGGTCAGAGCTGCCCGCCTCCCAGCTCCTGGACAGTCCGCGGGCGGGGCAGGGGCCTGGAGAATGAAGGGCTTCGTGGTACCACACATCGATTCAGTGCCCACTGGGTGCACTAGGCTCTGTGCCAGTGGAGGTCTCGACAGGATCTCTTGCTTTCCCAATTCTCTGTAATAGGCTTGGTGAGCTGAAGCCACCTGGGGCTGGCACAGAAGCCCACCAGCCAGAGCTCCTTCCATAGCCCCACGTGCCACTTCTGGGCCCAGAAACACCTCTTTCCGTTGACTTGGCTTTGCAACTTCTGCAGGAATCCCGGGGCATGCATGTGTTAGTTTCATCTCTGCTAGAATAAGGGTCTATGAGGATGGCTGCATGTGGCCTTATCCCAGGAGGGTTGAATAGCTGGAATAGCTTGAAGGTCCGCCTGCATTCCAGGACTGCTGGAATGCTCTCAGAAGGGCTCTGGGTGTCCCTTCTGAGGCTCTGACCCTTTCCTCCTCCAGGGATTGGAGCCAAGGGCAAGAGCCTCTATTCTGAGCATTTGTGCTGGACGTAAATGAGACAGGTTCTCCTGACTCAGCACCACTGAGGTTTGGGACTGGCTAATTCTTTGTTGTGAGGGGCTGCCCTGTGCATTTCAGCAGGGTCATCAGCATCCCTAGAATCAACCCTCTAGATGCCCAGGTGTGACAGCCTTACGTCCCCAGTCCCAGGTGGGCAGCAATGCCCCCAGTTGAGAAGCAAAGAAGTCAGGGGTTGTGTGGGAAGTAAGTGCTGTGTGTCAGCTGTTGGATGGCGTACCGAGGTGACGAAGCTGTTGAGGTAGGACCTCTCTCAGTCCCGTGCCCACCAACCCTAGGGTGGCGGCCAAAGACCCCTACCTCCCCGAGAAGGCCAGTCCTGACAGGGAGGGTCATCGGCTTGTTCGCCCAGGTGGCCCGTTCCCAGGGCCCCTTCATTAGTTTTCTGCATTGTCAGCAGGAGGCCAGGAGTGAATGGAACAGGGCTGCTGGAACCAGGCTGCCTGGTTCTCTGAGCTCGGGGGGCTCCTCAAGCTCCCTGTCACTGCTGTCACATGAGAAGAAATGGAAGCGCCTGCCTGGGAGGGAAATGGTCAGGAGTGAACGGAGGGGCAAAGGTTCAGTGGAGGGCACTCAGTGGGGTCAGCCGCTGGCTCATTTCTGTTGGGGTGAAGGCATCCAGGGGTTAGGACATTAGGTGGAAATAGAGTCAGTTAGGAAGTGGGGGACTTTTCTGTTGGTTCAGTAGTTAAAGACTTTGCCTTCCAGTGCAGGGGGTGCAGGTTTCACCCCTAGCCAGGGAGCCAAGACTCGCATGCCTCATGGCCAAAAAGCCAAAAAAAAAAAAAAAGCAAACCATAAAACAAAAAACCCATAAAAACATTTATTTATTTTAAAAAACCCATAAAAATGGTAACAGATTCAATAAAAACTTTAAAAATAGCCCCACCCCACCCCCAAAAATCCTTAAAAAAAAGTGGGAGGGGAAAGCTGAGTAAAGCAGGTTCTTATAAAGGGACCCGATGCTTTCCCCTCAAAGTTACTGTAGCTTAAAGTAATAATAACAGGTGGCCTCTTCTGGGAGCTTTCTGTGTGCCAGGCGCTGCCCTAGGAGCCCCGGGAGTAAACAGGATCGTTATCCCGCGGTGGGTTGTAAAGGTGAAAGAACATTCTCCACGTTACCCAGGGAGGGAGGGCGTGGAGTCAGGACACAGCTGTTGCTAGTTTACCCCAGACCCTTGAGCAGGTAACCTGGCACACCTGAGAGTCAGACTTGGCCGCAGAAGGGACTAGATGTACCTGCTTCTCTTTGATCTCTTGGACTCTTTATGTTTCGATTCCTTCGAGTAGTTTTGGAACGAAGCAACTCTTTGGAGTCCCATTAGGGTCAAGGGTGAGACCGACGGGTGTGCGATGCTGTGAAGATAGATTCAATTTTCTGTCCTCCCTGGCCTGCAGTTTCTCCCACGTGCCAGGACCCGCCCCCTTTCCCCGCCCACCGCGCTTCCTGCGTCCTGACGCCCTACGCCTCCCTGCTTCGCGCCCTGCCTTGTGCCGTGCGACACGCCCTGCGTCCGTACGCCACGCCCTGCGTCCCGACGCCCTACGCATCCCGGGCGCCCAGCTTCGCGCCCTGCCTCGTGCTGTGCCCTACGGTCACGCCCTGCGTCCCGCCGTAGGCCACGCCCTGCGTCCCCCCGTAGGCCACGCCCTGCGCCCCGCCATACCCCTCCAGACGCACACGCCAACGTGCCTCTCGCTTGCAGGAAGGCGAGAATAATGACAAGTTCTTCACCCACCCCAAGAACGCCAAAGCGCTGGCGGCCTACCTCTTCGCACACAACCACCTCTTCTACCTGATGGAGCTGTCCGCGGCCCTGCTCTTGCTGCTGCTGTCCCTGTGCGAGGCCCCCGCCGTCCCCGCGCTCCGGCTGGGCATTTACGTGAGTGTCCCGTGGCCGGGGCCGCGGCTCTCCTGCGGGGAGCGGGGGCGGGGCAGCTAACTCAAGGCTGCGAGGGAGCGTTCTGAAATCGGAGACAGCCCACGAGTTTCAAACCCGGAGGCCCCGGGAGTAGCTGGCTCACCAGTTTTGCGTGGGGTCTCTGCCCAAGGGAACGCAACCCCCCCACCCCAGCTCCCTGGGATTCGACTTCCTTGTAAATTCCAGGGAAAGGGGGCGTTCTCGGAATTGCTTTACTCGGAACCGGTGGTCACGCTTGGGCCCCAGGTGAGCAGCCTATCAGATGAGCAGTCCCGGTCAGAACAGGCAGCAGGTGTGCCCGCTGCTCAGGGCGGGGCGGAGCTGCTGACGCCGCGTCTCCTTCCCTCCCTCTGGCTGCAGGTCCATGCAACTCTGGAGCTGTTCGCCCTAGTGGTGGTCGTGTTTGAACTCTGCATGAAGTTGCGGTGGCTGGGCCTTCACACCTTCATCCGGCACAAAAGGACCATGCTCAAGGTGATGTGTCCATTTCCCCACAACGTTTTCTGCTTTGTCCGCTTCAAGGCCGTATTGCCAGTTCAATTCCAAATCCCCCATGGGCAGGCCTAGTTGTGCGCTGAGAAGTGTGACCTGGGGTCCCTGTCCTCACCACGCTTCGAGCCTTGCTTTGGGTATGGTGATGGTAACAGTAGCGGATGTTTTCGGTAGTTAACTCATGCTAAGCACCGACCTTTGTGGGAAATGTATTACTATTCCTCGTTTACATCTAGCCCGTTGCAAGAGGATGGGATCTAAATCCCAGGGAGCTGGGATTCAAAACCAGCCCTCTGTGGCCCCTGTGCCCTGGCTGGTCAGTACCATATCGTCGGCTTTCTCTGTAGCAGAGAGTAGAATAAGCAGGGGTGTATCAGAGTGGCGTTGGGTAGTGTAAAAAGCACAAATGCCTGAGTGGGAGGATGTGCCCAAGGAATCAGAGATCAGGAGGTGCCTCAGACCTCAGGGGCTCTCACAGGGCGAGCAGGGACAGCTGGAGCCAGAGGGTGGATAGCCGTGGCCTGCAGAATGGTGGTTTTGCTCAGAAAGTCCCCTCTGATGGGTGCTGGGAGCGTCGATCGCCCTGGGGCTTGTTCTCCTGGGCTGGCGGCCAGTGGCCTCCTCCCTGGCCTGATGCGGAGGGAGGCGAGGAAGGGCGCGGGCATGGCTTCTCTGGCCCCAGCCCAGGGGTGTCGCGGTGGCGGTATTGAGCCGGGCCTTGGTCCGGGGCATGCAGGAGGGGCTGGGCGGCAGAGCTGACAGTGCGCCCCTGCCCGTCCGCCCCCAGGCCTCCGTGCTCGTGGTGCAGTTCATCGAGGCCATCGTGGTGTTGGTACGGCAGACGTCTCACGTGCGGGTGACCCGGGCGCTGCGCTGCATCTTCCTGGTGGACTGTCGGTACTGCGGCGGCGTCCGGCGGTAAGGCCTGGGGAGGAGCTGCTCAGACAGTCGCGCCCTGGCCCAGCCTGGAGCCCTGGGCCAGTGGCGCCGGAGCCATGAGTCCTGTAGCGATAAGGTCCCTCCTGCACTCAGCTAGGACGCAGTCCTGCTCCCTCTGCCCCTCGAGCCTCACAGAGAGGAAGGTGGGCCTCCTGCTGCAGTCGAGGTCTCCGGACGCCGGGTCCGGGGTGCTGTCCCGCCTTACCGTGGCTTCTCTGGGCTGCTCCCCTCTCGCACAGTACCTGCCTGCGCACAGCCTAGAGTGGAGCTCAGCAAAGTCCGTGGGACTCGGCCAGTGGTCCTGACACCTCGGGGACTAGGGGGATGGAGCTCAAAATAGACCGGTAGCCTGAGTTTAAGCTGAGTTTTGTTTTGTTCTAGTGATTTTTTTTTTTTTATTAATTTTGACTGTGCGGGGTCTTCCTTGCTGTGTGAGCTCCTCTCGAGTTGCCGTCCCGAGGGTCTGTCGTGGCGGCTGCCCTTGTTGCGGAGCTCGGGCTCCAGGGCGTGCGGGCTGCGGGGCTGCGGCACGTGGGCTCCGTGTTGGTGTCTCCCAGGCTCTAGACCACAGGCTCAGTAGCTGTGGTTGCTCTAAGGTGTGTAGGGTCTTCCCAGACCAGGAATTGAAACTGTGTGCCCTGCATTGGCAGGCGGATTTTTTTCCACTGAGCCACCAGGGAAGCCCCGAACTGAGTTTTGAGGATCTGTCTGGAAAACCTCTTGGCTGGAGTCCTGTGGAGGAGAGCAGGCTAGCCACTCAGTCTTGGTGCCTGTCCTCAAAGCCAGAGACAAATGTCCCAGGACTGGGTGGCCCTGAAATGTCTGCCCACATCCCGTGCAGGCTGACCTTAGCGCCTGAGGCCACGCGCCTGGCCTTAGCCGGCTGGCTCCACCCCTTCCCGGCACTTGCTTGCTTGGGCTCAGTGAGCACTCTCTCTGCCCTGTTCTTTCACCATTAGCCACTGACCGGAAGCCCAGGAGATCACTGAGCATGATGTCACAAGCCAGGGCATGATGGGATTTAATGTTCCAGGGATTGGGAGCCCCAGGCCGCTGTCTCACCAAGGGCGCACTGCACTGGGGGCTCCAGACAGTCGCGCCCTGGCCCAGCCTGGAGCCCTGGGCCAGTGGCGCCGGAGCCATGAGTCCTGTAGCGATAAGGTCCCTCCTGCACTCAGCTAGGACGCAGTCCTGCTCCCTCTGCCCCTCGAGCCTCACAGAGAGGAAGGTGGGCCTCCTGCTGCAGTCGAGGTCTCCGGACGCCGGGTCCGGGGTGCTGTCCCGCCTTACCGTGGCTTCTCTGGGCTGCTCCCCTCTCGCACAGTACCTGCCTGCGCACAGCCTAGAGTGGAGCTCAGCAAAGTCCGTGGGACTCGGCCAGTGGTCCTGACACCTCGGGGACTAGGGGGATGGAGCTCAAAATAGACCGGTAGCCTGAGTTTAAGCTGAGTTTTGTTTTGTTCTAGTGATTTTTTTTTTTTTATTAATTTTGACTGTGCGGGGTCTTCCTTGCTGTGTGAGCTCCTCTCGAGTTGCCGTCTGAGGGTCTGTCGTGGCGGCTGCCCTTGTTGCGGAGCTCGGGCTCCAGGGCGTGCGGGCTGCGGGGCTGCGGCACGTGGGCTCCGTGTTGGTGTCTCCCAGGCTCTAGACCACAGGCTCAGTAGCTGTGGTTGCTCTAAGGTGTGTAGGGTCTTCCCAGACCAGGAATTGAAACTGTGTGCCCTGCATTGGCAGGCGGATTTTTTTCCACTGAGCCACCAGGGAAGCCCCGAACTGAGTTTTGAGGATCTGTCTGGAAAACCTCTTGGCTGGAGTCCTGTGGAGGAGAGCAGGCTAGCCACTCAGTCTTGGTGCCTGTCCTCAAAGCCAGAGACAAATGTCCCAGGACTGGGTGGCCCTGAAATGTCTGCCCACATCCCGTGCAGGCTGACCTTAGCGCCTGAGGCCACGCGCCTGGCCTTAGCCGGCTGGCTCCACCCCTTCCCGGCACTTGCTTGCTTGGGCTCAGTGAGCACTCTCTCTGCCCTGTTCTTTCACCATTAGCCACTGACCGGAAGCCCAGGAGATCACTGAGCATGATGTCACAAGCCAGGGCATGATGGGATTTAATGTTCCAGGGATTGGGAGCCCCAGGCCGCTGTCTCACCAAGGGCGCACTGCACTGAGGAGTCCCAGATCTCGCCCCCAGGACCCCTGCCCTCCCCCGGCTGCCCCTCACCCCTCCCGGTCCTGTCTCTCTCCCCAGAAACCTGCGCCAGATCTTCCAGTCCCTGCCGCCCTTCATGGACATCCTCCTGCTGCTCCTCTTCTTCATGGTCATTTTTGCCATCCTAGGTGAGTTTTTCCTGCACCCTAGGTGTTCTCTGAAAGCAAACTTAATCGTTGAGAAGAAAAGGCACTTTGATGGTTTTATAAATTCAGGAAGGTTCTCAAAATGATAGAAACACCCATGGACTCCAGCTTAGGAAATAAGATATTGGGGAAAAAAAAAAATAGAAGCCACTTTGGGCCTTCCTTGGTAGCTCAGCTGGTGCAGTGTGGGAGACATCAGTTTGATTCCTGGGTCGGGAAGATCCCCTGGAGAAGGGGTAGGCTACCTACTCCAGTATTCGTGCCTGGAGAATCCTGTGGACAGAGGAGCCTGGCGGGCTGTAGTCCTTGGGGTTGCAAAGAGTTGGACGAGACTGAGCGACTAACACACACAACCCCCCACACTCCACACACCTCCCCACCCCCCATACCAAGAGGTGAGTGCTGTTTGCCAAGGAAATAGACAGGGGCACCTCACCCAGCCTGGGGGCTTCCCCTGTAGCTCAGCCAGTAAAAAGTCGGCCTGCAATGCAGGAGGCGCCAGTTCAATTCCTGGTTTGGGAAGATCCCTTGGGGAGGGTATAGGCTACCCACTCCAGTGTTCTTAGGCTTCCTGGTGGTCATCCCAAGCCAGAGACAAATGTCCCAGGACTGGGTGGCCCTGAAATGTCTGCCCACATCCCGTGCAGGCTGACCTTAGCGCCTGAGGCCACGCGCCTGGCCTTAGCCGGCTGGCTCCACCCCTTCCCGGCACTTGCTTGCTTGGGCTCAGTGAGCACTCTCTCTGCCCTGTTCTTTCACCATTAGCCACTGACCGGAAGCCCAGGAGATCACTGAGCATGATGTCACAAGCCAGGGCATGATGGGATTTAATGTTCCAGGGATTGGGAGCCCCAGGCCGCTGTCTCACCAAGGGCGCACTGCACTGAGGAGTCCCAGATCTCGCCCCCAGGACCCCTGCCCTCCCCCGGCTGCCCCTCACCCCTCCCGGTCCTGTCTCTCTCCCCAGAAACCTCGCCAGATCTTCCAGTCCCTGCCGCCCTTCATGGACATCCTCCTGCTGCTCCTCTTCTTCATGGTCATTTTTGCCATCCTAGGTGAGTTTTTCCTGCACCCTAGGTGTTCTCTGAAAGCAAACTTAATCGTTGAGAAGAAAAGGCACTTTGATGGTTTTATAAATTCAGGAAGGTTCTCAAAATGATAGAAACACCCATGGACTCCAGCTTAGGAAATAAGATATTGGGGAAAAAAAAAAATAGAAGCCACTTTGGGCCTTCCTTGGTAGCTCAGCTGGTGCAGTGTGGGAGACATCAGTTTGATTCCTGGGTCGGTAAGATCCCCTGGAGAAGGGGTAGGCTACCTACTCCAGTATTCGTGCCTGGAGAATCCTGTGGACAGAGGAGCCTGGCGGGCTGTAGTCCTTGGGGTTGCAAAGAGTTGGACGAGACTGAGCGACTAACACACACAACCCCCCACACTCCACACACCTCCCCACCCCCCATACCAAGAGGTGAGTGCTGTTTGCCAAGGAAATAGACAGGGGCACCTCACCCAGCCTGGGGGCTTCCCCTGTAGCTCAGCCAGTAAAAAGTCGGCCTGCAATGCAGGAGGCGCCAGTTCAATTCCTGGTTTGGGAAGATCCCTTGGGGAGGGTATAGGCTACCCACTCCAGTGTTCTTAGGCTTCCCTGGTGGCTCAGATGGTAAAGAATCCACCTGCAGTGTGGAGACCTGGGTTCGATCCCTAGGTTGGGAAGATTCCCCTGGAGAAGGGAAATATTACCGACTCCAGGATTCTTGTTTGGAGAATTCCCTGGCCCGTCCATGGGTCGCAGAGAGTCAGGACATGACTGAGTGACTTTGACTTTGCAGCCTTTCTTGATCTCAGGTCCCTTTTGCTCCCGGGTGTGCCCCTGGCCTTTGTTCGTGTTGCTGCGTGGACGTGCAGGCCGTTCATGCTCACTGCATGTCGTGATCCGATACGTGAATGTGCCCATGTTTACTGATCACCTCTTCTGGTGGTGGGCATTTTTCTCTATCCCAGATGCACTGCTCTGAACATTCTCGTGCCTTTCCCAGCTCACATGCAGGAGAGTTTCTCTACTGCGTGTGCCTGGAACCCTGAGGTCTGCATACTTCAGCTTCCCTAGGCATAAAAGCAACTGTGAGGAGGCTTTCCTCTTCCGATGAGATCAAGTGTTGATGCGACTCCCAGTTCAGACATGAGGCTCAGACAGCGGCGGTCTCAGGACGTCCCTGGTTCTTCCACGGCAGAGACCGTGGGGTCAGAGGGCCCTGATTCTGAGGCCCCACCCGTGCCGAACCCCCGGCCTTTGTGACCGTTCTGCCCCCAGCCACTGACTCCCACTTACCCACCCCCCACCTCACTCTCAGTAGAATTTCCTTGGTGTTCCAAGGGGCTTGCTTCCCCTAGTGGGGGGGTTTCAGGTTTTCAAGAGCTCAAGGGAATGGCCCACTCCCAGAGGGAGGAAGTTAATGGGGCCTGCCTGGGACACGTGGCTGCAGGGCCGTGGCAGGGGCTGTTTGCAGTTGTTACCTGGCTGTCATGTTCTCAGAACCAGAGGCTGCAAATCAGCAGTCTGGGTTCCAGACCCAGCCTACGGATGAGTTTTGTTTGCTCCTAACATGAGCGACTAACACACACAACCCCCCACACTCCACACCCCTCCCCAACCCCCCATACCAAGAGGTGAGTGCTGTTTGCCAAGGAAATAGACAGGGGCACCTCACCCAGCCTGGGGGCTTCCCCTGTAGCTCAGCCAGTAAAAAGTCGGCCTGCAATGCAGGAGGCGCCAGTTCAATTCCTGGTTTGGGAAGATCCCTTGGGGAGGGTATAGGCTACCCACTCCAGTGTTCTTAGGCTTCCCTGGTGGCTCAGATGGTAAAGAATCCACCTGCAGTGTGGAGACCTGGGTTCGATCCCTAGGTTGGGAAGATTCCCCTGGAGAAGGGAAATATTACCGACTCCAGGATTCTTGTTTGGAGAATTCCCTGGCCCGTCCATGGGTCGCAGAGAGTCAGGACATGACTGAGTGACTTTGACTTTGCAGCCTTTCTTGATCTCAGGTCCCTTTTGCTCCCGGTGTGCCCCTGGCCTTTGTTCGTGTTGCTGCGTGGACGTGCAGGCCGTTCATGCTCACTGCATGTCGTGATCCGATACGTGAATGTGCCCATGTTTACTGATCACCTCTTCTGGTGGTGGGCATTTTTCTCTATCCCAGATGCACTGCTCTGAACATTCTCGTGCCTTTCCCAGCTCACATGCAGGAGAGTTTCTCTACTGCGTGTGCCTGGAACCCTGAGGTCTGCATACTTCAGCTTCCCTAGGCATAAAAGCAACTGTGAGGAGGCTTTCCTCTTCCGATGAGATCAAGTGTTGATGCGACTCCCAGTTCAGACATGAGGCTCAGACAGCGGCGGTCTCAGGACGTCCCTGGTTCTTCCACGGCAGAGACCGTGGGGTCAGAGGGCCCTGATTCTGAGGCCCCACCCGTGCCGAACCCCCGGCCTTTGTGACCGTTCTGCCCCCAGCCACTGACTCCCACTTACCCACCCCCCACCTCACTCTCAGTAGAATTTCCTTGGTGTTCCAAGGGGCTTGCTTCCCCTAGTGGGGGGGTTTCAGGTTTTCAAGAGCTCAAGGGAATGGCCCACTCCCAGAGGGAGGAAGTTAATGGGGCCTGCCTGGGACACGTGGCTGCAGGGCCGTGGCAGGGGCTGTTTGCAGTTGTTACCTGGCTGTCATGTTCTCAGAACCAGAGGCTGCAAATCAGCAGTCTGGGTTCCAGACCCAGCCTACGGATGAGTTTTGTTTGCTCTGAAAGTGTTGAACCAGATTTTTATGTTATTTTATTTTTTCAAGATTTTTTGATGTGGACCACTTTTTTATGTCTTTATTGAATTTGTTACAGTATTGCTTCTATTTATATATATATATATATTTTTTTTTTTTTTTGAGCACGAGACATGTGGAATTCCTGACCATCTTAGCTCCCTGACCGTCTTTTTTTTTTTTAATTTATTTATTTATTTTGGTGGGGGGGATGGGGAGGGAGGGGGTTGGGTGGTCCACTTCTATTGGTCTTTCATTTATCTATTTTCATCCGTCTTTGTTCTTTTGGCCCATGTGGGCCTCCCATCACAGTGGCCTCTGTTGTCGCAGAGCACTGGCTCTGGGCGCATGCACTCCAGAGCTCTGGCTTGGTAATTGGACACATTGGTCCAGCCACTCCACGGCGCGTGGGATCTTCCCAGGCCAGGGATTGAATGGGCACCCCTCGCACTGCAAAGCGGTGTCCTTACCCACTGGACCACCAGGGAAGCCCCCTGACCATCTTTCTGGGCTTCATATATATGTCTTAATATACAGTATTTATCTTCCTCTTTATGACATACTTCATTCTGTATAATAGGCTCCAAGTTCACCCACCTTATTAGAACTGACTCAAAGGCATTTCTTTTTTATGGCTGTGTACCACAGCTTCTTTATCCATTCATCTGTCACTGGGCATCTAGGTTGCTTCCACGTTCTAACTATTGTCTAAGTGCCGCAGTGAACAATGGGGTTGTATGTGTCTTTTTTCAATTTTGATTTCTGAGGTAGATGCCTAGAGGTGGAATTGCTGGGTCACATGGTGCTTCTATTTCTAGGTTTTTTTTTTTTATTTATTTTTTGGGGGGTGGGGTGGGGAGGGAGGGGAGCAGGCGGGCCACTTCTATTGGTCTTTCATTTCTCTATTTTCATCCATCTTTGTTCCTTGGCCCGTGTGGGCCTCCCATTGCGGTGGCCTCTGTTGTTGCAGAGCACCGGCTCTGAGCGCATGCGCTCCAGAGCTCCGGCTGGGTAATTGGACACATCGGTCCAGCCGCTCCGCGGCACGTGGGATCTTCCCAGGCCAGGGATTGAACTGGCGCCCCTTGCACTGCAAGGCGGTGTCCTTACCCACTGGACCACCAGGGAAGCCCCTATTTCTAGTTTTTTGAAGGATCTCCGTAGTGTCTTCCATAGCGGCTGTATCAACTTAAATTCCCACCCACAGTGCAAGAGGGTTCCCCTTTCTCCACACCCTCTCCAGCATGTAATGTTTGTAGACTTTCCGATGATGGCCATTCTGACTGGTGTGAGATGATACCTCATTGTAGTTCTGATTTGCGTTTCTCTAATAATGAGCAGAGTTGAGCATCTTTTCATGTGTTTGTTGGCCATCTGTATTTCTCCTTTGGAGAGAGGTCTGTTTAGCTCTTCTGCACACTTTTTGATTGGGTTGTTTGTTTTTTTGATACTGAGTTATATGAGCTGCTTGTATATTTTGGAAATTAATCCTTTGTCAGTTATTTCATTTGCTATTATTTTCTCCCATTCTGAGAGTTGTCTTTTCTCCTTGTTTATGGTTTCTTTTGCTGTGCAAAAGCTTTTAAGTTTAATTAGGTCCCACTTGTTTATTTTTTTATTTCCATTACTCTAGGAGGAGGGTCATAGAAGATCTTGCTTTGATTTATGTCATCAAGTGTTCTGCCTATGTTTTCCTGTAAGAGTTTTATAATTTCTGGTCTCATATTTATGTCTTTAATCCATTTTGAGTGTATCTTTGTGTATGGTATTATTAGATAGTGTTCCAACTTCATTCTTTTACATGTAGCTGTGCAATTTTCCCAGCACCACTTACTGAAGAGGGTGTCTTTGCCCCATCGTATATTTTTGCCTCCTTTGTCAAAAATGAGGTACCCATAAGTGTCTGTGTTTAAGTGGGTTTATCTCTGGGCTCTCTGTCTTGTTCCGTTTTTGTGTATTTCTGTTTTTGTGCCAGTACCGTACTGTCTGGATGACTGTTGCTTTGTAGTATAGTCTGAAGTCAGGAAAGATGATTCCTCCAGCTCCATTCTTGATGGCCTCTGTTGTTGCAGAGCACCGGCTCTGGAGCGCATGCTCAGGCTCAGTAATTGGACACATCGGTCCAGCCGCTCCGCGGCACGTGGGATCTTCCCAGGCCAGGGATTGAACTGGCGCCCCTTGCACTGCAAGGCGGTGTCCTTACCCACTGGACCACCAGGGAAGCCCCTATTTCTAGTTTTTTGAAGGATCTCCGTAGTGTCTTCCATAGCGGCTGTATCAACTTAAATTCCCACCCACAGTGCAAGAGGGTTCCCCTTTCTCCACACCCTCTCCAGCATGTAATGTTTGTAGACTTTCCGATGATGGCCATTCTGACTGGTGTGAGATGATACCTCATTGTAGTTCTGATTTGCGTTTCTCTAATAATGAGCAGAGTTGAGCATCTTTTCATGTGTTTGTTGGCCATCTGTATTTCTCCTTTGGAGAGAGGTCTGTTTAGCTCTTCTGCACACTTTTTGATTGGGTTGTTTGTTTTTTTGATACTGAGTTATATGAGCTGCTTGTATATTTTGGAAATTAATCCTTTGTCAGTTATTTCATTTGCTATTATTTTCTCCCATTCTGAGAGTTGTCTTTTCTCCTTGTTTATGGTTTCTTTTGCTGTGCAAAAGCTTTTAAGTTTAATTAGGTCCCACTTGTTTATTTTTTTATTTCCATTACTCTAGGAGGAGGGTCATAGAAGATCTTGCTTTGATTTATGTCATCAAGTGTTCTGCCTATGTTTTCCTGTAAGAGTTTTATAATTTCTGGTCTCATATTTATGTCTTTAATCCATTTTGAGTGTATCTTTGTGTATGGTATTATTAGATAGTGTTCCAACTTCATTCTTTTACATGTAGCTGTGCAATTTTCCCAGCACCACTTACTGAAGAGGGTGTCTTTGCCCCATCGTATATTTTTGCCTCCTTTGTCAAAAATGAGGTACCCATAAGTGTCTGTGTTTAAGTGGGTTTATCTCTGGGCTCTCTGTCTTGTTCCGTTTTTGTGTATTTCTGTTTTTGTGCCAGTACCGTACTGTCTGGATGACTGTTGCTTTGTAGTATAGTCTGAAGTCAGGAAAGATGATTCCTCCAGCTCCATTCTTTCTCAAGACTGCTTTGGTCGTCCGGGGTCTTTTGTCCACGGCTGGCAGGACTCGTGTGTTTTCTTTTTGGGAACTGTCATGGTCCTTTTTTATATTCCATAGACCCTCGAGGCTGCCTCGTTGATTGTACGGTTTTAATCTGCAGCTCGTACTGCAGGTGGGAAGCTTTAGTGTCCTCTTCCTCAGCCACCCTGCCCCTGGGTTTCAGTTGTGACCTTATCCTCACCTCCGGCGTGAGAGTCGTGCACCAGGGCTCGGTCCTGAGGCTGCCCTAGAGGACTGGGTTGGTCCTAGTGAGGGCCAACTGTAGAGGTGGCACAGCTGGTTAAGTCACAGGGGCCCTGGCAGAACCAGGTATTCAGGGCAGCCGGCGGCTCGGGTAGCTGGAAGGGTGGCGCTCTGGGAGGGACTGGCAGTCCCCTCAGCCTTCCTGCCTGGAGAGGTCCCCGGACAGAGAAGCCTGGCCGGCCGCAGTCCAAAGGGTCTCAGAGGGCCCTGCACAGATGGAGGACTTTTCCTAGCCTCTAGCCGTTCTGTCCCGGTGGGGACCACAGGTGGAGGTGGGGTGGTTTCTTGGCTCGCGGGGGCCCGGCACGTGTGGGTTACGCAGACACCCTGGCGGCTCTTGTCACAGGGGAGGCGGTGCCGTCAGGGCGTTTTCTAGCCTGCGGCAGCTCTGCCCCTGTGAGGGCCGAGCGTGAAGGAGGCGCAGTGGCTTGGGTTGCAGGGACCCTGGTGGTGCCAGTGTGCAGGGCTCGGTCTGGTGTGGGGTCATGGCGCCTTTCTCCAGGATCTGGTGTGCCCAAAGGTTGGTTTGTGCCCTCTAGAGTCTGTGTGCCCATTCCCGTGAGGCGGGCCTGGAGTCCAGCCAACGGCGACCCCTTTCAAGAAGACGTACGCCACACGCCGCACTGCCAGGGCTGCTGCCGGGCCCTGCTGACCTGTGCCTTCGCAGGAGACGTGTCTGTGTTTAAGTGGGTTTATCTCTGGGCTCTCTGTCTTGTTCCGTTTTTGTGTATTTCTGTTTTTGTGCCAGTACCGTACTGTCTGGATGACTGTTGCTTTGTAGTATAGTCTGAAGTCAGGAAAGATGATTCCTCCAGCTCCATTCTTTCTCAAGACTGCTTTGGTCGTCCGGGGTCTTTTGTCCACGGCTGGCAGGACTCGTGTGTTTTCTTTTTGGGAACTGTCATGGTCCTTTTTTATATTCCATAGACCCTCGAGGCTGCCTCGTTGATTGTACGGTTTTAATCTGCAGCTCGTACTGCAGGTGGGAAGCTTTAGTGTCCTCTTCCTCAGCCACCCTGCCCCTGGGTTTCAGTTGTGACCTTATCCTCACCTCCGCGTGAGAGTCGTGCACCAGGGCTCGGTCCTGAGGCTGCCCTAGAGGACTGGGTTGGTCCTAGTGAGGGCCAACTGTAGAGGTGGCACAGCTGGTTAAGTCACAGGGGCCCTGGCAGAACCAGGTATTCAGGGCAGCCGGCGGCTCGGGTAGCTGGAAGGGTGGCGCTCTGGGAGGGACTGGCAGTCCCCTCAGCCTTCCTGCCTGGAGAGGTCCCCGGACAGAGAAGCCTGGCCGGCCGCAGTCCAAAGGGTCTCAGAGGGCCCTGCACAGATGGAGGACTTTTCCTAGCCTCTAGCCGTTCTGTCCCGGTGGGGACCACAGGTGGAGGTGGGGTGGTTTCTTGGCTCGCGGGGGCCCGGCACGTGTGGGTTACGCAGACACCCTGGCGGCTCTTGTCACAGGGGAGGCGGTGCCGTCAGGGCGTTTTCTAGCCTGCGGCAGCTCTGCCCCTGTGAGGGCCGAGCGTGAAGGAGGCGCAGTGGCTTGGGTTGCAGGGACCCTGGTGGTGCCAGTGTGCAGGGCTCGGTCTGGTGTGGGGTCATGGCGCCTTTCTCCAGGATCTGGTGTGCCCAAAGGTTGGTTTGTGCCCTCTAGAGTCTGTGTGCCCATTCCCGTGAGGCGGGCCTGGAGTCCAGCCAACGGCGACCCCTTTCAAGAAGACGTACGCCACACGCCGCACTGCCAGGGCTGCTGCCGGGCCCTGCTGACCTGTGCCTTCGCAGGAGACCCTCAGCAGACCCTCCCAGGCAGGGTGGCGGGCCTGCGGGCAGTAGTATTCCGGGTGGCCCTCGGTGCTGCCGCGTGTTGCCAGGCCTCCCTCGGAGCTGTCTCGGAGCTGGGGTGGTGGGCATGGCCTGTGCAAGTCCCTCTCTGTGAGCTGCTTACGGGCTGAGAAGTGCTCTTTCTCTGTATTGCCTGCCTTTCCAAGATTCCGCAGCTCCCCCGTGGTCCTGCCTGGGAAGCAGCTTCCCTGGGCAGGGAGTCTCTTCTCCCTGCCTCCCTCGGGTGCACGCTTCTGTCCCACAGTCCTTCGTCTCTTCTTTTCCCATTTTATGTCTCTATCCTTTTCCTACCTCATTCCAGGGAGCCAGACTTACCCACTGGAGGCCTGGGGTCTTCTGTGGTCGCCTAGGGGCTGCATGTCGGAGTTGTTCCATATCTTGATGGGTTTTTAATAAATTTGTTGGGAAGCTGGAAGTCTCCCTATTTTATTTTTTCTGCCATCTTGGAATCTGAATGTTGAGGTTTTTGGGGGTTTTTTTTGGCCACTTCTATTGGTCTTTCATTTGTCTATTTTCATCCATCTATGTTCTTTGGCCCGTGTGGGCCTCCCATTGCGGTGGCCTCTGTTGTCACAGAGCACCGGCTCTGGGCGCATGCGCTCCAGAGCTCCGGCTCGGTAGTTGGACACATCGGTCCAGCCGCTCCACGGCACACGGGATCTTCCCAGGCCAGGGATCGAACTGGCGCCCCTTGCACTGCAAGGCGGTGTCCTTACCCACTGGACCACCAGGGAAACCGTGAATGTTGAGTTTTAGGCCAGCTTTTTCTCTGTCCTCTTTCACCTTCCTCAAGAGGCTCTTTGGTTCCTCATAAAATGATTTGGGGGCTTCCCCAAACATCCATTTTATTGGCATGCAATTGTTCACAGTACTCTCTTACGATTCTTGGTATTTCTGTGGAGTCAGTTGTAACTTCTCCTTTTTCATTTTTATTTTTACTGATTTGAGTCCTCTCCCTTTTTTTCTTGATGAGTCGGCTAAAGGTTTGTCTTGTTTATCTTTTCAGAGAGCCAAATTTTAGTTTCATTCATCTTTGTGATTATTTTCTCTGTCTCTATTTCATTGATTTCTGCCCTGATCTTTATAATTTCCTTCCTTCCATTAAGCTTAGGTTTTGTTGGTTCTGCTTTCTCTAGTTGTTTTAGGTGTAAGGTTAGGTTGTTTGAGATTTTTCTTGTTTCTTAAGGTAAGATTGTGTTGCTTTAAACTGCCCTCTCAGTACTGTTTTTGCTGTCTCCCATTTGTTTTGGACTGTTGTGCTTTCATTTTCATGTGTCTCTAGGTATTTTTTGTTTCTTCTCTGATTTCTCCAGTGATCCAGCGGTTGTTTGGTAGCATGTTGTTTATCAGCACATGCTTGTGTTCCTTAGGGTATTTGCCTTGTAGTTTATTTCTAATCTCATAGGGTTGTGATCAGCAAATATGCTTGTTATTATTTTGAGTTTTAATTTTACCAAGGTTCACCTTGTGGCCCAATGTGTGGTCAATCCTGGAGCATGTTCTCTGTGCACTTGAACAAAATGTGTAGTGTGCTGCTTTTGGATGGAATACTCTAAATATCAAGTCCAACTCGTCTAAAGTGTCATTTAAGGGTTAGGGTTGCTTTATTGCTTTTCTGTCTGGATGATCTACCCATTGATGAAAGTGGAGTATTTAAGTTCCCCACTGTTACTGTGTTACTATTGATTTCTCCTTTTATGTTTTTACTATTTATCTTACATCTTGAGGTGTTCCTATGTGGGGTGCATATACATTTATAATTATATCTTCTTCTTGAATTGAACCCTTGATCATTATGTAGTGTGCTTTTTTGTCTCTAATTAAACAGTCTTTGTTTTAGAATCTATTTTGTCTGATAAGAGTATTGCTACTCCAACTTTCTTATGGTTGCCATTTGCATGAAATACCTTCTCTCATCCCCTTACTTTCAGTCTTTAAGTGTCCCTCGGTATGAAGTGGGTCTTTTGTAGACAACATATATATAGCTATGTTTTTGTATCCACTCAGCCAGTCTATGTCTTTTGGTTGGTGCACATAATCCATTTACATTTAAGGTAATTATCATTATGTATGATCCTATCTCCATTTTGTTAATTGTTAATTGAGTTTATTTTTAGTAGATCTGTTCTGTCTCTTGTGTTTTCTGCCTAGAGAAGTTCCTTTAGCATTTGTTGTAAAGCTGGTTTGGTGGTGCTGAATTCTCTTAACTTTTGCTTCTGAAAAGCTTTTGATTTCTCCATCACATCTGAGTGAGAGTCTTGCTGGATAGAGTATTCTTGATTGTAGGTTCTTCCCTTTCATCACTTGGAATATATTGTGCCTTTCCCTTCTGGCGTGTAGAGTTTCTGTTGAGAAATTGGCTGATAACTTTATAAGTTTTCCCTTATATGTTATTTGTCTTTTCACTTGTTGCTTTTAACAGTTTGTCTTTTTGTCAGTTTGATTACTGTGTGTCTTGGTGTATTCTTCATTGGATTTATCCTACCTGGAACTCTGTGCTTCCTGGACATGGTTGACTATTTCCTTTTTCATATTAGGGAGGTCTTCAGCTGTTATCTCATCAAATATTTTCTTGGGTCCTTTCTCTCTCTTTTCTTCTTCTAGAACCTCTTTACCGTGCATATTGGTACATTTAATGTTGTCCCAGAGGTCTCTTAGGCTGTCTTCATTTGTCTTCATTCTTATTTCTATGTTCTATTTTGCAGCATTGATTTCCACCATTCTGTCTTCCAGGTCACTTACTCATTCTTCTGCCTCAGTTATTCTGCTCTTGGTTCCTTCTAGTGTATTGTTCATCTCTGTTTGATTCTTCTAGTTGTCCATTATAATTTATATTCCTATGTGGGGTGCATATACATTTATAATTATATCTTCTTCTTGAATTGAACCCTTGATCATTATGTAGTGTGCTTTTTTGTCTCTAATTAAACAGTCTTTGTTTTAGAATCTATTTTGCCTGATATGACTATTGCTACTCCAGCTTTCTTATAATTTCTATTTGCATGAAATACCTTCTTTCATCCCCTTATTTTCAGTCTATAAGTGTTACTTGGTATGAAGTGGGTCTTTTGTAGACAGCATATATATGGCCTTGTTTTTGTATCCACTCAGCCAGTCCATGTCTTTTGGTTGGTGCATTTAATCCATTTACATTTAAGGTAATTATCCATGTATATGATCTTATCGCTATTTTGTTAATTGTTAATTGAGTTTATTTTTAGTAGATCTGTTCTGTCTCTTGTGTTTTCTGCCTAGAGAAGTTCCTTTAGCATTTGTTGTAAAGCTGGTTTGGTGGTGCTGAATTCTCTTAACTTTTGCTTCTGAAAAGCTTTTGATTTCTCCATCACATCTGAGTGAGAGTCTTGCTGGATAGAGTATTCTTGATTGTAGGTTCTTCCCTTTCATCACTTGGAATATATTGTGCCTTTCCCTTCTGGCGTGTAGAGTTTCTGTTGAGAAATTGGCTGATAACTTTATAAGTTTTCCCTTATATGTTATTTGTCTTTTCACTTGTTGCTTTTAACAGTTTGTCTTTTTGTCAGTTTGATTACTGTGTGTCTTGGTGTATTCTTCATTGGATTTATCCTACCTGGAACTCTGTGCTTCCTGGACATGGTTGACTATTTCCTTTTTCATATTAGGGAGGTCTTCAGCTGTTATCTCATCAAATATTTTCTTGGGTCCTTTCTCTCTCTTTTCTTCTTCTAGAACCTCTTTACCGTGCATATTGGTACATTTAATGTTGTCCCAGAGGTCTCTTAGGCTGTCTTCATTTGTCTTCATTCTTATTTCTATGTTCTATTTTGCAGCATTGATTTCCACCATTCTGTCTTCCAGGTCACTTACTCATTCTTCTGCCTCAGTTATTCTGCTCTTGGTTCCTTCTAGTGTATTGTTCATCTCTGTTTGTTCTTTAGTTCTTCATAGGTCCTTGGAAAACATTCCTCTCATCTTCTCCATTCTGTTTCTGAGATCCTGGATCGTCATCAGTATCATCATTCTGAATTATTTTTCTGGGAGGTTGCCTGTCTCCACTTCATTTAGTTCTTTTTTCTGGAGATTTATCTTGTTCCTTCATCTGGGATATCTATTTTTTTCATTTTGAGTAGCTTTCTGTGATTGTAGTATTAGTTCCAGAGGCTGATGGGATTATAGTTCTTGTTTCTTTCTTTTTTTTTTTTTAAAGATTTATTTATTTATTTATTTTGAGCGGGGGTCGGGTTGGGGAGGGAGGGGAGTGGGCGGGCCACTTCCATTGGTCTTTCATTTGTCTGTTTTCATCCGTCTTTGTTCTTTGGCCCGTGCAGGCCTCCCATCGCGGTGGCGTCTGTCATTGCAGAGTGCCGGCTCTGGGCGCATGCGCTCCAGAGCTCCGGCTCGGTGATTGGACACATTGGTCCAGCCGCTCTGCGGCATGTGGGATCTTCCCAGGCCAGGGATCGAACCGGCGCCCCTTGCAGTGCAAGGTGGTGTCCTTACCCACTGGACCACCAGGGGAAGCCCTAGTTCTTGTTTCTTCTGTCTGCCTTCTTTTAAGGTAAGTTCTGTTCAGTCACTCAGTTGTGTCCAACTCTCTGCACCCTCATGAACTGTGCCACACTAGGCTTCCCTGTCTTTCACTGTCTTCCAGAGCTTGCTCAGACTCAAATCTGTTAACGCATTGATGCCATCCAACCATCTCGTCCTCTGTCATCCCCTGCTCCTCCTGTCTTCAATCTTTCCCAGAATCAGGGTCTTTTCCAGTGAGTCGTATCTTCGCATCAGGTGGCCAGAGTATTGGAGCTTCAGCTTCAGCCTCAGGCCTTCCTTCCAATGACTATTCAGAGTTGATTTCCTTTAGGATTAACTGGTTTGATCTCCTTAGAGCCCAAGGGACTCTCAAGAGCCTTCTCCAGCCCCCCAGTTGAAAGGCGTCAATTCTTCAGCACTCAGCCTTGTCTATGGTTCCGCTCTCACATCCATACCTGGCTACTGGAAAAACCATAACTGAGTATATGAACTTTTGTTGGCAAAGTGATGTCTCTGCTTTTTAATGCACTATCTAGGTTTACTGTAGCTTTTCTTCCAAGGAGCAAACATTTTTTAATTTCATGGCTACAGTCACCATCCACAGTGATTTTGGAGTCCAAGGAAATAAAGTCTGTCACTATTTCCATTTTTTGCCCATCTATTTGCCATGCAGTGATGGGACTGGATGCCATGATATTCGTTGTTTTCTTTCTTTCTTTCTTTTTTTTTTTTTTAAATTTTGGCCTCTTTTATTGTTTTTTTTATTTATTTTCATCCATCTTTATTTGGCTTGTGTGGGCCTCCCACTGCAGTGATACTCATTTTTGAATGTTGAGTTTTAGGCCAGCTTTTTCACTCTTCTCTCTCACCTTCATCAAGAGGCTCTTTAGTTCCTCTTTGCTTTCTGCCATAAGAGTGGTGTCATCTGCATACCTAAGGTTATTGGTATTTCTCTTGGCAATCTTGATTCTTGCTTATGATTCATCTAGCCTGGCATTTCACGTGATGTACCCTGCATATAAGTTAAATAAGCAGGGTGACAATATACAGCCTTGACATACTCCTTTCTCAGTTTGGAACCAGTTTGTTGTGGTGAGGGCACAAGACTTGTACATACTTCTGATGGGAGGGCCTGGCTGTTGGGGAAGCTGCGTGCTCCCTCCCTATTACTTGTTTGCCCTGAGGCAGCTCAGTCCTGGAGTCTGTAGGCATATATGGTAGGGCTAGTGGGGACCTCCAGGAGGGCCCCTGCCGTGACGCAGCTCCCAGGACTGTTGCTGTCAGTGCCCCGTCCCGTGGCAGGCCACTGCCGACCCACCCCTTCACAGGAGACTCTCAGACTCTCCCAGGTGGGTCTGAGTCTCTTGTGGGGTCACTGCTCCTGTCCCCTGGGTCCTGGGGCACACAAGATTTTGTTTATGCCTTCCAAGAGTCTGTTTCCCCAAGTCCTGTGGCAGCTCTGGAATCCAGTCCCGCTGACCTTCAAAGTCAGATTTCCTGGGGATTCCCAGTCCTTTGGCCAAATCCCCAGGCTGGGGAACCTGATACGGAGCCTAGAGCCCTCACTACAGCGTGAGAACTTCTTTGGTGGTACGGTCTCCAGCTTGTGGTCGCCCAGCCGGCAGGAAGAGGATTCAGTTTTTATTAAAGTTGTTCCCCTCCTGCTGTTTTGTTGTGGCTTCTCCTTTGTCCTTGGATGTGGGTACCTGCTTTTGGTGGGTTCTAGTGTCTTACTTTCAGTGGTTGTTCAATAGCTAGTTGCAATTTTGGTTCTCTGACAGGAGACGATGAGCGCACATCCTTCTACTCCACTACCTCAATCTCGTCTCCTCTGCCTTTTCTGAGTCCAGCTTGTACATCTGGACGTTCTTGGTTCACGCGCTGTTGAAGCCTAGCTTGAAGGATTTTGAGCATTACATTATTCATTATGAAATGAATACAATTGTACAGTAGTTTGAACATTCTTTGGCATTGCCCTTCTTTGGGATTGGAACGAAAACTGGCCTATTCCAGTCCTGTGGCCACTGCTAGCTTTGGAGCACTTTCACTTGGCAATCTTGATTCTTGCTTATGATTCATCTAGCCTGGCATTTCACGTGATGTACCCTGCATATAAGTTAAATAAGCAGGGTGACAATATACAGCCTTGACATACTCCTTTCTCAGTTTGGAACCAGTTTGTTGTGGTGAGGGCACAAGACTTGTACATACTTCTGATGGGAGGGCCTGGCTGTTGGGGAAGCTGCGTGCTCCCTCCCTATTACTTGTTTGCCCTGAGGCAGCTCAGTCCTGGAGTCTGTAGGCATATATGGTAGGGCTAGTGGGGACCTCCAGGAGGGCCCCTGCCGTGACGCAGCTCCCAGGACTGTTGCTGTCAGTGCCCCGTCCCGTGGCAGGCCACTGCCGACCCACCCCTTCACAGGAGACTCTCAGACTCTCCCAGGTGGGTCTGAGTCTCTTGTGGGGTCACTGCTCCTGTCCCCTGGGTCCTGGGGCACACAAGATTTTGTTTATGCCTTCCAAGAGTCTGTTTCCCCAAGTCCTGTGGCAGCTCTGGAATCCAGTCCCGCTGACCTTCAAAGTCAGATTTCCTGGGGATTCCCAGTCCTTTGGCCAAATCCCCAGGCTGGGGAACCTGATACGGAGCCTAGAGCCCTCACTACAGCGTGAGAACTTCTTTGGTGGTACGGTCTCCAGCTTGTGGTCGCCCAGCCGGCAGGAAGAGGATTCAGTTTTTATTAAAGTTGTTCCCCTCCTGCTGTTTTGTTGTGGCTTCTCCTTTGTCCTTGGATGTGGGTACCTGCTTTTGGTGGGTTCTAGTGTCTTACTTTCAGTGGTTGTTCAATAGCTAGTTGCAATTTTGGTTCTCTGACAGGAGACGATGAGCGCACATCCTTCTACTCCACTACCTCAATCTCGTCTCCTCTGCCTTTTCTGAGTCCAGCTTGTACATCTGGACGTTCTTGGTTCACGCGCTGTTGAAGCCTAGCTTGAAGGATTTTGAGCATTACATTATTCATTATGAAATGAATACAATTGTACAGTAGTTTGAACATTCTTTGGCATTGCCCTTCTTTGGGATTGGAACGAAAACTGGCCTATTCCAGTCCTGTGGCCACTGCTAAGTTTTCCAAATTTTCTGGCATATCGAGTGTAGCACTTTAATAGCATCATCTGTTTTGAAATATCTGAAATAGCTCAGCTGGAATTCCATCACTACTACTAGCTTTGTTCATAGTAATATGTCCTAAGGCCCACTTGACTTCACACTCCAGGTTGTCTGGCAAAAGGCGAGTGATCACGCCATCGTGGTCATCAGGGTTATTAAGATCTTTTTTGTATAGTTCTTCTGTGTATTCTTGCCACCTCTTCTTAATATCTGCCATGGGAGATGAGTGCCGTGGTCCGAGGGCTAGCGCATTCTTTAGTACTACCCTTCTTGGGAATTGGGATGAGAATTGATGGTTCTAGTCTTGTGGCCGCTGCTAGATTTTCCAGATTTGTTGACAAATTGAATGCGACACCTGGACGGCATCATCCTTTAGGGTTTTGAATAGCTCTACTGGAATTCCGTTGGATCCACAAGCAATTTATTAACAGCAGGGCTTCCTAAAGCCCACTTGATTTTGAACTCCAGAATGTCTGGCTCTGGGTGACTGACCACACTGTTGTAGTAATCCAGTTCATTAAGATCTGTTTTGTACAGTTCTTCCATGTATTCTTTCCATCTCTTCTTGATCCCTTCAGGGTCTCCCGGGTCTCTACCATTTCTTTCCTTCATTGTTCCAATCTTTGGGAGAAATGTTCCCGTGGTATTTCAGATTTTCTTTAAGAGATCTCCCTTTCTGTTGTTTTTGTCCTTTTATTTATTTATTTATTTTAACATTTTATTTATTTATTTATTTATTTATTTATTTATTTTTGGCTATTCTGGGTTTTCACTGCTGCCATAGGCTCTTCAGTAGTTGCAGGGAGTGGGGGTTGCTCTCTAGTTGAGGTGAGCAGGCTTCCTGCTGCAGTGACTTCTCTTGTGGAACTCGGGCTCCAGGGCACACGGGCTTCAGTAGTGGTGGCACGTGGGCTGCATAGTTGCAGCTCTGAGGCTCTAGAGCACAGGCTCCATAGTTGTGGCTCACGGGCTTAGTTGCTCTTCAGTATGTGGAATCTTGCCAGATCAGGGATCGAACCCGTGTCTCCTGCATTGGCAGGTGAGCTCTTTACCACTGAGCTACCAGGGAAGCCCTGCTTTTGTCTATTTTTATGCACTGTTCATTGATGAAGGCCTTCTTGTCTCTCTTTGCTATTCTTTGGAACTCTGCATTTAGTTGGATGTGCCTTTCCTTTTCTCCCTTGCTTTTCACTTCTCTTCTTTCTTCAGCTATTTGTAAAGCCTCCTCAGATAACCACTTTGCCTTCTTGCTTTTCTTTTTCTTTGGGATGGTTTTGTTCCCTGTCTCCTGTACAGTATTACAGACCTCTGTCCATTGTTCTTCAGGCACACTGTTAACTAGATCTGATCCCTTGCCTCTGTCCATTACTTCCACTGCATATTCATAAGGGATTTGATTTAAGTCGAACCTAGCTGGCCTAGTGATTTTCCCTGCTTTCTTTAGTTTAAGCCTGAATTTTGCTACAAGAAGCTGATGATCTGATGAGCTCCAGTCAGCTCCAAGTCTTGTTTTCTTGTTTTTGCTGACTGTATACAGCTTCACCATCCTCAGGTATGAAGAATGTAATCAGTTTGATTACATGGTGATGCCCGTGTGTAAAGTTGTCTCTTATGTTGTTGAAAAAGGGTGTTTGCTGTGCCCAGTGCATTCTTGTGGCAGAACGCAGTTAGCCTTTGCCCTGCTTCACTCTGTCCTCCAAGGCCAACCCTGCCTGTTACTCCAGGTGTCTCTTGGCTTTCTTATTCTGCATTCTAATCCCCAGAGATGAGTAGGACATCTTTTGGGGGGTGTTAGTTCTAGAAGATCTTCTGGGTCCTCATAGAACTGATCAGCTTCTTTGGCATCAGTGGTAGGGGCATGGACTTGAATCACTGTGATGTTGAATGATCTGCCTTGGAAACGAACTGAGATCATTCTGTCATTTTGGAGGTTGCCCCCAGGTAGTGCATTTCAGACTCTTGTTGATGATGAGTGCTACTCTGTTTCTTCTAAGGGATGCTTGCCCACAGTTACAGATATAGTGGTCATCTGAAATACCTTCACCCATTCCCGTCCATTTTAGTTCACTGATTCCTAAGGTGTCAGTGTTTATTCTTACCCCCTCCTCCTTGACCATGTCCAGTTTACCTTGATTCATGGACCTCACACTCCAGGTTCCTGTTCGATACTGTTCTTCGCAGCACTGGACTTTACTGTCACCACTGGACACATCCACAGCTGAGCGCTGTTTCTGCTTTGGCCCCGCCGCTTCCTTCTTCCTGGAGTGGTAGTACTTCTCCTCGGCTTTTGGTATCGTATCTGCTTGTCCTTTCGTACACTTTGTGAGGTTCTCGCATACTGGGGTGGTTTGCTGTTCTCTCCCAGCGGAGCATGTTTTGTTCACAGCTCTCTGCCGTGACCCGTCCGTCTTGGCTGGCCCTGCAGGCATGACTTATAGCTTCACTTGAGTCACGCCACCCCCTTTGCCATGACAAGTAAGTGATCACATAAGGAGCAAGTACACAATACAGTATCAGTAACTGCAGTCGCCATGCCGTCCATCGGGCCTTTGTTTGGTTTTGCTGTTCCTGCAGTGTACCGCATGTGGGATCTTAGTTCCCTGACCAGGGATCAAACCCGAGCCCCCTGCAGTGGAAGCTTGGAGTCTTAACAGCGGGACCACCAAGGAGGTTCCCAACTAGCCTCTTTTGGAGCTTTGATGGCACTTGGATCACATTCCTGAATGGCAGCAGTTATCTGGAGCCTTCAGACGGAGCATGCGCTGAGCTCTGCTGCCGTCCCTACCACTCCTGGGCTTTCCCTCTGCCCCCCATGTGTTAGTACCTGTCTTTTATTCTGCATTCTAATCCCCAGAGATGAGTAGGACATCTTTTGGGGGGTGTTAGTTCTAGAAGATCTTCTGGGTCCTCATAGAACTGATCAGCTTCTTTGGCATCAGTGGTAGGGGCATGGACTTGAATCACTGTGATGTTGAATGATCTGCCTTGGAAACGAACTGAGATCATTCTGTCATTTTGGAGGTTGCCCCCAGGTAGTGCATTTCAGACTCTTGTTGATGATGAGTGCTACTCTGTTTCTTCTAAGGGATGCTTGCCCACAGTTACAGATATAGTGGTCATCTGAAATACCTTCACCCATTCCCGTCCATTTTAGTTCACTGATTCCTAAGGTGTCAGTGTTTATTCTTACCCCCTCCTCCTTGACCATGTCCAGTTTACCTTGATTCATGGACCTCACACTCCAGGTTCCTGTTCGATACTGTTCTTCGCAGCACTGGACTTTACTGTCACCACTGGACACATCCACAGCTGAGCGCTGTTTCTGTTTTGGGCCCCCGCTTCCTTCTTCCTGGAGTGGTAGTACTTCTCCTCGGCTTTTGGTATCGTATCTGCTTGTCCTTTCGTACACTTTGTGAGGTTCTCGCATACTGGGGTGGTTTGCTGTTCTCTCCCAGCGGAGCATGTTTTGTTCACAGCTCTCTGCCGTGACCCGTCCGTCTTGGCTGGCCCTGCAGGCATGACTTATAGCTTCACTTGAGTCACGCCACCCCCTTTGCCATGACAAGTAAGTGATCACATAAGGAGCAAGTACACAATACAGTATCAGTAACTGCAGTCGCCATGCCGTCCATCGGGCCTTTGTTTGGTTTTGCTGTTCCTGCAGTGTACCGCATGTGGGATCTTAGTTCCCTGACCAGGGATCAAACCCGAGCCCCCTGCAGTGGAAGCTTGGAGTCTTAACAGCGGGACCACCAAGGAGGTTCCCAACTAGCCTCTTTTGGAGCTTTGATGGCACTTGGATCACATTCCTGAATGGCAGCAGTTATCTGGAGCCTTCAGACGGAGCATGCGCTGAGCTCTGCTGCCGTCCCTACCACTCCCTGGGCTTTCCCTCTGCCCCCTCCACTCATTTACATGTGTTAGTACCTGACCAGTCCTTTTTTTTTTTTTTTAAGATTTATGTATTTATTTTGGGTGGGGGTCGGGTTGGGGAGGGAGGGGAGCGGGCGGGCCACTTCTATTGGTCTTTCATTTGTCTATTTTCATCAGTCTTTGTTCTTCGGCTCCTGTGGGCCTCCCATCGCGGTGGCGTCTGTCGTTGCCAAGCGCTGGCTCTGGGCGCATGCGCTCCAGAGCTCCGGCTCGGTCATTGGACACATCGGTCCAGCCGCTCCGCAGCACGTGGGATCTTCCCAGGCCAGGGATCGAACCGGCGCCCCTTGCACTGCAAAGCGGTGTCCTTACCCACTGGACCACCAGGGGAAGCCCTTGACCAGTCCTTTTGTCATCTGGGTTTGAGACTTCTTCCCTGACCCTTTTCTAATCTGTTTTCTTCCACCTTCTTCTAGGTTTCTACTTGTTCTCTTCTAACCCTTCAGACCCCGTAAGTAATCAGCCCGTTTGTCTGTGTCTTCCTGTACGTGGGGCCTTTCCCCTCAGACAGGGTGGCAGGGCTGACCTCCCAGCCCTATTACGAAGGGATGCCCTGCTGGGTGTCTCATGATTGCTTATGGCACCTGAGTGTTCGTTTCCTTCCTTGAGTGCCAGGGGGATTCCCCCGGCCCGTCCTCGAGCGGTGTTTCCAGGATCACATCTGGAACACTGGAAGGTTTTGCAGAGGAGTGGTGGAGGGCCCAGCTCATGGTGCACACATGCGACTCTCTGGGAGGGCCAGGGGATCACATAAGGAGCAAGTACACAATACAGTATCAGTAACTGCAGTCGCCATGCCGTCCATCGGGCCTTTGTTTGGTTTTGCTGTTCCTGCAGTGTACCGCATGTGGGATCTTAGTTCCCTGACCAGGGATCAAACCCGAGCCCCCTGCAGTGGAAGCTTGGAGTCTTAACAGCGGGACCACCAAGGAGGTTCCCAACTAGCCTCTTTTGGAGCTTTGATGGCACTTGGATCACATTCCTGAATGGCAGCAGTTATCTGGAGCCTTCAGACGGAGCATGCGCTGAGCTCTGCTGCCGTCCCTACCACTCCCTGGGCTTTCCCTCTGCCCCCTCCACTCATTTACATGTGTTAGTACCTGACCAGTCCTTTTTTTTTTTTTTTAAGATTTATGTATTTATTTTGGGTGGGGGTCGGGTTGGGGAGGGAGGGGAGCGGGCGGGCCACTTCTATTGGTCTTTCATTTGTCTATTTTCATCAGTCTTTGTTCTTCGGCTCCTGTGGGCCTCCCATCGCGGTGGCGTCTGTCGTTGCCAAGCGCTGGCTCTGGGCGCATGCGCTCCAGAGCTCCGGCTCGGTCATTGGACACATCGGTCCAGCCGCTCCGCAGCACGTGGGATCTTCCCAGGCCAGGGATCGAACCGGCGCCCCTTGCACTGCAAAGCGGTGTCCTTACCCACTGGACCACCAGGGGAAGCCCTTGACCAGTCCTTTTGTCATCTGGGTTTGAGACTTCTTCCCTGACCCTTTTCTAATCTGTTTTCTTCCACCTTCTTCTAGGTTTCTACTTGTTCTCTTCTAACCCTTCAGACCCCGTAAGTAATCAGCCCGTTTGTCTGTGTCTTCCTGTACGTGGGGCCTTTCCCCTCAGACAGGGTGGCAGGGCTGACCTCCCAGCCCTATTACGAAGGGATGCCCTGCTGGGTGTCTCATGATTGCTTATGGCACCTGAGTGTTCGTTTCCTTCCTTGAGTGCCAGGGGGATTCCCCCGGCCCGTCCTCGAGCGGTGTTTCCAGGATCACATCTGGAACACTGGAAGGTTTTGGCAGAGGAGTGGTGGAGGGGAGCCCAGCTCATGGTGCACACATGCGACTCTCTGGGAGGGCCAGGGGTCTGTTTCTGCCGGAAGCATCGAGGCCTTGCTTGTTCCTCTGCCATCCTTTGGGGATCCCGTGGGAGGAGGGAGGAGCGGGTGGCGAGGAGTGGGGAGGGAGGGCTCCGGAGGTGGCCCACCACACACCGCCTGTTCTGGTGGCGTGTGCCCTCGGCCTGGCGCCCACCTGGGCCCTCCTCTCCCCGCAGTACTTCAGCACCCTGGAGAACAGCATTGTCAGTCTGTTTGTCCTTCTGACCACTGCCAAGTAAGTTTGGCCTCTGCCCTCTGCTAGTGCCCGGTCTTCTCCTCTTTGCAGTCGAGAATATTCCACGTCTTAGTCCATATGGGTGTTGGGGGTGGGAGTGGCCTGGTGAGCTGACAGTAGAGGAGGAGGGCGGGGCTGGGAGGCGGAGGGAGAGAGGCCCCCAGGGAGACCTGGGCCCTGCGGGTGGCACTCTGCCCGTGCAGCTTCCCAGATGTGATGATGCCCTCCTACGCCCGGAGCCCCAGGTCCTGCGTCTTCTTCATCGTGTACCTCTCCATCGAGCTCTACTTCATCATGAACCTGGTGAGTGGCCTTGGCTCGCACCCCGCTGGGGCTGGCCCCGCCCACGCCGTGCTGGGCGCTGCGGGGCTGAAGGCAGGGTCGCCTTCTGCCTCCGAGGGCGGGACGGAGGGGAAGGAAGTCACAGACCGTGGTTGGGTGTGGTGTGACTAGAAACTCCTGGCTGGGACTTGAGCTGGTCACCAGCACTAACCCTCATCGAAACTCCTTGTCTCAACTCGCCTGTTTTCTTCCACCTTCTTCTAGGTTTCTACTTGTTCTCTTCTAACCCTTCAGACCCCGTAAGTAATCAGCCCGTTTGTCTGTGTCTTCCTGTACGTGGGGCCTTTCCCCTCAGACAGGGTGGCAGGGCTGACCTCCCAGCCCTATTACGAAGGGATGCCCTGCTGGGTGTCTCATGATTGCTTATGGCACCTGAGTGTTCGTTTCCTTCCTTGAGTGCCAGGGGGATTCCCCCGGCCCGTCCTCGAGCGGTGTTTCCAGGATCACATCTGGAACACTGGAAGGTTTTGGCAGAGGAGTGGTGGAGGGGAGCCCAGCTCATGGTGCACACATGCGACTCTCTGGGAGGGCCAGGGGTCTGTTTCTGCCGGAAGCATCGAGGCCTTGCTTGTTCCTCTGCCATCCTTTGGGGATCCCGTGGGAGGAGGGAGGAGCGGGTGGCGAGGAGTGGGGAGGGAGGGCTCCGGAGGTGGCCCACCACACACCGCCTGTTCTGGTGGCGTGTGCCCTCGGCCTGGCGCCCACCTGGGCCCTCCTCTCCCCGCAGTACTTCAGCACCCTGGAGAACAGCATTGTCAGTCTGTTTGTCCTTCTGACCACTGCCAAGTAAGTTTGGCCTCTGCCCTCTGCTAGTGCCCGGTCTTCTCCTCTTTGCAGTCGAGAATATTCCACGTCTTAGTCCATATGGGTGTTGGGGGTGGGAGTGGCCTGGTGAGCTGACAGTAGAGGAGGAGGGCGGGGCTGGGAGGCGGAGGGAGAGAGGCCCCCAGGGAGACCTGGGCCCTGCGGGTGGCACTCTGCCCGTGCAGCTTCCCAGATGTGATGATGCCCTCCTACGCCCGGAGCCCCTGGTCCTGCGTCTTCTTCATCGTGTACCTCTCCATCGAGCTCTACTTCATCATGAACCTGGTGAGTGGCCTTGGCTCGCACCCCGCTGGGGCTGGCCCCGCCCACGCCGTGCTGGGCGCTGCGGGGCTGAAGGCAGGGTCGCCTTCTGCCTCCGAGGGCGGGACGGAGGGGAAGGAAGTCACAGACCGTGGTTGGGTGTGGTGTGACTAGAAACTCCTGGCTGGGACTTGAGCTGGTCACCAGCACTAACTAATCTCCCTGGTCACTGCCGCCACCACCACCGCTGACAGCGCTGGAGTTCATTTGTTCGTTCATTTATTTATTTACTTGGCTGTAGCAGGTCTTCCCTGTGGCGTGTGGGATCTTCCGATGAGTGCAGGGGTCTGAGTTCCTGACCAGGGACAGAACCCGGGCCCCTTGCATTAGGAGCGTGGAGTCTCACCCACTGGGCCTCCAGGGAAGTCCCAGCGCTGGAGTGTAAACCAGAGCCATCCTGGGACCGTGCCTTCTCGCAGCCGACACACAGCGCTGTAACGCCTGGCACTCACCACGCCTGCGTCGGGCCCGTGCAGAGTGCTTTATGGGTGGCGGTTAAATCACTGAGCGCTCGGACCCTGGAGGTCTTACTTTGACTCTCAGTTTATAGTTGAGGAAACTGAGGATCAGACCCATGGGGTGATTCGCCCCGCTGTTCACCGCTCCATCTCACGGCCCCCATCTGGTATGAACCACTGGGGAACCCAGTACGGAACACGTTCCTTTAGGGAGGACGTGAGGTCCCTGTGCGCACTGGGAACTCTGGAGGTGCGTGTGGAGGCCGGGCTGGCCGCCAGGGCGTTCCTGCTGCCAGCCTGGCCGCCCGGTGTCGAGGCCACGCCAGCACCAGAAGCGTAAGGAAGGAAGCAGACTCGCCGAGTCCTGCACTTATTTTTGTGCTTCTGCCGTGCATTCCCGCGCCAGTCACCGCAGGCAGGCCCCGCGTAGCCGGGGAGACGCGGGCTCCACGGTGACTTGTGAGCTCGCCTCACTGCGACCTCTTCCTCTTTTTCCTAACTCCTCAGAACCTCAGGTAAGTGCACTGGTTATCTCTCTGTACATCTTAGTGTTCTTTTGTACTGTTGTTAATTTTAGAATCCTAAAAATAGTGCTGTGTGTAGCCACTTGCTTTAACAGATAGTTCAGTTCAGTTGCTCAGTCGGGTCCCCCAGCCACCCGGCCTGCAGCTGGAGCAGGAGGGCCGCCACGGGCCCTATGTAAATGAGCGGGTGTGGCCACGTGCCCGTAAAACTTCATTGATAGAAACAGGTGGTGGGCTGGGTTTGGGCCCCGTTGCTGTCTCCTGCCCTCATTGCTGTCTCCTCCTCCTCTGCTCTAAATAGGGACAAACAATGGAAAGAGTGGCAGACTTTGTATTCCTGGGCTCTAAAATCATTGCGGATGGTGTCTGCAGCCATGAAATTAAAAGACACTTGCTCTTTGGAAGAGAAGCTAGGACAGCACATTAAAAAGCAGAGACATCACTTTGCTGACAAAGGTCCATATAGTCAAAGCTGTGATTTTTCCAGTCGTCATGTATGAATGTGAGAGTTGGACCATAAAGAGAGACCATCCGGCCTACAGAGCCTAAAATGTTTGGTCTCTGGCCCTTTACAGAAAAAGTTTGCTGCTTCTCCCTTGATCTAAAGGGAAATATGGGGGACCAGCTTGAAGGAATGGAAAGGACAAGAGAGTCCCCCTCAAAATATTTTTGAAAGAACTTCAGTTCAGTTGCTCAGTCGTGTCTGATTCTTTGCAACCCCATGGACTGCAGCACGCCAGGCTCCCCCGTGCTTTACCACCTCCTAGAGCTTGCTCACTCATGTCCATTGAGTCGGTGATACCATCCCACCATCTTGTCCTCTGTTGTCCTTTTCTCCTTGTGCTTCTAATTTTCCCAGCATCAGGGTCTTTTCCAATGTTGCGGCTCTTCACGTCAGTTAGTTGAAGTACTGGAGCTTCAGCATCAGTCCTTCCAATGACTATTCAGAGTTGATTTCCTTTAGGATTGATTGGTTTGATCTCCTTGCAGTCCAAGGGACTCTCAAGAGTCTTCTCCAGCACCACAGTTCAAAGGCATCAGTTCTTCGGCTCTCAGCTTTCTTTATGCTTTCCTTTATTTCTTTGCATTCTTACCTCTTCTTGCTATTCTCTGGAACTCTGCATTCAGATGGTTATAACTTTCCTTTTGTCCTTTGCCTTTCACTTCTCTTCTTGTCTTAGCTATATTTCTAAGACCTTCTCAGACAACCATTCTGCCTTTTTGCGTTTGTTTTTCTTGGGAGTGGTTTTGATCACTGTCTCCTGTGCAGTGTTACAGACTTCCATCTAAGTTCATAAGGCACTCTATCAGATCTAATCCCTTGAATCTATTTGTAATTTCCACTGTGTAATCGTAAGGGATATGATTTAGGTCATACCTGGATGGCCTAGTAGTTTTCCCTGCTTTCCTCAATGTAAGTTTGAATTTTGCAATAAAGGGCCCGTCATCTGAGCCACCATCAGCTCCCAGTCAGGTTCTTGCTGACTGTATAGGAGCTTCTCCATCTTCAGCTGCAAAGACTATAATCAGTCTGATTTCGGTAGTGACCACCTGGTGAGGTCCGTGTGTAGGGTCGTCCTCTGTGTTGTTGGAGGAGGGCGTTTGCTGTGACCAGTGCGTTCTCGTGGTGGAACGCTGCGAGCCTTTGCCCTGCTTCGTTTTGTGCTCCAAGGCCACACTTGGCTGTTGCTCTAGGTGTCTCTTGACTTCCTGCTTTTTCATTCCACTCACCTTTGATGAAAAGGACATCATTTTTTGGTGTTAGTTCTAGAAGATCTTGTAGGTTTTCATAGAACCGTTCAGCATCTCCAGCATTAGTGGTTGGGGCCTAGACTTGGAATACTGTGATGCTGAATGGTTTGCCTTGGAAATGTACCAAGATCATTCTGTCATTTTGGAGGTTGCACCCAAGAACTGCATTTCAAACTCTTTAGTTGACTGTGAGGGCTACTCCGTTTCTTCTTTGGGATTCTTGCCCACACTAGTAGATATAATTTTTTTTATCATCTGTTCCAAGTTAGTTGAAGTACTGACTCAAGTCCTTCCAATGACTATTCAGAGTTGATTTCCTTTAGGATTGATTGGTTTGATCTCCTTGCAGTCCAAGGGACTCTCAAGAGTCTTCTCCAGCACCACAGTTCAAAGGCATCAGTTCTTCGGCTCTCAGCTTTCTTTATGCTTTCCTTTATTTCTTTGCATTCTTACCTCTTCTTGCTATTCTCTGGAACTCTGCATTCAGATGGTTATAACTTTCCTTTTGTCCTTTGCCTTTCACTTCTCTTCTTGTCTTAGCTATATTTCTAAGACCTTCTCAGACAACCATTCTGCCTTTTTGCGTTTGTTTTCTTGGGAGTGGTTTTGATCACTGTCTCCTGTGCAGTGTTACAGACTTCCATCTAAGTTCATAAGGCACTCTATCAGATCTAATCCCTTGAATCTATTTGTAATTTCCACTGTGTAATCGTAAGGGATATGATTTAGGTCATACCTGGATGGCCTAGTAGTTTTCCCTGCTTTCCTCAATGTAAGTTTGAATTTTGCAATAAAGGGCCCGTCATCTGAGCCACCATCAGCTCCCAGTCAGGTTCTTGCTGACTGTATAGGAGCTTCTCCATCTTCAGCTGCAAAGACTATAATCAGTCTGATTTCGGTAGTGACCACCTGGTGAGGTCCGTGTGTAGGGTCGTCCTCTGTGTTGTTGGAGGAGGGCGTTTGCTGTGACCAGTGCGTTCTCGTGGTGGAACGCTGCGAGCCTTTGCCCTGCTTCGTTTTGTGCTCCAAGGCCACACTTGGCTGTTGCTCTAGGTGTCTCTTGACTTCCTGCTTTTTCATTCCACTCACCTTTGATGAAAAGGACATCATTTTTTGGTGTTAGTTCTAGAAGATCTTGTAGGTTTTCATAGAACCGTTCAGCATCTCCAGCATTAGTGGTTGGGGCCTAGACTTGGAATACTGTGATGCTGAATGGTTTGCCTTGGAAATGTACCAAGATCATTCTGTCATTTTGGAGGTTGCACCCAAGAACTGCATTTCAAACTCTTTAGTTGACTGTGAGGGCTACTCCGTTTCTTCTTTGGGATTCTTGCCCACACTAGTAGATATAATGATCATCTGAATTAAATTTGCCCCTTCCTGTCCATTTTAGGTCACTGATTCCTGAAAGGTCCATGTTCCCTCTTGCCATTTCCTGTTTGACCACTTCCGATTCTCCTTGATTCATGGACCTGCTAGTCTGGGTTCCTGTGCAGTGTCGTTCTTTACAGCATCGGACTTCCCTTTCACCACCAGACACACCCACAACTGGCATCGTTTCTGCTTTGACTCGCCTTCTCGTTCCTTCTGGAGCTGTTTCTCTGCTCTTCTCCAGTAGCATATTGGGCACCTGCCGACCTGGAGAGTTCCTCTTTCTGTGTCATGTCTTCTTGGCCTTTCATACTGTTCATGGGGCTCTCAAGGCAAGAATGCCAAAGTGGTTTGCCATTCCCTTCTCTACTTTTGAAGGAAAGAGTTTCCAAAAAGACTTCTTTCAAATTCTGCTCCCACCCTCCCATCGCCCTCTGATATTGCAGGCTGTGTTGTTCACATGCTGACTTTGGAATTAGGCAATTCCAGGACCTGGTGCCCTTGTGTGCAGGCCCCCTAGCGCCCCTCATTTCTGGGGCCACGCAGACTCACCAGGAGAAGGAACTGTGTCCAGGAGAGGAAGGGACTGCAGTGTCCGTCTCTGCGCGGAGGTTGGGAGGACATGGGATGGACACAGCCTCCCTGGCGATTGCACGGAGCTGGATTGGGCAGAGAACCCAGCATGTTCCCTTCGTTGCTTCTCCCCCTTTATGAAGCTGCCCAGCTAGGGGCCGGCTACAGGCAGAAAGGGGAAAAACCTGGGGAAAATGTAATAGCAGTGTCTAAAGGAGTCCATAGAGGGGAACTTTGCACGTGGCAGGGAACCGTTTTCCTCTCCTGAGTCTTGGAGTTGAACTTCCTTTACCACCCGGGCAGGCAAGAGGCTCTTCTCAGTCTCCTTCTGGGGTGGCTGGAAGAGCGCCCTCTGCAGGCCAGGGAACAACGCCCCGGCTCCCGGAGGCCCTGCCTCAGGCCTCTGCTCTTCCCTTGCAGCTCCTGGCTGTGGTATTTGACACTTTCAATGACGTCGAGAAGCGCAAGTTCAAGTCTCTGCTGCTACACAAGCGAACTGCCATCCAGCACGCCTACCGTCTGCTTGTCAGCCAGCGGGTAGGTGGGCGGGGGCTGAACCAGGCTGGGGTTTGGTCCCTGTTCTCCCTCCCTTGGCTCCCGACCCCATGTCCCCTAAGCCTAGGAGCGCCAGCCGCTTCTGAAACCGGGAGTCCTGCTCTTGGGAGGACAAGGTGCCCTGGACCCCACGTGATGGGGGACATTTGGCGTGGTTGCCCCCACGGGAAGGGGCAGCTGGGCCCTGCGTGTTCCGTGTTCCATGTGGCCGTCTTCCCTCTCCCCCAGAGGCCTGCCGGCATCTCCTACAGGCAGTTTGAAGGCCTCATGCGCTTCTACAAGCCCCGGATGAGCGCGGGGGAGCGGTACCTCACGTTCAAGGCCCTGAATCAAAGCAGCACGCCTCTGCTCAGGTGAGGCGGGTGCCAGGCGGTGCAGTGCAGCCGAGCCGGCCGCCACCAGGAGGCGCTGGGGCTGCAGAGGCCCTGGGGCGGGCGGGGGAGAGCCTCTCAGAGACTGGGTCTTCTCTACAAAGATTCTTACACTAGTAGACCCTATTTGTCAGGCTTCTTTTTACTATGGACAAAGTCCAACCCAGATCCAATTTAAATCCACGATAAAGACTTCCCTGGCGGTGCAGTGGATAAGAGTGTGCCTGCCCGTGCAGAGGACGTGGGTTTGATCCCTGGTCCAGGAAGACTCCACATGCCACGGAGCAACTAAGCTGGAGTGCCATAGCTGTTGAGCCTGTGCTCTGAAGCCTGTAAGCTACAACGCCTGAGCCAGACGATCGAGCATGGCTAAAACACCAAAACATAAACAAGCGGTATTGTCACAAATTCAAGAAAGACTTAAAAAATAAATAAATTCTGTAAGAAAGGAATGTATTGGCTCGTGGAACAGATGGGTCCAGCTGCTCACCCTAGAGCCATGAGCAAGCTGGGGCAGTTGTAGCAGATCCGCGGGGCAGCGTGAAACACACCCAGACACACGCACCCAGCCCTGGCACGGCCTCTGAGGATGGGCCTGGAGCCCTCCGTGCCGCCCTCGGTCTACTGACCGCTGATGACCAAAGCCCTTTCTTTTGGTTTGAGCAGCAGGCCTGCTGTAGAGACGAGGGTGAGAGAACTCTTGTCAGGGCTGGACTCTCGGCCCCGGTCGTTGGAGTGAGCCCCTCTGCTAAAGGATGCTCCGTCCCTCTCTGTCTAGCAGTGGTGGTCACCCAGGGCTGCCCCTGGGGCAGGGAAGCTGGTGGTGGCCAGTGTAGACTGAGTGGGTGGGGTCTCTGTCGCCCCTGGGGGAAGGAGGAGACGAAAAGCCTGTAGATGCAGGTCCCTGGGCCCTAGTGGGCTGGGACTCCTAGATGTCGCCTCCTCCTCCCCTCGAAGGTGACCGTAGGTGGGCAGATGTGAGGACCACCGAAGCTTGGTGGGCAGGTACCTGATTCTTTTCTTCCCCCCCTTCCTTGTTGCTGATGACAGCCTGAAGGACTTCCATGATATCTATGAAGTCGCTGCCTTGAAGTGGAAGGTGGGTGCTCTCTGGGGAAGGACCAGCCAACAGTGCCAGGGGTGGGGACAAGGCTGGTGCGGCCCTTGCCCTGATGGGACGTCTCGGCTCTCGGCTGGGCACCGCGCACTGTGGGGAACAGCAGGTGGCCTCAGGCCCCGCACCTGCCCGTCCACCTGCAGCGTGCTGTCCTGGCGAAGAGCCCCGAGTCTCAGGCCCCATTAGTCACCGTGTGCTCCCGGCAGGTTATGGAACCTTTCCGGGGCTTATCTCATCTGGGAAATGGGGTCACGAGAGTCCCTCCCTACCATGTTATTTCAGGATCATATAGAAAGGACACACACTGGAAAGTTGGGCAGACCTCGGCTGGCGCGGGTGTTCTTGAGGTCCCTGAGTGTTTTCCTGGTTTCCTGAGTTAGTCGGAGAGCAGGAAAGGAAAGTAAGCCCTGAGCTCCCAGGGCTGGGCTCCCGTCCCTGGTCCTAACTTCCTCTCCCTCCACGGCCCTGTTCCTTGGCCAGGCAAAGAAAAATAGAGAGCACTGGTTCGATGAGCTTCCCAGAACGGCATTCCTCATCTTCAAAGGTAAGGCTGACCCAAACATGGCGTCCTGACGGGGGCATGAATGGAAGTTTCTGGAGGCCACAGATGAGTTTAAGAACACGACCAGAGCGCGCATGTGTGTGTGTGTGCACGCGCCAAAATGCTGATGTGTGTGAAAGAGAGTGTGTGATGACTCTCGTAAAGAATTAGTATTGGAGTAAGTAAGAGGGAAGTCAGTAACATAAAAACCACACACACGGGCTTCCCTGGTGGTCCAGTGGGTAGAGAGTCTGCCTTGCAGTGCAAGGGGCACCGGTTTGATCCTTGGCCTGGGAAGATCCCATGTGCCGCGGAGCAGCTGGACCTGTGTGTCCAATTACGAGCGAGCACTCTGGAGCGCATGCGCCCAGAGCTGGTGCTGGGCTACAGGAGAGGCCACTGCAGTGGGAGGCCCACACAGGCCAAAGAACAGAGATGGATGAAAAGAAAGAAATGAAAGACCAATAAAAGTGGCCAAAAAAAAAAAAACCACACATACAAAATGACTGTGGAGTAGGTGTTCATTGAAGAAAATGGGTATAAAGGTGGATGATTAGAAGCAAATGAAGTCTCCCATGTAGAGATAACCACTGTTAATTGTCTGATGTGTTTCCTTCTGTTGCTGGTTATTTTCTGTGCATTTTAAAACCAGTACAGGGGATTACATTGTGTATTCTGTCCTGAAACCCGCCTTTTCACCTAATAATAGGTTGTTTACCTTCCTTTTGCATCAGGAGATATAGCTAGTGTATCTGATCTCTTACGTGATGCTTGCATCATGTAAAATTCAACATTTTAAAATCCTGAGTCAACTGTATTATTTATCTCAGAGTTTTCTCTGAATTTAATGCTAGTTTTGAAGTTCCACACAGGATATACTTAGTTCACAGGGGTTCAGGCCATATGAACAAGAGTTACAATGGCCAGACTTCCCTGGCAGTCTATTGGTTAAGATGTCGTGCTTCCAGTGCAGGGAGCATGGGCTCCATCCCTGGTCAGGAATGTTCCCCATGTTGCATGATGTGGCCAAAAAAAAGCAGGGGGGTTAAATGGTATATCCTGTTATATAATTTCTCCCCAAATAGGACAGAGTTTTGAGCACATCTGTTGTTATTCCATATTCTTTAGAGAGTTTTCCATTCCAGTTGGTTAATAGTTACTTACATGGATGAGCAAACGGTGCAGGGTCTAGGCCAGGAGCGAGCTTGAGGTTTTAGTCGTGGCCAGCAAAGCCTTTTCCTGCTCTGTCCCAGCTCCTGGTTGCCTAGGCTCTTCCCAGCGTGGCTGTTGCCCATCCAGGCTTGTCCGGGGGTCCGGGCACAAGAGTGGGCATCCCTCTGAGAGCAGGCCCTTCCTCTCTCACCCCTGGATGTAAACACAGGCATGACATGTGTGGTAGGAGAACGTGCATCTGTACATGAAAGTTTCACTGATAACATCTCTTCTCTTCAAATAGGAATCAATATCCTTGTGAAGTCCAAGGCCTTCCAGTATTTCATGTGTAAGTGTGAACTGTCACAGCCCCGGGTCTCTTTCCTCCTGAGTCTTACTGCCCCACAAGGTGGAGAGAGGAGGGATAAGTCATGCTGTTCGCTTCTTATCATAGAACATTCCAGGCACGCGTGGGAGTGGAGGGGCTGTAGCGAGCGTCCAGGTGCCCGTCACCAGCTTCAGCAGCTGGCACCGCACGGCCAGCCTGTCTTGTCCGTCCCCTCAGTCCAGCTCCCCACCCCCTCCCTAGACCTGGAGCTTGTGGAGTCAAGTCCCAGAACCACAGATTGTGCTTGGTTGATACGTCTCTTGGGTCTGTTTTGATCCATAGGTTTCCTCCTTCCTCTGGCAGTATTTAGTTGAAGAAACGGGGTTGTGTCCTTGCGCCTTGTTTTCGCGTGTGCCCCCGGCGCTTAGGTCCCATCGTTCGGGAGCTCGAGCTAGAGCTGTGTTGTCCAGCGTGGCAGCCACCAGCCGCACGTGGCAAATTAAATCCAAGCCGACTAAGATTAAAAACTCAGTTCCCATCGCCTTGGCCTTAACTTGAGCACTCAGTGAGCACTAGTGACGACCCGGGGGACGGTATAGACGCCCACAGTTCTCATCTAGAGGCTTGGCGGGGTTCACCCTCTCTGAGGAGCTCTGGTCCCATTTAATGGGGACGGTATGGGGAGGTCACAGTTGGAGATACTGAAGGCACTCATTGCTCGCAGTTGGTTATTCTCTCCAGGACTTTCCTGGCTTTTTTTTTTTTTAAAACTCTTTTTTTTTTTCCCCATCGTGCCTTTTATTTTTATATTTATTTTCATTCATCTTTTATTCTTTGGCATGTGTGGGCCTCCCATTGCAGTGGCCTCTCTTGTTGCAGAGCACCGGCTCTGGGCGCATGCGCTCCAGAGCGCTTGCTTGTAATTGGACACACCGGTCCCGCCGCTCGGCGGCACATGGGATCTTCCCAGGCCAGGGATCGAACTAGTGCCCCATGTACTGCAAGGCGGACTCTACCCACTGGACCACCAGGGAAGCCCAGATTTTGTTTTTAAGATAAGTTGCTTTATGACTCTTTCCTGATGTTCTTAATTCAATTCCAGATTCTAGGGTTTTACCCAACTTCATCATTCTTTCCCATCTAAATTCTTCCTAGTCTTAAAATCCCAGTTCTCAGCAGCCCTGACACAGCCGCTCACTGCTCTGGCCGCAGGCCACACACAGCAGCCTCCAGCAACCAGCGTCAGCCCAGCCCTCGCCATGGGCCTGCCCAAAACCCCCTCCCCGGGATAGACATCAGACGACGGGCTTTAAGGTCACCTGGGCTGGTTTCTCTCCATGTCGGTTTGTCACCATCTAGATACACATTTAGATTGATCTCATTTGTCAAAATAAACTTCGGGGGCTTCCCTGGCAGTCCAGGGGTCAGACTCTGCTCCGCCTGCCAGGGGCATGGGTTTGATCTGGGGCCTGGGGCCTGGGATCCCCCATGCTGAGTGGCATGGCCGGAGTAAAATGATGGCGCCTTCAAAAAACATTTCTTAGATCACATTTTAATTTTGGTTTATAATTGTGTGAAATATATGTGTGATTCCAAGTCAGATCGGTGACGTGGAGTATATTCAAGAAAGTCTCACTCACCCTGGCACCTCCCCCAGCGGGTAACTTGTATTATAGTGCGTCCTTCCGATTTTATAACCTGCAAGTGCATGCATATACGCACATTTTCCTGTCTTATTTAAAGGAGCATAGTTCATACACGTTTTTAATCTCGCCTTTTTTTGATTAACAATGCATCCTAGAGACCACACCATATTAACTCAGAGAGGTTCTTCGTTTCTTTTTTAAATATTTAACTGTTTAATTGCTGATGATACAATTTAACTTTTTTGACTTTTTTCCTTTTTATGATGGATATTATATCAATCTATTTACTTTGTGATAAGGTTTCTTTTTTAAAGTTTGTTCTTTTCTACTTTTTAAATTGTGAAAGTATGATGTCACAGGGAAGATCCCCTGGAGGAGGGCACAGATCCGCTGGCTTCTTGCCTACAGAACCCCACAGACAGGAGCCTGGCAGCTGCGTCCACAGGGCTGCAGAGTCGGATGTGACTGAAGCGACTCAGCAGGCATGCACATGATTTCATACACATTTACAGGAGACTTGGAAAATACAGAACAGAGTTATATAGTTCACTGTATATTACAATTAAGTAGATAAATTAAGATTTTTACTTGGAGTTTCAATATCAAACTCTCAAACATTAATAGAATGATATAGACAGAAAAGTAGAAGGATATAGTAGACCTGACAAGCTCTGTAGATAAATTAAGTTTATGACGAGTACCACAGCACCTCCAGCCAGTCAGCCCAGCCCTCGCCGGGCCCAAAACCCCTCCCGGGATAGACAGCAGACGACGGGCTTTAAGGTCACCTGGGCTGGTTTCTCTCCATGTCGGTTTGTCACCATCTAGATACACATTTAGATTGATCTCATTTGTCAAAATAAACTTCGGGGGCTTCCCTGGCAGTCCAGGGGTCAGACTCTGCTCCGCCTGCCAGGGGCATGGGTTTGATCTGGGGCCTGGGGCCTGGGATCCCCCATGCTGAGTGGCATGGCCGGAGTAAAATGATGGCGCCTTCAAAAAACATTTCTTAGATCACATTTTAATTTTGGTTTATAATTGTGTGAAATATATGTGTGATTCCAAGTCAGATCGGTGACGTGGAGTATATTCAAGAAAGTCTCACTCACCCTGGCACCTCCCCCAGCGGGTAACTTGTATTATAGTGCGTCCTTCCGTTTTTATAACCTGCAAGTGCATGCATATACGCACATTTTCCTGTCTTATTTAAAGGAGCATAGTTCATACACGTTTTTAATCTCGCCTTTTTTTGATTAACAATGCATCCTAGAGACCACACCATATTAACTCAGAGAGGTTCTTCGTTTCTTTTTTAAATATTTAACTGTTTAATTGCTGATGATACAATTTAACTTTTTTGACTTTTTTCCTTTTTATGATGGATATTATATCAATCTATTTACTTTGTGATAAGGTTTCTTTTTAACGTTTGTTCTTTTCTACTTTTTAAATTGTGAAAGTATGATGTCACAGGGAAGATCCCCTGGAGGAGGGCACAGATCCGCTGGCTTCTTGCCTACAGAACCCCACAGACAGGAGCCTGGCAGCTGCGTCCACAGGGCTGCAGAGTCGGATGTGACTGAAGCGACTCAGCAGGCATGCACATGATTTCATACACATTTACAGGAGACTTGGAAAATACAGAACAGAGTTATATAGTTCACTGTATATTACAATTAAGTAGATAAATTAAGATTTTTACTTGGAGTTTCAATATCAAACTCTCAAACATTAATAGAATGATATAGACAGAAAAGTAGAAGGATATAGTAGACCTGACAAGCTCTGTGAACCCGTTCCACATAATTAGGATTTATAGTTTATGACAGTACACCATTTCCTGAGTTTATTCATCCAGCCGACAATTCGTCATTCAGGTTGTTTCTAGTTTCTCTGCAATCACAAATAGTTCCTCAGGGGGTAGTTTTCCGTGTACGTTGTTCTGCGTTCTGGCTCGTGGCTCATCAGGGTGGATCCCGGAGGGGGACTGTGCGAGGAGAGGCCAGGTGCAGTTTTGCTAACTACTTCCTGCAGTCACCGAAAGGTCAGGTCGCTCGGGGAAAAACAGATGTTTCCAGTACTTAGACCCTTTGTAGAGGGTCCATCTTTTGCATCAACTTGGAATAATCAGCAGGTTTTACTGAGAGTTTTTAAATCAATTTTTGTTAATTAAAATAGTCTAGTTGCTTTACAGTGTTGTATTCTACTGTACTGAAACAGCTCACTGGTGTCCCTACAGTGGCGTAGAGAATGTCTTTAGAGGTCTGGCTGTTTCCTCTGGAGAAGGGAATGGCAGCCCACTCCAGTGCTCTTGCCCGGAGAGTCCGTGGACAGAGGAGCCTGGCGGGCTGCAGTCCGTGGGCTCACAAGTACAGATGCAGATGTGTGTATGTGTAGGGATCTATGTCTGTGTCTGTGCATCTGTGTATACCAGGGGCTCCCGTGAGGCTCAGCGGTGAGGAGCCTGCCTGCAGTGCAGGAGCCCTGGGTTCCATCCCCGGCTTGGGCAGATCCCCTAGAAGAGGGCATGGCAGCCCACTGCAGTGTTCCCACCTGGAGCATTCCATGACAGAGGAGCCTGGCGGGCTGCCGTCATGGGGTCACACAGAGTCGAACACGGCTGCAGGGATGAAGCAGCAGCCGCTAGTTCTGAGTGAAGCCTGCTTGACGTAGCTCCCGGTGGAGGCATTGAGCAGGACGTCGCCGGTTACCCGGGTGTCCGGAGCGGCCCTGTGGTCTGCATGCCGCAGGGCTGCCTCGACACGGACCTGCGGCTGCAGCTTTGACCGGTGGCTCTCCACGCCCACTGGGCCTTCTCTGTCATGAGCCCGTCTATTGCAGATTTGGTGGTGGCGGTCAACGGGGTCTGGATCCTCGTGGAGACCTTCATGCTGAAAGGTGAGCCCAGCTAGGGGGCCAGCGTATCCTGTGGGCACCCTGGGCACCTGTGGTTTCTTTTTTGAAATGTATGGTGACTCTTGCTGTGTGTGGGCTTTCATCACGGTGGCTTCTCTTGGGGAGCACAGGCCTCTGGGCACGTGGGGTTCAGTTGTTGTGGCTCCTGGGCTCTGGAGCACAGGCTTCGGAGTTGGGGCCCACAGGCTCAGCTGCCCCGCTGCGGGTGGGGTCTCTCTGGACCAGGGTTGAAGCCACGTCCCCTGTGGATTAGCCACTGGGCCCCCAGGGAAGCCCCTGGCCCACGTCTTGAACTGCCGCTTCTCCTCTCACAGGGGGGAACTTCTTCTCCAAGCACGTGCCCTGGAGTTACCTCGTCTTTCTGACTAGTAAGTTTCTGACACGGCCCTGCTCCTGTGCTTGTCCCCGCTCACCGGCTGGCACTTGCTTCTGGGTTAGGGTCTCATGGCGCTCCTCTAAAGCGGGGAAGTGCAACGAGGCAGGAGCGGAAATCAAGTCTGACTCTCCCCCATCCCTACTCCAAGCCCTTGAGGGTCGCCCACTGCCCCTGGACCGAGTCCCAGTGGTGGTGTGACACGGAGCCACACCGGGTGCCTCAGCCTTCCTCTGGCCGCCTCTCTCGCCAGCACCGCCCTCGCTCCCCTACAGCCGCCCGAACACACCTGCTCCCCAGGGCCCCTGCCCGCTGTCTCCTCTGGAGTCCCCTCGTCCCCTCCCCACACCACTCTACCCGACAGCCCGCGCCCCCTTTCATGCCTACGCATTAGACATCACTAATAACACTGTATCCTGAAAGGAGGTGCCACATGGACTGCCGTGTGGCCTTGAGGTCTGCTCCCAGCTGTGCCTCCTGTGGGACCTGAAGCCCCTCCACGGCTCCCTCTTCACGTTCTCCTTTCATTACGTTCCTCTCAAGCAGGCCAAGGTCATACCAGCTTGGCCCCTGGTTCTTTCAAATGTAACACCTGCCCGAGTCTGCTTACCCCAGTGTAACACCCCTGGTCCCCATCTTTCCCTCCAGTCTGACTCTTAAGTTCTGTGGTGTTCAGGGCGGGGACCCCCCAGCAGGCCGTGCAGTGCCTCGCGCTCGGGGAATACCTGTCGCTGGCTGGACGGTGCCCAGGCCCCTCCCAGAGAGGGGGAGCGTGGGTGCAGGCCAGCCGGGCCCTGACCCGGAGCCCCCAGGCACAGGGGGTGTGGGTGGAACGTGAGTGTCTGGCGGGCGTGCGGCCAGACTCTGGGAGAGTCTCGAGGAGAAGCGGAGCCCGGCCCAGGGCGGCGAGGCCACGGCTCACAGCTCACGGCGTCCTTCCGCTCACCGGCTACGCGGTGGAGCTGTTCCTGAAAGTCGCCGGCCTGGGCCCCATTGAGTACCTGTCCTCCGGTTGGAACCTGTGAGTAGACAGCCGGTTTCTCTCTCTTTTTTTAATGTTTATTTAAAATTTTGGCCTCTTTTATTGGTCATTTACTTATTCTCATCCATCTTAATTCTTTGGCCTGTGTGGGCCTCCCATCGCAGTGGCCTCTCTCGCTGCAGAGCGCCGGCTCTGGGCACATGCGCTCCAGAGCTCTGGCTGGTAATTGGACACACGGGTCCAGCCGCTCCGCGGCACGTGGGATCTTCCCGGGCTGGGGATGGAACTGGTGCCCCTTGCAGTGCAAGGTGGACTCTTACCCACTGGACCACCAGGGAAGCCCTCTCTCTTTTTAAAAATATTTCTTTAATTAGTTTGACAGTGGTAGGTGTTAGCCATGGCCCTTGGGCTCTTCGCTCTTGTCTGCAGCACGTGACATCTTCAGTTGCAGCATGGGGACTTAGTTGTGGCATGTGGGCTCTAGTTGCTTGACCAGGGATCACTGATAACCCTGTATCCTGAAAGGAGGTGCCACATGGACTGCCGTGTGGCCTTGAGGTCTGCTCCCAGCTGTGCCTCCTGTGGGACCTGAAGCCCCTCCACGGCTCCCTCTTCACGTTCTCCTTTCATTACGTTCCTCTCAAGCAGGCCAAGGTCATACCAGCTTGGCCCCTGGTTCTTTCAAATGTAACACCTGCCCGAGTCTGCTTACCCCAGTGTAACACCCCTGGTCCCCATCTTTCCCTCCAGTCTGACTCTTAAGTTCTGTGGTGTTCAGGGCGGGGACCCCCCAGCAGGCCGTGCAGTGCCTCGCGCTCGGGGAATACCTGTCGCTGGCTGGACGGTGCCCAGGCCCCTCCCAGAGAGGGGGAGCGTGGGTGCAGGCCAGCCGGGCCCTGCCCCGGAGCCCACACTCACAGGGGGTGTGGGTGGAACGTGAGTGTCTGGCGAGGGCGTGCGGCCAGACTCTGGGAGAGTCTCGAGGAGAAGCGGAGCCCGGCCCAGTGCGGCGAGGCCACGGCTCACAGCTCACGGCGTCCTTCCGCTCACAGTCTACGCGGTGGAGCTGTTCCTGAAAGTCGCCGGCCTGGGCCCCATTGAGTACCTGTCCTCCGGTTGGAACCTGTGAGTAGACAGCCGGTTTCTCTCTCTTTTTTTAATGTTTATTTAAAATTTTGGCCTCTTTTATTGGTCATTTACTTATTCTCATCCATCTTAATTCTTTGGCCTGTGTGGGCCTCCCATCGCAGTGGCCTCTCTCGCTGCAGAGCGCCGGCTCTGGGCACATGCGCTCCAGAGCTCTGGCTGGTAATTGGACACACGGGTCCAGCCGCTCCGCGGCACGTGGGATCTTCCCGGGCTGGGGATGGAACTGGTGCCCCTTGCAGTGCAAGGTGGACTCTTACCCACTGGACCACCAGGGAAGCCCTCTCTCTTTTTAAAAATATTTCTTTAATTAGTTTGACAGTGGTAGGTGTTAGCCATGGCCCTTGGGCTCTTCGCTCTTGTCTGCAGCACGTGACATCTTCAGTTGCAGCATGGGGACTTAGTTGTGGCATGTGGGCTCTAGTTGCTTGACCAGGGATCAAATCCAGGCCCCTTGCACTGGGAGTGTGGGATCCAGCCAGTGGGCCACCAGGGACGGCTCCAGAGCACGCTTCTTTTTTTTTTTTTAAAGATTTATTTATTTTGGGCGGGGGTCGGGTTGGGGAGGGAGGGGAGCCGGCAGGCCACTTCTATTGGTCTTTCATTTGTCTATGTTCATCCGTCTTTGTTCTTTGGCTCCTGTGGGCCTCCCACTGCGGTGGGGTCTGCCGTAGAGCGCTGGCTCTGGGCGCATGCGCTCCAGAGCTCTGGCTCGGCGATTGGACATATCGGTCCAGCTCCTCTGCGGCACGTGGGATCTTCCCAGGCCAGGGATCGAACCGGCGCCCCTTGCACTGCCAGGCGGTGTCCTTACCCACTGGACCACCAGGGAAGCCCAGAGCACGCTTCTTAATCACATCGGAGCCTGACACAAGCCCGGGGTCCTCTCCCTCCATACCCACTGCCGGGTGCCCACACAGAGGGTCCGAGGCCGGCTGAGACCCCGGTCTCCTGCAGCAGTGAGGCCAGTGGCTCCGGCCTCCCCAGGGTCAGGCGCCCGTCCCTCTTGGACGTGGCCCCGTGCAGGTCCTCAGGCTGCTGGCTCTTTCTGCGTCCCTGAACCTCACACCCCTCCCTGAAAGCCACACCACCCGCAGAGGAGCAGGTGCCACACGGCCTGATGCGTGGTCAGCATCAAGCTGGAGGCCCCTCCCCCCATTCCAGGGGCCCCGGGAGGCTGCTCAGCCCATGGCGGGCTGGGTGGTGCGAGTGAAAGGAGCAGAGTCGGCAGAGCGGCCGGGCCCTGGCGTGGGGCTGGACGAGCGAGGCTCTGTGGGGGCCGGGCTCCAGGCAGGACTCCCTGTGCTCCTGCCCCGCCCCAGGGCCCCTTTACCAGGGTCACTGGTGTCTCCTGCACCTGCGCGAGGCCAGTGTGGGGCCTGCAGGAGGGGGTCCCTAGACGTTTCTGGCCCCCGAGGTGTGCTGCGGCTGAGGCCTGGCTGCGCCCGCCTCAGAAACCCGACGTGGGCACGGGAGCGGGCAGGCTGTGGGCTCTAGTTGCTTGACCAGGGATCAAATCCAGGCCCCTTGCACTGGGAGTGTGGGATCCAGCCAGTGGGCCACCAGGGACGGCTCCAGAGCACGCTTCTTTTTTTTTTTTTAAAGATTTATTTTTTTTGGGCGGGGGTCGGGTTGGGGAGGGAGGGGAGCCGGCAGGCCACTTCTATTGGTCTTTCATTTGTCTATGTTCATCCGTCTTTGTTCTTTGGCTCCTGTGGGCCTCCCACTGCGGTGGGGTCTGCCGTAGAGCGCTGGCTCTGGGCGCATGCGCTCCAGAGCTCTGGCTCGGCGATTGGACATATCGGTCCAGCTCCTCTGCGGCACGTGGGATCTTCCCAGGCCAGGGATCGAACCGGCGCCCCTTGCACTGCCAGGCGGTGTCCTTACCCACTGGACCACCAGGGAAGCCCAGAGCACGCTTCTTAATCACATCGGAGCCTGACACAAGCCCGGGGTCCTCTCCCTCCATACCCACTGCCGGGTGCCCACACAGAGGGTCCGAGGCCGGCTGAGACCCCGGTCTCCTGCAGCAGTGAGGCCAGTGGCTCCGGCCTCCCCAGGGTCAGGCGCCCGTCCCTCTTGGACGTGGCCCCGTGCAGGTCCTCAGGCTGCTGGCTCTTTCTGCGTCCCTGAACCTCACACCCCTCCCTGAAAGCCACACCACCCGCAGAGGAGCAGGTGCCACACGGCCTGATGCGTGGTCAGCATCAAGCTGGAGGCCCCTCCCCCCATTCCAGGGGCCCCGGGAGGCTGCTCAGCCCATGGCGGGCTGGGTGGTGCGAGTGAAAGGAGCAGAGTCGGCAGAGCGGCCGGGCCCTGGCGTGGGGCTGGACGAGCGAGGCTCTGTGGGGGCCGGGCTCCAGGCAGGACTCCCTGTGCTCCTGCCCCGCCCCAGGGCCCCTTTACCAGGGTCACTGGTGTCTCCTGCACCTGCGCGAGGCCAGTGTGGGGCCTGCAGGAGGGGGTCCCTAGACGTTTCTGGCCCCCGAGGTGTGCTGCGGCTGAGGCCTGGCTGCGCCCGCCTCAGAAACCCGACGTGGGCACGGGAGCGGGCAGGCTGTGGGCGCTGCGGGGCCCCTGGCCGCCTTCGAGGTGGCGGGTGTGCGGGCTCCGGGGCTGGGGAACCCCAGCTGTTGGGGGGCGGCGGCGAGGGGCGGGCCGGGGGGACGACGGCGTCTCGCGCTCCCTCGCAGGTTTGACTTCGCCGTCACAGCCTTCGCCTTCCTGGGGCTGCTGGCTCTGGCCTTCAACATGGAGCCCTTTTACTTCATCGTGGTCCTGCGTCCCCTGCAGCTGCTCAGGTGACGGCAGGGCTGGGGCGAGAGGTGGCCTGCCCCTTCCCGAGCACCGGGGGTGGGGTGTGGGGGTGCCGGGGGCCTCGGGTCCTTCTGCGGGGCCCGCCCGGCCTGCCTGTGGACGAGAAGGGCCGTGGTGAGCGTGGCCTGGGCTGGCGCCGGCGACACCCACGGTGGCACAGCCGGGAGCCACGGCCTCCGAGGGACCCTTGGGCCCCTACCGCACCCCAGCCATGACTTTCTGGAACACTCTCTTGTCAAGAAAAACCTCACTTGCTCCCAACTGTCTCCAGGGCACGCCTGGAGGAACTCAGTACAGATTTGCAGAAAGCTGTGGCTGTTGTCCCTAACCTGGCAGGGTCTCCTTGTGTTCTCAGAAGCCTGGTCTTTATCTAGATCCCCTGTGAGCCCATTCATGGTCGTCACCCCCTGCCGTCCTCCCCGGCAGGAGGAATGGGAAGGGGTGGCCCTTAGCTGGAGGAGCCTCCCGGGGCCGGGCCCGCTGTTGGGGGCAAGGCTTTGCCTTGCGCTGCGCCTCTGGGCGGCATCTGTAAGTGGGGGGCGAGCAGCCGCTGCGTCCCTGCAGGGAGGGGCCCGTGGAGCCCGACGTCCTGGCCGGGGTTCAGGGGCCTGCCCCGCCCCCCGGTGTAAGTGACCCAGCCTGCGCGCCTCCTCCCTCGCCCAGGCTGTTTAAACTGAAGAAGCGTTACCGCAACGTGCTGGACACCATGTTCGAGCTTCTGCCCCGGATGGCCAGGTAGTGTCCCAGCCCCCAGGGCCAGGCGCCACGCGGCCTGGGCCCGCCCGCGGCAGGGGAGGGCTCGGAGGCGTCCCGGGGAGGACGGAGCTGGCGGGTCTGCCGGGCTTCTGGAGCCCGCGCTCGGCCCCACGGGTCTCCACTGGGCCGTCTGCACTCCTCAGCGGGGAGGGCGGGGAGCTGCCCCCTCATCCGCCGTGTCCGGGTCACCCGGGAGGCGCTCTTCACAGGGAAGGGGTGAACCGCTGGTAGAGGGGCGTCTGGCGCGAGAGTCCCGACTCAAGCCGTTCCCCCCCAGACCCGAGTCCGGGGCCCTCCCCGCCGGCGCCCCCGCAGGGGCTCGCCTCGCCCGCAGTCAGCGGGGGTCCGCGGCGCCCTTGCCCCCAGCCCGCGGTCACTCTGTCCTCTGACCCTCCTCCCCAGCCTGGGCCTCACCCTGCTCACCTTCTACTATTCCTTCGCCATCGTGGGCATGGAGTTCTTCTGTGGGCGCCTCTACCCCAACTGCTGCAAGTGAGTCCGCGGCCGGGCCCCGCAGCCTGCGTCTCCGGAGGGGCCCTCCCCGCCTCCCTGAGCCAGCGCCCCCTGAGCGTGAGCGGCCCGGGCTGCCCGCGAGAGCCTCCGGGGCCTGCGGGCCGTGCAGCGGCTGCGGGCGGGGCCCGTGGGAGGTGAGGCCGCCCAGCCGCCGCCCCGGCCCCAGGCGGGCCCTGCGGGAGCTGCTCCCCGCGGGCCTCCAGCTGCTCCGAGGCCGCCGCGTCCTCCCCCTGGTCCCCAGCTGGCGGTGGCCTGGCAGGATGAGGCAGAGCGAGCGCCGGGACACAGCCTCCGCGGTCCCCGCCTTCCTCCCCAGGATGACGGCCTTGTGCTCGGCCAGCCCCGCTCCGCCTAGCGTTCTCTGGAGAGTCGGCCCTTGTGGCCTCAGGCACTGGTGAGGGCCCCAGAGACACAGGTAGCCGTGTTGAGCAACAGGCTGAGCTCGGAACCAGAGCCTGTGGCAGGGGCTCACCTCAGGGCCCCCAGCGTCCTAGGGCAGCTGCTCCCAAGTGCAGACGCCAGACCTGGGGTCCCGAGGACCAGCCGGGACGTCAGCGTGAGTCATAGCAAAGGAGCCATAAAACGCTGTCAGGGAAGTTGAAGCTCCAGGCAAGCGTGAGCGGGCAGAATGGAGTGCAGCCCTCAGCCGGGAGCCGGGGCAGCCCCGTGAGGAGGGGACCCCTCGGCTCTGCTGGCGCCTGGCCTCTGGCACAGCCCGGCTGGCGGCCTGCCTCTCCGCCTCCCCAGGGCGCCCCCGCGGGCGCTGAGGCAGCGGCCTGGCCAGCAGCAGAGACCCGCCCGTGGGTGGGGTGGAGCGGGGCGAGTCTGGGGGTTCCTCCCAGCACCCTGGGGTCTCCCCTTGAGCCAGGAAGGCAGGCAGGAGAGCTGGGGGGCTGGGCAGGGACCCAGGTGGGCCTGTGCTCTGTCGCGGTGACCGCCCCGTCCCCCTGGCCAGCACAAGTACAGTGGCCGACGCCTACCGCTGGCTCAACCGCACTGTGGGCAACAGGACCGTGGTGGACGAGGGCTACTACTATCTCAATAACTTCGACAACATCCTGAACAGCTTCGGTGAGTCCGGAAAGCCCCGGTGGGCAGTGCCACCTGCTGGTCCCCGGTCGGGGGAAGCAGAGCTGGCCAAGGCTGCCCCTCCTGAGCCAGTGCCACACGTGCTCGAGTCCTCTTCTCTGGCACACCCAGTGGTTTGCCCAGCCTGAGGGGTGCAGGCCCAGCCCGGCCCCCGCGCGCCCTCGGTCGCCAGGCTTTACTGCGCCCGCAGTTCCTCTGTCAGCTTCCGGGAGCAACAGAGCTTCACACACAGCGGGAGGGGGTGCAGCCTGATACTGGGGGGCCGCCCCCCTCGTCACACCCCACAGGTGGGCCCCCGCCACCGTGCCCTGCCCACCCACACAGCTCTGCTCCCGCCATCCACGGAGAGGCTGGGAGGCCAGGGGCCACGGGGCCTCGCCAGAGAAGATCCCCTCCTGATACCCCAGTCTACGCCGAGGAAGGCCTGGGGGACTCTTCCCAGGACCCCCACCCCAGCCCCTGGTCCATCAGGAGCTGCGGAGGCAAAAGACGCGCGCGTTGGGGTCGGGCTGAGATGGGAGCCCTTCCCGCGGGTGGGCGCTCAGGAAGGGTCCTGGCTGCGCGCTCTGGAGTGCACGGTCCACGCCGGCGCACAGGTGCGCGACCCAGGGTCGGTGGGGAGCGGCCCCTTGACCACACTTGGCAAAAAAGTCTAAGACTTCTGTCCCTCTCTCTCTGTGTAGTGACCTTGTTTGAGCTCACCGTTGTCAACAACTGGTACATCATCATGGTGAGGCCCTCCGTCAGCTGCTGGGGGTGTCTGCCCACCATTCCCTCGCCCCGCCCGTCGTGGGGTGCACTGCTCTCCCATGCCCCCAGGGGTAGGTTCTCTGGGAAGGCCAGGACTCAGGCTGAGCCCAGGGGCCTGCCTTCTGTGTTCACTGGACGCGGCTCTGGGCCCCGCCCTCTGCACACCCACCAGGAGGCCAGTCAGCCTTTGGGCCGTGTGCCCCCACCACTGCAGGAGGGACTTGCCCGTCAAGGAACGGTGGGGCCGGGTGGTTGGTTGGGTCTCCTGTTCCTCATTAGCTCCTTCGGCATGCCGGCCTAAGGAGAAGAGGGTAGTTTCTGTACCCCCGGGAGCCAGGTCCCCCGCCTTTGCTGCCATAGCCAAGGCCAGTCAGGAGGGGTCTGGAGGGGTGGCCCGGAGACGGCTGCGCAGCCAGCGGCCTGCCCGAGCTGCTCCCACCCCTCCCTCCGTCGGCAGGAAGGCGTCACCGCCCAGACCTCGCACTGGAGCCGCCTCTACTTCATGACCTTCTACATTGTCACCATGGTAGGTCGGGGTGCAGAGCGCCACCCTCTCCACGGCCGCCGGCCCCCAGGCTGCAGCTCCCGCCACCCCATCCCGCTCTCCCCTCTCCGTCCCGGCCAGGTGGTGATGACCATCATCGTGGCCTTCATCCTCGAAGCCTTCGTCTTCCGGATGAACTACAGCCGCAAGAGCCCGGACGCGGAAGGTCAGCGCCGCTGTCTGCCGCCCGCTGCGCGCTGGCTGCCTGGCTTCCTCTCCAGCTGTCCACTCCGGCGGCCTGGCCGTCCAGCCGTCTGGCAGTTCAGCTTACCACCCTGGCTGATCTTTCCTGATCTCGTATTGGCATTGCGTTTTCAAATATAACTTCACATATTTAACGAAGAATGCTCACGATCTCGTGTTAAATATCACAGTTCCCGTCAGAGATCGAGAAAAGCCGTGGGCCCCCTGTGGCCCAGCACCCCCGTCCCTCCCTGCTCCTGCCCAGACTGCTCGCCTTAGCTGTTGCTCTGTGTTCATCCCCGTGTTTCTAAACAGCACGCGCGTCCTATGGTTCTTGGTCTAAATGATGTAACCACTGTTGACCTCAGCCCAGAGCAGAGCACTTGCTTCTGCAGCTGAGCTCCCAGCTGCGGGAACTGCCTCCCTCGTCCTCCGGAGCGCTCCGTACGGAGCCTGCCGCCTTGCCAGATTCCCCGTCAACACCGCCGCGTCCACTTGCTCCCATGGCTGTCCTCAGCCCACCCGATGGCTTTCTTTTGGCTCAGGGGCTCCCTCCTGCCACCCACGGTCCCTCGTCAGCTGCTGGCCTGGGCAGGGCTCCTCCCGGCCCCAGCGGGGGGCGGAGGGGAGGCGCAGGGGTTCTAGACGGCGGGGCTGTCCTGTGCTGAAGAGAACGTGGAGCCCCCCGCGGAGGGGCGGCAGGGGAGAGCTGACCCAGACCACGCCAGCCTGGGGGTCAGCGTGCTGGGCCCCTGCCCACCACTGCCTCCCCTCCCGCAGTGGACGGCGGCATCACCCTCGAGAAGGAGCTCTCCAGGGACGAGCTGGTCGCTGTCCTGAGGCTCCACCGGGAGGCGCGGGGTGCCAGCTCGGACATCGCCCAGCTGCTCAAGGTCCTCTCCCAGATGGAGAGATGTGAGGTGGGAGCCGAGGCCCTCGTCCCGAGGGGAGGGGTGGCTTAGCACAAGACCCCAGAGTTGTGGCCGGTGGCGTGCTGGTCCCGGTGCGGGCGGGGGCCTAGCTGCCCTGAGGCGTGTAGGGCCGTAGTTACCCAGCCAAGGCTCGAACCCACGTCCCTTGCCTTGGAAGGTGGATCTTAACCACTGGCGGCGGTTGAGTTGCTCAGCTGGGACCCCACGGACGGCAGCCCACCAGGCTCCTCTGTCCGTGGGGTTTCCCAGGCAAGAGTGCTGGAGCGGGTTACCATTCCCTTCCCCAGCGTAACCAGTGGACCACCCCTCAAGTTTAGGGACATATTTAACGAAGAATGCTCACGATCTCGTGTTAAATATCACAGTTCCCGTCAGAGATCGAGAAAAGCCGTGGGCCCCCTGTGGCCCAGCACCCCCGTCCCTCCCTGCTCCTGCCCAGACTGCTCGCCTTAGCTGTTGCTCTGTGTTCATCCCCGTGTTTCTAAACAGCACGCGCGTCCTATGGTTCTTGGTCTAAATGATGTAACCACTGTTGACCTCAGCCCAGAGCAGAGCACTTGCTTCTGCAGCTGAGCTCCCAGCTGCGGGAACTGCCTCCCTCGTCCTCCGGAGCGCTCCGTACGGAGCCTGCCGCCTTGCCAGATTCCCCGTCAACACCGCCGCGTCCACTTGCTCCCATGGCTGTCCTCAGCCCACCCGATGGCTTTCTTTTGGCTCAGGGGCTCCCTCCTGCCACCCACGGTCCCTCGTCAGCTGCTGGCCTGGGCAGGGCTCCTCCCGGCCCCAGCGGGGGGCGGAGGGGAGGCGCAGGGGTTCTAGACGGCGGGGCTGTCCTGTGCTGAAGAGAACGTGGAGCCCCCCGCGGAGGGGCGGCAGGGGAGAGCTGACCCAGACCACGCCAGCCTGGGGGTCAGCGTGCTGGGCCCCTGCCCACCACTGCCTCCCCTCCCGCAGTGGACGGCGGCATCACCCTCGAGAAGGAGCTCTCCAGGGACGAGCTGGTCGCTGTCCTGAGGCTCCACCGGGAGGCGCGGGGTGCCAGCTCGGACATCGCCCAGCTGCTCAAGGTCCTCTCCCAGATGGAGAGATGTGAGGTGGGAGCCGAGGCCCTCGTCCCGAGGGGAGGGGTGGCTTAGCACAAGACCCCCCCCCCCCCCCCCCAGAGTTGTGGCCGGTGGCGTGCTGGTCCCGGTGCGGGCGGGGGCCTAGCTGCCCTGAGGCGTGTAGGGCCGTAGTTACCCAGCCAAGGCTCGAACCCACGTCCCTTGCCTTGGAAGGTGGATCTTAACCACTGGCGGCGGTTGAGTTGCTCAGCTGGGACCCCACGGACGGCAGCCCACCAGGCTCCTCTGTCCGTGGGGTTTCCCAGGCAAGAGTGCTGGAGCGGGTTACCATTCCCTTCCCCAGCGTAACCAGTGGACCACCCCTCAAGTTTAGGGACGTTCTTTGGGGGCACTTTTGCAGAAGCCAGAGGAGCAGGCGAGGCCTGCGGAAGCCAGGCCCCCGGGCCCAGGCTCGGGCTGGCCCCTATACCCTCTCTGTTCTTCTCTAGCAAAATACCTTGGTGTTTGTGGGCCGGAGATCAAGGACCAAAAGCGACCTGAGCCTAAAGATGTACCAGGAGGAGATTCAGGTAGGCGTGTGCCGCTCCCTGGTCCCCTGGTCCCCGCCGCGCAGCGTGGGGGGAGCCCGGGGGAGCTACGGGACGATCTGCCGGCTCCGCTGCCCGTGGTGCCCGGGGCTCAGGTTAGGGGCTGTCGGTGCTCGGCTCTGAGCCTGAAGCATTAGTTCCACAACACCGGTGGCCCCTGACCCCCAGCGCCTCCACACGCGTCACCCTCTGACCCGGCGCCGGGGCGGACCGTGCACAGCGGGAGGCCCGGGCCGAGGGCGTGGGGGCGGGCTGGCCGGGACCAGCCTCTCAGAGAGGGGAGTTGGGAGGCACACTCGCACGTCTGACTTCATTCAGCTTGGGAGCTTCCGGTTTCTGGGGTGGGGTGAGAGGAAGACACCCAGCTCAGAGGGGAGCCAGGAGGGTCCAGCACGTCCCTCTGAGCCACACCGAGCATGTTCACGAGGACGGGGTGGTGACTGCTCCCCGGGCCTCCCTTACTGGGAGGACGGTGCAGAGCCCCGGGACCGGCAGGCCTGCTCACCTCCATGGTCGTTTGTCCGCCTGGGGCACGTTCAGCCTTCCCAGCCGGTCTGGGGGCGCCGTTCCGTCCCCGCTGGATGGCGCTCGCAGGCCTGCCTCCCCGCCGAGGTGCCTCCTGTGGCCCACAGCGGGCTGGGGGTCCAAGCGCCGCCCGCCTGGGTGGCTGGCCCCCGTCCGGTTGGGGGGAGGCCCACTCGGCGCCCCGTCTGCTCTCCACTTCAGGAGTGGTACGAGGAGCACGCCCGCAAGCAGGAGGAGCGGCCGCCCACCGGCCCGCCGGGCCTCGCCCCCCAGCAGCCCCCAGGCAGCCGCCAGCGCTCCCAGACCGTCACCTAAGCCCCGCCCGCAGCCGCCATCTCTTCTATGCAATAACACCAGAGTATTACTCCATGACGGCGTATCAGTCACGTGTGTGTGTGTTATATACACACAGCCGTGTATACAGGCACCTATTTATCTCCAGACGACGACACGGACAGACGGGGTGGGGTGTGGTGTGCAGCTGCCTTGCCCTGTTCGCCCTGTAGGTCCGCTCCATCGGGGGGCGGCAGTTGAGCCACTGGGAGCTCCCCTTACCACGGAGAGCTCCCGAAGGCCCCGCACAAGAGGACGTGAATGGATCCCGTCCGTCCCCGTCCACCTGCCTTCCTGACGCTGCTTCCAGAATCGTGCGTGCCTGACAGCCGCCCCCTGACCTGCCCGGCAGCCCCTGTGCCAGGGCTCCTGGGTCCTGTCTGGGGACAGAACCACTCAGGACGCGACGGGCTCGCAGCCCCGGAGTGGCGTCTCTGGCTGTGACCACGGAGTGTCCTCGGAGGACCTGACCCGAGCACCAACTGGAACTTGTGACCCGGGGCTGTGGTCACTCCACGCGGTCCCATCTCAGCCACTGCTGGGCGACGAGAGAGGCCACGTGCTGGCTCGTGAGCCCTCGCACCTACCTTGAGAGTCGACCCTTGTTGCTGAAAATCCCCCTAAGACGGCCTCCAGGGGGAGGAGAGCAGGCAGGAGGCCGGGTCGACGGCTGGCACCCCAGACCACCTTCTGAAACGGGCTTTCTCCTCAAATCCCTTTTCCTTGGGATTGTCCTATCCAAGCAAAAAGATAATTTTGGTTAATTCAAGGTTCCGCCAAAGACCCCAGCAGGCCCTGCCTTCTCTGGAGAGAGGGACAAGCACAGTGGCTCACCTTGGCGTCCTCGGCTGCCCAGTACCTGAAGCCACGGTCCCGAGTCGGTCGCCCTCCGTGGACTTGACTGAGGCGGGAGTCGGGGCTGGGCTCACCCCAAGGTGTCCACTCCCGGGAGGAGGTGCAGACGGCCCCTCAGTTTCCTGAGGACCTCGGGAGAGTCCTCGGATCAGAGTGCCATTGGGGTTGGCCGCTCTGGGGAGCCGGGTCGGGGGTGCCGGCGGCAGAAGTGGGGCTAAAGCGGGGGCGCCAGGGTGCTGTGCCGCAGCAGAGTAGAGGGGCGGCCCCCAGCTCTCCGGCTGCCTCCACAGCCGAGGCAGGCAGGGGGGCAGAGATGCCCCTTCCTCTCGTCTTGTTCCCAGCCAGACTGGGACCGGCCTCAGGGGCGCAGGACCCGGCTCCCCCACCCTGTGTCCACAGCCATGTCTCCTCGACGGCAGCCTCGGACGGGCTGGGCCCGGCGCCAGCCCCGCAGCTCTGCCCCTCACCTAGGGGTGGCGGGTATTTTGTGTTTAAAGCACAGCCCTTTAGGGAAACAAACCAATCCCTGAGAACCACTGAGGTGCCCACCAGGACTCAGGAGGCAAAGTTGTCCTCCTGGTCCCTGGGGGCGACCGGCCATTGCGGGCGGCTTGGCATCGAGCCCAGCCCAGGCCCCTTCCCTGCACCAGAAAGGAAACTATTTGCACAACTAGGTGCCTTCTAGCTTTTGTGTACTGAAACGGGCATTTTGGAAGCAGGAGTAGAGGGGGCAAGCCTTGAAAGGAGGGCCAGTCCTCTGACCTCTGCATCGGCCCCCAGGAGGCTGGAGCCTGGGAGGGGCGGCGGGGGCGGGCGCACACCCCACCCCAGGGTCGAGGCCGCCCCCAGGACGGGCGGGGTCTGGCTAGGCCTCCCAGCCTGTCCTGCGGCAGGTCCGGCTTGTGGCCAAGGGCAGGACGGAGGCCGCGTGGCAGCCGTGCTCACGGACCAGGCTCCGCCCCTGGTGGGCGCCCTCTTCACTGAGGCCAAGCACAGCTGCCCCTGGGGGCCTCCTCCAGCGGACCCTCCAGCTCACGCGCGCACCATCGAGCAGGAGTGGGTGTCGCCCGGGCTGCGAGCTCACCCAGCTCCGATGTCCCCGCCTCCCACGTCAGCTCCGTGACACCACCGTGAGACGCGCCGGCCGCTCCAGGTCAGGCCACCTGTCCGTGTCAGATGGCCCTGTGCCCCCGCCCCACTTAGCGGGGGATGCCATCCGGCCCCTCCTCCTCGCTTCCTTCCCCCAACCCAGCCTTACACCACACGACAATCACTTTGTACAGGGCGCGGGAACGACGCTGTAAGGTTTTGTACATGGGCGATTTGTTACCGAGAAAACCCACCTTGTCTCCAGATTTCTGGCACATTAATAAAGAGCCTCTGCTTTGTACCTGTGGCTACTGCCTCGTGACGTCCACCAGCCACCACTCGGCGGCTCCGCGGTCGCGGGGAACAGGGAGGGGACCCAGCGGTGCCCGGGCCCGACACCACCCTCGACCCCCATCTAGACACGCGGCCAAGTCCAGGCTCGCCGAGCCCGACGGCCTTCAGCCTGGGAACCAACCGCTCAGTCACCTGTGCTGCATGAGGAAGAACTAGGAGCAGCGGGGGGAGCGGGTGCGGATTTTATGTATACTTGACATGTTTAACCATTTTCTTCATTGGGAGAAAAGACGGTTGATCCCTTTACTGCCGGCCTGAGGCACTGAGCGAACGCAAGAGCAGCTCATCAAAACGGCTGCGGGCAGGAGGCGCCCGAGTGCTGGTCGCCCAGAGCCTGCAGGCAGGGCCCGCCCGGGGCTCCCCAGACCGCTCACGCCGAGCCCTGTCTGGCAGCGGGGCAGCCTCTGAAGCCGGCGGCAGCGCTAGAGGCGGAGCCTGGAGCTGCGCGTCCTCCATGGCGGCCGCCCACAGGCCCAGGCTGCCGTTTTGGAACAATACATACTGTGATTAATTTCACCGTTTTCTTTTGACTTTATTAACATGGCGACTAGGAAATTCAAACTGAGGTTCGCGTCTCCCATTCTACTGGTTGGACGGTGCAGCTCCAGACCTCGGCCCGCGTGGTGTGAGCTCACGAGTGTTCTGTCTGCCCGGCCCGGCCACCCTGCCTGCCTCGGCCCTGGCGTGGCGGCCCTCTGAACCCCGAGAGGACGCAGGAAGGCAGCGCGGGGGGACGAAGCCCCCAGCCTTGAACCCTCAGGGGTCTTCCCACACCCGCCTGGAAGGCACCCAGGCGTCCCCTGTGCCCCGACCCCAACCTCCAAGAGGCGCTGGAGGTGCTGCAGGGAGTTTCCACAGGGAAGCCCCGTCGCCACAGTCCCCGAGACACGGTTTGGCGGGTCTCCCTGCACATGGCGGCGGGCAGGCGTCCTGGGCAGAGCGCGGCCCGCGTCCGCACCCCGTGCACGGGTCGCACCCGTTCGCGGTCAGGCGGAAGGCACGTCCTCGTCCATCTCGCCGCCTGCAGTGGCACCTCCCGACCACCAGGCGGAGCCCGAGGCCGCGTCACTCACATGGCCTGATCACTCCAAACTCAGTGAGCAGGGCCACCACGAGGAAGGTCAGGTAGAAGAGGAGCAGGCAGCCGCCGTACGCCCGGCTCAGCTGGAAGCACTGCAGCGGCACCAGGACCAGGGAGCAGACGAGGCTGAGGCCCAGCGTGCCGGCCAGGATCCACACCAGCAGCCCATCCGGCTCCAGCTGCGGGGAAACACGGGAGAGGGGCCGGGTCAGCGCGGCCCACCGCCGAGGCCGGGAGGGAGGGGCGGAGAGGGGCCGCCGGCCTCCCCAGGGGATTGTCCCCCGCCTCGAAGCTCGCTGTGTCCGAGCCCCGAGCGAGATGCGGGCTCGCGCTCAGCCGTGTCAGACTCTGCAACCCCACGGCCTGCAGCCCGCCAGGCGCCTCTCTCCCCAGGGATTCTCCGGGCAAGAACTGCAGTGGGTTGCGATTTCCTTCCCCGGGGAGCTTCCTGACCCAGGGACCCAGGGATCGAACCCACGCGGGTTCTCTACCGTGGAGCTACCTGGAAGCTACCTGGTGGGCAGTCATTTGTTACAGCAGGCCTTGGAAACTAAGACGTGTCAACTATACATATATATAAACGTGGGTGTATATATACATACAGATACAGATATATAACATGCACTTGAAAAATTCTCCAGCGACACAGAAGAATAAAAGGGAATAGAATAGTCCCCTTACCACTTCTTTCCCCTCCAGACTTCACAACTAACACATCGGAAGGCTTTAACCCTGGCACTACGCTGGGTGTTTCGCACCCCCATCCCCTGTCATTGCCCCATCGCGTCAGGGGACCAGCACGATGCTCGCCAGTCCAGCGTCAAGGAGACGAGCACAGCTGACCCTGGAACAGCACCAGTGTGTGAACTGCGTGGGTCCACCAACAACTACAGTATCTGTATTTTCACTTCCCAGTGTGTAAGCCTGGGGGAAAGTCCGTGCTGGATTCTAGACCACAGTGTGTGGAATTCAAACAGCCAGGGTCGGGGCGTTCCTGGCGGTCCCGTGGCTGAGAGGCTGCGCTCCCAGCGAAGGATTTGACCCCGGTCAGGACCTCCCGACCACCAGGCGGAGCCCGAGGCCGCGTCACTCACATGGCCTTCAAGCGGATCACTCCAAACTCAGTGAGCAGGGCCACCACGAGGAAGGTCAGGTAGAAGAGGAGCAGGCAGCCGCCGTACGCCCGGCTCAGCTGGAAGCACTGCAGCGGCACCAGGACCAGGGAGCAGACGAGGCTGAGGCCCAGCGTGCCGGCCAGGATCCACACCAGCAGCCCATCCGGCTCCAGCTGCGGGGAAACACGGGAGAGGGGCCGGGTCAGCGCGGCCCACCGCCGAGGCCGGGAGGGAGGGGCGGAGAGGGGCCGCCGGCCTCCCCAGGGGATTGTCCCCCGCCTCGAAGCTCGCTGTGTCCGAGCCCCGAGCGAGATGCGGGCTCGCGCTCAGCCGTGTCAGACTCTGCAACCCCACGGCCTGCAGCCCGCCAGGCGCCTCTCTCCCCAGGGATTCTCCGGGCAAGAACTGCAGTGGGTTGCGATTTCCTTCCCCGGGGAGCTTCCTGACCCAGGGACCCAGGGATCGAACCCACGCGGGTTCTCTACCGTGGAGCTACCTGGAAGCTACCTGGTGGGCAGTCATTTGTTACAGCAGGCCTTGGAAACTAAGACGTGTCAACTATACATATATATAAACGTGGGTGTATATATACATACAGATACAGATATATAACATGCACTTGAAAAATTCTCCAGCGACACAGAAGAATAAAAGGGAATAGAATTGTCCCCTTACCACTTCTTTCCCCTCCAGACTTCACAACTAACACATCGGAAGGCTTTAACCCTGGCACTACGCTGGGTGTTTCGCACCCCCATCCCCTGTCATTGCCCCATCGCGTCAGGGGACCAGCACGATGCTCGCCAGTCCAGCGTCAAGGAGACGAGCACAGCTGACCCTGGAACAGCACCAGTGTGTGAACTGCGTGGGTCCACCAACAACTACAGTATCTGTATTTTCACTTCCCAGTGTGTAAGCCTGGGGGAAAGTCCGTGCTGGATTCTAGACCACAGTGTGTGGAATTCAAACAGCCAGGGTCGGGGACGTTCCTGGCGGTCCCGTGGCTGAGAGGCTGCGCTCCCAGCGAAGGATTTGACCCCCGGTCAGGGAACTAGATCCCACATGCCGCCACAGAGAGGCGGCATAGACAAATACATCTTAAAAAAGAGCTAGGGGGGCTTCCCTGGTGGTCCAGTGGGTAAGGACACCGCCTTGCAGTGCAAGGGGCACCGGTTCGATCCCTGGCCTGGGAAGATCCCACGTGCCGCGGAGCGGCTGGACCGATGTGTCCAATTACCGAGCTGGAGCTCTGGAGTGCATGCGCCCAGAGCCGGTGCTCTGCGACAACAGAGGCCACCGTGATGGGAGGCCCACACGGGCCAAAGAACAAAGATGGACGGAAATGGACAAATGAAATACCAATAGAAGTGGCCCGCCTGCTCCCCTCCCCCCCCCCCCCACCCCCCCCCAAAAAAAAAAAAGAGCTAGGGTCTGCGATTCTATCCAGACGCTTTCCTCCATCCTGTTCCGGGTCATTCCTTAATCAGTTCCTTTGCTCCTGAGGCAGGGGCAGCACTACTCAGACTTGTGACTAGGTGGGGGAGTCAGCACCCCTCATTCCCACAGCCGTCAAAGGTCAGGTAGTACGTGACGCAGCCCAGTCCCAGGTCCAAACTCCTCCCCTCCCCTGTGTCCCTACACAGCAACCCAGGTCCACACAGATACTGGGTGCCTGTGGGCACCCACAGCCGCGTCCGTGCAGCCAGACCGGGGGCCTGCCAGTGGGCACGTGGTTAAGAGCAGCTGTTCTTTAGCTAATGGGACAGCCTGGACTTCCTTCTGTGATGACCTCTCACCGTGCCTTACGTCTTACGCAATTTTAACTGCAGGACCATTTCCTAAACTCAGCACAAAGGCAATAGAATGCAGACACACTCGGCTCCATGGGGATCCAAAGCAAAGAAACAGGGCCCTCCAGAGGGCCAACCCCAAAGCCTTATTATCTGGAGCTGCCTGAGAAAGAGGAATGAAAGGAACCCACTAAATCCGTGAGGAGTGTAAACAGAATCTGCAGACAGATTAGAACGCAAACCTTAGAAAAGCAAACTTTTCGTGCAGAGGCTATTTGCTTGTGGGTGTGGCCACTGCGAAAGGCCGGCCCCTGCTGCCAGTTAATGACTTGCCAGCCAGTCTATTGAAGAACTAGCTGTCTTCCGGAGAAAAAGAGGTGGCCGATTTTGTCCCCATGGAAGACTCTGTCACCCAGCTGCGCATTCCAAGTGCTTCCACGCGATCAGCCTCAACCCATCCCCTGGGCCACAGGCCCTTCCCTGTCTTCACCCTTTTCCAGTTTGGCCTCGGAATTCAAGTCCTTGGGAATGCAAACGCAGGGCAGCCTGAATCTGGGTCACATCTGCCTCGCACGGGGTGCTGCCTGCCCTGTGCCATATTCCAAAGAGAAAATCTCGCCTAGGAACTCCAGCTTCTTCTCCCCTAGAGGAGCTGGACCATCTGGCCACAGGAGGCCCACCCGGTCACTGACGCCACTGGTAACCTGCCCAAAGGAGTGTTTTCAACCTCGTTGGAGACCTGTCCCTCAGATGTCCTAACCATCATAGGCCCCTGGGCAGGGTGGGGAGGGGTGTATTTAAAAACGCAGATTTCCAGCCTGCCACCTCCTGGAATGCCAGGCTCTGGAGGTCTCATGTGCCCCTGGGGAACTTCCAGGCGCCCTTGAATCCACAGACCCTCTGCTTTTCAGTGCACTTCGGAACCTTACCACAGCGATGGAGGTTCCCCACTTTTGGGGTTGTGGCCAACACTCTACACCTCACCGCAGCCTGTCCTCTCTGGGCAGTGGTGGGATGAGGCGTTCAGTCTGGCCCTTACCTCATGTGTGCTTATCCAGGAAGCTGGGAGGAGAGGGGGAATCAACCCATTCCACAGGTGAGGAAAAGGAGGCTGAGAGATCCTCAGCGTTCTAATTCAAAGTCATATGACGAAAGACTAAAGTGATGAGACCCAGATGCCAGTCCAGAGCCTTGCTGCCCCTTTCCCTCAAAGCCACCTTTTAGGAATCATTCCTCCATGACCTCGCAAGGACTACTTTGAACCCTCCATGCAAAATATTTTAAAGATATTCTGCAAAGCAGACTTGTCACAAATTTAGACAGATCTCCCCAGTAAGTGTAATCCACTGAGATGTGAATGCTCTGTGGTCCGGAGGTGGGGGGAGAGGATGTGGAGGCGGGGGTGGGGTGGGGAGGGACAGGAGTGGGGGAGGAAAAGAAGGGGGGGAGGGGGTAGAAGAAGCGACTCCCTGGCACTCACCTTGACCTCCCCGTGGCCCCTGGAAATTTGGAGCAGGCAGCCCAGTCCCACTCCCACCAGCATATCTGTGGTCCAGCTCAGGAAGTCTGACGGGACATAACCCCCCATAACCCCGCCCTCATGGCCCATTGGCTTTCTTTCTGACTTCTGGTGGCATTCCCCCTTCCCGTCCCCCCTCCAAAAGTCCTATCTGAGGAGACCTCATCCAGTGTTAGTCCCTCTAAGAGTGTCCAGTGTACACGTCGCCTCGATCTGTAAGGATCGCAGGAGGTGACAAACACTTGGCACCTGGTAAGACGGAGAAATGCAGGTGAGGTGAAGTGACGGCCCATGGGCCGCTGGGAGGCCTAGGGACGGAGCAGGGCTTGGGGGATCACGGCTCCAGGGCTTCCTCCCTCCCATGGCCACCTGAGAGGTCAGAAGAGGCCATAGCTGTACAGGCAGGAGCAGGGCGGGGTGGGAGGACACAGGACCGGAGGCATCGGCTCACAGGGCACACAGCTGGTGCAGGGCGGTGCTGGAGGTAGGACCCAAGACAGCCCGGACTCCAGGCCCTGCCTTTGCACCGCCCCAGGCTGCCTGGTCCTCTCTTTTCCATACAGACCAGCAGGGGGCGGCAAATGAGCATCTGTCCAGGAGGATCCAGCCCACTGCCTGCTTTTATCAATAAAGTTTTGTTGGAACATAAGCACGCCCGTTCATTGATGAAGTTTTTGCACTTCAACAGAAGAGCTGAGTTGCGAGAGTTCTATGGCCCACGAAACCTGAAACAGGTACCCCCTGGCCCTTTAAGACAAAGCTTGCTAGGCTGGCCTAGTGGTTCAGTGGTTAAGAGTCCGCCTGCCAGTGCAGAGGCTGCGGGTTCAACCCTTGGTCCGGAAAGGTCCCACAGGCTGCAGGGCAACGACGCCCGTGCGCCACAACCACTGAGTCTGCATGCCGCACCTGCTGAAGCCCGCGTCCTCTACAGCCCGTGCTCTGCAGTCAGAGAAGCGCCCCCACTGAGAAGCCTGCGCCCTAGGACTGGAGAGCAGCCCCCACCTGCTGCAGATAGAGAAAGCCTGAGGAGCAGCGAAGACCCAGCAGGGCAATCAATCAATCAATAGCAACAAAATTGCCAACCCTGCCGTCTACAGGCCATGACGTCACAAGAGGGAGGGGCCTCCAAGCTTAGTGCGTGGGTGCCTGCGAACGACCCCTCTGCCCGACCAAGACGAGTAGCTGCCATTACTGCTCTTTACCAGGGGCCAAGCGCTCCGTCCCCTCGTTCATTCCTTACCACCACCCCTGAAGTCAGCTCTCTGACACCCCATTTATCGATGAAGAAGCTGAGGCTCAAGCGGTCGCATCACCCGCCCCGGTAAAGTGAAGACCCGTCCCGAGGAGGAGGCATGGGGTCCCCCCTGGGTTCCCGGCGCTGAGGGCAGGGCAGCCCCGGAAAGGATACTGAAGATGATGCCACCGAAGCAGGCCGAGAACGCCATCCTCGGGTAGCCCTGGCGGGCCAGCGTGAAATCGGAGAAGACGTCTGCGTGGAAACAAGAGAAGTCCTTGGGCCGGGCGAGGCTTCCCTGGCCCTTGTGGGGCCCTCGCTCCTTCATTGCGACCCACAGTCACGCAGGCCACAAACGCGGGGGAACGTCCCCCTGCCTCGGGCACGGCTGGCTGGGTGCCGGGGGAGGCCACGTCTTCCCCTGAGACACGATTCCCTCCTTGATTCCTTGCCCCTTCCTCTTTCCCACTAGGGCCAACCCTCGGGTGTGACAGGCCACCACCAGTCTTCCGCCCAAGTCCCGTGCCCTGCCAACACACACAGCACCCCTGGGCACAAGACGAAAAGGGTGCCATGAGGGGGATTAAAAGAGAAACTTTTGGGGTCCCTGACCCCTCGTCAGCACGCCCTTGGGCAGTGTACAACCTGACCAACTGCACTCGGCTGCTCTAGCTGAAGACAGACGTGGGCATCAGGTTGGCCAGAAAGGTCATTTGGCTTTTTCTGTACTATCGTATGGAAAACTCTGCATGAATTTTTTTTGGCCAATTCAATGTGGATGCATGCATGTCGACTCGTGCCACGCACCAACAGACACATTCTGCCCGGTCAGCTACAGTGAGCGCCAGCCCTGCCTGAACTCTGGGCAGCCGCCGAGCGTCTGTGCATCCGTGAGTGAGGAAGAGACGACTGCAGACGCTCCCGGCTCAGGCGCAGCCCAGCCACCCCACCTGGTGCCCAGCGACGGTCACTCCAAAGGCGGGGGCGCTGAGCACCGCTGAGAGCAAACGCCCTGGACGCCCCCCCCCCACCTGCCATTCTGGCCGCAGGAGCAAAAAGCAGTGAGGTGGCCGCGCTCACTCCAGAAGCCCACCCGGCCCCCGGTCACCTCCGATGCTGTTCCCCCAGGCCAGCAGCGTGAGCCCCAGGACGGTGTTGCTCAGCCGGAAGACCACGCCCAGCGAGCGCAGGATGTTCACCACCTCTGTGGCAGCCGCGTTGATCCACAGGGCGCTGGTCAGGAAGCCCAGGAAAGCAAAGAGCTGCGGGAGGAGCAGGGACACAGCCTGAGCCCCTCCGCCATCAAACAGGACGACACAGCGCCCTCACGGGGCTGTCCTGAGCGGGAGCTCGCTGATGCAAGCGGTCAGGCTGGCGGACAGAAAGTGCCCAGGGGGAGCCGAGCTCAGCAGTCCTGTTTCGTCAACGGGGGTTCACCACAGCTCTCGTCAGGCTTCCGGTCGAGGGACCAAAGGTCCCCCCGTCACCACAAAAAGAAACTCCAGACCCACGACCGGTCACTCCCCAGCCCGCCCGACCTTCCTCCCAGCCCCCGGCAACCCCTCTGCCCTCCCTCTGGATTTGCCTATTCTAGACACGTCACAGAAACGGCTTCACACCGTATGTGGCCTTAGAGATTGGCCTCTTCCACTCAGCAGCATCTTTTCAAGGTGCATCCACCCTCTAGACAAATCAAAATGGTAACACTTCTACGAAGCGTCGCATCAGGTTGGGCAGTGTACAACCTGACCAACTGCACTCGGCTGCTCTAGCTGAAGACAGACGTGGGCATCAGGTTGGCCAGAAAGGTCATTTGGCTTTTTCTGTACTATCGTATGGAAAACTCTGCATGAATTTTTTTTGGCCAATTCAATGTGGATGCATGCATGTCGACTCGTGCCACGCACCAACAGACACATTCTGCCCGGTCAGCTACAGTGAGCGCCAGCCCTGCCTGAACTCTGGGCAGCCGCCGAGCGTCTGTGCATCCGTGAGTGAGGAAGAGACGACTGCAGACGCTCCCGGCTCAGGCGCAGCCCAGCCACCCCACCTGGTGCCCAGCGACGGTCACTCCAAAGGCGGGGGCGCTGAGCACCGCTGAGAGCAAACGCCCTGGACGCCCCCCCCCCACCTGCCATTCTGGCCGCAGGAGCAAAAAGCAGTGAGGTGGCCGCTCACTCCAGAAGCCCACCCGGCCCCCGGTCACCTCCGATGCTGTTCCCCCAGGCCAGCAGCGTGAGCCCCAGGACGGTGTTGCTCAGCCGGAAGACCACGCCCAGCGAGCGCAGGATGTTCACCACCTCTGTGGCAGCCGCGTTGATCCACAGGGCGCTGGTCAGGAAGCCCAGGAAAGCAAAGAGCTGCGGGAGGAGCAGGGACACAGCCTGAGCCCCTCCGCCATCAAACAGGACGACACAGCGCCCTCACGGGGCTGTCCTGAGCGGGAGCTCGCTGATGCAAGCGGTCAGGCTGGCGGACAGAAAGTGCCCAGGGGGAGCCGAGCTCAGCAGTCCTGTTTCGTCAACGGGGGTTCACCACAGCTCTCGTCAGGCTTCCGGTCGAGGGACCAAAGGTCCCCCCGTCACCACAAAAAGAAACTCCAGACCCACGACCGGTCACTCCCCAGCCCGCCCGACCTTCCTCCCAGCCCCCGGCAACCCCTCTGCCCTCCCTCTGGATTTGCCTATTCTAGACACGTCACAGAAACGGCTTCACACCGTATGTGGCCTTAGAGATTGGCCTCTTCCACTCAGCAGCATCTTTTCAAGGTGCATCCACCCTGGAGCAAGCGTCAGGACTTCAAAGACTTGTAACAAACACTGGCTAACACTTCTAGGGGCTTCCTTGGTGGCTCCGTGGTAAAGAATCCACCAGCCAGTACAGGAGACGCAGGTTCGAGCCCTGGGTTGGGGGGATCCCCTGGAGAAGGGAATGGCAACCCACTCCAGGAGTCTCACCTGGAAAATTCCACGGACAGAGGAGCCTGGCGGCTATAGTCCATGGGGTCACAGAGTCGGACATGACTCAGCGACTAAACAACATTTTTCTAAATAATCAATTTGCCAAAAATTCAACTTCCTTCGGGTTGGTACATCCATTCATAGTTTCTGAAAACAAAAACTAGAACTTTAAAAAGCAATAACTAGTTAAAAACATGAAGGAAACTTTTGAAGAAAAGGTCTGTGGACAAACTGCCTCAAAATTCTTTAACACTCAGCAGAGTGGACAGAATGGAAAAGAGAAAAAAAAAAAAAAAAAAAAACAACACCCAAAGACCAAAAAATACATCACTGGAGTGTGATCATTAGGAAGCTGTGTGATTCCTGCTTAGGGTGGTGGAAAAGAATCTGGTAGGTCTTCAAAAAGGTGAACACACCGTTCACATCTGACCCACTAGTTCCACTCCTGGGAATATACCCAAGAGAGATGAACTGTTTCTACACAAAAAATTTTAAACCAGGCTTCCCTGGTAGCTCAGTGGTAAAGAGTTTGCCTGCTAATGCAGGAGACATGGGTTTGATCGCTGATCTGGGAAGATCCTGCCACAATAGCCCGTATGGCGGACAGAAAGTGCCCAGGGGGAGCCGAGCTCAGCAGTCCTGTTTCGTCAACGGGGGTTCACCACAGCTCTCGTCAGGCTTCCGGTCGAGGGACCAAAGGTCCCCCCGTCACCACAAAAAGAAACTCCAGACCCACGACCGGTCACTCCCCAGCCCGCCCGACCTTCCTCCCAGCCCCCGGCAACCCCTCTGCCCTCCCTCTGGATTTGCCTATTCTAGACACGTCACAGAAACGGCTTCACACCGTATGTGGCCTTAGAGATTGGCCTCTTCCACTCAGCAGCATCTTTTCAAGGTGCATCCACCCTGGAGCAAGCGTCAGGACTTCAAAGACTTGTAACAAACACTGGCTAACACTTCTAGGGGCTTCCTTGGTGGCTCCGTGGTAAAGAATCCACCAGCCAGTACAGGAGACGCAGGTTCGAGCCCTGGGTTGGGGGGATCCCCTGGAGAAGGGAATGGCAACCCACTCCAGGAGTCTCACCTGGAAAATTCCACGGACAGAGGAGCCGGGCCCTATAGTCCATGGGGTCACAGAGTCGGACATGACTCAGCGACTAAACAACATTTTTCTAAATAATCAATTTGCCAAAAATTCAACTTCCTTCGGGTTGGTACATCCATTCATAGTTTCTGAAAACAAAAACTAGAACTTTAAAAAGCAATAACTAGTTAAAAACATGAAGGAAACTTTTGAAGAAAAGGTCTGTGGACAAACTGCCTCAAAATTCTTTAACACTCAGCAGAGTGGACAGAATGGAAAAGAGAAAAAAAAAAAAAAAAAACAACAACACCCAAAGACCAAAAAATACATCACTGGAGTGTGATCATTAGGAAGCTGTGTGATTCCTGCTTAGGGTGGTGGAAAAGAATCTGGTAGGTCTTCAAAAAGGTGAACACACCGTTCACATCTGACCCACTAGTTCCACTCCTGGGAATATACCCAAGAGAGATGAACTGTTTCTACACAAAAAATTTTAAACCAGGCTTCCCTGGTAGCTCAGTGGTAAAGAGTTTGCCTGCTAATGCAGGAGACATGGGTTTGATCGCTGATCTGGGAAGATTCCACATGCTGCAGAGCAACTAAGCCCGTGAGCCACAATGACAGAGCCTGGGCTCTAGAGCCTCGGAGCCACAACTATGGAGCCCATGGGCCACAACTACTGAAGCCCGTGTGCCCTAGAGCCTGAGTCCCACAACAAGAGAAGTCACCGCAACATGAAGCCTGCTCACCTCAGCTAGAGAGTAGCCCCCACTCCCTGCAACTAGAGAAGAGCCTGTGGCAGCAGGGAAAACCCAGAATAGCCAAAAATAAATACATAAATAAAAAAAATTTTCAACTGAATGTCATGGCAGCATTATTCATATCTAACAAGCAGAAAAAAAAATATCCAGGGTACATTAATGGATAAACAAAATATGCTATGCCTGTACAACTGAACAGGACTCAGCCATGAAAAGGAACGAATGAAGTCCTGACACATGCTGCAACGTGGCTACACTTGCAAACAGTTTGCTAAGTGAAAGAGGGCACTCACAAGGCAGACTACGTACTATAGGACTCCACCTGGGTGACACGCAGAACAGGAAAACCTGGAGGGACCCGAGGCAGAGCCGTGGGGGCCAGGGGACAGTGGCAGAGAACTGAGAGCAACTGCAGAGCAACCTCTCGGGGTGATGAACACCCTCCCAAACTGTGATGATGGTTGCACGACTCCATGAATAACACACACTTACATTGTGCACCTCGAATGGGTGACGTGAGTGTGAAAGCCAGCTCCAAGAAATGAAGCTGCTACCCAGAAAAAGAGGTACAGAATCCCTTCCAAGTGGCTTTCAAGACTTGTTGCCACGCAAAGTGGTCAGTGGCCTAACTGCCCCCGGGCATCGGCCAGGAGACCTCGGTGTCCCCTCCCCGCCCGTCTGGAAAGCCGAAGTTTCTTACCCAGTGCAGCCTGGGGGGCTCACTGTTGGATGTGGCGAAAAAGGTCCCTGCCGCCAAGGCCGTGCCTACGATCACCACCACGGCCCAGACAGGCACGAGTCCACCTATCGCGTAGATGCCATCTGCAGAGGGACGAGAAAAAGGGCGTCGACGCGGCCCCTCCTCCAAGAAGCCCCCTGGGAAGGATGGAGAGGGTGTGGAGGGCGCAAAACCCACTGATAAAACCCCACTGTCCTGGGCACTTTAGGGAGACAGAGAACTTAAGACACAGCCCCTGCCCTCGGGTATTCACATCAGACAGACGGACGTGAAATAAAACAGTCTCCAGGCTGGAACGGCTAAGACCACTCTCACCCCGCGACCCTTCCCCATGCCCACAGCAGACTTCACTCATCAGCCCTGATGCTTTAGTCGAGCTGAGTTTCAAGGCAGCACGGCCAGCTAGGCATGACTCATGGATAGGCATCGCTCCATGAGATGACCTGCACAGTCGAACCCAACCTCGCCTGCTGATCCTGGCTCTCTTGAGAAGTCTACTGCACAAACCGATCGATGGTACAGTTGTGAAGCTACCAGCGGCTTCCTAGGAAACCATCGTAGGGAGGAAACGCTGCAGGCCGGCAGAACACTCTAGAAACCTCCACATACCATCGTCACCAGCCTTAAAGGGAACAGATGGTCCAGCTGCCCAGACACACGTAACACAGGTTCTTTCTTTAGTCCAGCTCGTGGGCGCACAAACATCAGTGCGCTAAGGACGATGTGAGGGGCTGAGTCCATAAAATCGTGCACACAGCCCACGGTGGGAGATTCTCAAGGGGTAATTTTGACAGATGTGACTTTTACTTATAGAGCTGGCTTTGCATCGTCACGGGTGAGGGGCCCTTTCTCTGTGTTTCTCAGTCCTGTGCCGGAGGAATTTCAGGAGGTGGCGGGGGCACGGGAGGGTCAGGAGGGGCTTCTTGGAGTGCTGAGGATGTGAGCGGGGCTATAAGCCGAGGACGGGCACAAGGTTCCAGGGGAAGAGACGGAAGAGAAGGAACTGAGCAGGTCTGTGTCACTGGCAGTAGATAAAGTGCTGGGGAAGGTGGCTGCCCTCAGGATCCCATCGGCCTCGAATGACGTGGCCTTTTTCCAAGAGGCACTGAGGAGCCACGGAGGTCTTAGAGTGGAGCAGTGACCACAGCATGGGACCAGTGGCACTTCAGAAAGGCGTCTCTGGGGACTTCCCTGGTGGCCCGATGGTTAAGACTCTGTGCTCCCACTGCAGGGGGAATGGGTTCCACCCCTAACAGAGGAACTAAGATCCCGCAGGCTGGACAGTGTGGGGAGAAAGGGAAAGAGAGGGCTCTGAAGGTGGCCTAGAGAAGGGGATGGACGTTGGCAGGTGACCCACTTCTGGACTTTCCCCTGGATAGAGAGAACCCCCGGAACTTGGGCAGGGCACCAAATCTGGGGGGTTCTCTCTCCAGAGCTCAACCCAGAAGGGAGTCACAAACATGTCAGCCTGCACCAGCCTTTCCCCAGAGTGGACCTGCTACCCCCAGACGGTGCTGGGGCAGGTGGACAGACCCTCAATACTATGCGGCCCCATCTCAGGAAATGGACTCCTTATTCAAGTCTCTCACCGGAAGACATTTAAATACCTTAAATGTATTGGAAAGGATGCCAAGTCTCAAGTCTCTCATTGGAACACATTTAAATATCTTAAATGTATTGGAAAGGTGCCAGTTTCCTATGGACGTGTGAAAGTTGGGGCCTCCCTGGTGGCCCGGTGGTAAAGGCTCTGCCTGCAATGCAGGAGGCGCGGGTTTGATCCCTGGGTCAGGAAGATTCTCCGGACGAGACGATGGCAGCCCGTCCAGTATGGAGGCTCCATGGACCGAGGAGCCTGGAGGGCCACAGGCCGTAGGGCTGCAGAGTCGGACGTGACTGAGTGACTCATACTTGTACTTTCCTATTGATGCAGGTGACACTGATTCCTTTCCAATAAAATTTTTAAAAAACAGCTGATTTAAGGATTAAAAAAACCAATCAAATATTGGGTTAGCCAAAAAAAATGAGCCTGGGTTTCCAGCAAGATGTTATGGAAAAACCCAAAGGAACTCTTTGGCCAACCCAATATAGCAATTGAGAATGGAAGGAAGAAAAAAATCAACAAAGTTCCTGAATGACTAATGCTTGGGAACCCTTCTTTTGAGAAGCCACAAGGGTGGTGCGTCCGCCCCTCAGGCTGGTGAGGCCGGGCCGTCAGGAACAGCCCGCGGGCACCACTAGGGGACTCCCTCCAAGCTCTGGGGCCACACCGCGCCCCCAGGGATCCTCCTTCCCCCAGAGCCCGTGCCCTCCGATAAACTGGAGGAGAAACGCAGAATTCGGCAGCCTTTTCATCCTGATACTCTTTAGCCAAAAAGTCACACCCAGCCACTTCCACTTCGAGGAGACGCCCCTGGCTTGAGGGGCGGGAGGCCGGATGACAGAGAGAGGACTGGGCAGCAAGAGATAGTCAGGTCAGACAGCAGGAAGAACCGGAGTCAGCAGACAGCCGACAAGGCTGGGCACTGCTTTAACCAGGGCTGGTCAGCGAGGCGCGCCTGGGCGGACGGGGGAGGCGCACGGCCAGCGGGACCAGCCGGGCCACACAAAGCAGCAGCCCACCAGATCACCCGACGGGGCGGGGACACTCACAGGCCCCCGACTGCAGGGTCAGGACCAAGAACAGCGGGCTGACGGCCAGGTGCAGGCAGTTCAGGGGCCGCTTCCAGTTCCCATCCTCCTTGTCGGGGTCCACGACGGGGACGGTGAGCAGCAGCAGGAACTCCACGGGCAGCTGCGAGGGCGGGAAGGCAGGAGGGTGACCCAGGGAGGCCTGTGCTTGGCTGCCTCTCCCAGGGCTCAGTCCCTCAGGAACCCGGCTGGACGCCCCTGGTGGCCCCGTGGTAAAGAATCTGCCCGCCAGTGCAGGGGGCACGGCTCCATCCCTGGTCTGAGAAGACCCCGTATGCCACGGGATGCAGCGAGGCCCGTGCCCCCTCAGGTCCGTGCTCCGTCACCAGAGCAGCCGGGGCAGGGAGAAGCCCGCCCGCCGCACCGGAGAGGAGCCCCAGCTCACTGCAGCTGAAGAAAAGCCAGCGCGGCAGCGAAGAGACAGGGCAGCCAGTAAAAAAGAAAAAGAACAAGGCTGTTGTTCCCGAAGCACCCACTGGGCGCAGGCCCCTAAGCGCCTCCTGCTGCTGTCACACACACTGGCCACCGGCCAAGCGCGGGCACAGCACCCCGAGTCCCGACCACACTCTGAACAGGAACCCTCATGTTTCTCCCCGGATAAACCTGGTGCGTCCGCCCCTCAGGCGGGGGGGCCCAAACAGCCGGGCACCACTAGGGACTCCTCCAAGCTCTGGGGCCACACCGCGCCCCAGGGATCCTCCTTCCCCAGAGCCCGTGCCCTCCGATAAACTGGAGGAGAAAGCAGAATTCGCAGCCTTTTCATCCTGATACTCTTTAGCCAAAAGTCACACCCAGCCACTTCCACTTGAGGAGCGCCCCTGGCTTGAGGCGGGAGGCCGGATGACAGAGAGAGGACTGGGCAGCAAGAGATAGTCAGGTCAGACAGCAGGAAGAACCGGAGTCAGCAGACAGCCGACAAGGCTGGGCACTGCTTTAACCAGGGCTGGTCAGCGAGGCGCGCCTGGGCGGACGGGGGAGGCGCACGGCCAGCGGGACCAGCCGGGCCACACAAAGCAGCAGCCCACCAGATCACCCGACGGGGCGGGGACACTCACAGGCCCCCGACTGCAGGGTCAGGACCAAGAACAGCGGGCTGACGGCCAGGTGCAGGCAGTTCAGGGGCCGCTTCCAGTTCCCATCCTCCTTGTCGGGGTCCACGACGGGGACGGTGAGCAGCAGCAGGAACTCCACGGGCAGCTGCGAGGGCGGGAAGGCAGGAGGGTGACCCAGGGAGGCCTGTGCTTGGCTGCCTCTCCCAGGGCTCAGTCCCTCAGGAACCCGGCTGGACGCCCCTGGTGGCCCCGTGGTAAAGAATCTGCCCGCCAGTGCAGGGGGCACGGCTCCATCCCTGGTCTGAGAAGACCCCGTATGCCACGGGATGCAGCGAGGCCCGTGCCCCCTCAGGTCCGTGCTCCGTCACCAGAGCAGCCGGGGCAGGGAGAAGCCCGCCCGCCGCACCGGAGAGGAGCCCCAGCTCACTGCAGCTGAAGAAAAGCCAGCGCGGCAGCGAAGAGACAGGGCAGCCAGTAAAAAAGAAAAAGAACAAGGCTGTTGTTCCCGAAGCACCCACTGGGCGCAGGCCCCTAAGCGCCTCCTGCTGCTGTCACACACACTGGCCACCGGCCAAGCGCGGGCACAGCACCCCGAGTCCCGACCACACTCTGAACAGGAACCCTCATGTTTCTACCTTTCGTATAAAGAAACTGAGGCTCAGGGAGGTTAAGGAACTGCTCCAGGGCTTCCCCGGTGGTCCAGTGGGTAGAGAGTCCGCCTTGCAGTGCAAGGGGCGCCGGTTCGATCCCTGGCCCGGGAGGATCCCACGTGCCGCGGAGCGGCTGGACCGGTGCGTCCAATGACGAGCCAGCGCTCTGGAGCACATGCGTCCAGAGCCAGTGCTCTGCCATGAGAGAGGCCACTGCAATGGGAGGCCCCCAGAGGCCAAAGAATAAAGATGGACAAAAATAAAGAAAGAAAAAAAAACAATCAAAGAGGCCAAAATTACAAAAAAAAAAGAAAGAAACTTCTCCAAAGCCACACAGGAGGGTATATGAAACCAGGATTCAGGGCCAGCCCTGACGGACTCCACACCTTGTGCTTTCGGTCAGCACCTGAACTAGGAACACCGCACACGGAGTGCTCGCTCTGTGCTGAGCACTGGAGTCCTTCCCGTGGATCCGCTCGTCACACAGCCGCAGCCGCAGCGGCGGGCTGGATACAGCTCCCAGCTCTTTCACCCCCGCCCGTGACCGCACTGAGCCCCGCTCCCCTGGTCAGATGACTAGAGTCTGCAGCATGTATTTCCCTGTCCCAGCTGGGCTTGGTCATGCCACTCGCTTCAACTGACGGGCCACACTGTGAACAGGGTGTGAAGAGAGGCGGACACTGTGCTTGGGGAGTCGGGCTGGGTCTCTTCGGCCAAGAAGAGCGCACGCTCCCACTGGGCCCAGGACGAGACGCGGGGCAGACCTGAGCCACCAGTCAGTCACCCTGATGCCTCACAGAGACACGTGCTGTCATCGCTAGTCTGGGATGCTGGGGCTGTTTGTTACGCAGCACGAACTTCCTGATACAATCACACCAGCAGAGAGGCGCGGCCCTCCTCGCCAGGCTCAGAGAGAGGAAGTGCCAGGCCAAGGGTCACAATGCAGCCAGGGCCTCCACGCGGTTATAAACAGAGTTCATCACGTGTCCCCGGATCTGAGGAGGCCTGAACGGTATCCAGGCGGAGGGCTGGGAGGCGAGACTCCTGACGTTCTGGGTCTGGGTGGCGGGAGGCGGCTGTGGTCCTGCCTTTTGTACAGCAGCCTGGACCCCTGGCTCACAGCTGGCCCTCGGGAGACGGCGGGGCATCCGAAACACACGACCTCAGCCTCATCCGGGCTATGACCCGTGCCCGCCCCGCCCTGTTCCCCATTTCACCGGAGGGGAGGGGTCCCCGCCGCCCCTCTGTCCCTGGGAAGACGCTCTCCTTCCTCCACTGGGGGAGGAGCCGGAGCCAGGCTCCACGACTCAGATGCCCCAACAGTCCCAGCTCCACACTCTCTCCATAGGGCCCCCAGCACAGCCCGGCCCTCCCGAGCTGCTCGGCAGACAGCTGGGGAGCCACAGCCCTGGGCTGTCAGCAAGGCAGAAGCCCGGCCCCGGGGTTCCTGCTGACCTTGAACACCTTGAGGACCCTCCAGTACACCGACTTGGTCCTCCACGTCCTGTAGTCCAGAGGGTTGAGGGCCCGCACCAGGATCTGGGCCGTGGTCTCCGGGTACGAGAGCAGCGGCCGGTATTCTTCACCTGGGGGTGCAAGTGGGCAGGGGCGGGTGTCCACGGCTGGCTGGGCTTCTGGGAACCCCTCTCCCCGCCCTCCCACCAGTCTTCCCAACTCTTGGGGAGAAGGAAAAGTCAAGAGCCAGGTAGTGGGCGGGCCAGGCAAACCCAGCCCAGTGTTCAGCCGAGGTGGAGGCAGAGGCGCTGGCTGCCTCATTCCTGGGGGGCCCCATCCCCCACCTCTCCAGCCCAGTGGGGCACAGGGGCCCGGGACTCACTGTAGTCATAGCTGTTGGTATTAGAAGACACCCGGTCCTCCTCGGAATCTGAGAGCATCTCTAGGAGAGAGCGGAGGGTCCCATGAGCCAGTGGGGGCACCCAGCCATTTCCACCATTTTCCCACGTAGGGCTCCTAATGCAGGAGACACAGGTTCAATCCCTGATCTGGGAAGATCCCAATTAAGCCTGTGAATCACTACTAAGCCTGTGCTCTAGAGCCTCGGAGCCGCAACTATGGAGCCCTGGGGTCCGCGAGACGTTATAAACAGAGTTCATCACGTGTCCCCGGATCTGAGGAGGCCTGAACGGTATCCAGGCGGAGGGCTGGGAGGCGAGACTCCTGACGTTCTGGGTCTGGGTGGCGGGAGGCGGCTGTGGTCCTGCCTTTTGTACAGCAGCCTGGACCCCTGGCTCACAGCTGGCCCTCGGGAGACGGCGGGGCATCCGAAACACACGACCTCAGCCTCATCCGGGCTATGACCCGTGCCCGCCCCGCCCTGTTCCCCATTTCACCGGAGGGGAGGGGTCCCCGCCGCCCCTCTGTCCCTGGGAAGACGCTCTCCTTCCTCCACTGGGGGAGGAGCCGGAGCCAGGCTCCACGACTCAGATGCCCCAACAGTCCCAGCTCCACACTCTCTCCATAGGGCCCCCAGCACAGCCCGGCCCTCCCGAGCTGCTCGGCAGACAGCTGGGGAGCCACAGCCCTGGGCTGTCAGCAAGGCAGAAGCCCGGCCCCGGGGTTCCTGCTGACCTTGAACACCTTGAGGACCCTCCAGTACACCGACTTGGTCCTCCACGTCCTGTAGTCCAGAGGGTTGAGGGCCCGCACCAGGATCTGGGCCGTGGTCTCCGGGTACGAGAGCAGCGGCCGGTATTCTTCACCTGGGGGTGCAAGTGGGCAGGGGCGGGTGTCCACGGCTGGCTGGGCTTCTGGGAACCCCTCTCCCCGCCCTCCCACCAGTCTTCCCAACTCTTGGGGAGAAGGAAAAGTCAAGAGCCAGGTAGTGGGCGGGCCAGGCAAACCCAGCCCAGTGTTCAGCCGAGGTGGAGGCAGAGGCGCTGGCTGCCTCATTCCTGGGGGGCCCCATCCCCCACCTCTCCAGCCCAGTGGGGCACAGGGGCCCGGGACTCACTGTAGTCATAGCTGTTGGTATTAGAAGACACCCGGTCCTCCTCGGAATCTGAGAGCATCTCTAGGAGAGAGCGGAGGGTCCCATGAGCCAGTGGGGGCACCCAGCCATTTCCACCATTTTCCCACGTAGGGCTCCTAATGCAGGAGACACAGGTTCAATCCCTGATCTGGGAAGATCCCAATTAAGCCTGTGAATCACTACTAAGCCTGTGCTCTAGAGCCTCGGAGCCGCAACTATGGAGCCCATGTGCTGTAGAGCCCGAGTTCCACAACGAGAAGTCACCGCAGCAAGAAGCCTGCTCACCTCAACTACGGAGTGGCCCCCACTCCCTGCAACTAGAGAAGAGCCCACAGCAGTAGTGAAAACCCAGAACAGGCAAAAACAATAAATAAATAAATCAAATGCATTTCTTTTAAAAAAAAATACTGGAGTGGGTCGCCATTTCCTTCTTTAAGGGATCTTCCTGACTCAGGGATTGAACCCACGTCTCCTGTGCTGGCAGGCAGATTCTTTACCACTGCACCACCTGGAATGCCCGTGGGCTATCTATGTGTACGTGTGTGTGTACTCTGTATGCATTTAGGAATGTGTGAGCGTGTGGTGGTGTGTATTTGTGGATGTGTGTTTCTGTAGATACGCGCTGGCACGTATTTGTGGAGACGGAAGCTCCTGGATTTCACCCCACGGGTACGGGGCGCATTCCTGGGTGCCCGAGGTGCCAGCTCCTAGGAAGATCTGCCCGGGAGCAGGCAGGAGCGTGAAGCACTAGTGACCGTGGACAAGCAGGCGACGAGGAGGCGGTGCCAGCACAAGCAGCAGCACGGAGAGGGGAGCTTGGGAGAACAAGCAAACAACCTAGGAAGAGGGGGTGGGTGCCGCACAGGCCTCAGGAAACCCAGGCAGCAGGGCCCTCGTCCTCCCTCGGGCCCCCGGGCCGTACCTGGAGTCCCCGGCATGGAGCAGACCAAGGATCTCCTCCGCTGCCACTGGTAGATCCAGGTGCAGAGGACCACGATGACCACGTAGAACACATAGAAGCCCAGGTAACCTGCAGAGGAGGCTGTGCGGTCACCAAGCGGCGTCCTGGCTGCAGGGTCCAGAGCGCCCGCGCTGCCAGTCCGTCTCGGGCGCCGTGGCGGTGGCAGTGGTGGCAAAGGGCCAGGTCCTGGAGCCCCACCGGCTCCCTTCCCCTCCTGGGTCCCCGTTCTCTACCTACCAACGCGGCCCCCTGCCCGCCCCCACAACCAGTCTACTGACAGTGCGCGTAACGGCCCCGGCCACCTAATTAAGCCTGTGAATCACTACTAAGCCTGTGCTCTAGAGCCTCGGAGCCGCAACTATGGAGCCCATGTGCTGTAGAGCCCGAGTTCCCGAGAAGCCACCGCAGCAAGAAGCCTGCTCACCTCAACTACGGAGTGGCCCCCACTCCCTGCAACTAGAGAAGAGCCCACAGCAGTAGTGAAAACCCAGAACAGGCAAAAACAATAAATAAATAAATCAAATGCATTTCTTTTAAAAAAAAATACTGGAGTGGGTCGCCATTTCCTTCTTTAAGGGATCTTCCTGACTCAGGGATTGAACCCACGTCTCCTGTGCTGGCAGGCAGATTCTTTACCACTGCACCACCTGGAATGCCCGTGGGCTATCTATGTGTACGTGTGTGTGTACTCTGTATGCATTTAGGAATGTGTGAGCGTGTGGTGGTGTGTATTTGTGGATGTGTGTTTCTGTAGATACGCGCTGGCACGTATTTGTGGAGACGGAAGCTCCTGGATTTCACCCCACGGGTACGGGGCGCATTCCTGGGTGCCCGAGGTGCCAGCTCCTAGGAAGATCTGCCCGGGAGCAGGCAGGAGCGTGAAGCACTAGTGACCGTGGACAAGCAGGCGACGAGGAGGCGGTGCCAGCACAAGCAGCAGCACGGAGAGGGGAGCTTGGGAGAACAAGCAAACAACCTAGGAAGAGGGGGTGGGTGCCGCACAGGCCTCAGGAAACCCAGGCAGCAGGGCCCTCGTCCTCCCTCGGGCCCCCGGGCCGTACCTGGAGTCCCCGGCATGGAGCAGACCAAGGATCTCCTCCGCTGCCACTGGTAGATCCAGGTGCAGAGGACCACGATGACCACGTAGAACACATAGAAGCCCAGGTAACCTGCAGAGGAGGCTGTGCGGTCACCAAGCGGCGTCCTGGCTGCAGGGTCCAGAGCGCACGCGCTGCCAGTCCGTCTCGGGCGCCGTGGCGGTGGCAGTGGTGGCAAAGGGCCAGGTCCTGGAGCCCCACCGGCTCCCTTCCCCTCCTGGGTCCCCGTTCTCTACCTACCAACGCGGCCCCCTGCCCGCCCCCACAACCAGTCTACTGACAGTGCGCGTAACGCCTGGCCTGGCGCAGACAGTGGCCTCCGGGACGCAATTCAAGTGCGAAGGGCTAGTGTCCTGCTCGGTGCCCTGGGAGGCTGAGCCCCGCGCAGACGGCACACCCCTGAACAGTGGCGGCCCTGGGCCCGCCCACAGCGCCCCGGCAGCCAATCAGAAGGCAGGCGGGCGGCTCTGGGGGCACGCCCTCCCTGCTGGCGTGGCCGGTCCCTAGCAGGGCCTGGGACCTTCCGTGGCTCTCACTCACGCCGGGTCATCCCAGGCCTGGGCCCCCCAGCAGGCTCCAGCCACCCCATTCTCTGCCCCTTCAGGGGCTCCCACTGTGGCTGGCCCCCCGCGTCTCTGCATCTCCGCACGCATCGGCGGTTTTCTTGACCCTCTGTACACTGTCCCTCCATCCGTGCCGCCTGAACCATCTGGATGGAATGGCTCTGCTGCCGGGACCAAGAGGTCACAGTCGGCACTGTGGCGGTGGGAGTCTTAGTCGCTCAGTCCTGCCCAACTGTGCGCCCCCACGGGCTGTCGCCCGCCAGGCTGCTCTGCCCATGGGCTTCTCCAGGCAGAAATACTGGAGCGGGTGGCCACTGCCTCCTCCAGGGGATCTTCCCCACCCAGGGATGGAGCCCACGCCTCCCGCGCTGCAGGCGGTTTCTTTACCACGACTTGCTAAAACGTGAAAATTCTGAACGTCACCTCGACGCCGCTCCACCTGCTCTGGTCTAAACCGCCAATCCCTTGGCTTTGCTCAGGCCACCAGGAGTGGTGCTTCCATCCCTTGGAACCCAGGGTGGCTCTGCGGACCCCTCCCTGCGCCTCCCGCCCGTCAGCCCTGGTGGGACCCCGCCCCCGGCCTGCGGCGGCTCACCCAGGGCCCAGGCCAGCGTGACCCTGCCGCGGTAGAGCGCGGTGAAGACGAGCAGCGCGGCCGCCATGTAGAAGCTGATGTCTCTGAGGAAGGGCCTGGAGGCCGCCACGAAGGGCCGCAGGATGGCGATGCCGCCCGCCACCACGGTGGTGACCAGCACGCCCGCGCCTGGAGGAGGGGACGCCGAGCTCAGTCCACTTCCTGCTGCCGGCCCCCTCCCCCCGGCCGGGGCTGCTCCTACCAAACAGGGCCCCGAAGGCCAGGCCTGCTGTCCGCGGGTCCGAGAAGGCCACCAGGGCGCTGAAGATATCCGGGGCCCCATTTCCAAAGGCCAGGAAGGTGACGCCATGGGGGAGCGTGTCAAGGGGTCTCAGAGCAGGGGCTCCAGCCTGCCCGCCCCCCTCCCCCCACCCCAGCTGCCGCCTGTGCCTCCCCAGGCCCTGCCCCACTGCCCGCCCTCCAGGGACGAAAGGATACTGCCACGTTGTGGGAAAGCTTGAGGATGGTGGAGATCGCGGACAAGTTAGGGCAGAAGCTACGGAGCAAAGGCCAACAGGGAGTGTCCGTGGGGGTGACGGGCTCCTTCTCCCTGCCTTCCCCAAGCCCAGCCCACCCAGGGTCCACCTCTCCCCGAAACCCCACTCTCCCATCTAGGAGCTGGACCTCCACGCAGGGTTGAACTCACAACTTCGCCGCGGTGACTCCCAGAATCAGAAACAGATAAAACAGCCAGAAAGCCTGGGCAGGGGGCCGGAGAGGGAAAGGAGCATTAAGTCCCTGTGGGGGCCAGCGGCTCCACGCAGCAGCCCCCCGTCCCCGGGTGGGGCCTCACGTAGAGGGCGACGGCCAGAGGGAGGAGGTCGGCCCGGAAGTGGCAGAAGATGCCCTCGAGGTAGTCCAGGTAGCCGCTGTCGCTGCGGCAGTCGGGGTTGGTCCGGACGAAGTCGCAGCGGGCAGAGGCGTTGAGGCCACACACCTGTCGACACTGTGGAGGGAGGGGGACGTCCGCTGGGCCAGCCCCACCTACGCAGCACGGACAGCCCCCTGCAGCCTGGTCTCTAAGCCTCCCAGACCATCCAGGTGCCAGCCGCCTGCTTTCATTTTTAAAAATACACCCGGGTTTGAAATGAACCCAAGTCAATCACGAATGTGCTGTTTAGCGGCTCAGTCGTGTCTGACTCTTGGCCATCCCATGGACGGCAGCCCGCCAGGCTCCTCCGCCGTGGGCTTCTCCAGGCAAGAATCCTGGAATGGGCTGCCATTTCCTTGTCCAGGGGATCTTCCTGACCTGGGAATTCAACCCACGTCTCCTGCACTGGCAGGCGGATACTTTACCACTGAGCCACCTGGGAAGCAAGTCGTGCAAACACATACTTAAAACGGGGCATTGTCAGGTGGTCCCATGGTTAGGACTCACCGCTTTCGCTCCCAGGGCTTGGGTTCAATTCCTGGCTGGGGGACTAAGATCCTGTAAGCTAAGCAGCATGGTTAAAACACCCCTAACCCCTCATCCGAAACCCAAACAAAACAAACAAAAACCCAAGACAGAAAGAAACAATACATAGCGATTTTTAAATTTTCGCCTCTCCTCCCTGCCCTCCACAACCCCACCTCTCTCTGAAGGTCCCACCACGATCCCTTTGACGCACACCCTTACAGACATTTCTCAGTTGAGTGAGATCTGTAGATACACCCTAGTACACAGTTGATTTTACAGAGGTGGATCTGTCCTAAAGCTCTCGTTTCTGCAACCTGACTTGTACCACTTGGCAGACGTGCTATATGCCACTGGACTGACACCCATGATGACAAGGAGGACGCACGTCCAAGCACGCAGAGTGACTTCTGTCTGCCAGGCACAGTGCTGAGCTGAAAAGGGACCTCAGTTTAAAGAAATGATGCAAATGAACTTATTTACAAAATGGAAAGAGACTCACAGACTTACCACCTCGTGGTTGCAGGGAGGAAGGGATGGTTGGGGGATTTGGGAAAGTCACGTGCACAATGCCACGCTGAGATGGGTAACCAGCAAAAGTCTCCTGTGTAGCACACGGAACTCTGCTGAGTGTAACTAGGCCTAAGGGATGCATGTGCGAAGTCGCAGCGGGCAGAGGCGTTGAGGCCACACACCTGTCGACACTGTGGAGGGAGGGGGACGTCCGCTGGGCCAGCCCCACCTACGCAGCACGGACAGCCCCCTGCAGCCTGGTCTCTAAGCCTCCCAGACCATCCAGGTGCCAGCCGCCTGCTTTCATTTTTAAAAATACACCCGGGTTTGAAATGAACCCAAGTCAATCACGAATGTGCTGTTTAGCGGCTCAGTCGTGTCTGACTCTTGGCCATCCCATGGACGGCAGCCCGCCAGGCTCCTCCGCCGTGGGCTTCTCCAGGCAAGAATCCTGGAATGGGCTGCCATTTCCTTGTCCAGGGGATCTTCCTGACCTGGGAATTCAACCCACGTCTCCTGCACTGGCAGGCGGATACTTTACCACTGAGCCACCTGGGAAGCAAGTCGTGCAAACACATACTTAAAACGGGGCATTGTCAGGTGGTCCCATGGTTAGGACTCACCGCTTTCGCTCCCAGGGCTTGGGTTCAATTCCTGGCTGGGGGACTAAGATCCTGTAAGCTAAGCAGCATGGTTAAAACACCCCTAACCCCTCATCCGAAACCCAAACAAAACAAACAAAAACCCAAGACAGAAAGAAACAATACATAGCGATTTTTAAATTTTCGCCTCTCCTCCCTGCCCTCCACAACCCCACCTCTCTCTGAAGGTCCCACCACGATCCCTTTGACGCACACCCTTACAGACATTTCTCAGTTGAGTGAGATCTGTAGATACACCCTAGTACACAGTTGATTTTACAGAGGTGGATCTGTCCTAAAGCTCTCGTTTCTGCAACCTGACTTGTACCACTTGGCAGACGTGCTATATGCCACTGGACTGACACCCATGATGACAAGGAGGACGCACGTCCAAGCACGCAGAGTGACTTCTGTCTGCCAGGCACAGTGCTGAGCTGAAAAGGGACCTCAGTTTAAAGAAATGATGCAAATGAACTTATTTACAAAATGGAAAGAGACTCACAGACTTACCACCTCGTGGTTGCAGGGAGGAAGGGATGGTTGGGGGATTTGGGAAAGTCACGTGCACAATGCCACGCTGAGATGGGTAACCAGCAAAAGTCTCCTGTGTAGCACACGGAACTCTGCTGAGTGTTATCTACTAGCCTGGACAGGAGGAGGGCTTGGGGGAAAAGGGATGCATGTGTACATACGACCGAGCCTCTTCACTGTTCACCCGAACCTATCACAAAATTGTTAACTGGTTATACCTAATTACAAAATGGTTTTGGAATTAAAAATGTTTTTAAAAATTAAGAAAAAAACAAAGATACTGGGCTTCCCTGGTGGTCCAGTGGGGAAAAAGTCTGCCTTGCAGTGCAAGGGGCGCTAGTTCGATCCCTGGTCCGAGAAGATCCCACGTGCCACAGAGTGGCTGGACTGGTGTGTCCAATTACGAGCCACTGCCCTGGAGCGCATGCGCCCAGAGCCGGTGCTTGCAGCGAGAGAGGCCACTGCGATGGGAGGCCCATACAGGCCAAAGAACAAAGATGGATGAAAATAAATGAAGGAACAGTAAAAGAGGCCAAAAAAAGGAAAGAGGAAAAAACTGAACCCAAATACTTTAAACACAACAACAACAAAAGATACTTTGATTCATCCGCACAATGGTCTTATGATGAAGATAAAACAGCCCTAACCAGGGCTTCCCTGGCGGTCCAGTGGGGAAAGAGTCTGCCTTGCAGTGCAAGGAGCACTGGTTCGATTCCTGGCCCGGGAAGATCCCACGTGCCACAAAGCAGCTGAACTGGTGTGTCCTGTCACGAGCCAGTGCTCTGCGACGAGAGAGGCCACTGCAATGGGAGACCCACACAGGCTGAAGGATAATGACGGATAAAAATAAAAACAAATAAATAAAAATAATAAAAAAGATTATCCTACCCATTACACAGATAAGGAGACTAAGACAGTACCCCAGGGCCCACTCAGAGGCAGGGACAGGGTTGGAACCCAGACTGTTGGAGGGTCTCAATTCCTGTCTTTAGCCATTCCTGTGCCAGCCCTGCCCCTCTGTAGAGTCTCGGGATTTCAGACCATGGATGGCACGTAGCAGAGAGAACGTTTCCTTCCTGGGGAGTAGCTGAGTGTGTCTGCTTTTCCTTTAGTGCCAGCAGTCAACTTCCTTGCACATGACCCCGAGTGCATGTGAGAATGTTTGGTCAGAGAGATTTCTAGAAGTGAGAGTGCTGAGTCAGAGTCTCCCTGTGTGAGTTCTGCCAGAAGGTGCCCCAGCGACGAGGCTAAGCAAGCAGCGTCTTTGGGACGTGTGTAGAACGCATGCTCTAGAGAGGGGGGAAGAGAGCCGTGGGTGGGGGTGGGGGGGAACCAGCCAGCGAAGGCCGGGGGCAGGGACGCTTCTGCCTTGGGCTGGTAACCCCCGCGGCGAGGGAGCTGGGGTATTTACACCGACTCCCATCAGTCACCAGGCGAGCGCCGTGGGGAGGAGGTGCGAGTCCCCAGTACTGCTGGTCTCCCGGGAGTATGGGTGGTTCTGGAAAAAGACGCTGGTTGCTCCAAGTCAACAGAAGCCACCCGAATGGTGGGGTTGGGAATTCCCTGGTGGTGCAGTGGCTGGGACGCTGTGCTGTCACTGCCGAGGGCCTGGGTTCAACCCCTGATCAGAGAACTAAGATCCCGCGAGCTACCTAGCATGGCCAAAAATGTCTTTAAAAAAGAAGAAGGGCTTCCCTGGTGGTCCAGTGGGTAAGGACACCGCCTTGCAGTGCAAGGGGCGCCAGTTCCATCCCTGGCCTGGGAAGGTCCCACGTGCAGCGGAGCGGCTGGACCCATGTGTCCAACCACCGAGCTGGAGCTCTGGAGCGCATGTGCCCAGAGCCGGTGCTCTGCAATAACAAAGGCCACTGTGCTGGGAGGCCCACAAGGGCCAAAGAACAAAGACGGATGAAAATAGAGAAATGAAAGACCAATAGAAGTTGCCCCCCCCCCCCAAAAAGTAGGGTTCTAAGGATATGGGCAGGACCCTGTGTCTGCTGAGGAGGTTGGGGCACAAATATCTTAAACCTCTGATGTATTTTGCCAGAATACCCTCCCCAAAGCTCCCCACACTCCCACCAGCAGAGGGAAAGGGGAGAGCTTACACCTGACCCCCACCTGCTGCCACACGTCTGGTTTCAGCCAGCACGGCAGGAACCTCCCTGCGGTTACACTGCACGGCCCGGGGGACGTGGGAAGGGCTCTGTTCACATGCTAACCGCCATTTGTGTTCCGTCTTTAAACTGCCAGTTTTGGGCAACTGTTTGCTTCTTCTTACTGATTTATCGACGCTCTTTATGTAATGGATATTAGCTCTTTTTTTTTTTTTTCTTAGGTATTAGCTCTTTGTCAGGTTATTATTTACTGTTATTATTTGGGCTGCCCCGTGCAGCATGTGAGATCTTAGTTACCAGGAATTGAACCTGTGCCCCCTGCATTGGAATCGCAGAATCTTCCCCACCGGACCACCAGGGATGTCCCTCTCTGTCTGGCTATGCATTTGCTCAGGCGTGGCCTAGAAGCTCCTGCTCCTCAAACATCCTGTTCAAAAGCTCGGTTAACACTCCCCCCCACTCGTTATGGCGACGACTCCACAACCCAAACAAACAGAACCAGAAGGTAACAAGTGTCAGGGAGGCTGGGGAGACCCCGGAACCCTGTGCAGCCTCTGGGGGTGCACAAATGGTGCAGATGACAGCAGTTCCCTGAGAAAATTAAAGATACACTAACCAGTTCTAGGGACGCAATGTACAAAGTGCTGACTAGAGTCCACACTGCTGGATGGTACAGAAAGGTGCTAAGACAGTGAATCCCAAGCGTTCTCATCACAAGGAAAAACAGCGTTTCCATTTATATCTATAGAGGACGATGGATGTTCAGTAAACTTACTGGGGTCATGTTTCACAACAGAGGTAAGTCAAAGTGTTATGCTGTACGTCATAAACTTACATGTGGCTGCAGGTCAGTGGTGTCTTAATAAAACTGGCTGTGGGGCGGCGGAGATCCAGCTGGGTACACATCAGAAAGCGGGAGACGTCAGGTCTCAGAGAGACACCTGCACACCCGTCCTCACGGCAGCCGGGTTCTCTGCAGCCAGTAGGTCTAGAAGCACCCCAAGCGGCCATCCGTGGACGGATGGAGAAGCCACACGTGGCATATCCAGAGCATGCAATGTCATTCAGCCTTAGAAGGGGGCAAGAAAACCCTTGATGCTGGCCGCCCTTCATACCCGGAGGAGCCCTGACGACAGCGCGCCTCCTGAAACCAGCAGCCACCGGCAGACAAAGGCTGTGTACGGCCATCACTGCTGAGACGAGGCCCCTGGACGAGTCGGACTCAGAGACACGAGGCTGAACGGTGACTTCCCAGGGCTGGGGGGAGGGGGCATGCCAGTTGTTTAAAGAGAACAGTTTCAGTTTTGCAAGATGAGACCGCTTGAAGGGTTGCTCAATGGGAACGTTTGTAATGAAACCAAACTGTGCCCCTAACACGGTCCCCCCAGCTCCACCCGCCCTCTCGGAACTTCCACCAGCGCCTAACTGGAGGTGAGACTTCCCGGTGACCTCGACCGCCTGCTTGCTGGCTCTTTCCAGACGCCGCTCTGAGCCCACCACCATACCTAGATCGCACACTGTTCCTTCCGCCTGGTGCCCCTCCCTCGAAAGAACACCACTCATTTGTCCTCCAGTCCTTAGAGGCCTCTTCCAGGAAGTCTTCTGTGATCACCACCTCCCTGCCTCACCCCAGGGCAGGGCAGACACTCCAGTTACAGGCTCTCTCCACCCCTGGTCTTTTTCAAAACACTCCTGTTTTGAAGTCCCCCGTTATTTGTAGGAGCACAGACTTAGGGAATGTTGGCAGGTTAAAGTCTCACCCAGTCGCCCCTCATAATGGTGCCACACACACAGTGCCGGACCCCAACTCACTCCATCTTCAGAACAGAGCTAGGAGGCTGGTACAATTGTTTCCACTTCACAGATGAGAAAACTGAGGCATGGGGAGACAAAGGACTCACCCCAGGGCACACAGCCTGTCACCGCTAGCTGGTTTCAAACCCAGCTCTGCCTGAGAGCCTCTCACTGAAGCTCCTGGGGAAACAGCCCAACCTGGGCAGCCCCTCCTCCTGCCTTCCTCCCCACCGCCTGCCCTCCGTCCCTCCAGTCCTTGGGGGCAGCCAGGGCGAAGGCAGGAAGAGGCTCCCAGCTCCCCTCCACCTTCCTGACAGCAGAGTGCGTTAGCAAGGCAGGTCCCCCAAATCTGGCCTCCAGAATCGCATTCCTCTGGAGCCTACCTGTCACCCCTGCCCGCACCCCTAAGCCCACCGTCCCCTGCCTCAGGGCTCAGCAGCAGCTGAACCCGGCTCTGCCCGGGGCGGCAGAGCTAGCGCGGCACTGCTCTGAATCCGGGCTGGGCGAACTCTCCGTGTCTCATTCCTTCTCAGCCTCCTCCCGAGCCACTGAGGCTGCGCGTCAGAGAAGGTAAGTATTCCCTCTAAGCCTCCTGCGTCAAAGCTTTTGCAAGATGAGACCGCTTGAAGGGTTGCTCAATGGGAACGTTTGTAATGAAACCAAACTGTGCCCCTAACACGGTCCCCCCAGCTCCACCCGCCCTCTCGGAACTTCCACCAGCGCCTAACTGGAGGTGAGACTTCCCGGTGACCTCGACCGCCTGCTTGCTGGCTCTTTCCAGACGCCGCTCTGAGCCCACCACCATACCTAGATCGCACACTGTTCCTTCCGCCTGGTGCCCCTCCCTCGAAAGAACACCACTCATTTGTCCTCCAGTCCTTAGAGGCCTCTTCCAGGAAGTCTTCTGTGATCACCACCTCCCTGCCTCACCCCAGGGCAGGGCAGACACTCCAGTTACAGGCTCTCTCCACCCCTGGTCTTTTTCAAAACACTCCTGTTTTGAAGTCCCCCGTTATTTGTAGGAGCACAGACTTAGGGAATGTTGGCAGGTTAAAGTCTCACCCAGTCGCCCCTCATAATGGTGCCACACACACAGTGCCGGACCCCAACTCACTCCATCTTCAGAACAGAGCTAGGAGGCTGGTACAATTGTTTCCACTTCACAGATGAGAAAACTGAGGCATGGGGAGACAAAGGACTCACCCCAGGGCACACAGCCTGTCACCGCTAGCTGGTTTCAAACCCAGCTCTGCCTGAGAGCCTCTCACTGAAGCTCCTGGGGAAACAGCCCAACCTGGGCAGCCCCTCCTCCTGCCTTCCTCCCCACCGCCTGCCCTCCGTCCCTCCAGTCCTTGGGGGCAGCCAGGGCGAAGGCAGGAAGAGGCTCCCAGCTCCCCTCCACCTTCCTGACAGCAGAGTGCGTTAGCAAGGCAGGTCCCCCAAATCTGGCCTCCAGAATCGCATTCCTCTGGAGCCTACCTGTCACCCCTGCCCGCACCCCTAAGCCCACCGTCCCCTGCCTCAGGGCTCAGCAGCAGCTGAACCCGGCTCTGCCCGGGGCGGCAGAGCTAGCGCGGCACTGCTCTGAATCCGGGCTGGGCGAACTCTCCGTGCGTCTCATTCCCTTCTCAGCCTCCTCCCCGAGCCACTGAGGCTAGCCGGGGCGTCCAGAGAAGGTAAGTATTTCCCCTCTGTGGGTAAGTCTTCAGGGTCAGGCTGGACAGGAGGGTGGGCAAACGCAACGCCCCGGGGACCAGGCAGATTGTACAAACGTCTAAAACCCCCGTGGCCGCTGGCGATGGTGGTGCTGAGCTGGAGGGGCGTGCCCTGCTGAACGGCGCCCAAGTCATCCAACGAAAGACTGCAAGGAGATCAAAGCAGTCAGTGGAATCAGCCCTGACTGTTCACTGGAAGGATGCATGCTGAAGCTTCGGCCACCTGATGCGAAGAGTCGACTCACTGGAAAAGACCCTGATGCTGGGGAAGATCGAGGGCAAGAGGAGAAGGGGGTGACAGAGGAGGAGATGGTCAGACAGCATCACTGACTCAACGGACCTGAGTGTGAGCGAACTCCAGGCGACAGTGCAGGACAGAGGAACCTAGCGTGTGGCAGTCCATGGGATCACGGAGTCAGACATGACTTAGTGACTGAACAATGACCCCGCACGACCAAAAAAAAAAAGGAAACTGAAACCAAAACCAAAACCAAAGCAGCCAGGCAACCCCTGGGCCATCAGGTTTCACCCCTACACCAGAAACACCAGAGCGGAACACGGGGCGGTGGAGAGGAAAGGCAGCCGTGGGTCGGAGCCCCAGATGCACTGCTGGCTAGCCATGCGACCCTCGGCGGCCCCTTCGAGGTGCCTGGGCCTCGCCGTGCTCGTCCGCAGCGCGGTCTTCACCACCCGACTCCGGCCACCAGCATCTGGGTGCCACACAGGCCTTAGTAAGTGCTTCTCTGCACCCCTTTTATTCCTGACTACCAGGCTGTAGGCCAGGCTGTCCCTGGTGGCTCAGGTGCCAATGCAGGAGACGCAGGGTTGATCCCTAAGTCGGGAAGATCCCCTGGAGGAGGAAATGGCAACCCACTCCAGTATGCTTGCCTGGAGAATTCCATGGACAGAGGAGCCTGGCGGGGCACGGTCCGTGGGGTCTCAAGGAGACGGGCATGATGGAGCACATACGCAGACTGTAGACCATCAATGATGCTGAAAGGGACCATTCAACAACTCCAACACCAAGGGGACAATTCTAAATTTTGCGTCAGAGAAGGTAAGTATTTCCCCTCTGTGGGTAAGTCTTCAGGGTCAGGCTGGACAGGAGGGTGGGCAAACGCAACGCCCCGGGGACCAGGCAGATTGTACAAACGTCTAAAACCCCCGTGGCCGCTGGCGATGGTGGTGCTGAGCTGGAGGGGCGTGCCCTGCTGAACGGCGCCCAAGTCATCCAACGAAAGACTGCAAGGAGATCAAAGCAGTCAGTGGAATCAGCCCTGACTGTTCACGGGAAGGATGCATGCTGAAGTTTGGGCCACCTGATGCGAAGAGTCGACTCACTGGAAAAGACCCTGATGCTGGGGAAGATCGAGGGCAAGAGGAGAAGGGGGTGACAGAGGAGGAGATGGTCAGACAGCATCACTGACTCAACGGACCTGAGTGTGAGCGAACTCCAGGCGACAGTGCAGGACAGAGGAACCTAGCGTGTGGCAGTCCATGGGATCACGGAGTCAGACATGACTTAGTGACTGAACAATGACCCCGCACGACCAAAAAAAAAAAGGAAACTGAAACCAAAACCAAAACCAAAGCAGCCAGGCAACCCCTGGGCCATCAGGTTTCACCCCTACACCAGAAACACCAGAGCGGAACACGGGGCGGTGGAGAGGAAAGGCAGCCGTGGGTCGGAGCCCCAGATGCACTGCTGGCTAGCCATGCGACCCTCGGCGGCCCCTTCGAGGTGCCTGGGCCTCGCCGTGCTCGTCCGCAGCGCGGTCTTCACCACCCGACTCCGGCCACCAGCATCTGGGTGCCACACAGGCCTTAGTAAGTGCTTCTCTGCACCCCTTTTATTCCTGACTACCAGGCTGTAGGCCAGGCTGTCCCTGGTGGCTCAGGTGCCAATGCAGGAGACGCAGGGTTGATCCCTAAGTCGGGAAGATCCCCTGGAGGAGGAAATGGCAACCCACTCCAGTATGCTTGCCTGGAGAATTCCATGGACAGAGGAGCCTGGCGGGGCACGGTCCGTGGGGTCTCAAGGAGACGGGCATGATGGAGCACATACGCAGACTGTAGACCATCAAAGCTGATGCTGCCTCTGTTAAGAAGCCGAACCATTCAACAACTCCAACACCAAGGGGACAATTCTAAATCGTTTCCATTTTGTTAGTCGGGGCCCGTCAAGAAAGGCTCGGGTTTTCACTACCTAGATATCCTCTCCAAATGCTTCCTGCAGCCAAAGGCACCTCCTTGTGCAGGAGCAGGGAGGGACAAGGGCTGGCTGGTGGAAGGCATTGGGAAAGTGGGTGGTGAGGGCCTGGGCGGGGACAGCGTTGAGTTACTGGCTACTGGTTCATCCTCCCTGGCTGAAGAGTGGTCTCCAAAGACATCCAGCTCCTAATCCCCAGAGCCTGTGAAGGTGTGACCTTACCCGGCAAAAGGGCCTCGCAGAGGTAAAAACACTGAGGATCTGGGGCTCTGTCCAGAATTATCTGCAGGGCTTCAAATGTAACCAAGGGTTTTATAAGAGGGAGGTGGGAGGGCCAGCGTGAGAGAGACGTGAGGGAAGCAGAGGCCAGACAGTGAGAAAGAGGGCGAAGGGGAACGAAGGGAGAGGGGACAGGAGGAGAAGGGGGAGAGGGAAAGAGAAAGATGCCGGGTTGGTGGCTTTGAAGACGAAGATGCCACAAGCCAAGGAAGTAACGCAGGAAGCTTCTGGAGGCTGGAAAAGGCAAGGGAGCAGACCTTCCCTGGGAACCTCCAGAAGGAACACAGGGCTGCCAACGCCCTGATCTAGTCCAGTGAGACCAGCTTCAGGCTTGTGACCCCTGCCCCCAGGTATCAAGGGGGTGCTGTTTTTTAAGCCGCTAAGCTTGTAGTAATTTCTTACATCATCGACAGGAAAGTAAAACGGTCATCTAGACTCCGTTACCTGCAGACACTAAAATACTCTCCAAGACGACTCACGCTCTTAACCTCAGCGATCAGCTCCCGGGGCGCTGCCGACGTGCGCCGGGCTGAACCTCCATCTCCCAGCCCCTGAGGAACACTCCTCCTATTCTCCCAGCCCCACGGCTGGACCCCAAAAGGGCAAGGTCTCAAAGGACTGTGGACTCACGGGTCTCCCACTGGGACCCCAGCCCAGGAGCAGCACGAGCACGGCCATTTCCCAGAGGGCCCGCAGCCCGTGACCACGGCTCACAAGGCTGGGCGGGAGACTGCGTGTGAGGACATGTTCCAGCCTCTGTTAACCAATTCAACAACTCCAACACCAAGGACAATTCTAAATCGTTTCCATTTTGTTAGTCGGGGCCCGTCAAGAAAGGCTCGGGTTTTCACTACCTAGATATCCTCTCCAAATGCTTCCTGCAGCCAAAGGCACCTCCTTGTGCAGGAGCAGGGAGGGACAAGGGCTGGCTGGTGGAAGGCATTGGGAAAGTGGGTGGTGAGGGCCTGGGCGGGGACAGCGTTGAGTTACTGGCTACTGGTTCATCCTCCCTGGCTGAAGAGTGGTCTCCAAAGACATCCAGCTCCTAATCCCCAGAGCCTGTGAAGGTGTGACCTTACCCGGCAAAAGGGCCTCGCAGAGGTAAAAACACTGAGGATCTGGGGCTCTGTCCAGAATTATCTGCAGGGCTTCAAATGTAACCAAGGGTTTTATAAGAGGGAGGGGGGAGGGCCAGCGTGAGAGAGACGTGAGGGAAGCAGAGGCCAGACAGTGAGAAAGAGGGCGAAGGGGAACGAAGGGAGAGGGGACAGGAGGAGAAGGGGGAGAGGGAAAGAGAAAGATGCCGGGTTGGTGGCTTTGAAGACGAAGATGCCACAAGCCAAGGAAGTAACGCAGGAAGCTTCTGGAGGCTGGAAAAGGCAAGGGAGCAGACCTTCCCTGGGAACCTCCAGAAGGAACACAGGGCTGCCAACGCCCTGATCTAGTCCAGTGAGACCAGCTTCAGGCTTGTGACCCCTGCCCCCAGGTATCAAGGGGGTGCTGTTTTTTAAGCCGCTAAGCTTGTAGTAATTTCTTACATCATCGACAGGAAAGTAAAACGGTCATCTAGACTCCGTTACCTGCAGACACTAAAATACTCTCCAAGACGACTCACGCTCTTAACCTCAGCGATCAGCTCCCGGGGCGCTGCCGACGTGCGCCGGGCTGAACCTCCATCTCCCAGCCCCTGAGGAACACTCCTCCTATTCTCCCAGCCCCACGGCTGGACCCCAAAAGGGCAAGGTCTCAAAGGACTGTGGACTCACGGGTCTCCCACTGGGACCCCAGCCCAGGAGCAGCAAACGAGCACGGCCATTTCCCAGAGGGCCCGCAGCCCGGTGACCACGGCTCACAAGGCTGGGCGGGAGACTGCGTGTGAGGACATGTTCCAGAACCACGCAGCCTCGGTTGGTTCAAATCCCGCTTCCCCACTCATAGCTGAGTGACTCTGGACAACTCACTTAACTCCTCTGTGCCTCCGTTCCCTCCTTTATAAAAGGAGCCAGGGATCGGCGAACTATAAACACCGCCTGCCCCCTCCTCTGAGGGCCCGCTGGCCTCTGCGGAAATCACTCCACTGTGGTCACGAGAAAGCATCACCCACCGCACTCAACAGGCGTGACTGATTCCACAACAACTCTACTTATGGACATGGAGGTTTGAATGTACTTAACTTTCATGTATCACCAAACACTATGCTTTAAAAAAATTTTCCTTCCAATCATTTGAGAATATACAAACCGTTCTCAGGGACTTGTCTGGTAGTCCAGAGGTTAAGAACCCGCTTGCCAACGCAGGGGACATGGGTTCAACCCCTGGTCCGGGAAGACGGCACGTGCCACGGGGCAGCGAGGCCCTGCACCACAACCGCCGAGCTGCGGGCCCCGGGCTGTGCTCTGCAGTGAGAGGAGCCACGGCCACGAGACGCCTGAGCACCTCTGCTGGACGGCAGCCCTCCCGCGCCCATCAGAGAAAGCCTGTGCGCACCAGCGAAGGCCCAGCGCAGCCAGACACTAAAACACGTAAAACACAGTCTCAGCTCCAGGACTGCACAAAGCCCAGCCACGGACCTGATTTGACCTGTGGGCTGAGGTTTGTCACCTCCTGAAATGAAGAATTAAAGGCGTCAACCCGGGTGCTTCGAACTGTGTCCGGTACACCCTCAGTGCTCCGTAAAGCGAGTGCTGATTACTCCTTTTTCCAGAGTGGACAGCTGAGGCTAGAGATAAACCGCTCTCTGCCGCTGCTGGCTTGGTCTCCCTGGCCCCCCATGGGTCAGCCCTACATGTCCAGTCTCTGTCGGATCTATTCTGAGTGGAGATGTTTTTCCCAGACCCTCCTCGTTCCCAAAAGGAGTGTCTGGCATCACAGAGCCCTGGTGGGACCACCAACCACCCTTTAGACCGGGTGACCACGGCTCACAAGGCTGGGCGGGAGACTGCGTGTGAGGACATGTTCCAGAACCACGCAGCCTCGGTTGGTTCAAATCCGCTTCCCCACTCATAGCTGAGTGACTCTGGACAACTCACTTAACTCCTCTGTGCCTCCGTTCCCTCCTTTATAAAAGGAGCCAGGGATCGGCGAACTATAAACACCGCCTGCCCCCTCCTCTGAGGGCCCGCTGGCCTCTGCGGAAATCACTCCACTGTGGTCACGAGAAAGCATCACCCACCGCACTCAACAGGCGTGACTGATTCCACAACAACTCTACTTATGGACATGGAGGTTTGAATGTACTTAACTTTCATGTATCACCAAACACTATGCTTTAAAAAAATTTTCCTTCCAATCATTTGAGAATATACAAACCGTTCTCAGGGACTTGTCTGGTAGTCCAGAGGTTAAGAACCCGCTTGCCAACGCAGGGGACATGGGTTCAACCCCTGGTCCGGGAAGACGGCACGTGCCACGGGGCAGCGAGGCCCTGCACCACAACCGCCGAGCTGCGAGCTCTCGGGCTGTGCTCTGCAGTGAGAGGAGCCACGGCCACGAGACGCCTGAGCACCTCTGCTGGACGGCAGCCCTCCCGCGCCCATCAGAGAAAGCCTGTGCGCACCAGCGAAGGCCCAGCGCAGCCAGACACTAAAACACGTAAAACACAGTCTCAGCTCCAGGACTGCACAAAGCCCAGCCACGGACCTGATTTGACCTGTGGGCTGAGGTTTGTCACCTCCTGAAATGAAGAATTAAAGGCGTCAACCCGGGTGCTTCGAACTGTGTCCGGTACACCCTCAGTGCTCCGTAAAGCGAGTGCTGATTACTCCTTTTTCCAGAGTGGACAGCTGAGGCTAGAGATAAACCGCTCTCTGCCGCTGCTGGCTTGGTCTCCCTGGCCCCCCATGGGTCAGCCCTACATGTCCAGTCTCTGTCGGATCTATTCTGAGTGGAGATGTTTTTCCCAGACCCTCCTCGTTCCCAAAAGGAGTGTCTGGCATCACAGAGCCCTGGTGGTCTGATGCCACACCTGCCCCTGGCCCTCTGAAGTCACGCTTGGGCAGCCTGGGCTGAGAGCACTGGGCATCCAGTGGCCCAGCACTACGTTCCCCACAAAAACCTTAATTTGAAGCCCCTCCCAAAGCTGTTCCCACCCTCTCCCCGAGAGGCTTTGCCAGCCTGCTTCCTGTCTCCACCTCTAGAGCGCACGCTGCCCCAGCAGCCAGCGGGATCCTTGTAAAAACTGAAATCAGATCATGTCCGACTTCCTGGACCTGCCCTGGGGACTTCCCGGGCGGTCCAGTGGTTAAGACTCCATGCTTTTACCACAGGGAGCGTGGGTTCAATCCCTGGTCGGGAAACTAAGATCCTGCATGGTATGCAGTGCAGCCAAAAAGAAAAAAAAATTAAAACAAACAACAACAGCAAATAGATCATGTCCTTTCTGTGTTCTAAATCCTACCATGGCTCCCATCTTGCTCCTCGGAATGGACCGACTTCTCACAGTGGTTCACACAGCCCCAGGAGATCTGGCCTTCCTCTCCTGTCCCCTCTCTTATCCTTCACCCCCCTGGGTCACTATTCCAGCCATTCTGGCCCCCAAAGTTTGTTTGTGATAGGTCCTTCGGCTCCTGCCTCAGGGCCTTTGCATGTGCTGTTCCCATACATCTTTGAAAAGCTTCAAGCCTCTGTCCACAGAGAGGCTTTCCCGGACATTCCGAGGCCAAGCGGTTGCTCCCTGCATCTCACTACGTCACAATCCCATCCTGTTCTGTTATCCTCATCGTTCCGTGAAATCCTGTGGATTTACCCGGGGCACCTGTGTCTCATCCGTGTTCCCCAGCTGGAATACAAGCTCCATGAAGGCAGGAACTGGGTGATTTACCCCTCATGTATAGCATACTTCCTGGTGCATAGGTGCTCAATAAATATTTGAATGAGTAACTAGGCAAGAGGACCTAGGTGAGGGGTGGGTGGCCCTCCCCAGTCTTCCTGGTCAGAGGCTGGCGGGACTTCCAAAAGAGCAGCCCCTGTGCCCATCCTGGGAGGTGGGAACCCCCAGAGGTAGGGTCTGGATTCAGCAGGAGGCAGTCACGAGGTCATGTCCTGGCTCTGCAGCTTTCCTCGTGGTCACCTACCCCTCCCTGAACCTCAGCACCCTCCTCTGCAGTGCAGAAATCATCACACTCATCTTGGGGTTTGGGGGACAGGATTTGGTGCGCTACACACAGTGCTGGCCTAAGTGCTCAGTAGCTCAGAGAGATTTATCTGACTCAAGCTGCAAACAACCTCCCGTTTTCCTGCCTCTGAGAGGCAGCAGTCGATTTCATAACTACAGTAACCGCAAATCACTTTCCCATCTGTAAAATGGGCATAATCACCTGTTTGCCTGGTTCAAACAAAGGGCGCGAAGGTGCCCTGCAGCCCCGTACAGTCGGTGAGGCGCTAAACACCCTCCAGCGTCCATTCAAGGGAGGAGGAGTTTGGCACTCCATTTGTCCTCCCACCAGGAGCCAAACAAGACCAACAGCAAATTAAAACAAACAACAACAGCAAATAGATCATGTCCTTTCTGTGTTCTAAATCCTACCATGGCTCCCATCTTGCTCCTCGGAATGGACCGACTTCTCACAGTGGTTCACACAGCCCCAGGAGATCTGGCCTTCCTCTCCTGTCCCCTCTCTTATCCTTCACCCCCCTGGGTCACTATTCCAGCCATTCTGGCCCCCAAAGTTTGTTTGTGATAGGTCCTTCGGCTCCTGCCTCAGGGCCTTTGCATGTGCTGTTCCCATACATCTTTGAAAAGCTTCAAGCCTCTGTCCACAGAGAGGCTTTCCCGGACATTCCGAGGCCAAGCGGTTGCTCCCCTGCATCTCACTACGTCACAATCCCATCCTGTTCTGTTATCCTCATCGTTCCGTGAAATCCTGTGGATTTACCGGTGCACCTGTGTCTCATCCGTGTTCCCCAGCTGGAATACAAGCTCCATGAAGGCAGGAACTGGGTGATTTACCCCTCATGTATAGCATACTTCCTGGTGCATAGGTGCTCAATAAATATTTGAATGAGTAACTAGGCAAGAGGACCTAGGTGAGGGGTGGGTGGCCCTCCCCAGTCTTCCTGGTCAGAGGCTGGCGGGACTTCCAAAAGAGCAGCCCCTGTGCCCATCCTGGGAGGTGGGAACCCCCAGAGGTAGGGTCTGGATTCAGCAGGAGGCAGTCACGAGGTCATGTCCTGGCTCTGCAGCTTTCCTCGTGGTCACCTACCCCTCCCTGAACCTCAGCACCCTCCTCTGCAGTGCAGAAATCATCACACTCATCTTGGGGTTTGGGGGACAGGATTTGGTGCGCTACACACAGTGCTGGCCTAAGTGCTCAGTAGCTCAGAGAGATTTATCTGACTCAAGCTGCAAACAACCTCCCGTTTTCCTGCCTCTGAGAGGCAGCAGTCGATTTCATAACTACAGTAACCGCAAATCACTTTCCCATCTGTAAAATGGGCATAATCACCTGTTTGCCTGGTTCAAACAAAGGGCGCGAAGGTGCCCTGCAGCCCCGTACAGTCGGTGAGGGCGCTAAACACCCTCCAGCGTCCATTCAAGGGAGGAGGAGTTTGGCACTCCATTTGTCCTCCCACCAAGGAAAATACAAAGCAAGGATCCAGCACCTCCCCGCCCCCTTCACGTTTTCACTCTGGCTCCACTGTGACCCCTCCTACCCTTATAGAATGCTGCAAGTTCCCGGCACCGTCCCAACAGCCCCACAGCCCGCTGCCTTGTGAGCAAGCCTCCCTGCTCTCACCACTTGCTTCCCCACCTCCTTGCTTTTCCCTCGGTGCATCCAAGTACCATCCCCCAAGACGCAAAGGCCAGAAATCTGGAGCCATCTTTTTCTCCCCCTATCATGCCTCTTTTATTTATATTTATTTTCATCGATCTTTTTATTCTTTGCCCTGTGTGGGCCTCCCATCGCAGTGGCCTCTGTTGTCGCAGAGCACCGGCTCGTAACTGGACACACTGGTCCAGCCGCTCCGCGGCACGTGGGATCTCCCCAGGCCAGGGATTGAACCGGCGCCCCTTGCCCTGCAAGGCGAACTCTTTCCCCACTGGACCACCAGGGAAGCCCTGGAGCCATCTCTGACGCCTCTCTTTCTTCCACCATTTTGCCCTTCGTCCAACCCACCAGCACATCCTGCTTGCTGTGCTTCCCACGGTTACTCCTGGTCCTATCACGTCTTTCCAACCTATACCACCACCGTCCTCCCCACCTGGGAAGCTGCTGGAGCCTTCCCGCTGCGTCCCTGCTGCCACACCCAACCCTCTCAATCCATTTTCTCCAGAGAAGCCAGAACCAGCCCTCGAAGAAATAAGTCAGATTTTGATAGTCCCCTGCTGAAAACTTTCCATGGGCTCCCCACGGTCATAAAACAAATCCCACCTCTTAGCCTCGGCTCCTAAGGCCTTTTGCAATCTGACCACAACACCTCCATCTTCATCCTTAGCACTCTCCCCCTCCCTAACCCTGGTCCAGCCATTCTGGCCTCCTCACTGCTTTACAAAACCATTACAAAGCTTGTTCCTGCCCCAGGGCCTTTGCACATGCTTTTCTCTACCTGGAATGTTCTTCAGTCTGATGTCTGTGACAAGTGGCTTCCTTTCTCCACTTGGGGCTAGGGCTTACGGTCACTTCCTCCCAGAAGCCACGTGTGTCCACCCAATTTGAAACAGCTGTAAATACTCCCTCTCCCGTTCAGCCCCCACATAGCAATACCACTTTATCCTCTTATCTGCCAAGCACTGAGCATCTTACTACCTGAAATCTATATGTTTATTTCTTTATCTATCCTCCTAGTAGACTGCTCCATGAGGGCAAGGATTTTTGTCTACAGTATATGTCTTCTTGCACACCCCAGGGTTTAATTGAGCTCGGAGCCTGGTACATAGTAGGTGCTCAGTAAATACCAGATTGGCAAGCCTGCAAGGCTCCTCTGTTTATGGAATTCTCCCGGCAAGAATATGGGAATGAGGGCTTCCCTGGTGGTCCAGTGGGTAAAGAGTCTGCCTCACAGTGCAAGGGGCACCAGTTCGATCCCCGGCCCAGGAGGACCCCATGTGCCACACAGCAGCTGGGCCAGTGTGTCCAGTTGGAGCCAGTGCTCTGGAGTGCATGTGCCTGAAGCTGGTGCTCTGCAACAAGAGAGGCCACCCCCATGGGAGGCCCACACAGGCCTAAGAATAAAGACGGATGAACATAAATGATGACTTAGAGGCAAAAAGAAAAAAAAAAGGAATACAGGAATGGGTAGCCATTCCTTTCTCCAGGGGATCTTCCCGATTCAGGGACTGAACCTGGGTTTCCTGCATTGCAGGCAGATTCTTTACTGTCTGAGCCACCAGGGAAGCTCTGAATACACCCCCACCTGACCCCAGTTCTCTGCCCAGATACTCACGTCCACCACGGGGGTCTGGTTCACACCTGAGGCTGGAAACTGGGAGCTAATGTGGGCCCCTGGAAACGGGGCCCGGTCCCCAGACACTGTCTCCACCATCCACAGCACCCAGAGCACACTCGGCCTCCAGTCCACACTTAGCAGTCCTCTGGCCATCGGCCCCAAGGGCCCTGGCCCTTGATTGACGCTTCTCCTTCTGTCGTGTTTCGGTTCCAAACAGCAGGTGCCTCCAGCGGCCTGGTGGGCAAGGGTGAGCAAGGGAGACCGTGTCACGGAGGACCGCAGGACCCCCCCACTAGGGGCCTGACAACTTTTTCAGCTGAAGAGCTCCCCTTTCCCTGTCCACTCCAAAGGAAAGCCAACGGAGAAGCCCATACTCTGGATGGGCCTGGCTCATCTAGCCTGCAGAGTACACAGCCCTTTCTTGAGAGCCGGCCCCCCCTTCTCCCCCTCCCCCGCTACCCCGAGTGTTTCCATGGAAACCCAGGGGAGTACCGCCTGTGATGGGGAAATCGAGGCCCGGGTGGAATGAACTCCTCGGAGTCACACTACCAGCTAGCCGCAGAGCTAGGCTGGACTTGAGCATGTCTCTTCCCTCAACACCAGGGAGAAACCAGCTTCAGTTTTCTTCCAAAAAAAATTAAACTGGAAAGGGGAAAAAAAAAAGTCCCCTGCACACTAGTTTCTTTCTTCTGTTGGCTCTTCCACGTGTTGCTAATGAGCCTGTTTCATTTTGCCTTCAAGAAAAACAAAGGCCAGAAAACAGTGTTGTTTTTTTTTCCTCCTAAATCTTTGCTCAATGCCCTGGTGGGGGAGGGGGGCGTTTGGCAGAAGCAAAGTGGGCAGAAGGGCCGTCTCAGCACCCTTTCCTCACCTGTTGACAGGCGCTTCCCTCCAGCTGTTACTCTGAAATTGCGCTGGGCACTAACTTGGAACAGACACTCCAGGTTTGCAACAGTCTCAGCCACTAAGGTGCTGTGCGGCCTTAGGGGGAGGTCACTTCACGTCTCTAAGCCTCTGATTCCTCATCTGTAAAATGGAGACAAATGCCAGCGCGCCACAGCAAAGGAGAAGGGTTTATTTAACAAAGGCTCGCGTCTCAGGTGTTCCCAACTTGCGAATCCGCACGAGTCTCCTCCCCATCGGCCGCCGCCGGTTTCTCGCGCTCACTCACAAGGGAGCATTTATTGAGCGCGGCTGTGCGCCGGTCCGAGGTTAGACGCTCAGAAAAGCGGCAGACCTGATAGGGCGGAGCAGGGACAGGAAACTGGGGTTGCAATCACTTTTGCGGCTGCACTTTTCTAGGCGCGAGACCCAGGGAACGTCAAAGTGCTCCGTTTACCAATCCTGGCGGATGTTGAGAAGTTGAACTCTGGGTGCCTGCTCCTCCCGCCGCGCCCAGCCAGCCGGGCCGGGAGGCTTCTCTTACCTCGGGCCGGGCCTCGGACCGGCGAGCTCCGCACCTCGACCCCGCCGGGCTTCGCGGCCTTTCCAGCCTCTGCCCGCCAGCCCGCGCCGCCCGACCTTCTGCCGCAGACGTCGTGGACTCCGGCTCCCCGTCCGCAGCTGCACCCGAGTCTGGTTCCCGGGATCCTCCCTGGCCCGGCCCCGGCTCGCCCCGCGCCGGCCACGCCCCCTACACAACCCCGCCCATAGGACACGCCCCCAAGGGCTCGCCCCTTCCCTTCCCTTAAAGGCACAGGCTCCCTCGGAGGTTCGGAGGTCTTCACCCTTTTCTCAGTCACCTGCTGGTCGGTTCTGCTTTCGCCGCTAAAGCAGAAGCTAAGATGAAACCTCATGCGTATTAATAACAGGAGGCCGGAGAGGAACTTCTATAGGGTGAAACAAGGGGGTCTGGTCCCAAGGGAAGGATAGGTGAGTCACGTCAAAATGCTTCTGGTAATCAGTGGTGATAAATATTTGAGAAGGTCCCAGGTTGGGAAGATCCCCTGGAGAAGGGAGTGACTGTCCACTCCAGTGTCCTTGCCTGGAGAATCCCATGGACAGAAGAGCCTAGTGGGCTACAGACCATGAGGTCGCAAAGAGTCGGACACGACTGAGCAACTAACACTTTCAGGTCGTGAACGCTCTCTGCCTTACACACAAAAATTCTGGCTGTCCTGCCTGAAATGCCTCCGTTTGTGAGATCTCCCCATTGGGTTCAGCGTTTCTGTCTAATAGGATGGCTTTTAAGAGAACAGGGCAGGTTTTAAGCCTCTGATTCCTCATCTGTAAAATGGAGACAAAGCGGCTTTTGTCGCGTCTCAGGTGTTCCCAACTTGCGAATCCGAGTCTCCTCCCCATCGGCCGCCGCCGGTTTCTCGCGCTCACTCACAAGGGAGCATTTATTGAGCGCGGCTGTGCGCCGGTCCGAGGTTAGACGCTCAGAAAAGCGGCAGACCTGATAGGGCGGAGCAGGGACAGGAAACTGGGGTTGCAATCACTTTTGCGGCTGCACTTTTCTAGGCGCGAGACCCAGGGAACGTCAAAGTGCTCCGTTTACCAATCCTGGCGGATGTTGAGAAGTTGAACTCTGGGTGCCTGCTCCTCCCGCCGCGCCCAGCCAGCCGGGCCGGGAGGCTTCTCTTACCTCGGGCCGGGCCTCGGACCGGCGAGCTCCGCACCTCGACCCCGCCGGGCTTCGCGGCCTTTCCAGCCTCTGCCCGCCAGCCCGCGCCGCCCGACCTTCTGCCGCAGACGTCGTGGACTCCGGCTCCCCGTCCGCAGCTGCACCCGAGTCTGGTTCCCGGGATCCTCCCTGGCCCGGCCCCGGCTCGCCCCGCGCCGGCCACGCCCCCTACACAACCCCGCCCATAGGACACGCCCCCAAGGGCTCGCCCCTTCCCTTCCCTTAAAGGCACAGGCTCCCTCGGAGGTTCGGAGGTCTTCACCCTTTTCTCAGTCACCTGCTGGTCGGTTCTGCTTTCGCCGCTAAAGCAGAAGCTAAGATGAAACCTCATGCGTATTAATAACAGGAGGCCGGAGAGGAACTTCTATAGGGTGAAACAAGGGGGTCTGGTCCCAAGGGAAGGATAGGTGAGTCACGTCAAAATGCTTCTGGTAATCAGTGGTGATAAATATTTGAGAAGGTCCCAGGTTGGGAAGATCCCCTGGAGAAGGGAGTGACTGTCCACTCCAGTGTCCTTGCCTGGAGAATCCCATGGACAGAAGAGCCTAGTGGGCTACAGACCATGAGGTCGCAAAGAGTCGGACACGACTGAGCAACTAACACTTTCAGGTCGTGAACGCTCTCTGCCTTACACACAAAAATTCTGGCTGTCCTGCCTGAAATGCCTCCGTTTGTGAGATCTCCCCATTGGGTTCAGCGTTTCTGTCTAATAGGATGGCTTTTAAGAGAACAGGGCAGGGAATTCCCCGCTGGTCTAGTGGTTAAGACTTTGTACTTCCACTGCAGAAGTCACGGGTTCCATCCCTGGTTGGGAAACTAAGATCTCGCAAGTCTCGCGATGGGACCAAAAAAAGAGACGACGAATACGAATATGAAAACAGGGGAGCGAGTGATCTACGCGCCCTGACGGATCTAGTCCCCTCCTCCCCAGCTTCCCAGCCTCCTTACCTTCTGTTGGGGTGGGGGAGGGCACCGAGGCTGGAATTGGGGATGTAGAGGCTGAGGGCAAGCTCTCCTCCCACAGCCTCCACCGCCGCAGTTGGCACACACCTAATCCCAAGGCCCCCTCTCACCAAGGCTATCCAACCTCCTCATCAGCTTTCAGGACTGAGGTCCACCTCTGAGCATCTGAGCAGAGATGGAGGTCCTTCAGCACCTAGCCCGAGCGCGCCTTTCTGATTTCATCTTGTATCACCGCCTTCACCGCCCACCTCCGTCCCGGAAGCAGGGGACCTACGCGGCCACACCTCTGCTCCTTCACGGCCGCCTGCCCGCGTTGCCAGCCCTTCCCTTTCTGGCACCTGACTCATATGCAGGTTGGCAGACCTTGCTCAAATGCCACTACCTCTGGGTGGTCTTCCATCCGCCTCCCTGCGCGCCCCCCACCCTGGCGTTCCTTGCCTTTAGAACGCTCTAGTTCCCCACCCTCTAGACAAGAGCACACCGCCGTCTAAAGCATGTCTTTGGAATCTCGGCCTCGTAGATTGCAGGTCTGGTCCCAAGGGAAGGATATGTGAGTCACGTCAAAATGCTTCTGGTAATCAGTGGTGATAAATATTTGAGAAGGTCCCAGGTTGGGAAGATCCCCTGGAGAAGGGAGTGACTGTCCACTCCAGTGTCCTTGCCTGGAGAATCCCATGGACAGAAGAGCCTAGTGGGCTACAGACCATGAGGTCGCAAAGAGTCGGACACGACTGAGCAACTAACACTTTCAGGTCGTGAACGCTCTCTGCCTTACACACAAAAATTCTGGCTGTCCTGCCTGAAATGCCTCCGTTTGTGAGATCTCCCCATTGGGTTCAGCGTTTCTGTCTAATAGGATGGCTTTTAAGAGAACAGGGCGGGGAATTCCCCGCTGGTCTAGTGGTTAAGACTTTGTACTTCCACTGCAGAAGTCACGGGTTCCATCCCTGGTTGGGAAACTAAGATCTCGCAAGTCTCGCGATGGGACCAAAAAAAGAGACGACGAATACGAATATGAAAACAGGGGAGCGAGTGATCTACGCGCCCTGACGGATCTAGTCCCCTCCTCCCCAGCTTCCCAGCCTCCTTACCTTCTGTTGGGGTGGGGGAGGGCACCGAGGCTGGAATTGGGGATGTAGAGGCTGAGGGCAAGCTCTCCTCCCACAGCCTCCACCGCCGCAGTTGGCACACACCTAATCCCAAGGCCCCCTCTCACCAAGGCTATCCAACCTCCTCATCAGCTTTCAGGACTGAGGTCCACCTCTGAGCATCTGAGCAGAGATGGAGGTCCTTCAGCACCTAGCCCGAGCGCGCCTTTCTGATTTCATCTTGTATCACCGCCTTCACCGCCCACCTCCGTCCCGGAAGCAGGGGACCTACGCGGCCACACCTCTGCTCCTTCACGGCCGCCTGCCCGCGTTGCCAGCCCTTCCCTTTTCTGGCACCTGACTCATATGCAGGTTGGCAGACCTTGCTCAAATGCCACTACCTCTGGGTGGTCTTCCATCCGCCTCCCTGCGCGCCCCCCACCCTGGCGTTCCTTGCCTTTAGAACGCTCTAGTTCCCCACCCTCTAGACAAGAGCACACCGCCGTCTAAAGCATGTCTTTGGAATCTCGGCCTGTAGATTATAGAGGTTTAGGGAGTATAGTCGTGTAGATCGATTACAGCGAGTGGCCACGTGTTTGTCCCATGTAATAGCCTGGTTTGATAGGGACAGAGCAAAGGGGCAAAGCAGGTGATTAAATAGTTAATCCCACCAGAGGAGTGTAAGAAAAAAAGTATGGGAGACCTCTGGAAGTCAGCGGTCACTCAAGAAACCAGGTTAGCTTAACCACAAAACCAAGCAGGCTTGCTTAGCAACCAAACCTCGCACCCGAAGCGTGGGACACAGCCCAAAACAGTAAGACAACGGTGGCCTGAGCCCCACATCCTGCCCAGGGAGCTCAGTAAGTGAATGACCCCTAAGACATGCTCTCTGCACACATAAAAAAGAAAACAATAATTTATGGAAAGGTGATATTTCAAAGTGGAAGACCATCATTGTACTGAGACCTAAAATAATTTTTCCATCCTGTCCTAACAGTCCTGGCTTGACCACCTCAGGACAAGAAAACTGCCCGGCCCAGCCTGAAGGGGGAGCCGATCATGAATGCACGGTTTCTACTCAGAAATGAAGAAGCTGGTCGTCTTCTTCCCCGCCCCACTTTTCCTTTGATTACAAAACTGTAGCCCACCAAGTTTTGGGGGTGTAGCACCCCCTCGCGTGCCTGAATAAATCACATCTTATTGATCACTTTGCCTCTCGCTGAATTCTTTCTATGCTGAGTCATAAAGGACAGGAGCTCCTGGAAGTCTCCCTGAAATTCCACCTGATGGTTTCACTGTGGGGTGAGGGTTGCCGAGATCCCCATTCCACAGATGAGGGAAATCGAGGTTCAGGGAGATGACGCAACCTGTCCCAAGGCACCCAATAGGAAACGGCAAAATGTCACACCTAGGTCTGAGTGTGCCCAGGTGAGTCCCCTTCACCGTCGTGGACTGAGGGTCCTGCAGCACTCCACAGAAAGGCTGCATCTGTCTGACCCTCAGCAGCTGTATTCGGAAGGCCCATGGCCTGGGTAGTGTCGGCTGAAGAAAATACACAACCTTGGAGTCTCAGTTTTATGGGGACCTCACCGAGGATGACAGCCTTCTAGAGAGATTGCCTCTCAGCTCTGGTAAATTGCTCCAAAGAGGTGGGGGTGGGGGGAGCCAGGATATATATAATTGTTCGATCTCGGAAATACATGGAGTCAATCATACCTCTTGCTGAAAGATGATTGCTACTCACAAAAATACATACATCTCAAGTTACCGATTTTAGCGCTTTTCTATGGATGGAAGATGGGAATATCTGGGGTCACTGAAATCTTTCCTTAGTTATGCATCTTAGTTTTCCAAGGGCCATAGATCCAAAACACAGAATGCCTCCTCCTGTTTTCTCCATCCTAAGTCCTCTTTAGGGTGCCCTGCTGGTGGGCACCCATGGTGGGGCATGGCTTCACCCTTTGCAGAACTGGAAGATGAGCCCGCGTCTGTTTTTTTGACGACGGTGGCAGCTCCAGGTACAGTGTGTTTGGGGAAAGGGTGAGCAGAAGTAACAGGCTTGAAGGGGAACTTAAAAGAGGAAAGGGAGAACAATCAGAACTTTCAGTCTTTACCAAAGAGGCCCAAAGACTTAGAAGGTTCCTTAAGCATACCCAAGTCTCACCTGCCACCAACAGCAAGTTCCCTCTTGAGCCTAGCAGCCCTGGGAAAATGGTCACACCACACCTACTTGAACTTCCCCAGGGACGGAGTGCTCATTACCTCCCACAGCAGCCCAGTAACCAGTGAACAGTATCAACTGCGAGAAAATGTTTTCCTTGCCATTGGCAGGAGTTTGAATAATCCTTCTAGAAGGAGACTTGGCCATTGATCAGTGTGAATATTAACAGCCTGGAGAACAAATGTGCCTTCTGTGCCTCAGTTGCTACTGAAGCTTTTCTGAAGAGGAGACCATTTGCCAACACTTTAAGCCTGAGAATGTTTACTATGAAGTCTTCATGTTTATGCACAGATCGAAGACCTCCTAAATCTCCGTCTGCAGTGGACTGGAGAGATAGTTTATGGACCTCCTGTGAGGTAATGCTGTGGAGCCATGTAATACCCTGCTGTTTCTTCTTCCTTTTTTAAAGAATGGAGGGATTTTATTTATTTTTGGCCTGGGTAGTGTCGGCTGAAGAAAATACACAACCTTGGAGTCTCAGTTTTATGGGGACCTCACCGAGGATGACAGCCTTCTAGAGAGATTGCCTCTCAGCTCTGGTAAATTGCTCCAAAGAGGTGGGGGTGGGGGGAGCCAGGATATATATAATTGTTCGATCTCGGAAATACATGGAGTCAATCATACCTCTTGCTGAAAGCTGATTGCTACTCACAAAATACATACATCTCAAGTTACCGATTTTAGCGCTTTTCTATGGATGGAAGATGGGAATATCTGGGGTCACTGAAATCTTTCCTTAGTTATGCATCTTAGTTTTCCAAGGGCCATAGATCCAAAACACAGAATGCCTCCTCCTGTTTTCTCCATCCTAAGTCCTCTTTAGGGTGCCCTGCTGGTGGGCACCCATGGTGGGGCATGGCTTCACCCTTTGCAGAACTGGAAGATGAGCCCGCGTCTGTTTTTTTGACGACGGTGGCAGCTCCAGGTACAGTGTGTTTGGGGAAAGGGTGAGCAGAAGTAACAGGCTTGAAGGGGAACTTAAAAGAGGAAAGGGAGAACAATCAGAACTTTCAGTCTTTACCAAAGAGGCCCAAAGACTTAGAAGGTTCCTTAAGCATACCCAAGTCTCACCTGCCACCAACAGCAAGTTCCCTCTTGAGCCTAGCAGCCCTGGGAAAATGGTCACACCACACCTACTTGAACTTCCCCAGGGACGGAGTGCTCATTACCTCCCACAGCAGCCCAGTAACCAGTGAACAGTATCAACTGCGAGAAAATGTTTTCCTTGCCATTGGCAGGAGTTTGAATAATCCTTCTAGAAGGAGACTTGGCCATTGATCAGTGTGAATATTAACAGCCTGGAGAACAAATGTGCCTTCTGTGCCTCAGTTGCTACTGAAGCTTTTCTGAAGAGGAGACCATTTGCCAACACTTTAAGCCTGAGAATGTTTACTATGAAGTCTTCATGTTTATGCACAGATCGAAGACCTCCTAAATCTCCGTCTGCAGTGGACTGGAGAGATAGTTTATGGACCTCCTGTGAGGTAATGCTGTGGAGCCATGTAATACCCTGCTGTTTCTTCTTCCTTTTTTAAAGAATGGAGGGATTTTATTTATTTTTATTCACTTACTTACTTAGGTCTCCCTGAGACTTGGTCGCTGCACGAGGGCTTTCTCTGGCTGGGGTGCGCAGGCTTCTCATTGGGGTGGCTTCTCTTGTTCCGGGGCACGGGTTCTAGGCACATGGGCGTCTGCAGCTGCAGCGCAGGGCCTCTTTCATCGTGGCCTGGGGGCTCTGCAGGGCGTCAGCTCGGCAGTTGTGGTGCACTGCTCAGCTGCTCCGAGGCATATGGAGTCTTCGCTGGAAAGGCTGGAGCCTGTGACCCCTGCGCTGGCAGGCGACCCTTATCCACTGTCCCCAGGGAAGCCCCTGTGGTTCTTCTCCCTTTCCTCCTCTGTCTCTTTCAGAGAGACGAACTCTCCTTTTCTAGATCACGCATGTCTGAGCTCTAGCACTGCCTCCTGGAAGTGGTTTAGATCGCTCCATGGTATCCAGAAGTCAGAAGAACTCTGGACTAACCGAGGGGGAGAAGGAATGAGGCCAGACATCAGGGCACCCCCAGCTCCTGGGGTTCTCCTCGGTTCCTCCCCAGCATCGTACTGCAGGACTCCCTCCCTGTTCTGGAGAGTGTCCGGGTAACCTCTCTCCACCAAGATATTCCAGATATATTTTGCTTGGTGTCTTGATGGAGGCTTATAACTTACTTGCTTGCTTAGTTTTTACCAATGTTTTACTTTGGGCCGTATGATATTTGCAAGACGGGGCAAAACTTGTTTACAGTTTGTTGACTGAAACAAAAATGCACAACATAAAAGTTGTGAGTAAGTGTTATTGGGTTACGTCCTCACTGAGGACAACCACCAGAGATACCTATTCCTCTCAGATAGCTCTGAGGGACTGCTCCAAAGGGGTGGGAGGAGCCAGTACATATGTGTGTGGGTACATATATGTTTTATAGATATATATATATGCACACATAGATAAGACTTTTGGGGGCTGGGAAATACAAGTAGTCAAGTGTTTGTTTTTGTTGTTTTTTTGGTTGCTAAGTCATGTCTGACTCTGCGACCCCATCGACTGTAGCCCGCCAGGCTCCTCTGTCCATGAGAGTTTCCAGGCAAGAAAACTGGAGTGTTTTGCCATTTCCTCCTCCAGGGGATCTTCCCAGCCCAGGGGCGGAACCTGCGTCTCCTGCATTGGCAGGCAAATTCTTTACCACTGAACCACCTGGGAAGTTCTAGTCAAGCATCCATCTTGATAAAAGATTACTGCTAATCACTAAACACAGACATCTCCAGTTAATGATTTTAGTGCTTTTCTATTGGTGGGAAGATACAAGAACCTGGAGTCATTGAAATTCTTCCCTAGATATGCATCTTGACCTTGTAGGGGCCATCTAGTCAGAACACAGAGCTCTCCCTCCTGTCTTTCTGCATCCTGAATTCCCCGCGGGCACCGGAGGTGGACTGCAGTGGCTGACGACTGGATCCTTGGGGAACTGGAAAGGCAGCCACATTCTTTCTTTACAAGTTTAAAAATAATAAAATGAACAATTGTCCTCCATTCTGAGCTCTAGCACTGCCTCCTGGAAGTGGTTTAGATCGCTCCATGGTATCCAGAAGTCAGAAGAACTCTGGACTAACCGAGGGGGAGAAGGAATGAGGCCAGACATCAGGGCACCCCCAGCTCCTGGGGTTCTCCTCGGTTCCTCCCCAGCATCGTACTGCAGGACTCCCTCCCTGTTCTGGAGAGTGTCCGGGTAACCTCTCTCCACCAAGATATTCCAGATATATTTTGCTTGGTGTCTTGATGGAGGCTTATAACTTACTTGCTTGCTTAGTTTTTACCAATGTTTTACTTTGGGCCGTATGATATTTGCAAGACGGGGCAAAACTTGTTTACAGTTTGTTGACTGAAACAAAAATGCACAACATAAAAGTTGTGAGTAAGTGTTATTGGGTTACGTCCTCACTGAGGACAACCACCAGAGATACCTATTCCTCTCAGATAGCTCTGAGGGACTGCTCCAAAGGGGTGGGAGGAGCCAGTACATATGTGTGTGGGTACATATATGTTTTATAGATATATATATATGCACACATAGATAAGACTTTTGGGGGCTGGGAAATACAAGTAGTCAAGTGTTTGTTTTTGTTGTTTTTTTGGTTGCTAAGTCATGTCTGACTCTGCGACCCCATCGACTGTAGCCCGCCAGGCTCCTCTGTCCATGAGAGTTTCCAGGCAAGAAAACTGGAGTGTTTTGCCATTTCCTCCTCCAGGGGATCTTCCCAGCCCAGGGGCGGAACCTGCGTCTCCTGCATTGGCAGGCAAATTCTTTACCACTGAACCACCTGGGAAGTTCTAGTCAAGCATCCATCTTGATAAAAGATTACTGCTAATCACTAAACACAGACATCTCCAGTTAATGATTTTAGTGCTTTTCTATTGGTGGGAAGATACAAGAACCTGGAGTCATTGAAATTCTTCCCTAGATATGCATCTTGACCTTGTAGGGGCCATCTAGTCAGAACACAGAGCTCTCCCTCCTGTCTTTCTGCATCCTGAATTCCCCCGCCGGGGCACCGGAGGTGGACTGCAGTGGCTGACGACTGGATCCTTGGGGAACTGGAAAGGCAGCCACATTCTTTCTTTACAAGTTTAAAAATAATAAAATGAACAATTGTCCTCCATTCTGGTTAAAAAGCAGAACTATCAGCAACCTCGAAAGTGACGTGAAAGTGTTACTGGCTCAGCCGTGTCCAACACTTTGGGACCCTATGGGCTATAGCCCGCCAGGCTCCTCTGTCTGTGGGATTCTCCAGGCAAGAACCCTGGAGCGGGCTGCCATGGCCTTCTCCAGGAGATCTTCCTGACTCGGGGGCTGAACCCGGGTCTCCTATACTGCAGGCAGACTCCTTACCACCTGAGCCACGAGGAGAGCCCTAGCAGTCTCTGAAATCACCATCAACCTGCTGACTGTGTAAATCACTCCATCACTCCAGGTGTCAAACTATCTTTTGCTTTATGTACATATATATTCACATATATAGTGTATATATGTGTCCTCTGTAAGACAGTATTCACATATAATATATATAATATATACATATCATATAACATAATGTACAGTATATATTATAGATGCTTATATATACTATAGATATACAGTGTATATATCATCTATATATATTTTATGTATCTATTTATATAGCTTTACCACTATGTTAGTTTTCCTAAGCAATGACTTGTTTTGCCTGTCTTTGAATTTTCTATAAAACAAAGATAACTTTATGTGTTCTTAGGTGACTTCTTTCTTTCATCATCCTGAGTTTCACCTCTGCTGTCTCTGAGGTGGCCGTTTGTGCGTTGTCTGTGCTGTAATAGACAGATCATGGCAGGACTGCACCAAGGTTCATCTCCTCTTGTTTTCTGTGGATGGATGTATGTGTTGTTACCAGGTTTTTGTTACTGATGGCGCCTTTTAATACACCTTCTGGTGCATTTGTAAAAGAATTTTTCTAGGGTATTGTGTGGGTCAGGGTTCAGAGAAACAATAAGTAGGAGATGCACATTAAGAGATTTATCGCAGGGCTTCCCTGGTAGCTCAGTGGTGAAGAGTTCACCTGCCAATGCAGGAGACATGGATTCGATCCCTGATCCGGGAAGATCCCATGTGCTGTGGAGCAACTAAGCCTGTGAGCCACAACTATAAAGCCTGTGCTCTAGGGTCTCAGAGCCACAACTATGGAGCCCATGTGCCTCAACTACTGAAGTCTGTGGGCCCTAAAGCCCGAGTTCTAAAACAAGAGAAGTCACCACAAAAAGCCTGCTCACCTCATACTAGAGAGCAACCCCCATTCCCTGCAACCAGAGAAGAGCCTGTGGCAACAGTGAAAACCCAGAATAGCCAAAAGCAAATACATAAATAATTTTTTTTTTTAAAGTCAGGCTATAGAATTAAAAAAAAAAAACTGGAAAATTCTCAGTGAGAACCTCTCCAGACACCCTCATTCCATGTTTCCACTCATCTCTCACACTGTGGCTCTTATTTTCATTCTATTTTCTTTGTCTCTTGGCCTCTCATTGATCTCCCCATGTTACATTCTGGTTAATTTTTGCAGGTTTATTTTTCTATTTTCACTTTCGTAGAAAGTAGGTTCATATTATTAATGTTATTTTGTAACTTGTATGTTTAAAAGTGAATAATGCTTCATGGGAACCCCTCATGCAGGTGCACTGAAGTCTAAAATCATTCATTGTATGTTGGGAATTTGCTGGCGGTCCAGTGGTTAGGACTCAGTGCGTTCACCACCAGGGCCTGGGTTCAATCCCTGGTTGGAGAAGTAAGATCCTGCAAGCTGTGAGGTGTCAAAAATAAATTAATATAATCATTCATGATAATAAATGGCTTGATATTCTGTAAGGAATCCTGCAAGCTGTGAGGTGTCAAAATAAATTAATTTGTGTGTGTGTGCTGTAATAGACAGATCATGGCAGGACTGCACCAAGGTTCATCTCCTCTTGTTTTCTGTGGATGGATGTATGTGTTGTTACCAGGTTTTTGTTACTGATGGCGCCTTTTAATACACCTTCTGGTGCATTTGTAAAAGAATTTTTCTAGGGTATTGTGTGGGTCAGGGTTCAGAGAAACAATAAGTAGGAGATGCACATTAAGAGATTTATCGCAGGGCTTCCCTGGTAGCTCAGTGGTGAAGAGTTCACCTGCCAATGCAGGAGACATGGATTCGATCCCTGATCCGGGAAGATCCCATGTGCTGTGGAGCAACTAAGCCTGTGAGCCACAACTATAAAGCCTGTGCTCTAGGGTCTCAGAGCCACAACTATGGAGCCCATGTGCCTCAACTACTGAAGTCTGTGGGCCCTAAAGCCCGAGTTCTAAAACAAGAGAAGTCACCACAAAAAGCCTGCTCACCTCATACTAGAGAGCAACCCCCATTCCTGCAACCAGAGAAGAGCCTGTGGCAACAGTGAAAACCCAAAATAGCCAAAAGCAAATACATAAATAATTTTTTTTTTTAAAGTCAGGCTATAGAATTAAAAAAAACTGGAAAATTCTCAGTGAGAACCTCTCCAGACACCCTCATTCCATGTTTCCACTCATCTCTCACACTGTGGCTCTTATTTTCATTCTATTTTCTTTGTCTCTTGGCCTCTCATTGATCTCCCCATGTTACATTCTGGTTAATTTTTGCAGGTTTATTTTTCTATTTTCACTTTCGTAGAAAGTAGGTTCATATTATTAATGTTATTTTGTAACTTGTATGTTTAAAAGTGAATAATGCTTCATGGGAACCCCTCATGCAGGTGCACTGAAGTCTAAAATCATTCATTGTATGTTGGGAATTTGCTGGCGGTCCAGTGGTTAGGACTCAGTGCGTTCACCACCAGGGCCTGGGTTCAATCCCTGGTTGGAGAAGTAAGATCCTGCAAGCTGTGAGGTGTCAAAAATAAATTAATATAATCATTCATGATAATAAATGGCTTGATATTCTGTGGGACGAGGGAAATTGTTGTAACTTTGCAAATGCTCCCACATAGGTGGGTACTAGCTTTGCTTCTGGGTTTTGCACCCCTGCAGACAAGGCTCCGTATACATCCTTCAAGACATACAGGTGCTTTGATTTCTGTGGGACAGAATCCTGAAGGGGAAGTCAGATCAACAGGTGTGCGGATTTGAAATGTCACCCGCTACTGCAGATCCCTTCTGTAAAAAGCTGAAGCAAGTCACACTCACACAGCAAGGTCCCATCAAGGAGTATCCGTTTTTCTGCTTTCTCACAGCACCTATTTTTAACAACTGGGTTAACTCTTGCCCAATCAATGAGTAGAAAAAAAAAAAAAAAGTTCTCATCATTGCTTTGGCTTGTACTTTTCCCGGTTGGCAAAGCTGACAAGTTATCATCGGTTTAATAGCTATCTATGTTTTCCTCTCTGTGAACCGTTTGCTCACACTGAGCATTTTCCTATGGGGCTGATACCACTGTGTCATTAACAATATTGTTAGATCGATGTTGGTAGGACTCTGAACATTAAGACAGTTCCCATTTGGGGGCCCCCCATATCCAGTAGGCAAGAGTTAGGTCTTTGCATCAGCAAGATCCAGGAGCCTGCTCACTTGAGTTTGTTCCTAGGGGAAGTTACCTCTCTTCTTGGACTCTGTTTTCCTTTCAAATGGGGTTAAGGGTTTCCTGAGTCTCTTAGGGTTGTTGTGAAGACTTAAGGAGAAAAGGCGTGTCATGCGCCCAGCAGGTGGGTGTCAGATGCTGTTATCAGGGCTCAAGTCTAAGGAACACGGACTTGCTCGGTGGTCACACGCAGCACATCTGGGCGGCTGGTCAGCAGCGGCCACAGGGGGTCATATGACCCACAGGGAGGATCAAAGGCCGTGTCCTGGGACAACGTTGTCACAGCAGAGGGGCAGGCCCTTCGTGATCACTGGGTCACTCTCTGCCCAGGAGTCCCATTCTCTTGGACAATGGGGATCTCAAAAACCAGCTGGAACAGGGTAGCCTTTACATAGGGGCCCTGGTAGGGTGGAGGCAGGGGAGAGCCCAGGCCAAGATCCTTTGCCTGGGGCCCCAAGTCAGCTGATGGGCTCAAGTTGTTAGCATCGGGGGTGGGATGGGAGAGGCTCCCATATCTCCCTGGTGTCTGTAGTGCCTGGCACTGTGCACAGTCCTCTTAACAAGGCCACATGGTGCAAATGATTATGATCCCCTTTTTACTGGGGCTCAGAGAGGTGAGGTCACTTCCCCAAGATCACACAGCCAGCAAATGATGGAGCTAGGATTTGAACCCAAGTCTGTGTGAAACCTCACCTCCATGCTCCTTGCCATGACCCCTCTGCGGCCGCTTAGTAGCTCAGTTGTGTCCGGCTCTGTGCGGTGCTATGGACTGTAGCCTGCCAGGCTCCTCTGTCCATGGGGTTCTCCAGGCTAGAATACTGGAGTGGGTTGCCATTTCCTTCTCCAACCACCTCTCACAGTCTGGCTAATGAGAAAGGTGACGGCTCTTGCTTTCAGAGTCCACAGAGAGCACAGGGATCACATGCTGGGTAGGCAGTGCCCACCAGAATTCTCCACAGACAATCAGGGTGCTTCGAAGGCATGAATGCTGAGAAGTAACAGGTACTGAGTGGCTCTCAGTTCCACGAGCTGCTCAAGGTCTTATGTCAGCTCCTGGCAGTCCTATGAGGTGGCAGACCCTGTTCTAGGTCCCTTTACAGAGATGTATAAACTGAGGCACAGAATGAACCGTCGCTTTGACCAAAGACCCCCAGAGTATGAGGTCTCTGCACCACCTTTCTGAGGACAGCAGGAAATGGTATTAATTGGGAGAATACATGGGAATTGGTGGAGTGCGCCCTCTGGTGGTGGTCTCCATGAGCCGTGTCCACAGTGCTGCCAGGAACTGAGCTCAAATGCCTGTTAACATTTCCTCGTGTGACCTGGGCAAGTCACCTCCCATGGCAGTGCCTCAGTGTCTCCATCTGTAAAATGGAGGTAGGAATAGTGGGGACTTCTTGGGGAGCGGTGAGGACTCCATCCTGGAAAGTGTTCACAGGTTATGACGGATAAATGGTAGTGATGACAGTTATTAATGCCAAGGGAGTGAGTCCTTTCTTTGGGGGAAGGGAACGAGAGCGCCCCCTCTGGTCCAGCTCACCAAGGGGATGGAGTTGGGTGGGAGGGCACCCTCAAAGCTTTAGAAAGTTTCTTTGGGACACATCAAAGCCCACCCCATTATCTGTGGTCACTCTTCTCCCCTCTTTCCCTGGCCACCTTTTTTTTTTTTTTTTTAAACTAAATCTCTCATTTGTTTGTGTGTGTGTTAATTTTGGCCTGTTTTATCGCTTTTTTATTTATTTTCCTCCATCTTTATTCTTATGCCTGTGTGGGCCTTCCATTGCAGTGGCCTCTCTCATTGCAGGGCACCGGCTCTGGGCGCACGCGCTTCAGAGTGCTGGCTTGCCATTGGACACACCGGTCCAGCCGCTCTGAAGCACGTGAGATCTTCCCAGGCTAGGGATCGAACCAGTGCCCCTTGCATTGCAAGGTGGACTCTTTACGCACTGGACCACCAGGGAAGCCCCTGGCCACCTTTCTGTTCTTCCAAGACCACCACAGGCAGGACGTGTCAGAGCAGCCTGGTCCACCTCCCCCACCATGACCGTGACCATTTAGCATACCCTGGCTAATCTCCCCCAAGCCCTGCCTTCCTCACACCCTCCACTCGCCAGCTCAAAAACCAGTCATGGCTCCCAGAGATCAATGTCTCTCACCTACCTTTGGAACTGTTACCACCTCTCACCCTCCACTCACAGCAAATCCATAGGCACAATCCCTGTGCACGTGCCGAGCTCAGAGTCAGGCTCAGGGCAGGGAGAAAGCTGAAGATGGGGCTCGTTATCGGATCCAGCCAGGCTGGTACACGCCCTGCTCCAGAATCAGCCTTGTTCAGGCTGTAACCACAGCTGGCAACACTCTCTTCTCTGATTCTAGTTGTCATTTCTGAAGCTAAAAATGGCAGACACCAGCTGTAGGAAACCAGAGTGTGATGGATCTGACCTACCACGGCTTAAAGATGTAGAGGCAGATTTAGGCACACGGATAGACATAGGGTTACAGACACATAGACACAGATATAGAAAAACATGGATAGACGAAGGTGTACTTATAGACACGTACATAGGCATGCGTTTGTTGTGATCCCGCCAGCAATGTACGAGAGCTCCAGTTTCCTCACAGCCTCTCCAACAACTATTCATTTCTTCCTTTTCCTTTTTAAAATGATAGCTCGCCTAACTGATGTGAAGTGTGCTTCACTATGATTTTGATTTGCCTTTCTCTACTGACTAACGGGGCTTCCCAGGTGCCTCAGACAGTAAAGAATCCACCCGCAACGCAGGAGACCTGGGTTCAACCCCTGGGTCAGGAAGATCCCCTGGAGGAGGGAAGGGCAACCCACTTCTGTATTCTTTTCAGGGAAATTCCATGGACAGAGGATGCTGAGCATATTCTCATGTACATATTGGCCACCTGTGTATCTTCTTTGGAGAAATGTCTATTCATTAAGTCCCTTGCTCACCTTTTAACTGGATTTTTGTCTTTTTGTGGTTGAATTGTAGAAGTTATTCTGGATTTTAAGCCCTTACTAGATGTTTTATTTGCAAATATTTTCTCCCATCCCGTGCAATGTCTTTTTTTACTCTCCTTTGAGGCACCAAAGTTTGTAATCTTAATGAAGCCTCATTTCTTTCTTTCTTTGTGGACTGTGCTTTTGGTGTCATATTGAAGCAGCCATGGTCTAATCCAAGGTCATGCGGTGTTTCCTCTCTGCTTTCTTCTAACGACTTTATAATTTTAGCTCTTAAAGTTAAGGTTTTTGATCCACTTTAAGGTAATTTTTGTATATGATATAAGGAAGGGCTGGATAGCTAGTTTTCTCAGCATCATTTGTTGAAGAGAACACTTTTTTTTCTGCATTGAACACTCTTGGCACCCTTGTTGAAAACCAACTGACCGTAGAGGCAAGGCTTTATTCCTGGCCTCTCAGTTCTATTCCATCCCTCTGCAGCTTTGTTCTTCTGCAAATACCATTCTGTTTTGATTACTGTCTCTTTGTACCAAGTTTTGAAATCCAGGTTCCTTGAAACCCCGTATGGATTTCAGGATGAGTTTTTCCATTTCTATAAAAGAAAACACCATTGGGATTTTGATAGGGATAGCAATGAATCTGTATATCCCTTTGGGTAGTATTGTCATCTTAATATTAAGTCTCCAGGCTTGTGAATACGACTCCATTTTTTTTTTTTTTCAGATCTCTTCAGTACGATTTTAATAGCGCATTCTTTGTTTTTTCACACCAAAAATTTTTTATTGGGGCATAGCCAATTAACAATTTTGTGATAGTTTCAGGTGAACAGGGAAGGGGCTTGGCCATACATATGCATGTATCCATTCTCTAATAGGGGATTCTTAAAAGTGGGAATGCCTACAAAACTCAAAAGACTTGTGGTCAAAGTTGAGGCCAATGAGAAAGACTCATTTCTCTAAGAGACACAGCATAGAATGCTTTCGGAAATACCACAGATTAATTCAGGAGAATCTACCCAGTGTCCATGGGCTTGGGGGAAGTTGAACTGAAAGATGAAGGCTGTTCAGAGTTGGCAGTCCACTTTTCCTTCTCTATTTTAGTGAGTAGCTAACGGACAGTATGTGGAAATAACAGCATGCTCAAAGATGCCTTACTGTGTGGATCATAATTCAAAATGAACCTCCTCGCCCGGAAATTCCTGGTGGTCCAGTGGTTAAGACTCTGCTTCCAGTGCAGCGGGCACAGGTTCAACCCCATTTGGGGAACTAATATCCTCCATTCAGCACGGCGCAGTCCCGCACCCCCTGCCCAACACACACACAGCCACCGTACGACCAGCAAGCGGTCCCGCTCCTGGGCACAGACGCTGAGCCAACTCTAACTTGAAAAGATGTGTGCACTCCAGGCTTTGTCGCAGCACAGGGTACGGTAGCCAGGACGTGGAAGCAGTCAAAATGTCCACCCACAGAGGAGTCAAGACGGTGCACACAGATGCCATGGACATGACTCAGGCAGGAAAAGAACAAAACAGTGCCATCTGCAGCAACATGGACGGGCCTAGAGACTGTCAAACTGAGCCAAGTCAGACACAGAAAGACAAGAATCACATGATGTGGATTATATCTGAAATCTAAAACACCGGGTATAAACGAGCTTATTCACAAAACAAAGTAGAGCCTGGAGTGCAGAAAACAAACTTATGGTTTCCAGGGGATATGGAGGAATAAGTTTAACTTGGAAGATTGGGCTGGATACGTACACGCTGCTCTGTGTACACTAGATAACTAATACCAACTTGCTATATAGCACAGGAACTCTACTCTGCAGTGACCTATGTGGGAAAAGAATCTAAAAATGAAAACACAGAATGAAAGTCTCTCAGTCATGTCTGGGCTCTTTGGGACATCATGGACAAGCCATGGAATTCTCTAGGCAGGGACACTGGAGTGGGCAGCTGTTCCCTTCTCCAGGGGATCTTCCTGACACAGGAATCAACCTCCCTTCATTGTAGGGGGATTCTTTTTGTTTTTTGTTTTTATTGGGATAATTGCAGGGGGATTCTTTACCAGCTGAGCTACAATGAAGCCCTCCCCCCAAAAGTGGATGTATGCATAATTTATTCACTTTGCTATTCACCTGAAACTAGTACACATTATAAATCACCTATACTTGAAGGGAAAGTTTTAAAAATCACAGCAGGACAAAAAATTTTCTTGCTCTGGCCAATAAACTGTTAGATATCCACAGTTAATACTTCCGCTGATGGTATTCACTTATCTAAATTACCTTTCAGTTGGTAAGATAAACAAGCAAAAAATTACAAGAGAATCATTAAAGTACATCTCTATGACGACACACCCATATGAATGGACACAGTGACACCCACATGAGGGCATATTACGGTCTTTTCAAAGAGATGACATGAGAAAATACCCATGATTCCATACGGTGGGGGTAGGGGGCAAAACCAAGACACACTGCAATATATGCGTGATGACTCCATCTTTGTAAAATGCATGTACTTGTACGTGTATGGATGCACAGAAGAACATATGGAAGGCTAATTGAGATCAGTCCTGGGTGGGAGGGGTCAGCAATGACTTCTAGAAGTAGATTTTAGGGGCTTCCCTGGTGGTCCAGTGGCCACTCCTCCTTCCCCATGCAGGGGTCCCAGGTTCGATTCCTGGTCAGGGAACTAGATCCCACATGCCACAAATAAGAGTTCAACTGCTACAACTGAAAGATTCTGCATGCTGCAACTAAGATCCGGTGCAGGGCTTCCCCTGGTGGTCCAGTGGGTAAGGACACCGCCTTGCAGTGCAAGGGGCGCCGGTTCGAGCCCTGGCCTGGGAAGATCCCACGTGCCGCGGAGCGGCTGGACTGATGTGTCCAATTACGGAGCCAGAGCTCTGGAGCGCATGCGCCCAGAGTCGGCGCCTGCAACAACAGACGTCACCACGATGGGAGGCCCACAGGAGCCGATGAACAAAGACGGATGAACAGAGAGAAACGAAAGATCAAGCTCCCCTCCCTCCCCAACCCGACCCCCGCCCAAAAATAAAATAAATAAATAAAAATAAGAGAAAAATCATTTATAACATACGATTTAAAAATGTGTCTTTAAAAAAAAAAAAAAAAAAAGATCCGGTGCAGCCAAATAGAATTAATAGCAAACTTTTTTAAGGAAAAAAATCAGTTACAAAAAGTGAGTTTCATTTTTTTCAAAATTCTCTAATATGCCTGAATCAAATGTATAATCTGAAAAATATCTATACACACGCACAGAGATACACACACACACACCACACACACTCACACGTAAGAAAGCCAGCATTTTCCTTTCCTACTGGAGAAGGAGGAACCAAGGAGAAAATAGTCAAGACCCCTCTCTCCCTGGCCCCTCATCTTTCTTCCCCTCATGTGAAGACACGCCATGATGGCGGCCGCCCTCAGGCCAGGAAGAGGGCCTTCCTCAGCTGTCTGGAGTTGTAGCCTTTCATAATAAACTGGTCATTAATAAACCGTTCTCTTGGTTCTGTGAGCCATTCTAGAGAATTATTGAACCTGAGGAGGGGGTCGTGAGAGCCTCTAGCTTGTAACTGGTTTGTTAGACATAACAGAAGCCTAGGAGCTTCCCTGGCGGCTCAGGTGGTAAAGAATTCTCCCTCCAGTGTAGGAGATATGGATTTGATCTCTGGGTCAGGAAGAGCCCATGGAGAAGGAAAATGGCAACCCACTCCTGTATTCTTGCCTGGAGAATTCCACGAGTGGAGGAGCCTGGAGGGCTACAGTCCAGGGGGTTGCAGAGAGTCAGACAGGACTGAGCAACTAGCACTTCCACACTGGAGGCCTGGACTCTGAAGGGGAGGATGCAGGGGAGCCTTGTGAGCCTGAGCCTTAACCCAGGGGCCTGACGTGGACTGCAGGCAGAGAGGTCCATGCCAGAACTGAATTGAGCGGTGGGACACATGGCTGGTTTGAGGGAGTTACTCAGTATGAGAGAGTCCCCCTCACCGCCCCCCAACCTGGTGTCAGACGTATTGGGATTTCTCTGGCAGTCCAGGGGTTGGAACTCCATGCTTTCAAGGCCAAGAGTCTGCTTTCCAACCCTGGTCTGGGAAGTGGGATCCTCCAAGACGCGGAACAGGGCCTGAGAAACCCAACTAACCAACCAAACACAAAGCATGGGAACTGGCGTTGGAAGTCCTGAGGGCAGAGGAGGCAGAGAATTTTCCCTTTTGCGTAGGAGTTGCTTTCCCTAGACACAGACTGGGCAGAATGGAGTTACGGGGCCTGGAGCTAGGGGAGGCCCAGGCCCCGAGTCGCTCGCCACCCCCTTCCCCTGTGAAACAGCCGCTGCCCAAACAAATTAGCACATATTTAGCCACTCAAACCCATGCAAGTTCGTTATCTCAAGCTTCTGTGGTCGGAGGCCCAGCAGGCCTGGCTGGTTTCCCCGCTCTAGGCCCCAGACGGAAGTCTAGGATTTTGGCCCGGCGGCGTTCCTACCTGGAGGCTCTGGGGAGAGTCCGCTGGCAGGGTTGCTCCGCTGGTCGGTGCGCCTGGTTCCACGCGCTGTAGGACGGAGGGGCCTGTCTCCTGGGGGCCGTGAGCCCCCAGAGGCCTAGAACATGCCCGGACCCAGCTCGGACGCCTTGCCGGCCTCCTCTGCAGTCGGCTCTCTCTGCAGCCGGCCCTCTCTGACCTCAGGTGGAACCACTTCTCGGCTCTTAAAGGCTTGCGTAGGATTAGATTGGACCCACCTGGACGCACCTGGCTCGGGATCCTCGCCCCACCTCATGATCTTTAACCACATCTTGAATCTCCCTTTTACTGCATAAGGCAACATATTCACAGATTCTACAGATTCATCTAGTGGTCTTATCCACTGACAATCTCTGTTTAAGTCATCTGTTTCATCAGAGGTTGCAAGTGGTGGTATTTCTAAGTTGTCCTACTTTTAACATACATTAGGTAGAATTTTCCAGTTAAAAATTTTTTTTATCAGTCGTGGACTTTTTTTTTTTAATCCTGAAATAGAAGTTTGTACAGGAAAGGCTGAGTTTATTTCTCATTTGTTGTTTTCGGAAGAAAAAACAAGGAAGGTTGGTACCTTAGTTACTTTCAGCCCCCAACCTGGTGTCAGACGTATTGGGATTTCTCTGGCAGTCCAGGGGTTGGAACTCCATGCTTTCAAGGCCAAGAGTCTGCTTTCCAACCCTGGTCTGGGAAGTGGGATCCTCCAAGACGCGGAACAGGGCCTGAGAAACCCAACTAACCAACCAAACACAAAGCATGGGAACTGGCGTTGGAAGTCCTGAGGGCAGAGGAGGCAGAGAATTTTCCCTTTTGCGTAGGAGTTGCTTTCCCTAGACACAGACTGGGCAGAATGGAGTTACGGGGCCTGGAGCTAGGGGAGGCCCAGGCCCCGAGTCGCTCGCCACCCCCTTCCCCTGTGAAACAGCCGCTGCCCAAACAAATTAGCACATATTTAGCCACTCAAACCCATGCAAGTTCGTTATCTCAAGCTTCTGTGGTCGGAGGCCCAGCAGGCCTGGCTGGTTTCCCCGCTCTAGGCCCCAGACGGAAGTCTAGGATTTTGGCCCGGCGGCGTTCCTACCTGGAGGCTCTGGGGAGAGTCCGCTGGCAGGGTTGCTCCGCTGGTCGGTGCGCCTGGTTCCACGCGCTGTAGGACGGAGGGGCCTGTCTCCTGGGGGCTGTGAGCCCCCAGAGGCCTAGAACATGCCCGGACCCAGCTCGGACGCCTTGCCGGCCTCCTCTGCAGTCGGCTCTCTCTGCAGCCGGCCCTCTCTGACCTCAGGTGGAACCACTTCTCGGCTCTTAAAGGCTTGCGTAGGATTAGATTGGACCCACCTGGACGCACCTGGCTCGGATCCTCGCCCCACCTCATGATCTTTAACCACATCTTGAATCTCCCTTTTACTGCATAAGGCAACATATTCACAGATTCTACAGATTCATCTAGTGGTCTTATCCACTGACAATCTCTGTTTAAGTCATCTGTTTCATCAGAGGTTGCAAGTGGTGGTATTTCTAAGTTGTCCTACTTTTAACATACATTAGGTAGAATTTTCCAGTTAAAAATTTTTTTTATCAGTCGTGGACTTTTTTTTTTTAATCCTGAAATAGAAGTTTGTACAGGAAAGGCTGAGTTTATTTCTCATTTGTTGTTTTCGGAAGAAAAAACAAGGGAAGGTTGGTACCTTAGTTACTTTCAATGATGATGTGTGCCTACATGTTCCTTTTTTAAATTTTTTTAAATAAAGGAAAATTGCTTTACAACGTTGTGTTGATTTCTGCCATACAACAAAGTGAATCAATAATAGTTATATATATATACAATAATTATATATATATACGTGTACATATATATATATTTATATCCCTTCCCTCTTGAGCCTCCCTTCCCTCCCCCATCCCAGCCCGCAGATCCCCACAGAGCACTGAGCTGGGCTTCCTGTGTTACACAGCAACTTCCCACTAGCTCTGTTTCACACATGATAGTGTACATAGGTCGGTACCACTGTTTCAACTCGTCCCATCCTCTCCTTCCCCTGCTGCGTCCACAGGTCTTCTCTCTACATCTATGTCTCCATTCCTTCCCTACAAATAGGTTCATCTGACCCATTTTTCTAGATTTCATACATATGCATTAATATATAATTGTTTTTTTCTAACTTTATTCTGTATAAGAGGCTCTAGGTTCATCCACCTCACTACGGCTGACTCAGATCCATTCCTTTTTACCGTTGAGTAATACTCCATTATATATATGTACCACAGCTTCTTGTTTAAAAATTTTACTTATTTATTTATTATTTTTGGCTATTCTGGGTCTTCAGTGTTGCTGCGGGCTCTTCTTTAGTTGCAGGGAGTGGGGGTTACTCTCTAGTTGAGGTGAGCAGGCTTCTTGTTGCGGTGACTTCTCTTGTTGTGGAACTTGGGCTCTGGGGCACATGGGTTTCAATAGTTGCAGCACATGGGCTCAATAGGTGCAGCTCCGAGGTTCTAGAGCTCAGGCTCAGTAGCTGTGGCTCACCGGCTTAGTTGCTCCATTGCATGTGGGATCTTCCCAGATCAGGGATTGAACCCGTGTCTCCTGCATTGGCAGGCGAACTCTTCACCACTGAGCTACCAGGGAAGCCCAATATGTACCCCAGCTTCTTTATCCATTCCTCTGTCAAAGGGCATCTAGATTGCTTCCATGTCCTGGCTATTGTATACAATGCTGCAATGAACACTGGGGTACATGCGATGACTGCATATTTCTTGATCCCTGAAACTTTTCCTTATCTTTGCTCTTAATGAACTTGAATGTCTCCTGAATGCTAAGACTGAAACTGTCCCGTTGTGCCCCCCTGGGGAGCTTTGAGTTGCTCACTTTATCCTTGCTGGTCTTCACCCACTGTCTACCTATCACTTAGCATGTGGTTATAAATTGACCTTCATTCTTCTATAAGGAATCTGTTCTGGTTCCTCTAAAGACATCATTGGTCCTGTAGGATGGGACAGTGTCTCACAGTTTCCTATCTATGGATCTAGCGGAGGTTCAGGTGTCTAGAGGGGTCTGGTCACTCGTTGACTGAGGAAGTGTGAACGCAGAGTGGTCATTCTTTCATTCCTCAACCTCAGGCCACAGCAATTTCCTTTGTCCTTGTTCTGGGCAAGAACAGCGGTGCTTTCCAACATCAATTGAGCGATGCCAACTGGGTGTCCTACAACAATTCAATTCCATCCTGACACTGCCTGGAGATGGTGTAGACCCAGGCTAAAGGGCAAGGTCCAAATAAGACTGTCCCCATTTCACACCCCAGCTGCAAGTCCGGTCCTCAGACACCGCTGACTTCCACCTGACTTGGGATTGCCATGACCCAGCTTCAGGTCCAGGAGCTCATAGAATGACTCGAAGATCTAGGGAAAGGGCTATACGTACAATCACCATTTTATTATAAAGATACAAATGAATAGCACGATGAAGAGATACACAGTGAGAGAGGGCTGGCAGACTCAGGAGCAGAGAAGCTCCTATCCCCTCGGAGTCAAGCTGCATCATCTTTGTGATATATTCATATGCTCACCAATCAGGAAGTCTTCGTATACAGCAATATCATTAGAATTTCATTACAAAGGCACAGTTGATTAAATCACTGGCCATGAGTTTGGATTCAACCTCCAGTCCTCCTCTCCTCTTGGACTGATGGTGGGGGGTGGGGCTGAAAAGTTCAACCCTCTCATCACACGCTTGGCATTTCAGGCATGGCCAACTCATCCTTTGAAACTAAAGACCCACACACCTTGTTAGCATAACCCTGGGAGGGTTGGGAAGGGATCCTTAGGAATACAAAAAGACACTCCTGTCAAAAAATTCTGAGGGGTTTTAAAGCTCTTTGCTAGGAACTGGGGACAAAGACCAGATCTATTCTTGTTTATCTGACAGTTGGTATATGTGGTAGTAACTAAGTGGATCAGTTCAGTTCAGTTGCTCAGTGATGTCCAACTCTTTGCGACCCCATGGACTGCAGCATGCCAGGTTTCCCTGTCCTTGACCATCTCCCAGAGATTGCTCAAGCTCGTATCCATTGAGTCGGTGATGCCGTCCAACCATCTCATCCTCTGCCATCTCCTTCTCCTTCTGCCTTCTATTTTTTTCCCAGCATCAGGGTCTTTTCCAACAAGTCATCTCTTCGCATCAAGTGACCAAAGTATTAGAGTTTCAGCTTCAGCATCAGTCCTTCCAATGTGAGGTTAAACCATTTAGACCTCCAAGCGTTTTGAAGGCTAAAGCCAAAGGAGAAAGTCTTTAGATTTGTCAAGAAGATACTCATGGATGTGGGGGAAAAAGGTAGGCTCAGGAGGAAATGACAACATATGTTATACATACATAATATATGTACCTGTCTGTCTACATAAAACAACTGTTGATATCTGTTTAGATAGATATCTGTTGATATCTATCTAAATATCTGTCTATCATCTATCTAACTCAACAGTCCAATCCAAGTCTTTGGAGAGTTTGCAGGTGTAAGCGAAGCCCAGCGCAGCACCGGTTTAGGAGACTTTGACTCAGCAGGGGCACACTGTGTTTTGGGCACACAGATGGGAAGAGACAGGAAGTGGGCGGGGAGGAGGAGGAGTATGAGAGCAAGCCACAGAATTATAGGAACCGAGGGGCTGGTAAAGGGTTTTACTCTGGGAAGAGGTCCTCTTCTAAAATTTAAAGGCAGAGGAAGGAGTTAATTGGAAAAATACAGAATGGTTCACAAATACAGCACACTTATAGCCAGATGAGACCACGCATTTTTAACCCTAGAGGTCACACCTGCGCGGAGTGAGACTTCAGAGAGGCGAGGCAAGACTTCATGAAGGAGGTGGAGGTGTGGATTTCAAGAGGCGTTGAGGACGCTTGGGAAGAAGTCGTGAGGACCATCGAGGGAAGAATGTGTTACTCTTTTAGACAGTGAACTGTTTCTTTGAAAGCAATTGCGTGATGGCCCCTAGAAGTTTCTTCTAGCATTATTACTCCAGGAATCTGCAACTTCTGAGTAAGTGCATCCCACTGACACTAGAATGCATCCCTGCTCCACAACTTCCTGGTGTCTGCACTGTCTACAAAGAGAGAAATATATGTGCAAGAATAAGATACATCCAAGCAGCCAGAGCCATAGGTTAAAAGAGACAGAAAAAAGAAAGGAAGTGTATCTGAGAAGGTGACTATGACCAGGGACAATTTGGGGTACTTGTTGACAGACAACCTGATGGGAGAGCCAAGTCTACCTGGTAGCAAGTATCTTGGAAGGAGGTGGAACGTTGGACAGGTGGAGTGAGCACTCTTGGCTGGCTGACCCAACTCCCACCCACAGCGGCCTTCACCCTCACTTTTCGGAGTCCCTTTTAGGTTGCAAGTATCTCATGATGGTACTGGGTAATGCAGTAAGAGTTTGCTGGCTGAAGCTCTGAATAAGATATCCTGTGGGTAGGTGGTCTCCCCCTTTATGTTCCTCCAGTCTCCTGCCACCTGGAGATACAATAGCTTCTCTTAGCATCATGAAGACTCTGCGAGACAACTAAAGAGAGTGGAGCCAGGAGCTGGGGATAAGCATGCCCTGGGGGACCCTCGGCCACATCTGGAGACATTTTGGGGGTGCGCACCTGCATCTCCTGGCCAGGGACCAGGGGTTCCTGCTCAATGTCTTACATTGCCCAAGACAGCCCCTGCCATGAACCATCCAGCCCCAAATACCAGTGGTCAAGGTGGAGACTATCTGCTCCTCAGGAAAGCTCGATGGAGCTTCTGCCTGAGTCCTAGCTTGCCTGCCTTAGAATTTCTTATAATGGAATGAAAACACCGAGAGCGAGGCAAGACTTCAATTGAAGGAGGTGGACAGGTTTGCACACTTATAGCCAGATGAGACCACGCATTTTTAACCCTAGAGGTCACACCTGCGGAGTGAGACTTCAGAGAGGCGAGGCAAGACTTCATGAAGGAGGTGGAGGTGTGGATTTCAAGAGGCGTTGAGGACGCTTGGGAAGAAGTCGTGAGGACCATCGAGGGAAGAATGTGTTACTCTTTTAGACAGTGAACTGTTTCTTTGAAAGCAATTGCGTGATGGCCCCTAGAAGTTTCTTCTAGCATTATTACTCCAGGAATCTGCAACTTCTGAGTAAGTGCATCCCACTGACACTAGAATGCATCCCTGCTCCACAACTTCCTGGTGTCTGCACTGTCTACAAAGAGAGAAATATATGTGCAAGAATAAGATACATCCAAGCAGCCAGAGCCATAGGTTAAAAGAGACAGAAAAAAGAAAGGAAGTGTATCTGAGAAGGTGACTATGACCAGGGACAATTTGGGGTACTTGTTGACAGACAACCTGATGGGAGAGCCAAGTCTACCTGGTAGCAAGTATCTTGGAAGGAGGTGGAACGTTGGACAGGTGGAGTGAGCACTCTTGGCTGGCTGACCCAACTCCCACCCACAGCGGCCTTCACCCTCACTTTTCGGAGTCCCTTTTAGGTTGCAAGTATCTCATGATGGTACTGGGTAATGCAGTAAGAGTTTGCTGGCTGAAGCTCTGAATAAGATATCCTGTGGGTAGGTGGTCTCCCCCTTTATGTTCCTCCAGTCTCCTGCCACCTGGAGATACAATAGCTTCTCTTAGCATCATGAAGACTCTGCGAGACAACTAAAGAGAGTGGAGCCAGGAGCTGGGGATAAGCATGCCCTGGGGGACCCTCGGCCACATCTGGAGACATTTTGGGGGTGCGCACCTGCATCTCCTGGCCAGGGACCAGGGGTTCCTGCTCAATGTCTTACATTGCCCAAGACAGCCCCTGCCATGAACCATCCAGCCCCAAATACCAGTGGTCAAGGTGGAGACTATCTGCTCCTCAGGAAAGCTCGATGGAGCTTCTGCCTGAGTCCTAGCTTGCCTGCCTTAGAATTTCTTATAATGGAATGAAAACACCCGTTATTTAGGCAGCCGAGTTGGGCCATCTGTAATTTGTGGCTGAGTGAATCCCAAGTTGCTAGAGCAGGGGGCGCTCTTGGATCTAAGCCCATCTGGGTAGTTTCCAGATGACACTTCCTTTAGATGACTCTTACCGGCACGTTCCACGGTTGCACGGTACATCCCGACCTGTCTTTGAAGCAGAGAGAAGACAACCATCCAGTCGCTTCTTTTGCTAGAAGATGCCAGCACCAGCGATCTCCTCCACCCACGTCGCCAGTAGGATCTGCTGGGTCCAAGATCACAGGCCTAAACGAGAGGTTAGGGGTCATTAGAGGCATGTTCTTCAGAGCCCATGGCCTCAGAATTGGGGGCCCATTCTATTCTCTGTAATAAAACAATATGTCTTTCTAGCTTCGGTAATTCAAAGGTACCAATACGGTTCAAAGGAATTTCCTAGAATTAAGTCATATTTGTTAGAAGAGTCTTTTTAAATTTTATTTGTTTATTTTTACTTTTGGCTCTTCTCGGTTTTCACTGCTGCCACAGGCTCTCCTCTAGTTGCAGGGAGTGGGGGCTACTCTCTAGTTGAGATGAGCAGGCTTCTTGCTGCAATGACCTCTCTTGTTGTGGAACGCAGGCTCTCGGACTCACGGGTTTCAGTAGTTGCAGTTCATGGGCTCAACAGTTGCGACTCTGAGGCTCTAGAGCACAGGCTCCATAGTTGTGGCTCACGGGCTTAGTTGCTCCACAGCATGTGGGGTCTTCCCACATCAGGGATCAAACCCGGGTCCCCTGCTTTGGCAGGCAAACTCTTTACCACTGAGCTATCAGCGAAGCCCTTGTCAGAAGACTTTTGAAAGCTGTTCATTGTCATGCACATGAAGGCATGATATAGACAACTCCCCATGCTGACACAACTGAAATACGATGTATCATTTAATCAACTCTACTTTCCAGGGGGCTCAGTGGTAAAGAACCCGCCTGCCAACGCAGGAGATGTGGGTTTGATCCCCAGGTGGGGAAGCTCCCCTGGTGGAGGACATGGCAACCCACTCTAGTATTCTTGCCTGGAGAATCCCATGGACAGGGCAGCCTGGTGGACTACACTCTACAAGGTTGCCAAGAGTCGGACACGACAGAGCGACTGAGCTCACGGTGTCAAGTAGGTCACACCCATGGCTGGCAAGCCACAGTATCTTGTTGTCTTTCCCCCGTCCTTCCTCTGTTCTTTCTCAGTAGTCGTTTCTTTTCTCTCTTCTCTTTTCTTTTGCTTCCACTGTCTTGGTTCCCTGCTGCTGGCACTGAGTAGATGCACTAAAATTCCTTCCGATTCTTGAAGGATAAAAGTTTTGTGGGATGGAGGTTGGAAAGGAGAGACAGAACCCGATCTAATAAATAGCCTGAAGGATACCTCAGCAGCTGATAATACCAATTATTTCTCAGGGATACACTGCCAACTCCCTGGGTTTCCTTGGTGGTCCAGTGGTTAAAGAGTCCACCTTGCAGTGAAAGGGGCACATGATCTGCTAATGAATCCCTGCTTTATGTCCTGACCTAGAAGGAGGAAAACAACTCAGGGACCTGGTACCTTAGTCCTTCCTCTTTTGTTCCTCCTGGATGACCTTTCTCCTGCCTCCCTGGGATTTCACCCTGGAGCTCATGGGAGGTTCTGATGGTCAGCACATTCCCTTCTCAGTTTCATATGAGGAAGAATGAATTAGGGCCCCTGGGATGTGAATTCAGGTCACTGAAATAGTGGTTGGAGGGAATTGGGTTAAGAAAGGAGGGGGTTTGAGGCACCTGATTCTCTGAATCTGAGTCAGGAGAAAGTTCATCAAAGGAGCATCGTCAAAACTGTAGTAGACTGTCCAGAAGACACAGAGCTGGTTGTACTGCATGACCAACTCCAGGACCGTCCGGAAACCTTCAGCCATGTCAAAGTCCTCTACCCCACTCCCCTGCTCCCAGGCGTGGATGGTGAGCAGCTCCAAGGCATACTTGGGGGGCAGAGACCCCTTTTGCTTCAGTTTCCTTTCACACTGAGGGAAGAGTGGAAATATCAGACGACAGTGGTTAAAGCAAGGAGGCAACATGAGGGCAGCAAGAGCCAAGCAGGGTGCAAAGGAGGATGCTGGGGGCACGCCAGGGACAGTGGACCATGAGACACAGCTCGCGGGGCAGTGGTGTGCTGAGGGTCTGAGCAGGGCCGCTCTGCAGCTGGAAGGCAGCCCATACAGGCTTCTTGGCTGAGTTTTGGCTTTATGTCCCTTCCCAGAGTTATCACAGTCTTGTCCTAGATTTTGGTGGCTCAGACAACAGGGAATTTTCCTGAAGTGCAGGAGACCCAAGTCCAATCCCTGGGTTGGGAAGATCCCCTGGAGGGGGGCATGGCTACCCACACCAGTGTTCTTGCCTGGAGAATTTCATGGACAGAGGAGACTGGCGAGCTACAGTATGTGGGGCAGCAAAGAGTCAGATACAACTGAAGGCTAACACTTTCACCGTCACCACTTACTAAAGCCCCACTCTGTGTTAATTACATGGCCAGGCATTCCCCCGGCGTCATTCATTCCTGATCCTCCAACATCCCTACGGAGCTGGCAGAGGTCATCGTGATGAAGTCACGGGGAAGGGAAGTGACAGGTTCAACGTCACCCAGTTGCCCTGAGCACCCTGGGGCTGGGCGTAGCCCTGGAAACCACAGAGTTTGCCCTTCTCGAGTTTCAGGAAGCCAGACACAGAAAGAAAACGTCTTCTCAGAGAGAGGCTATTATGCTGGCTGGTTGCTGTCATGAAAATACCCAGAAATGACCCTGTGAACAAGACAGTGGATGGAGGTGAAGGGAGGTGAACCAGGATAGAAAATATAGCCCTTGGTCCTCCACCGGTCGCTCCAACCTGCTTTCCAAATGGTAGCATCTGTGAGTATTAATTATGGGCACCCAGCAGCAGATAAGCCACACTGGCAACTGGTTGGCATGCACATCCCTGCTCCAGCTGCCCTTCGGAGGCAGGATAACTCGGGTTCCGGAATCCTTTGGGTGTCAGAGCAAAAGCAAAATAATCCACCTGGAGCAGCTTAGAAAGTGGGAGGTGACCCAACCTAGTGGGGTTCATAATGCAAACATTACAAAGACACTCAGGGCGAAAAGTGGGAGACTCTTTAATGTGGTTCAGCCCCCACCCAGCATAGGCAGTGTGAGCACCTGCTGAGTGCTGGTTTCATGGTCACAGGGTGAAAAGTGACGTCGCTCAGTAGTGTCTGACTCTTTGCGACCCACAGATGAGCCATGTCATTCTCCAGGCAAGAATACTGGAGTGGGTAGCCTTTCCCGTCTCCAGGGGATCTTCCTGACTCAGGAATCAAACCAGGGTCTCCTGCATAGCAGGCGAATTTTTTACCGGCTGAGCATAGAGTACTGATAGAAATAAATACCAGGACCTCCCTGGTGGCCCACTGGCTAAGAATTCACCTGTCAATGCAGAGGACTTGTGTTCAATTCCTGGTCCAGGAAGATCTCACATGCCACTGAGCAACTAAGCTCGTGGGTCACAAATATTGAAGCCTGCTGCCGAGAGCCCGTGCTCTGCAACAAGAGAAGCCACCACAGTGAGAAGCTCATGCACCTGAACTAGAGAGTAGGCCCTGCTTGCTGCAGCTACAGAAAACCCAGCTGCAACAAAGATCCAGTGCGGCCCCAAATAAATACAACACGAGCTTCTCTGGTGGCTCAGTGGTAAAGACTCTGCCTGCTAATGTAGGGGTCACAGGTTTGATCCCTGATTCAGGAAGATCCCACATGCCACGGGGCAACTGAGCCTGTGTGCCACAACTTTTGAGCCCGTGCTCTAGGGCCCAGGAGCCGCAACGAGAGCCCACGTTGAAGCCCACACACCCTAGAGCCCCTGCTCTGCAACAAGAGAAACCTCCACGATGAGAAGCTGTCTCACACCACAGCTAGAGAGTAGCCCCCTCTTGCCCCAACGAGAGAAAAGCCTTTAAAGCAAAAGAAAGCACAGCCCAAAATAAATAAAAATAAACATTAAAAAATAAATACAATAAAGAAATAATTAATAACCACGTGACTCGAACACAAGCGGTCATACCAATTTGTACCAGTGCTTCACCAGGCGAATTAAATTCTTCAGTTTGGTGGGCCGGGAGCGAACAAAATTGCGCTGAAGCTTTGTGAAACAGGTAGAAAATTCTCCACCCAGGAAATCATCTGACGTTTTATACAAATTGATGAGCTCAGCATAGATCCTGGGTCTGGGTGTGGAGTCAGACTTCAGTTTACCTGGCATGGGCGAGACATTTACATTATGCTTTTATCTCTGTAGGAAATAGCAGATTTCAAAACACTGTCAGCAAACAGATTTTTTTTTTTTAAAAAGATTTATTTATTTATTTATCTTGGGCGGGGATGAGGTTGGGGAGGGAGGGGAGCGGGCGGGCCACTTCTATTGGTCTTTCATTTCTCTATTTTCATCCGTCTTTGTTCTTTGGCTCCTGTGGGCCTCCCATGGCGGTGGCGTCTGTCATTGCAGAGCGCCGGCTCTGGGCGCATGCGCCCCAGAGCTCAGGCTCGGTAATTGGACACATCGGTCCAGCCGCTCCGCGGCACGTGGGATCTTCCCAGGCCAGGGATCAAACTGGCGCCCCTTGCACTGCAAGGCGGTGTCCTTACCCACTGGACCACCAGGGGAAGCCCAGCAAACAGATTTTTAAGTCTGGGAAATTACTGTGAACTCTATTAGTGTGTGTGGACTACCTATGTCTAAAATATCAGGGTCATCATCAGAGTATCGCCATACTAACAAATTATATGGTTTATAGCTGGGCTTAGTCGCTCAGTTGTGTCTGACGCTTTGCAACCCAGTGGAATGCAGCCCACCAAGCTCCTGAGTCCATGGAATTCTCCAGGTAAGAATAATGAAGTGGGCTGCCATGCCCTCCTCCAGGGGGTCTTCCCCACCCAGGGATCGAACCCAGGCCTCCCACATTGCACGCGGACTCTTTCCCGTCGGAACCACCGGGTATTATTCAAGTGTTATCTAGGCCTGCACTGTCCAATAGGGTCATCAGCCAAGGTGGCTGTCTGCATTCAAACTCATTAAAGGACGGTTGAAGAATTTAGTTCCTCAGTGGCACGAGCCACATTTCAAGCTCCCTATAGATGGAGAACACAGAGATATGACATTTTTGTCACCACAGAAAAGTCTTCTGGACAGCGCTGATCTGACGTTTGCAAACGATGGCCTCTAGATGACATCTGCCCTCCCCTCCCCCTGCTTGTTTTTGTAAATAAAATTGCATTGAAAGACAGTCACGCTCACTGTTTCTGGCTCACTGCTTCTACCTCGGCATTTCTCCCACCGTCTGTTTTTTCAATTTCGTGCCCTGATAGGTGAGGCAGTTTATCTATGAGAGTGCACTGAACTCCCTGATGGATTCTGTGAATGTTGCCGGGGGAACAGAAGAGGCGGGCTCTGGCCGTCACTGTCGCTGTTGTTGAGCCGCTCCGACACGTCTGACTCTTCGCGACTCCACGACTAAAACCTGCCAGGCTCCTCTGTGCACGGGATTCTCCAGGCAAGAACACTGGAGCCGGCTGCCATCTCCTTCTCCAGGGGATCTTCCCGACCCAGGAATTGAACCTGAGTCTCCCCACATTGCGAGTTGGATTCTTTACCACTGCGCCACCAGGGAAGCCCCCTGGCCATTGCAGCGATACTTGAATGAGAATGAAAATGTACACAGGTGTAAGGGACTGCTGTCACGATGTCACTGGTTGGGGCACCGCACGCGACTTATTAGCAAGTCACGTGACTCCGCCTCAGTGTCCCCTCCCCCCACCGTACCAGAACGGGGATCCAGAGGCCAGGGAGTCTTACCCAGAGCATTAAATGCGGGCAGCACATCAAAATCAACGCTCTCCTTGAGGACTTTGGATTTCAGCGTGAAGCTCAGCACCCGGGGAGCTTCCCATTTTGAAATCTCAAAGTTCACTTCAAAATCCTTCTCCTGCTGACAGGCTTTCAGCTGCTTTCGGATCTCCCGGATGATGCTGCATCTCTCGCTTTTTTGGGAGGTGAAGCCTTTCAGCGAGTCTGCGAACACCACGAGGTCGGCGTCGGAGCCAGTCTTCAGAGCCGTGCCTTTGGCGGTCGACCCCCCCTAGGGAAGAGAGGCAAATCGAACCTCGTTTTCTAGAGCTTCGGCCCCTCCCCCCACCAGGGGCTGACACCCATTGGGTTAACTGATGAGATTTCCGGGGGTAGTCCCAAACTGGTGTCTCCAGTTAGGGCTGAGTCTTAAGCAGAGTGTTTCATTTTCCCCACAAATAGAATCCCTCATTCCAAAGGTGGTTCCTCTCATGCCTTTTGATGTGTGAATTTACCCACTAACAATGGATGGGCTAGCTATAAATTATCTGTGTCTCAAGTCAACGTCCTAAAGACTTCCGGTAAAGACTACATACCTTCACAGACTCAAAGACAGAACAAACTAGTGGTCACGGTGGGGGAGGGTTGAGGGAGGGGCGACGGAAGTGGGATGTAAAAGGTGTAAACTATTAGGAACAAAATAAGCGACAAGGACATGTACAACATGGGGACTATAGCAAATACTTTATAATAATTATAAATGGAGGGTGCTCAGTTGCTCAGTTGTGCTGAACTCTTTGCGACCCTGTGGACCATAGCCCACCAGGTCCCTCTGTCCATGGGATTTCCCAGGCAAGAATACTGGAGTGGGTTGCCATCTCCTACTCCACTCCAGGGGATCTTCCCAACCCAGGGATCAAAGCCGAGTCTCTTGCATCTCTTGCACTGGCAGGTGGATTCTTTACCACTGTGCCACCTGGGAAGCCCAACTGTATACCTTTGTGTACTTGATATGATATTGTGTAGCAATTATACTTGAATCAATAATTTTAAAAAGATACCATTGTAAGAAAAAAATATCCTCAACTCATAGTAAAAATCTAAAATTGTCCCACTACAAGGGATGCACCACAAGTCAGGGACCAGCAAGGGTGGCCAGCAGCAACCCTTAACCTCTCATGGTTAACACAAACTCGCAAGTCTACTGCGAATGGGAATTCCCTGGTGGTCCAGCGATCAGAGCTCAGTGCTTTCACTGTCGTGGGCCCAGGTTTGATACTGGGTAGGGGAACAAAGATCCCACAAGACACGCAGCGTGCCCCACTCCCAAACCTATGGCAGATGGCCTAAGCAGTGCACAGCTCCCTCCACTGAAAGTTGGGGGGTCTCCCCAGCTCCCAAATCGAACCTCGTTTTCTAGAGCTTCGCCCCTCCCACCAGGGGCTGACACCCATTGGGTTAACTGATGAGATTTCGGGTAGTCCCAAACTGGTGTCTCCAGTTAGGGCTGAGTCTTAAGCAGAGTGTTTCATTTTCCCCACAAATAGAATCCTCATTCCAAAGGTGGTTCCTCTCATGCCTTTTGATGTGTGAATTTACCCACTAACAATGGATGGGCTAGCTATAAATTATCTGTGTCTCAAGTCAACGTCCTAAAGACTTCCGGTAAAGACTACATACCTTCACAGACTCAAAGACAGAACAAACTAGTGGTCACGGTGGGGGAGGGTTGAGGGAGGGGCGACGGAAGTGGGATGTAAAAGGTGTAAACTATTAGGAACAAAATAAGCGACAAGGACATGTACAACATGGGGACTATAGCAAATACTTTATAATAATTATAAATGGAGGGTGCTCAGTTGCTCAGTTGTGCTGAACTCTTTGCGACCCTGTGGACCATAGCCCACCAGGTCCCTCTGTCCATGGGATTTCCCAGGCAAGAATACTGGAGTGGGTTGCCATCTCCTACTCCACTCCAGGGGATCTTCCCAACCCAGGGATCAAAGCCGAGTCTCTTGCATCTCTTGCACTGGCAGGTGGATTCTTTACCACTGTGCCACCTGGGAAGCCCAACTGTATACCTTTGTGTACTTGATATGATATTGTGTAGCAATTATACTTGAATCAATAATTTTAAAAAGATACCATTGTAAGAAAAAAATATCCTCAACTCATAGTAAAAATCTAAAATTGTCCCACTACAAGGGATGCACCACAAGTCAGGGACCAGCAAGGGTGGCCAGCAGCAACCCTTAACCTCTCATGGTTAACACAAACTCGCAAGTCTACTGCGAATGGGAATTCCCTGGTGGTCCAGCGATCAGAGCTCAGTGCTTTCACTGTCGTGGGCCCAGGTTTGATACTGGGTAGGGGAACAAAGATCCCACAAGACACGCAGCGTGCCCCACTCCCAAACCTATGGCAGATGGCCTAAGCAGTGCACAGCTCCCTCCACTGAAAGTTGGGGTCCTCCTTGCCGGTCTCCCCAGCTTCCCTCCCTCATCCTCTGCCCTCACGTTTGTGGTGGTCACGTGTTGCAGAGCTCTCGGGACAGCTTAATTCCCTGCCAGAAACAGAGAGAAAGGCCCGTGCTTACCTTGACCACTTGAATCTTTGTGGCTGAATGCTGAAAGCAATTCTCTTCAAGGAATGAATGGATGATTCTAACAGCTTTCTTGATTTGCTCTAGAAAAGTCTGATCAGGCTGGAGAAACTCCTTGATGAACTTATCCAGAAAACAGCCTGAGGTCACGTAGAGGGGTACAGGCTGTGGAAAGAGCCAGCTGTGAGATGTTTCCTGTCAGCTACCCGTCCCCCACTCCTGCTTCCTCCCCTGCCTGCTCTGCTCCACTCACCTCTCCCTCCTGCTCTCCAACCTTCCTGCCTTCGTCACCTTGAGTTCCCGTGCGGACACAGACTAAGAGCACACCTGAGAGTCTCGGGGGTACCCAAGATCCCCCCCAAAGGAAACCTCTCCTAGTTGGTCCTTCTTCCCCCCTAGGAGAGATCTGGATCCTTCTCCCAACAGGTTTGTGATCCCCTGGCTCCAATTCACTCTCTAGTTTCCACTTTCCGTTCTGGCCTTGCCTGGCAATGGCCAGTGCCTCTTATTAAGAGCGTCTCCTCCTGCTCTGTTCCTTCCTTATTTTCCCACTGAGTGTGGGTATTTTTGGCTTCTGCTGGCCACACTGATTCCTTTTTCAAGGTTCTATCAGCCTCTGTTAAACGCCCTGTACCCAGGTGGACGGGTTTCCGGGCGCTGCTGTGATGAACGATGGTGCTAGAGACTAAATGCCTGAACTCAAAGTGCGGGTAAGGCCATGCTCTCTCCGGAGGCTCCAGGGAGACTCCTTCCTGGCGTCTTCCAGCTTCTGGCAATCGCGGTCTTCCTTGTCTTATGGGGGCATCATGCCTACCCCTGCCTCTGTTGTCAGGTGACCTCCTCCCCACTGGGTCTATTTCTGTCTTCTTACGAGACCCCGTTATTGGATTCAAAGCCCACACGGGTCCAGGAAGACCTCTTAACTGATGATACCTGCAAAGATTCTACTTGCAAAGAAGGTCACATGCGGAAGCTCCGGCGGATGTGAATATTACCGGACACTCTTCCATCTGTCACCGTGGGGAATGCTGTTCCCTCTAAGTGTGTGGAAGAGAGGATTGCCCTGGAGTCGGAGGGGCTGTGTGTTCATTCCGAAGAGACAGTTCCTGAACAAATGGGGCCATGAGGGTGGGACCTGCTCACTCCCTCACACCTGTGTGGTCCCTTCTGTAAGGAAACCATATTCCGATGTGTCAGTGGGGTCTGACAGAAGTGCAGTTCTCTCCTCTTCAGTAAGAAGGTGCTGGATGGGATGTGGCCCATGGGCCACAGGTCCCCACACCTCCCCTGACTATCTTCTCCCTGTGCTGGCTGCCTTGCTCAGGCACTGTCTGCAGAGGCCGTTTGCTTCTTGCTTGGGGGGTTGGGAATAGTGATACACCTCCCCAACGTCCACGTCCTGCTCTATGACCATGCTATCTTATGCGGAAGATGAGACTTTGCAGGTACAGCCAAACTCGTGTTGATCAATGTGCCCCGAATCTGCGTGGAAGGAGCTCATAGCCCGACCCAGCAACTGCTGGGGGGCCGCCACTCGTGTCTCCTGGGCTCTGCTCAATTTCACCTGTCACCACCTTCTCACCTGCTTCCTCTCTTGCAGAAATTAATTGAAATCTCTCATCTACAGGTGCCCCCTTTCCTTTTTGTTTAATTTTGCATTTTACGGGCATTTTAATGGAAGGGGAGGCCCCTAATGGTGTGCTACAGATTGAACTGCATCCTCTCGAAAGCTACACTGATGTCGTAACGTCTAGGCCCTATGAATGTAACCTTATTTGGAAATAGAGTCTTTGCAAAGAGGTGATCAAGTTAAGGGGGCATTCCTGGTGGCTCAACGGTAAAGAATCCGCCTGCCAATGCAGGAGATGCAGGTTCGATCCCTGGGTCAGGAAGATCTCCTGGAGAAGGAAATGGCAACCCACTCCAGTACTCATGTCTGGAGAATCCATGGACAGAGAAGCCTGGTGGGCTCCAGTCCACGGGGTTGCAAAAGAGTCGGAAATGACTTACAAGACCAAACAACAACAAGCATCAAGTTAAGGGGAGGTCATTACTATGGGCCCTGATTCTGTGACCGGGGTCCTCGTAAGAAGAGCAGAGAGACACAGAAACAGACGTGCACGGAGGGAAGACATCACAAAGACACACAAGCTCGGGCCACGGGACAGGGAGGCAGAGGCTGGAGGGAGGCTGCCACAAGCCAGGGAGGGCTAGCAACTATCAGAAGCTGTTAGAGGCGTGGAGGAATGCCTTCCTGGCGCCTTCGGAGGGAGCACGGGCCTGGTGACGCCTTGATCTCGGGCTTTGAGCCCCCAGAACGGAGAATGAATACATTTGTGTTGCTTTGAGCCGGTGCGTTGTCACAGCAGCTCTGAGAAACCAACTCAGGGCAGTCTTGGGTAGACTGCAGTCTGCGTGTCCGGAGGGTCCCGCCGGTGCGTTGTCACAGCAGCTCTGAGAAAACCAGGTTTGAATAGTGATACACCTCCCCAACGTCCACGTCCTGCTCTATGACCATGCTATCTTATGCGGAAGATGAGACTTTGCAGGTACAGCCAAACTCGTGTTGATCAATGTGCCCCGAATCTGCGTGGAAGGAGCTCATAGCCCGACCCAGCAACTGCTGGGGGGCCGCCACTCGTGTCTCCTGGGCTCTGCTCAATTTCACCTGTCACCACCTTCTCACCTGCTTCCTCTCTTGCAGAAATTAATTGAAATCTCTCATCTACAGGTGCCCCCTTTCCTTTTTGTTTAATTTTGCATTTTACGGGCATTTTAATGGAAGGGGAGGCCCCTAATGGTGTGCTACAGATTGAACTGCATCCTCTCGAAAGCTACACTGATGTCGTAACGTCTAGGCCCTATGAATGTAACCTTATTTGGAAATAGAGTCTTTGCAAAGAGGTGATCAAGTTAAGGGGGCATTCCTGGTGGCTCAACGGTAAAGAATCCGCCTGCCAATGCAGGAGATGCAGGTTCGATCCCTGGGTCAGGAAGATCTCCTGGAGAAGGAAATGGCAACCCACTCCAGTACTCATGTCTGGAGAATCCATGGACAGAGAAGCCTGGTGGGCTCCAGTCCACGGGGTTGCAAAAGAGTCGGAAATGACTTACAAGACCAAACAACAACAAGCATCAAGTTAAGGGGAGGTCATTACTATGGGCCCTGATTCTGTGACCGGGGTCCTCGTAAGAAGAGCAGAGAGACACAGAAACAGACGTGCACGGAGGGAAGACATCACAAAGACACACAAGCTCGGGCCACGGGACAGGGAGGCAGAGGCTGGAGGGAGGCTGCCACAAGCCAGGGAGGGCTAGCAACTATCAGAAGCTGTTAGAGGCGTGGAGGAATGCCTTCCTGGCGCCTTCGGAGGGAGCACGGGCCTGGTGACGCCTTGATCTCGGGCTTTGAGCCCCCAGAACGGAGAATGAATACATTTGTGTTGCTTTGAGCCGGTGCGTTGTCACAGCAGCTCTGAGAAACCAACTCAGGGCAGTCTTGGGTAGACTGCAGTCTGCGTGTCCGGAGGGTCCCGCCTGCGGCAGGTCACGCTCTGTGTCGGAAAGCCCTCTCACCACAACATTCCAAGACGGTCCAGGTGAGTCATTCGGCTTGAGAGAATGCAGCCAGGTTTGAGCTTCTTGTTTCAGCCGTGGCCAGCAGGTGTTATCTTTGCTCACATTATTGGTTGGGTCAGTTGGATCCAAGATTATGGGCCTATGAATTCCATTAGGTTAAAAATCAGTTGGACTGTTTGTGGGAGAAGACATCAGTTTAAGTGAAAGGGTCTGGGCTGAGCACTTGGGATCTGGATTTTACCTTCTGCGGTTCCTCCCAATTGCGGAGGGGCTTTGTCTAAGGTGTCTAGCCCCTCTGGGCCTGTGTTCTCAGCTTCACAGACATGTCCCACTCATAAAACTAATAAAATGGGCTCCTCGGTCTGTTGACCCGTCCCCTCCTAGCCCCTTCTTTTACGAGGGGTAATGTTTGCTTTGCAGACCACCGATGACAACAGTTTAGGATGTGAGAAGCGCTGAAGCATGCCTCTTTCAGACAGACCTCTCTCTGCCCACTGCTGCTGGCGTTCTTTGGATCCATCCCTTGACCAGGGGCGGGGGGGGATCCATCCCTTGACTGGAGAGAAGTGAGGATGTACCCTCATTCTGAGGGGGTATGTCTGGCATGTGGAGACAGAGGGAAGGGAAGTGCATACCTCTGGGATTGGAGCTGGCGCAGCAGGATGCTGCGGAGGGTCTCATCCTCAAAGCTGTAGTTGACCGTCCAATAGACACACAGCTGCTCCTGCTTCTCGATGAGCTCCAGAACCGTCCTGAGGCCCTCTGCTATATCAAAGAGCTCGGCCCCACAGCCCTGTTCCCAGGCATAGACGGTAAGCAGATCCAGGGCATACAGAAGGGAGGGATCCTCCTTCTTTTCCCGGCACTGTGAGAGGGGAAAAGGGTGGCGGATAATTTGGGACCCATACCGGGGGTCTGAAAGCAAGAAATTAGAAGTTGATAGGAAGTCCCTGCCCCCAGCTAGTGACCGAAATGATGTCATGACTAAAATTCGATGGACTGACAATAGCAAGGGTTGGCAAGAACGTGGAGCAGCTGAAACTGTCCGACAACAGCGGATGGGAGAGTGAGCTGGTACAACCATTTGGGGAAAACCTTCAGATGTATTTACTAAAGTTAACTATATATGTCTATATCTATATAGTCCACATATTTATTCTTTTTTTTGGGGGGGGGCACTTCTATTGGTCTTTCATTTATCTATTTTCATTCAGCTTTCGTTCTTTGGCCCATGTGGGCCTCCGATCGTAGTGGCCTCTCTTGTTTGTTGCAGAGCACCGGCCCTGGGTGCATGTGCTCCAGAGCGCTGGTTTGTAATTGGACACACCGGTCCAGCCACTCCGTGGCACGTGGGATCCTCCCGGGCCAGGGATAGAACCAGTGCCCCTTGCCCTGCAAGGCGGACTCTGTACCCACTGGACCACTAGGGAAGCCCCTATCACTCCTGCATTTTTAACCAAGAGGAACGACAGCTTAAAATCACAAAAAGACATGGAGGGAAATATCCACTGTAGCCTAATTCATAATAGCTCCAGTCTGGGAATGATCCATATGTCCCTCAGCATTGGCACGCACCCACGTATGGTATAGTAATGCAATGGAACAGTACCAATCAGCGAAGAACCACACATGGAAAAACCTCTCAGGCATAATATTGAGCTAAAGATGATGAAGTACACATGGTATGAGTCCAGTGACATCAAGTTTAAAGCAAGCACAGCTAATTTGTGGTAACTGATGCTGGGATAGTGTGTTTGGGGGAAGTATGGACTGAGAGTGGGCAGCCTGCTGGGGTGCAGGAAATGTGTCCTAATTTGATCTGAGGACTGCTGAAAAGACTACAAGAATGTATTGAGCTGTATTCCTTTTGTTATTATTATTTGCCTGTGGCATGTGGGATCTTAGTTCCTCCACCAGGGTTCAGATCTGCACCCCTGCATTGAAAGCGGAGCATCTTAACCACTGGATCACCAGTAAAGTCCTGAGCTGTATAGTTTAGCTCACAAGGCTCCTCTGTCCATGGAATTCTCCACACAAGACAAGTGGAGTGTAGCCATGCCCTTCCCTGGGGGAGCTTCCTGACCTAGGGATCAAACCCGGGTCTCCTGAGAATCTCCCAGTAAGTCTGAGCCACAATTCTTAATGTTCCTGTGTTGACACTTTGCCCAAAGTGAATCATCTCAGCCAATGGGAAATAGATGATAGCAATAGACACGCAATTTGAAATTTACCTTTTTACCCCAGTACTTTACCAACAGCATCAAATCCTTCAGTTTGCTGGGATAGTTGCTAAAAAACTTCTCCTGGAGGTCGGTGAAGCAGACTGAGAACTCTCCGGGGCTGGCTTTCAGCACATCCACGGATCTTTTGAGCTCTCGATAGGTCCAGAGGCTCGGCTTCTCACTGAAGTCTGTTGTGAAAGAGAAACAGAACTTCCGGCTCTCAGGGAACCAGGCAGTCATGAGCCCCCAGGGAAGGCTGGATGGGGCTTGACCGCACACCGTTCACGGCTTCATTGATAAGAGGCCTGGTGCACTTGCATCAAAGCTGAGGGGTTGCTTGTCTTGACAGGTAATAAAATGTAGTGAGGGTAATACTTAGCAAAGAAAAAAATTAAAAAATCCCCCAGTAGCATCTTTTTCTCAGAAGTCAAGCATGGTTGTTTCGTCTGGAAAGTGGAACTTTGCCGCCATCCCGTGGCAGCTCCTGGATACTGCATGTGAGGAAGACGCTCTCGTTCGTACATCACCCGCGCCTGACGGAGTGAAGCCAGCAGAGGGCGCTCAGGCTGCTCTCCAGCCACTGGGCTCTGAACCAGAGGAGGGCACCCGGGATTTCCTACAAATTCCGGGCCACGTTGTGTCTCTTCACCTTAACTCCAGCCATCCTTCCGAAACGGAGCAGGACCCTGCCTCCCCCCACCCCCATGTTCTCTGTCTGCCTTTTGTCTGTGGGAAACTTTGGTCAAAGAGTAAGTTTAGTCAGAGAAATGAGAACATGCAGAAGCAAAGGGAAACCAAAGAGACCAACGAATCATAATATAGTCATGAAGGGTAGTCGAGCTACGCTCCCTGGGGTCGCAAAGAGTCAGACCCGACTGAGCAACTAATTCAACACTAAGAATAGTCAAGAACCATTGCGAGGATTATAGATTATAGATAATATTCTGAGCCATATTCAGTGAGCTGTCTCACAGATACTGAAACCCCAGATGGAAGAAGCTAACTACCTGATGGCCAGCCTGTACTCATGACCTGTGCTTAGTCGCACAGTCGTGTCCGACACTTGGCCACCCCATGGTCTGTAGCCCACCAGGCTCCTCTGTCCACGGGGTTCCCCAGGCAAGAATACCGGAGTGGGTGGCCGTGCCCTCTTCCAGGGTCTCTTCCCCACCCGGGGACTGAGCCCAGGCCTCCCACAGTGCAGGCAGACCGTTTACGGTTTGAGTCACTGGGGCGCCCATGCCAGAAGCTGCCACAATTCTGAGAACTGGCCTCAAAGAGCGTGGAAACAAACCGACCCTGGAACTGAGACTAACTGTACCTAAAACAGCTAAGATGATCCTGGTCAGACCACCGATCACCAGTCTGAAGATGTCCGTCCAGAGCTGACTGTGCTGTTTCCGCATGGAGCCCCCTCTCTCCGTCTGTGAAAGCTCTTCCTCACTATCAGTGGAGGCGTCGGCCTCTGGACAGATGTCCACCCTCCCCCCACGTTGCCGGCATCTGAAATAAAGCCAACTTTCCTTTCCACCAACCTTCTGGCCTATTTATTGACCTTTGGGCAGTGAGCAGCTGGACCCCACACACCTTTCAGTAATACTTAGAGTCAGCCGTGTATTCTCAGTGTTTACTCTCGTAAAGGCCCTGGAGGATTTGAGCTTACGGTTGGACAAGGTGGGTCAGTAGTAGGACTGGGGTGAGAATTCAGGGCTGCCTCACCCCAAAATTGGCGCATTTCTCTCTGACTTAGCTCGTCTTCCTTTGAATGTGAGTCATCAGGTTTTGTGTGTGTGTGTGTGTGTGTGTGTTCACCCTGAAGGTGCCAGGTCTGAGGCGTCTCCTCCACCAGGCCTTTTATTCCAGTTCTGTCAGTAACTGGCTCTGTGGCCCTGGATACATTCATTTCCTTCTGCTTCCATTTGTTTAATGAGGCGGTGGATTTCAACTCTGGTATTTAAGTTTGTGATAATATATGTATGCTTAATATATGCTTAAGACTAAGCTGTGACTATGCTGAATCTTAGCCATTCAATCAGCCATCCATCTGTCCATCCAGCTAACCATCCTTCCATCCGTCCATCCATCTGTCCGTCCAGTTAGCCATCCTTCCATCCGTCCATCCAGTTAACCATCCTTCCATCCGTCCACCTAAACAGTTGCCCACGGAAAATCCTTGCCCTGATGTTGACCTGAGTTGAAGGCACACTCCAAATACCAGCTTCGGCTGAACTTTTCCCAGACGTCTGCCCCCTCCTCTTCCTCTAACCAGCATTTATTCTAGTTCACATCTTCACTATGGTCCACGCAGCAGTAGCAACACCATGGAACTGGTTAGAAATACAGAATGCTGGACCCCGATCTCTTGAATTAGAACCTGCATTTCAACAAATTTCTCAGGGGATTTTTTGTGCATGTCAGTTTGAGAAGCTCTACTCTGGGGTCTAAAGTCTAGAACATTTCCTCAAAAGTCAGTTTGGAAATAAGGGAGAGGGTCTACCGAAGGGACTAAGCTCAAGGTAAGAGGAGTCTCTTCTCTTAAGAGGTGGCTCAAACTGTAAAGAATCGACCTGCAGTGGAGGAGACCCCCCAAATTTGGATGTCCACCTCCCCACGTTGCCGGCATCTGAAATAAAGCCAACTTTCCTTTCCACCAACCTTCTGGCCTATTTATTGACCTTTGGGCAGTGAGCAGCTGGACCCCACACACCTTTCAGTAATACTTAGAGTCAGCCGTGTATTCTCAGTGTTTACTCTCGTAAAGGCCCTGGAGGATTTGAGCTTACGGTTGGACAAGGTGGGTCAGTAGTAGGACTGGGGTGAGAATTCAGGGCTGCCTCACCCCAAAATTGGCGCATTTCTCTCTGACTTAGCTCGTCTTCCTTTGAATGTGAGTCATCAGGTTTTGTGTGTGTGTGTGTGTGTGTGTGTTCACCCTGAAGGTGCCAGGTCTGAGGCGTCTCCTCCACCAGGCCTTTTATTCCAGTTCTGTCAGTAACTGGCTCTGTGGCCCTGGATACATTCATTTCCTTCTGCTTCCATTTGTTTAATGAGGCGGTGGATTTCAACTCTGGTATTTAAGTTTGTGATAATATATGTATGCTTAATATATACTTAAGACTAAGCTGTGACTATGCTGAATCTTAGCCATTCAATCAGCCATCCATCCGTCCATCCAGCTAACCATCCTTCCATCCGTCCATCCATCTGTCCGTCCAGTTAGCCATCCTTCCATCCGTCCATCCAGTTAACCATCCTTCCATCCGTCCACCTAAACAGTTGCCCACGGAAAATCCTTGCCCTGATGTTGACCTGAGTTGAAGGCACACTCCAAATACCAGCTTCGCTGAACTTTTCCCAGACGTCTGCCCCCTCCTCTTCCTCTAACCAGCATTTATTCTAGTTCACATCTTCACTATGGTCCACGCAGCAGTAGCAACACCATGGAACTGGTTAGAAATACAGAATGCTGGACCCCGATCTCTTGAATTAGAACCTGCATTTCAACAAATTTCTCAGGGGATTTTTTGTGCATGTCAGTTTGAGAAGCTCTACTCTGGGGTCTAAAGTCTAGAACATTTCCTCAAAAGTCAGTTTGGAAATAAGGGAGAGGGTCTACCGAAGGGACTAAGCTCAAGGTAAGAGGAGTCTCTTCTCTTAAGAGGTGGCTCAAACTGTAAAGAATCGACCTGCAGTGGAGGAGACATGGGTTCAATCCCTGAGTCGGGAAGATCCCTGGAGAAGGGAAGAGAAACCCACCCCAATATTCTTGCCTGGAGAATTCTATGGACAGAGGAGACTGGTGGGCTACACTCCATGGGGTCACAAAGAGTCAGATGTGACTAAGTGATTAACATGTTCATTTTCAGTGGTATTTATTCCATCCCTAGGCTACCCACCTCCTCTTTCACTGGCTTTTCTCTCTGGACACACTCCTCCAGACCCCACTGCCCCCAACTTCCCCCACCCACCTCTGCCCCGTGCACACCCAGGAGGGCTCACCCAGAGCGTCGAAGGCGGGCAGCACGTCAAAAGTGATGTTCAGTCCTTCTGTGAACAGCAGGACACTGACCCTGCTCTCGATACTCTGGAGCTCCATCCTGGCCGGCAGCTTCAGTGTGAACTCACAGTGTTTCAGCTGGGCCCAGATTTCGCTGAGAAGTTCGTATTGCCTTTTCTTCAGGTCCTGGAATTGTTCAAGGCCACTGAAGAAGACGACAAGGGTCCCATCGGAGTAGTCCCTCAAGACTGTTTTCCGGCCATAGGAGCCACCCTGCCAGCAACAGAGAAGCGGATGTGAGAGTCTGAACCCTTTGGAGTCACAGAGCACTTCATCGGGCAGCAGGATTCCTCAACTTGAGCAAACACCCCACATGTCATTATAGCCTAAAAGTTGAGTGGCAGGTGTTGATCTGTCCATCCAAAAAGTTACATGGGGATACCCAGAACAGCACGTTCCCTATGAGCCCTGACAGGAAGGCAACTTGAGTGACCACTGGCAGTAAGGTAGACAAGTGTGGCGTACCCACACAAGGGAGCACATGACAACAATGAAATGACAAAACAACAGCTGCGGGCTTCCCTGGTGGTCCAGTGGGTGCAGAGTCCGCCTTGCAGGGCAAGGGGTGCCAGTTTGATCTCTGGCCAGGGAAGATCCCATGTGCCGCAGAGCGGCTGGACTGGTGTGTCCAATGACAAGCCAAGGCTCTGGAGCGCATGCGCCCAGAGCCTGTGCCGTGCAACGAGAGAGGCCACTGCAATGGGAGGCCCACACTGGCCAAAGAATAAAGATGGACGAAAATAAATACATAAAACACCAATAAAAGAAGCCAAAATTTTTTTTAAAAGCCCAAAAGCTGCACACAACAACATACACTTTGTCAGTGGGTGGGTCAAAAAAACCACCCCTACTAAAGCCACACTGTGCATGATTTCTTTTAGATGGGGTGACCAACCTGCTCGGTTTTAGCACCGAGTGACCTATGCCCCAGAAACCCCTTCGAATCAGGATGATTGGGTGCTCTACACAAAGTTTAAAGACAGGCAAAACTGGCCTATGCTGGTAAGCAGTCAGGAGAGTGGCCGCCTGGGGTTGAGGGTAGTGACTGGACGAGGTCCCAGGGGCTCCTAGATGGGAGCTGGGAACATTTTATTTTTTGATCTGAGTGTAAGTTACACATGCATGTTGTTGGTGCCAGTCCATCAGGCTGTACATTGAGATCTGTGCACTTGTATTCATTTAATTAGAAGGAAGTTAATAGTGCTGAGCGACCAGATTGCACAGTAGTTAAGGGCGGATGCTCCCAAAGCAATTGTTGCTGTTGTTTTGTTGCCAAGCAACGAACAACAACCCCATGGACTGTAGCCCCCCAGGCTCCTCTGTCCATGGAATTTCCCAGGCAAGAACGCCGGAGTGGGTTGCCATTTTCTTCTCCAGGGGCTCTTCCCCACCCAGGGATCGAACCCATGCCTCTGGCACTGCAGGTGGCTTCTTTATCGCGGAGCCGCCAGGGAAGCCCTCCCCAACGGATTGCCTGAGTCTAACAATCTCAGGTCAAATGCCAACTAATAATCACTTCAGTTTCCTCATCTGGGCCAAGACAGGAAGACACCACTTGTCTGGCTGTCTTTACTTCCAGGGCTAAGTCCACACAAGGGAGCACATGACAACAATGAAATGACAAAACAACAGCTGCGGGCTTCCCTGGTGGTCCAGTGGGTGCAGAGTCCGCCTTGCAGGGCAAGGGGTGCCAGTTTGATCTCTGGCCAGGGAAGATTCCATGTGCCGCAGAGCGGCTGGACTGGTGTGTCCAATGACAAGCCAAGGCTCTGGAGCGCATGCGCCCAGAGCCTGTGCCGTGCAACGAGAGAGGCCACTGCAATGGGAGGCCCACACTGGCCAAAGAATAAAGATGGACGAAAATAAATACATAAAACACCAATAAAAGAAGCCAAAATTTTTTTTAAAAGCCCAAAAGCTGCACACAACAACATACACTTTGTCAGTGGGTGGGTCAAAAAAACCACCCCTACTAAAGCCACACTGTGCATGATTTCTTTTAGATGGGGTGACCAACCTGCTCGGTTTTAGCACCGAGTGACCTATGCCCCAGAAACCCCTTCGAATCAGGATGATTGGGTGCTCTACACAAAGTTTAAAGACAGGCAAAACTGGCCTATGCTGGTAAGCAGTCAGGAGAGTGGCCGCCTGGGGTTGAGGGTAGTGACTGGACGAGGTCCCAGGGGCTCCTAGATGGGAGCTGGGAACATTTTATTTTTTGATCTGAGTGTAAGTTACACATGCATGTTGTTGGTGCCAGTCCATCAGGCTGTACATTGAGATCTGTGCACTTGTATTCATTTAATTAGAAGGAAGTTAATAGTGCTGAGCGACCAGATTGCACAGTAGTTAAGGGCGGATGCTCCCAAAGCAATTGTTGCTGTTGTTTTGTTGCCAAGCAACGAACAACAACCCCATGGACTGTAGCCCCCCAGGCTCCTCTGTCCATGGAATTTCCCAGGCAAGAACGCCGGAGTGGGTTGCCATTTCCTTCTCCAGGGGCTCTTCCCGACCCAGGGATCGAACCCATGCCTCTGGCACTGCAGGTGGCTTCTTTATCGCGGAGCCGCCAGGGAAGCCCTCCCCAACGGATTGCCTGAGTCTAACAATCTCAGGTCAAATGCCAACTAATAATCACTTCAGTTTCCTCATCTGGGCCAAGACAGGAAGACACCACTTGTCTGGCTGTCTTTACTTCCAGGGCTAATAAGTATGTGTAAGAGCAGAGGCCAGGAACATGTGACTGCAGAGAAGCGGCATTCCGGTGCCAGAGCGCATGTGGGTGGAAGGTGGGCATACATACTCCCCTCCCCACGCTAGGGTGCTGGCACCTTCCCAGCGTCTTTTCTCCCTCAATAGTCCACAATCTTCACCCTAGGGTTTGTGCCCAGAGCACCAAACATTTCTAACCGATGAGACTTCCCACCCCCTTGATGCTGAGACCACAGAACATCCTTGAACGCTTTTCCTGAACCCTCGTAGACTCAGTTTACTCCTCTGTAAAATCGGGAGGGTAACAATGATAAGAGTAATCACCGCTAATTTACTGCAATAACTGTGTACCAAGTCCTTGTCAGAGCATTATGTGCTTAAGCCTCATGACACTTGGCACTGTGTCATCCCTCTCCCATTTTACACATTCAGACACTAGGCACAGAGAGGTGAAGCCACCCACTCCAGGTCACCCAGCAGTAAGGGGCAGAACTGGCTCCCCCAACCTGTACACTGTATACTACGTCCCGTCATCTCACGCGAGCGTGGGCTTAGACATGATGTCTGTGTGCCCGGGGCCTGGCCCACAGCAGGTGCTCAGCACCAAGTCCCTCGGCCTTCTGGGTCCCAGAAACACCACCCCCCGCCGTCCACTCACTTTGGCCACCCTTGTCACAGAGGGGGACTTGCAGGCTTCCTGCAGGACTGCACAGAGGATGTCCACCGACTGGTCGATCTGTTTCTGATGCTCTTCAAAGGGCCTCAGGTTGCTCTGGATAAATTCACCCAGTTTCTGAGCAGGCTGTTGGTAGAGACGGGACTCTCCATTTCCCATGGCTCCGAACGGCTGCTGAGATGATGGTGGGTGGCAGAACGGGAGGCCAAAGAGAATGAGGAACTTCTGTGGGCGGGGACCAGAAAACTGAAACTTACACCAGGGGAAAATGAAACTCACAGAACCTCTCGGCCCACTGGCCTCAATCCAGACCTCGCCCCCAGCCTTTCAGCTACTTTCAAGTAACGCTTGTGGTTAAAAATGCAGCCCCTGGATTAGGAGAGGGCTGGATTCACACTAGGTGTCCTTGGCACACTTTGCCAGCCCTTTTTGTGCCTCAATGTCCCCATCTGTAAAATAGGGACAACAATGGTACCTATCTGGAAGGGTTAAAATTCTTGCAAAATTGCTTAGAACAGAACTGGTACCTGGCTAGTGCTGTAAAAGTGTTTGTAGTTCATAGGGGGCCAGATGTCATTTGTTCATTTGTTTGTTTAGTTGAAGTATAACAGATTTACAATATTGCGTTAATTTCAAGTGTTCAGCAAAGTCATTCATTTATATCTACATCTAAATATATATATATATATATATAATATAATATAATGTAAAAACTTATTTTTCCAGCGTTTCTCTTTTGAGGCTCTTTCCCCTTCTCCCTATTTCCAGTGCTTGGGAACTCAGAGTTGATGAGACTAATGAGGAGAAGAGACCAGAGAGGGCCCCTGACTTGTTTAGGGACACACAGCAAGGCAAGGGCTCAGCCACTCATGACACTTGGCACTGTGTCATCCCTCTCCCATTTTACACATTCAGCAGAAGGTGAAGCCACCCACTCCAGGTCACCCAGCAGTAAGGGGCAGAACTGGCTCCCCCAACCTGTACACTGTATACTACGTCCCGTCATCTCACGCGAGCGTGGGCTTAGACATGATGTCTGTGTGCCCGGGGCCTGGCCCACAGCAGGTGCTCAGCACCAAGTCCCTCGGCCTTCTGGGTCCCAGAAACACCACCCCGCTCCACTCACTTCGGCCACCCTTGTCACAGAGGGGGACTTGCAGGCTTCCTGCAGGACTGCACAGAGGATGTCCACCGACTGGTCGATCTGTTTCTGATGCTCTTCAAAGGGCCTCAGGTTGCTCTGGATAAATTCACCCAGTTTCTGAGCAGGCTGTTGGTAGAGACGGGACTCTCCATTTCCCATGGCTCCGAACGGCTGCTGAGATGATGGTGGGTGGCAGAACGGGAGGCCAAAGAGAATGAGGAACTTCTGTGGGCGGGGACCAGAAAACTGAAACTTACACCAGGGGAAAATGAAACTCACAGAACCTCTCGGCCCACTGGCCTCAATCCAGACCTCGCCCCCAGCCTTTCAGCTACTTTCAAGTAACGCTTGTGGTTAAAAATGCAGCCCCTGGATTAGGAGAGGGCTGGATTCACACTAGGTGTCCTTGGCACACTTTGCCAGCCCTTTTTGTGCCTCAATGTCCCCATCTGTAAAATAGGGACAACAATGGTACCTATCTGGAAGGGTTAAAATTCTTGCAAAATTGCTTAGAACAGAACTGGTACCTGGCTAGTGCTGTAAAAGTGTTTGTAGTTCATAGGGGGCCAGATGTCATTTGTTCATTTGTTTGTTTAGTTGAAGTATAACAGATTTACAATATTGCGTTAATTTCAAGTGTTCAGCAAAGTCATTCATTTATATCTACATCTAAATATATATATATATATATATAATATAATATAATGTAAAAACTTATTTTTCCAGCGTTTCTCTTTTGAGGCTCTTTCCCCTTCTCCCTATTTCCAGTGCTTGGGAACTCAGAGTTGATGAGACTAATGAGGAGAAGAGACCAGAGAGGGCCCCTGACTTGTTTAGGGACACACAGCAAGGCAAGGGCTCAGCCACTCAGGTTTCAGTTCTGCCATGGAGCAAATCCAGGTCCCAAGAGACGCTCCTGTGTGCCCCGTCCCTCAGCACACACACGAACACCAGCCGAGTTTCATCAGGCACTTCACCCCACCTCGCAAGGAAGGCCAACCTGCCCAGTAGTACTGGGGCCAGAGGGGAGACAGACATACAGCTCTGGAGGCCAGAACATGAAAAGGAAACTCCTGGGCAGCTCTCCCTGGCTCCCTCTGTAACCAGAAGGCAGACATCTCCAAGGTGTGACAGGAAGACTCCCTTCTCTGTGGTGATGATTGGCTTTATTGTTATTATCTTTTCAATTTTATTTATTTATTTATTTTTGGCCACTTCTATTGATCTTTCATTTACTTATCTTTGTTCTTTGGGCTGTGGGCCTCCCATCGCAGTGGCCTCTCTCCAGAGCTCCGGCTCGGTGATTGGACACATCAGTTCAGCCGCTCCATGGCACGTGGGATCTTCCCAGGCCAGGGATCGAACCGGCGCCCCTTGCACTGTAAGGTGGTGTCCTTATCCACTGGACCACCAGGGAAGCCCTTAATATCTCTTTAACACCATACCACTCCTTTCTGGCCTACAAGGTTTTTGCTGGAAAAACAATGAGAATCTTCTGGACATTTCTTTGTATGTGACAAGTCAATTTTCTCTAGATTCTTTCAAAGTTCATCCTGAGTTTAGACAATTTAATTATACGCATCTCAGCGTATATTCAGATCCATCTTGCTTGGTGATCTCTAGGGTTCGTGGATATGTAAGTCCATTTGCTTCCCTACATTTGGGAAATTTTCAGTCAATTTTTTGAACAAGATTTCTGCTCTTTATTTATTTTGGCCTCTTTTATTGATTTTTTATCCATTTATTTTCATCCATCTTTATTCTTTGGCCTATGTGAGCCTCCCATCGCAGTGGCCTCTCTCATTGCAAAGCTCCAGCTCTGGGCGCATGCGCTCCAGAGCACTGGCTCGGTAGTTGGACACACCAGTCCAGCCGATCAGCGGCACGTGGGATCTTCCCAGGTCAGGGATCGAACCGGTGTCCCTTGTACTGCAAGGTGGTGTCTTTACCCACTGGACCACCAGGGAAACCCTAATATTTAGTTTCTTCTCTTTTTTTTTTTTTGGCCACTTCTATTGGTCTTTCATTTATTTATTTTCATCCATCTTTGTTGTTTGGCCTGTGTGGGCCTCCCATCGCAGTGGCCTTTCTCACTGCACAGCACTGGCTCTGGGCGCATGTGCTCCAGAGCTCTGGCTCGGTAATTGGACACATCGGTCCAGCTGCTCCGCAGCACGTGGGATCTTCCCAGGCCAGGGATTGAACCGGTGCCCTTTGCACTGCAAGGCAGTGTCCTTACCCACTGGACCCCAGTGAAGCCCAGTTTTATTTATGATTTTTAGCTGCGCTGGGGGTTTCTGGCTGAGAGCAAGCATTCTGTAGTTGCAGTGAGCCGGTGTGGCTCTCTGGTCGTAGCACATGGGCTTCTTATTACAGGAGCTTCTCTTGCTGCACAGCATGGGCTCTGTGGTGCACAGGCTCAGTAGCTGCGGCACCCTGGGCTTAGCTGCCCCACAGCATGTGTGGAATGTTCAGCAACCAAGGAGCGCACTCAAGTCCTCTGCATTGGCAGGTGGATGCTTAATCACTGGACTGCCATCAAAGTCCTGTGATGATTAATCATGTCTGTCAACTTGGCTATGACCATGGCATTTAGATATTTGGTCAAACATTCTTCTAGATCTTTTTTGGAATATAGTTTTAAGATGAGATCAACATTTGAATCAGTAAACTTTGGAGAAAGACGATTGCTGTCTATAATGTGAGTGGGTCTCGTGCAGTCAGGGGAAGGCGTGAAAAGAATAAAGTCTGGTCTTCTCTGAGGAGGAGGAGATTCTACCGGCAGATGCTTCCCTTGGGCTCCAGTTGGCCAGCCTACCTTGCAGAATTTGGACTTGCTGGCCCCCACAAGGGCACAGCCAATTCCTTAAAATAAACCTCTAACTCTAGACATATAAAACTGATTGGTTCTACTAACCTCAAAAGTAAAACAGCCCATTATGTTGCCAGAAAAATGGGTTTGTTGGGGACCAGCAAAAAATTTCAGTTTTGGACAAGCAGGCCATAGCAAAAGCCATAGGCAGGTCCCGCAGACAAAGACGGGGACTGTTATTTTAGAGAGAGAGAGGAGGACTTTCGGAGGGGTTGTTGAACACGTGGTCTGCTAGAGGAAAGCAAGAATTCAGGGTGATGATGGGTTCCCATCAGCTTAGTTGTCAGGGGAGCTGTTTTCCTCCTGGAGAGAAGCAATGTGCACCTTCCCTGTCCAGGCCTGTCACTGACGATGTTTTCCTGGTGGTCGTTCTCGTTGGGCTCTGTTACTGACTGTCTTTCCTGGGATTGGCCTCCAGAGGTAGTGGAGCTGTGAGAGCACGCTCTTCCGGTCGCCTGACTTTATGAGGTTTCCCTTTACGGAGTTCATTCTTACAGTCCCTGTGGTTCAGCTGCTAAAGAAAGAACCGGCCTGCGACGCATGAGACCCCAGTTTGATCCCTGGGTCGGGAAGATCTCCTGGAGAAGGAAAAGGCTACCCGCAAAGAGTTGGACAAGACAGCGACTTCACGTTTACTCTCCACTGTTCGATTTCTCTGGAGAAATCTGATGATCACACCTGTTGGTTAAGGGCCCTTCTCTGCCCCTATGTGAGTTCTGTAACACCTAGAGGTGGGCTGGGTTCAGGTCATAAGGCCTCTTTTCTAGATGAAAACACAGAGGCTCAGAGAGTTGAAAAAAATTGGCCCAAGATCACACAGCTTTTAAATTGTCTGGATGGCTTCTAGCTACCTGCTTTCCAAAGTCTGTGCTTTATTTATTTTTCAAAACATTTTATTTTGAAATCATCTGAAATGCAAAGAACTCTCATATCCTTCGTCCTGAATATTTCACCACATTTGCTCCTCATCCTCTGTGTACCATATCAGTAATACCATATCAGTATTATTACTGAGCTGCGTGAGTTGTATGTTGCAGATACTACATTCCTTTATTCATTTTCAAAATACACATAGCCATTGTTTTTAGAGTGGTCTTAGGTTCCCAGCACAACTGGGCAGAAGCCGAGAGGTTTCCTACATGTACCCTCCTGCCCCTGCCACACACAGCCTCCCACCGTCAACATTCCCCAGAGGAAGCTGAAGCTGAGAGCCCCGGCCTGTGGTCTCCTGGCTTCGCCTAAATGAGATTTTCCTTCTCGAGTTCAGAGTTCATGTTCAGTTTCCCATCAGTATGCCCTGGCAGAGTGGGACACTCGTTACAACTGATGAACCGATGTGGACACATCATAACCACCCAGACCCCTTTGCTTTTTTTTTTTTAATTTTATCTGTTGACTTTTGGCTCTGCTGGGTCTGTTGTGCTGCACAGGCTTTTCTCCAGCTGCAGAGAGCAGGGGCTGTTCTCTAGTGTCGGTGTGGCCTGCAGGCTTCTCATCGCGGTGGCTTCTCTTGTTGTGGAGCAGAGGCTCTAGGGCGCGCAGGCTCAGTAATTGCGACGCGGGGGCTCTAGAGCGCAGGCTCCGTGGCTGTGGGGTACCGTGCCTAGTTGCCCCGAGGCCTGTGGACCATCTTTCAGGACCAGGGATCAAACCTGTGTCTCCTGTATTGGCAGGCGGACTCTTTACCACTGAGTCAGCAGGACAGCCATACTCTTAAATATAATACTTCAATATGTGTCCCCTAAGAATACGGGTATCTTGTTACATAAAGACAGAACGAGGGCGATGCTATTCAGAAATATAACTCTGATACAATGTTATCATCCTTTATAGCATATACAATGCGTATATTCTTATATTCAGTTTTTACCGGTTACTCCAGTGTTGTTCTCTATGCAACCTCCCCTTTCCCCATCTAGGATCATATGCTACATTTAGTTGCTGTGTGTCACGGATGGGGAGAAGGAGGGTGGCTTTTTATGAAGGGGAGTTCCCTCAGGGTTCTAATTAACGGTCCATCCTTGGGGGTGTTTTGACAGTGCAGACGGAGCCCCGTGGTTTGTGATTCATCCAGTCGGCTGCCAGGAACACCATCTTTATGACCAGCTTCTTCACTCTCCATGGGTCAGGCTCCTACTGAGCTGCGTGAGTTGTATGTTGCAGATACTACATTCCTTTATTCATTTTCAAAATACACATAGCCATTGTTTTTAGAGTGGTCTTAGGTTCCCAGCACAACTGGGCAGAAGCCGAGAGGTTTCCTACATGTACCCTCCTGCCCCTGCCACACAGCCTCCCACCGTCAACATTCCCCAGAGGAAGCTGAAGCTGAGAGCCCCGGCCTGTGGTCTCCTGGCTTCGCCTAAATGAGATTTTCCTTCTCGAGTTCAGAGTTCATGTTCAGTTTCCCATCAGTATGCCCTGGCAGAGTGGGACACTCGTTACAACTGATGAACCGATGTGGACACATCATAACCACCCAGACCCCTTTGCTTTTTTTTTTTTAATTTTATCTGTTGACTTTTGGCTCTGCTGGGTCTGTTGTGCTGCACAGGCTTTTCTCCAGCTGCAGAGAGCAGGGCTGTTCTCTAGTGTCGGTGTGGCCTGCAGGCTTCTCATCGCGGTGGCTTCTCTTGTTGTGGAGCAGAGGCTCTAGGGCGCGCAGGCTCAGTAATTGCGACGCGGGGGCTCTAGAGCGCAGGCTCCGTGGCTGTGGGGTACCGTGCCTAGTTGCCCCGAGGCCTGTGGACCATCTTTCAGGACCAGGGATCAAACCTGTGTCTCCTGTATTGGCAGGCGGACTCTTTACCACTGAGTCAGCAGGACAGCCATACTCTTAAATATAATACTTCAATATGTGTCCCCTAAGAATACGGGTATCTTGTTACATAAAGACAGAACGAGGGCGATGCTATTCAGAAATATAACTCTGATACAATGTTATCATCCTTTATAGCATATACAATGCGTATATTCTTATATTCAGTTTTTACCGGTTACTCCAGTGTTGTTCTCTATGCAACCTCCCCTTTCCCCATCTAGGATCATATGCTACATTTAGTTGCTGTGTGTCACGGATGGGGAGAAGGAGGGTGGCTTTTTATGAAGGGGAGTTCCCTCAGGGTTCTAATTAACGGTCCATCCTTGGGGGTGTTTTGACAGTGCAGACGGAGCCCCGTGGTTTGTGATTCATCCAGTCGGCTGCCAGGAACACCATCTTTATGACCAGCTTCTTCACTCTCCATGGGTCAGGCTCCGCTGGCTGCCCCTTGACGCTGCCACTCACGAAGAGAGCCGTGTCCATGTCAGGGCAGAGTGCGGTCTTGTGGCCGCTGTGATGAGGCTCCACCCTCCCCAGCGCGGCGAGGGGCCGGGGACAGCATCTTCTGTGTGATGTGGAACTGCCTAGCGACGCTCAGTCCTCTCACTGGCATATTGCCCCCCACCCTTTTTTTTTTTTTAATTTATTTGGCTGCATCAGGTTTTTGCTGTGGTAAGTGGGATCTTTCATAGCGGTGGGTAAGCTTCTCTCCAGTTGTGATGCGCGGGTTCCAGAGCACATGGGCTCTCTAGTTGTGGCCGGAAGGCTCAGTCGTTGCAGCACATGGGCTGAGCTGCCCCATAGCGTGTGGGATCTTCCTTCCTTGACCAGGGACTGAACCTGTGTCCCTTGTGTTGGAACAGGTAGGTCCCTCACCAACGTAGTCTTTCTGGCCTCAGTAGAGCTGTGTTCTCTGCTTTTCCACGGGAGATAATCGGGTTGGTTTTTCGGGACTTATCTAGCATATGGGCCCTAGCATGTCCACCTCCTGGACCTTTTAATCCCGTCTTCCACCACCTCTCATGGGAATATCAGCATTTTGTTCTCACCCAGCAGAGGCTCACACTTTTTCTAAGAGGCTGGCTAAGAGCAAGTCTGTGCCTTCTCCTGGGGTCCTTGCCTGGCTGGAGTCCAGGAGGGGACCTAAAGTCCAGGAGGGGACTTCCAAATCAATGAACTCTTTGGCGCCTCACCAAACCCGCAGCCCCTTGCTCACGTGCCCTTCCCACCCACGCTCACCTGACCTGTGCTGGTGCACGCAGCCCGGCTATCCCTCCTTCAGCCTACCCAGCATGGCCCCAGCTGGGTTATTCTGCGACTTAACCCTACTCAACAGATCTGAAAGGGGTGAATAGGCAGACTTTGTTTTCTCTGCAGGAAACTGCCCAGAATGCAGCTTTCTCTGTGGGGGAATCATGCTGCTTTCTCTGTGGGGGAATCATGCAGCTTTCTCTGTGGGGGAATCAGAAATGTATGACTCGGGTGCTCGGATTCTCATTCCAGCCCTTCCATCATCCCTCACACACTTGCTCCTCTGTTCCCAAATCTCATGGATTTGTACTTCAACCATCAGCTCCCAATTCCGGCACCCAAGTTTTCTACAAAAAAAAAAAGCTGGCCGGCTTTGCACAAACTATCAGAGGTCAGGTAAGAGAAAGACATTAAAATTTGTTCTCTTTCTGACTTACTTCGCTCTTTATAATGGGCTCTAGGTTCATCCACTTTATTAGAACCTACTCAAAACATTCCTTTTTATGACTGAGTAGTATTCTGTTGTATATAATGTACCATAGCAGCTTTATCCATTCATCTGTTGATGAACCACTTGTCTGAATTGTGTAGCAAGATAGAGGGGCAGGAAAGGGTGGGAGGTGGGAAAGAGGTTCAAGAGCGAGGGGACATACGTATACCTATGGATAATTCATGCTGATGGATGGCAGAAATCAAACCAATATTTTAAAGTCATTACCCTTCAATTAAAAATAAACATATTAATTTTTTTGTGCAAGAAACATTGCTTTACTGTTTCTTGTCATCATATAAGCAGTATAAATTCACAGTCAAAAATTAAGAAAATCTGGGCTTCCCTGGTGGTCCAGTGGGTGAAGAGTCCGCCTTGCAGTGCAAGGGGCACCAGTTCCATCCCTGGCCCGGGAAGATCCCATGTGTTGCGGAGCGGCTGGACTGGTGTGTCCAATGACGAGCCAGCACGCTGAAGCGCATTCGCCCAGAGCCAGTGCTCTGTAATGAGTGAGGCCACTGAGATGGGGGGCCCACACAGGCCAAAGAATAAAGATGGATGAAAAATGAACGAATGAAAAACCAATAAAAAGAGGCCAAAATTAAAAAGAAAAAATTTTTTTTAAAAATTAAGAAAACCTGAAAATTCAGGTATAATGATGAGCACGTCTCAATTGGGTTCGGCTACATATCAACTACTCAACAGTCGCATGTGACCAGTGACTACAGTATTACACAGGGCAGTTCTAAAATTTTTCCTCGATAAATAATCAGAGACAGGGCTTCCCTGGTGGTCCAGTGGGTAAGGACACCACCTTGCAGTGCAGGGGGTGCTGGTTCGATCCCTGGCCTGGGAAGATCCGTGCCGTGGAGCGGCTGGACCGATGTGTCCAATTACCGAGCCGGAGCTCTGGAGTGCATGTGCCCAGAGCTGGTGCTCTGTGACAACAGAGGCCACTATGATGGGGGGCCCATGCAGGCCAAAGAACAAAGATGGATGAAAATAGACAAATGAAAGACCAATAGAAGTGGCCCACCTGCTCCCCTCCCTCCCCACCCTACCCCCACCAAAATAAATAAATAAATAAATAAATAAATCTTTAAAAAAAAATCAGAGACATTCACCGAGGATGAACCAAAGATGGTTGTCTCAGGATTATCTGTAGTGGGGAATCGGAAGGATCCTTATCTCTCCAATAGTTGGTATTTCACAAAACAGCTTCACGAGGCAGGGGTTTCTGTCTGCTTTACTCACTGCTACATTCTAGTGTCCAGAACAATGCTTGGCACATAGCAGGTGCTCAGTCGATATTTTTAGTTGAATCAGTGAATACGCACACACAGACACACACATAATATGCAGATATGCTTCTTGGCTCTGTCCCTTGAGGCTAATTAACACCCAACAAATGGTCTTTGCTGCTCTTTTGGTTGTTATTCACAATACATTGGATCATAACCACTTTTACCAGGTTCACAGAAGGAAGTCAAGGCTGGGATTCCACACTTTTGCCCGAGTCTCTCAGAGGATATTGTCTTGCTCTGGTGGGGAACGGGCTGTCTATGAAAGGAGAGAGCGCACAGGAGAGCGGAAAGAAGGCTGGGGGTCAAGGAGACTTGGATTCTGGTCCCAGGTCTGACACCAACTCGTGGCCCTCTCTGGATCCCGGCCTCCCGCCCGCGCCCCTAGACACGAGGGGGACTGTCCCAGATGGCTCTGGAGACCTTGCCTTCTGGAGACACTCTTCTGGAGACACTCTGGCCTTCAGAGGATGGTGCACGTCCAGTCCTCTTCCACCGGGGCGGTGGGGGGCTCTTCCATGGAGTGCGGTTCTCGGAGAGGGTCCCCTGTGCTGTCTAAGGTAGGTCGCGTACCTCTGGTTGCTGCGTACCTCTGGTTGCTGGGTTCTTGGGGCTGAAAGGGAGAAGCACGGGGACACATTGGAGAGCTGGGCCTCCCACCTTGGTGTGGGTCTCAGTGAACATGGTCAGTGGACGCTGGGACGTGCCACCTGGATGCCCTGCGAGGAAGGCCACGCCCCCTCCTGAGCTGTCCGCATTCAGTGGCTGACCGTGTCAGTTCAGTCTTCCACAGGACAAGTCTGACGGCCGTTGGGGCTCTGGGGCTCCCCGGGGATGGACAGCAGGTGCATCCCGGCTGCACTTCTCCCTGTGCTGGACCTGCCTCACTCCCCTCCTTGACATGGGTGTCAGTTCTGAGTGTCCTCCCCAGAAACATCCTGCACGTGAACTTCACCCCAGAGTCTGTTTCCTAGGAAACCCATCTGTGGCATCTCTCACCCTCCCGACCCCAGCTTGAGCCCTACCCTTGGAGTGAAAAGATAAGGGCCTCAGCCCCGAGGGAGCTGTGTGACGGCCCACGTTCTCAGCTGCTCCGAGTCACATGATACTGGGGGCCGAAGGGAGCCAAGGCAGGCTGTCTAGCTCAGCGGGATAAGGACTGGCAGTGGAGTTCCCTATGCTTCTTTGGTTGCCTTGATAATACAAATGGTTTGCTCTTTGGTTGTTATTCACAATACATTGGATCATAACCACTTTTACCAGGTTCAAAGAAGGAAGTCAAGGCTGGGATTCCACACTTTTGCCCGAGTCTCTCAGAGGATATTGTCTTGCTCTGGTGGGGAACGGGCTGTCTATGAAAGGAGAGAGCGCACAAGAGAGCGGAAAGAAGGCTGGGGGTCAAGGAGACTTGGATTCTGGTCCCAGGTCTGACACCAACTCGTGGCCCTCTCTGGATCCCGGCCTCCCGCCCGCGCCCCTAGACACGAGGGGGACTGTCCCAGATGGCTCTGGAGACCTTGCCTTCTGGAGACACTCTTCTGGAGACACTCTGGCCTTCAGAGGATGGTGCACGTCCAGTCCTCTTCCACCGGGGCGGTGGGGGGCTCTTCCATGGAGTGCGGTTCTCGGAGAGGGTCCCCTGTGCTGTCTAAGGTAGGTCGTGTACCTCTGGTTGCTGCGTACCTCTGGTTGCTGGGTTCTTGGGGCTGAAAGGGAGAAGCACGGGGACACATTGGAGAGCTGGGCCTCCCACCTTGGTGTGGGTCTCAGTGAACATGGTCAGTGGACGCTGGGACGTGCCACCTGGATGCCCTGCGAGGAAGGCCACGCCCCCTCCTGAGCTGTCCGCATTCAGTGGCTGACCGTGTCAGTTCAGTCTTCCACAGGACAAGTCTGACGGCCGTTGGGGCTCTGGGGCTCCCCGGGGATGGACAGCAGGTGCATCCCGGCTGCACTTCTCCCTGTGCTGGACCTGCCTCACTCCCCTCCTTGACATGGGTGTCAGTTCTGAGTGTCCTCCCCAGAAACATCCTGCACGTGAACTTCACCCCAGAGTCTGTTTCCTAGGAAACCCATCTGTGGCATCTCTCACCCTCCCCACCCCAGCTTGAGCCCTACCCTTGGAGTGAAAAGATAAGGGCCTCAGCCCCGAGGGAGCTGTGTGACGGCCCACGTTCTCAGCTGCTCCGAGTCACATGATACTGGGGGCCGAAGGGAGCCAAGGCAGGCTGTCTAGCTCAGCGGGATAAGGACTGGCAGTGGAGTTCCCCGAGTGGGACTTCCAGCTCTGTCATTCCCTAGCTGAGTGGTCTTGAGCAGGTTGCTTCCCCCCTCCAAGCGGCCTTTCCTCATCTGTAAGAGGGGAGTAGAGATCCTAGCTCACGGGAGTGTTGGGAGGATTTAATAAAATATTGAAACTTAAGAGGCTCAGAATAGAGCCTGAGCCCAAAGCGGGTAAGTGGTGGCTGTTACTGTTTATTTTTCTTCTTAGTGGAATGAGTCAACCGGAACTGTTAAAAAAGTTACTTCCGGGGCTTCCCTGGTGGTCCGGTGGGTAAGGACACTGACTTGCAGTGCAAGGGGCGCCAGTTCGATCCCTGGCCTAGGAAGATCCCACTTGCCGCAGAGCGGCTACAACAGAGGCCACCACGATGGGAGGCCCACGCGGGCCAAAGAACAAAGATGGGTGAAAATGAATAAATGAAAGACCAATAGAAGTGGCCCACTCACCCCCCTTTCCCTCCCAAAATAAATAAATAAATAAATAAATAAATAAATCTTAAAAAAAAAAAAAAGTTACTTCCGGCCAAGGAGGCATTAATGAAAGAACAGGCTCTGGATAAGGGATGTGAGAGATCTAGGAACCCTCTGCCATCTAGGGACCAAAATGACTGTTAAACATAGAGCACCACTTGGCATGATATGAATGGAGTGACCTCTAGCAAGAGGCAATTTCTTTGGAAGGAAGGGTCTCGAGCTACGTGGGGGGAGGACAGCAGAGAAGCAGCAGAAGGTCTTACCAGCACATCCCAGGAGCCCACTGGAGACCCGTCCCATTTCTTAAAGCACGGGTAACGCAGCCAGATGAAAGCCTCTTGTGCCAGCCGCTGCCAGCTATACAGGTCGTCACCGGCCACGTTTCCTGTAGGGTCCGCCGGGTCCAGAATCACAGGCCTGAACAGTCACGTTTAGAGAGAGGTAGATGAGAAGCTGGGCGCTGACTGGGGGTGGTCTAGATGCTCCAGGAAGAGCAAAGCCACCAGCCTGGCCCAGGCGGGGGCTTGGGCAGCAGCAGGGGTCCTGCAGGGCACCACTCCTTGGGGTGTGTACTGGGTGTCCTGCTCTCTGGAAGACTGAGCAGAGGGAGGAGCCTTGCGTTTGGGCTTTGATAGACCTGGGTTTGACTCTCACCTCTGCTCTTCTGTAGGGGCGTGACCTTGGGTAGATCTCTGGACCTCTCTAATCCTCAGTATCCTCATCTGTGAAATGGGCAGATTTGAACATCCCTACTTCAAAGGATGTCCTATGAGGATCTAGACAAGCATATAGAATACTCAGCACAGTAACTGGGCCATAATAAGGGGTTAGTGCATGACAGTTACAATAGTCATAATTTCCACTATGCTATTAGTCTGATGTATTAGGATGTTAGTCTGACAGCGAGCGCTTACTTCTTGGGAGCAATTGTTATTGTTGCTGCAGCTGTTGCTTTTGTGGATGTTTCCGCTGTTTCACTCATTTTCTGTTAGGGTGTGGACAAGCTCTTTACCGCTCAGAATTGTGATTTACTTATCTGTAAGGCAGTTAACAGAGCGTCTGCCTCACAGGACTGTTTATACACTGTTTATAAGATTAGACGGCGGTGGTAAAGTGCCCAGTAGAATGATTAGTGCCAGAAGATGATCCATACTTGTGGAACACTCCTTCTTCCTGCATTTCCAAGGTGTCACAGCTGTAGGCAGGGGTTCATTTATGTGGGGAGCTAAGCCACGAGGGGAGAGAGTACCTGGGTTTTGCAAGCTGCCTCAGCAGGTATTCTCCAATAATTGGGTTCTCAAAGTTGTAATACTTTTCCCAGTAGATGCAAAGCTTCCGATGGTCCAGGACCAATTCCAAGACGGTCTGAAATCCCTGAGCTGTGATGAAGCATGCTTCCTCACATCCTTGCTCCCAGGCATAGACTGTCAGAAGCTCCAGGGCATACTGTGGGGGCAGTGGCTTTCCAAGCTTCTTCTTACACTGAGTAGAGAGAAAACAATCAGAAAAAATGCATTTGTCTAGCATACGTGTAAAGCATATTTCTTATGGATCAAATTCAGCCTTTCACTTGTTTGGGGTATAAAGTTTTCTGAGAGCAAGCCCATACCTATCCATTTATGTATAGTCTCCGGTGGCCTTCACAGAGATGTTAATTCACTTGTTCAAAGTCAGACAGCTAGGAAGTGAACAGAAGTGTGTGTGTGTGTTTGTGGGTGTGTGTGGCATTGGTGGGGGATAGAGCACTCATTAATTCATCTAACAATCATTTTTTTGAGCTTCTGTCATATACCAAGCACTGTCCTAGGTTCCTGGGATACAGCAGGAAATCAAACATATAAGTTTCTGTACATTCATAATGAAGAGATAGACAATAAGCACAACTAGTGGAAAAACCATAGCTTTGACTAGTCCTATATGGATATAAGACTTGGACCATAAAGAAGGCTGAGCGCTAAAGAACTGATATTTTCAAACTGTGGTGCTAGAGAAGACTCTTAAGAGTCGCTTGGACTGCAAAGAGATCCAACCAGTCAATCCTAAAGGAAAGCAGTTCTGAATATTCATTGGAAGCACCGATGATGAAGCTGAAGCTCCAATACTTGACCCCCTGATGCAAAGAGCTAACTCACTGGAAAAGACCTTGATGCTGGGAGAAATAGAAGGCAGAAGGAGAAGGGGACGAGAGAGGACGAGATGGTTGAATACATCACTGACTCAATGGACATCAGTGTGAGCAAACTCCAGGAGATGGTGAAGGACAGGGAAGCCTGATGTGCTTTAGTCCATGGGGTCCCAAAGAATTGCATATGATTAGCGACTGAACAACAACAAGACAAGCAAACAAATAAGCCCATGCCAAGGCTGAGGCTGGAGTAGAGATTCTCTCCAGGAGGACTGATGAAAAGAAGAGCATGCCCTGAGGGTGCTGCTGAGGCAGGCAGAGATAGGGGCTCAGAGAGGTCAAGGGAAGATCCTTTGAGCCTCCCAAGGTGATCTGGGATGGGGGTCACAGAGGTGGTGACAATGGATGAATCATAAATATATTTTAATATAGGACCGACATCATTTGCTGACTGGTTAGATGTGGGTGTCTGTGAAGAAGCCAATGAGCCTTGGCTTGGCCATAGTAACTAGAAGGATGGATCTTTGATTTCCCCTTCTCTCCCGTCCCCTCCCCTCCGTTTCCTTCTCCTCCTTCCCACTGCCTCACCCTTGCTCTTCCTCGAAAGACTTCCTGCTTCTCCCCTTCCTCCACCCACTCCGCCCTTCTCTCTTGTCCTGACTCTTGTCCTCCTCTCCCTGCTCCTCCCCAGCTATTTGTCCAGATGAGACCAGCCGTACCAGTTGGTACCAGTGCTTCACTAGGCGGATGAGGCTCTTCAGCTTGGTTGGACGGTCCTTCAGGAAGGCTCGCTGCAGCTCCGTGAAGCAGGGGGAGAACTCGCCCTCTTTCCCCAGGGACTCGCACTCTTGGATGAGTCGGACATAGACATTAGGGTCAGGTGCGTAGCCTCTGGTCAACTGACCTGTTGGGGATGCACCCATAATTTTAAGGCGTCAGCTCATCTCTGAGGTTCTTCCAATCCCTCTGCGACGACAAGCTCACTGGCCATGGAGGGCAGTGGAGAGGTCAGCAGGCCAGAGCCAGGGGGCCTGAGGTCCATCCCCAGTCCTGCCTCCTCCCGTCTCCACTGCCATCACCCTGTCCAAGCCAGCACCGCCTCTCCCCTGAACTCAGCACAGGTGGCGGCAGCCCCCTTCCTGGGTCCTCCTCAGCCCAACCCCACCCACTTCCACAGAGGCCTTTACGCCTGATCTTTCTTCTTCTTGCTTCCCAGGAGCTCTGAATAAAATTCCCTGATGGAATTGAGAGGTTGCAAAGAGCTGAATCAATCTCATCATCTCACGCGGCCACAACTTCCTGGAGTCTCCGCCCGCACAAAGCTCTCCGCCCACGAGATCACCTGGCACCACCCTTGCCCCTCCTTCAGCTTCCACTCCTTACCTGCCCCCTCATCCAGCTGCTTGAAACACCCTTCCCCCGGCGCCATGTTCTCTTTGGACTCTTGATCATCTCTCTTTACACAACTCGAATAAACCCTCACCTGCCTGTCTGAGGTCGGTGTCTTTCTCTCTTTTATTAACACTTTTCTTACGCCCCGGTGCTCACAGTGGCCAGCAGGATGGTGTGACCTGTCCCCTGCCACCCAGCCATCTCACCTCCTGCCTCGATCCCTTTGCCAGTCACCCCTCTTGCTATTTCACTTAAATATGCCAAGGGCATTCCTGTCTTTGTACATGCTGTTTCCTCTTCTTGGAGCCCCTGGAGCCCACATTTGACTTCTTATCCCCTGGGCCTTGGGTCAGAGGTCACATCTCTTGTCGTCCTGTCTACAAAACTCCTCGGACTCCCACTGCTCTCTTTCGGATCACCATATTGGGTTTTTATCACATCAGGTTATCATTTCACTTCTGAGAGTGACAGATGTTCCTGCTCACAGACATGAAAAGAGAGCTTTAGCAGCCCTGACGTGGGACAGAGGCTGTGAGGACTTGGGGCTGGGAGCACTCACTCACCCAGGGCATCAAAGGCGGGCAGAACGTCGAACTCCACCCACTCCTGGAGCTGGGGGGACCTGAGCACGAAGCTGAGAGCACGGGGATGCTCCCATTGCTGTTTCTGGACCTCAAACTTCACTTGAAATGCTTTCTCTCTTTGACAGGCTTCCAGCTGTCTCCTAATTTCCTCGATGAATTCTCCTCGGCGCCAAAGCTGTTCCTGAAAACTTGTGAGGTTGTTGAGGAAGACGACGAGGTCAGCATCTGACCGGCCCCTGAGGGTCGTGCCTTTGCCCGAGGAGCCGCCCTAGAACACGCCATGAGAATGAGAACGGACATTTCTCCGTGAGAAGAGCCTCCCTACATAAAATGCTCAGAACCCTCACTAACATTTGAAGTGCTAGCCACTGGTCTGCACGCATTACCAGCCTTCCCTCCTAGAACGCTCACCAGAACTCGGGGATCTAGCTACTGCCATTATCTGCTGCTGTTTTCCGGATGGGGAAACCGAGACTGAGTGAGATTATGTGTCAGCTCCGTCACACAGCTAGGAGCTGACAGAGATGCACTTCGCACCCTGGTTGTCTTCTTCCAGGGTCTGTGCTCTTTATGACCTTGTATGATGAACACTGTAAACGGGCCCAAGGCTTGCGTTACTTGACCAGTAAGCCCTATAAGGTGCTGGGGATTCTGAGGGAGAAAACGGAGGTTCAGAGAGGTCAAGCGACCTGCCTAAGACTTCACAGCCAGCACGTGCTATCTGCTTTCAAAAGGAATACTCTTCACCAGCTCGTGACTCTGCAGAAATGGTGAGTCCCCAGCCTGGTCAAGGAGAGTGGACTGTAGATACTGCCCATCTCTGTAGTGGTCGTGACCAAGGTGGTTTATACACTTCACCGGGGCATGTGTTAAAAACTCACAGAGGGAGGTCCTCACCCCAGAAGCTATTTTCACAAGCTGTGCTCATAGTTTTGTGTGGATAAATCAGAAGCCACCAGCCCTAAAGCTGTTATACACTTCTGAGAGTGACAGATGTCCCTGCTCACAGACATGAAAAGAGAGCTTTAGCAGCCCTGACATGGGACAGAGGCTGTGAGGACTTGGGGCTGGGAGCACTCACTCACCCAGGGCATCAAAGGCGGGCAGAACGTCGAACTCCACCCACTCCTGGAGCTGGGGGGACCTGAGCACGAAGCTGAGAGCACGGGGATGCTCCCATTGCTGTTTCTGGACCTCAAACTTCACTTGAAATGCTTTCTCTCTTTGACAGGCTTCCAGCTGTCTCCTAATTTCCTCGATGAATTCTCCTCGGCGCCAAAGCTGTTCCTGAAAACTTGTGAGGTTGTTGAGGAAGACGACGAGGTCAGCATCTGACCGGCCCCTGAGGGTCGTGCCTTTGCCCGAGGAGCCGCCCTAGAACACGCCATGAGAATGAGAACGGACATTTCTCCGTGAGAAGAGCCTCCCTACATAAAATGCTCAGAACCCTCACTAACATTTGAAGTGCTAGCCACTGGTCTGCACGCATTACCAACCTTCCCTCCTAGAACGCTCACCAGAACTCGGGGATCTAGCTACTGCCATTATCTGCTGCTGTTTTCCGGATGGGGAAACCGAGACTGAGTGAGATTATGTGTCAGCTCCGTCACACAGCTAGGAGCTGACAGAGATGCACTTCGCACCCTGGTTGTCTTCTTCCAGGGTCTGTGCTCTTTATGACCTTGTATGATGAACACTGTAAACGGGCCCAAGGCTTGCGTTACTTGACCAGTAAGCCCTATAAGGTGCTGGGGATTCTGAGGGAGAAAACGGAGGTTCAGAGAGGTCAAGCGACCTGCCTAAGACTTCACAGCCAGCACGTGCTATCTGCTTTCAAAAGGAATACTCTTCACCAGCTCGTGACTCTGCAGAAATGGTGAGTCCCCAGCCTGGTCAAGGAGAGTGGACTGTAGATACTGCCCATCTCTGTAGTGGTCGTGACCAAGGTGGTTTATACACTTCACCGGGGCATGTGTTAAAAACTCACAGAGGGAGGTCCTCACCCCAGAAGCTATTTTCACAAGCTGTGCTCATAGTTTTGTGTGGATAAATCAGAAGCCACCAGCCCTAAAGATGTCAACCTTTTCCTCTCTGTCTGTCTCCGTGGAAACGCCTGCTCACCCAGCCCCCTTCTCCCAGCCAGGCTGTCCCGCACTCACCTTCACAACTTTGGACACCCGAACAGAGCGCACAGACGACGATCGGAAACACCTCTCCTTCAGGAAAGTGCAGATGATGTGGATGGCTTCCTTGACCTGCATGCGGAATTTCTCATTTGGCAGGAGCTGATCTTCGATGAACTGGTCTAGACACTTGGCTGGGGTGTGGCTTAGTTCTGTCATGATGCTGGGGGTTGGAGAGCCGGAGGAGGCAGAGCTGGCTGCCTAACCCTGTGAGCCTTGGTCTCTTCTGCTGCCTGGCTCTAGGAGGCTTTTAAGTTTCATTTCACTGCAGGGGAGGAGTCTTAGCTGCTGCTGGTTTCATTTCCTTGGGAGGGAGGACCTTTGGCAGGAGTCTTTGTCTCTCCTTTGTCTCTGAGCAAAGCAAAGGCTCCTTTGATCCTGTCAGGTCTCCAGCTTGTTCCTCCAGAATCCCAGAATTATTGCCTGCCTTTATGCTGGAGATCCATTTGGATCCCTTGAGCGAGGAAGATCCCGGAGAAGGGAATTGGTCCTGACTCCAGTATTGTTGCTGGAGAGCTCCATGCATGTAGCAGAGCCTGGCAGGCTACAGTCCGTGGCGTCACAAAGCAGCCCACACGACTAACACTTGCACTTTCACAAGCAGCCGAGAACATCTGATCTTCAGAGTGTACTTGGAAAAGGCATTTTTAACCCTGGTTAGTGTTCCACCCAAGAGTAATCACAAGTAGAAAGAGATTTTGGTTTCGTTTTTCCTCTTTTCTGTTGTTGCAGACTAGATTGTTCTATAGCCTCTTACGGTCCTTGCAGCGGTACATGCCAAATAATTCTGTGTTTTTAAAGGAATACTCTTCACCAGCTCGTGACTCTGCAGAAATGGTGAGTCCCCAGCCTGGTCAAGGAGAGTGGACTGTAGATACTGCCCATCTCTGTAGTGGTCGTGACCAAGGTGGTTTATACACTTCACCGGGGCATGTGTTAAAAACTCACAGAGGGAGGTCCTCACCCCAGAAGCTATTTTCACAAGCTGTGCTCATAGTTTTGTGTGGATAAATCAGAAGCCACCAGCCCTAAAGATGTCAACCTTTTCCTCTCTATCTGTCTCTGTGGAAACGCCTGCTCACCCAGCCCCCTTCTCCCAGCCAGGCCGTCCCACACTCACCTTCACAACTTTGGACACCCGAACAGAGCGCACAGACGACGATCGGAAACACCTCTCCTTCAGGAAAGTGCAGATGATGTGGATGGCTTCCTTGACCTGCATGCGGAATTTCTCATTTGGCAGGAGCTGATCTTCGATGAACTGGTCTAGACACTTGGCTGGGGTGTGGCTTAGTTCTGTCATGATGCTGGGGGTTGGAGAGCCGGAGGAGGCAGAGCTGGCTGCCTAACCCTGTGAGCCTTGGTCTCTTCTGCTGCCTGGCTCTAGGAGGCTTTTAAGTTTCATTTCACTGCAGGGGAGGAGTCTTAGCTGCTGCTGGTTTCATTTCCTTGGGAGGGAGGACCTTTGGCAGGAGTCTTTGTCTCTCCTTTGTCTCTGAGCAAAGCAAAGGCTCCTTTGATCCTGTCAGGTCTCCAGCTTGTTCCTCCAGAATCCCAGAATTATTGCCTGCCTTTATGCTGGAGATCCATTTGGATCCCTTGAGCGAGGAAGATCCCGGAGAAGGGAATTGGTCCTGACTCCAGTATTGTTGCTGGAGAGCTCCATGCATGTAGCAGAGCCTGGCAGGCTACAGTCCGTGGCGTCACAAAGCAGCCCACACGACTAACACTTGCACTTTCACAAGCAGCCGAGAACATCTGATCTTCAGAGTGTACTTGGAAAAGGCATTTTTAACCCTGGTTAGTGTTCCACCCAAGAGTAATCACAAGTAGAAAGAGATTTTTGGTTTCGTTTTTCCTCTTTTTCTGTTGTTGCAGACTAGATTGTTCTATAGCCTCTTACGGTCCTTGCAGCGGTACATGCATATTGCAAACAGAAACATAAAGTCCCTCCCGGATCTTAAGCCTCCAAGACTATGATTATAACCTCTCCGGCACAGATCTTGTGAGATATTTTTCTACGTTAAGACACACACAATATCTCTCTCAACTGTTTTAATGGCAAGACTCCACGCGTTTCACTTGCTGATGAACAGACTTTATTTCCTAAGGTATTTTTAGGATGACAGACAAATTGCAAACGGTCCCCAGCTGTGCAGTTTGGACCCAAATGGAACCCCGCATGCCTCAGTGTCCCAATCTGTAAAGAGGACTGTCGACTTAAAAAATATGCACAACGTAAATGTAGAGAATTATGTGTTACTTGCTGGGAAGTTTTTAGGCCTTTAAGCCCAGGAGACAGCATCTCAAGAGACCTTCAGAGAACTGCTCTAAGTAGGGAGGGGAGCAGCTAGGCTGTACAGAAGTTTTGCAACAAAGGTCAGGTAGTCTGAACATCAAAATTTTTTTTTTTTTTTTGTAAATTAAAGAAAACCAGATAGTCCACCTTAAGGAATTTAGCCCTTTCTGTGTGTGTTTGAAAGTCGCTCTGTTGTGTACAACATCTTGTGACCCCATGGATGAGCCATGGAAGTCTCCAGGTGAGGATCCTAGAGTAGGGAAGTCCCTGGTGGTCCAGTGGCTAAGACTGTACGCTCACAATGCAGGGGGCCCGGGTTTGATCCCTCGTCAGGGAACTAGATCCCACATACTGCAGCTAGAGATTCTGTGTGCCATAACAAAGACTCAGTGCAGGGTGCGGAGAAAAGGGAACCCACTTGCATTGCTGGTGGGAATGTAAATTGATACAGCCTCTATGGAAGACAGTGTGGAGATTCCTGAAAAAACAAAAAATAGAAGCACCCTATGACCCAGCAATCCCACTATTAGGCTTATATCCTGATGAAATCAAAACTGAAAGAAGCACCTGTACCCCAATGTTCATTGCAGCTCTCTATATAATAGCTAGAACATGGAAGCAACCTGGATGTCCATCAACCAACGAATGGATAAAGACGCTCTGGTACATATATACGATGGAATACTACTCAGCTGTTAAAAGAAATGCAGAAGACTCAGTCCTAATGAGGTGGCTGGAGCTAGAACCTATCATAAAAAGTGAAGTAAGTCAAAAAGAGAAAGACAAGTACAGTATACTAACGCATATATATGGAATCTAGTAGGATGGTCATGATAACACACGCAGTGAACTCATGGAAAAACAGAGAATAGACATATGAACATTGTGGGGAAGGAACAGTGGGTGGGAGGCATGGAGGGAGTAACATGGAAACCTATACTGTCATATGTGGAAAAGATAGCTATTGTCATGTGCTAAGGGAATAGAAGTGCTTACAATGGCTTGGAGCGATGGTCCAGAGAGGTGGGATGGGAGGACCTGGAGGAGGGAACCAGGGATATGCATATGACTGATCTGGGAACATACATGTCGGTGAACAACAAAACTGTGTAAAACCTTTAAAATAAAGAATTAAAAAAAAAAAAAAAAGACCCAGTGCAGCCAAATAAATAAATTACATGTTAAAAAAAAAACAGAATACTGGAGTGGGTTGCTATTCCCTTCTCCAGGGGATCTTCCTGACCCAGGCATTGAACCAGGGTCTCCTGCATGGCAGGCAGACTCTGTGGGAAGCTGGAGGAATCTGGGCTCACTGAAACCATTCCCTTCATATGCACCTCAGCTCTCTGGGACCAGTGTCCTGCTTTCACATCCTGATCTTCGTTGCCTCAGACCCCACGGTAGGGAATGGCTACCGTCGGACGGCTGCTAGATGGCAGGTATACTTTCCTTCCTGAGTTCCCTCAGGACTCACCAGCTTACCATCGCTGGTGATGCTGACATCCTTGTTCACTAATAGGACAGGCCAAATTCCATTTCTCAGGAAAAACGTTTCTCTCTCACTCACGGAACCACCTCACAAGATTATCTGAAAGAAGAGACACAGAAGGGGAGAGGAAAGGTATCAAAGCTCAGCAAACATAAAGCGAAATTCTGACTTGAAAAATCGTTGGCTTGCTTGTTCCGCTTCACTCCTGTCTGACTGTGTGTGACTCTGTGGACTGTCGCCCGCCAGGCCCCTCTGTCCATGGGGTTCTCCAGGCAAGAGTACTGGAATGGGTTGCCACGCCCTCCTCCGGGGGATCTCTCCGGCCCAGGGATCCAGCCCAGGTGTCTTGCATCTGCCGTTGGGTTTCTTTTTGCACCTAATGAGCTGTGGAGCTAGAACCTATCATAAAAAGTGAAGTAAGTCAAAAAGAGAAAGACAAGTACAGTATACTAACGCATATATATGGAATCTAGTAGGATGGTCATGATAACACACGCAGTGAACTCATGGAAAAACAGAGAATAGACATATGAACATTGTGGGGAAGGAACAGTGGGTGGGAGGCATGGAGGGAGTAACATGGAAACCTATACTGTCATATGTGGAAAAGATAGCTATTGTCATGTGCTAAGGGAATAGGAGTGCTTACAATGGCTTGGAGCGATGGTCCAGAGAGGTGGGATGGGAGGACCTGGAGGAGGGAACCAGGGATATGCATATGACTGATCTGGGAACATACATGTCGGTGAACAACAAAACTGTGTAAAACCTTTAAAATAAAGAATTAAAAAAAAAAAAAAAAGACCCAGTGCAGCCAAATAAATAAATTACATGTTAAAAAAAAAACAGAATACTGGAGTGGGTTGCTATTCCCTTCTCCAGGGGATCTTCCTGACCCAGGCATTGAACCAGGGTCTCCTGCATGGCAGGCAGACTCTGTGGGAAGCTGGAGGAATCTGGGCTCACTGAAACCATTCCCTTCATATGCACCTCAGCTCTCTGGGACCAGTGTCCTGCTTTCACATCCTGATCTTCGTTGCCTCAGACCCCACGGTAGGGAATGGCTACCGTCGGACGGCTGCTAGATGGCAGGTATACTTTCCTTCCTGAGTTCCCTCAGGACTCACCAGCTTACCATCGCTGGTGATGCTGACATCCTTGTTCACTAATAGGACAGGCCAAATTCCATTTCTCAGGAAAAACGTTTCTCTCTCACTCACGGAACCACCTCACAAGATTATCTGAAAGAAGAGACACAGAAGGGGAGAGGAAAGGTATCAAAGCTCAGCAAACATAAAGCGAAATTCTGACTTGAAAAATCGTTGGCTTGCTTGTTCCGCTTCACTCCTGTCTGACTGTGTGTGACTCTGTGGACTGTCGCCCGCCAGGCCCCTCTGTCCATGGGGTTCTCCAGGCAAGAGTACTGGAATGGGTTGCCACGCCCTCCTCCGGGGGATCTCTCCGGCCCAGGGATCCAGCCCAGGTGTCTTGCATCTGCCGCGTTGGCAGACGAGTTCTCTGCCCCTGGCACCACCTTGGATCTTGAATTGACGAATGGTCTCCTGTTCCCACGTCACAGTGGCCACCAGGGCAGCTGTTTCTCTGGTGCCGGCTGTGAATCTGCTTCCGGAGGGTTGGGTCGATGGAGTGGTGGGGGAGTTCTTCTTTACCATCTGAGCTACCAGGGAACCCATTGTGGGGGAATTATTGAAAAAGCAATTTGCATGTGGCTGGGATTGAAGGGGGTGGAACTCAGGGGCTCAGGAGTCCATGCTCTCTGTTTCACTGTATGAGAAATTACACCAAGTTATGAAAACCCAGGGCTTCCCACGTGGCGCTAGTGGTAAAGAACCTGCCTGCCAGTGCAGCAGATGTCAGGGACACAGGTGGGATCCCTGGGTTGGAAGCATCCCCTGGAGGAGGGCGTGGCAGCCCACTCCAGTATTCTCGCCTGGAGAAGCCCGTGGATGGAAGAGCCTGGAAGGCCACCGTCCGTAGGGTCGCACAGAGTTGGACACGACAGAAGCGTGTGAGCATGTGAAAAACCAGACTCATCCCTGACATGCGTATTCTTTTGTTAAGAATTTTTTATCTGGGGTAATCTGTAGCAACATCCACCCTGGCCTGATTCTTAGCCATGTCGTCAAGGGACGCCTAGCTTCCTGTTATTCGAAGCACTGTGGGGGCAGGGCCTGCCAGGAGTGTCTGCCAGGCTGGAGAGACGGTATTCATAGACATGTTGGTGGTAGGATAACCATAATGGCAGGTGTGAACTGAGCACATCCTATGGAGCAGACCCCGCGAAAGCACACCTCTCACACCCTCAACTACAGAGGATCGACCTATGCTGCCCAACCGTCAGAACAATAACGTTCACCCACTTCGCCAGTAAATCACACAGGTAAGACCGGTAGGGGTTTCATAAAAAATGTTCGGTCCCCATATTATGCCAACTGACCGTTTCCTGTTGCTTGCTTGGTGTAGTCAGGACTCCAGGCAAGAGTACTGGAATGGGTTGCCACGCCCTCCTCGGGGATCTCCCGGCCCAGGGATCCAGCCCAGGTGTCTTGCATCTGCCGCGTTGGCAGACGAGTTCTCTGCCCCTGGCACCACCTTGGATCTTGAATTGACGAATGGTCTCCTGTTCCCACGTCACAGTGGCCACCAGGGCAGCTGTTTCTCTGGTGCCGGCTGTGAATCTGCTTCCGGAGGGTTGGGTCGATGGAGTGGTGGGGGAGTTCTTCTTTACCATCTGAGCTACCAGGGAACCCATTGTGGGGGAATTATTGAAAAAGCAATTTGCATGTGGCTGGGATTGAAGGGGGTGGAACTCAGGGGCTCAGGAGTCCATGCTCTCTGTTTCACTGTATGAGAAATTACACCAAGTTATGAAAACCCAGGGCTTCCCACGTGGCGCTAGTGGTAAAGAACCTGCCTGCCAGTGCAGCAGATGTCAGGGACACAGGTGGGATCCCTGGGTTGGAAGCATCCCCTGGAGGAGGGCGTGGCAGCCCACTCCAGTATTCTCGCCTGGAGAAGCCCGTGGATGGAAGAGCCTGGAAGGCCACCGTCCGTAGGGTCGCACAGAGTTGGACACGACAGAAGCGTGTGAGCATGTGAAAAACCAGACTCATCCCTGACATGCGTATTCTTTTGTTAAGAATTTTTTATCTGGGGTAATCTGTAGCAACATCCACCCTGGCCTGATTCTTAGCCATGTCGTCAAGGGACGCCTAGCTTCCTGTTATTCGAAGCACTGTGGGGGCAGGGCCTGCCAGGAGTGTCTGCCAGGCTGGAGAGACGGTATTCATAGACATGTTGGTGGTAGGATAACCATAATGGCAGGTGTGAACTGAGCACATCCTATGGAGCAGACCCCGCGAAAGCACACCTCTCACACCCTCAACTACAGAGGATCGACCTATGCTGCCCAACCGTCAGAACAATAACGTTCACCCACTTCGCCAGTAAATCACACAGGTAAGACCGGTAGGGGTTTCATAAAAAATGTTCGGTCCCCATATTATGCCAACTGACCGTTTCCTGTTGCTTGCTTGGTGTAGTCAGGACTCCCCCAGGAGAGATACGATGGTCCGTGCCCCTCTCTTTAGGGACACCTCATTCTCTTCTCAGGGCTCGCAGACTGTGGGAGGCTTCTGCTCCGAAACACGGACACAACGAGAAAGAAGCCCAGATACAGGACAAAGGCGGAAACCTGGTGGGGCTGGGAGCCTGGAAGGCAGGTAGTGCAGCGCACCGCATCCCCTGGGGGGCTGGCCTCCCGAGCAGGACGCTGAGTGCCGGGGGCCACTCGGGGAACTCCACCCTCGTCTGGTTTCGTTTCTCCAGCAGGAAGTGGCCCTGAATGGGGACTGGCTCAGGGCGCTCAGGGATTTATGACTCCAGTGCTTCCATTTTCATAGGAGCATTTCCGTCATTCCTCACACACTTTCTCCTCTGTTTCTAGTCTCCTGATTTTGTGCTTAAACCAGCAGCTTGGAACCGCAGCACTCTAGAGCTTTCTGCCACCAGGGTCTGCCAGCTCTGCCCCAAATATCAGAGCTCACTGACAAACACTTATCAAAACAAGTGTTGAAAGAAAATTGCTTTATTGTTCCTTGTGGCCATAGCAGCAGTACAAATGTACAGCAAACACAATAAAATTCCCCAATTTAGCAAAGGATGAACCTCACTCATTATGCCATAATGCAACATACCCACTGAAAACCTCCAGGTCTTCATGACACCCAGTCTTATAAAATGAAACTAAGGAATACCTACTAACTCAAATAACATAAAAAAGGCGATCTGGGAATAATACGACAAAACACATGTAAAAGAAATGCAGGGAAAAACTATAAAATGTAGCTGTAGAGTAATTAAAGACAAGAAACTTAATAGAAAGACGTTCCAAAATTGTAGTCTGGGATGCTCAGTGTGACATAGATGTCCTTCTCCCTGAACTAATGTATTCAAGTCTAATCAAATGCCACTCTGTATTGTGGGTGAAATTTCACAAGCCAAGGACAATAGTAACCGAAAAATAGAAAGAGCCAAGAGAAGACATTGGTTTGGATAGAACAGAGTTTTCTGTGAGACACTGAGAGTTAATACCAGGCGATAGCAATTAGTCAGGGTAGTAGTAAGTCAAGGACAGAAAAACAGACCACTGGCACACCACCAGCTCACACACAGATGACTCCGGACAGATGTCGGAGCTGGCTCTGCAGAACAGTGGGGAGGGACGGCCCCCTCCTAATGCTGCTGGACTACCTGGCCCACAGAGAAGAGTACTGCACCCCAACGCACACCTGTCGGCCTGTGTTTGATGGCACAGTCACAGGATCTTTGCCAAATCTATGTCGTGAGGCTTGCCCCTGTGTTTTCTTCTAGGAGTTTTACAGCTTCCAGACTTATGTTCAGGTCTTTCTCCATTCTGAGTTGATATTTGCGTATGTTGTAAGAAAAAGGTGTGACGTGACCCTTTTGCAGGTGAACATCCAATTTTCCCAGCTTGGTCTGTGGAAGAGACTGCCCTTTCCTCACTGCATATTCTTGACCATCTGGCCAAAGAGCAGTTGACTGTGTGAGCCAAGCACTGGCAGGACAGCAAGAATAGACACGGGGAACTAATCCCACTGAGAAGCTTTCGCACAGCAAGTGAAAAAAAAACCCCAAGCACGTGAAAGGTAACCCATGAATGAGAATAGATACAGGTATAGCTGCATCACTTTGCTGTACATTCAAAGTAACACACACTGCAAATCAACTATGCTCCTATATGAAATAAAAATGAAAAAAATGTAACCTATGGAAAGGGAGAAACTCTTTACAAATCATCAATACACAAGTACAAAGAGCAAGATGATGTTCCATTTCACTTAAGCAGTATTTCTAGCAGTTGTTATTTCAACACGCCATCGCTATCACGTCACATCAGGAATGAGAAGGTCCCACCGGCACGTTCCAGGGGCTCACTGGAGACCCATCCGAATGCCTACAGCATTTTAACCTCCGCCAGTCGCTAGCCTCTTGTGCCAGTATCTGCCACCCACGTGGCACTCCACCAGCCACATTTCCAGTGGGGTCAGCCGGGTCCAGAATCACAGGCCTGAAAAGCACCAGTTGGAGAGGTGGGTACGAGGGCTGTGTTGGCATGGCCTAGAGTTCCTAAGAGGGCAAAGTACCAACCTGGGCAGAGTGGGGCTGGGAGCAGCAGGTGGAGCCCAGGTGGGGACCCCTCCCTGGGGTGTGACCTGGGTGCCCTGCCCCATGGTGGCCGTTGAACACGAGGAAAGGGCAGAAAGGGCATTTGGGCCCCGAGAGACCTGGTTGGTGTCTACCCTCTGCTCTCGACTAGGGGTGTGTCCTTGGGCAGGTCAGCTGAACCTCTGATCCTCAGTATCCTCATCTGCGAAATGGGCAGATTTGAAAATCCCTATCGCAAAGGATGTTGTATATGAGGATCTAGGCAAGCGCTTGAAATGCTCAGAACAGGAACGAAAATAAATAAGGGGTCCATATATGCCAGTTGTAGTATCCAAAACTCCACTGTTCTATCAGAGTGTTACTCTTACACAAGCTCTTACTTCCTAAGAGCAATTATCACTGTTGCTGTCACCTTTGTGGTAGAGTCGGATGTCAGCTATTTCACTCACTTGTTGTGAAGGGCTGAACAAGCTCTTACTTTTCCACACCTCGGTGGTCTGTACAATGGTCAGCACAGTGCCTGCTCCAGAGGGTTGCACGTTCTTATTTAAATGTATTATTTAAATCAGATGGTAGGCGTAAAGTGCCCAGTAGAGTGACTGAAAACAGATGTGGACCAATACATGTGGGACCCTCCCTCCTCCTCCATTCCCCAGGTACCACAGCTGTAATCAGGGCTTCATCTCTGTGGGGAGCTAAGCCATGTGAGGATAGCGTACCTGGGTTTTGCAAGTTGTCTTTTCAGGTATTGTCCAATAGTAGGTTCTTTAGAGTCATAATACTTTTCCCAGTAGATGCAGAGGTCCTGGTGCTTCAGAATTAATTCCAGAACAGTCTGAAATCCCTCAGCTGTGCTGAAGTCTGGTTCTGAGCTTCCTCGCTCCCAAGCATAGACAGTCAGCAGCTCCAGGGCATACTGAGGGGCAGGTTAGTCCAACGTTCATGTTTACTCTTACACTGAAAAGAGGGAACAAATTAGATACCTAAGGCTTCTTCAGCTTCAGCGTGAAGAAGAATTACTGCCTATCCTTCTCCAACTGTTCCCCAAAACTGAGGATGAACAGATGATTCCAAACTCATCCTGCTCATTTGTATCCAGACAAATACAGCACCAAAAAAGATACCAGTGGGCCTGACGACCGTCAATGTGAAAATCCTCCACTGAACACTAGCAGGGCAAATTCACCAGGATATGACGAGGTCACACAGCATCAGCAAGCTGGACATACTCCAGGGATGCTAGGCTGCTTCAGTATCCACGAATCAGTCTACGTGACACACTTGTATGAGTAAAGTGAGGGATAATAAGACGACTGTTAGCACAGACACAGGAAAAACATCTGAGAAACGTCACCAGCTGTGTGTCAACACACTCTCACAAGGTGGGTATTGGGAGCACGTAACTCAATATGGGCTGTACATACCAACCGCAGCTAACATCCCACTCCGTGGTGAAGGCCGAAAGCTTTTCCTTTAAGATCATAAGACATTTGGGCTTCCCTGGTGGTCCAGTGGGTAAGGACACCGCCTTCCAGTGCAAGGTGCCTGTTCAATCCCTGGCCTGGGAAGATCCCACGTGCCGTGGGCGGCTGGACCGATGTGTCCAATGACCGAGCCGGAGCTCTGGGTGACAGAGGCCACTGCAGCGGGCGACCCACACAGGCCAAAGAACAAAGAAAATAAATAAATGAAAGACCAATAGAAGTCGCCAAAAAGAAAGACTGCAATACATCCCTCCTCCTCCATTCCCCAGGTACCACAGCTGTAATCAGGGCTTCATCTCTGTGGAGCTAAGCCATGTGAGGATAGGTACCTGGGTTTTGCAAGTTGTCTTTTCAGGTATTGTGCAATAGCAGGTTCTTTAGAGTCATAATACTTTTCCCAGTAGATGCAGAGGTCCTGGTGCTTCAGAATTAATTCCAGAACAGTCTGAAATCCCTCAGCTGTGCTGAAGTCTGATTCTGAGCTTCCTCGCTCCCAAGCATAGACAGTCAGCAGCTCCAGGGCATACTGAGGGGCAGGTTAGTCCAACGTTCATGTTTACTCTTACACTGAAAAGAGGGAACAAATTAGATACCTACGGCTTCTTCAGCTTCAGCGTGAAGAAGAATTACTGCCTATCCTTCTCCAACTGTTCCCCAAAACTGAGGATGAACAGATGATTCCAAACTCATCCTGCTCATTTGTATCCAGACAAATACAGCACCAAAAAAGATACCAGTGGGCCTGACGACCGTCAATGTGAAAATCCTCCACTGAACACTAGCAGGGCAAATTCACCAGGATATGACGAGGTCACACAGCATCAGCAAGCTGGACATACTCCAGGGATGCTAGGCTGCTTCAGTATCCACGAATCAGTCTACGTGACACACTTGTATGAGTAAAGTGAGGGATAATAAGACGACTGTTAGCACAGACACAGGAAAAACATCTGAGAAACGTCACCAGCCGTGTGTCATACACACTCTCACAAGGTGGGTATTGGGAGCACGTAACTCAATATGGGCTGTACATACCAACCGCAGCTAACACCCCACTCCGTGGTGAAGGCCGAAAGCTTTTCCTTTAAGATCATAAGACATTTGGGCTTCCCTGGTGGTCCAGTGGGTAAGGACACCGCCTTCCAGTGCAAGGGTGCCTGTTCAATCCCTGGCCTGGGAAGATCCCACGTGCCGTGGGCGGCTGGACCGATGTGTCCAATGACCGAGCCGGAGCTCTGGGTGACAGAGGCCACTGCGGTGGAGACCCACACAGGCCAAAGAACAAAGAAAATAAATAAATGAAAGACCAATAGAAGTCGCCAAAAAGAGAAAGAAGACATTTGTGCCCACTCCCTCACAGTTGCTCAATATATTCAGTCCATTCCTGGCAATCACACAAGAAAAGAAATAAAATACATGCCAATTAAAGGGAAGTTTATTGCTACTGCAGATGGCCTGACACTATACATAGAAAACCCTAGGCACCGAAAAACTATTGGAACTAACTGCTGAAAGATTGCAGGATACAAAATAATACATAGAAATAAGTTGCCTTTCTATATATGAGCAGTACAAGATCAGAATGAGAAATTTAAAAACAATCCCATTTACAATGGCATCAAAAAGAATAAAAAAAGAACCTGGGAATCAAGTCATCTATAGAAGTGGAAGACCTGTACCCCGACTTTCAAGAGAGAAACCAAAGACAACAAAAATATAAGGCAAGATATTCCACGCTCATGGATTCGAGGGATTAATCTTCTAAAGTGTGCCTACTTCCCAAGCACCGCACAAGCGTGCCTTCATGGTACCTGATCTAGTGCTGCTGTGCCACGCCACCCTTAGCAAGTGGGAAAAGGGGAAGGACGAGAGGTTCATTCATTTGCCCAGACTCAGACAGCTAGGAAGGGAGCAAGAGTGAGTGCTGGCAGGTGGGGCCGTGGGGGGTCATCATTTATTAATTTATTGAATAGTTACTTGCTGACCACCTATTTTGTGCCGGGCACTGTTCTACACTCTGGGACAACTGCAGTGACTAAAACATGCATGTCCTTTCCTTTCTGTACATTTGCAGTGGGGAGACAGAACTAGTATGGGTATTGGGAGCGTACCCATACCAACCGAGCTAACATCCACTCCGTGGTGAAGGCCAGCTTTTCCTTTAAGATCATAAGACATTTGGGCTTCCCTGGTGGTCCAGTGGGTAAGGACACCGCCTTCCAGTGCAAGGGTGCCTGTTCAATCCCTGGCCTGGGAAGATCCCACGTGCCGTGGGCGGCTGGACCGATGTGTCCAATGACCGAGCCGGAGCTCTGGGTGACAGAGGCCACTGCGGTGCGAGACCCACACAGGCCAAAGAACAAAGAAAATAAATAAATGAAAGACCAATAGAAGTCGCCAAAAAGAGAAAGAAGACATTTGTGCCCACTCCCTCACAGTTGCTCAATATATTCAGTCCATTCCTGGCAATCACACAAGAAAAGAAATAAAATACATGCCAATTAAAGGGAAGTTTATTGCTACTGCAGATGGCCTGACACTATACATAGAAAACCCTAGGCACCGAAAAACTATTGGAACTAACTGCTGAAAGATTGCAGGATACAAAAATAATACATAGAAATAAGTTGCCTTTCTATATATGAGCAGTACAAGATCAGAATGAGAAATTTAAAAACAATCCCATTTACAATGGCATCAAAAAGAATAAAAAAAGAACCTGGGAATCAAGTCATCTATAGAAGTGGAAGACCTGTACCCCGACTTTCAAGAGAGAAACCAAAGACAACAAAAATATAAGGCAAGATATTCCACGCTCATGGATTCGAGGGATTAATCTTCTAAAGTGTGCCTACTTCCCAAGCACCGCACAAGCGTGCCTTCATGGTACCTGATCTAGTGCTGCTGTGCCACGCCACCCTTAGCAAGTGGGAAAAGGGGAAGGACGAGAGGTTCATTCATTTGCCCAGACTCAGACAGCTAGGAAGGGAGCAAGAGTGAGTGCTGGCAGGTGGGGCCGTGGGGGGTCATCATTTATTAATTTATTGAATAGTTACTTGCTGACCACCTATTTTGTGCCGGGCACTGTTCTACACTCTGGGACAACTGCAGTGACTAAAACATGCATGTCCTTTCCTTTCTGTACATTTGCAGTGGGGAGACAGACAATAAACAAACAACTAAGCTCGTGCTAAGGCGCTGATGGCAGAAAGGACTAAAGAGCCCTTGATGAAGGTGAAAGAGGAGAGTGAAAAACTGGAACTCAACCTTCAAAAACCTAAGGTCATGGCATCCGGTCCCATCACTTCATGGGAAATAGACGGGGAAGAGACAGGGCTTCAGTGAGGTTGAGGGCAGATCCTGTGAGCCTTCAAGGATTACCTGGATGGGGGGAGGGCGTGGGGTTGTGAGGGAGTGACTGAGAATGTACCAGTAGGTGTATTTTAGATACAGGACCAAGCCATGAGCAGACTGATTGGAATGGGTGTGTGTGAGTGTGAAAAAGATAAGCAAGACCCACGGTTTTCCCAGTGTAACTGGAAGGATGAAGCTCTCTTTTCCTGATATGGGAAGACCAGGAAAATGAGGTACCTGAGGCTCCTGGCACCCGACCCAGGTCCTACCTTCTTTCCTCCTAACGTTTCCCCCTCCCTACAACTGCTACTCCTCCACCTTCTTCCTCCCAACCTCTCCTGGTTTCCTGCCCTCTCCCCTGCTCCATGCTCCTCCCTGTCCATTCTTCCCTGTCATCTCCCTCCCTCCTCCCCTGTTCTTTCTGATTCCTCTCCTCATCCTCCCTCTCCTCCCTCTGCTCCCCTCCACTCATCTCCCCTCCTGTCCTCTCCCCTCTGGGACTTTTCCCTCTTCCCACTGCCTCACCCTAGCTCCTCTGCACACCACTCCCTGCTCCTTCCCTCCCTCCACCCCACCCCCCCCCTCCTGTCCTCATTCTTCCTTCTCTCTCCATGAGACCGGCCGTACCAGTTGGTACCAGTGCTTCACTAGGCGGATGAGGCTCTTCAGCTTGGTTGGACGGTCCTTCAGGAAGGCTCGCTGCAGCTCCGTGAAGCAGGGGGAGAACTCGCCCTCTTTCCCCAGGGACTCGCACTCTTGGATGAGTCGGACATAGACTTTAGGGTCAGGTGCGTAGCCTCTGGTCAGCTGACCTGTTGGGGATGCACCCATAATTTTAAGGCGTCAGCTCATCTCTGAGGTTCTTCCAATCCCTCTGTGATGACAAGCTCACTGGCCATGGCGGGCAGTGGAGAGGTCAGCAGGCCAGAGCCAGGGGCCTGAGGCCCATCCCCAGTCCTGCCTCCTCCCGTCTCCACTGCCGTCACCCTGTCCAAGCCAGCACCGCCTCTCCCCTGAACTCAGCACAGGTGGCGGCAGCCCCCTTCCTGGGTCCTCCTCAGCCCAACCCCACCCACTTCCACAGAGGCCTTTACGCCTGATCTTTCTTCTTCTTGCTTCCCAGGAGCTCTGAATAAAATCCCGGTGCTCACAGTGGCCAGCAGGACGGTGTGACCTGTCTCCTGCCGCCCAGTCAGCTCACCTACTGCCTCGATCCCTTTGCCAGTTACCCCCCTTGCTATTTCACTTCCTTAAATATGCCAAGGGCATTCCTGCCTGTGCACCTGCTGTTTCCTCTTCCTGGAGTTCAAATTTGATTTCGTCTTATCCCCTGGGCCTCGGGTCAGAGGTCACATCCCTTGTCACCCTGTCTACAAAACTCCTGGGACTCCACTGCTCTCTTTCAGATCACCATATTGGATTTTTGTCACATCAAGTTTTCATTTCACTTCTGAGAGTGACAGATGTTCCTGCTCACAGACATGAAGAGAGAGTGTTGGGCTTCCCTGGTGGTCTAGTGGTAAAGAGTCCGCCTTGCAGTGCAAGGGGTATCAGTTCGATCCCTCGCCCAGGAGGATCCCACGTGCCACAAAGTGACAGGACCTGTGTGTCCAATTATGAGCCAGCATTTTGGGCGCATGCGCCCAGAGCTGGTGCTCTGTGACAACAGAGGCCACTGCGATGGGAGGCCCACACAGGTCGAAGAATAAAGATGAATGAAAATAAATAAATAAATAACAAGAACAGAGGCCAAAATAAAAAATAAAGGGGTAATTTTTAAAAAGAGAGAGTGTTAGCAGCCCTGACGTGGGACAGAGGCTGTGAGGACTTGGGGCTGGGAGCACTCACTCACCCAGGGCATCAAAGGCGGGAAGAACATCGAACTTCACCCACTCCTGGAGCTGGGGGACCTGAGCACGAAGCTGAGAGCACGGGATGCTCCCATTGCTGTTTCTGGACCTCAAACTTCACCTGAAATGTTTTCTCTTTGACAGGCTTCCAGCTGTCTCCTAATTTCCTCGATGAATTCTCCTCGGCGCCAAAGCTGTTCCTGAAAACTTGTGAGGTTGTTGAGGAAGACGACGAGGTCAGCATCTGACCGGCCCCTGAGGGTCGTGCCTTTGCCCGAGGAGCCGCCCTAGAACACGCCATGAGAATGAGAACGGACATTTCTCCGTGAGAAGAGCCTCCCTACATAAAATGCTCAGAACCCTCACTAACATTTGAAGTGCTAGCCACTGGTCTGCACGCATTACCAGCCTTCCCTCCTAGAACGCTCACCAGAACTCGGGGATCTAGCTACTGCCATTATCTGCTGCTGTTTTCCGGATGGGGAAACCGAGACTGAGTGAGATTATGTGTCAGCTCCGTCACACAGCTAGGAGCTGACAGAGATGCACTTCGCACCCTGGTTGTCTTCTTCCAGGGTCTGTGCTCTTTATGACCTTGTATGACGATCACTGTAAACGGGCCCAAGGCTTGCGTTACTTGACCAGCAAGCCCTATAAGGTGCTGGGGATTCTGAGGGAGAAAATGGAGGTTCAGAGAGATCAAGCGACCTGCCTAAGACTTCACAGCCAGCACGTGCTATCTGCTTTCAAAAGGAATACTCTTCACCAGCTCGTGACTCTGCAGAAATGGTGAGTCCCCAGCCTGGTCAAGGAGAGTGGACTGTAGATACTGCCCATCTCTGTAGTGGTCGTGACCAAGGTGGTTTATACACTTCACCGGGACATGTGTTAAAACTCACAGAGGAGGTCCTCACCCCAGAAGCTATTTTCACAAGCTGTGCTCATAGTTTTGTGTGAATAAATCAGAAGCCACCAGCCCTAAAGACGTCAACCTTTTCCTCTCTGTCTGTCTCCGTGGAAACGCCTGCTCACCCAGCCCCTTCTCCCAGCCAGGCCATCCGCACTCACCTTCACAACTTTGGACACCTGAACAGAGCGCCAGACGATCTGAAACACCTCTCCTTCAGGAAAGTGCAGATGATGTTGATGGCTTCCTTGACCTGCGTGCGGAATTTCTCATTTGGCAGGAGCTGATCTTCGATGAACTGGTCTAGACACTTGGCTGAGGTGTGGCTGAGTTTTGTCATGATGCTGGGGTTGGAGAGCCGGAGGAGGCAGAGCTGGCTGCCTAACCTTTTGAGCCTTGGTCTCTTCTGCTGCCTGGCTCTAGGAGGCTTTTAAGTTTCATTTCACTGCAGGGAGGAGTCTTGGCTGCTGCTGGTTTTTTCCTTGGGAGGGAGGACCTTTGGCAGGAGTCTTTGTCTCTCCTTTGTCTCTGAGCAAAGCAAAGGCTCCTTTGATCCTGTCAGGTCTCCAGCTTGTTCCTCCAGAATCCCAGAATTATTGCCTGCCTTTATGCTGGAGATCCATTTGGATCCCTTGAGCGAGGAAGATCCCGGAAAAGGGGAATCGATCCTGACTCCAGTATTGTTGCTGGAGAACTCCATGGACGTAGCAGAGCCTGGCAGGCTACAGTCCGTGGCGTCACAAAGCAGCCCACACGACTAACACTTGCACTTTCACAAGCAGCCGAGAACATCTGATCTTCAGAGTGTACTTGGAAAAGGCATTTTTAACCCCGGTTAGTGTTCCACCCAAGAGTAATCACAAGTAGAAAGACTAGATTGTTCTATAGCCTCTTACGGTCCTTGCAGTGGTACATGCATATTGCAAACAGAAACATAAAGTCCCTCCCGGATCTTAAACCTCCAAGACTATGATTATAACCTCTCCGGCACAGATCTTGTGAGATATTTTTCTACGTTAAGACACACACAATATCTCTCTCAACTGTTTTAATGGCAAGACTCCACGCGTTTCACTTGCTGATGAACAGACTTTATTTCCTAAGGTATTTTTAGGATGACAGACAAATTGCAAACGGTCCCCAGCTGTGCAGTTTGGACCCAAATGGAACCCGCATGCCTCAGTGTCCCAATCTGTAAAGAGGACTGTCGACTGAAAAATATGCACAACGTAAATGTAGAGAATTATGTGTTACTTGCTGGGAAGTTTTTAGGCCTTTAAGCCGAGGAGACAGCAACTCAAGAGACCTTCAGAGAACTGCTCTAAGTAGGGAGGGGAGCACCTAGGCTGTACAGAATTTTTTCAACAAAGGCCATGTAGTTTAAACCTCAATATTTTTTTTTTTTTTTTTTGTAAATTAAAGAAAACCAGATATTCCACCTTAAGGAATTTAGCCCTTTCTATGTGTGTGTGAAAGTCGCTGTTGTGTACAACATCTTGTGACCCCATGGATGAGCCATGGAAGTCTCCAGGTGAGAATCATAGAGTAGGGAAGTCCCTGGTGGTCCAGTGGCTAAGACTGGACGCTCACAATGCAGGGGGCCCGGGTTTGATCCCTCGTCAGGGAACTAGATCCCACATACTGCAGCTAGAGATTCTGTGTGCCATAACAAAGACTCAGTGCAGGGTGCAGAGAAAAGGAAACACTCCTGCATTGCTGGTGGGAATGTAAATTGATACAGCCTCTATGGAAGACAGTCTGGAGATTCCTTAAAAAACTAAAAATAGAAGCACCATATGACCCAGCAATCCCACTATTAGGCCTATATCCTGATGAAATCAAAAATGAAAGAGGCACCTGTACCCCAATGTTCATTGCAGCTCTCTATACAATAGCCAGAACATGGAAGCAACCTAGATGTCCATCAACAGAGCAAGGGATAAAGAAGCTCAGGTACATATATACGATGGAATACTACTCAGCTGTTAAAAGAAATGCAGAAGACTCAGTCATAATGAGGTGGCTGGAGCTAGAACCTATCATAAAAAGTGAAGTAAGTCAAAAAGAGAAAAACAAGTACAATATATTAACACATATATATGGAATCTAGTAGGATGGTCATGATAACACACGCAGTGAACTCATGGAAAAACAGAGAATAGACATATGAACATTGTGGGGAAGGAACAGTGGGTGGGAGGCATGGAGGGAGTAACATGGAAACCTATACTGTCATATGTGGAAAAGATAGCTATTGTCATGTGCTAAGGGAATAGGAGTGCTTACAATGGCTTGGAGCGATGGTCCAGAGGGGTGGGATGGGGGACCTGTAGGAGGGAACCAGGGATATGCATATGACTGATCTGGGAACATACATGTCGGTGAACAACAAAACTGTGTAAAACCTTTAAAATAAAGAATTAAAAAAAAAAAAAAAGACCCAGTGCAGCCAAATAAATAAATTACATGTTAAAAAAAAAACAAAGAATACTGGAGTGGGTTGCCATTTCCTTCTCCAGGGGATCTTCCTGACCCAGGCATTGAACCAGGGTCTCCTTCATGGCAGGCAGACTCTGTGGGAAGCTGGAGGAATCTGGGCTCACTGAAATCATTCCCTTCATATGCAGCTCAGCTCTCCGGGACCAGTGTCCTGCTTTCACATCCTGATCTTCGTTGCCTCAGACCCCACGGTAGGGAATGGCTACCGTTGGACGGCTGCTAGATGGCAGGTATACTTTCCTTCCTGAGTTCCTCAGGACTCACCAGCTACCATCGCTGGTGATGCTGACATCCTTGTTCACTAATAGGACAGGCCAAATTCCGTTTCTCAGGAAAACGTTTCTCTCTCACTCACGGAACCACCTCACAAGATTATCTGAAAGAAGAGACACAGAAGGGGATAGGAAAGGTATCAAAGCTCAGCAAACATAAAGCGAAATTCTGACTTGAAAAATCATTTGCTTGCTTGTTCGCTTCGCTCCTGTCTGACTGTGTGTGACTCTGTGGACTGTCGCCCGCCAGGCCCCTCTGTCCATGGGGTTCTCCAGGCAAGAGTACTGGAATGGGTTGCCACGCCCTCCTCCGGGGGATCTCTCCGGCCCAGGGATCCAGCCCAGGTGTCTTGCATCTGCCGCGTTGGCAGACGAGTTCTCTGCCCTGGCACCACCTCGGATCTTGAATTGACGAATGGTCTCCTGTTCCCACGTCACAGTGGCCACCAGGGCAGCTGTTTCTCTGGTGCCGGCTGTGAATCTGCTTCCGGAGGGTTGGGTCGATGGAGTGGTGGGGGAGTTCTTCTTTACCATCTGAGCTACCAGGGAACCCATTGTGGGGGAATTATTGAAAAAGCAATTTGCATGTGGCTGGGATTGAAGGGGTGGAACTCAGGGGCCCAGGAGTTCATGCTATTTCCTGTATGAGAAATTACACCAAGTTATGAAAACCCAGGGCTTCCCACGTGGCACTAGTGGTAAAGAACCTGCCTGCCAGTGCAGCAGATGTCAGGGACACAGGTGGGATCCCTGGGTTGGGAGGATCCCCTGGAGGAGGGCGTGGCAGCCCACTCCAGTATTCTCGCCTGGAGAAGCCCGTGGATGGAAGAGCCTGGAAGGCCACCGTCCATGGGGTCGCACAGAGTTGGACACAACGGAAGCCCGTGAGCATGTGAAAAACCAGACTCATCCCTGACATGCGTATTCTTTTGTTAAGAATTTTTTATCTGGGGTAATCTGTAGCAACATCCACCCTGGCCTGATTCTTAGCCATGTCGTCAAGGGACGCCTAGCTTCCTGTTATCCGAGCACTGTGGGGCAGGGCCTGCCAGGAGTGTCTGCCAGGCTGGAGAGACGGTATTCATAGACATGGTGGCGGTAGGATAACCATAATGGCAGGTGTGAACTGAGCACATCCTATGGAGCAGACCCGTGAAAGCACACCTCTCACACCCTCAACTACAGAGGATGGATCTATGCTGCCCAGTGGTCAGAAAGATAACGTTCACCCACGTTGCCATTAAATCACACAGGTAAGACCAGTAGGGGTTCCGTAAAAATGTTTGGTCCCCATATTATACCTACTGACCGTTTCCTGTTGCTTGCTTGGTGTAGTCAGGACTCCCCAGGAGAGATACGATGGTCCGCGCCACTCTTTAGGGACACCTCATTCTCTTCTCAGGGCTCGCAGACTGTGGGAGGCTTCTGCTCCGAAACACGGACACAACGAGAAAGAAGCCCAGATACAGGACAAAGGCGGAAACCTGGTGGGGCTGGGAGCCTGGAAGGCAGGTAGTGCAGCGCACCGCATCCCCTGGGGGGCTGGCCTCCCGAGCAGGACGCTGAGTGCCGGGGGCCACTCGGGGAACTCCACCCTCCTCTGGTTTCGTTTCTCCAGCAGGAAGTGGCCCTGAATGGGGACTGGCTCAGGGCGCTCAGGGATTTATGACTCCAGTGCTTCCATTTTCATAGGAGCATTTCCGTCATTCCTCACACACTTTCTCCTCTGTTTCTGAGTCTCCTGATTTTGTGCTTAAACCAGCAGCTTGGAACCGCAGCACTCTAGAGCTTTCTGCCACCAGGGTCTGCCAGCTCTGCCCCAAATATCAGAGCTCACTGACAAACACTTATCAAAACAAGTGTTGAAAGAAAATTGCTTTATTGTTCCTTGTGGCCATAGCAGCAGTACAAATGTACAGCAAACACAATAAAATCCCCAATTCAGCAAAGGATGAACCTCACTCATTATGCCATAATCCAACATACCCACTGAAAACATCCAGGTCTTCATGACACCCAGCCTTATAAAATGAAACTAAGGAATACCTACTAACTCAAATAACATAAAAAAGGCTACCTGGGAATAATACGACAAAACACATGGAAAAGAAATGCAGGGAAAAACTATAAAATGTAGCTGTAGAGTAATTAAAGACAAGAAACTTAATAGAAAGACGTTCCAAAATTGTAGTCTGGGATGCTCAGTGTGACATAGATGTCCTTCTCCCTGAACTAATGTATTCAAGTCTAATCAAATGCCACTCTATTGTGGGTGAAATTTCACAAGCCAAGGACAATAGTAACCGAAAAATAGAAAGAGCCAAGAGAAGACATTGGTTTGGATAGAACAGAGTTTTCTGTGAGACACTGAGAGTTAATACCAGGCGATAGCAATTAGTCAGGGTAGTAGTAAGTCAAGGACAGAAAAACAGACCACTGGCACACCACCAGCTCACACACAGATGACTCCGGACAGATGTCGGAGCTGGCTCTGCAGAACAGTGGGGAGGGACGGCCCCCTCCTAATGCTGCTGGACTACCTGGCCCACAGAGAAGAGTACTGCACCCCAACGCACACCTGTCGGCCTGTGTTTGATGGCACAGTCACAGGATCTTTGCCAAATCTATGTCGTGAGGCTTGCCCCTGTGTTTTCTTCTAGGAGTTTTACAGCTTCCAGACTTATGTTCAGGTCTTTCTCCATTCTGAGTTGATATTTGCGTATGTTGTAAGAAAAAGGTGTGACGTGACCCTTTTGCAGGTGAACGTCCAATTTTCCCAGCTTGGTCTGTGGAAGAGACTGCCCTTTCCTCACTGCATATTCTTGACCACCTGGCCAAAGAGCAGTTGACTGTGTGAGCCAAGCACTGGCAGGACAGCAAGAATAGACACGGGAACTAATCCCACTGAGAAGCTTTCGCACAGCAAGTGAAAAAAAACCCCAAGCACGTGAAAGGTAACCCATGAATGAGAATAGATACAGGTATAGCTGCATCACTTTGCTGTACATTCAAAGTAACACACACTGCAAATCAACTATGCTCCTATATGAAATAAAAATGAAAAAAATGTAACCTATGGAAAGGAGAAACTCTTTACAAATCATCAATACACAAGTACAAAGAGCAAGATGATGTTCCATTTCACTTAAGCAGTATTTCTAGCAGTTGTTATTTCAACACGCCATCGCTATCACGTCACATCAGGAATGAGAAGGTCCCACCGGCACGTTCCAGGGGCTCACTGGAGACCCATCCGAATGCCTACAGCATGGACACCTCTTCCAGTGGCTAGCCTCTTGTGCCAATATCTGCCACCCACGTGGCACTCCACCAGCCACATTTCCAGTGGGGTCAGCCGGGTCCAGAATCACAGGCCTGAAAAGCACCAGTTGGAGAGGTGGGTACGAGGGCTGTGTTGGCATGGCCTAGAGTTCCTAAGAGGGCAAAGTACCAACCTGGGCAGAGTGGGGCTGGGAGCAGCAGGTGGAGCCCAGGTGGGGACCCCTCCCTGGGGTGTGACCTAGGCGCCCTGCCCCGTGGTGGCCGTTGAACACGAGGAAAGGGCAGAAAGGGCATTTGGGCCCCGAGAGACCTGGTTGGTGTCTACCCTCTGCTCTCGACTAGGGGTGTGTCCTTGGGCAGGTCAGCTGAACCTCTGATCCTCAGTATCCTCATCTGCGAAATGGGCAGATTTGAAAATCCCTATCGCAAAGGATGCTGTATATGAGGATCTAGGCAAGCTTGAAATGCTCAGAACAGGAACGAAAATAAATAAGGGGTCCATATATGCCAGTTGTAGTATCCAAAACTCCACTGTTCTATCAGAGTGTTACTCTTACACAAGCTCTTACTTCCTAAGAGCAATTATCACTGTTGCTGTCACCTTTGTGGTAGAGTCGGATGTCAGCTATTTCACTCACTTGTTGTGAAGGGCTGAACAAGCTCTTACTTTTCCACACCTCGGTGGTCTGTACAATGGTCAGCACAGTGCCTGCTCCAGAGGGTTGCACGTTCTTATTTAAATGTATTATTTAAATCAGATGGTAGGCGTAAAGTGCCCAGTAGAGTGACTGAAAACAGATGTGGACCAATACATGTGGGACCCTCCCTCCTCCTCCATTCCCCAGGTACCACAGCTGTAATCAGGGCTTCATCTCTGTGGGGAGCTAAGCCATGTGAGGATAGAGTACCTGGGTTTTGCAAGTTGTCTTTTCAGGTATTGTCCAATAGTAGGTTCTTTAGAGTCATAATACTTTTCCCAGTAGATGCAGAGGTCCTGGTGCTTCAGAATTAATTCCAGAACAGTCTGAAATCCCTCAGCTGTGCTGAAGTCTGGTTCTGAGCTTCCTCGCTCCCAAGCATAGACAGTCAGCAGCTCCAGGGCATACTGAGGGGGCAGGTTAGTCCCACGTGTACTCTTACACTGAAAAGAGGGAACAAATTAGATACCTAAGGCTTCTTCAGCTTCAGCGTGAAGAAGAATTACTGCCTATCCTTCTCCAACTGTTCCCCAAAACTGAGGATGAACAGATGATTCCAAACTCATCCTGCTCATTTGTATCCAGACAAATACAGCACCAAAAAAGATACCAGTGGGCCTGACGACCGTCAATGTGAAAATCCTCCACTGAACACTAGCAGGGCAAATTCACCAGGATATGACGAGGTCACACAGCATCAGCAAGCTGGACATACTCCAGGGATGCTAGGCTGCTTCAGTATCCACGAATCAGTCTACGTGACACACTTGTATGAGTAAAGTGAGGGATAATAAGACGACTGTTAGCACAGACACAGGAAAAACATCTGAGAAACGTCACCAGCCGTGTGTCATACACACTCTCACAAGGTGGGTATTGGGAGAACGTAACTCAATATGGGCTGTATATACCAACCCGTAGCTAACATCCCACTCAGTGGTGAAGGCCGAAAGCTTTTCCCTTAAGATTATAAGACATTTGGGCTTCCCTGGTGGTCCAGTGGGTAAGGACACTGCCTTGCAGTGCAAGGGGTGCCTGTTCAATCCCTGGCGTGGGAAGATCCCACGTGCCGTGGAGCGGCTGGACCGATGTGTCCAATGACCGAGCCGGAGCTCTGGAGTGACAGAGGCCACTGCGGTGGGAGACCCACACAGGCCAAAGAAGAAAGAAAATAAATAAATGAAAGACCAATAGAAGTCGCCAAAAAAAGAGAAAGAAGACATTTTGTGCCCACTCCCCTCACAGTTGCTCAATATATTCAGTCCATTCCTGGCAATCACACAAGAAAAAGAAATAAAATACATGCCAATTAAAAAGGAAGTTTATTGCTACTCGCAGATGGCCTGACACTATACATAGAAAACCCTAGGCACCGAAAAACTATTGGAACTAACTGCTGGAAGACTGCAGGATACAAAAAGAATACATAGAAATAAGTTGCCTTTCTATATGTGAGTAGTACAAGATCAGAATGAGAAATTTAAAAACAATCCCATTTACAATGGCATCAAAAAGAATAAAAAAAGAACCTGGGAATCAAGTCATCTATAGAAGTGGAAGACCTGTACCCCGACTTTCAAGAGAGAAACCAAAGACAACAAAAATATAAGGCAAGATATTCCACGCTCATGGATTCGAGGGATTAATCTTCTAAAGTGTGCCTACTTCCCAAGCACCGCACAAGCGTGCCTTCATGGTACCTGATCTAGTGCTGCTGTGCCACGCCACCCTTAGCAAGTGGGAAAAGGGGAAGGACGAGAGGTTCATTCATTTGCCCAGACTCAGACAGCTAGGAAGGGAGCAAGAGTGAGTGCTGGCAGGTGGGGCCGTGGGGGGTCATCATTTATTAATTTATTGAATAGTTACTTGCTGACCACCTATTTTGTGCCGGGCACTGTTCTACACTCTGGGACAACTGCAGTGACTAAAACATGCATGTCCTTTCCTTTCTGTACATTTGCAGTGGGGAGACAGACAATAAACAAACAACTAAGCTCGTGCTAAGGCGCTGATGGCAGAAAGGACTAAAGAGCCCTTGATGAAGGTGAAAGAGGAGAGTGAAAAACTGGAACTCAACCTTCAAAAACCTAAGGTCATGGCATCCGGTCCCATCACTTCATGGGAAATAGACGGGGAAGAGACAGGGCTTCAGTGAGGTTGAGGGCAGATCCTGTGAGCCTTCAAGGATTACCTGGATGGGGGGAGGGCGTGGGGTTGTGAGGGAGTGACTGAGAATGTACCAGTAGGTGTATTTTAGATACAGGACCAAGCCATGAGCAGACTGATTGGAATGGGTGTGTGTGAGTGTGAAAAAGATAAGCAAGACCCACGGTTTTTCCCAGTGTAACTGGAAGGATGAAGCTCTCTTTTCCTGATATGGGAAGACCAGGAAAATGAGGTACCTGAGGCTCCTGGCACCCGACCCAGGTCCTACCTTCTTTCCTCCTAACGTTTCCCCCTCCCTACAACTGCTACTCCTCCACCTTCTTCCTCCCAACCTCTCCTGGTTTCCTGCCCTCTCCCCTGCTCCATGCTCCTCCCTGTCCATTCTTCCCTGTCATCTCCCTCCCTCCTCCCCTGTTCTTTCTGATTCCTCTCCTCATCCTCCCTCTCCTCCCTCTGCTCCCCTCCACTCATCTCCCCTCCTGTCCTCTCCCCTCTGGGACTTTTCCCTCTTCCCACTGCCTCACCCTAGCTCCTCTGCACACCACTCCCTGCTCCTTCCCTCCCTCCACCCCACCCCGCCCCCTCCTCTCCCTTCTCTCTCCATGAGACCAGCCATACCAGTCGGTACCAGTACTTTACTAGGCGGATGAGGTTCTTCAGCTTGGGAGGACGGTCCTTCAGGAAGGCTCGCTGCAGCTCCGTGAAGCAAGGGGAGAACTCGCCCTCTTTCCCCAGGGACTCACACTCTTGGATGAGTCGGACATAGACGTTAGGGTCAGGTGCGTAGCCTTTGGTCAACTGACCTGTTGGGGATGCACCCATAATTTTAAGGCGTCAGCTCATCTCTGAGGTTCTTCCAATCCCTCTGTGATGACAAGCTCGCTGGCCATGGTGGGCAGTGGAGAGGTCAGCAGGCCCAGAACCATGGGGCCTGAGGTCCATCCCCAGTCCTGCCTCCTCCCGTCTCCACTGCCGTCACCCTGTCCAAGCCAGCACCGTCTCTCACCTGAACTCAGCACAGGTGGCGGCAGCCCCCTTCCTGGGTCCTCCTCAGCCCAACCCCACCCACTTCCACAGAGGCCTTCACGCCTGATCTTTCTTCTTCTTGCTTCCCAGGAGCTCTGAATAAAATCCCTGGTGCTCACAGTGGCCAGCAGGACGGTGTGACCTGTCTCCTGCCACCCAGTCATCTCACCTCCTGCCTCGATCCCTTTGCCAGTTACCCTCCTTGCTATTTCACTTCCTTAAATATGCCAAGGGCATTCCTGCCTGTGCACCTGCTGTTTCCTCTTCCTGGAGCCCCTGGAGCCCATATTTGACTTCTTCTCATCTCCTGGGTCAGAGGTCACCTCCCTAATTGCCCTGTCTCTGACCCCACTGCTCTCTTTTGGATCACCATGTTTAGTTTCCATCACAGCAAGCTATCATTCCATTTCTGATGTTTATATTGCCAGGCTCCAGGAGAGAGCTTCCCTGTCTGTGTCATTTAAGGCCCTGGAACAGGGCCTTCTGCACCCAAGGTACACAGTGGACGCTGAGCCTCAGAGACGTTCTCGCTCCCTGTCCCTGTGATCCTGCAGACTGACTACAGATTCCAACCCTCAGCTTAGTTTGACAGGGTTGCTTCATGTTTTGCATAACATGAAATTAATAGTCTGAGTTAACATCAGGTCTCTGCTGCTTCATATGGGGGACGTTCACTTCAGTTCAGTTTAGTCGCTCAGTCGCGTCCGACTCTTTGCAGCCCCGTAGACTACAGCACGCCAGGCTTCCCTGTTCTTCACCATCTCCTGGAGTTTTCTCAAACTTGTATCCATTGACTTAGTGATGCCCTCCAGTTATCTTGTCCTCTCTCGTCCCCTTCTCCTTCTGCCTTCTATCTTTCCCAACATCAGGCTCTTTTCGAATGAGTTGTTTCTTTGCATCAGGTGGCAAAGAGTCAGACACGATGGAAGGACTAACACTTAGACTTATCTATTCTTATTTTATTGAAAAAATGTTGGTAGCTCAGTCATGTTCAACTCTTTGTGACCCCATGGACTGTAGTCTGTCAGGCGCCTCTGTCCGTGGGATTCCCCAGGCAAGAATACTGGAGTGAGCTGCCATTTCCTCCTCCAGAGAATCTTCCTGATCCTGGGATCGAACCTGGGTCTCCTGCACGGCCAGCACTGCCCCATGAGGGCTTCCCTACTGTAATGAAGTTTATTTACAATATTGTGTTAGTTTCAAATGTCTGCCAGTGCGATTCAGTTATAAATATATAAGATAGACTATATAATACTGAATACAGTTCCCTATGCTATTTAGTAAATCCTTACTCGTGGTCTGTTTTATGTGTAGCTGTGTGTATCTCTTGCTGTCTCATTTTTAGTCAGGTAGGACTCACATACTTTTCCATAAGAAGAACTAGTCAAGCTGGCAGGTGTTCTGTAAGGAACACCTTACCCTGAAACTGTACCAATTTGATGTTTAATATCACCATGATGGCTAAGTATGACCTGAATTATCTTGCCCCAAGACAGATTCTAAGATCTCCTCCCCATGTTGAAGGGATGCTTTAATAGACTCTTGAACTGAGGGAGATTTCTACTCAAAAACATGAAAAAAGAAAAAAAAAAAGAGGAAGAAGCCCTGACACAGGACAGAGGCTGTGAGGACTTGGGGCTGGGAGTACTCACTCACCCAGGGCATCAAAGGCAGGCAGGACATCGAACTTTACCCCCTGGCGGAGCGCAGGGTATCTCAGTGCAAAGCTGAGAGCACGGCGCCTCCTCCATTGCCGCTTGTGGATCTGAAACTTCACTTCAAATCTTTTCTCTCTTTGACAGGCTTCCAGCTGTCTCCTAATTTCCTCGATGAATTCTCCTCGGCGCCAAAGCTGTTCCTGAAAACTTGTGAGGTTGTTGAGGAAGACGACTAGGTCAGCATCTGACCGGCCCCTGAGGGTCGTGCCTTTGCCCGAGGAGCCGCCCTAGAACACGCCATGAGAATGAGAACGGACATTTCTCCGTGAGAAGAGCCTCCCTACATAAAATGCCCAGAACCCTCACTAACATTTGAAGTGCTAGCCACTGGTCTGCATGCATTACCAGCCTTCACTCCTAGAATGCTCACCAGAACTCAGGGATCTAGTTACTGTCATTATCTGCTGCTGTTTTCCGGATGGGGAAACCGAGACTGAGTGAGATTATGTGTCAGCCCCGTCACACAGCTAGGAGCTGACAGAGATGCACTTCGCACCCTGGTTGTCTTCTTCCAGGGTCTGTGCTCTTTATGACCTTGTATGACGAACATTGTAAATGGGCCCAAGGCTTGCGTTACTTGACCAGCAAGCCCTATAAGGTGCTGGGGATTCTGAGGGAGAAAATGGAGGTTCAGAGAGATCAAGCGACCTGCCTAAGACTTCACAGCCAGCACGTGCTATCTGCTTTCAAAAGGAATACTCTTCACCAGCTCGTGACTCTGCAGAAATGGTGAGTCCCCAGCCTGGTCAAGGAGAGTGGACTGTAGATACTGCCCATCTCTGTAGTGGTCGTGACCAAGGTGGTTTATACACTTCACCGGGGCATGTGTTAAAAACTCACAGAGGGAGGTCCTCACCCCAGAAGCTATTTTCACAAGCTGTGCTCATAGTTTTGTGTGGATAAATCAGAAGCCACCAGCCCTAAAGATGTCAACCTTTTCCTCTCTATCTGTCTCTGTGGAAACGCCTGCTCACCCAGCCCCCTTCTCCCAGCCAGGCCGTCCCACACTCACCTTCACAATTTTGGACACCCGAACACGGTGGGCATGCTCTTGGAAACACCTCTCCTTCAGGAAAGTGCAGATGATGTTGATGGCTCCCTTGATCTGCGTGCAGGACTCCTTGTTTGGCAGGAGGTAGTCTTCAATGAACGTGTCCAGTTGGTCAGCTGTGTTTTTTCTGAGTTTCTTCATGATACTCACACAGTGGCAGGAGCGGGAGAGCCAGTGGAGGGAGGCAGAGCTGATTGTCTAAATCTGTTAGCTTCTGTTTCTTCTGCTGCCTGAGTTTCATTTCCTTGAAAAGGCGGAGCCTTACCTGGAGTCTGGGCTATCACTGGTTTCCTTTCTTGAACAGGGAGGAGCCATACCCTTGTTCTTTGAAGAAACTATTGTTCGTTGAAGAATCAAGCGCTCCTCTGACCCTGACCTTTGTCTCCCAGCTCTTTCCTTTGCTTTCTGAGACTTTCTTAACCAGTCCCCTAGACAGCAGTCTACAACCTTTTTGGCACCACGGACTGGTTTCTTGGAAGAATTTTTTTGTTTTTTTCCATGGATGGGGTCAGCGGTTCAGGCAGTAAGGCAAGCCATGGGGAGCCAAAATGAAGCCTTGCTTGCTTGCCAGCTGTGCTGCCCGGTTGGGATCCCTGCCCTAGAGCATCAGGCCTTTCTTCAGACTATTCTAAAAATGTTGCTTTTCCATCCAGGTTGGTACCTCACCCAAGAGAAATCATAAGTAAAAACATTTTGGGGAGACGTGGTTTCCTTCGTTCTTTTTGGTTTCCTACCAAATTGTTTCATAGTCTCCTGTGATCTTTACCGGCTTCCCTGGTGGCTCAGGTGGTAAAGAATCCGCCTGCACTGCAGAAGCCCAGGGTTCCGTCCCCGGGTTAGGAAGATCCCCTGGAGAAGGGAATGGTTACATACTACAGTATTCTTGCCTGGGAAGTCCATGTGATCTTTTTTTTAAATTTTTTTTTAATTGGCCTCTTTTATTGATTTCTTATTTATTTTCATCCATTTTTATTCTTTGGTCTGTGTGGGCCTCGCATTGCAGTGCTCTCTCTGGTTGCTTAGCACCGGCTATGGGCGCATGCACTCCAGAGGGCTGGCTCATAACTGGACACAGTTGTCCAGCCATTCTGGGGCGCTCGGCATCTTCCCCGGCCAAGGATCGAACCGGTGTCCCTTGCACTGCAAGGTGTACCCACTGGACCACCAGGGAAGCCCTCCTCCACATGTGATCTTTACAGCACTACCTGCATATTTCAAAAAGAAAAATGCCAGGAAAATAGAGGTGCCTAAGGACCATCTAGGATCCTAAATCTCAAAGACTACATCTATAAATGTTTCCGTGTAGATCTTTTCAGATATTTTTTCTAGGTTAATGGGCACACATATACACATAAACTTACCATGTGTCTCTTTTTTCTAAATGACATCCTGTACTTTCCCCCCTTGTGATCAACAGACTTTATTTCCTGAAGAATTTTTGGGTTTACAGAAAAATTGAGTAGAATTAGAGTTCACTTTTGTCCCCATAGCTTCCCCTATTTTCAGCTTCGGTGTGGTACATGAGTCACATGATGAACTGATACTGATTTGTTATTATTAGACAAAGTTCAAAGTTTACTCTAGGGCTCACTCTGTGCATTTTATGAGTTTGCCAAATCTTTTCTTTTTTTTTTTAAAAGATTTATTTATTTATTTATTTTGGGCAGGGGTCGGGTTGGGGAGGAAGGGGAGCGGGCGGGCCACCTCCATTGGTCTTCCATTTCTCCATTTTCATCCGTCTTTGTTCTTTGGCCCATGTGGGCCTCCCATCGCAGTGGCCTCTGTCGTTGCAGAGCGCCGGCTCTGGGCGCATGCGCTCCAGAGCTCTGGCTCGGCGATTGGACACAACAGTCCAGCTGCTCCGTGGCACGTGGGATCTTCCCAGGCCAGGGATTGAACTGGCGCCCCTTGCACTGCGAGGCAGTGTCCTTACCCACTGGACCACCAGGGGAAGCCCATGAGTTTGCCAAATCTTAATGTCTTGTCTCCACCAGGTACGAAATCACCACAGAATGATCTCACCTCCTGCTCGAACAACTCCTCTCTCTCTTAGTTTAGATACTTCTTCTCTTCTAATATGTGCATTCCGTGCTGAAAATTTCCCTCTAAGCACTGCCTTTCACTACATCTCAAGATTTTAATTGACTGGTTCTTTTCCTTGAGTGCAAAACATGTTTTCCATGTCTCTTGAGACTTTGGGACCCATGTGTTAGTTAATCGCCAAAGATGTTGAAATTCTCCAAGTAGCTTTCTTTTCTTGATTTCTTGTTTAATTCCCGTGTGATACAGAGCATGCTTTGTATGCTGCTATCTATGCTTTTTAACTTGTTAAGGTGCGTTCTATGGCCTTGATGGGGGTCTATCTAGGTAAGTGTCCCACGTGAACTTGAGAAGGTGTATTCTGCTGTTGGGTGAAGTCATCTGTGCATCCCAATTCACTATCTTTCTGAACCATCCTTGTCTTAACCAGCTCATGAATTAATTAACACTGCCCACTCCTTTTGCGTAACATACTGACTTATGCCTAAGGCATTTGGGACCATAAAGGGGATGGGCATCCATCCACAGGGTCCCCTGTGTGACCCTCTATACATACATTTGGAGTGTATGTTTATCAAATTTTCTGTTTACTCCCAAATGACTTTGAGGCAATCATACTTACAAATGAACTATTGTGACAAAATATATGTAAAGAAGCCCTAACATTAGTGCAAAAGAGCTCTGTTCTTAGAAAATGAGCACGGAATTCTTTGTTCTCTGAAACACTACATAGAATTAGGTATGAGTCAGACAACTGTGAAAGAACTGAGGGCATAACTGGAGAAATCCAGAATCAGCTCCTCATGCTTCTGCAAGTGACTTTTCGTTCTTGTTCTCTTCAAAGAAGCAGGAGCAGGAAACCACAGATAGCTCATTCTTGTGTGTTTTACGTGAGACAGATAACATAGGACTTCAGTCAGGGGTTCTGCCCTCTGTGAGAAGGTCCTGGTCTTCTTTGAACGGCTGGGAAAGAAGGCACTTTTGTGCACCCAGGGGACCAAATCTTAATGTCTTGTCTCCACCAGGTACGAAATCACCACAGAATGATCTCACCTCCTGCTCGAACAACTCCTCTCTCTCTTAGTTTAGATACTTCTTCTCTTCTAATATGTGCATTCCGTGCTGAAAATTTCCCTCTAAGCACTGCCTTTCACTACATCTCAAGATTTTAATTGACTGGTTCTTTTCCTTGAGTGCAAAACATGTTTTCCATGTCTCTTGAGACTTTGGGACCCATGTGTTAGTTAATCGCCAAAGATGTTGAAATTCTCCAAGTAGCTTTCTTTTCTTGATTTCTTGTTTAATTCCGTGTGATACAGAGCATGCTTTGTATGCTGCTATCTATGCTTTTTAACTTGTTAAGGTGCGTTCTATGGCCTTGATGGGGGTCTATCTAGGTAAGTGTCCCACGTGAACTTGAGAAGGTGTATTCTGCTGTTGGGTGAAGTCATCTGTGCATCCCAATTCACTATCTTTCTGAACCATCCTTGTCTTAACCAGCTCATGAATTAATTAACACTGCCCACTCCTTTTGCGTAACATACTGACTTATGCCTAAGGCATTTGGGACCATAAAGGGGATGGGCATCCATCCACAGGGTCCCCTGTGTGACCCTCTATACATACATTTGGAGTGTATGTTTATCAAATTTTCTGTTTACTCCCAAATGACTTTGAGGCAATCATACTTACAAATGAACTATTGTGACAAAATATATGTAAAGAAGCCCTAACATTAGTGCAAAAGAGCTCTGTTCTTAGAAAATGAGCACGGAATTCTTTGTTCTCTGAAACACTACATAGAATTAGGTATGAGTCAGACAACTGTGAAAGAACTGAGGGCATAACTGGAGAAATCCAGAATCAGCTCCTCATGCTTCTGCAAGTGACTTTTCGTTCTTGTTCTCTTCAAAGAAGCAGGAGCAGGAAACCACAGATAGCTCATTCTTGTGTGTTTTACGTGAGACAGATAACATAGGACTTCAGTCAGGGGTTCTGCCCTCTGTGAGAAGGTCCTGGTCTTCTTTGAACGGCTGGGAAAGAAGGCACTTTTGTGCACCCCGGGGACCAAGTGAGAGGATTGTGACACTCTGACATCCTGCCTACAGAGATGAGAGCCCCAGGAGGGAGAGACGTGCTCAAGCTCACGAAGCCAATTTGGGTCAGGGCCAAGCAAAGTACACGTCTTATGTGTATGGACTGCAATTTCTGTTTCTATGATGCTTGGATTATTAATTAACCTGGCAAGTCTGACTGCACTGAGGTGGGGCCAGCCCAGGGGGTGTCAGAGCACTGGGTGCTTAATCCACTTGGCTTTGTGCCCAGCTAGCATACCTTTCACCAGGAACTACCTGTCTCTTGACCTTCACCTGTGTCAGGCCCAAAGGGAGACCAGACCTTAACAACTTGGTCTTACCTATTTGAGGGCTTTATTATCATCTCCACTTTCCAGATGAGGAAACTGAGACCCAGAGAATTTAGGTTCCACAGCTAGGAAGTGACCATCAGAATCTGAATGTTGCACTTGAGAGGATTAAAAAGCGGGTTCACTTTTCTGGTCAGGTGATTTCTAGCACACCACATTCTATCTTATGAGATGTTTGGTTTCAGTGGGGGAAAAAGAAAATTAGCCAAGTTAGGTGTACTGATATTTATGAAATCCTTCCTCATTTCTATTCATCTCAGCCCGTTAAGGTTGTCCCCATGCCTGGGTAAGCAGATAAATCATTTTAGAGGTGGAAACTAGGCTTCTGTTCAGGTGGCCGTGACTGGCCGGTGGTGGCTGCCAGGTGTAGATGGCTGTGTTGAGGAGGACGCAGATGAAGCTAGTGGGGGTTCTGTGGGAGAGGCCATATTGATGAGTGATGCACCAAGAGCACAGAAAGACAGTGGTAACTAGGAGCCCTGCCACCCCTGAGAGGCCTGTGAAGCCCTAACTGATACCTCTCGCCACCTAGTGGCAGCTGACTGAATCGCAGGCAAAATGATGGACTTTTAGGGCAGAGGTTTTGTAGCTTAGCTGGTAAAGAATCTACCTGCAATGCAAGAGACCCCGGTTGGTTCCTGGGTCTAGAAGATCCCCTGGAGAAGGGATAGGCTGATCATTCCAGTATTCGTAGGCTTCCATGGTGGCTTAGATGGTAAAAAATCCGCCTGCAATGAGGGAGACCTGGGTTTGATCCTTGGGAAGATCCCCTGGAGAAGGGAAAGGGTACCCACTCTAGTATTGTTCCCTGGAAAATTCCATGGCTTGTCTATGGGTCACAAAGAGTTGGACACGACTGAGCCACTTCCACTTTTTGCAAAGTCATGATGGAGGTGGGAAGCCCAAGCTATCAACTGGGAAATGTTTTCAAATACACCTCTGGTCCCCAGGGTATAGCAGAATCTGAAGGGCCAGGAAAGCATGGGTAGTTAAAAAAAAAATCTCTCTGGGTGGTTCCAATATACCAGTTTCTGTCCCCAACACTGAGAACCACCCTTTTGGCGGTAAGAAAAGGAAGCTGCCTCAAACTTGGCACGGATGAGGAGCTTTCACGGATGGAACTGTCAGCTCCTTCTGAGAGGTAATCGACCTTCCTGATGCATTGCTTTAGCACTTATGGTATAAGCTGACAATCTCACTTATAGTGCATTTAAGAATTCTTCTGGAAAGTTAGTTACTTACTAGCTCACGTTCAGGATGGTTGAGTATCTCAAGTGAGGGGTCATCTCTGAAAAGTCTCATCGCAGGATGGAAAGTGCTAGAATACAAAGGAGGTGTTTGGTGAGCTGCCTGCTTAGAACTGGTGCATTAAGAGCAGTGCCCCATGCCTGGGTAAGATTTTTGGTGGAAACTAGGCTTCTGTTCAGGTGGCCGTGACTGGCCGGTGGTGGCTGCCAGGTGTAGATGGCTGTGTTGAGGAGGACGCAGATGAAGCTAGTGGGGGTTCTGTGGGAGAGGCCATATTGATGAGTGATGCACCAAGAGCACAGAAAGACAGTGGTAACTAGGAGCCCTGCCACCCCTGAGAGGCCTGTGAAGCCCTAACTGATACCTCTCGCCACCTAGTGGCAGCTGACTGAATCGCAGGCAAAATGATGGACTTTTAGGGCAGAGGTTTTGTAGCTTAGCTGGTAAAGAATCTACCTGCAATGCAAGAGACCCCGGTTGGTTCCTGGGTCTAGAAGATCCCCTGGAGAAGGGATAGGCTGATCATTCCAGTATTCGTAGGCTTCCATGGTGGCTTAGATGGTAAAAAATCCGCCTGCAATGAGGGAGACCTGGGTTTGATCCTTGGGAAGATCCCCTGGAGAAGGGAAAGGGTACCCACTCTAGTATTGTTCCCTGGAAAATTCCATGGCTTGTCTATGGGTCACAAAGAGTTGGACACGACTGAGCCACTTCCACTTTTTGCAAAGTCATGATGGAGGTGGGAAGCCCAAGCTATCAACTGGGAAATGTTTTCAAATACACCTCTGGTCCCCAGGGTATAGCAGAATCTGAAGGGCCAGGAAAGCATGGGTAGTTAAAAAAAAAATCTCTCTGGGTGGTTCCAATATACCAGTTTCTGTCCCCAACACTGAGAACCACCCTTTTGGCGGTAAGAAAAGGAAGCTGCCTCAAACTTGGCACGGATGAGGAGCTTTCACGGATGGAACTGTCAGCTCCTTCTGAGAGGTAATCGACCTTCCTGATGCATTGCTTTAGCACTTATGGTATAAGCTGACAATCTCACTTATAGTGCATTTAAGAATTCTTCTGGAAAGTTAGTTACTTACTAGCTCACGTTCAGGATGGTTGAGTATCTCAAGTGAGGGGTCATCTCTGAAAAGTCTCATCGCAGGATGGAAAGTGCTAGAATACAAAGGAGGTGTTTGGTGAGCTGCCTGCTTAGAACTGGTGCATTAAGAGCAGTGCCCAGGGGGTCCAACGATCTAGCTCATTTCCTGGCTTGGCAGCCATGAGACATTCGTGTACCATTCTCTTCTCTAGACTTTGGGTTATTCATCTGTCAAAACAGTGAGTTGATTGAACTAGACTCTGGCTCAATTCTATAGTCCCTTTCAGCCTTGACATTACCTGATTCCACGACCACCAGGCGCTTTTCCCCCAAGGTTGGGCTAGGCAGGAGAAGAGGAGAATGCCCCCTTCTTATCAAGTGGACCCCAGCCAAAAGCCCTCTTCCAGGAGGGCGTGAGGTCAGCCATGCTGGCTGCAGCCCACCTTTCCAAGAAGAAACCTACCAGAAAGCACACTTCACAGGCACAGGGACCCCGTCTGCCTTCTCACCGCTGTAACTGCAGTGGCTGGAACCCAGTAGTAGCTCATTAAATACTGACTGTTCGAGGAGCATCATACATATTGGCGGGGAGAAAGCTTCCAGAAACCAGAGAGGAAAAACACCCAGGCCACCAGTTTTCCTGGATATTCCTACTTTATTTTTGGCTACATCATCACAGAGAAAGGCGATGGGTGGTTTTGCATGCACCAGAGGGCGTGTGTGTGTGTGTATGTGTGCGTGTTCTAGGCAGGGAGGTGCTTACATCTGTCAGGGAGACAGTGCGCCTGGACCGAGGCACTGTGAGCTAGCCGCATGCTGAGTCCAGCGCCAATACCAGCGTTAGGCCTGGGCAACACAGCCAGCATGCTTTCTCCTAAGGGCAAACTGTGAGGTGGGCTGAGAGTGGGCACCAAGAGGGCCACTGGGGAGCAAGAGGGTCAGCCAGGAAGATGGCAGCCAGGAAGCTGTTGGCCATCGTGGAGAAGGCAAAGTGCCTAGTGTCTAGAAAATGGTTATTCAAGGCAAGAAATCGATGACTGGCACGGATGAGGAGCTTTCACGGATGGAACTGTCAGCTCCTTCTGAGAGGTAATCGACCTTCCTGATGCATTGCTTTAGCACTTATGGTATAAGCTGACAATCTCACTTATAGTGCATTTAAGAATTCTTCTGGAAAGTTAGTTACTTACTAGCTCACGTTCAGGATGGTTGAGTATCTCAAGTGAGGGGTCATCTCTGAAAAGTCTCATCGCAGGATGGAAAGTGCTAGAATACAAAGGAGGTGTTTGGTGAGCTGCCTGCTTAGAACTGGTGCATTAAGAGCAGTGCCCAGGGGGTCCAACGATCTAGCTCATTTCCTGGCTTGGCAGCCATGAGACATTCGTGTACCATTCTCTTCTCTAGACTTTGGGTTATTCATCTGTCAAAACAGTGAGTTGATTGAACTAGACTCTGGCTCAATTCTATAGTCCCTTTCAGCCTTGACATTACCTGATTCCACGACCACCAGGCGCTTTTCCCCCAAGGTTGGGCTAGGCAGGAGAAGAGGAGAATGCCCCCTTCTTATCAAGTGGACCCCAGCCAAAAGCCCTCTTCCAGGAGGGCGTGAGGTCAGCCATGCTGGCTGCAGCCCACCTTTCCAAGAAGAAACCTACCAGAAAGCACACTTCACAGGCACAGGGACCCCGTCTGCCTTCTCACCGCTGTAACTGCAGTGGCTGGAACCCAGTAGTAGCTCATTAAATACTGACTGTTCGAGGAGCATCATACATATTGGCGGGGAGAGAAAGCTTCCAGAAACCAGAGAGGAAAAACACCCAGGCCACCAGTTTTCCTGGATATTCCTACTTTATTTTTGGCTACATCATCACAGAGAAAGGCGATGGGTGGTTTTGCATGCACCAGAGGGCGTGTGTGTGTGTGTATGTGTGCGTGTTCTAGGCAGGGAGGTGCTTACATCTGTCAGGGAGACAGTGCGCCTGGACCGAGGCACTGTGAGCTAGCCGCATGCTGAGTCCAGCGCCAATACCAGCGTTAGGCCTGGGCAACACAGCCAGCATGCTTTCTCCTAAGGGCAAACTGTGAGGTGGGCTGAGAGTGGGCACCAAGAGGGCCACTGGGGAGCAAGAGGGTCAGCCAGGAAGATGGCAGCCAGGAAGCTGTTGGCCATCGTGGAGAAGGCAAAGTGCCTAGTGTCTAGAAAATGGTTATTCAAGGCAAGAAATCGATGACTTCCAATGATGTGTCAAGGGAGCTGGGGTGTAGGGCCCTGAAATGGAAGGTTAACAGAGGTTGTGTGTCTGGAGACAGTGAGAGTTTGATTGTCCATCTGGTTACTTCTATAGATAATGGTGGGGCTGGAGAGGGGTGGGGTGACTTTCACAGGGGAAGACTTACTGGAAACGGGGGAAAATCAAGCCTTTTTTGGCAGGGCACTGAAGATGACCTGACCCTGAACCTTATAACTGTCCTCGTTGCATTTTCCTCCTTTAAAACAATGTCTTAAAAATTTTCAGAAAGACCGAACAACCCATGTTGGAACAAAAAGCCTTTGGTGTCAGGATCTGCCCCTCTCTAATGTTTTATATACATGATGGCGTTTTACTCTCCCAACATGATGAACAGGGTGCAAGAGACAGACCAAGAAAGACAGAGAGACCAGAGGCAATTCCGAGTGAGAGACAGGATACAAGAGAGTCCAGGGCAGGGGTGAGGGGTCATTTGCTCATTTAACTAAGATCAAAGGAAGGAGAAAGGCTGGGGGCTTCTATGGTGAAGCCCCCTGGAAACCAGGGCTCTGGTCTGAACATCTGGTGTGCCCACTTGGGAAGGCCAGGGCTGAGAAAGCCCCTCTATGCAGAGCATCTATGCAGCTTGCGGGATGCTGCCACGCACCCAGGGCGGTGCTAGCGAACGGCCCAAGGCCCAGGCACACTCGGCTCTGCTAAGGGGAGACATGGTTACAGAAGCACAGACCTACGTGGAAGTTTAGGATTTTGCCGGTTTCTCCGCATTTGCTGGTCAGGCTGGTGAGAGGAGGCAAGGAGGTGAGCCTGTGTTAAGACATACGTTTTTGCTTTTGCTATTTTAAACCCTCAGAGAGGTGGAAAGAAGAAGGGGTGAGAGATGGGAGCAGAAAGAAGGGATGAGGGGACGAGGAAGGGAGAGGTGACCGTGGCGTCGGACGAGGGGAAGGGAAGGAGGAGGGGGGTGAGGGGTGGTACAGAATGGGAGCTAGTTTCTGCTAGGAAGCAAACAGGGAACATCCTGAAAGAAGGGGGCTACCCAGTCCCTTGTGGGTATTCTGCATGGTCATTTCTTGATGCATCTGGAGCTGGGAGGGTGTGTTCTCAGTCCCTGGGGAGTTTAAACACAGGGGTCAGTTTTGGGGCAACTGACTGGATGACGGGAAGAGGTGGAGGCAGCTGGGATGCTTTATTCCTGCCCCAGCGCTCGTCCTCATGACCTTGTCTGGCTCTGCTGACAACTGAGGGTGCAGGTGGATGGAGGCTATGTGCATCCAAGGCCAGGAGAGTCCAAAACCAGTCCTAAATGATGAAAAGCCTCTGTAATTCACCTTGGCTGAGAGTTGTTGAATGAACAACTTCCTTATGAAGATCTCCCCATCCCTACGGCTCCATCCTGGAGGGATCAGAGAGGGGAAGCGTCCAGAGCCCGTGCTGAAACATCGCAGAGAGGTGAGGTTTTTGGTGGCAATGTCCGAGGTGCAGGGGAGACCTCAAAGGCAGGCCCCAAGAGGGATGGGTGGGGGAGGCATTGAGACGAGAGATAAGAATGCAACAGGCAGCTGGGGCAGGCTGGGGGGCGGTGAGGGGAAACAGGGTGGGGCATGGAGTCAGGGACCTGGGTGCCATCCTAATCGCTCGACACATGGTTCTCATTCTGTAGCTGATGCCAGCGTTCAATCTTCTTGTCCTTGTTTTTCAGGCACTCGTACCAGTGTTTTAAGCGCTCTCCTTTGGCTGAGATCCCCAGCTGGCAACCTCCTGGAGGATGAGAGGTGAAGAAAGGGGCAGGTGGTCAGAATAGAGGGACACATGGGACTCTCATTCTGGACCCAAATGTCTAGTTGGGAGAAAGCCTGCCAGCAAGCAGTGACCCCCTCCAGCTCCTTAGGATCCATCCTTGCTCTTGGAGGTTTTGGTTGTGATATTATTGCTACTGGTGTTATCCAGCTGTGCTGTGCTCACCTTAGTTGCTCAGGTGTGTCCAGTGCTTTGCGACCCCACAGACTGTAGCCCATTAGGCTCCTCTGTCCATGAGGATTCTCCAGGCAAGAATAATAAGAGTGGGTTGCCATGTTCTCCTCCAGGGGATCTTCCCAACCCAGGCATCGAACCAGAGTCTCCTGAATTGCAGGCGGATTCTTTACCAGCTGAGCCACCAGGGAATCCCGTTCTCTGTCTACAGACTATCTATTCAAGAACCTGCCGTGGCTCCCTACTGTGGCATCAGGTCAGAATCTATTTTTCAAGACCTTCTTTGGTTTTTTAAAAGTCTTCATTGAATACCTTACAATATTGCTTCTGTTTTATGTTTTGTTTTTTGGCCCCAAGGCATGTATCCCACATGCCTTAGCTCCCCAACCAGCAGTGGAACCTGCACCCCCTGCAATGGGAGGTGAAGTCCTAATCACTGGACCACCAGTGAAGTCCCTAAAGACCGTCTTTAAATCACCACTCTTCCCACTGAAATTCCCTCTCACTACTTCTGGACACTCATCACCCATTTCCCAAAGGTCAGTTTTATCCTGCCTGCAGACCCTTTCTTGGGCTGTATCTATTGTCTGGAATTCCCTCCCTGCTCCACAGGTAATGATGGTGCTTTCTCAGTATTTGGGCACAGCAGAACCTTCATCCTGGACTGGCAAATAGATTAAGGAGACTTCCTTGTGCACCTAGTTTCTGCAGAGGCCACCCACTCCTCTCTACTGTAATGATTCACCCCACTGGAGGTGATCTGCTCAGCAAATAACCAATTGTGATCCAATCGTCCCAACTCTGTAACCCAAATAAGATCCCAATGAGGACCGTGGGTTCCCACTTAGCACTTGGACATAGTAATTGCTAGCATAAAGCAAGGTCCTCAACCCTCTGCATTCCTGGGTAAGGCTCTCCTCTCCTGGGATAGAGGGATAGAGGATAGGTTTTCCCTGGGAGCTGGGAGCACTCACCGATGTAATCATTGGACTTGCCGATGTCATAGTCCCAGACTGAGATGTCCAGTGACTTCTTTGCCAGGTCACTGTGTTTGATGTCATAGAAGAATTCCTAGATGCAACAGAGGAAGACATGTGAGTGACACGGTTCTCTGCGTCTTCAGCATCTGGAGCTAAGAGACTGAGTCCTAAGGGCGCATAGACCAAGGGAGGATTCTCCAGGCAAGAATAATAAGAGTGGGTTGCCATGTTCTCCTCCAGGGGATCTTCCCAACCCAGGCATCGAACCAGAGTCTCCTGAATTGCAGGCGGATTCTTTACCAGCTGAGCCACCAGGGAATCCCGTTCTCTGTCTACAGACTATCTATTCAAGAACCTGCCGTGGCTCCCTACTGTGGCATCAGGTCAGAATCTATTTTTCAAGACCTTCTTTGGTTTTTTAAAAGTCTTCATTGAATACCTTACAATATTGCTTCTGTTTTATGTTTTGTTTTTTGGCCCCAAGGCATGTATCCCACATGCCTTAGCTCCCCAACCAGCAGTGGAACCTGCACCCCCTGCAATGGGAGGTGAAGTCCTAATCACTGGACCACCAGTGAAGTCCCTAAAGACCGTCTTTAAATCACCACTCTTCCCACTGAAATTCCCTCTCACTACTTCTGGACACTCATCACCCATTTCCCAAAGGTCAGTTTTATCCTGCCTGCAGACCCTTTCTTGGGCTGTATCTATTGTCTGGAATTCCCTCCCTGCTCCACAGGTAATGATGGTGCTTTCTCAGTATTTGGGCACAGCAGAACCTTCATCCTGGACTGGCAAATAGATTAAGGAGACTTCCTTGTGCACCTAGTTTCTGCAGAGGCCACCCACTCCTCTCTACTGTAATGATTCACCCCACTGGAGGTGATCTGCTCAGCAAATAACCAATTGTGATCCAATCGTCCCAACTCTGTAACCCAAATAAGATCCCAATGAGGACCGTGGGTTCCCACTTAGCACTTGGACATAGTAATTGCTAGCATAAAGCAAGGTCCTCAACCCTCTGCATTCCTGGGTAAGGCTCTCCTCTCCTGGGATAGAGGGATAGAGGATAGGTTTTCCCTGGGAGCTGGGAGCACTCACCGATGTAATCATTGGACTTGCCGATGTCATAGTCCCAGACTGAGATGTCCAGTGACTTCTTTGCCAGGTCACTGTGTTTGATGTCATAGAAGAATTCCTAGATGCAACAGAGGAAGACATGTGAGTGACACGGTTCTCTGCGTCTTCAGCATCTGGAGCTAAGAGACTGAGTCCTAAGGGCGCATAGACCAAGGGGAGGCCCTTGTATTGAGTATCTGGAATCATGTGGCCCTTTATCCCAAACCTGATAATCCCTATTCAACCAACACTCTGTATAACAAAGCACTCCAAGCCCTGTAATTCTCTTTTCAATGACTCTGCTTGAAGTTGGGAAGAAGACTGGTGGGGTTTTTCTAAGAGGGTTGGTCCTGGTGGAGCTTCCTTGAAGGTAGATAGCCATGACCTCAGCCTGTCCATTCTAATAGCTTCTGAAGTGGTTCTCCTCCCTCTCCATCATTCAGAGATTAAAAATAGTTGAGGGTTAGGTGTTTATATTTTCAGACAACCTGGTTTGGTTAATAACTCTTCTGCCTAATCATAAAATCCACTCCTGTTCACTTTTAAAACAAACACAGAAACAACCCCTGGACCCCCTACAAAAACTCAAAACCCAAATTTGTAATCTATCTACCCAAGAATGACCACAGTCACCATTCTCCATGTGTGACCATATTGATATATGTTTTAAAAAACTAATATAAATATTAATTTGAATTTTATATCATATGAAATATTTGAATATTACATTATAGAAGTATAATATGAATATTCTGTACTGTGGTTTCCTTTTTCCATTTTATAACAGAAGGTAAAAACCAATTTTGCATGTTAGCAGTTTTTTTCTATATCAGTACTTTATTCTTTTTTATTAAAATTTTTTCGTGTATCACCACTTTATTCTTCTTTGATTAATTTTTTTTGAATCAGCAGTTTAATGGCTTCATCAAAGAGCTGTGTGGCTGGACTATAACCTAGTGCCCAAGAGAATTGTCCTAGTCAAGGTCCTCAACCCTCTGACGGGTAAGGCTCTCCTCTCCTGGGATAGAGGGATAGAGGATAGGTTTTCCCTGGGAGCTGGGAGCACTCACCGATGTAATCATTGGACTTGCCGATGTCATAGTCCCAGACTGAGATGTCCAGTGACTTCTTTGCCAGGTCACTGTGTTTGATGTCATAGAAGAATTCCTAGATGCAACAGAGGAAGACATGTGAGTGACACGGTTCTCTGCGTCTTCAGCATCTGGAGCTAAGAGACTGAGTCCTAAGGGCGCATAGACCAAGGGGAGGCCCTTGTATTGAGTATCTGGAATCATGTGGCCCTTTATCCCAAACCTGATAATCCCTATTCAACCAACACTCTGTATAACAAAGCACTCCAAGCCCTGTAATTCTCTTTTCAATGACTCTGCTTGAAGTTGGGAAGAAGACTGGTGGGGTTTTTCTAAGAGGGTTGGTCCTGGTGGAGCTTCCTTGAAGGTAGATAGCCATGACCTCAGCCTGTCCATTCTAATAGCTTCTGAAGTGGTTCTCCTCCCTCTCCATCATTCAGAGATTAAAAATAGTTGAGGGTTAGGTGTTTATATTTTCAGACAACCTGGTTTGGTTAATAACTCTTCTGCCTAATCATAAAATCCACTCCTGTTCACTTTTAAAACAAACACAGAAACAACCCCTGGACCCCCTAAAAAAACTTAAAACCCAAATTTGTAATCTATCTACCCAAGAATGACCACAGTCACCATTCTCCATGTGTGACCATATTGATATATGTTTTAAAAAACTAATATAAATATTAATTTGAATTTTATATCATATGAAATATTTGAATATTACATTATAGAAGTATAATATGAATATTCTGTACTGTGGTTTCCTTTTTCCATTTTATAACAGAAGGTAAAAACCAATTTTGCATGTTAGCAGTTTTTTTCTATATCAGTACTTTATTCTTTTTTATTAAAATTTTTTCGTGTATCACCACTTTATTCTTCTTTGATTAATTTTTTTTGAATCAGCAGTTTAATGGCTTCATCAAAGAGCTGTGTGGCTGGACTATAACCTAGTGCCCAAGAGAAGTCACAGTGTGAATACAGAGGAAGGCGCATGTTCAGCGGATATCTAGCGAGTGGCTTCAGCAGGACCGGACAGACTGGATGGACCTGGGGATTGAGGGAAGGAGAGGGCAGTGCCAACTGGGCAGGTGGTAAATGGGACGACTGCCACTATTTATTTGTACAAGCATCAGTATTATACACTATTAGAGTTAGTAAAGAAAGACATTCTCTTTCTGCACACAGCATCTTCCCTAGGGCATTCCAAATCTATAGGGTTTTGTCTTAGGTCTGATTCCCTCCAGTGGTGAGGAACTTATTCCTTCTCCTTTAGCTAGTTCAAGATCTATGAATGAAAGCATTAAAAAAAAAATGTGCTGGGCTTCCCTGGTGGTCCAGTGGGTAAGGACACCGCCTTGCAGTACAAGGGGGGCTGGTTCGATCCCTGGCCTGGGAAGATCCCACGTGCCGTGGAGCGGCTGGACCCACGTGTTCAACTACTGACTGAGCCGGAGCTCTGGAGCGCATGTGCCCAGAGCCGGTGCTCTGCGATGAGAAAGGCCACTGTGATGGGAGGCCCACACAGGCCAAAGAACAAAGCTCAATAAATGAAAGACCAACAGAAGTGACCAAAAAAGAAAAAAAAAAAAAGTGCTGTACAACTTTCTAGCAGGAAATCTGTTGTTTCCTCACAAATAGGGCCTGTTTCAGAACATGACAAAAAATGGGGCAGCCTTACCTCATTAAATTCAGGATTCAAGGTTTTCTTCTTAATTTGAGTCTTGTGTTTGGCTTTCTTTCCCATGTCCGGTTTCAGCCAGCTGAGAGGAGACAGGAGAGGCTATTATGGATGGAGTTTAATGAATAGGAAGAGCCTCTTGATGACCCTAGTGGTCCTTCCTAGTGTCAGAATAATTAATGAACATACCAGAAAGCGAATCAACATTAATCAAGACCAGTGTGCACCAGAGCATCTACCTAAGCACATTATGTACAGTTAATCCTCAACAAACCCTGGATGGTACAACCATCTGTTTATACATAAGGAAACTGAGGGCCCAGAGAAGTTGAGACATGTGCTTCCAGTCACACAGCTGGGGCCTCAGACCAGCCGGTGCCTCTGGAGTCTGTGCTCTTAACCAGGACTTTCTCCCAGTAGATCACTGAGAACCTGGATGATGTGCTAGGGGCTTCACCGCAGATGACCTCTTAGGCTGGGTATCTGTCTCATTGTGACCTGGTTGGCAGGCTCTTTGTCCTCTCTGAGCCTCAGTGTCCAATGATCTTGGGGAAGCTCTCTGGTCCTCCCTTTGTGAGGATCTAGGACCCTATCTGGGGCCCACCGACAGACCCCAGGCATTGACTCACAGCTTGACGAATGGATCTGAGTAGCCATTGGCGTCCATGGCCGCTAGGTGCACGCAGCGTATGATGCCCACAATGAGGCCTCCCTGCTGTGTGCTGTACATGAGGGACACCAGGATCTTGCCGCGTTCCTCTATGTCACCAATACGCTCCACCTGCTGCAGGAGGAGAAGAGGGCGTGTGGGCCCAGGAGGGAAGGGGTCTGGGTGATCATGAAGAGGTCTGTGGCAAGTAGGAGGAGCTGGTGCTGCAGAAGAGCAAGCAGACACCCCCCAGCTGCTAGGGAGGAGCAAATGATGAAAGTCAAAGGGCCTGTCCTGGGCACACGGGAGTCAGTGGCTTTACTCTGACTTAGACGCGGACTGAGCCTGACTCTAATCACAGGCTCAGAACCTGACCCTGACCCTGATCCCAGCCCACCTCTGAGCTCAGAACCCGCCTCCCACCCCGACCATCCAACCAGTCTTCTCAAAAGTGTAGTGCCTGGCGCCGAGGGCATGGCTGTGAAGCCCAACTCCATCCAGCCTCTACCAGACACCTAACAAAGAACCTGCCCTCCCTTCCCAAGAAGCGGGCATGGCATTGCCCTAGGGCAGGAGAATTACCAGCGGAGCTTCTGTATACAACGCCAAGGAACACAAGGTTGTCTCCTGGGGGCGAAAGGAAGGGGCTTCCCCCACCTCAGGGCCTCCAAGTGTGAACAGCAGGCTTTTGGTCTCGTGTTGTAATACTTCAGGGGAAGGGCACCTCTCATGGTGAACCAATAGGCAGGTGGTTTGGGGAGAAAGAGTGGGAAAGGAGCCAGGGAGGGAAAGAAAAGGGAGCTGCTAGACCTTGACTGCGGCCTCCACCTCCACTCAGCGCTCACCTCCTCCTCATAGAGGGCCATGCCTCGGGCTGACCCGGTGGTTCCGGCACGCTTCATCTTGACGAAGGAGACAGGAAAAATCACATTGTCAGTGGGGCTCATTTCCCTACTCAAGGAAGGTCAGAAACCCCTTCTCCCCTCCCCAGCAGCATCCAGAGCCATGAGGAGGGGTCTTCCAAACTTCTGTGGCTTTCCCCCTTCCCACTAGAATATACATAAAATGCTAATTATTTGAGAGACCATGTTAGTGCACCACAGCCTATGATGTCAGTTGTATTACAGTCCCCATTTTACAGATGATGACACGGAGCGTCAGCATGGTCAAACCACTTGCCACGATCAGTAAGTGGTAGGGCACCCCATACACAGAACAGGCAAAGTTTTGGCCGACGCGGCACAGGGGCCTGAGATCTGGTCCACCAGGTGCTGCTTCTCCATGGCTCCTCTGGGGGACACAGTGTGAAAAACTCTGGTTCAATCCAATTCAACCTCTCCCCTTTAGAGATGAGGCAAACCAAGGTCCAGAGGAGAGGGGGCAGCGCTTAGGGTCCCTGTCCTCGGTGGGGCACGGGAAGGGAGTCGATGGTGAGAGGGTTCAGAGCCAAGGAGATGGTAGCAGCGTTCCGGGGCCAGTGCAGGCCTATCCTGCCACCTCTGTGCCTCTGGGGCCAGCTGTGTCCATCATATATGATGGGCAGACCTCAGGAGATGAAGACCCAGATGGGGGCCTGGTCCTGTCCTGACCAACTGGACTCACTGAGTGAGGGGAGGAAGATGAAGCCTGAAGAGCCAGCTGGTATCAGGCAGAGACCCAGAGGAAAGGCTTCCTCCCTAGGTACATCTAATGATTTGTTGTGAGCCTGGCATTCGGTGTAAATTTTTCCTTGCAGTTTTCCTTGCTGGGTCTTGCTGCTTTGTCGGTGCTACAGAACATGATGCGGCACAGAGTCCCTCCTCAGGATGGCCATCTGGTGGAAGGATGCTGCAGAATTCCCCTCCCCGTGAACCACGGCTTCCCCATGGGGTGCTGGCCTGCCGCCCGGGGGAGCAGACACGCTGGTCATTGCAGGAAAGCTGGGCTCTGGCTGGTGCCTGAGAGCACAGTCACCAACTTGCGGTACGACCTTGGAAACTCCTTCCTCTTTCTGGGCCCCAGTGGGTCACAGGTCAAGAAGGCTAGGTTGGATTGTCTCTAAAAATATAGACTGCTAGGTCTTACCCTATCTCGCTAAGTCCAAAGATCCAGGGAGACGCCCCCAGACTCTGTTTTGTAAAGCTCTAGTTTAAAGTCTTCAGTTGATTCTGAGGTGCAGCCCAACTGAACAACCTCAATGTGGTTCTCGTTTTTTCTCAAAAGGTGACTATCACACCTGACAACAGCAGTCCTCATGTTTTACATGTACGCTCACACTAATCCTTAAAAGACCTTATGAGGATGGTACTGTATTTTCCCACTTTCACAGACAAGAAGCACAGAGCGGTTAAGTCATATGACTCAAGTTATACTCAAGTGTCAGAAACTGGGACTCAAATCCAGTCAGGCTCTAGAGTGCATGCTCTTAAGCACTATGCTTACCCTGCCTTCTGTGTATCTCTGAAATGTGTTGACTGCTTGACTTGCAGGTGTGTAAGGCAGTATTAGTCTCTATAATCATAACAGTGAGTTTATGAGTGAGCATTATGTGCGAGGTTGTTTTAGTGATGTCTTTCACACAACCTTCCTACAAGGCAGGTGCTACTGTAATGCCCATTTTACAGACAAGGGAAGTTGAGGCCCAGAATAGCTCAGATCCTTGGTGAAGGCCAGGCAGCAGGGATATATAGCAGGGCTTTGAAGCCAGGCAGACCACCCAGCTACACCGCACTGCACTTCAGAAGTGATGCTAAACAGGGTTGGCAGACGGTATAGCCAGGAGGCAACTCTCTAATGTTCTGACCTAAAATCTTCACTCTCCTCCCAACAGCTGCCACAGCCCCTCTCCTGTCTGGCTGTTGACAGACCTATCACTTCCTTTGCATGTCCAAGAGAAGGCAGCGCCCACCCCTCCAGCTGTTCTCGCCCATCAAACCTTCGGGGCAAAGGCACTCACCGGGATCACCCGCTCCAGACAGATGTTGAAGTTCTTTCTCTGGTTGGGCTTCAGTTTCTTGAGCGAGAATCTGGTCTCACCGATAAACTCATTATGGCCGAATTTGTCCTCATCACAGACAGAGATTCTGCAGTCGACAGAAAGGATGGGGGAAGAAAATGAAGAGAATTTAGTGAGCTCCTATCATGCCCCAAGAACTGTGACTGACGACAGTAAGGAACATATACTGTGCACAGGAATAATACAACCTCATTGAGCATTAGGCCAGTTACTTTTAATTTCCTTTTGATTGTAGTATAACTTAACAAGGAGTAACATGAACAAAGCTTAAGTCTCTAGCTTGCTGGATTTTTGAATACACATATACCCATGTAACCACCACTCGGACAGATCAAGATGTAGAACATTTCCGCTCCCAGGAGAGCCCCATGATTCCTCCTAGTCACTAACTCCCTCAAAAATAACCATCTTGTCCCCTTGGCAAGATTCAGTGTCTTGTTTTTGACCTTCATGCAAATAAAATTAGATGTATAGATTTTTTTTTTACATTTGGTTTCTTTTGTTCAACGTTATGTCTGTGAGATTCATCCATGTGTATGGTAATTTGTCTTTTTTTTGGTTGTATAGTTATTCCATCATGCAAATACACTGCAATAATGTTGCTACATATGGGCATTTGGTTTTGAGCTTTCTAGTTGTTAGGAAAAAAGCTGCCGTGGAATGTTCACGTTCATGTGTTTTGGTATGCACACACACGGGTTTCTATTGGGTATTAAGCTTCTATGGAGGCTGAACACACAAATTTAACCTCCGTAGAAACTTCTGAACAGTTTTTCAAAGGGATTCCGCAAATTATACTCCCACCAGTAGTTTATGGAGGTTCTGGTTGTTCTTCATTCTAACTTCGATTTTGTCAGTCTTTAATTTTAGCCTTTCTGAGTGGGCCATAGGCTCTTCTTCCAGTATTAATTTACCTTTCCCTGATGATTAATGAAGTTCAGCCTCCTTTCCATCTGCTTTATGGCCATTTCAGCAGCATCTTTTGCAAAGTTAGGCTTGGCCCTCTTCTCATTTCATTCTTCCTCTCCTCTCAATCCTCTGAGTTTCTCACTTTGGAGAGGACACTGGGGCCCAGAAAAGTTCAATAATTTTCCCCTAGTAAGGGGCAGAGATGGCCACTGACCCCAGTATTCTTGCCTGAAAAATTCCATGGACAGAGGACCCTGACGGGCTACAGTCCATGGGGTCCCAAGAGTCAGACACGACTGAGCAGCTAAATACACACACAAGGGGCATAACCAGAATTTGAAGCTCCTGAATTCCAGAATGCTATTTTGTCTTTTGCTATCCATTCTGCACAGCACTAAGTACGTTAGAGACACAAGAATGGCTGGTTATGAGAGGTCCCTCAGGAGGCCAGAAGGACAGCACTAAGTACATGGCTTTTAAACCCATGTAACCACCACTCGGACAGATCAAGATGTAGAACATTTCCGCTCCCAGGAGAGCCCCATGATTCCTCCTAGTCACTAACTCCCTCAAAAATAACCATCTTGTCCCCTTGGCAAGATTCAGTGTCTTGTTTTGACCTTCATGCTAATAAAATTAGATGTATAGATTTTTTTTTTACATTTGGTTTCTTTTGTTCAACGTTATGTCTGTGAGATTCATCCATGTGTATGGTAATTTGTCTTTTTTTTGGTTGTATAGTTATTCCATCATGCAAATACACTGCAATAATGTTGCTACATATGGGCATTTGGTTTTGAGCTTTCTAGTTGTTAGGAAAAAGCTGCCGTGGAATGTTCACGTTCATGTGTTTTGGTATGCACACACACGGGTTTCTATTGGGTATTAAGCTTCTATGGAGGCTGAACACACAAATTTAACCTCCGTAGAAACTTCTGAACAGTTTTTCAAAGGGATTCCGCAAATTATACTCCCACCAGTAGTTTATGGAGGTTCTGGTTGTTCTTCATTCTAACTTCGATTTTGTCAGTCTTTAATTTTAGCCTTTCTGAGTGGGCCATAGGCTCTTCTTCCAGTATTAATTTACCTTTCCCTGATGATTAATGAAGTTCAGCCTCCTTTCCATCTGCTTTATGGCCATTTCAGCAGCATCTTTTGCAAAGTTAGGCTTGGCCCTCTTCTCATTTCATTCTTCCTCTCCTCTCAATCCTCTGAGTTTCTCACTTTGGAGAGGACACTGGGGCCCAGAAAAGTTCAATAATTTTCCCCTAGTAAGGGGCAGAGATGGCCACTGACCCCAGTATTCTTGCCTGAAAAATTCCATGGACAGAGGACCCTGACGGGCTACAGTCCATGGGGTCCCAAGAGTCAGACACGACTGAGCAGCTAAATACACACACAAGGGGCATAACCAGAATTTGAAGCTCCTGAATTCCAGAATGCTATTTTGTCTTTTGCTATCCATTCTGCACAGCACTAAGTACGTTAGAGACACAAGAATGGCTGGTTATGAGAGAGGTCCCTCAGGAGGCCAGAAGGACCAGCTGAGGCATGATCATTCATCCTGACATACACTAAGAGGATGAAAGGACATCCCCCTCACGAAGGCATGGAAGACAGATAGGAACTAACAGCACTTTGCTTGTTGGCCAGTAACAATTTGTGAACAAGTATACTCCAATAAAAAAGGTCACCGAGTGAGGTTCATAGTTCTGGAGGGTCAGCACACCGTCCTGCTGAGCCCTGCACTATACACGCCACTCAGCCAGCGTGAGCGTAAACACCGCCATCCTTTTGTAAGGCTGGCAGAAAGGAGGGCAGCAGAAAAGAGGAAGGAAGAGATGGCTGAATTGCTAGAATAAACAGGGTTTATTCAGGAGAAGAGCCCGGCTGTCTTAAGAGAGGAGAGAACAGCGAGAACAGCACCAGGTAGGTTTTACAGCAGGAGTTATACACATGATCGGGGCGGGAAAAGCTAGGGCAGGAAAAATTCTTCGTAGGTCAGGTGGCATCATTCTAGGAAGAGGGTCTTCTCAAAATCAGGAGCCTGGTCATGGTGCCTCAGCAGGATGTGCACCAACGGCTCAGTGGCGACAGGGAGTTATTTTTAGCAAACACGCTGTTCACTTCTCACTGGACTTTGGCAGAAGTATACAGTCTTGCAAGAGGGGATGGGGCTTCAGCAGGCGGATGGGACCTTAACAAGTTTTTTTCAAGGGTGATGGGGTCCTCCTGTGAGCCCTGACACCTTTCTGCAGGACAATGTGTATTTAAACAGTCACGAATAGTTTCCACTTTTGACCTAGTAATGCCATTCTAGGAATTTATCTGGAAGACCTAAGTGCAAAAATACGTAACTATTAATACAAAGATCCTTATCATAGTTTCGTTTGTAATTATGAAAAAAGCAGAAATAACATAAATCTTTTATAAAGGGGGGATTTCTTTTTTGGGGGGGGTGGGTTGCAGGGGGAGAGGGGCGGGCGGGCCACTTCTATTGGTCTTTCATTTATCTATTTTTCATTCATCTTTGTTCTTTGGCCCGCGTGGGCCTCCCATCACAGTGGCCTCTGTTGTTGCAGGGGAAACCGGCTCTGGTCACATGAGCTCCAGAGCTCCAGCTCGGTAATTGGACACATCGGTCCAGCTGCTCCGTGGCACGTGGGATCTTTCCAGGCCAGGGATCAAACCGGCGCCCCTTGCACTGCAAGGCGGTGTCCTTATCCACTGGACCACCAGGAAGGCCCTATAATGGGGGGATTTCTTAAGAAAATTTGAAATAACTCTAAAACGTAAGAGTAGACAATGAAAATAACGTAATTATCACAGAAATGCAGAAACCACAATGCGACATCACTACATACCCACCATAAGGGCCAAAATGGAAAAGTGTGGATGAGCATATCAGGCAGCTGGCACTCCCTGGCGTTGCCGGGAGAAGTGTAAAACCTGCAGTTTCTACTAAAGCTAAACATACACCATGGTTCAGTCATTACACTCTCAGGTGTATATACGAGAGAAATGCATGCGCGACAGCTACTAGAATGTTCCTAGCAGCCCTATTTGCAATAGCACCAAACAGAAAATCAACCAAATACCCATTAACAGTAGAATGAATAAATAAAATTGTGTTATTTTCACACAGAGGAATACTGAATAGCAATGAGGAAGATCAACCTACATCTACACAGGGCAACTTGGGTGACTGTCACAATAGACAATTAAATGAACGCAGACAGACCTAAAAGAATGATGTGGTATGATTTCATCTGTATAAAGCACAGAATTAGATGAAGTTAATTTGTCCTTTTAGCAGTAAGGGTGGTGAACCCCCTGCAGGCACGGGGCCTCACTAGAAGGGGACACCGGGGAGGGCTTCCATGGTCCAGGAATGTTCCATTCTCTTAACCCAGTGTGTTCACTTTGTGCCAAGTCATCAATCTGTACACTCTTGCCAAACATGCACTTTTCTAAACTAGTCCCATTCTAGGAATTTATCTGGAAGACCTAAGTGCAAAAATACGTAACTATTAATACAAAGATCCTTATCATAGTTTCGTTTGTAATTATGAAAAAAGCAGAAATAACATAAATCTTTTATAAAGGGGGGATTTCTTTTTTGGGGGGGGTGGGTTGCAGGGGAGAGGGGCGGGCGGGCCACTTCTATTGGTCTTTCATTTATCTATTTTTCATTCATCTTTGTTCTTTGGCCCGCGTGGGCCTCCCATCACAGTGGCCTCTGTTGTTGCAGGGGAAACCGGCTCTGGTCACATGAGCTCCAGAGCTCCAGCTCGGTAATTGGACACATCGGTCCAGCTGCTCCGTGGCACGTGGGATCTTTCCAGGCCAGGGATCAAACCGGCGCCCCTTGCACTGCAAGGCGGTGTCCTTATCCACTGGACCACCAGGAAGGCCCTATAATGGGGGGATTTCTTAAGAAAAATTTGAAATAACTCTAAAAACGTAAGAGTAGACAATGAAAATAACGTAATTATCACAGAAATGCAGAAACCACAATGCGACATCACTACATACCCACCATAAGGGCCAAAATGGAAAAGTGTGGATGAGCATATCAGGCAGCTGGCACTCCCTGGCGTTGCCGGGAGAAGTGTAAAACCTGCAGTTTCTACTAAAGCTAAACATACACCATGGTTCAGTCATTACACTCTCAGGTGTATATACGAGAGAAATGCATGCGCGACAGCTACTAGAATGTTCCTAGCAGCCCTATTTGCAATAGCACCAAACAGAAAATCAACCAAATACCCATTAACAGTAGAATGAATAAATAAAATTGTGTTATTTTCACACAGAGGAATACTGAATAGCAATGAGGAAGATCAACCTACATCTACACAGGGCAACTTGGGTGACTGTCACAATAGACAATTAAATGAACGCAGACAGACCTAAAAGAATGATGTGGTATGATTTCATCTGTATAAAGCACAGAATTAGATGAAGTTAATTTGTCCTTTTAGCAGTAAGGGTGGTGAACCCCCTGCAGGCACGGGGCCTCACTAGAAGGGGACACCGGGGAGGGCTTCCATGGTCCAGGAATGTTCCATTCTCTTAACCCAGTGTGTTCACTTTGTGCCAAGTCATCAATCTGTACACTCTTGCAACATGCACTTTTCTAAATGGATGCTACATTGCAACAAAAATGTTTGCTTAAAATAATTTTGTAGCTGATAGGAATGTACTTGGAACAGCCTCTTTGAAAACCAGTTTATATGTCTTGCAAAATTAAAAAGACCCACACCCCATATTCTATGATCCAGCAAACATTCCTCCTTGATTTCTATCCTAAGGAAATACTCATACAAATACAAGGAAGCATGAAGAATGCTCACTGCAAATTTGCTTATAATAGAGAAAAGCTGGAAGCTATCTAAATGTCCGTCCATAGGGAACTGGATAAAGTAATAAGCAGTTACATAAAATTTTAAGACATGACAAACAACACCATATATTGTTTATAGGAATATAACTATGCAGCTGAAGCATAGGCCATGCTTGGGAAGGATACCTATAGAATTCATAATAGTGTTTAACCCTGGGGAGGAAGAGGAGAAGGAGATGGAGGATGGAGTACACATGAGGAGCTTTGATTTGCATTGGTAGTACTTCATGCCTTACAAAAAATGAGCAGAAGCAAATACAAGAAAATATTAAGGTTTTTGAAAGACTGAGTATTGCATTCTTGGGTATTTGTTTTTTTATTATATTCTATACTTTTCTAAGTATTTGTAATATTTAATAATAAAATATTTAAAAATATGTGCTAAATCTATGCCGTGGAATACTCTGAAGTCGTTAAAAATTAGGCAGATCTAATGTGTAAAAGCCTAGTGGGAATCTGCTGTTGAGCACAGGGAGCTCAGCCCAGGGCTCTGTGAGGACCTAGAGGGCTGGGACGGGGAGTGGGAGGGAGACTCAGGAGGAAGGGGACAGATGTACACATTCATGCTGATTCACACTGTTGCATGGCAGAAACTAACACTGCATTGTAAAGAAACTCTACTTTGATTAAAAAATGAAATAAATATTCTCAAAAAAACTGGGTAGATCTAAATGTCTTCTCATGGCCACAAACCTAACATACATTGTTAAGAAAAAGGCAAGTTCCAAATATATCCAACACGATATTTCTTATACTGTACATGACACAGTGTGTGTGTGTGTGTGTGTGTGTATGCAGTATATGTATGTGTATAATGAGTATACATACACGGAAAGATAAAGGAGACCCAGACTGGGGGAGGACTAACATTTAAAGGTAGCTTTGTTTTCTCAATAATGCTTCACAAGAATGTACTTATCACTTACATAATTTAAAATGCATTTTAATACACTGTGGAAGAATATGAAGTAACATCAGTCTATTTTTAAGTGAAACTGGCTGATTACTCAATAGGATGGTCCATTCTTATAAACATTTTTAAAACCACTCAACTTTTTTTTTAAAAAAAAGCTTATGCATACACATAACACACAAATACAGACACATGCTAAACCCATATGTCCAGACACCAAGATGTTAACAGTTTCATTTATCTGTATCCTCAAAAATTTTATCTGAAATAGATACTGTCTTTTAGGAGTAAAGAAAGAAACAGACAACTGTTCTGGGGTGTTTTAAGACGCAGCCCCTGGGAACTATGCAGGCCTCCGCCTGCCCAGCCCCAGGCCCGTCTCTGCCCTCCCACCCTGCAGGTACCTGAGAGTCTTCCTCTGCATGTCCTCGTCCGTGATGCCGTGATAGACCAGAGTCTCATTCCAGATGGGGTTTCGGGTGTTCCGCAGGGTTTTCGTACGGAGCTTGTTGGACTAGAACCCAGAGAGATGGACAGACTCCTGCCTCAGTGAGGAGTCAGGCCTGCAGCCACATCCCCTAGGTTCACTGGGGTGGAGGGGTGACTTAGGAGTCCACTCCCCTTAGGAGTGTCCAGGGGCTCTGTTCTCCCAAATGCATATTCTCGGGGAGTTTGGGGCATGCTCTAGGGTCCACCAATGCTGGACACCAGGCCACCCCTCCCTCCAGGCATTGGACCCCCTCATTGACCTTTCACAAAGATTAGAAAGCTAAGATGCCTTTCTTTTTTTTTTTTGGCCACTTCTATTGGTCTTTCATTTATTTATTTTCATCCATCTTTGTTCTTTGGCCTATGTGGGCCTCCCATCGCAGTGGCCTCTCTCTCTGCAGAGCACTGGCTCTGGGCGCATGCGCTCCAGAGCTCCGGCTCGGTGATTGAACACATTGGTCCAGCTGCTCCACGGCACGTGGGATCTTCCCAGGCCAGGGATCGAACCGGCGCCCCTTGCACTGCAAGGCGGTGTTCTTACCCACTTGACCACCAGGGAAGTCCTAAGATGCCTTTCTTTGAGAAAAATTATTTCCAGGCCAGGGAGGCAGAAATGAGTCACTCACTCCTAGGCAGTGAAGACATAATTTCTGGGGCTATTGGGACGATTCTATTTCTCCAAATAGCATCCTCCATGCCTGACATTCCTTACAGGGGACAAACATTTTCATCTAAGAGTGAAGGCTAGACGTGCATCTGGTGGCTTGGTGACAAATACAACTCATACTAACATGTAAGTGGCTGATAGGACTCTTCAGCAAAGCAGGGTTGGATTTAGGAGTGGGCAAAGGAGAGCAGGCCAGGGAGAGGCAAATGTCGCTAGGGAGTCAGAAGGCACTGTGGCCAACTACTTTGGCCATGGCCAGGTGGGGCTGTCTTTTCTTGATCTGAACACTAAAAAGAGAGATAAAGGGTGTGAGTGTGTAGGTTTGTTTGTGTGCCTGTGCACATGTATGTGTATTCTTTTTCGTCTTATGGGGCATTAGATACTTACAGAATGTCTTGAAAGGTTTTTTCCAAAGATTGTGGAACCAAGCATACAGTCAGCTTTGGTTTTAGGACATTCATGTCAAATTAACACAGATTTGGGACATTCATGTCAAAGTAACACAAAGCAAAAAATAAAACTGAAGAAGGCACACTTTCATTTCCAGCCGTGTGCTCCGAGTGGGTCAATCCAAAGAAAGGAGAATGAATCCCACTTTCCCTCCCCAGAGCAAGATAATGATCAGCAGGTGAAGTGGAATGAGAGAGAAGGGTGGGAGGGGTGGGAGAGGTCCATTTTCTCTTGATAATAGAACATTTTCTCAAGTTATCTGGAGTTACTCGTTCCTGATGAGAGATGTTTGGTTGTGGCACAAAATGGGTGGGGAAGGTGGACTGTGGTCAGCACTGGGGAGCCACTGAAGGTGTTTGAGCAGGTCAGGGCAAAATCAGGATACCTACATCTCTGCTGGATCCTAGGTTTCTGAGTTGGAGAGATGAGCAGAGCCCCACCTCTTGAAGGAGAATGCCTCTGGCCCATCCCTTACCCCTGACAAGGACTTTGCTAATCAGAGAAGAGGAGTCTTGGGGGCAGATGGGGCTATTTTAGGCTCTGTGCTGGGAACCTTGAGTGCTATCCAGAGCCCGTATGACTGGCCCGCTGAGAGGCCCAGGCCATATGGTACCTTGCTGGCTCCCGGCAGGAGGTGCAGCTTAACGTAGGGATCAGCCAAGCCGTTGGAATCCATGGGCTTCAGCCCCTGTAAGAGAAAAAGACAATGGTGTGCGGGTCTGGGGAGGGCTGGGTGCTCAGTTATCACAGGCAATGGGCAGCTACCAGTTCACCCTGTCTGCTTCCTCCTCTTTAAAAAGAGAAGGGAAATGCAGTGTTTTGGAATGAGCACTGGAGTTAGGCTGATGGGATTTAGAGCCTGGCCTTGTCACTTACTGGCTGTGTGACCTTAGGCAAATTACTTAGCCTCTCTGAGCCTATTTTTCCTCACCTGTTAAATGCGATGCTTCATGGTGAGATTTAAATGTAATTCCACTTGGCCATGGCCAGGTGGGGCTGTCTTTTCTTGATCTGAACACTAAAAAGAGAGATAAAGGGTGTGAGTGTGTAGGTTTGTTTGTGTGCCTGTGCACATGTATGTGTATTCTTTTTCGTCTTATGGGGCATTAGATACTTACAGAATGTCTTGAAAGGTTTTTTCCAAAGATTGTGGAACCAAGCATACAGTCAGCTTTGGTTTTAGGACATTCATGTCAAATTAACACAGATTTGGGACATTCATGTCAAAGTAACACAAAGCAAAAAATAAAACTAAAGAAGGCACACTTTCATTTCCAGCCGTGTGCTCCGAGTGGGTCAATCCAAAGAAAGGAGAATGAATCCCACTTTCCCTCCCCAGAGCAAGATAATGATCAGCAGGTGAAGTGGAATGAGAGAGAAGGGTGGGAGGGGTGGGAGAGGTCCATTTTCTCTTGATAATAGAACATTTTCTCAAGTTATCTGGAGTTACTCGTTCCTGATGAGAGATGTTTGGTTGTGGCACAAAATGGGTGGGGAAGGTGGACTGTGGTCAGCACTGGGGAGCCACTGAAGGTGTTTGAGCAGGTCAGGGCAAAATCAGGATACCTACATCTCTGCTGGATCCTAGGTTTCTGAGTTGGAGAGATGAGCAGAGCCCCCACCTCTTGAAGGAGAATGCCTCTGGCCCATCCCTTACCCCTGACAAGGACTTTGCTAATCAGAGAAGAGGAGTCTTGGGGGCAGATGGGGCTATTTTAGGCTCTGTGCTGGGAACCTTGAGTGCTATCCAGAGCCCGTATGACTGGCCCGCTGAGAGGCCCAGGCCATATGGTACCTTGCTGGCTCCCGGCAGGAGGTGCAGCTTAACGTAGGGATCAGCCAAGCCGTTGGAATCCATGGGCTTCAGCCCCTGTAAGAGAAAAAGACAATGGTGTGCGGGTCTGGGGAGGGCTGGGTGCTCAGTTATCACAGGCAATGGGCAGCTACCAGTTCACCCTGTCTGCTTCCTCCTCTTTAAAAAGAGAAGGGAAATGCAGTGTTTTGGAATGAGCACTGGAGTTAGGCTGATGGGATTTAGAGCCTGGCCTTGTCACTTACTGGCTGTGTGACCTTAGGCAAATTACTTAGCCTCTCTGAGCCTATTTTTCCTCACCTGTTAAATGCGATGCTTCATGGTGAGATTTAAATGTAATTCCACTTGTAAAGTGTTTTGGCTCAGGGCCAGGCACACAGAACGTACTCCAGATGGTTATTGCTGAGATGGGAGGACATGTCCCAGAATGGGTGGGAGAGGAGGCTTGTGTTCTGGCCCTGGCCCCTGCACTTGCTTCTGAGACCCGAGTTTCCCCATCCATCTGACGGAGATCACAGTCTCTGCCAGGCCCCCCTCAAAAGGGGAAAGGGGCTCAAGTGAGCCAGTGCGGGGAGAGGAGTTTGTCTGGAGCAGGAGTCGAGTTGGGCTTGTTAGTAAGAGCAATTCCAAAATTCCTGGGGCTCAGAGGAGCCTGGCGGGCTACAGTCCATGGGGTCGCAGAGTCGGACCTGACCTAGTGACTGAGCACCACCACCTGCAACAACAGGCCCCTGACTGTCTCCGGCATGACAGCCACATCAGTCGAAGGAGCTGCTCAGTGTCTGTCAGCTGTCAAGCGCGGCTGTCGCTGCCTCCCAGGCGACACCTCTGTGAGCCCCTCCAGAGGCCGTGGAGGGGGCTGGGCAGGTTTCAGCTCTGCCCTTGACGCTTGGCTGCCTTCACTCCCAGGTGGTTGACACAGTTAAGAGAAACCCCTCTGGCACCATCCCTGGAGGAAGTCCTGCCCTAAAGAAATTAGCTGTGGCTAATTCCCGCTCTTTTCTCATTAAGGCAATGACAGGAGACAGGCCTAATAACCAGTGCCCTCCCCAAGCCCCCTGGAAGTGCCTGAGCATGCTGAGTGGTCCCCACTCGGCCCCTTCACCCACCTTGGCCTTTATAATAGTGCAGTGCAGGGAGTTGTTGTCCTGGTCGTAGAGAAGGCTGAACTCCAGGGTGCCCAGGGTGGCTGAAGAGGACAGAGGCAGGCACCAAGAGGACATTTGCTCAGTCATTCAACCAGCTTTCCTGAGCCCTTACCACATGCCCAGTCTAGGCTAGGCACTGAGCCTACCGAGGAGAGAAGGACGCACCTGGACTCCCATCCTCGTAGGCCCTCCCATTTCTTGGAGCCCTCGGCACACCTATGATCAGTTAATCATGTGTGTAATGGCCTAGTTAGTGATTTCCTTCTGCTAGACTGAGAGCCTCGGAGGGCAAGGTTGTGGCTATCTTGTTCACTGCTATGTCCCCCCTGGACACAGCACAGGGCACACAGTTGGTGCTCACTTACTTGCAGAAGGAATAAATGTCTTAGCATTTGCTGCCCTCTAGTCCTCATAGGCGGTGCTTTCTCATGACCGACCTCTCAGTTTAAATGTCACCTCCTTAGAGAAGCCCTCCCTGGTTGCTCCATCTGAAGCAGCCACCCTTACGGTCATTCGCCCTATTTTATTTTCTTCATGGTACTCTATCTAAAATGAACCCTTTGGCATGTTATCTGTGCCAGTAAGAGCAATTCCAAAATTCCTGGGGCTCAGAGGAGCCTGGCGGGCTACAGTCCATGGGGTCGCAGAGTCGGACCTGACCTAGTGACTGAGCACCACCACCTGCAACAACAGGCCCCTGACTGTCTCCGGCATGACAGCCACATCAGTCGAAGGAGCTGCTCAGTGTCTGTCAGCTGTCAAGCGCGGCTGTCGCTGCCTCCCAGGCGACACCTCTGTGAGCCCCTCCAGAGGCCGTGGAGGGGGCTGGGCAGGTTTCAGCTCTGCCCTTGACGCTTGGCTGCCTTCACTCCCAGGTGGTTGACACAGTTAAGAGAAACCCCTCTGGCACCATCCCTGGAGGAAGTCCTGCCCTAAAGAAATTAGCTGTGGCTAATTCCCGCTCTTTTCTCATTAAGGCAATGACAGGAGACAGGCCTAATAACCAGTGCCCTCCCCAAGCCCCCTGGAAGTGCCTGAGCATGCTGAGTGGTCCCCACTCGGCCCCTTCACCCACCTTGGCCTTTATAATAGTGCAGTGCAGGGAGTTGTTGTCCTGGTCGTAGAGAAGGCTGAACTCCAGGGTGCCCAGGGTGGCTGAAGAGGACAGAGGCAGGCACCAAGAGGACATTTGCTCAGTCATTCAACCAGCTTTCCTGAGCCCTTACCACATGCCCAGTCTAGGCTAGGGCACTGAGCCTACCGAGGAGAGAAGGACGCACCTGGACTCCCATCCTCGTAGGCCCTCCCATTTCTTGGAGCCCTCGGCACACCTATGATCAGTTAATCATGTGTGTAATGGCCTAGTTAGTGATTTCCTTCTGCTAGACTGAGAGCCTCGGAGGGCAAGGTTGTGGCTATCTTGTTCACTGCTATGTCCCCCCTGGACACAGCACAGGGCACACAGTTGGTGCTCACTTACTTGCAGAAGGAATAAATGTCTTAGCATTTGCTGCCCTCTAGTCCTCATAGGCGGTGCTTTCTCATGACCGACCTCTCAGTTTAAATGTCACCTCCTTAGAGAAGCCCTCCCTGGTTGCTCCATCTGAAGCAGCCACCCTTACGGTCATTCGCCCTATTTTATTTTCTTCATGGTACTCTATCTAAAATGAACCCTTTGGCATGTTATCTGTGCCTTTCCACTAAAATGTTAGTTACATCCGATCAGCCATTTTGTCTCTTTTTTTTTGGTCATGGTATCCCTAGCACTTAGAATAGTCAGGGGCTTATTAGTGTTCAATAAATACTTGCCAAATATGGAGCTGAGGGAGGGAGGGAGTTGAATACAGAGACAGGGTTGCCATAAATCATCAGGGACAGCTCCTCATAGGGACAGACAGAGGCTGGGAGGGGTTTTCTAGTCTTAGCAGGCCAGCGAAGAGGCACTGATGGTGAACAGAAGAAGTGGCCACTGCTCCGGGCAGAAGGACCAGGAGGAGGAAAGCCAAAATGTGGGAGAGACTTGGCACATTTCCAGAGCAGAAGCAGCCTGTGGCTGGACTGCTCAGACGCCCTTCCCCGGCGCCTGCCGCCCTGCGACCTCTGGGGGAGACAGGACAGCTGGTATTTCCTCCACGTCTGGCCTCTGATCTGGTGCAGCACTGAGACTGACTGTTGGCCCCCTACTAACTGGCCACATGAACTAGGATTCATTCCTGAAGTTTCCCGAGGCTCCGTTGCCCTATCTGTGAAATTGGAATAAAAAAAGCAACTATTTCTAGACTCACTGGGATGATTAAACTGAGCATGTACTCATAACACACTTAGAAAAGTGCCCGGCACAAAATAAGTGCTCAAAGGAAACGCTGATTATTATTATTATTATTACTTCTGATGTGCACATTGCATAATAGTTCCTCAGGTGCGTTTCACATTCCATAAAAATGATTTCTGATTTTTGATGCCCTTTCTCAGGAGGTACCTCAGTTTATCTTTCCCTCAGTCCTGCATGAGAGGTAGTATTCACTTCCCTTTCACAATGAGGAGAGATAATACGATGGGCCAAAGTTATTCCATTGATTACAGCCCTTAATCTATTTCTTCTGAGCCGGCCCAGTCTCCCCATATGACCAAGAGCTCTTGGAACGTTGCCCCCAGCCCCTCAGGATGTATCAGGTCTAGATACAACCCATCTGTGCTTCCTTCCAGCTCACCACAGCCACCCCAACTCTCCCCTGCTGCTCCCAGTCACACCGAGGAGAAGCACCACTGGGAGTGTGTCTGTGTGTGTCCATGTGTGTGTGTCCCCTTAGGACTCCTGCTCTGAGTGGGAGAAGCATAGAGTAGGCACTTTATAAATCACTGAGAGGATGGATGCAAGAGAAAATGTCAGAAAGTTTTAAATCATGGTTTAAAAAAATGACTTTTAGAAGACACACTAAAGAGTCTGGGAAACTATTAAAACACATATCCATCTGTATATACAACCAGGAGTGGAATTGCTGGCTTATAATTGTATGAAACCACCCAAAAGAACATGTGACTACAGTTGAACTGTACTAAGAACGTATCATCAAAAGTGAAGTCAGTCAGAAAGAGAAGGACAAATATAGTATATTAACACATATATATGGAATCTAGTAGGATGGTGATGATGGCACACGCAGTGAAGCAACAGAAAGACAGACATGGACAGTGGACATATGGACATTGTGGGGAAGGAACAGAAGGTGGGAGGCGTAAAGGAAGTAGCATGAAGGCCTGTACTATCATAAGTGAAGAAGATGGCTCTAGTCATTGCTCTGTGAGAAAAGGGGATCCTTCAGGGGTGCTGTGTGATGGTTGGGAGGGGTGGGAAGGGGGGGATATACATATGACTAATCTGGGAACATACATATCTGTAAACAATAAAACTCTATAAAAGTTAAAAGCAAAATAAAGGTTAAAAAAAATTCTGTAAAGGGTAACATCATTGTTATGCATGCTTTATAACTGCTGAAAAACTGGCACTTATACTTTAGAAAGCTGATGACATTTTGTGAATTTAGTAACACAGATCTGTATTTTTATCACTTGGTTAATATGTTTATGGGGGGCTGGGGTGAAAGGGCTGTCTCCAGAACCATTCCTGTTTCCCTGGTGGTGACCCCTGAAGCGACTTCTCCAGCCACCCCTGTTACGCGTCACCTACTCGCTTCATCTGAGTCGTAGCTGTTGGCTTCTTCCTCGTCCTCTTCCGGAGGTGGGGGCTGGCGGGCTGGGGCTGCCACTGGCTGGGGAGCAGCAGCAGACGCTTGGGAATAGGGGCCTGGCGGGTGGCCTGCTCGGTCCTCCCTGGCTCCAGCTGCTGGGTAGCCCCCGGCACCCCCAGTTCTCTCCTCTCGGGGTGGGGCGGCAGCCCCAGGATAGCCGGGGTCACTGGGAGCCACGTCTGCAGGGAGATGGGGAGAGGGCGAGAAAGGCAGCTGAGTCCCTATGTCATAACCCTAGCAGAGACAGCCGCTGCAGCCTTACTGCAAGCGATGAGCACCTACCGCGTACCAGGGGCTTGGCAGCTCTGCACCAGAACCACCCACAGTCCTGCAATGGGGGACGGTCACTTCCCTCGGACGGTTGCAGGGGAGGCACATTGTGCTGATCCCGGGTTCTCAGACTGTCATCTTTGTCAAAGCTGCCCAAGGAAGGTTTGCAAAAATGCAGGCTCCCGGGCTCCACCTGGAACCTGTAGGCCCTGGGGTGGGGCCTTGCAATCTATGGTTCATAACAGTCCCACAAGCTGATTCAAATGGAGGCAAAACAGACCTCACAAAGAGGTCTCACTGGTGTGGGTTCTGAGGCCACGCAGCCTGGATTCGAATCTCAGCTGTGTGTCCCGGAGCAAGTTACTTGTCACCAAGTCTCACTTTTCGCATCTGTAAAATGGGAATTTTAAGACCTGAGGTGCTCAAACAGCAGTAGCTATTATTTTAAAAAAATTTTCTAACATATGCACAGGTGGCTTAGTGGCAAAGAATCTGCCTGCCAACGCAGGAGCCACAGGCGATGCAGGTTCAATCCCTGAGTTGGGAAGGTACCCTGGAGGAGGAAAGGGCAACCCCCTTCAGTTGTTCATGTCTGGGAAATCCCATGGACAGAGGACACTGGGGGTTGCAGTCCACGGGATCAGAGTCGGATGCGACTGAGTGACTGAGCAGGGTGCCTAGCACAGCAGAAAGCAGTGACTATGCTGCATCTATATCCCGTGCAATAGTCACTGTCACTTGGCGTGGTCTTAGCAAAGAGAGAAAGAAGTTTGGAACAGAGAAGGTGGCATCATTTGAGTGTCTGCCCCAAGTACCGCCTCCCTCGCCCCATTTCACAGGTGTGGACACAGGTCCAGGGGCAGCCGGTGACGAGCAGAGACCACGTGTTAAGGTTTTCTACGTATTGGTTTACCTAACCCTCCCAACAGCTCTATGAGGTAGGTCTTTGTATTATTCCTATCTTAGAGATGAGAAAATGCAGGCTCAGGGAAGTTTAGTTACTTACCCAGTGTCACACAGTGGGGAAGTGAAGAAGCCGTGATTTGATTCCAGGCCTGTGCTCTTAACCACTGTATGTATTGTCGTTTTCCATCTATCTAGTCTTAGTAAAGACTCCAGAGCTCTAGAATTAGGGGAGTCCCTTAGAGTTCATCAGCTAGGTCGCAGGATGCAGAATTGGGCCAATGTTTGGCAGCCCCTGTTCTCTTTCTCTGTCCACCTCTGTCTCTGACATACACACTCTTCTCCCCTTCCCCTCAGTTAGTGAGAGAGAGGGGTCACCTGCACAGGCACAGAAAGAAGGAAACACTTGCCTGGTCTCTGATCTGCAAAGCGTCCTGTCGGCCCTGGACTGGGTCTGCTGCCTCCTGGGGGTCCTGAATGGGGCAGAGAGAGAAAGAGGCTTGGAATAGAGAAGGCAGCATCATTTGAGTGTTTGCCTAAGCTCTCCTCATTTCATGGTGTGGACACAGGCCCAGGGGCAGCAGGTGATGAGCAGAGGTATCTGGGGCTGCAGGAACAGTCCCACTGGGGGAACCTGGGGTGGAAAAGGCCTGGGCCTCAGCTTCCTCCTCTGTAAAGTGGGGCTAGGGGTACCTGCTCTTCATGTTTTGCTGGCTGTTATGAGGTCAATGAACAAATGGAGCGAGAATCACTTGCAACATAGGGCAAGTCCACGCTTTGTATCCACCATAATTTTGGGGTCATTCCTGGTCCAGAGGATTTTCTACATTTCCAAAGCTTGGGATGTTGGGGAGAGCCACAGGTTTGGGGCATGAAATAACATTCAGCGACACAATGAGAATGTCATTCTGGGCTCCACCGTCTACCGATCCCATCATGGGAAAAGTCTCATCTGGGCACTACTTGAACACCTCTCTAGCCTTTGTAAAATGTCCATTTTGATCAAAAGAGGACAAACCTTGGGCTCTGAACTTTCAGCAGGCCAGTGCACTGAGAATAACACTTCACTGTTTTATTTTCAGTACATTAATAGTTTTAAGGTTTATTTTATCTATTCGTTTGCTTATTTGGGGCTGTGCTGGGTCTTTGTTGCAGCGAGCTTTCTCTAGTTGTGGTGAGAAGGGGCTATTCTTCATTGCTGTACGTGGACTTATCATTGCAGAGGTTTCTCTCATTGCAGAGTACAAGTCCAGGCCTGTGCTCTTAACCACTGTATGTATTGTCGTTTTCCATCTATCTAGTCTTAGTAAAGACTCCAGAGCTCTAGAATTAGGGGAGTCCCTTAGAGTTCATCAGCTAGGTCGCAGGATGCAGAATTGGGCCAATGTTTGGCAGCCCCTGTTCTCTTTCTCTGTCCACCTCTGTCTCTGACATACACACTCTTCTCCCCTTCCCCTCAGTTAGTGAGAGAGAGGGGTCACCTGCACAGGCACAGAAAGAAGGAAACACTTGCCTGGTCTCTGATCTGCAAAGCGTCCTGTCGGCCCTGGACTGGGTCTGCTGCCTCCTGGGGGTCCTGAATGGGGCAGAGAGAGAAGAGGCTTGGAATAGAGAAGGCAGCATCATTTGAGTGTTTGCCTAAGCTCTCCTCATTTCATGGTGTGTACACAGGCCCAGGGGCAGCAGGTGATGAGCAGAGGTATCTGGGGCTGCAGGAACAGTCCCACTGGGGGAACCTGGGGTGGAAAAGGCCTGGGCCTCAGCTTCCTCCTCTGTAAAGTGGGGCTAGGGGTACCTGCTCTTCATGTTTTGCTGGCTGTTATGAGGTCAATGAACAAATGGAGCGAGAATCACTTGCAACATAGGGCAAGTCCACGCTTTGTATCCACCATAATTTTGGGGTCATTCCTGGTCCAGAGGATTTTCTACATTTCCAAAGCTTGGGATGTTGGGGAGAGCCACAGGTTTGGGGCATGAAATAACATTCAGCGACACAATGAGAATGTCATTCTGGGCTCCACCGTCTACCGATCCCATCATGGGAAAAGTCTCATCTGGGCACTACTTGAACACCTCTCTAGCCTTTGTAAAATGTCCATTTTGATCAAAAGAGGACAAACCTTGGGCTCTGAACTTTCAGCAGGCCAGTGCACTGAGAATAACACTTCACTGTTTTATTTTCAGTACATTAATAGTTTTAAGGTTTATTTTATCTATTCGTTTGCTTATTTGGGGCTGTGCTGGGTCTTTGTTGCAGCGTGCGAGCTTTCTCTAGTTGTGGTGAGAAGGGGCTATTCTTCATTGCTGTACGTGGACTTATCATTGCAGAGGTTTCTCTCATTGCAGAGTACAAGCGCTAAAGTGTGGGCTCAGTGGTTATGGCGCATCGGCTTATTTGCCCCACAGCATGTAACATGGCTCTGGGCTTCCCTGATGGCTCAGTGGTAAAGAATCTGTCTGCAACACAGGAGACCTAGGTTTGATTCCTGGGCTGGAAAGATCCCCTGAAGAAGGAAATGGCTATCAACTCCAGCATTCTTGCCTGGAGAACTCCACAGACAGAGGAGCCTGAAAGGCTATGGGGTCACAAAGAGTCGGACACAACTGAGCAATGTTCACTTTCAGTTTCACATAGGATTTTCCGGGACCAGGGACTGAAGCCATGTCCCCTGCATTGGGAGACAGACTCCTAACCACTAGATCACCAGAGAAGCTGCTATACATTAATTTTTATAATAGCTCCTACAAAAAGTTAAATTGTATTCCCTCAAAGATGTTCAAGTCCAAACTCCCAGTCTGTATGAATGTGAATATTTGGAAAGAGGGTCTTTTTAGATGATCAAGTTAAGATGAGGTCATTAGGGTGGGCCCTAATCCAATATGACTACGCCTTTATAAAAAGGGGAAATTTGGACACACAGGATTCAAGCATAGAAGGATGATGTGAACATACGTCCACAAGCCAGGGAATGTCTGGGACTCCTAGAAGCAAGGGGAGAACCTGGTTCATGGAAGGAACCAACTCTAGCAACAGCTTGATTTTGGACTTTTGCCCTCTAGAACTGTGACACAATACATTGTTTTATTCTAAGCCACCCAGTTATGGCTGCCCTAGTAAACTATTAATAATACACTCTCTTTTTTTCTGGTATGGAATACTGGTTTCCCATTATTACAGGTTTCTTTTAAAATAACAAATTTTAAAAATATATTTTATTTACTTATTTACTGAGCTGTACCAGGTCTTAGTTGCAGCCTGCGGGATCTCCAATCTTCCTGGCAGGGTCCTTAGTTGTGGCGTGTGGGATCTAGTTCCCTGACCAGGAATTGAACCCAGGTCCACCTGCATGGGGAGGGTGGAGTCTTAGCCACTGGACCACAGCGAAGTCCTTAAAATAAGAAGCTTTTTAATTGCACCAATTAGGGATTATTATTATTATTTTTTTATAGAAGCCACATGTACTCACATTTTCTCATCTCTGCCCACTATTTCTTCCTGAATCTCTCATACCTGTCGGAGAACACTCACCTTTTCATTAAAGTCTGAGGCCCTTAAATTTTCCTTGAGAGAGAGCTTATGATAACAGCTCTCAGTTATGTTTTTATTTATTATTTATTTTTTTTGGGGGTGGTGCGGGTTGGGGAAGGAGAGGAGCGGGTGGGCCACTTCTATTGGTCTTTCATTTATTTTTCATCCATCTTTGTTCTTTGGCCCGTGTGGACCTCACATCGCAGTGGCCTCTGTTGTCGCAGAGCACTGGCTCTGGGCACATGCGCTCCAGAGCTCCGGCTCGGTAATTGGATACATTGGCCCAGCTGCTTTGCAGCACGTGGGATCCTCCCAGGCCAGGGATCAAACCAGCGCCCCTTGCACTGCAAGGCGGTGTCCTTACCCACTGGACCACCAGGGAAGCCCCTCAGTTATGTTTTTAAAGGGGGTCATTTGGAAGAAAATATTAAGAAAATAAGAGGGCAGATGGTAGACGTTATGTGGTGAAAATTACGAGACTGGAGTGATAATGCTGGAAGATGGGAAGCGCTGAGGGATGAAGTACTATCACTTTGTGCATTTAGGTGGACATGATGCTACCCTCTTCCAGCTTCCCCTGGCTTCCCAGTCTGGAATTACTCATGCTAAGGGTCTTTGAAGAGTTTAGGGTCTGGGGTAGCTGCAGTTTTGCAGAAAGCCCAGCAGATTCTGCAAGCAAGTGGGAGAAGTATTGGGGTCACAGCTGAGTGACGGCCTGGGTGGGCAGGTGGGCACATACCTGGTTGCCCAGCCTGGGGAGGTGCTGGGCTCTGCACTGAGGCCGGGGTGGGTCTAGAAGCCTGGACTGAGTTGGCCCGTCTCAAACCTGCCGGGGAAATGAAAGGAAAGAACCTGTCATATGTCACACACACATACACACATGTACATACGCACATACAGTCAAAGCAAGAAGAAGCTTGGGACCAGTGAGACGGTAGGAGGCATGGTCCTCTAAGTGTGAACTGGATGCAGCCCCTCAACGTTCTTTCAGACCTTCTTCTCCTCCCCTCAGTGTGTTCTCTCTTTCCAATAGTCACATCCCCCTGAGCAAGTCACAGCAGCAGCAGGGGTACTGAAAAGCCCAGGTTCTGTGATATTGGTTCCAACATCTATGCCCTTGTACAAATGACCTCTCTGGGCCTCAGTCATCTGTCAACTGGGATAACAGTACCTACCTCATAGGCTGTGGCAGAGACATGATGATACAATACATGCAAAGGCTCAGAACAGTCCCTGGCATGTAGTAAACACCCAACATCTGAGAGATGTTGGTATTTTACTTTATTATTGAAAGACTACTTTATTTTTATACTTAATCTTAGCCAAAAGACTGAGAAGTGGTATTTTAGTTTTAAAAATAAATTTGGAACTTATTTTGGTACTTGCGTCAAGTAGATTTCTTCTCATTTTGGTTATACCTTGTGGTGTATGGGATCTTAGTTTCCCAGACTAGGGACCGAACCCATGCCCTTCTGCAATGGAAGTGCTGCATCTTAACCACTGGATGGCTGAGGAAGTCCTGAAAGTCTGTTCTTATCTTCACATGGACCTAGTTTGGCAGCCCAGCCTTTTATTTTTATAAGCTGTGTGTCTCTGGGCTGGCCACTTTCTCCCTTTGAATTTCAGATGCTTCCTGCAGGCAACAGCTCCACCTACTTGATAATAATGAGTTACCATTTATTGATAAGAACATATTTAATATGTACACCCTATGAGGTGGGTGCTTTATGAGCGCCACTTTATAAATGGGGAAACTGAGGCACAGAGGGGTTAAGGAGCTCCCCCAGTGTCTCCTGGCTGGTTAGTAGCAGAGCCAGGGTGTGAACTCAGGCGTGTGGTCTCTGGGGTCTACCTGAGACTACTGGGTGCTACTTCTTCCTGGAGAGCTATCAGGGATCAAAAGAGGATGATACACACAGCCGTTCCCGGTACCCAGAAGGTAAGACATTACTGAAGAACGCCTGTCCACTCTCACCTCCTCACTGGCCTGGATCCCACCTTTCCTGAATTTAGATCATTTTTTAAAAAATGGATACTTTTGGGGCTTCCCTGGTGGTCCGGTGGGTAAAGAGTTTGCCTTGCAGTGCAAGGGGCACCAGTTCGATCCCTGGCCTGGGAAGATCGCACGTGCCGCCAGATGTCTATGTCCAGTTATGAGCCCATGCTCTGGAGCGCATGTGCCCAGAGCCGGTGCTCTGTGATGAGAGAGGCCACTGCAATGGGAGGCCCACACAAGCCAAAGAATAAAGATGGATGAAAATAAATAAATGAAAAAACCAATAAAGGAGGCCAAAATTAAAAAAAAAAAAAAAAGACACTTTTATTTCTAGAAATAAACAATGTGTAGGCTTCATAGTATATTCTTTTTTTTTTTTTTTTTTGGCTGCACCCTGTGGTATGTGGGATCCTTGTTCCCCAACTGGGGATCACACCTACACTGAAAACAGTCTTAATCCCTGCCCCACCAGCAAAATCCCTAAAGATTTTTTTTTCTGATTTTTGTTTTGTTTTGGCTGTGCCTTGAGGCTTGCAGGATCTTAGTTTCCTGACTAGGAACAAACCCATGTCCTCCACCATGGAAGTGTGGAGTCCTAACCACTGGATCGTCAGGGAAGTCCTGAATTGAAATCTTTTTCACTGGGGAGCTTGAATGCTCAGAACAGGAAGTACTTCACCACCTCTGGCTGGTTTACCAATCTCCAGGTCTTGTCCCAGAGTCCCGCATTAGCACTGCTGTTTGCTTGTTCATTTGGATCCTTGTTCATCCATCTATTCACTGACTCACTCATTCAACAAGTGCTCACTGGAGGTCTACCAAGGGCCGGTGAATACATGTATAAAACACTGCCCTTCTCATTTCTTTTGATCCTACTCATCCTGAAAGCCTGTATGGATTTGCTCATCTCCCTCACCTGCTGGGCTCCGGCTGGGGTCCCCAGTAGCCCCACCATGGCTCTGGTCCCAGTTCTCTGAGTCCCGGCCAGAGGAACTCATTCGTGCTTCAGAGGCCCTGCGCACAGGAGGCCCATAGCTTCCCCGCCCAGAAGCAGAGGCCACATCAGGACCTGGAAGGAAAAACATAAATGAAATGAAGAAAGAGCAATGGAGGAATGGGGAGAAGGACTCCTGTCTCCGAAGTAGAAGATAGAGTCGGCAGAACCCACCTGCCTTCTGACCCGGGCCCCTCTTGTCTTCTGTGTCACCTGCAGAGAGACAGAAAGCTGATGAGGAGTAGGTATTTGATGTTTTTGAAAGAGCCATCACTTAAGGAGCTCACAAAAGGGCCTATCCACCATTCCCAAGAACTGAAAAAAAAAATTAAAAATTTCCTCTCCCAACTTCCCCTCTAATGTTGAGACTGCTTACAATATCACATCATTTCTTCTGCAAATGAATTTGGATCATTGGCTAAGTACTGGTTCTAGAATGTGCTTTGTTCAGTTAATTTGATTTTCCCCAGGACTCTCTAGTCATGCTCCAACCTCAAGCACTTTGCAGGAGACCTTCCCAAAGATTTTATGGGCACTTTTTAGCACTTTGGTCAGTTTCTGCCCAAATACCATCTCTCAAGATAGCCCTTCTCTGGCCATTCTGTCCAGCCTGAAGCCTCTGCCCCCTCAACCTGTTTCCTTTCTCTTCCAGGTACCTATCACTACCTGATACTCACTGTATATGAATGTGCTATTTGTTGAACATCTGTTTCTCCCACTAAACTTTAACTGCACGAGAGCATGAATTTCATCTGCTTCATTCACGGACTCCCTAGGGCACAGAACAGAGCCTGGAACTCACTGGGTGTTCCATAACTGCTTGTTAAAAGAATACTGAAAGCTCATATTATGGGCATAATTCTAAATCTATTACGTGTGAAACAGCATTATGCTTTAAAATGTACATGCCTTAATTTTAAAATATTTCATTGCTTAAAAGAATGCCAAAACAAAAAAAATATGCCAAAACAATTGCAATAGTGACACTAAAGATCACTGATCATGGATCTGCGTTTTTTTTATGAGTGAAAAACTGCAGTTACTGTGAAGCTCGATGAATCAAGGTAAAATAAAATAAGGCATGCCTGTAGCATCTCATTTAATCTTCAAAATAACCCAATGAGTTATGAACCTCACTTTACAGATGAGGCAACAGTTTCAGAGAGGTTAATTACTCATCCAAGTGCACACAACTTGGAAGTGGCAAAACTGGAATTCAAATTCAAGCATCGCTAGGTTCAACTGTTCAAGATGTTGACAGTTACGCTATGCAGTCTTCTCAGCTTACTCCTGTAGGCAGTGATGCCTAACTAGGAAGCAAGAAGCTCCAGTGGTGGAACCCTGGGGCTCCTCGCAGATGCAGGGTCTGGTGACAACTTGGTGAGTCTCCACAAGGAGGACAAATTGCTCAGGCCTTGCCAGGATGAAACTATTTGTTGAGTGCCTTTAGGGTGTCAGCAATTGTCCCAGGTGTATAGCTGAGCACTTCAATTTTTTGTAACCTTCAACTATAACTTTCCTTTCAGAAGCAATGCCTGCACTCAACCCCGGAATTATCATTCAGACCAGTTTTTATCACTTAGTTGAAAGTACTGCAAATGGGCATTATGTGGTCAGGCTTAGTGGCCTTATTAAATTAAAATGTGTTTTTATTGAGGTTACTTTTCTTGTTTTACTGTTTTTTCTCTCCCTTTTCATTCACCATTTTAGTAATTAATAATCATACTTAGATAATGGTGATAATATCCATAGCAGTGGCACTTTTCTTTTATTCATTTCCTTTCTACACATCTTTCATTCTTAATCAGTCCAATTTCAGATTTGCTGGTGATTGTTACAAGAAGTATCAGGAGCAAAGAAGGCCTTTTTTTTCCAGTAAGCCTACAATCCCCTGCCCTCCAGACTTCAGTGTGTATTTCGGTGCTGGGGGTCTTTCTCAGTTCCTAATTTTGATTTCCACCTCTGTTGTATCTCTAAATACTCCATCAGGACCAGCACAGTCTTTTGGCAGTCTGGCATTGCTGAAGAGCTCCCTGCGCCATCCTCTTGATAAGGGTTTGTGGTGAGTTGTAAAAGGGAATGTGGGAGTTCTAGACCCACGCCCACAGGCTGGCTGGCTATCCACTGACTAGGAAGAAAGACAGACATGATGTCAGGACATGACGTCCAGGTAGATCAGTTAGCCAAGACCTGTCCTTGGCTCTGAAAGAGGCTGTGTCTTCCTACCTCGAGCTGGAGCCCGGGCAGGGTGCTTGGGCTCAGGGGCAGGCTGCTCAGGGGCAGCGGATGCCGGCTCACTGACTGGCTGCTGTGGCTTGGTCTTCTTTATAGGCATAGGCTGTGGGAGGACCTGTTTGGGGAAGCCCTTGAAGAACCATGCTCCAGAGCGCTTCCACACCTGGAGGAGGAGAGGGAGAAGATGAAGACATGGCAGCCAAGCACTACGGCTCCTGTCTTCATGAATGCTAATTTTCCACTTTGTTCCCTGCCCTCTGAGCACTGACACAACAGGCTCCGGGAGGCGAGTAAGAACAATCCACTCACCTCTCTCTGCTCGATGCAGATCTTGCAGAGCCACACAGGGTGCGGGCGGTTGTTGGAGGTCTCTACCCCACACTTGGTGCAGACATTCTGGGGACAAAACAGAGCCCAGCGCACCCTCAGATATGCCAAGCTCAGAGCTGCCAGTGATCAGGAGAAGTGGCTGGGAAGGGTGGCAATGCAGCCCCATTCTCCCTTGGGCTCTTTCCCTCACCTGCCTTCCATGACCAAAGCCAGTTAAAATAAAGTTCCAGTCTGAGTCTTGATTTCTGATAATGAAAACTGGAGTAATTTCCAATCTCTCAACATCACTGACGTCATTTTTTTTTAAGAGGAGAAACTATATATCCATCTCTCTCTCTCTCTCTCTCTCTCTCTCTCTCTCTCTCTATATATATATATATATATATATATATCCATTTCTTACTTTCTTTCCCAAATAAATCTGAGACAATCTAGACTATGACTACAGGTTCAATTCCCTATAATGAAGGAAGTTATTTGAGTAAATGCTGTGACTCTATGTTGGAACATTATGGTTTTGGCTGAGTTTCCTGCCAGTCAAAACAAATAGGTCACAGAATTCTCGCTGTCTAGTTGACTACAGAAGATAAGTTTTAGGGGGTAGATAACTTTTCCCCAGTATTCCATTCTAAATACTCATTGGGATCCCAAGTAGGAGATGCCAGGTGATATGATGGATCTCTCCAGCTCAGCTGTTTCCTGGAATCCCTTTCCTGGGATGACAGGCGGCTGCTAGGGGCAGCGTGAATGCCAGGCTCAACGGGGAAACTGGTCTTCCTACCTCGAGCTGGAGCCCGGGCAGGGTGCTTGGGCTCAGGGGCAGGCTGCTCAGGGGCAGCGGATGCCGGCTCACTGACTGGCTGCTGTGGCTTGGTCTTCTTTATAGGCATAGGCTGTGGGAGGACCTGTTTGGGGAAGCCCTTGAAGAACCATGCTCCAGAGCGCTTCCACACCTGGAGGAGGAGAGGGAGAAGATGAAGACATGGCAGCCAAGCACTACGGCTCCTGTCTTCATGAATGCTAATTTTCCACTTTGTTCCCTGCCCTCTGAGCACTGACACAACAGGCTCCGGGAGGCGAGTAAGAACAATCCACTCACCTCTCTCTGCTCGATGCAGATCTTGCAGAGCCACACAGGGTGCGGGCGGTTGTTGGAGGTCTCTACCCCACACTTGGTGCAGACATTCTGGGGACAAAACAGAGCCCAGCGCACCCTCAGATATGCCAAGCTCAGAGCTGCCAGTGATCAGGAGAAGTGGCTGGGAAGGGTGGCAATGCAGCCCCATTCTCCCTTGGGCTCTTTCCCTCACCTGCCTTCCATGACCAAAGCCAGTTAAAATAAAGTTCCAGTCTGAGTCTTGATTTCTGATAATGAAAACTGGAGTAATTTCCAATCTCTCAACATCACTGACGTCATTTTTTTTTAAGAGGAGAAACTATATATCCATCTCTCTCTCTCTCTCTCTCTCTCTCTCTCTCTATATATATATATATATATATATATATATCCATTTCTTACTTTCTTTCCCAAATAAATCTGAGACAATCTAGACTATGACTACAGGTTCAATTCCCTATAATGAAGGAAGTTATTTGAGTAAATGCTGTGACTCTATGTTGGAACATTATGGTTTTGGCTGAGTTTCCTGCCAGTCAAAACAAATAGGTCACAGAATTCTCGCTGTCTAGTTGACTACAGAAGATAAGTTTTAGGGGGTAGATAACTTTTCCCCAGTATTCCATTCTAAATACTCATTGGGATCCCAAGTAGGAGATGCCAGGTGATATGATGGATCTCTCCAGCTCAGCTGTTTCCTGGAATCCCTTTCCTGGGAATCAGACAGACCCAAGGACAGTCGTATTTCTATCCTGGAGAGGGTGCAAGCCCCAAGAGAGAATGCTTGGGGCTTCCCAGGCGGTCCAGTGGTTAAGATTACACCTTCCAATACAAGTGGTACAGGTTCGATCCTTGGTCAGAGAGCTAAGATCCCACATGTCTCGTGGCCAAAAATCCGAAACATAAAATGAAACAATATTGTAACAAATTAAATAAAGACTTAAAAATAGTCCATATCAAAAAGTCTTAAGAAAAAAGAAAAAAGAGTGAACGCTTAAGAAGACCAAAGTCTAACTTGACCTAACTTGGCTGTAGAGCAGCTTTCTAATGTGGCTTGTATTGTAACCCAGGGTAGTGCATGCTGGGTAAGGATTCCATGTTCACATGTGTGTAGACATGTGCCCAGTATGGTTTTTTTTTTTTTTTTGACCATGTGGGATTTTAGTTCCCTGACAGGGGATTGAACCTGCACTCCCCTGTGGTGGAATCGCGAAGTCTTAACCACTGGAATGCTGGGGAGGTGCCCCAATTGCTCTTTAGGCTGCCCTATAATTTACTAAGCCATGATCAGGATATTTGTGGGCTCAACCAAAGTTCATGCCCTGCCTCAGTCTCCCGAGTTCATCCCGGATGGAGCAGAACTCCAGGAGGACAGGTCGGCATGACGTCCAGGGGAGAGGCCATAATCAGGGTGGGCACAAGAGCATCCTAGAAGGCTCATACTCATTCTGGCAACTACCCTTCAGGGTCCAAGCTCCACCACCAAGACCCAAGGCCCCCAAAAGGCTGGAGCCCAGGCTTCGCCTCTCTGTATGTGATGAGCAAGGAAGGGGGAAGCAGAGGGAGATGTACCTTCTTACAGTCCTCACACACCACACAGGCGGAGCCCAGCATCCCCAGCTGTTCTCCACACAGTATGCAGCGGTTCACCCCGTCCCCGGCCACATTCTTCCTCATGTTCTCCAGGCGGTCCACCAGGCGCCTGGAAGCAGAGTCAGGATTATATGGACATTTTAGGACCAGGGACCACCAGCGTCTCCCTCAGTATCTGGCTGATGGTCTTAACCTTCTCTGGGTCACATAAATGATGGCTATTGGGCCTTTCTCCAGAAAAAGGCTCGTACATTTTGATCTATTTCAGAACATCACGGAGCCCTTTTCATGGACCCGAAAGCCCCTCTATTCTGCTGACTTCAGCATTAAGAACTTTAATCTTTTCCCATGTCACCTCCTCCAGGGACACTCTCTTCCGAGCCCCAGATCTCATTATCTACTTGTCTACACGACGTCTTCACTTGGGTCTCAAACTTGTGCTTTCAGCTCCACTCTTCGTCACGGCTGTTCTTCATCCTCAGCCCCAGCAAATTTCCCCTTCTCAGGAAGTGGCCCTGCCATCTACTAACTTGCTGGAACCAGAAACTCTGAGGATCTTCCTGGGTCCCTCCTCTCCAGACATACAATGACCCAACCAAATCCTATTGTGTCTAACTCCCTAACATTTCTCACACATTTCTCTCCCTCTTCACTGCAGCCAAGCCACAGACATCTCTCTCCTGAACGAATGCAGGAACCTCTCAGTCCCTGCGCCTTCCTTCATGGCTTTCTATAGTCTTCTCTCCCCACCACCACCACGGTAAGAGTCCTAAAAACAAATCTAGTCATGGCACTCCATGCCCCCCTGAAACCTTTATTTGGTTCCCATTCCACAAAGTTTCCACGATCCTTTGGGGTCTGGCCCCAGATGAAACCCCAAACTTCTTCTCCCTCTTGGTCTTACTTCAATGCTCTAGTACAGTGGTTCTCTAAGGATGATGACCAGACCATCAGCATCAGCGTCACCCGGGAACTTGCTATAAATGCAAATTCTTGGGCCCCACTCCAGAACAACCTCATCAGGGAGTCCTGGGGGTGGGGCCTAACAATCTGCTTTAGCTGGCCCTCCAGGGAATTCTGACAAAAGTGTAGGAACCACTGCTCTGATGACACTGGCCTTCTCTGAGCTCTAGTTGTCCTAATTGCCACAGCACTTCTGCACATTCTGTTCCCTGTGGCTGGAATACAGCCGTTGCTCCTTGCACATCCTTGTGATCTCTGTCTTTCACACACACACACACACACACACACACACACACTTTTCCTGCCTAGAGTCTCCTTACTCTTCATATTCCAGTTGAAATATCACCTCCCCTTAGAAGCCTTATTTAAGCAACCATTTTATTTCATCTAATTGCAGCCCTTCTGTATAGCACTTGTCACATGTATAAGTAATCATGGGACTGTCTACATTAAGTAATTAGTTCATTGAGAGCCCATCTATGGCTGCCTCTCTAGACTATGAGCTCCTCTGGGCCAGGGATCCTGTCCATCCTGTTCCCTGCTGTGTTCTCAGCGCCAAAACAGTGCCTGGTCCACAGTGAGTGCTCACGCATGATGGTCAAACCGATGAATGAATGAATAAATGAGTGAGTGAATGCAGCCTGCTTCCCAAATTTGTATCCAGCAAAAGCAAGCTGAGTTGAAGGTCAAGTGACATATAATAGCAGCTTTTGATTACTGAATACACAGTGCTTACTATATGCCTGGCATGGTATGAAGTGCTTTGCCATCCAACTCCAGGAAGTACTACCAATACGCCATTCTACAGGTAAAGAAAATGAGGCACAAGGAAGTTAATGACTTGCCCAAGGTCACACAGCTAGGGAGTAGCAGAACTAAAACTAAAACCCATGTATCACGTGTGTTATTTACACTAGCACTTCTCAAACTTCCTGTGCATACAGTTCTGGTATCTTGTTAAAATGCAAATTCTCAGCATCAGGTCTGGGGCTACATTTCTAGAAAAATCCCAGTGACTCCACACGATGCTACTGGTCCCAGGGCACACTCTGAAGAGCACAAGGCTACACATACTGACTCTACCTGTGGGGGCTTCTTGCTTCCATATCAGGCGGGTTGTTTTTGACACTTCCCACCAGCCTGAGGGGCTTCCCAGTGGGTGCTGGTGGTAAGGAGCCCGCCTGCCATCTCTGCAGGAGACATAAGAGATGTGGGTTTGATCCCTGGGTCGGGAAGATACACTGGAGAAGGGTACAGCAACCCACTCCAGTATTCTTGCCTGGAGAATCCCATGGACAGAGGAGCCTGGCGGGCTACGGTCTATAGGGCACAAAGAGTCAGACACAACTGAAGTGACTTAGCATGCATGCGTGTACCAGCCTGAAGTCATATCCTGCTTTTTCCTCAAATAAAACCTATCCTTTCTGTTCCAGTCACTGCCAATGGACCCAGGTGGAGTTGGACCCTGCCCACCCATGCACTGGCTCTCAGCTGTGGACACCAGAGGCGTGAGAACCACTGAAAAGGAACTTGGGCATCAGAGGCTCCAGGAGGTCCCTGGCCACCCTGCCGGCAGCCACCAGATGCTGACTCTTCCCACAGGCCATCTCTCCTCACTCCTGCCATCCCCTCAAAGTGCTCTAGTCGGCCATGTTATAAATAGGAGCTTCCCCCTTTGTGTTCCATTCAACAGAGGAGCCCAGGGAGGAGCCAAAAGCAGCTCATAGGCGCTTGAGCCTGCTGTGACCCAGATCAGACAGGGCTGCTTCGGCTGGCAAGATGTGCAGAAGCAGAGGCAGCATGCTCTTCCTCCTCCTCAGCCCCAACCCTATGCACATTTCCCTTAGAAACTGTTCTTATAGGATGATGCGAGGCAACAGAAGCCAGGAGCTCCCAGAGCTCAGTCTCAGAACCCCAGTAGCTGGTCTCTACTGAGCACTTACAATGTGCCGGGCACAGAGATGAGCACTCCACAAGGATTCCCTCAATGACTCCTTCCAGCAGCACTCTAAGCTGAAGACTATTTTTTTCCCCCATTTTCCAAATGAGAAAAGCGAAGCACAGAGAGATTAAGTAAAGCACTCAACTTACATAAGCAGGGAGGTGGGGAATCCCGGACTCAGAGGCAGGCCATCTGGTGATTGAGGCAGACTATTCTTTTTTTTTTTTTTTAATTATTGTATACTGACACATTTTTTTTTTTAAGATTTATTATTTATTTTGGAGGGGTGGCTGGGGAGGGAGGGGAGCAGGCGGGCTACTTCTATTGTTCTTTCATTTGTCTATTTTCATCCATCTTTGTTCTTTGGACTGTGTGGGCCTCGCATTGCAGTGGCCTCTGTTGTCACAGAGCACCGGCTCTGGGCACATGTGCTCCAGAGCTCCGGCTCGGTAATTGGACACATTGGTTCAGCCAATCTGCGGCACGTGGGATCCTCCCGGGCCAGGGATCGAACCAGCGCCCCTTGCACTGCAATGCAGTGTCCTTACCCACTGGACCACTAGGGAAGCCCCAGACCGTTCTTTTTTCTTAAGTTTTATCTTTTTAGTTTTTATTTATTTATTAATGTTTTACATTTTAATTAATTAAAAATCTTAGTTCCCTGACCAGGGATGGGCCCACGCCTCCCTGCAGTGGATGTGCAGAGTCTTAACCAATGGGCTGCCAGGGAAGTCCCTTGAATCCCTGCTCTAAGTCAGAACTCACTGCCGCTTACTGAGAAGCAGAGCCACAGGGACCTTCTTGAACAGTGCCACCTCCACCCTGCTCGATTCCCCTGCCTTCCCCTCACCAAGGGGACCTTGATTACCAAGCTGCACACATGCAGTCACGCCAGCTGGCTCTATCTCGTCTGCCTCTGGCTTCTCAGAGGCTGGGACAAGACACCCAACAGCTGCGCCACTGTCTTGCTCCCCTAAAGAATCCTCCATGTCAGGCGGAGAGTTCTGGATGTGAGCCCTGAATTTTCCCTCTCTGGGCTTCAACTGTCTCACCTGTAAAAGAGAAGGTATTGGGCTACGTTGGTGGCTGCCTTGTGGCACCCCCAGGGCTCCTCAGAAATCATCTTGGGGCCACCCACGAGAGCGGTACAGTGGGAGGGGTGCTGAGGGCTATAAAACCCCATTTTATCCAGAATATGCCTCTATTTAACTCTTTCATTTGTTTGAGCTGTTGAATTAGATCTCCTTTGGAAAGCTTGTTCCACTATTTAAAGAAACAGTTTGAAGTTGTCTGGAGCAAATACAAGTTGGGATGCCTTTTGCTGCCATAGAATTATAAAATATTATGAGACAATGAGATATGAGATAGGTTAATGGAGGCAGTGGGTGGTAATTGCACGGTGTTGCATAATTTTTTTTTGGACACACCTTTGTTCTCATATATTTTTTTTCTTCATCCACTGTCAGATGAAGTGGTTCATCTAGCCAGAAAGTGGCTAGCTTTTGTTCTTCTCACTCTGTCTATGGGGAAGGGGGTGCAGTCCCAGGGCACAGACAGCATGAGAGGCTTGCACCGGGCCAATGAGCCTGGGCTGCAATCTGGTTCTCTGTGTCAGTAAACCCTCTTTGCTTCCATAATGTCCCCTCATGGCCTCTGCCTCAAGTCAAGCTTTGTCAACCCAGCCGAGGAAAAGAACATAGGATAGACGACTTAAATCTGAACTACAGCGTAATTTTGCTCAGGAAACCTAGAAGGCTCACCTGCCACTGCCTACAAACCCACATCCTAGCATCCCTAACAAGATGCTCGCTCCTTCCATCATTCAGTCCTCAACTCCAAAAGGCTCCATTAACACGCACTGCACTGGGAGTGCCTCATTAGCTTCCATCAGTGGCAGCAGATGGCATGGAAAAACAGACTGAAGATCATTATCCAGATCTCTCAGCGTAGCGACCCTTGTTAGTTGTGAATTCAGTACAGACCAATAGAGAGGGAAGTGGAGTGGGGTTGGGCGGACCTTCCTTCTCTGCTCAAAGGTCGGGATGAGCAGTGGGAGGTGTTCCTGTAGCCTACCCGTTAGGAACTTTCATTGCAGCCCCAGACGTTAGAGCCTCAACAGGGAGGGCCTGAACAGCCAAAAAGCATAATGTGGAAACACAACTTTGCAGGGAGTAAGTCCCAATTAAGTCACAGAAGACCATGAGTCACAGATGGGTCTTAATCCTGGTGATAAAACATTTCAGGATCTTCACTCCATAAGGAATGTTTATTGTTACCAGTCTTGGCAGGGGGGTCCTAGATGCATTATGAAGGATGCCTGCAACCCTCAATGCATGTTAGTGATCCAGAGAGAATTTTTTAAAAAAATACCAAGGCCTGGGGCTCCAGTTCTAAAACTTCTCAGCTATGGATTTGGTTAAGCCTGGATACCAGTATTTCAGCATCTGGTCCTCTTGAGAGTCACCACATGGGGGATTGTTCCCAAAACATATGGTCTGCCTAAATCACCCAGAGAATGTTCAATATGCAGACAGCAATTCTATGGGACTGCGGTGGGCCCCAAGCACCTGCATTTTGAAGTGACTCCCTGTGAGCTCCTAATGCTGATGAATTCTCAGCCACACTTTGAGAAATGGTTCAGTAGGGAAGGAAGGAGTGGGACCAATCACAAGAGAAAAATTTCTCCTTATTCTGGTAAGTGGAGGAAAAAAAGCCCAAACCCAGGATGTAGAACTGTGATCACGATATTAGGCTAGGTTTAGAATATGCTCCTCTGAATACACTTGCCTTGTGGCCACTAGGCAAAAAAAATATTAGGAATGCAACACTGAAATATCCACGGCAATGATCTCCTGGTGAAGGGAGTATGAGTACCTTTTATTTCCTTCTTTAATACCTGTGCTACCCCCTTTCCTGAAGAACCTAATTAGCTGAACTCCTCTATACTTCCTTAACTTTCTATAATAAACATGAGTTACTTTACAGTAAAGTGCATTTTCTGAAGACAGAGAACATGTAAGCCAAGGGTTAAAAGTCACGGCTTTACATCCTGCCTCTTATCCAGTTAATGACCTTGAAAAAGTTTTGCTCTCTGTGTACCCTCATCCCAGACAATAATGTGAGGGATTAGAGGAGACGCACCTCGTGTTTCCTCCCATGAGCAACATTCAGGCATTCTCAGAAACCTCAAGACTTCCCCTTGTCTTTTGAAACTGAAGGACCTTCAGTGACTAAGAGAAGACCTATCTGCACTGGCAGGCTAGTTTTGTTTGCCTGTCTAACGTCTCCACATTAAGCGTCCAACTAGCTGGACACTGTAAGTGGCTGTCATTCTCTAGTTATGTCTTTACATGCCTGATTAACTTTATGATTCATACTCGCGCCTCAGATCCAGGAAAGCCGTTCATCACCAGGCTAGGTGGCGTAGGGGTGCTGATGGTTATTCAGTACAGTTGGGTGGGCACCTTCCATTTCCCAGGATGTTTACGGAGGCACCAGAAAGGTTAGATCTCTTCCTCGGGGCACCAACAGACCACCTTTGGAGGTGGTGGGAAGTGGATTCCCAAGGTGCTCTGACCTTGCTGTCCAAACAGATGCAGATGGACTATTCAGTCATGGGATGACTATTGATGGAGAACCTACCATGTGATTGTAGACAGCAAGGACCCAATGGGGAGCAAAATAGATGAGGTGCCTACTGTCACAGAGCTGGCCTTCTAGTGAGGGACACAGACATTGCTTCAATGATCACATCAATCATGATAATTATGCTCAGAGTGAATGCTCTCAAGGACAAGCAGCGGCGGCTGTGTGAACTCCGAAAGACGGTAGGATGGGGCCTCAGAGGAAGTGACCACTGGGCTGAGGCCTAAGGAGAAAGAGGAGCTGGCCCAGTAAAGAGGATGAGGAAAAGCACTGGAAGAGGGAACAGCATGTGCGAGGGATCTGAGAGATGCTTAACAGGCTGATGGGTGGGATGGCAGAAGATGACACTGGAGGGGTAGGCAGAGGCCACTCCATGCAAGGTCTTGAGGCTAATAGTGATGGGACAACCTGAAAGAGCTTTCAGCAGAGGAGATGCAACCTCCCCCATCTGGAGACAACATATGGACTTACGAATGGAGCCCTTGGAGGCTCGGAGCAGTGAGCGCTTCAAAGGCCACAGAGCTTCTAGGTGGAAGGAGGCAAACGGGTCCTCAGACTGTGTCTACACATGCGGCTGGACCAGCTCTCCTGAAACTACCAGGCTGTCTCAGTGGTGAAAGTGTGCACTCACAGGAAGCCCAGGAGATGCCACTGCATGTGAGCCGGCTGCCAAGGATCCCTCTGTGTCACCTTCTTAGAGCTGCTGTCACAAATGACAACATATTTAATATTCTGACAGCCCTGGAGATCAGGTATCTGACACGGGTTTCACTTAGTCAAGGTACTGGCAGGCAGGGCTGCGTGCTTTCTGGAAGCTCTAGGAGAAAATCTGTTCCCTTGCCTTTTCTAGTTTCTAGAAGCCACCCCCATTCCTTGGCTTGTGGCCCCTTCCTCCATCTTAAAAACCAGCAGTGTAGCATCCTCCAGTCTCGCTGTGACTCTGACCCACCTGTCTCCCTCTTATTAGGACCTGTGTGATTACATCAGCTATTCCAGGATACTCTGCCCACCTCAAGACTCTTAAATCACACCTGCAAAGCCCCTTGGGCCATGTGAACCCATGTTCACAGGTTCCATGGATTAGCATGTGAATGTCTTTGGGCGGGGGTTATAATCTACACACTACACCCACATTCCTGCCCCATCTGCCATGCAGGTTCTGTTTCCACCTGATTCAGGTCTGAATCAGATTCAGGTCCTCCTCTCTGGAGCAAAGTTTGGGCAATTCCTTCCCTGTCTGGCTGTGGATGTCAGACAAACCAAGGTTTTGGACGCTGTAAGGTTCTAATCACCTTCGGCTGGTACTCAACTCCAGGAAAACACAGCCTCTCTCTATGCATGCACACGTGCACACACACATACTTTCAGAATTTAGAAATGTGAGGCACTTAGGATGCAGGGGTGAGAGTGTCCATTCTGCAGTGACCTTGCTTGGGTCCACATTTGGACTTTGTGATTTCCTGGCTCTGTGACCTTAAGAAAGCAACAAAACCTTCTGAACCACTGTTTTTCATCCATAAATTAGTGAAAACAAAGTCCTTCCTTCCCTCCTTGAATTGCTGCAAAGATAAAACAAGCATGTTCATAAAATACCCGGAACACGGTAACTACTCAGTCATTGGTTGCTGCTAATTATTTCTTCTGGAAATTTGTGGCTTTTATAGCTCCCTATGCTCACAATTTTTCCCCTGTGTAACCAGGATACTAAAATCTGCACATAGAATCCAGCTTTCTAAAGCTTTTAAAGGGGCTGCAGTGACTAGAAACTGATGGGACTCATGTGTCCATCTCTAAACACACATACACACAAGTGGTACATATAACCACACAGGAACACAAGTGTGACAGGCACCCACACACAGAACATGCTTTCACACACAAGACTGTACTCGCTCTGCTTTGCAAGGAGCCTCGCCTTAGTTGGCTGCCTTCTGCAGACAAGAAGATAAGCCAACTGCAGATTTGATAGTTTGCTAAGTCCAGGTTCCTTCAAAATAGTCTAAATTGGCATCAGAAACATTCAGTCAACTGCTTTCCAGCTTTCAAACCAGCATTGCCGCTGTGTCTTGAATGTTGAAGAGACGCCTGATGGATGTACAACTGCTCCAGGAAGTAGGCTTAACGGGGTGAGCTGCAGAGCTGAGAAGCACACCCTGCCTGTGAAGGTGTGATGGCTTTACATACTTGTCCCCAAACTGGTGAGGAAAATGGCGAAATGCTGGGGTTCCATCATAGACGGCGTGGAGACAGAGAGCTGCCTTTAGAGCCATGATTGAGCGTGGTTACACAATGGTTTGTAAAATGCAGCGAAGTGAGAGAGTGGGTCATGCTGCCTCTCTCTCTCTCGCACACCATTAATTTCAGAATCACGCCACTTTCCCCATCACCCTCATAGCCAAGTGGGGAGATGTTACCATTAAGTTTATTAAACTTGGCATTTCCTGAAGTCTAGATTGGGTCATCTGCTGTGAACATGGCTGCTCTTAAAGAGGCTGGTTTGAGACTCCATTGCCAAGATCTCTCAGGAAACTGTCCTTAAATGACTAAGTCCTGAAGCCATGCTGCTGGCATGCGGGGTGCGTGCAGTTCAGACTCATTAATTTCTACTGTTGTTTATTGCCGTCACTACCTGGGGAGCCGTTGATCCTAATCTCTCACCCCGATGGATTGGTGAATGGGATTCCTGTCTGGACCTCAGTACTTTGGGGAGGCAGTCACCCTGGGTCAGAGTTGGAGCCAAGAGAGAAAGCTTGAGGGCTCTTCTGGGTGAATATAGTCAGTCAGGCAAGGAGCTGGGTCATTTAAACCCAATAATCACAACAGTTACCAGGCGCTGTGCTAAGCATCCCATGTGCACTGTTTTCTTAAGACATACAATCTGGGAGGTCAGGTCTATAATTCACTCCCATTTTACAGGTGGGGAAACTGGGGCACACAGACAGGAAGTCACTGACCAAGGGCACACGGCCAGCACATGGCAGAGATGGGACCAGGGGCTAGGTCAAGCGACCCAGACACTGTCAGCCGCTTTGGAAGAATAAAGCCTTTGTTTCATTTCAGTGCTAACAACTGGGGCTCTTTCTAGCACGTTCACCTGCCTTTTCCTGTCTCGGAAAGTAGGGTTGAGAAAACAAGGTGCTAAGACCCACAGGTGACAGTGGAGAAGGGTGAGCTGTCCCACTGTAGGAAGAAGTGGCTGAGACGGAATCAATTAATCTGACTGAGGATATGAGACACTCTGTAAATTATTTACTTCCCTGAAACTCTGAAGTCATTTGTCAATTGCCTTCCCTACCTGTACCACTGAAAGGCAATAACATAATGTGGAAAGAGAGATTTAAGTTCAAAGTCTAGTTTGGCCATGAAAAGGCTGTGTGCTTCTGGGCAAGTGTCTTAACCTCCCTGAACTTCAGTAATCTCATCTGTGAAGTTAAGACAGTAGTCTGTCACTCCGAGGGGATGGAGTAGGGATTACAGGTAATACAACATACTTGAAAGTTCCTAGTACAATGCTTGGGTATAAATGTTTCTCTCCATGTAGAACAGCAGAACAGGCATTGAACTCTGGAGACGGCCAGCCTGGGTTTGTAATCCCAGTTGTATTGCTTATGAACTGTGGGACCCTCGGCTAGTTTCTTAACCCCCTCTGTGCCTCAGTTGCCTCATCTATAAAACAGGAATGATGATAACATGGTTAAAGCACCAGGCTGTTGTGAGGGTTACACAGATGAATCTGCATAAGACTCTGAGTGCAGTGCCAACACATGGTAATTTGTAAAGGTGGGCTATTATAATTTCCCTAGAAGTCAAATATGGTTGCAAGGAAATTCTCTTTTGTTTCTTCTTCCTTTTCTTGAGCCACTCAACCAGAAGGTCAGAGAACTGATTCTCAACAGAGGGTGATTTTGCCCCTCAAGGGGGCCGGTGGCCATTCTGGAGACATCTTGGATTGTCACAGTTTGGTGGTGTCAGTCTCAATTACAGCAAGCATCTAGTTGCAGGGAGCCAGAGATGCTGCTAAAAAAAATTCCATAGTGCACAGGACCGCACCCACCCCAAAGAATTACCTATTCCCAGATATATACAGTGCCAAGGTTCAGGAACCTGGGCTAGATGGACTTGGAGATGGACATGGTCCAACTCCCCATCTTACATTACAGATGAGGTCTGGTAAACCTTTAGGTTAAAATCTTTCAACAAGAGACTTAGTCAGTTGGGTTTAGAATTCATCCAACATGCATACTCATTTGCTCTCTATTATGGCAGGCACTGGGCTGTTTAAAGAATGAGGAGGACCTCTGTTTTCATCTTGTGCAAACAGATTCCATATATTATTATGGCCGGCGGGATGGACATTAGAAAGCACTGATCTGATCCCTTGTAAAACTGAGGTACTACTCAGTGGTTCTCAACATTTGGAAGGTCAGAATCCCTCCAAATCTGATGACATCTATGAGTATTTCTTCTTAAAAATGCATACATACACACGGATAACAATGTTTACAGTATCAGGATGCCCCAGAACCCCGAGCTGTACCCCAGACTACCTAGGACTTCAAATTTTTAAAAAAGTGGAGGCACGGGGGAAGAGAATATGACCTGGTTTGTCGTGAGCTTGTCAAACAATAGGAAAGGTTCCTCACTAGTTAGATGTGGCAAATTCCAAGCATTATGACCCACTTCTCTGCCCACATTTTGAGAAAACTTCTGTGTCCAAACTATAGGGGATGGTGGAATGGAGATGGGAAGGTGACAGGCAGCCAACAGCTTTTGTGAACAACAGGTCTCCCAGTGGCTCTCTGACTTCCTCCTCCATCACGTGTCTGGACAAGGTTAATGACAAACCCTAATTACTGCATCTAACCCATCTGTTGAGGGACAATGATTTCAAATGGAAACCACCCAGCTGCTTGTCCCCTTGCAGGCAGACTATATAAGCGAATGCCTTTGAGAGGCTCTGAATAGAAAGAAATATGATAAAGATACAGAGGAACCTACTGGGGAAACAAAACCAAAACAAAACCTGTACACACAAATTTCCCTGGGCAAATGTTTAATTTCAGATTTAATATGTCTCATGCTAATGAGGCTATTTTTTTCTGTGATGTGGATGAGAAGCAGACCTTTCATGAGTCTAGGCCATGTTCCTGTCCTTGGATCCTTTGAATCCTTACATTAAATTCCCCCCTTTTGCCTAATAGAATAGAATCTCCAAAGATGATCCTTCTTCCCTGACTCACTTACGCTTCCAGGGAAACAGCTTCCTTCCCTAGATGCATAAGCCATTCTTCCAGGAGGAGGTGGGATCTATTTCTCCTCTCCAAGAGAATGGAGTGGAGTGATGCCCTACCAGTCCCAGACCTAGGTGTTAAGAATCCTGGTAGGGCTTCCCTGGTGGCTCAGTGGTGAGGGGTCAGCCTGCCAATGCATGACATACTGGTTCGATCCCTGATCTGGGAAGATCCCACATGCTTCCGAGCTACTAAGCCCGTGGGCCATAACTACTGAGCTTGTGCTCCAGAGCCCAGGAACCAAAACTACTGAGCCCACGTGCCACAACTACTGAAGCCTGTGTGCCCTAGGGTCCTTGCTCCGTAACAAGAGAAGCCACTGCAATGAGAAGCCTGCTCACCACAAATAGAGAGCAGCCCTCATGCCCTGCAACTAGGGAAGAGCCTGTGCAGAAATGAAGACCCAGAACAGCCAAATATGAATAAATAAACTAAAAACAAGAAATCCTGGTGACTTCCATCTTTGCTCTCTTTGCCAAGTAAAAGGACCACACTAATGAATAAAAATATGTTCCTTGGAGAGAAAGGGGGCCATACAGGGTGCACTGAGGCACAAATGACTGGCCCTTCCAGTCCAAACCAGCCACCCGTGAAATGCATAATTGAGTGAGTGACCCCAACCCATGTCACGTGAAGAAGAAAATCAACCCAGCAGAGCCCTGCCTCAATTCTTAACCCATAGAATCATGAAAAATAGTATACTGTGGTTGCTTGTAGTCAGTAAGTCTTGGATGGTGTGTTATGTTCTGATAGATAACTGACACAAGCTGACTGGAATTAATTTTCTTTCATGCGAGCCAAGGGTCCTAACTAGTACAGAGAGACTATAGCAGTCTGGGTACGCAAAATAAATTCTAAATTCCACTTGAATAAGGAATGTGGGGCAAAAGAACTGCCCCAGGGAGGCAGCAGCCCCTGGGACACCTGAGGGTGACTCTCCCATGAAACTCCCCATGGCTTTACAACCATGGAGACCAGTTTTGGCAGTGTTCGAAGTACTAAAAGGTTAGTAAGATCACTGGGAAAGAATTTCTGGGCCCATACAGAAGGGAATCTAGCTTCTAGCTCCCCAAATGTCCCCTCCAAACCTGAGCTTTAAAAATGTCCATGTTCCGCAGAGTCTAACAATATGAGGCCAGGCCTTCAGGAAAGATTCCTAATAGTTAAGAGCATAATTCTGACAGTCAGCCAGACAGGGACATGTTGCTTAGCTCTGTGTGACCTTGAACAAGTGACCTAACCTTTCGAAGCTTCCGTTTCCTCACCTGCAAAACAGAGACAGTGCCTGCCCCTACTTGACAGGGTTGAGAGGAGCAGTTAATGAGTTAAGTCCATATGCAGTCTTCAGGTTCAGTGTCTGGCACCCAGTCTTTACAATCTATAAATGGCACCCATTATAATGATTGTTCATTACATAAACAATGACTTCATGGCTCTCCTAGATGACTATTAGGTAGCAGAAAAGAAAACTCAACATCACAGAGCTGGTATCTGGACCCAGAGGGCGACACAGCTACAGCTACAGCTTTAATAGTAAGAAGGAGCTCACTAGCATGCCAAGAATATGGTACGGGGGCCTCCACCGGACACCCCCAAATACTGTTCAGTCGGATCAGGAAGGATCCTGAGAGTCACTGGATGAGTGGGGAACTGAAGCCCCCAAGGCTCATTATCTGAGCCTGGTTCTGGAGGGGGAGCCCCCAAGGCACCCCGGTTTTTGCCTCACACTGTGTCTGACGTGTCTCTCTCCTTTATCTGACTACACTCTGATCCGCTCCCAGGGAAGCATGGGTTGAACAGGAATGAGGGCAGGTTCGAGCTCATAAGACACAAATAGCATGGGTTTGCCTCTGGCGATGCTACCAGCGAGGGCTGGCAGCTGGAAGGCCGTGGGAAACAGCGCCAGTCAGAATCCTCCAGGATCACCCTCCCAGGATGAGAAAACATACCATCTCAGCAGGGCCCGGCAGCTGGAAGGGAACTGCCCCAGGGAGGCAGCAGCCCCTGGGACACCTGAGGGTGACTCTCCCATGAAACTCCCCATGGCTTTACAACCATGGAGACCAGTTTTGGCAGTGTTCGAAGTACTAAAAGGTTAGTAAGATCACTGGGAAAGAATTTCTGGGCCCATACAGAAGGGAATCTAGCTTCTAGCTCCCCAAATGTCCCCTCCAAACCTGAGCTTTAAAAATGTCCATGTTCCGCAGAGTCTAACAATATGAGGCCAGGCCTTCAGGAAAGATTCCTAATAGTTAAGAGCATAATTCTGACAGTCAGCCAGACAGGGACATGTTGCTTAGCTCTGTGTGACCTTGAACAAGTGACCTAACCTTTCGAAGCTTCCGTTTCCTCACCTGCAAAACAGAGACAGTGCCTGCCCCTACTTGACAGGGTTGAGAGGAGCAGTTAATGAGTTAAGTCCATATGCAGTCTTCAGGTTCAGTGTCTGGCACCCAGTCTTTACAATCTATAAATGGCACCCATTATAATGATTGTTCATTACATAAACAATGACTTCATGGCTCTCCTAGATGACTATTAGGTAGCAGAAAAGAAAACTCAACATCACAGAGCTGGTATCTGGACCCAGAGGGCGACACAGCTACAGCTACAGCTTTAATAGTAAGAAGGAGCTCACTAGCATGCCAAGAATATGGTACGGGGGCCTCCACCGGACACCCCCAAATACTGTTCAGTCGGATCAGGAAGGATCCTGAGAGTCACTGGATGAGTGGGGAACTGAAGCCCCCAAGGCTCATTATCTGAGCCTGGTTCTGGAGGGGGAGCCCCCAAGGCACCCCGGTTTTTGCCTCACACTGTGTCTGACGTGTCTCTCTCCTTTTATCTGACTCCACTCTGATCCGCTCCCAGGGAAGCATGGGTTGAACAGGAATGAGGGCAGGTTCGAGCTCATAAGACACAAATAGCATGGGTTTGCCTCTGGCGATGCTACCAGCGAGGGCTGGCAGCTGGAAGGCCGTGGGAAACAGCGCCAGTCAGAATCCTCCAGGATCACCCTCCCCACAGGATGAGAAAACATACCATCTCAGCAAGGGGACACTCTGTCGCCATGGGCTTGGCCCTGGCTCCCCTGGAAGGCTCTCAGATCTCCTTCTGGGGAAGTCAGGGGCTTGCCAAACCAGAGTCTCAGGCATAATTCTAGAACAGAGACCTGATCGGTACTAAAAAATGAGTTTCCTCAACAAATTCACTGTTAAATGATCCTCACCATTAACTGAGCATGCTCACTGTGCCAGGCACCATCATAATCCTTGGCATGCAGATTAAACACTCTCAGACAAGTGTGTGCTAACGTTATCCCCATTTTGCAGATGAGAAAACTGAGGCAGGGGAGGTAAAATGGCTTACGTAAGGTCACACAAAGGGCTCCCAGGTGGCACTAGTGGTAAAGCACCTGCCAGCCAATGCAGGAGACCTAAGAGACACAGGTTCAGTCTTTGGGTAGGGAAGATTCCCTGGAGGAGGGCATGGTAACCCATCCCACTAACCTTGGTTGGAGAAGGGCATGGTAACCTATCCCACTAATCTTGGTTGGAGAATCACATGGACAGAAAAGCCTGGCAGGGTACCGTCCAGTGGGTCACAGAGTCAGACACAACTGAAGCAACTTAGCACGCATGCACACAAGGCCACAGTGGGTAAGAGATAGGGCTGGAATCTGAACCCAGGTCTCTCTGACTCTGGGGCCCAAGGGTTAACCACTGTGCTTTTCTACCAGGTCAGACAATGTGGCAGGACATGAGGAGCAAGGCAGGGAACCCATCTTCCTTGTTCTAAAATGCTCAAGCTTGAATCTGCTCAGTCCACTGAGATCCCCTCAACGTTACAGCCAAAGGCAGCCCAGTTAACAGGGAAAGAATCTGACGTAAATCTATACCAGCCAATCACAGCACCTTCCCTAGGAATCTGGACCCTGGACTAAAACTTCTCAGCTCTCCAGCCTCACGGCCACAGGAGATGTAGAAAGAAATTGGGGGTGAGGTGGGGCAGCATTAGCTACCATGCTCACGCACTCACTCAACAAATATTTTTCTGCACACCTACTAGGTTTACACTCAGGAATCTTATCATCTAACATGGAAAGATAAACAATAGCTAAACTCAATGTAAAATACAAAGTGTGTTAGTTGGTGGAAAGTGCTAAGTAGGAAAAGGTTGAACGTTCCTGCAACATCCATATGCAAGAACTTAGTCAGGGGCTTGCCAAACCAGAGTCTCAGGCATAATTCTAGAACAGAGACCTGATCGGTACTAAAAAATGAGTTTCCTCAACAAATTCACTGTTAAATGATCCTCACCATTAACTGAGCATGCTCACTGTGCCAGGCACCATCATAATCCTTGGCATGCAGATTAAACACTCTCAGACAAGTGTGTGCTAACGTTATCCCCATTTTGCAGATGAGAAAACTGAGGCAGGGAGGTAAATGGCTTACGTAAGGTCACACAAAGGGCTCCCAGGTGGCACTAGTGGTAAAGCACCTGCCAGCCAATGCAGGAGACCTAAGAGACACAGGTTCAGTCTTTGGGTAGGGAAGATTCCCTGGAGGAGGGCATGGTAACCCATCCCACTAACCTTGGTTGGAGAAGGGCATGGTAACCTATCCCACTAATCTTGGTTGGAGAATCACATGGACAGAAAAGCCTGGCAGGGTACCGTCCAGTGGGTCACAGAGTCAGACACAACTGAAGCAACTTAGCACGCATGCACACAAGGCCACAGTGGGTAAGAGATAGGGCTGGAATCTGAACCCAGGTCTCTCTGACTCTGGGGCCCAAGGGTTAACCACTGTGCTTTTCTACCAGGTCAGACAATGTGGCAGGACATGAGGAGCAAGGCAGGGAACCCATCTTCCTTGTTCTAAAATGCTCAAGCTTGAATCTGCTCAGTCCACTGAGATCCCCTCAACGTTACAGCCAAAGGCAGCCCAGTTAACAGGGAAAGAATCTGACGTAAATCTATACCAGCCAATCACAGCACCTTCCCTAGGAATCTGGACCCTGGACTAAAACTTCTCAGCTCTCCAGCCTCACGGCCACAGGAGATGTAGAAAGAAATTGGGGGTGAGGTGGGGCAGCATTAGCTACCATGCTCACGCACTCACTCAACAAATATTTTTCTGCACACCTACTAGGTTTACACTCAGGAATCTTATCATCTAACATGGAAAGATAAACAATAGCTAAACTCAATGTAAAATACAAAGTGTGTTAGTTGGTGGAAAGTGCTAAGTAGGAAAAAGGTTGAACGTTCCTGCCTCCAAGCAAGAACTTAGTATCCATATCCTTCTTTCCTGCAAGGCTAAGGCTGCTTGTTGGTTGAAGTGAACACACACACACACTCAGGCTCACACACACTTACAGACCTCCACCCTTGACAACTTCTCACTCCTCACGTATCTTTTTAAAAGCAAAACTCATCCCCAGAAACAGATCCCTCAAGACCTGTCCCTTTTAGCAACCTACTCAGGAAGACAGGGTTGAGCACAGGCTGACTGCCTGTGTGCCAGGCTATCCGCAAGTTGTCAACAGCAGCTCTGATCTCCCCAGCCCACCCTGAATAACGCCATCTGCAGAGGCTCAGATCAAAGGTACCCAGTCCCTGTGTGTTCACAGTACCACTGTCCATCCAGGAACCTTGTTAGCCTGCTGAGTGGGTGGGTAGAAATGAAAGGGCACCCCAGTGCTCAAACCAGTTATAAGCAGTTGGCAAAAGCTGGGAAGAAGGGTCTGGGGAGGAGTCAGGGGAGGAGGCGACATCTCAGTGACCCTTCCATTTCCCATCTGAGGTTTAGTCTTAGAGGACCACGTGGTGGCCTCCCTGAGTCCTGGCAGTTTTCCAAGAACTGCTCCCCCACAGCATACACACTCACTTCCCTCTACTCCCAGCACGCCTCCCCTCTCACTTCCCCATCAGTCCTTCCCAAGTCCACCCCGAGCCCTCCCTCCCTGTCTAACGCTGTCCTGGCTCACCGATGCCGTCACTCCCTGACACACACACCCCACATCCTCCTTACATCCCTTACATGTATTTGTTGTCTCTGCTCTTCAAACCCCACTTTTCCCCTTCCTCCTACCGTTCATTAAACACGAAGCATGACCAGGCCTGGGCCAGGAACCATACAAGCCATCATTTCCTATACTCCTTACCCTAGTCCTGTGGAACAATGACTTTTTGTTTCCCCCATTCTACAAGTGAGCAAGCTGAGCTCAGAGGGTGAAGCAGCGTGCCAAGGAGCTCTAGCTGGAAAGCCGGAAGAGGGGCTGGAACCCCGGGTTCTTGTGGTCCAGACTCACCAGCCTAACCTCTGGCGCCTCACTCTCATGTGGCTCCCCTTCAGGAAGGATTTCTCCAGTTCTCTCACACGGTGCATTCTGAATGTGCTCTTTTTCCCGTACTGTGCTTTGATGTACACCTGCTCCCCCCACCTCACCCTCAGCTGTATGTTCTAGTACCTGCGTGGCCAGTATCACTAGAATACATTTCTTTGTTGTCAAAATGGTGAGACACCTGTGCTCACACACACACTTCAGCCTCCCATCTCCCTCCCAGAAGATCCCCTTCTCCATCTAGAATGCACCCACCTAGACGCCCCCTCCCCAGCCAGCCCCAGCTCACTCTCTTCTCTGTTCTCTTTTCTCCTCTTCCAGCTCTCCCATTTTATGCACTGAGGATTCCAGTTCTGCCTGAGTGGGTGGCTCGGCGCTTCACAGATCACAAACCCCAAGGCAGCCCTGTCCCCACTCCCTCCTGCAGCGCCCCTGCCCTGAGCAGCATGACCGCCCAGCACTCAGTGGCTCGCAGAATGGATGGGAAGCACGGGGCCTCACCCGATTCGCTCTTGCTCCATTTCTTCCATCTTCTCAGCACGAGCAATCACCCTGTTGATGATTTCCTTCTCCTCATCTGTCAGCTCTTCTTGCTTCCTCTGACGGTCAGGCTGACTGCTGGGGTGGACAGACCATCCTGTCTGGAGCCTGAAAGGTAATGTGGGAAGGCATGAGGCTAGAGAGAAAGCAGGCAGTTGTAGAGTGGTGGTTAGGATCTAGCCCCTGGAGTCTGGTAAACTTCAATTCAAATCCCTTCAGGCAAAAAGAATCCAACCTTTCAGAGTCTCAGTTTGCTCATATATACAATGGGGCACATGGGGTTTCGCAAGTGGTGCAGCGATAATCTTCCCACTAACGCAGGAGACATGAGTTTGATCCCTGGGTTGGCAAGATCCCTAAGAGGATGGCATGGCTACCCCTCTAGTATTCTTGCCTATGGACGGTGGAGATTCTACAAGTGAGCAAGCTGAGCTCAGAGGGTGAAGCAGCGTGCCAAGGAGCTCTAGCTGGAAAGCCGGAAGAGGGGCTGGAACCCCGGGTTCTTGTGGTCCAGACTCACCAGCCTAACCTCTGGCGCCTCACTCTCATGTGGCTCCCCTTCAGGAAGGATTTCTCCAGTTCTCTCACACGGTGCATTCTGAATGTGCTCTTTTTCCCGTACTGTGCTTTGATGTACACCTGCTCCCCCCACCTCACCCTCAGCTGTATGTTCTAGTACCTGCGTGGCCAGTATCACTAGAATACATTTCTTTGTTGTCAAAATGGTGAGACACCTGTGCTCACACACACACTTCAGCCTCCCATCTCCCTCCCAGAAGATCCCCTTCTCCATCTAGAATGCACCCACCTAGACGCCCCCTCCCCAGCCAGCCCCAGCTCACTCTCTTCTCTGTTCTCTTTTCTCCTCTTCCAGCTCTCCCATTTTATGCACTGAGGATTCCAGTTCTGCCTGAGTGGGTGGCTCGGCGCTTCACAGATCACAAACCCCAAGGCAGCCCTGTCCCCACTCCCTCCTGCAGCGCCCCTGCCCTGAGCAGCATGACCGCCCAGCACTCAGTGGCTCGCAGAATGGATGGGAAGCACGGGGCCTCACCCGATTCGCTCTTGCTCCATTTCTTCCATCTTCTCAGCACGAGCAATCACCCTGTTGATGATTTCCTTCTCCTCATCTGTCAGCTCTTCTTGCTTCCTCTGACGGTCAGGCTGACTGCTGGGGTGGACAGACCATCCTGTCTGGAGCCTGAAAGGTAATGTGGGAAGGCATGAGGCTAGAGAGAAAGCAGGCAGTTGTAGAGTGGTGGTTAGGATCTAGCCCCTGGAGTCTGGTAAACTTCAATTCAAATCCCTTCAGGCAAAAAGAATCCAACCTTTCAGAGTCTCAGTTTGCTCATATATACAATGGGGCACATGGGGGTTTCGCAAGTGGTGCAGCGATAATCTTCCCACTAACGCAGGAGACATGAGTTTGATCCCTGGGTTGGCAAGATCCCTAAGAGGATGGCATGGCTACCCCCTCTAGTATTCTTGCCTATGGACGGTGGAGCCTGATGGGCCACAGTCCATGGGGTTGCAAAGAGTCAGACACGACTGAGCAAGCACACACGCGTACTATGGGGCACATGTATCTCCTTCACAGGATTCTGCTGAGTTTACTTCTGTTAAGTGTTTAGTGTGTAGCAGACACTCTGAATGCGGCATCTGCAGGACGTTCATGGAAACCTGGAGGACAGTGGGATTCTCAGGAAAGGAGTCCAAGACTTACTTCTACAGCTGGAGTGGAAACATTCTGGGAGAGTGGTCTGAAGCCGTGGATCCCAGGATGCCCCCAGCCCCTCCCTGGCACAAATATATTTAGTGTGGGCCACAGATGTTTTTTTTCAAGTTTAAACTAGTGTTATAAAAATCTCTCCATTTTACAGAAACATCTAGATCTCCTGTCTCCAAAGTTCCTGTAGCATTTTGAGTTCAATCCTGTGCTCTTCTTAACTTCTTTTTTTTAAAATAAAAAAGCAAACACTGACATAGGCTTCCCACATGGCACTAGTGATTAAGAACCTGCTTGCCAATGCAGGAGATGCAAGGGATGCAGGTTCCATCCCTGGGTTGGGAAGATCCCCTGGAGGAGGGCATGGCACCCCACTCCAGTATTCTTCCCTGGAGAATCCCATGGACAGAGGTCACAGTCCATGGGGTCACAAAGAGTTGGACACAACTCAAGAAACTTCATAGCAGCATCAGCAGCAAATACTGACACAGCACCTCTTGGATGCCCACATTACCTCATTTAATCTTCACAACATTTCTACAAGGCAGGCATGGTTATTATCTATTTTCTGGAAGGTGACTCGGATGTAGAGAAATTAAATGACTTGCCCAAGGTCACATGGCTAGGAAATGGCAGAGGTGGAATTCAGACCTGAGTAGCCTGCACACTTAGCCTCCCCAATATGAGGAGAACTGAATGCCTGTCCATGTAGCTCCGGGATGGTGCAGAGGATCCAAGGCTGCTGGGTAGACAGCTAATGCTGTGCTCTACGGCAAACTATCATCCTCTCCACTAATAACATCCTTCACACCCCAGGCACTGAGGGGCTTAAGTGGAATGCAGGGCTGCAACACCACTAGAAATTCTTGTCCCCATTGGGGAAAGAAGTCAGCAATTATGAATCCCCTGGAGCCAGCACCCCATTAACTGCCAGCCTCTATTACTTGCACTGCTCTAATCACGTCAGCAGGCATGAAATTGTCTTTTGACACTTAAAGTTGGAAATTAAAAGCCCCATCTTCCTCCCTCCCTCCCCTGCCACCTTCTCTTCCATTCTCCCACCTTAGCTGGTTTGTTCGGAAGAGCAGAGAAGGAAGAGTCTGAAAGTAACTGGAAGCAGATGTCTTGCTGCGGGAAAGGGAAGGAGGGGGTAGTCTGGGGAAATGCTAAGGGAACCACACCTTGCTTAGGATCAGGGGCCTCTGGAGATGAACAAATGCTAAACATACTCAAATGGAAGGAAGATCAATATGGTCACCAGTCTACAAGATGGTCTCTCAGGATCTCTGCCTCCTGGTATTCACACCCTTCCTGTGGTTGTCTTCTTTCACACTGAATCCCAGGTAGTGTCATGTCACCAAAAATAAAGTGGGTGTGACCATGGGTAACTTCCAAGGCTAGGTCATGAAAGTCATTACAATTTCTGCCATGGTCTCTTGGGCCATTCAGTCTAGAGGAAGTCAAATGCCATGTCATCAGGACACTCAAACATGCCTGTGAAGAGGAACTGCGGCTCCTCAACCAACAGCCAATGTCAACTTAGCAAGCTACGTGCCCCTCTAGCCTTTGTCAAGCCTTCTGATGGCCTCAGCCCCAACTGACACATGACTACAGCTGGACCAGGCCTACCTAGCCAAGTCACTCTCAAATACCTACCAACAAAAACTGCAAGAGGTGATAAGTAGTTACTGTTGCTTAAAGCCGCTCTGTTTGACATGATTTGTTCTGAAGCACTGTTGTTGTTGTTTAGTTACTAAGTCGTGTCTGATTCTTTGCGACCCCATGAACTGCAGCACGCCAGGATTCCCTGTCTGTCACTCTCTCCTGGAGTCTGCTCAAACTCATGTCCATTGAGATGATGCCCCCCCCTTTCCCCACCCCCCTCTCAGGGATCCAACTGCTGGGTAGACAGCTAATGCTGTGCTCTACGGCAAACTATCATCCTCTCCACTAATAACATCCTTCACACCCCAGGCACTGAGGGGCTTAAGTGGAATGCAGGGCTGCAACACCACTAGAAATTCTTGTCCCCATTGGGGAAAGAAGTCAGCAATTATGAATCCCCTGGAGCCAGCACCCCATTAACTGCCAGCCTCTATTACTTGCACTGCTCTAATCACGTCAGCAGGCATGAAATTGTCTTTTGACACTTAAAGTTGGAAATTAAAAGCCCCATCTTCCTCCCTCCCTCCCCTGCCACCTTCTCTTCCATTCTCCCACCTTAGCTGGTTTGTTCGGAAGAGCAGAGAAGGAAGAGTCTGAAAGTAACTGGAAGCAGATGTCTTGCTGCGGGAAAGGGAAGGAGGGGGTAGTCTGGGGAAATGCTAAGGGAACCACACCTTGCTTAGGATCAGGGGCCTCTGGAGATGAACAAATGCTAAACATACTCAAATGGAAGGAAGATCAATATGGTCACCAGTCTACAAGATGGTCTCTCAGGATCTCTGCCTCCTGGTATTCACACCCTTCCTGTGGTTGTCTTCTTTCACACTGAATCCCAGGTAGTGTCATGTCACCAAAAATAAAGTGGGTGTGACCATGGGTAACTTCCAAGGCTAGGTCATGAAAGTCATTACAATTTCTGCCATGGTCTCTTGGGCCATTCAGTCTAGAGGAAGTCAAATGCCATGTCATCAGGACACTCAAACATGCCTGTGAAGAGGAACTGCGGCTCCTCAACCAACAGCCAATGTCAACTTAGCAAGCTACGTGCCCCTCTAGCCTTTGTCAAGCCTTCTGATGGCCTCAGCCCCAACTGACACATGACTACAGCTGGACCAGGCCTACCTAGCCAAGTCACTCTCAAATACCTACCAACAAAAACTGCAAGAGGTGATAAGTAGTTACTGTTGCTTAAAGCCGCTCTGTTTGACATGATTTGTTCTGAAGCACTGTTGTTGTTGTTTAGTTACTAAGTCGTGTCTGATTCTTTGCGACCCCATGAACTGCAGCACGCCAGGATTCCCTGTCTGTCACTCTCTCCTGGAGTCTGCTCAAACTCATGTCCATTGAGATGATGCCATCCAACCATCTCATCCTCTGTCGCCCCCAACTCCTCTTGCCCTCAATCTTTCCCACCATCAGGGTCTTTTCCAAAGAGTCAGCTCTTCACATTAGGTGGCCAAAGTATTAGAGCTTCAGCTTCAGCACCATTAGATAAATGGAAAAATCCACCTATCAGAGGATACAAACATGGTGGCACAAAGCCCTATCTACAATGTCTTGTTCATAACAACTTACTACAAACTTAGGGGCTTTACCCAACACACGTTTATTATCTCACAGTTTCCATGTCAGAGTCCGGGCACAGCTTAGCTGGGTCCTCTGCTCATCATCTCACAAGAATGCAATCAGATGTCAGAGGGGTCGGGTTCTCACCTGGAGGTTTTCTGGGAGAAGAATCAGCTTCCAGGTAAATCTGAGTTATCGGCAGAATTCATTTTCTGGCAGCCATGTGACCTAGGACCTCAGCTGCCTGTTGCCTGTAGGCAAGAGGTCACCTCCACGTCCTAGAGGTAGGTCTTAGCCAAGAAGACTTCTCCAACTTCATCCTGTGGGCCACATCCTTCATCAAGTATGCAAGGTGACTCTCCAGCTCCGGTCAAATGAGACAGAGTCTTACATAACACGATGCAATCACAAGGCTGAGGTCCTCTCCCATTGTCGTACTCTTTAGGTTAGAAACACAACCCTGGTCCTGGCACACCCAAGGCGAGGAGGTTACACAGAAGCATGAACACCAGCGGGGAGGGTCACTGGGGACCACCTGAAAGCCTGTCTGACACAGCCTCCTTACAGAAGTCCTTCCAGCCTCACTCTGGGTGTTCCCTGTGATGAAGACCACTCTCGTAAGGAGGCTACGCTGTTCTCTTGGGCAGATCTTCCTCAAGATGTGCCAATGTCCTTCAGTCTGATGGTTCTTCCCATCAGTTGCAAAGCATACACTAGACTCCTACATAATGAAGACCACCCATCCTTCCCAAAGAGACTTCGCTACAACCTCATCCAGCCTCCTCCCCAGGTTCCTCTGGTTTTCCATGGAAATAGATGTCTCAACTACCCCTCTTCTTTCTCCTTCATCCCCACTTTTCTTTTTTCATTCTCTTTTGATTCCCTTGAAAGTGAAGTGTTAATTGCTCAGTAGTGTCCAACTCCTTGTGACTGCATGGACTATAGCCCAACAGGCTCCTCTGTCCATGGGATTCTCCAGACAAGAGTACTGGAGTGGGTTGCCATTCCCTTCTCCAGGGGATTTTCTCAACCCAGGGATCGAACTTGAATCTTCTACACTGCAAGTAGATTCTTTACTGTGTGAGCCATCAAGGAAGCTTCCATGTATCTCCTGCCTTTAAAAAGCAGCTCAAGGACCAAGACAGAGCACACATGAGACACTGGGCCTCACACTCAGTGGAGACACCTTTTTTTTTTCTTTTTGGTTTTTTGTTTGTAGTGGTACGGTCAGACCTGAACCCAATGCCTTTCATGCCACCGCCCAAGTCACTGGAGTCAGCACACACAAGAAACATATGAATCCAGAAACACAAGCAGGAATGGGGGTCTCCAAGAGGCCTGCCTAGGGTAACTGCCTCCATCTGCGGCTGAGCCTCCCTGTTGGAGGCTGCCAGCGTTTCTCCAGACCCTATCTCCCAGTCTTCCCCACCCCCATCCTCTGCTTCAAAACACCAGTTGGCAAACAGCTCATCCAGTGTTCGAAAACGTTACTGACTGGTCTCTGTGGAGACTTGCAAGACTCCTGTGGATTTTCATGTTTTAATTCCAGAAGCAAATAGAGGGAAACTAGATGGCTTTTCAAACCAAAGCCTTTGTTCTCGAGGGAGAGAATGGCCTTGTCTGGGCCTCCTGTGGAACACTATGAACATGGGGGCCTTGAGAGTCCTCCTATGTCAAGAAGGTGGCACTCTTGCCAAGGGCCTCTGGGCACAGGGTTCCAGCTCCACATCTTGAAGACCGAAGTCCAGTGTTGGGATCTCATTAAAGACCAAAGGTGGAGACTACAGTGTTGCCTCCTTGGACAAGTTACTCAGAGCATTGCATCCGACCAGCAAATACCCAAAGGGGCTACTGCGCACCAGCCTGAGCCCTCCTTGACCTGGCAGGATTTAAGATCTGAATCCTGGATCTGTTGTTTATTAGCAGTGTGCACTGGAGCCCTGTCCACTCTGAACGTCAGTTTCAGATCTATTATGTGAGAAAGAGCTCACATCTGTTTCCTGCCAGGACCCTCAGAGGCTACTCCTTTAAACAAAATTAGTTATTTGGCTGTGCCAGGTCTTAGCTGTGGCACATGGGATCTAGTTCCCTGATCGAACCCACACCCCTTGTGTTGGCAGGGGTCTTCGCCACTGGACCGCCAGGAAAGTCCCTCAGAGGCTACTCCTGAGCCTCAGTGGCTGCATGTGGAGAGACCCCTGGATTATTGGCTGAGACAGGTCAAGACAAAGAAGGCTGACCCGTCACTATCCTTATTTACATATTTGGGACAATGCTTCCTGGAGAATCAATGAAGGGCACCTGTCTCCTATCTCCCCAGATCATCTAAGCATTGGTTTTCACACAGTTGTTTGCAGTTCCCTGGAGGGATCTTGAAGGGCTGCAGGTTGAGTGGGCTGTGGAGGGACAGAGTGGACAGGGAACCAGGCCCTCTATCCTCCCTTCAGTCCAGATGACAATGCTGAGTTCCCACTAGCAAAGCAAGGATACCAGTTAGAAGAAAAGAGAGCAAGTAAAAGCAATTTTTAAGAATTTAATATTTGATATTTAATAAACCCATGAGATCTAGTTATTGTACTGGTCGACCTCAATATGTGAAAACGTTACTGACTGGTCTCTGTGGAGACTTGCAAGACTCCTGTGGATTTTCATGTTTTAATTCCAGAAGCAAATAGAGGGAAACTAGATGGCTTTTCAAACCAAAGCCTTTGTTCTCGAGGGAGAGAATGGCCTTGTCTGGGCCTCCTGTGGAACACTATGAACATGGGGGCCTTGAGAGTCCTCCTATGTCAAGAAGGTGGCACTCTTGCCAAGGGCCTCTGGGCACAGGGTTCCAGCTCCACATCTTGAAGACCGAAGTCCAGTGTTGGGATCTCATTAAAGACCAAAGGTGGAGACTACAGTGTTGCCTCCTTGGACAAGTTACTCAGAGCATTGCATCCGACCAGCAAATACCCAAAGGGGCTACTGCGCACCAGCCTGAGCCCTCCTTGACCTGGCAGGATTTAAGATCTGAATCCTGGATCTGTTGTTTATTAGCAGTGTGCACTGGAGCCCTGTCCACTCTGAACGTCAGTTTCAGATCTATTATGTGAGAAAGAGCTCACATCTGTTTCCTGCCAGGACCCTCAGAGGCTACTCCTTTAAACAAAATTAGTTATTTGGCTGTGCCAGGTCTTAGCTGTGGCACATGGGATCTAGTTCCCTGATCGAACCCACACCCCTTGTGTTGGCAGGGGTCTTCGCCACTGGACCGCCAGGAAAGTCCCTCAGAGGCTACTCCTGAGCCTCAGTGGCTGCATGTGGAGAGACCCCTGGATTATTGGCTGAGACAGGTCAAGACAAAGAAGGCTGACCCGTCACTATCCTTATTTACATATTTGGGACAATGCTTCCTGGAGAATCAATGAAGGGCACCTGTCTCCTATCTCCCCAGATCATCTAAGCATTGGTTTTCACACAGTTGTTTGCAGTTCCCTGGAGGGATCTTGAAGGGCTGCAGGTTGAGTGGGCTGTGGAGGGACAGAGTGGACAGGGAACCAGGCCCTCTATCCTCCCTTCAGTCCAGATGACAATGCTGAGTTCCCACTAGCAAAGCAAGGATACCAGTTAGAAGAAAAGAGAGCAAGTAAAAGCAATTTTTAAGAATTTAATATTTGATATTTAATAAACCCATGAGATCTAGTTATTGTACTGGTCGACCTCAATATGTCACCCTTCTAAGGATCCGTGCCCTCTACAGTGTGAATTTGAAACTACTCTTACCAAAAGAGCCAAGTCTACTTCCCTCCTCTTTGAATCCTGCATGGACTTGTGGCTCACTTTGGCCAATAAAATACAGGGGAGAGATGTGCCATCTCGGAGCTAAGACAGCAAAAGCCCTGTGTGTTTCTGCTTACTCTCTGTCATCACCAAAACAAAAAAATTCAGGACAGCCTGCTGGAGGAAGAAAGGCACGTGGATCAGAGCTGAGTCATTCCAGCCATCGCCATCTTAGATCAGCCAACCTTCTGACACGGGAGAGAGCCCAGCCAAGAGCCACCAGTCGAGCCCAGATCCCAGAGAATAAATTGCCATTGTCCTATGCCACTGAGTTGTGGGTTTTTTTTTTTTTTTTTTTAATTTTTTGGCCACTTTTATTGGTCTTTCATTTATTTATTTTCATCCATCTTTGTTCTTTGGCCTGTGTGGGCCTCTCATTGCAGTGGCTTCTCTGGTTACAGAGCACTGGCTCTGGGCGTATGTGCTCCAGAGCGCTGGCTCGTAACTGGATACATCTGTCCAGCAGCTCCGTGGCATGCGGGATCTTTCCAGGCCAGGGATCGAACCGGTACCCCTTGCACTGCAAGGTGGACTCTTTACCCACTGGACCACCAGGGAAGCCCTAAGCTTTTTAATAATTATTTATTTTTAACTGGAGGATAACGGCTTTACGATATTGTGTTGGTTTCTGCCATTTATAAACATGAATCAGCCACAGGTATATGTAAGTCCTCTTCCTCTTGAATTCCTTCCCATCCCGCCCCTCCGGACTGTTACAGAGTATAGGATTTGCTACACAGCAAAAGAGGGCTGATACACTATCCACTGTGGCAACAACAACAAAAAGTGAAGCTTGCTAAACTGGCTACATTTACTTTATAGTTTGGAAATATTTTAACTTACAGTTGCGCTGTGACGTGTTTAAGGCTTTCAGCCACTAAAGATCTTTATCCAGTTCCCTTCTTTATCTGTCTTATATATTTAGCTTCTGAAGAAGGCAGTATTCATGGAAAGAATTTTGTTGCTAATAAAAGTCTAAAGATCATGGCAGCTGACTTTCTCACCTTCCAGATGCCCAACACTCCAAAGAGGGAAGAGAACTGCCAAGAGAGATGTGTGGGGAGAATATGATCAGAGGCTCCAGAAACCAGCATTCTGGACATGCTTCATCTGTGACCTGAATGTACCTGTTCAGGTGCGTCGAGAGACGGTCAGCAGAAACCCTCTCCACAGACCAGCACCCGAGGCCTCTAATACAAAAGGAGGCCAGTCCCGGCTCCCGGTGGAAGCCCCTCACAGATGTTTCCCACCCTCCAAATACTGTGAAGCACAGGCTCCCAGTTCCTCCCTGCCTCCCACCTTGATTCTTCGTTTCATGCACACAATAGTCACATAATAAATACCAGCCAGATGTCTCTATTAATATATTATAAGTCCCCAAGAGAGTGGGATGATGGAAACACTGTCAGGGCACGGAGGCTCTGAAGCATTAAACAGCAGTGGTGTGCAGAAAATTAATCCTTTTTCTTTCCTTTCTTCTAGTCCCCTCCCTTCCCCCAGGATGCCGACAGAAGCAGGTGACAGCAGGCAGTCTCTTTACAACTCAAGGAATGAGATCGAATCAATCCTGAAGGGGAGGGTGTGGAAGGAGGGACATCCACACCCCAGAACATTCTACACAAGCCCTGCTAGTATAAAGGCCCTTTTGTATGAAATTTACCCCTACCAGACTCAACGAGGTGTCAAAAGGATGCTGGGGTTTCCTGACTCCTTTCAGAAGGCTAAGGGGGGCTCCTAGTAATCTTTTAAGTCAGACTGAGTTCCATTCAGCTTTTCTAAAATTCCATGCTCTCTCTCCTAGTTGGACTTTACATATGCTGTTCCCTTAACTGGAACTCCTCTGTCTCTATCTTGACACGATCTCAGCTTTATACACTACTTCCTCCAGAAAACTCTCCCACCATCACCCCAAAGTCTGGGCCAGGTGCCCATCACTATGCTGCCGCAGGCCACTGTGATTCTGCTGTTCTAGCTCCTTGTTACAATAGTGTTGGGACTATTTGTTGGTAAATCCTTCTAGACATCCAGGCAGACTTTGACTAACCTTGTATTCCTGGTGCTTAGCACAGTGCATGATATATAGTAAGGACTGGGTATTTGTTAATGAAGGAAGGAAGAAAGGGAGAAAGAAAGGGAAGAGGAGGATGAAGGAGGGAGGGAAGAAGGAGGGAAATACATCTTACTTTTCAACTTTCAGTGTTCAGGAAGTCAAAAGTACTTAGGACTCTCTGAAGTCATGAAATCCTCTCTTGTGTTGTTCATATTACAGTCAGATCTCCCTAATATGTCTGAATGATATACTCTTGATATTCATAAAAAGATCTTGTATGACCAGGACTCACCAGCCAACCACAGAGAGTGTAGAACGCACGCACACACACACACACACAATACACACACACACACACAATGTAGACACACAAGGTTATATATAATGTATACATATACACACACTATATAGTATATACGCACACATGTTTACATACAAGGTTATATATTGTGTATACCATATACACACACACACAAGGGTAAGGCAAGATTGTAATCCACACCCTCCTCTGATTTTGTTTGGTGCTTTACAGTTTACAAAGTTTTCCCATGCATCTCATTGGACCACACTGCCTTCAGAGGAAGGTGCAAGGGCAGAGTTAACATAGCTAGAAGCTTTGTGCATACTCAGTAGCTCAGTCATTCCAACTCTTTGCGAGCCCATGGACTGTAACCCACCAGGTTCCTCTCTTCATGGAATTTTCCAGGCAAGAATACTGGAGTGGGTTTCCACGCCATCCTCCAGGGTATCTTCCTGACTCAGGGATCAAGCCCAGGTCTCCTGCACTGGCAGGTGGTTTCTTGACCCCTGAGCCACCAGGGAAGCTCCAGGGTTAATACACCTGTGTTATAAAGGAGATGGCCAGGGCTCAAGAAGGTGAAGGGCAGTGCCCCAAGGTCGCCACACTGACACTGAGTCCCAGAGTAGGACTCAGACCTGGGTGCTCTGAGGCCAGACTTAGCACTCTGCTTGTGGCCCTGTGATAACTTCCCCACCGTGGGGAGGATAAAAATGACCTTCCATCATTTTCCAATGTGTACACACAATCAAAACCCCATCTGCTTTTCAGTCTAACTGTTCATTTACTGGACCCAGCATCTAATCTGTTATGCATGTTTAGAAAATTAATCCAATTTAAAACAAAAGTTATGAGCAAAGATAGGATTCTGAGTCAAAGGCATCTTACTGGGAAATCAGGCAGACCTCCCATGAGGTGACAGAGATATATACATCTTACTTTTCAACTTTCAGTGTTCAATAAAAGTTCCTAATCAGAAATCTTCTCTTGTGTTGTTCATATTACAGTCAGATCTCCCTAATATGTCTGAATGATATACTCTTGATATTCATAAAAAGATCTTGTATGACCAGGACTCACCAGCCAACCACAGAGAGTGTAGAACGCACGCACACACACACACACACAATACACACACACACACACAATGTAGACACACAAGGTTATATATAATGTATACATATACACACACTATATAGTATATACGCACACATGTTTACATACAAGGTTATATATTGTGTATACCATATACACACACACACAAGGGTAAGGCAAGATTGTAATCCACACCCTCCTCTGATTTTGTTTGGTGCTTTACAGTTTACAAAGTTTTCCCATGCATCTCATTGGACCACACTGCCTTCAGAGGAAGGTGCAAGGGCAGAGTTAACATAGCTAGAAGCTTTGTGCATACTCAGTAGCTCAGTCATTCCAACTCTTTGCGAGCCCATGGACTGTAACCCACCAGGTTCCTCTCTTCATGGAATTTTCCAGGCAAGAATACTGGAGTGGGTTTCCACGCCATCCTCCAGGGTATCTTCCTGACTCAGGGATCAAGCCCAGGTCTCCTGCACTGGCAGGTGGTTTCTTGACCCCTGAGCCACCAGGGAAGCTCCAGGGTTAATACACCTGTGTTATAAAGGAGATGGCCAGGGCTCAAGAAGGTGAAGGGCAGTGCCCCAAGGTCGCCACACTGACACTGAGTCCCAGAGTAGGACTCAGACCTGGGTGCTCTGAGGCCAGACTTAGCACTCTGCTTGTGGCCCTGTGATAACTTCCCCACCGTGGGGAGGATAAAAATGACCTTCCATCATTTTCCAATGTGTACACACAATCAAAACCCCATCTGCTTTTCAGTCTAACTGTTCATTTACTGGACCCAGCATCTAATCTGTTATGCATGTTTAGAAAATTAATCCAATTTAAAACAAAAGTTATGAGCAAAGATAGGATTCTGAGTCAAAGGCATCTTACTGGGAAATCAGGCAGACCTCCCATGAGGTGACAGAGACCGTGTGTTTAGCACATAACTTCCCACAAGCTCTGTTCTGCTCATCACCATCCTTGATTAATGACACTGGTAATTCGAGTTAATATCTTCTTTATCTAAGAACAGTGTTCCTAGGCAAAATGCAACAGAAACCGAGGGTGTTTAATAAGCTTGCTGAATTTCACAAGTTGCCAACAAAAATTAAATTCGGGGCTCCCCCCTGGAATATTTTCTATCCTGGATTTTTTAAATTAGATATGTAAAACATGCTAGTTCCTTTTTGAACCATCTCTCTTCAGGGCAAGCCACTTTCATCAGAAAACAGATAAAATTCAGGTTGTAGAAAAATTAAAGTATCATAAAAATACTCACTGTTCTTTATCACTGAAGGAAGGCAAAGAAAGGAGAGAAATAAAAAATGAATAAAGTTAGAAAAAATCTCATAAGAATATCAACACTGTCTGGGTGCAACAACCACACAGTTCAGTTTAAATTACAATGACCTACTTCCATTTTTTATCCATCATTATAGTTTCAGCACATCTAAAACATGACTGCTGCAATGTAGAGCTGCATAATCCACAGCTTTGATGAACAGGACCCATCAGTTCAGCTTATTAATTAACCCATCCGGTAATTTATGTATTTGAATACTACTTCTTTGGCCCTAAAGAAGAATCATTTAATGGTAACAATGCCACCATCATTCTTGGCTTCTGTCGCTTCAAACGCTGAGGGAGAAGGAGCACACTCTTGTTTTTGTTTAATCACTAAGTCACGTTTGACTCTCTGCGACGCTGTGGACTACAGCCTGCCAGGCTCCTCTGTCCATAGGATTTCCCAGGCAAGAATGCTGGAGTCAGTTGCCATTTCCTTCTCCAGGGGATCTTCCTGACTCAGGGATCGTACCTATATCTCCTGCTTTGGCAGGTGGATTCCTACCACTGAGCCACCAGAAAAGCTCTAAGGGGCACATTGACCCGTTTATCTGAGACCCAGCATCTAATCTGTTATGCATGTTTAGAAAATTAATCCAATTTAAAACAAAAGTTATGAGCAAAGATAGGATTCTGAGTCAAAGGCATCTTACTGGGAAATCAGGCAGACCTCCCATGAGGTGACAGAGACCGTGTGTTTAGCACATAACTTCCCACAAGCTCTGTTCTGCTCATCACCATCCTTGATTAATGACACTGGTAATTCGAGTTAATATCTTCTTTATCTAAGAACAGTGTTCCTAGGCAAAATGCAACAGAAACCGAGGGTGTTTAATAAGCTTGCTGAATTTCACAAGTTGCCAACAAAAATTAAATTCGGGGCTCCCCCCTGGAATATTTTCTATCCTGGATTTTTTAAATTAGATATGTAAAACATGCTAGTTCCTTTTTGAACCATCTCTCTTCAGGGGCAAGCCACTTTCATCAGAAAACAGATAAAATTCAGGTTGTAGAAAAATTAAAGTATCATAAAAATACTCACTGTTCTTTATCACTGAAGGAAGGCAAAGAAAGGAGAGAAATAAAAAATGAATAAAGTTAGAAAAAATCTCATAAGAATATCAACACTGTCTGGGTGCAACAACCACACAGTTCAGTTTAAATTACAATGACCTACTTCCATTTTTTATCCATCATTATAGTTTCAGCACATCTAAAACATGACTGCTGCAATGTAGAGCTGCATAATCCACAGCTTTGATGAACAGGACCCATCAGTTCAGCTTATTAATTAACCCATCCGGTAATTTATGTATTTGAATACTACTTCTTTGGCCCTAAAGAAGAATCATTTAATGGTAACAATGCCACCATCATTCTTGGCTTCTGTCGCTTCAAACGCTGAGGGAGAAGGAGCACACTCTTGTTTTTGTTTAATCACTAAGTCACGTTTGACTCTCTGCGACGCTGTGGACTACAGCCTGCCAGGCTCCTCTGTCCATAGGATTTCCCAGGCAAGAATGCTGGAGTCAGTTGCCATTTCCTTCTCCAGGGGATCTTCCTGACTCAGGGATCGTACCTATATCTCCTGCTTTGGCAGGTGGATTCCTTACCACTGAGCCACCAGAAAAGCTCTAAGGGGCACATTAAGGTAGGGCAAAGAGCCCTGAACAATGATCGGATCGTTCAAAAGCAGAACTCACGGTGCCCTGGTTTGCAGAAGCAAGTCCTTCCATTCTGAACAGGAGACCAGCAACTCTGCTTACTAGACATGCCACCAGAGGCAGGTCATATCTTCTCTTTGTGTCTCAGTTTCCACCTCTGGTCTCTACCACTCTCAGGCTTGTAGACTTGAAAACCATCATGAACTATCAACTATCAGACACCAGCAGTTCTCCCCGTGTATCCTCAACATAGAGAGCTGAACCCCTCTGCTACCTGGGCAAGAAAGAGATACATTCGCTTCTTTCAAACACAATCACAATTGCATTACAAACACCATCGTTGAATTCAAGGAGACTGAGAGGGGAAAGCATTTGAAAATCACAGAGGCAGTAAGTGTGTCCAGGTAGCCAGCAGTCAATTAAGACTAGATTCCTCAATTTACTGGAGAAGACATTAGAGAAGTGTCTGTATTAGCACACCACCACTGCTGCAGACTAGATAACATGTGTGATGACTATAATTCACCCATTAGCATTTATTGGAAAATAATTTTCATATCTGAAGAAAATGCAGTAGCAATCAAGCCAGCCAGATGCGTTCAGAATGCCAAGATGTTTCAAAGGAGCCCGGCAGCACTTTTAATTTAAATTCTAATTTAATTGTAAGGCAATTTTTAGACTGCTTTGGCCCTAAAGAAGAATCATTTAATGGTAACAATGCCACCATCATTCTTGGCTTCTGTCGCTTCAAACGCTGAGGGAGAAGGAGCACACTCTTGTTTTTGTTTAATCACTAAGTCACGTTTGACTCTCTGCGACGCTGTGGACTACAGCCTGCCAGGCTCCTCTGTCCATAGGATTTCCCAGGCAAGAATGCTGGAGTCAGTTGCCATTTCCTTCTCCAGGGGATCTTCCTGACTCAGGGATCGTACCTATATCTCCTGCTTTGGCAGGTGGATTCCTTACCACTGAGCCACCAGAAAAGCTCTAAGGGGCACATTAAGGTAGGGCAAAGAGCCCTGAACAATGATCGGATCGTTCAAAAGCAGAACTCACGGTGCCCTGGTTTGCAGAAGCAAGTCCTTCCATTCTGAACAGGAGACCAGCAACTCTGCTTACTAGACATGCCACCAGAGGCAGGTCATATCTTCTCTTTGTGTCTCAGTTTCCACCTCTGGTCTCTACCACTCTCAGGCTTGTAGACTTGAAAACCATCATGAACTATCAACTATCAGACACCAGCAGTTCTCCCCGTGTATCCTCAACATAGAGAGCTGAACCCCTCTGCTACCTGGGCAAGAAAGAGATACATTCGCTTCTTTCAAACACAATCACAATTGCATTACAAACACCATCGTTGAATTCAAGGAGACTGAGAGGGGAAAGCATTTGAAAATCACAGAGGCAGTAAGTGTGTCCAGGTAGCCAGCAGTCAATTAAGACTAGATTCCTCAATTTACTGGAGAAGACATTAGAGAAGTGTCTGTATTAGCACACCACCACTGCTGCAGACTAGATAACATGTGTGATGACTATAATTCACCCATTAGCATTTATTGGAAAATAATTTTCATATCTGAAGAAAATGCAGTAGCAATCAAGCCAGCCAGATGCGTTCAGAATGCCAAGATGTTTCAAAGGAGCCCGGCAGCACTTTAATGAAACAGCATTCAGACTGCTTGAATAATTCTAATTTAATTGTAAGGCAAATTGTTTGGCTTCATATTGACTAAAGTAAACTGTGATGGATGGGGTTTTAATTAACTGACATTTCTTATATAAAATAAATATTTTACCCCATCTACCTTCAGGCAACTATTTATCTTATAGTGACACAATTTTTGGTTGATAGAATATTCTCTGCCAAATGAGTCTGGCTTCAAGAAGACATTCATGAGAAGGGCTTGGAAACTAGAAGTTTCTTTTCAAAAAGGAAACCAACAGGGTTCAATAACGTCTTCCAAACTATAAAACTTGGTAGAACCAGAGGAAGATTTAGGTGGAAATGGTCAACAGACATGGACTTTTGCTTCAGAGAATGAGTGGACTAAATACTCTGAAAGACCCTCATACATATATAATCAGGGCCTTGATAATTGAAGGCAAACCTTACTAATGCAGTTCTAGGATTGCTAGAGAATAAAGGAATTCTCCAAAACCCATCCCTCTTTGAAACAGACAAAGTAGACTTCACCAAAATAAAAAAAATGTTCCTCTTCAAAAGACCATCATGAAAAAGAAAATTCAATTCATTAATTGAGGAAAAACTATATGCAATACATGTCTCCAACAAAGGACTTCTCTCTACAGCACATAAAAAACATGTAAAACTTAGTAAGAAGAAGATGACTTTGTTTTTAAGTGGACAAAGTGTTTAAGCAGACACTTTAACAAAGAGGTTATACCAATGGTAAAATTACATGAGAAAATATTTAATATCACTTTTCATTAGGGGAGTGCAAATTAAAATCACAAAATAAATACCACTAAGCACACATTAGAATGGTTAAAATGGAAAAGATGAATCATATCAAGTGCTGGGGAGGAGGAAAAGAATCGGAACTCTCAGACATGTCTGATGGAAATTTAAAGTGGCACAATCAATTTGGAAAACAGTTTGGCAGGTTTTTTTTGTTACTGTTGTTGTTTGTTTTTTTTTTGTTTTGTTTATTTATTTTTTTTTGTTTGTTTGTTTTTTAAGTTAAACATTTACCTAGTACACCACTGAGACATTTTCCTCCTAGGTATTTCCTCAAGAGAAATGAAAGTATATGTTTATACATATCTTATTTGTACTAGCCAAATCTAGAAATAACCCAAATGTCCGTCAATAGATGAATGGACAAACAAATTGTGGGGTTTCCCTGGTGGCTTGGATAGTAAATAATCTGCCTGCAACGCAGGAGACAAGGGTTTGATCCCTGAGTTGGGAAGATGCCCTGGAAGAGGGCATGGCAACCCACTCCAGTATTCCTGCCTGGAGAATTTCATGGACAGAGGAGCCTGGTGGGCTACAGTTCAGGGGGGTCACAAAGAGATACGACTGACTGATTAACACTGTGCTGAAACAAACTGTAGGATATTCACACAATAAAATACTACTTTTTTAGCAATAAAAAAGAATAGACTATTGATATGAAAAATAATATGAATGGATCATGAGATAACTATGTCAAGTGAAAGATGACATCTTCCCTCAAAAAGATGATTCTGTTTATATAATTACTTAGGGATTGGTGGTGACAGGGAGGAACAAAGGGAAATGAGCATGCATATATATGCAAAAAGTTACCAGAATATTCTTTAGATGTGTACTGTTGGAGGTACATGAGTTACACCTTTATAAGGCAATTTTTTAAAAAAGAAAAAGAAAACCCAGCAAACTGAATCCAGGACTAGGAACTCTAGCAGTAAGCCAATGTAATTACCGGTGCTGTGTTCCAGAGACAGACTCTGAGCGCCTAACTAGAAGGGAAGCTGAATCTGAGACCCCCTAAGGGAGCTCAGGTCACAGCCTAGGTGAGCAGCACACCTGATTCTTGGAAGAAGCAAATGCAAATCTCTCAGAAGAAAATATTCCCACGGTAGATCCCCAGGATTTGCATAGGCTAAACTCACAATAAAAAATTACCAAGCATTCAAAAAATAAGACCTTTGAGTGAAAATCTGTAAGGATGATAAGCAACAGAGATAGATTTGAGAAACAAAAACCCCACTGTGGCTGATTTCGAGTACCTATATAATATCACTAAATGCAACGCTGAGAAGAAACATGCAGCAGCATGCCAGTATACAGTATCTCACTGTACAGCTATCACAGACAACAAATAACACAGAGGATATCAGAATGTAGTAAAACAATTAAGAAGTGATGAATATTGAGTATTCCCATCCTTGTGATTCATATAATTTAATTACAAAAGCATACAACTTTTAAAATAATGGTCACGTTTCAACATTGACTTGCAAAATTCCTGCAAATTTAACATCAGCTTGAAGCAGCCACCACGGTACAGATCCAGCACACCACTGATGCAGGTACTATAATTACTGGGTACAGAACGAGAAGTTATTTTTTATGTGAATTTCGCAATCTTTAAATGATCAGGCCAAAAATAAAAACTACATTTCTGCAAGTCAGAGTCAGCTGGTGGCCTGCCGGTCTACAACCTCTAACTGAGTTCAACTTCCTTATTTAATTGATGAGGAAACTGAAGCCCAAAGAAGGGAAGGAGATTCACCCAGCAAATTAGCTCAGGTTCAGAACCAGAACCAAGTCTGATCTTAACCATCAACCAGTGCTCTTTCCCCTCGACCAGGCCACTTCCCGGGAGGTGTCCCAGGTGGCACTAGGGGTGGAGAACCTGCCTGCCAGTGCAGGAGGCACAGGTTCGATCCCTAGGTCAGGAGGATCCTCCGGAGGAGGGCATGGCTACTCACTCCAGTATTCTTGCCTGGAAAAATCCCATGGACAAAGGAGCCTGGCAGGCTAGTCCACAGGATCACAAAGAGTCAGACACGACTAAAGCGACTTAGCACACATGCACGCAGGCCTCACTTAGGGCATGGGGCTCATAATTTCATCCTGTTACTCCAACCTTGCAAACAAGTACAATCAGTGGAGGAGTTTTCACGACAGAACTCCCACCAGGCTCTTTTTCTCCCACCTCACGGAAGGAAATTCTATTTTTTTCCTTGCTATTCCTCTCCTCTTGCAAGTGTGGATCAGGACCTCATTGCCCCAAAGCAGACAACTCTCAGAATACCCAGTGACTTACTTTGATTGCAGGGGTCGGTCACTGGGACACATCCAACGGTTTGAGCTGCTGCTGAACACAGTGTCAGTCATGGCCAAAGCCCAGCGCTCCTGGAAAAGATCATCCCAGAAAGGTCATCATGCAAACAGTCATTCAGTCATTCCTTATTTCTCAAGTCTCTGGTTCATGTCTGACAGTTAGAGAAGAAACAGAACTTCATTCAGCTTCACTTTCCAGATGGGGACCTTCAGTTACAAGAGGGAAACTGCCACAGCTTCCTTGTGGCAGAAATGGATCAGAATGATGAGCTCTTTCCCTTTATTCTGTGTTCCTCCCGTTCATCGCTGATGCAAGGGGAAGGGTGTGTGCATGTGCATTAGGTTGCTCAGTCGTTTCTGACTCTTTGCGACCCTATGGACTACAGCCCACCAGGCTCCTCTGTTCACGGAATTCTCCAGGCAAGAATACTGGAGTGGGCTGTCATGCCCTCCTCCAGGGGATCTTTCCCACCCAGGAGTTGAACCTGCATCTCAAGCCTCCTGCACTGGCAGGTAGATTCTTTATCACTAACACCACCTGGGATGCCCCAGAGGAAGCGTCAGAGCTCTTAACTCCAATCCAAGATCTTTTTGCTAGAGGATGTCACCTGGCTAATGTTTTAGTCAACTTGGCCTTGGTCAGGTTAAAAAAAAAAAACACTTCTCAGAGTTTTGAGGTTTCAAACCCTAGAGTCATCCCTGGCTTGCTTTTTTAATACTCTACACCCAAGCTATAAGAAAGTCATGGCTTGATCGTCATAAATAGAGTCAAAATCTTTGCAACATTCTCTGCCCAAATTGCTCCTATGACGATCCAAATCACTGCTACCCCGGCCTGGCTTACTACAGGAACCTCTTCACTGTCTAGCTGCTTCTGCTCTTGGCCCACTTCAGTCTGTGCTCTCCACAGTGATTAGGGAGATGGCCAGACGTAAACCACAGCTTGTGAAAACGGCACCACCATGGTTGGAATCTCCCTACTAAAATATAAGCCTCTTGAAGAACTCTTTCTGTTGCGTTCTCTGCTTAATCTCTAACAGACTGCATAGCTCCTGGCCTGGAGAAGCAATTTAATACATATTTGGTCAATGCATGAATGAGTCTCCATCAAGGCTAAGTAAGTACAGCTGAACTTAGCCAAGCTTGTGTTCTTTCTTAACCTTCACTCCTCCCCCTCCCCTCTACCAGGTCTAATGAAAGAGTAAGGGGAAAGAGACCATGGAAATCACATTTAATTTATTTTTTAAAAAAAGCTTTAGAAGGTCCAGTGGGTCCTGATTTCCTCTTGTTACAGCACAGTCCTAGGAAGTCAAAGAGATGAGCAGTTGGGAGGTGGACAGGGAGAGAATTCTATTGTGCAGCCAGAGCAATTATTAAATATTCGTGTGGGTGAAGCTGGGGAAGGTGGGGGAAGGGGGGTGGTCTCTGATGGTTGGACACAGGAGAGGAAAGGCCCCTTGTGGAAAAGCCATTTCATCTGCTCCTAGGTGGTTAAAATAATCTTCCCAGATTAATATGGCCATTTCATTGTTTCCACTCTGAAAACAGAAAAAGGAGAGATGACTCCTGTTGTGAAGGAAATCTGCCGAAAAGAACCTTAACTTCTCATTACTGTCTGTGCCAAGAGCTGGAAGAGGCTGCCTGGGACCCCTGGGGCCCCTGGCCCCTGCTGGATTCCAAGAGCCTCAGTCCCTGTTAATGAGCTTCCTCGGCTGCCTTTGGCCTGAACAGCCAAACGTTCATTTGAATGCCTCGCCTCCTGAAGCAGAGATGCAGCAGTACCCTTGGAGGATCCCAGGAGGCGGGGGTGAGGGGATGGGACAAAGTATACACAGTCTCCTCCCAGGAACTCTAATCTCCAAATTCTGATGCTCTGAACAGACACCTGCTCACCTAGACCCCGGCCTGTAAACTCTCAGAGATCACATGCTCCATCAGGGCCAAAGCCTTGGCTTAATCTAGTGCTACAGCTGCAAATTCAGAAAACATAAAATAATTACTTCCCCTGGAAGCCAGAAGCTCAGCTCTCTGCTGGGCACAGGGTCCCCCAGAGCCTTGTTGTGAGCTCTAAGGAACGAAAGCAACTCCAGCAACAATCGCCAGTTCAAATACCAAGGGCTTGGGCCCTGCTAAGTGCCTTTCAGGCTTTATCTCACTTAATCCTCAAAAGGTCCAGATAGTCAAAGCTATGGTTTTTTCCAGCAGTCATATATGGATGTGAGAGTCAGACCAACCACAAAGAAGGCTGAGCACTGAAGAACTGATGCTTTCGAACTGTGGGGCTGGAGGAGACTCTTGAGAGTCCCTTGGACAGCAAGGAGATCAAGTCAGTCAACCCTAAAGGAAATCAACCCTGAATATTCACTGGAAGGACTGATGCTGAAGCTGAAACTCTAATACTTTGGTCACCTGATGCAAAAAGCTGACTCACTGGGAAAGGCCCTAATCTTGGGAGAGATTGAGGGCAGGAGAAGGGGACGACAGAGGACGAGATGGTTGGATGGTATCCCTGACTCAATGGACATGAGTTTGAGCAAACTCTGGAAGGCAGTGAAGGACAGGAAAGCCTGGCATGCTGCAGTCCACAGGGTTGCAGTCAGACACAACTGAGTGACTGAACCACAATAGTCCTCAAAACAGCTTTAGGAGGTAGATGTTCATATCCCATTTCACAGATAAGTAACTGAGTCACAGAGAGTTTAAGTGGACTTCCCAAGGACGTTCTTGAAGTCCTTCAAGGAACCAATCTAAATGCCTAATAACAAGCACTGGCTACCTGGATGTTGGTCATCTATTTGGTGGAGGACTGCACAACTGCAAAGAATAACGAGACTTTCTGACAGATATGTACTCATCACCAAGATTAATTGTCTACTGGCAAGGCCAAGATGCAGGACACTGTTGAAGAACAGCAACAACTGTGTGCATGGGGAAAGCAGGATATGTGTGTGTCTGGGGTGTATATACATAAGGCATCTCTGCAAACAACACACAAGAAACAGACAACACTGCTGGCCTCTGAGGAGGAACCTGTGAGGCTGGGGCTGAGAAGACTTGTCACATGATACCCCCTTTGTATTTGCAACCATACAGACAAGCTAGCTATTCAAAAATAAATGTCTTTTTTGAGAGACAACTTTAAAATAATAACGTATTTAATGGCTGTCCACTGCACATAATATTTAAGACTCTCTCTGTGACTTCAGAGAGCTGTCATGCCCCTCTACCTGCTACTCTTCCTAGATCTCAGACCATGTTCCAGTCACGCTGGCCTTTCCAGCTGCCGGGCATTTGCCTCTGATGTTTCTCTGCCATGATAGCATGTTTCTCTCCCTCTTGCACAGGTGGTTTCTACTCATGCTCTGCTGGTCTCTGCTCAGACGTCACCTCCTCCAAGAAGCCTTCTCTGACTGCACCCTCTAAGTCACCTCCTCTCACCCCTTCCTTAACTCTCACTGCATCCCATTTGTTTCCTTTATAATATTTATCATAGTATGTGATGTTTATTATTTTTTATCTTATTCCCTGTTTGTCTCCCCACCTATTCCATAAGATCCATGATGTGTGTTCGTTCAGCAGTTGTATGTGGGACCAAACTCATGGGCCTTCGACCTGTAGTCACACAGGGCCCCATGCCTAGAATGACCCTGTACTTAGACGGGCCCATGCTTGACTTAAAGCTGTGCTGTCATCATCTTGAAATTCTTTATAATATTTGAACAAGGGGCCCTGCATTTTCACTTTGCAGGAGTGCGGTACACAGTAGATGCTCAATAAATCTCTACACAAATCCTGGAGCTCAGTGAGTGTCTGCTAAGTCACTTCAGTTGTGTCCAACTCTTTGTGACCCCATGGACTATAGCCCGCCAGGCTCCTCTGTCCATGAGATTCTCCAGGCAAGGATATAGGAGTGGGCTGCCATTTCCTTCTTCAGGGGATCAAACCCACAGTTTTTTGGTCTCCTGCACTGGCAGGCAGGTTCTTTGCCACTAGTGCCACCAGTGCAGTGAGCCCTCTATAAATCTGCATATAAGTGACAGAGCAAGGCCTTGCTCCAGATCCACCCACTTCCACAGCTTGGTACTAATCTTTATGTCACCAGCATTTTTAAAAGAACTCAAAGACCCAGTCCCAAGCCTAGAAAAGATTCCAGAACCCTGCCTTTCTCCCTCTGTATTTTGTTCTCCCTACTTCTCCCTTGGCTCCCTTTAGCCCTTTGTATTTGCAACCATACAGACAAGCTAGCTATTCAAAAATAAATGTCTTTTTTGAGAGACAACTTTAAAATAATAACGTATTTAATGGCTGTCCACTGCACATAATATTTAAGACTCTCTCTGTGACTTCAGAGAGCTGTCATGCCCCTCTACCTGCTACTCTTCCTAGATCTCAGACCATGTTCCAGTCACGCTGGCCTTTCCAGCTGCCGGGCATTTGCCTCTGATGTTTCTCTGCCATGATAGCATGTTTCTCTCCCTCTTGCACAGGTGGTTTCTACTCATGCTCTGCTGGTCTCTGCTCAGACGTCACCTCCTCCAAGAAGCCTTCTCTGACTGCACCCTCTAAGTCACCTCCTCTCACCCCTTCCTTAACTCTCACTGCATCCCATTTGTTTCCTTTATAATATTTATCATAGTATGTGATGTTTATTATTTTTTATCTTATTCCCTGTTTGTCTCCCCACCTATTCCATAAGATCCATGATGTGTGTTCGTTCAGCAGTTGTATGTGGGACCAAACTCATGGGCCTTCGACCTGTAGTCACACAGGGCCCCATGCCTAGAATGACCCTGTACTTAGACGGGCCCATGCTTGACTTAAAGCTGTGCTGTCATCATCTTGAAATTCTTTATAATATTTGAACAAGGGGCCCTGCATTTTCACTTTGCAGGAGTGCGGTACACAGTAGATGCTCAATAAATCTCTACACAAATCCTGGAGCTCAGTGAGTGTCTGCTAAGTCACTTCAGTTGTGTCCAACTCTTTGTGACCCCATGGACTATAGCCCGCCAGGCTCCTCTGTCCATGAGATTCTCCAGGCAAGGATATAGGAGTGGGCTGCCATTTCCTTCTTCAGGGGATCAAACCCACAGTTTTTTGGTCTCCTGCACTGGCAGGCAGGTTCTTTGCCACTAGTGCCACCAGTGCAGTGAGCCCTCTATAAATCTGCATATAAGTGACAGAGCAAGGCCTTGCTCCAGATCCACCCACTTCCACAGCTTGGTACTAATCTTTATGTCACCAGCATTTTTAAAAGAACTCAAAGACCCAGTCCCAAGCCTAGAAAAGATTCCAGAACCCTGCCTTTCTCCCTCTGTATTTTGTTCTCCCTACTTCTCCCTTGGCTCCCTTTAGCCCTGTTTGTTTAAAGAATGATGCCTCCCTTCCCCAGAATCTTCAAGGTCTTTTGCTGGATTTACTTGAACGGAAAAAACAATCCTGAACGTCTATTTAGCTTCAAAGTCACAGCAGCTGTTTAAGCGTGATGCAGCGGGTGGGGCGGGGCTGGCAGCACCATCCACCGCCTCCCCAACAAGGCGCTTCAGGGCACTGCAGGGGCCTGGCGTAAGCTGCAGGATCAGCCTGGAGTTCGCCAGCCTCCTGGCCCCACAGTGCCGGAATCAAACCAGATGCTTCACAGCAGAACCTGCTGCCACCAGCTTGGATGGAGCTCAGTCGGTTCCATCTCTCTGCCTCTTTCCCAGTCCTGCTTCTCTCCCCCTGAGTCCAGCCTACCTCTCTGCTCACTAGGAATCATTCAGACTGCCTCACAGGGGAGGAAATGCAGCTGACACTGAGGGCTCCAAATGGAGGTGAAATGAAGCTCAGGGGACTCCATGAACCACATCCAGGATGACGTAGGTTTTGTTTGGCCTGTGCAATATTTTTTAAAAGTAAAATTAAGCTAGTTTTTTAAAAGTCTGCATACATGCTAACTTGCTTCAGTCACGTCCAACTGTTTGTGATCCTATGGACCATAGCCCACAAGGTTCCTCTGTCATGGGATTCTCCAGGCAAGAATACTGGAGTGGGCTGCTATTTCCTCCTCCAGGGGATCTTCTTGACCCAGGAATCAAACCCACGTCTCTTACATCTCTTGCATTGGCAGAAGGGTTCTCTGTCACTATAGCCACCTGATTTAATTAAAAATACAGACGACCAGCTTCTCTTGAGAAATGGGAGAATAAAAAAATTGTAGAACACCTGTTACTATGTGGCAGACGCTGTTCTAGGTACTGAGGATACAGCATTAAAGCAAATAAGGAAAACGATTGTCCTCATGAAGCTTCCCTTCTAGCAAGGAAACAGTTAAGTCAAATTAAGGCATGTCTGCTGGTGATGAATGCTTTAGAGAAAAACAGGGAAGGAGGGTTGGTGATCAAGAGAGAAGTCCGATTTGAAGGACATGGTGTAGGGAATTCCTTGGAGGTCCTGTGGTTAGTGCTCGCCCTTCCAGGGGCCTGGGTTCGATCCTAGTTGGAAAACAAAGATCCCACATGCTAAGCAGTGTGACAAAAAAAGAGGTAGGGTCTCACTGAGAAATGACATTTGAGCAAATACCTGAAGGGGATAATGGACTAAGCCTTGTGAATATCTGAGGCAGAGCATTCTAAATAGAGGGGAAAGCAAGTGCCAAGGTCCTCTGGTTGGGTAGGTACCTGGATAGTTGGAGAAATGGCAAGAAGGATAGCATAGGTGGAGTGGTGTGAGCAAGGAGGAGATGAGAGGGAGCTGAAGAAGCAGCAGTGGAGAGTGGGGGACCTCAGGTCATCAGGACCATTTAAGTTTCTACTCTTGAGTGGTGTAGGAGTCACAGAAGGACTTTGAGACGTCAACTGAATATATCCTATTATGTCTCCACCATCTGGCTTTAAGTATTTGGCAGGTACTTACGGTTCCCACCTGGAGAAGGAAATGCAGCTGACACTGAGGGCTCCAAATGGAGGTGAAATGAAGCTCAGGGGACTCCATGAACCACATCCAGGATGACGTAGGTTTTGTTTGGCCTGTGCAATATTTTTTAAAAGTAAAATTAAGCTAGTTTTTTAAAAGTCTGCATACATGCTAACTTGCTTCAGTCACGTCCAACTGTTTGTGATCCTATGGACCATAGCCCACAAGGTTCCTCTGTCATGGGATTCTCCAGGCAAGAATACTGGAGTGGGCTGCTATTTCCTCCTCCAGGGGATCTTCTTGACCCAGGAATCAAACCCACGTCTCTTACATCTCTTGCATTGGCAGAAGGGTTCTCTGTCACTATAGCCACCTGATTTAATTAAAAATACAGACGACCAGCTTCTCTTGAGAAATGGGAGAATAAAAAAATTGTAGAACACCTGTTACTATGTGGCAGACGCTGTTCTAGGTACTGAGGATACAGCATTAAAGCAAATAAGGAAAACGATTGTCCTCATGAAGCTTCCCTTCTAGCAAGGAAACAGTTAAGTCAAATTAAGGCATGTCTGCTGGTGATGAATGCTTTAGAGAAAAACAGGGAAGGAGGGTTGGTGATCAAGAGAGAAGTCCGATTTGAAGGACATGGTGTAGGGAATTCCTTGGAGGTCCTGTGGTTAGTGCTCGCCCTTCCAGGGGCCTGGGTTCGATCCTAGTTGGAAAACAAAGATCCCACATGCTAAGCAGTGTGACAAAAAAAGAGGTAGGGTCTCACTGAGAAATGACATTTGAGCAAATACCTGAAGGGGATAATGGACTAAGCCTTGTGAATATCTGAGGCAGAGCATTCTAAATAGAGGGGAAAGCAAGTGCCAAGGTCCTCTGGTTGGGTAGGTACCTGGATAGTTGGAGAAATGGCAAGAAGGATAGCATAGGTGGAGTGGTGTGAGCAAGGAGGAGATGAGAGGGAGCTGAAGAAGCAGCAGTGGAGAGTGGGGGACCTCAGGTCATCAGGACCATTTAAGTTTCTACTCTTGAGTGGTGTAGGAGTCACAGAAGGACTTTGAGACGTCAACTGAATATATCCTATTATGTCTCCACCATCTGGCTTTAAGTATTTGGCAGGTACTTACGGTTCCCACCTGGAGAAGGCAATGGCAACCGGCTCCAGTATTTTTGCCTGGAGAATTCCATGGACAGAGGAGCCTGGGGAGCTATAGTCCATGGGGTCACAAAGAGTTGGACACAACTGAGCAACTAACACTATGGTTCCTACACACCTTTACCATGGCAAGGACACTTGGTCCAGCGAGAGAAACATGGTGACCTGCTTTGCCTACTGTACTTGACAGAGGTGAGGCCCTGTCTGCCTGCCTACAAGCCTTGCCATTCCAGCCTCCTTTTCAGAGCTGCAACATCCCTAACACATTCAGCTTCATCCAGAGGGTACAGACTGCTGCTGTTTTCTGTTTGCTCCCAGAACCCAATGGATCACCCCCAGTCTCTCCTGAACCTGATCAAGGCTGGAATGATAAGACTTGGATTCCTTCCATGCTGAACCTGGTGTTCAAGACAAGGATGGAAACAAGCCTGAGAGATGCTTGAGATGAAGGCACTCCTACACTCACAACTTTGAAACAGACCAAGTCCACTGTCATCTCCCCAGGGTTCTCCCATCACCATATAGAAATAACAGATGGTTCCTGCCATGAGCCCTCAAAACCCCACAGGACAGTCCTCATTTTATGGGTTTTTAAGGTAGGCCCAGAGCTCATCTCCCACTATTCTACAACTTAGGCAGTTGGCAAAGACCACACTGTGAGGGACCACAGCTGTCCTAGGCTGTATAGCTGCCCTGTCATAAATGCGCCAGTCCCCAGCAACACACAAGCTGCCCAGAGAAGTGAACAAACCTAGCTGAGACCATCCAAGTCTGGCTGAGACCAGAAGAACCACCCAGCTGAACACAACCCAGCTGCTGACCTGAACAACCCTGAGATGAATCAAGGGCTGTTCTAATCCACTAGTATGTGGGTTGCTTTGTTATTCAGCAGCATCTGGCTGACAGAGCAGTCCATGCTGTAGAACAACTGCTGGCCTCGGACCCAGAGCCCCGAGATCTAACCCTAGCTCCCTTATTCATTTCTTGACACCTCATTTAGTCATTTTGGTCTTTGCATCTGTAAAGTGAGGACATAAAAATTCCCATCTTTGTCATGCCACCTCACAGGGTGGTTGGGAGGAGCTGAAGGTTTAACACATGTGAAGGGACTGATAATACAAAGCACTTCTTACGTGTTAGGCCAAGAGGTCACTGCTAGTGTTATTTGAGGGTGGGGCTGAGGAGAAGAACATAAGTCTAGTTATAGGTGTTTGTTGAGGCCTGGGTGAGACACTGCAGTAGATATCTGGGGTAGAGGTGTTGTGTTTTTTCTTGTTCATCACATATCCCCCTTAAAAAAAAAAAAAAAAAGTAACTGCCTCAGTTCTCCTTTGGGAAACCATCGCTCTCTTATCAATCTGTGTGGCTCAGATGGAAGTCATCCAAACTCAGCCCAAAGATCCAGCTCCAACCAATCAGTAGATCATGCCCCATGGGTCAGGGACAGGCACACCTCCCAGTGTGGACCAGGAAGGCACGCCCTAAGAGCTGCTGCAACTATGAAAGGCAGCAGTCTTTGCCCACTGTGGTTGCTAAACTGGGAGAACAGGAGCCTTGAGTTGCTGTTGGTCCCTTTTGCCTCCAGTTGAAAAAGGTCTGTCAAGGGATGAGAGTGGAGTTGAGACGGAGAGTAGCTGATCCCTGATGATGCTGTTGGAATGCTGGATCCAGCCGCACCTGAATCTCTCATGGTCTTTTTGGCGACCATACGTTGAAAACATGAACCAATGTGTTCCTTTTTTTTCCCCTCCGGAAGTCAAATTTGGATTGAATTTCTGCCACTGCAACCTTGCTAACCTCTCTGTGTCTTCATAAACCAGATACCTTGGCACAAACAGGGATCTCAAAGACAACCAGAACTGGCTAAGGTCTGGGAAAAAAATCCATCTTCAGTCCCAGAAGCCCCCTCCTTTCCTTCAGAGGCACTGCCAGCCCAAGCTGAGGCAGTGCAAGAGGACAAGAAACACTTGCAATGCATCCTCACCAAGGCCTACGGAGACCCTGCACTGACGATTAAAATTCAGTGACAATAAACGGCACTAATTAAAAGCAAAACTAAGTACTTAATAAGACAAATGAGGTGCCAGTATTAAAAGTCGGGATGAGAGAACTGGCATTAATTAAAAATCAAGAGTAATCTCTTCCCTTCTCTAAACAGACTGTACTGTGAGTGTGTGTGTGTCTAGAAAATGTTCAGATTTATTAATTTACAAAATCCTATGGAAGTAGACAGCTTATGGAACTGGCTCTGCCTAGGGGTGAGGGTGAGGTGGGTCTTCCCAAAAGGGGGATAGCGGGATTGTTCCCTGAAAGATGAATTGAACTGTGCAAGACATGAAGACTGGAGGAAAGGATGAGGGAACAGAGTGAGAAAAGGCTCAGAGGCCTCAACAGACATAGAATATTTAAGGAATGGAGAAATTCATGGGGATGGAGCCTACGGTGATTGTAGGACTGGGAAAAGAGGAAAACAGAAAAGAGCAAATGGGTCCCAATGATGAATCCCTGTTCCTGTGGGTCCAGGACAGTGTATAGTGTCTCCATCCACCCCGACAACCCCAGCTTCCAATTAAAGATCCAGGGGCTAGACAACATATTCTTAGCAGACAGTTCAGCAAGGTGACTTAGGCTATGAGTTTGAGGCCACATCTGTTCTGCCATTTATGACCCTGACAAGTGAATTTGCCTTCCTGAACCTCAGTTTCCTCATCTGTAGAGTGGAGACAATAATAGGACCCATCTCAAAATAGAATTGTGAAGATTAAGTGAGGCCTGACATAAATCACCCCCTTGTCAAGTGTGTTATTCTTTTTTTTTTTTAATTATTTTTTTATTTTCTTGTGTTATTCTTAATAACAATCTCAGTTACACTCTCCTAAAGAGATGGGAACCCAACTTTGGCACTAGAAGGAAATGTCTCAGGATTCTTGAAGCCAGATTAAGTCTGTGATGACTGAGTGATGGAAGTAACAGCAACAACAAAATGTGTTCTTTTATTATGATAGCAACAATATAATAAGGGTTAATATAACAATAAAGCAAGCATCATTTGAGAGTGCTACGTTCAATAACTAAATAAGTCTGGCTTTCCACAGTGTGACAGGATTGCGATTCCCTCTACCTAGAAAGCTGGACCATGAACTGTTTGGGTCCCGCCTCCCCAGAAAAGAAATTTCCACGTGGAAACTCTACAGCTAGTGTTCATATCACCATTTCCCCCTCTTCCTGCTTTGACAGTCATGAATGTATGAGGACAGAGCTCCCCTCTCGTCTGGGTCCCTGTGTGAGGACACATACTGAGCAGACCCCCACTGCTAATCCACCACATCTGGGAAGCCCGAGTGAAAAACACACCTCTGCGGTTTCAGCCCCTGAAATGCTGAGGACTGTTGTTACCGCAGCACAATCTCGCCCATCCTGACTGTGCTTGCCGTGGGCCAGGAACTGCACTAAGTGTTTTGCATGCAACATCTTGTGGAATCTTCATAAAGACCCTGGAAAATAGGATCCTTTTTCGGGGGAGGTGGAGAGGGGTTGGGGAGGGAGGAGGGTGGGCGGGCCACTTCTACTGGTCTTTCATTTATTCAGTTTCATCCATCTTTGTTCTTTGGCCTGTGTGGGCCTCCCATCGCGGTGGCCTCTCTTGTCACAGAGCACTGGCTCTGGGCGCATGCACTCCAGAGTTCTGGCTCGGTAATTGGACACATCGGTCCAGCCGCTCCGCAGCACATGGGATCTTCCCAGGCCAGGGATCGAACCGGTGCCCTTTGCACTGCAAGTCGGTGTCCTTACCCACTGGACCACCAGGGAAGCCCGGAAAATAGGATCTTTTATTCCCCAGTTTTACAGATCAGGAAGCTGAAACCCAGAAAGGTAAGGCCACTTGTCCAAGGACCCACAGCCAGTAAGTCACAACAGTGCGTCCATTTGAAATGAATCCACAAAGGAAAACACAGGGCCCACACAGAAAGCAGGACAGAGTATCCAGAACTGATCTTCCTGGGAACATGCCTCCTGCTAGAGAGGAGTGTCCCATCGTTTCCCTCTTCCCCTAGGGTATGAATTCCTGAGTTTACAGACCCAAACACAGAACAACAAAATCTCAAAGGCAGACAGTGCTAACAGAGCACTCTCCAGGCCTCCCTGCGCAGTCCAGCCAAGTACCTGATTCCCGGATAAAGTGGACGCTTGCCTTTGTTGTGTTGTTAATCAAGTTTATCTCTGCTCCAACTACATTGCAGCGAGTAAGAAGAGGAGAAGCTCAGGACTGATTTCTGCACTTTGTACACATGCACGGACACACACGGCCCCAAACAGGAAAATGCGATTAGTCAGGTCTGCGTATTAAAAACAAGTCATTTAGCTTAATGGCCTCTGGCTGCCACTCAGACTCAAGTTGCAATCACATTCATTCTGCTTAAAACTCATCTGGAACCGACTCTCCTCATGTCACAGACACCACAAGTGTCACCCTGATCCCTCCTCTGTCTCAGGGAGGAAATACTCAGAGTAGAGAGGGGCATTTATCCCTTTGAAAAAAAACACAGATAGGAGATGCAGCACTCTCACTTTACAGATAAGAAAACTTGAGGCCCTGGTTTGCCAAGGTCACTTGGTAACAGGAAGACTATCCAAAGATATTCCTGGATCTGGGTCTTATATAAATGAGCCTTCTGACCACCCTGCTATCTTGACTGTTGGTGCAAATAAAACAGTATTTGCTCCTTTAATATTTATCTGTTTGGCTGTGCTGAGCCTTAGCTGCAGCATGCGGGATCTTCAGTTGCAGCATGTGGGATCTAGTTCCTGACCAGGGATTGAAACCAGGCCCCCTGGATTGGGAACGCCAAGTCTTAGCCACTGGACCACCAGCAAAGTTCCATAAATAATATAATATTTGGTTAAGCATATTAAATTGCTGGTTTTATACAGCAAATATGGTTAAAGAGTGGCAGCATAATGCCAAACTAATAGGGAAAGTCGCTTGGCTGGGTGTTATCTATTCACTCTCCCGATCCACCTCACCCTTCTGCCCTGTTTTCTGGGAGGCTGGCCTGTGTGGATTGCATCGGTGGCTCCCGCACCCTCTGGTTTCTGGTTGGTTTTGTCTAATTGGAGGAACTGCAGATAACTGAAAGGAGAGAAGGGTAAGAGACTGGGGTACTTACTCCCTGGACCCCTCCAGCTGGTCACCACAGGCTGCCAGCTGTGGCCCAAAGGCTGGAACTTCTGTCAGGAGAACCTCTCCACATAATCCCTTCTCTTCTGGGTCTATAACTGTTCCTTCTCCTGACCCTCCAGGCTTGGAGATGGCGATAGCTTCCTCTGATGGATGCTGGGGTGTTTCAGGACCTTAGTTCCCCTCAACCTTGCTGTTTTGGTCACATGACTAGGTGTGCTGCGAGTTAAGTCGCTTTAGTTGTGTCTGACTCTTAAAGGCCCTACAGACTGTAGCCTGCCCGACTTCTCTGTCCATGGGATTCTCTAGGCAAGAATCCTGGAGTGTGTTTCCATGCCCTCCTCCAGGTCACAGGACTATCAAACTCTCTTAATTAAACTCTTCATTTACTCCTTTGGGTCTGTGACCAATTTCTGAGTGCCTTCTATAAGCCGGGAACTGTTCTGGGTACTGAATCACTTAATCCTCACAGTGGTCTAATGAACCTGATGAACAATGATTACTCCCTTTTTGGAGATGATATCCCTAGAGTACAGAGGGGTTGAATAACTTCTCCCAGGTCACAGAGTTAGTAAGTGATGGGGCCACCTTTGGAATCCTGGCAGTGTGGTTCCAGAGCCGGTGTTCTTGACCAGTGCACTCTTCTGCCCTAAAGGCCTGTTCTTAGCAATGCTGGGGTAGCACAGAAATGAACATCAACAGTCTTCAGATGAGCAGTTTCTATATATCACCTCACTTCCTCCTCAACAACCCATCCTACTAGGTTATCTCCACTCCTGAGACTTGGAAGGGTGCTAACAGGCCCATGGTCCCAGCCAAGAATGCAGAGCCAACCAGGGTGTAAATCCAGGTGTGTCTTCCCTTAATACCAACACTCCTGACCACTATTCTAGATAACCACTCATTAAAACCTTGAGCCTATCAAGTGAAAGGTTTAACAAGGAAAGTTAGACCTAAGGTAAAATTGCATCGGTGGCTCCCGCACCCTCTGGTTTCTGGTTGGTTTTGTCTAATTGGAGGAACTGCAGATAACTGAAAGGAGAGAAGGGTAAGAGACTGGGGTACTTACTCCCTGGACCCCTCCAGCTGGTCACCACAGGCTGCCAGCTGTGGCCCAAAGGCTGGAACTTCTGTCAGGAGAACCTCTCCACATAATCCCTTCTCTTCTGGGTCTATAACTGTTCCTTCTCCTGACCCTCCAGGCTTGGAGATGGCGATAGCTTCCTCTGATGGATGCTGGGGTGTTTCAGGACCTTAGTTCCCCTCAACCTTGCTGTTTTGGTCACATGACTAGGTGTGCTGCGAGTTAAGTCGCTTTAGTTGTGTCTGACTCTTAAAGGCCCTACAGACTGTAGCCTGCCCGACTTCTCTGTCCATGGGATTCTCTAGGCAAGAATCCTGGAGTGTGTTTCCATGCCCTCCTCCAGGTCACAGGACTATCAAACTCTCTTAATTAAACTCTTCATTTACTCCTTTGGGTCTGTGACCAATTTCTGAGTGCCTTCTATAAGCCGGGAACTGTTCTGGGTACTGAATCACTTAATCCTCACAGTGGTCTAATGAACCTGATGAACAATGATTACTCCCTTTTGGAGATGATATCCCTAGAGTACAGAGGGGTTGAATAACTTCTCCCAGGTCACAGAGTTAGTAAGTGATGGGGCCACCTTTGGAATCCTGGCAGTGTGGTTCCAGAGCCGGTGTTCTTGACCAGTGCACTCTTCTGCCCTAAAGGCCTGTTCTTAGCAATGCTGGGGTAGCACAGAAATGAACATCAACAGTCTTCAGATGAGCAGTTTCTATATATCACCTCACTTCCTCCTCAACAACCCATCCTACTAGGTTATCTCCACTCCTGAGACTTGGAAGGGTGCTAACAGGCCCATGGTCCCAGCCAAGAATGCAGAGCCAACCAGGGTGTAAATCCAGGTGTGTCTTCCCTTAATACCAACACTCCTGACCACTATTCTAGATAACCACTCATTATAATACAGCTGCTTAGCCAGATCCAGCACTATCAAGTGAAAGGTTTAACAAGGGAAAGTTAGACCTAAGGTAAAGAACAGTCCTTGGGAATTCCCTGGAGGTTCAGTGGTTAGGACTTAGCACTTCCACTGCAGGGGACGTGGGTTTGATCCCTGGTTGGGGAACAAAGATCCCACAAACCATGTGGCATGGCCAAAAATCCCCCAAACCAAAAAACAAACAAGAACCATCTCCCATTGGAGCTGACAGGATCAAAAGTATCAGCAGGAGGATGTGCTACTTTGAGAAGAAAGAGTTCCCAGTCACTGGAGCTAATTGAGCACTAACAGCAAGCCTGCTGGCTGGGGCTGTTGTAGAGAGGGCTATGTGCTTTTCGAGAAGGCCTCTTTCTGCATCTGAAAACGAATGGTTCAAGCTCACAGATGCTCCCCTTAAACATGAGCCAAACCCCTCACATTTGACTTGTCTGACTCTCTCATCAAGCAAGCAAGGCCAGTTTCGGTGTACAAGACAGAAAGATTCCATACTTTCGTCTCAGATGCTCCCTGCCCTGGGAAAATGCATAATTCATTTCATCCTTGGAAGAAGAGGCAATCAGGGTCCAGAAGAGCTTTGCTTGCCTTCTCACCTCAACACACACAAAGACATTCACACTCACCTCCGCCCACACCTCCATATCCTCTACTGTGGTCCACCAACACCCACACCCCTGCTACAGCCCACTTCCTTCCCACACCGCAGACCTACACTTGCCCATCCCCACTGACAACCTCCTCACACACTTATTCCCATTCACACTCCACATCCACACACCCTTTACCACACACACTCCATACCCTCCTAACTGTCCCTTCTCCCACACTCCCAGCACCTTCTCCACCCGCAACACTCCCACGTTGAAGCCAGTCACCTCCGTACACGCTGCATCTACAAACCAACCATCTTCAGTTCCAAACCCCCCTCCACACACAACACCCTCGTTTTCATGCACGGTACAAATCCCATGACAGTCTTCCACCAAGAGCTCTGGCTTTGGAGTCACATGGACCTGGGTTAACCCCCAGCTAAACTCAAGCTGAGAGAGCCTGGAAAAGTGACTTAACATTTCAAAGCCTCACTTTTCTTGAGGCTGTAAAATAGGGGCTATTATCAGCCCTTATTTCACAGGGCTGTTGAGAGGCTGGAGTGGAAAACACAGCAGCAGTGAGTATGAAGGTTAGTGCTGGTGCAGGGCAAACCCTCACTAGGTGTTATCCAGGGGTTCTCGCCAGAACTCCCCGCCTCCAAAGTAACGTGGGTCATAGGGACTCTGGCCAGGAAAGGCATTTCTTGCCTCCTATAGTCTAGCTATGCTACATCCCTAGGATGTGGACGCTAAGAAATTTGAGACCACATCAACAAGAACAAAAAGCTCTCTTAGTTTCCACAAATAATAAATCGTAATGACTTGGCTCTGTCCACTCCACTCTCCTGCCCTCCTAACTCCAGGTGGGGGAAAGCAAGAGAAAGATGAATCTTAGTCCATCTTGACTGGAGAACACGAATGAACCTCATATTTCCTGCTCATCCCCCTGTGTCCCCATGAAAACAGCCACCAGACCAAGTATGGATAGAGCACTCTGCAATTTACAAACCTCCTTACCTTCCCAATGACCTGGGCAGGTGGGTGCTATGGCCTTCATCGCTGGAGCAGAGAGCAAAGGTTGAAAGATGCTAAGCCGCTAGGGATCAGATTACATCTGTCTTCTTTCTAGCAGTATGATGTTAGGATAGTGACCAAACTTCTCTGTGCCTCAGTTTCCTCATATGGAAAACTTCATAATAATAGGGATAGTAGTCTTTACTTCAGAGAAATGTTGAAGGATTAAATGAGTTAACATAAAATGTTGAGAACAGTGTCAGGTACATGGTTAGAATTAAATAAAGAGAAGTAAGTTACCCTTGTCACATCTCCAGGATATAAAGGCTGAGAATAACAGCTGTAATTGTATTTACCATTTGCTGTGTGCCAGCGACCACACTAAATGATTTACATACACTGGCTCATATAATACTTGCAAAGAGACATCATTGAGTCTATTCTACAGGTAGAAAGTTAAGATTTAATAAAGTTAATTGGGACTTCCCTGGTGGATCAGTGGTAAAGAATCTGCCTGTAATGCAGGAGACTCGAGTTTGATTCCTGGGCCGGGAAGATCCCTTGGAGGAGAGCATAGCAATCCACTCCAGTATTCTTGCCTGGAGAATCCCATGGGCTGAGGAGCCTGGAGGGCTACAGTCCAGGGGTTGCAAAGAGTCAGACATGACTGAAGTGACTGAAAATGCACACATGCAAAGTTAACTGACTTTCCCCAAAACTGAATCAGAACCAGTAGGAAGCAGGACTTCTTAGAAAAGTTGGGGAGACATCAACAGTGCTTTGGCCAGAGCTACTGTTCAAGACCACAGACAGCTGAGTATGTATAATACTTTACTCTCTCTCACTTTAGTGAATATATGCAAGTGTGTGTGTGTGTGTGTGTGTGTGTGTGTGTGCAGGGATGAAACGAGTAACTGACTTTAGAAAAGTTGGGATCTGCCATTCTTTTATCATAGGATTTACACTTTTCTCTCTGAGGTTCATGTAGCAGAAGCTATCAGGATGGTGTGGTGTTGAGAAGCCTTTTTCATCCTCTGAAATGTTCCTGTTCCTCCACTTACCACTTAAAATCTCAGTTCAATTCTTACAGCCCCATGACACCTTCTACAGCCACCTTAGCTCTTTCTTCTCTGAAATTTTAATGTACTTGGGTTCAATTCTTTTTCAGATGTACATCTGTCTTCTTTCTAGCAGTATGATGTTAGGATAGTGACCAAACTTCTCTGTGCCTCAGTTTCCTCATATGGAAAACTTCATAATAATAGGGATAGTAGTCTTTACTTCAGAGAAATGTTGAAGGATTAAATGAGTTAACATAAAATGTTGAGAACAGTGTCAGGTACATGGTTAGAATTAAATAAAGAGAAGTAAGTTACCCTTGTCACATCTCCAGGATATAAAGGCTGAGAATAACAGCTGTAATTGTATTTACCATTTGCTGTGTGCCAGCGACCACACTAAATGATTTACATACACTGGCTCATATAATACTTGCAAAGAGACATCATTGAGTCTATTCTACAGGTAGAAAGTTAAGATTTAATAAAGTTAATTGGGACTTCCCTGGTGGATCAGTGGTAAAGAATCTGCCTGTAATGCAGGAGACTCGAGTTTGATTCCTGGGCCGGGAAGATCCCTTGGAGGAGAGCATAGCAATCCACTCCAGTATTCTTGCCTGGAGAATCCCATGGGCTGAGGAGCCTGGAGGGCTACAGTCCAGGGGTTGCAAAGAGTCAGACATGACTGAAGTGACTGAAAATGCACACATGCAAAGTTAACTGACTTTCCCCAAAACTGAATCAGAACCAGTAGGAAGCAGGACTTCTTAGAAAAGTTGGGGAGACATCAACAGTGCTTTGGCCAGAGCTACTGTTCAAGACCACAGACAGCTGAGTATGTATAATACTTTACTCCTCTCTCACTTTAGTGAATATATGCAAGTGTGTGTGTGTGTGTGTGTGTGTGTGTGTGTGTGTGTGCAGGGATGAAACGAGTAACTGACTTTAGAAAAGTTGGGATCTGCCATTCTTTTATCATAGGATTTACACTTTTCTCTCTGAGGTTCATGTAGCAGAAGCTATCAGGATGGTGTGGTGTTGAGAAGCCTTTTTCATCCTCTGAAATGTTCCTGTTCCTCCACTTACCACTTAAAATCTCAGTTCAATTCTTACAGCCCCATGACACCTTCTACAGCCACCTTAGCTCTTTCTTCTCTGAAATTTTAATGTACTTGGGATTCAGAAACTCAGGACTTAGCCTCTTATAGTTCACAGAAATCATCCTCCACAAGACTGAATGTTCCATGGTGGGTGGGGAGTGGACATCTGTCCCTCCTTCTCCTGGTATCAGCATTCCAATTTTATTTTAGTGAACCATCCTTTTCTTATGGGGTTCTGATGGGAATGACCTCAAATACTAGCCATAGGGCAGTCACATAGTCATATGACCTTGGTCTGGGCAATCAGCATATTCCCTTCTTCTGATTCAAACTTGTTTTAGTCCTCCAATACAAACCAATGAGACTCAGTTCTGCAACTTTTGTTGTAATATCTTAGGAAGGAGGTTCTCTTTCTTTTTGCATTATTGGACTGAAGATGTGATAAGACAAACTGGAACTTGATGTGGTCTGACCAGATGGAGAAAGCTTGCCTGGGAGTGAGGGCAACCCAAAGAAAAGCAGAACTAAGGGACAGTCAGAACTCAGTCCTAGAGTTGTTAAGCTGTGGGATCCAGTCACGCTTCAGCTGTGTTATGGACTCTTTGATTATACTGGCCAATAGATGTCCCTTTGCATCACTTGAATTAGAGTTAGATTTTCCATGAATGTAGCTCAAACAGACTAAGATGTATATTAAATAAGGTGTCTTTAAACAGAAACATATATATCAAGGATATATATGGATTGGCTGATGCAACGTGACCAGAAGCTTGCAGAAATTTAACCCTGATTTTCCCCTGGGAGCAATGGTGGAGTCATTTTCTCAGCAGTGATCATGGTGACTTTCAAGAATATAACTACTGCAAATAATGATAATCGCTTCCCCTTCTCTCTCCACCCCCTACCCCCACTCTCTCTCTCTCCACACACACAGGCACGCACACACGGCTTCCCAGGTAGCTCAGCAGTGAAGAACCCACTGCGATGCAGGAGACTCAGGAAATGCAGGGTTGATCCCTGGGTGGGGATGATCCCCTAGAGAAGAAAAAGGCAACCCATTCCAGTACTGTTGCCTGGAAAATTCCATGGACAGAGGAGCCTGGCAGACTACAGTCCATCCATGGGGTTGCAAGGAATCATATATAACCGAGCGACTGAGCGCACATACACACATACACACATACGCATGTATAAAATAAATAGTATATGCATAATACATAATAAAGTTATATATCATATATACAGACATACACACCATATGTAAATATATGCAAAATAATAGACTAATCAGCAAGTACTCCTACATTTCTACTTTTCTCCTTACCATAACTATTATTAAGTGCGACAAATCCTCAGTAGTTTGCTCTGTTTTCTATTTCCAGAATGCAGTAGCGCTAAAGGGCAGTTAGTAAGATAGCTGATGCAAAGAGGCAATCTGGAAGGAAAAGTGCCAAGGACCTACAAAGTGCTATCACTGTGGCTTGTTTCCTGGCCAACTTCTCCCATGCAAAACCAAAAGTGCATCTCAAACCCCATTCCCACACTATCACCTTTCTGGGGCAGGCTGAGGTATAGAGGAAGAATGGAAACCAGCCGAGAGTGAACATACTGACTTGGGGATTCGCTGGGGAGGGAAAACTTGCGGGAATCATCTAGTACACAGCCTTTCTGGAGTCTAATCAGATAACAAACCACTGCTGGGAGCAAATGGGTTTTAAGTATATTTTTAATCTCTAGCATCCATGGAGCATGCTCAGAGGCGGAAGGTTGCAGTGAGCCAGGGGTAGATGCAAGTGGTTCCTCGCCAGCCAGCCTGCCAGCTCAGTTTCTGCCATAAAATGGGTCACTTACAAGGGCTGATTTGAGAGAAGAGGACAGTCCTCATCTTTCAAAGCCAAAGAACAAAACTGAGTCCCCTGATTTTCCCTGGGAGCAATGGTGGAGTCATTTTCTCAGCAGTGATCATGGTGACTTTCAAAACTACTGCAAATAATGATAATCGCTTCCCTTCTCTCCACCCCTACCCACTCTCTCTCTCCACACACAGGCACCACACGGCTTCCCAGGTAGCTCAGCAGTGAAGAACCCACTGCGATGCAGGAGACTCAGGAAATGCAGGGTTGATCCCTGGGTGGGGATGATCCCCTAGAGAAGAAAAGGCAACCCATTCCAGTACTGTTGCCTGGAAAATTCCATGGACAGAGGAGCCTGGCAGACTACAGTCCATCCATGGGGTTGCAAGGAATCATATATAACCGAGCGACTGAGCGCACATACACACATACACACATACGCATGTATAAAATAAATAGTATATGCATAATACATAATAAAGTTATATATCATATATACAGACATACACACCATATGTAAATATATGCAAAATAATAGACTAATCAGCAAGTACTCCTACATTTCTACTTTTCTCCTTACCATAACTATTATTAAGTGCGACAAATCCTCAGTAGTTTGCTCTGTTTTCTATTTCCAGAATGCAGTAGCGCTAAAGGGCAGTTAGTAAGATAGCTGATGCAAAGAGGCAATCTGGAAGGAAAAGTGCCAAGGACCTACAAAGTGCTATCACTGTGGCTTGTTTCCTGGCCAACTTCTCCCATGCAAAACCAAAAGTGCATCTCAAACCCCATTCCCACACTATCACCTTTCTGGGGCAGGCTGAGGTATAGAGGAAGAATGGAAACCAGCCGAGAGTGAACATACTGACTTGGGGATTCGCTGGGGAGGGAAAACTTGCGGGAATCATCTAGTACACAGCCTTTCTGGAGTCTAATCAGATAACAAACCACTGCTGGGAGCAAATGGGTTTTAAGTATATTTTTAATCTCTAGCATCCATGGAGCATGCTCAGAGGCGGAAGGTTGCAGTGAGCCAGGGGTAGATGCAAGTGGTTCCTCGCCAGCCAGCCTGCCAGCTCAGTTTCTGCCATAAAATGGGTCACTTACAAGGGCTGATTTGAGAGAAGAGGACAGTCCTCATCTTTCAAAGCCAAAGAACAAAACTGAGTCCCCTTGTCCCTGTTTCCCAGCTTCTTATTCAGGAAAGAAGGAAAACTTGAAGGTCATTTTTCTCTGAAAGAGGAGGTGAAGTTTTGCTGTTATTTCTGAGTTTTTGAGCTGCTTTCTGCATGGTCACATTGCAAGGAAAATCAAGGAAGGAAACTAAAATGTCCCCAAACAAGCCAGGGTGGGACCTGGAGATAGAAGGCCTGAGTGAAGCACTAAGCTCTCGTGATGTGGAACTGAGGCCACAGAAGGCACTGTGTTACGGGTCTGGATTTGGAGGCAAGAGGGAGAGGAGGTGATGCTCAACTCCTTCCCCCGCTCATCTCACCTGGTGCTTTTGGGGACACTATCAGAACCTCTCCTGAAAAACTACTACCTCTCCTAGGAAGCCAACCTGTGTTCAGCTTAAGGATCACTGGATATGAAGTCTCTAAATCCAGACACATCACTGAAGCTGGTCCTGGCTCTGTCCCTTGCTAACCTGGAACCTTGAGCAAGTTCCTTGGCCCCTCACTTTCCTTGTCAAGAAAATAGGGCTTATCATTGTACCTTCTACTCAGGACGGATGGAAGAACTGTATGAAATCAGCACTCCCAGCACGGTTGGCCCACATTAAATGCTCAGTAATTGGCAGTTCTCATTCCAAATTAATAATGATTCTAATACAGAGTCCTCATTGTCAACCATAGCCTGTTAGCTTTGAACTTAGACCCATGTCCTCTCATTTCTTCTGACTTCTGCACCTTGTGCTGACCTTTCCTCTTTTAAGTGCAGTAATCTCCAAACTGAGAAGCCCTGGCGATCTTTAAAAATCTTGGGGGTTGAGGTGAACATCCTGTGGCCAAGAAAATGAGGAAGGTCAATGGAGCAAGCAGAAGGAGATGGTCAAGAGCATGGTTCCTCGCCAGCCACCCTTTTGGCCAGCTCAGAATGGGTTTTAAGTATTTTTAATCTCTAGCATCCATGGAGCATGCTCAGAGGCGGAAGGTTGCAGTGAGCCAGGGGTAGATGCAAGTGGTTCCTCGCCAGCCAGCCTGCCAGCTCAGTTTCTGCCATAAAATGGGTCACTTACAAGGGCTGATTTGAGAGAAGAGGACAGTCCTCATCTTTCAAAGCCAAAGAACAAAACTGAGTCCCCTTGTCCCTGTTTCCCAGCTTCTTATTCAGGAAAGAAGGAAAACTTGAAGGTCATTTTTCTCTGAAAGAGGAGGTGAAGTTTTGCTGTTATTTCTGAGTTTTTGAGCTGCTTTCTGCATGGTCACATTGCAAGGAAAATCAAGGAAGGAAACTAAAATGTCCCCAAACAAGCCAGGGTGGGACCTGGAGATAGAAGGCCTGAGTGAAGCACTAAGCTCTCGTGATGTGGAACTGAGGCCACAGAAGGCACTGTGTTACGGGTCTGGATTTGGAGGCAAGAGGGAGAGGAGGTGATGCTCAACTCCTTCCCCCGCTCATCTCACCTGGTGCTTTTGGGGACACTATCAGAACCTCTCCTGAAAAACTACTACCTCTCCTAGGAAGCCAACCTGTGTTCAGCTTAAGGATCACTGGATATGAAGTCTCTAAATCCAGACACATCACTGAAGCTGGTCCTGGCTCTGTCCCTTGCTAACCTGGAACCTTGAGCAAGTTCCTTGGCCCCTCACTTTCCTTGTCAAGAAAATAGGGCTTATCATTGTACCTTCTACTCAGGACGGATGGAAGAACTGTATGAAATCAGCACTCCCAGCACGGTTGGCCCACATTAAATGCTCAGTAATTGGCAGTTCTCATTCCAAATTAATAATGATTCTAATACAGAGTCCTCATTGTCAACCATAGCCTGTTAGCTTTGAACTTAGACCCATGTCCTCTCATTTCTTCTGACTTCTGCACCTTGTGCTGACCTTTCCTCTTTTAAGTGCAGTAATCTCCAAACTGAGAAGCCCTGGCGATCTTTAAAAATCTTGGGGGTTGAGGTGAACATCCTGTGGCCAAGAAAATGAGGAAGGTCAATGGAGCAAGCAGAAGGAGATGGTCAAGAACTGTCAAAAGGCTCTGACACCACCAGGAGACCCCTGTCAACGCTCCCACATGTACAGCACTTTAACACCTACAAAGATGTCACAATCGCACCCCTCTTAAGCTTCACTGTTTCCTTGCAAGTCACATAAGATTAGAGCTTTAGGGCCCACTTTAAAGATGCCCAAAATGAGGACACATGAGGTACAATGACTCACCAAAGGTACATCAGTGGTAAACAGAGGGATTGTCCTAAAACAAAAGGTCACATCCCTGGATGCACTCTAGAATCACGGGGGGCTGGGGGGAGGAGGCGGTGGGAGGAGTCGACAACACTAGTTCTAAGATCCCAACCAAACCACCTAAGAAAGGTGCTCATGGTGGGTATCCACATCAGACTTTTTGATGGTTATCATGTGCAGCTGGGGCTGAGAACCACCTGCTTATAACCATGTGCCCTGAGCTACACTCTCTCCAGGATCTCTCCAGCTAGTGCACCTTCAAGTGGAATTCACATCAGAGCCAACCAGAGGCTCAGGAAAGCAGAGTGATGCCCACCTCCCAGCTTTGGAGTTTCTGACTCAGGAAGTCTGGGACGGAGCTGCAAAATCTGCATTTCTGTGTTCCAGGTGGTGCCCTGCTACTGGTCCAGGGACCACACACACCGGGGACCACCTCTGCATGTAATGCTAGAAAAGCGGAACCCAGGAGACCAAATTTCTGGGTCCAGGTGGTTTTTTTCTGAGTCAGAGCAAACATTACCAGCCTTTCCTTGTCAAGAAAATAGGGCTTATCATTGTACCTTCTACTCAGGACGGATGGAAGAACTGTATGAAATCAGCACTCCCAGCACGGTTGGCCCACATTAAATGCTCAGTAATTGGCAGTTCTCATTCCAAATTAATAATGATTCTAATACAGAGTCCTCATTGTCAACCATAGCCTGTTAGCTTTGAACTTAGACCCATGTCCTCTCATTTCTTCTGACTTCTGCACCTTGTGCTGACCTTTCCTCTTTTAAGTGCAGTAATCTCCAAACTGAGAAGCCCTGGCGATCTTTAAAAATCTTGGGGGTTGAGGTGAACATCCTGTGGCCAAGAAAATGAGGAAGGTCAATGGAGCAAGCAGAAGGAGATGGTCAAGAACTGTCAAAAGGCTCTGACACCACCAGGAGACCCCTGTCAACGCTCCCACATGTACAGCACTTTAACACCTACAAAGATGTCACAATCGCACCCCTCTTAAGCTTCACTGTTTCCTTGCAAGTCACATAAGATTAGAGCTTTAGGGCCCACTTTAAAGATGCCCAAAATGAGGACACATGAGGTACAATGACTCACCAAAGGTACATCAGTGGTAAACAGAGGGATTGTCCTAAAACAAAAGGTCACATCCCTGGATGCACTCTAGAATCACGGGGGGCTGGGGGGAGGAGGCGGTGGGAGGAGTCGACAACACTAGTTCTAAGATCCCAACCAAACCACCTAAGAAAGGTGCTCATGGTGGGTATCCACATCAGACTTTTTGATGGTTATCATGTGCAGCTGGGGCTGAGAACCACCTGCTTATAACCATGTGCCCTGAGCTACACTCTCTCCAGGATCTCTCCAGCTAGTGCACCTTCAAGTGGAATTCACATCAGAGCCAACCAGAGGCTCAGGAAAGCAGAGTGATGCCCACCTCCCAGCTTTGGAGTTTCTGACTCAGGAAGTCTGGGACGGAGCTGCAAAATCTGCATTTCTGTGTTCCAGGTGGTGCCCTGCTACTGGTCCAGGGACCACACACACCGGGGACCACCTCTGCATGTAATGCTAGAAAAGCGGAACCCAGGAGACCAAATTTCTGGGTCCATGGTTTGCCTACTGCAGACAGCATTCTCCTTTGCTCTGAGTCAGAGCAAACATTACCAGAAACCAAGGAAGGCCAGGAGGAGGCTGAGGGCTTTAGGGCTTTTCCTTCTCTCATTTCTCTCCTTTTAAAAATAATCCACCACTTAAGAGACTGTCACCGAGCATTTGCTGCCTGTTCTTCCACATGCCATCCAAATCCTTCTTCTGCAATGCAGGTCTTCTTAAATATTGAATAAGTCTGCTGTTGCATCGACTGCCACAGCCAGGGCTGAGGTAATGTTGATGTTGACAAAGGCTTAATATGACTAATCAGGTTACAAAGATCAGGCTACTGCGCTGGTTTGATAAAAGACCTTCACTTTCTTTCCCATCACCCACATCTCTGGTGCCTCAACACCTTCCCTGACTGTTCCCCCACACCCTCCAAAGCCTGGGGGTTGTTTTCTCTCTTACTGCTTTGGCTGTTTAATGAACCATAGGACAAGTCAGAGCAGTCTAGGGAGTGGGTCAGGCTTCAAACAAGAGCAAGGAGCATTAGATGAACGCTGTCAGTGCTCATTTGTCTAATAAATACTACTTAGTGAGCATTTACTGTGTGCCAGACGCTGTGGGATACGTGAGTTGAGCTTACAGTCATAAATAACGAGGCAGATATTCCCACCCCGGTGGAACGGACATTCCAGAGCGGGGCACAGACAGACACTGAGTGGAATAATTAAGTAAAATTGTGCGTCATATGGTGGTTAAGTGCCGGGGCGGGAAAATTAAAAAAAAGATGGAAGAAGCAGAATTCTGGAAGGGGTGTTGTTTTAAATAAGATGATCAGAAAAGACCTCACTGAGAAAGTGATGCTTAAGTGAAATCCAAAGAAGTGGAGCAACAGGCAGAAAGTGGAAAGGATAAAGAGTGTCCCCTTGTAGAATGCTGAGCTCTGTGACTCCATCATCATCATCGTAATGATAAGCAAAAAGGGTGATGCCCACCTCCCAGCTTTGGAGTTTCTGACTCAGGAAGTCTGGGACGGAGCTGCAAAATCTGCATTTCTGTGTTCCAGGTGGTGCCCTGCTACTGGTCCAGGGACCACACACAGGGGGCCACCTCTGCATGTAATGCTAGAAAAGCGGAACCCAGGAGACCAAATTTCTGGGTCCATGGTTTGCCTACTGCAGACAGCATTCTCCTTTGCTCTGAGTCAGAGCAAACATTACCAGAAACCAAGGAAGGCCAGGAGGAGGCTGAGGGCTTTAGGGCTTTTCCTTCTCTCATTTCTCTCCTTTTAAAAATAATCCACCACTTAAGAGACTGTCACCGAGCATTTGCTGCCTGTTCTTCCACATGCCATCCAAATCCTTCTTCTGCAATGCAGGTCTTCTTAAATATTGAATAAGTCTGCTGTTGCATCGACTGCCACAGCCAGGGCTGAGGTAATGTTGATGTTGACAAAGGCTTAATATGACTAATCAGGTTACAAAGATCAGGCTACTGCGCTGGTTTGATAAAAGACCTTCACTTTCTTTCCCATCACCCACATCTCTGGTGCCTCAACACCTTCCCTGACTGTTCCCCCACACCCTCCAAAGCCTGGGGGTTGTTTTCTCTCTTACTGCTTTGGCTGTTTAATGAACCATAGGACAAGTCAGAGCAGTCTAGGGAGTGGGTCAGGCTTCAAACAAGAGCAAGGAGCATTAGATGAACGCTGTCAGTGCTCATTTGTCTAATAAATACTACTTAGTGAGCATTTACTGTGTGCCAGACGCTGTGGGATACGTGAGTTGAGCTTACAGTCATAAATAACGAGGCAGATATTCCCACCCCGGTGGAACGGACATTCCAGAGCGGGGCACAGACAGACACTGAGTGGAATAATTAAGTAAAATTGTGCGTCATATGGTGGTTAAGTGCCGGGGCGGGAAAATTAAAAAAAAAAAAATGGAAGAAGCAGAATTCTGGAAGGGGTGTTGTTTTAAATAAGATGATCAGAAAAGACCTCACTGAGAAAGTGATGCTTAAGTGAAATCCAAAGAAGTGGAGCAACAGGCAGAAAGTGGAAAGGATAAAGAGTGTCCCCTTGTAGAATGCTGAGCTCTGTGACTCCATCATCATCATCGTAAAAATAAAAGTGACTAATGTTTATCGAGTACCTCTCATGCCTTTTCCAAGCAAAGACTATGTAGAACCACCCCAAGAGGTACATGTGATTGTCATCCCCATTTTCCAGATGAGGAAACTGAGGCACACAGAGGTTTAGTAACTTACTCAAAGCCACACAGCAGCAGCGCTGGGATTCAAACCCAAGTAGAGTGGCAACTATCCCTGACCCCCCTCCACTCTCAGTCCCCACATTTTCAGGAATGGACACTATTTAATGGTATAGAATCTAACCTCTATTGGGATTCCACTGTCTTTCTGCTTTCTAGGAAGTCGGTGCTATAAAGAGTGTGGGGTGTGGGGGGACTGGCCAACACAAGAAACTCTTTCTCAGTCTAAGTTCCACCTCTTACTGTGAACCCTATGCTGCAACTAGGAAGCCATTTTCAAAACAGATTAGGTCAGATCATCCTTTTGCTTCAAAAAGTGCCCTGCTCTCAGAATAGAGACAAGTTGCCACATGATGTCCCTGCAGGTGCTACCAACCTCCTCTCACACTGAGCTCCCCACAGCCCTGTGTTTCTCCCATGCTGGCCTTCTTTGATCCCTGAACATCACCACCTCAGGGCCTTGGTGCGTGTTTGTTTTCAGTTTTCTCTTTTTGCTTGCTAACTCCTACTTATCCATCAGCACCTAGGTCCAATCTCACTTCCTCCAGGAAGCCCTCCCAAATTAGGTCAGATTTCTCTGTGACATGCACTCATAAACTTGTGCTCCTCTCTTTAGAACCGTTGCCTCAGGTTCTAATTATACATTCATCATTACTGATTTATGTCTCCCTCCTCAAGGGAAGCTCTAAATTGTAGCAACTCTATAAATTGTTTTCTACTATATCCACACAGTGAGTATATAGTTCCTGATAAATACTAAAAATGACCACATAGAAGATAAGGACCCTCCCAACCAAATATCCCCCACCAAATAGAAATTCACCGGCTATCTGGGTACTTAAATTTTTTTTACACTGTCATTCTCTCTCTCAATTTATTTTTTTTGAATAACAAAATAGTTACATAAATTTTTTCTAAACATTTCAACCATCATGCTCCAAATGGCTCTCTTCCTTTTCACATTCTGTAACAAAAAGTTTTTGTAGTAGCTGACTTTTTAAGTTATAAAACTGTCCTTACTTGTCTGGTTCGTTGATTATTTTAAAAATATTTGTCCATGGCAGAAAACAGATTTTAGGGATTACTTATTTTATATAATAAATGATTTTAAGTATATTTGTATAATATGACTGATGGATCAAACACCTTGAATAGACAGACCATTTCATCTTCATTTTTAATTTTGGCCTCTTTTTATTGATTCTTTCTTTATTTAAGTTTCATCTATCTTTATTCTTCGGCCTGTGTGGGCCTCCCATTGCAGTGGCCTCTCTCACTGCAGAGCACCGACCGGCTCTGGGCACATGCGTTCCAGAGAGCTGGCTCACAATTGGAGCCACTGGCCCAGCCACTCTGCAGCACGTGGGATCTTCCCAGGCCAGAGATCGAACCGGTGCCCCTCGCACTGCAAGGCAGACTCTTTACCCACCGGACCACCAGGGAAGCCCCAATAGGCTATTTTTTGAAGTCTGGCTAACCATTTTGTGCAAGTCAGGAGGGACTGATTTTACTGGGAAAATGTGGAAATTGAAGGTTCACCTTGTATTTGGGGCTATCTGACCTACATGATAGTAGACAGCCATCACTGAATAGTGATGACTATATGTTGAATGAATAAATGATTATATGTTAGTTAAGAGGACCTCTAAAGTCAATACAGAAGAGGCTTGACATTCATTTCTGAATTATCCCCCTAACAAAAACGAACTCAGATTTATAGCCTCATGCAATTACCTCTTAATGTGCACTTAAGGATCATGCTCTATCTTAGGATCTTTATTTCTTCAGTTTGGCTGTGGAAGGTAAAATGATCAGGAGCGACAGGAATCAAACTTAAATTAACATTAGGAAGGACAACCACGCTGACTGGACCTGTCTGGCAATGTACAGAATGACTTCACAGGTGCTGAGCCAACCACCCTGGAGGCATCCAAGCCCCCTGCCCCGGGAGTGATGAAGGGACTTGCCTATGGGAAAGAGCAGCGTTGTTCCCAGAATGGACCCGCTGCAACCCTATCAGTCAGGAAACTCTCCACTCTGCAGGTCTCTGAGTTGGAATTTCTAGGGATGGGCCTTAAGAATTAAAAAATGCCCTAGGATATTTTTGCATACGCTAAAGTTTAATAACCACTGAAGCTAACGAGTAAGCAAAATTAGCTCCCAGATGTTTGGATTTCTCAAATGAGTAAACCCTCTTCTAAATTTCAGGGCAGCACTCCCTGGGGTTGCCAACTTTTGTTGTTGTTGCTATTTTCCAAGAAAAGGCACTAAAAAAATTGTTTTAAGAAAGAAACTACCATCAATGGTTGCCAGTATGTCATTTTTTTTCTTTTTGGCCACTTCTGTTGATCTTTCATTTACCTATTTTCATCCATCTTTGTTCTCTGGCCCATATGGGCCTCCCATCGCAGTGGCCTCTGTTGTCGCAGAGCACTGGCTCTGGGCACATATGCTTCAGAGCTCCGGCTCGGTAATTGGACACATCGGTCCAGCCACTAAGCGGCATGTGGGATTTTCCCAGGGATCAAACCAGCACCCCTTACACTGCAAGGCAGTGTCCTTACCCACTGGACCACCAGGGAAGCCCACCAATGTGTCATTTTTAAAGAACATATTTTTAATATTAAATGAGCAGAAAAGACAACATCAAACTAAAGGAAAAGCCATTCTAGGAAAATTTAGTTGGTAGTATTCAGTCTATCTATAAAGGCTAATTTCCTCCGTTCATCAAGGCCAGTGGCCTGTAACTTCATCACAGGCCAGACCCACCTGTGGAAATCACTAGCCCCAGTGATCTCCAAGAGCCTTCCTGGACCAGGAGTAGACCCAAAGATCTGAGAATAAGTTTTTAGCGGCTACTAAGAAATAACAACAAGGGTCCTGGCATCTCTGCCCACATGAACCCATTCGGCCTCATGAGAAACCTATAAAATCCAGGTTGCTGTCAACAGCATCCCTACTTCATAGCTGGGAAAAAACTGAAGTACAAGAAGCTTTGGTAACTGACTACGCACAATTAGAAAGGGATGAAGTGGAGATTTTAATACTCAAGGAGTCTTAACTGTCAATGCTGAGCCTAGCTGCTGAGTGATGAAGGACTTGCCTATGGGAAAGAGCAGCGTTGTTCCCAGAATGGACCCGCTGCAACCCTATCAGTCAGGAAACTCTCCACTCTGCAGGTCTCTGAGTTGGAATTTCTAGGGATGGGCCTTAAGAATTAAAAAATGCCCTAGGATATTTTTGCATACGCTAAAGTTTAATAACCACTGAAGCTAACGAGTAAGCAAAATTAGCTCCCAGATGTTTGGATTTCTCAAATGAGTAAACCCTCTTCTAAATTTCAGGGCAGCACTCCCTGGGGTTGCCAACTTTTGTTGTTGTTGCTATTTTCCAAGAAAAGGCACTAAAAAAATTGTTTTAAGAAAGAAACTACCATCAATGGTTGCCAGTATGTCATTTTTTTTCTTTTTGGCCACTTCTGTTGATCTTTCATTTACCTATTTTCATCCATCTTTGTTCTCTGGCCCATATGGGCCTCCCATCGCAGTGGCCTCTGTTGTCGCAGAGCACTGGCTCTGGGCACATATGCTTCAGAGCTCCGGCTCGGTAATTGGACACATCGGTCCAGCCACTAAGCGGCATGTGGGATTTTCCCAGGGATCAAACCAGCACCCCTTACACTGCAAGGCAGTGTCCTTACCCACTGGACCACCAGGGAAGCCCACCAATGTGTCATTTTTAAAGAACATATTTTTAATATTAAATGAGCAGAAAAGACAACATCAAACTAAAGGAAAAGCCATTCTAGGAAAATTTAGTTGGTAGTATTCAGTCTATCTATAAAGGCTAATTTCCTCCGTTCATCAAGGCCAGTGGCCTGTAACTTCATCACAGGCCAGACCCACCTGTGGAAATCACTAGCCCCAGTGATCTCCAAGAGCCTTCCTGGACCAGGAGTAGACCCAAAGATCTGAGAATAAGTTTTTAGCGGCTACTAAGAAATAACAACAAGGGTCCTGGCATCTCTGCCCACATGAACCCATTCGGCCTCATGAGAAACCTATAAAATCCAGGTTGCTGTCAACAGCATCCCTACTTCATAGCTGGGAAAAAACTGAAGTACAAGAAGCTTTGGTAACTGACTACGTCTGCACAATTAGAAAGGGATGAAGTGGAGATTTTAATACTCAAGGAGTCTTAACTGTCAATGCTGAGCCCCTAGCTGCTGGACTGTCCCACAGGCAAAGTCAGGTTCTGCAATGCCTGGTCCACACCCGGCGGGAGTCAACCAACTGGCGGGGTGAACAACAAAGAGCCCAGAGGTTTAATGATGGCACATGCAGGGAAGTGAGAACAGAAGTCAGGAGACAGCCACTTCCCCCAAACCGTGAGAAGCAGCCTACAGAACCCTGAGTGTTTAGCCTGTGCTCCCAGCTCCCCATGGGAATCAGTCACCTGCTGGCGATCAGGTGCTTCGTGACTTGAGGTGTCTGCCTGGAAGTGCTCACAGCCCCAGCTGCTGGGACCCACCAGGAAAGATGCTGAAGCCACAGTTTTAACTATCTGCTTTTACCAGTATATTGTCACATTTTGTCTGCTTGATGCCTTGCCACTGGCCTGGTGGACTTGCCATGCTCCATAGTTTCGTGGCTTAGCCACTGTCATCTCTAAAGAATGATCCTCTTTCTGGCCCTCAACTCACCTTGTGATCTTGGGAAATAGGTTTCCCTCTATGGGGCTTAGTTCCTCCATCTGTAAATGAAAGTAGTAATTCCAACTCTCCCCTTCAGAAGGTTATTGTGAAACACCATTGACTCTAAAAGTAGTTCTTAAAAATCTAAGTCCTACACTATAATAAACAGCTAGCAGTTCTGTAGTTGACCATGTACTGGGCTCTGTTCAGAGTGTTTCATATGTATATTAACTCATGAAATCTTCATGGCAACTCTACAAGGGAGACGGTATGATTATTCCCATCTTACAGGTGAGTAAATTGAGGCCAGGGAGGCCAAGCAACTTGCCTAAAATCACAGTCTAGCAAGTAGCTCAGCTGAATTCCAAAGTCTAGAGTCGCTGGCTGTGCTTTAACCACTGAGAATACTGTATCCTCCTGGCTGGTGAGATATAGTCCTTTACAAGCATGAAGTTTTCAGGCTTCCCTGGTGGTCCAGTGGGTAAACAGTCTGCCTTGACACCGCCTTGCAGTGCAAGGGGCGCCAGTTAGATCGCTGGCCTGGGAAGATCCCATGTGCCGTGGAGCGGCTGGACCCATGTGTCCAACTACCGAGCTAGAGCTCTGGAGCGCAGACGCCCAGAGCCAGTGCTCTGCGGTGACAGAGGCCACTGCGATCGGAGGCCCACACAAGCCAAAGAACAAAGATGGATGAAAACAGATAAATGAAAGGCCAATAGAAGTAGCCAAAAAAAAAGTCCGCCTAGCAGTGCAAGGGGCTGTGCACAGGTTCAGTCCCTGGCCTGGGAAGATCCTATGGGCTGTGGAGCGGCTGGACAGGTGTGTTCAATTAGGAGCCAGTGCTCTGGAGTGCAGGCGCCCAGAGCCGGTGCTCTGCAGTGAGAGAGGCCACTGCAATGGGAGGCCCACATGGGTCAAAGAATAAAGATGGATGAAAATAAAAATATAAATAAAAGAGGCATGATGAGGAAAAAGAAAAAAAAAAGAAAGATGTTCTCACTTTGGATACAAACTAGAAGGAGCTGAAGACAATCCATTTCTGTAGAGCTGTGTATGTTAAGAAGTATTTCTAAGCTGCTTGATCTTTGTCACAATTGTAAATAGTAAATGAAGTATTTTAATTAATTATTATCCCATTTCACAGAGCAGAAGAGTGAGGCCCTGGGAAGTTAATTTCTTGTCATGAAACCTTGACTTTAATATCCCAAAGATCTGGGTCGGAGCTGCTGAGTTTTCCTTTTACTGAATGAATTGGGAGGAACTGGGACCACTCAGCATAATAATACTATCTGCTTCCCAAGGCTTCCTGAGGATTAAAGGGGATCACTCATGTGAATGCAGAGCCCAAGGGCTAGTCCCCTGGAAACTGCTCTGTGGAGTCCCTCAACCCGTTTGCTTTCTTTATAAAACAGCAGCTCTAGGATATAATTAGCATGTTGCACAGCTGGGAACTGAACCCAAATGGATAGCCTTTACCTCAGAGATCTTTCTAGCAAGAACATGATGGGACACTGAGAGCCAGTGGGGAGCTTCCCATGGCAGAAGCGTCCACCCTGCAGTGAAGCCCTGAGGCCACCATTACAGTTTGTGTCAACCAGAAATCCCCCTGTGCTGCTCCATCAGGATAAAGCCTGCCCTTCCAGATCTGCTGCCATGACAACCAGAGAGAGAATTTTCCACAGCTGGAGGCTGCTCAATCCCAGGGCCTTGGGGAGGCTCTGGGGGCTTCTACGGCCTCTTGAGGAGACCAACTATCAGGCTCTGTAGCATTTTACACTCTAAGCATATTCAGGGCCAACGCGATCCTTTCCGCTGCCATCAGTACATTTCCAGAGGCCACATCAGTGTTAAGAGGAGAAAACCAAGGCTCCAGGGAATGCACAGAGCAGTCCATGTGACTGAGTCTGGGACAGGACCCGGTCTCTCCGTGTTAATTGGGGAAATGACTACTCAACTGCCTCAGCCTGGAAACTGCTCCCCAACACACACATACAACATCCCCATACACACCCACAGGGTAAATCTGGCAGAACATAGAGGGGCTATAAACACCTATTTATCCACACACACCCCCACTCCAGTGTCATTAAAGACAAAGTTTTCTTACACAAACCACATCATGCACAATCTCATTTCACTCTCAAGCAATCTTATAAAATCAGACTATTATCACTATCCCTATTTTACAGAAGGAGAAACTGAGACTCAGAGGGACACACTCATTTTGCCAAAGGTCACACAGCTGGTGAGTATCCGAGGCACAATTTAAACTCAGATGTCCCTGGCTCCAGACCCCATCGACTCGGCCTCTGCTTCCCTTTTCATATCCATGGGGTCTGATGTTAGATGCCGGTGCTGAGTGTCTGCTGAGCAAACAATCAAAACAATCAAACAATCAAAACAATCAAAAGCAAACCCGTGAAGCATCAACCTGCACCTCTCAAACGACATCACATTTCTATGTCCTGAAAGGATCCCAGCTGCCCAGTGCAAGGAAAGTTCCGGAAATGCTTTGGACAACTGGAGAGAAACTAGCATAATTTAAGAAAATGGGTAAAATATAAAGGATTTACACTTTGGAGTACAGCAACAATTAGAAGCAAATGATTTAGGTGCATATCTCATGACCTTTTAAAAACAGTGCTGAGTGAAAAAAAAGTGAGAAACAATGAGACCTATAGCACCATACCATTTCTGTAAAGTGGGAGCTTCCCATGGCAGAAGCGTCCACCCTGCAGTGAAGCCCTGAGGCCACCATTACAGTTTGTGTCAACCAGAAACCCCTGTCTGCCATAAAACCCCAACCAAAAAGAGAGAATTTTCCACAGCTGGAGGCTGCTCAATCCCAGGGCCTTGGGAGGCTCTGGGGGCTTCTACGGCCTCTTGAGGAGACCAACTATCAGGCTCTGTAGCATTTTACACTCTAAGCATATTCAGGGCCAACGCGATCCTTTCCGCTGCCATCAGTACATTTCCAGAGGCCACATCAGTGTTAAGAGGAGAAAACCAAGGCTCCAGGGAATGCACAGAGCAGTCCATGTGACTGAGTCTGGGACAGGACCCGGTCTCTCCGTGTTAATTGGGGAAATGACTACTCAACTGCCTCAGCCTGGAAACTGCTCCCCAACACACACATACAACATCCCCATACACACCCACAGGGTAAATCTGGCAGAACATAGAGGGGCTATAAACACCTATTTATCCACACACACCCCCACTCCAGTGTCATTAAAGACAAAGTTTTCTTACACAAACCACATCATGCACAATCTCATTTCACTCTCAAGCAATCTTATAAAATCAGACTATTATCACTATCCCTATTTTACAGAAGGAGAAACTGAGACTCAGAGGGACACACTCATTTTGCCAAAGGTCACACAGCTGGTGAGTATCCGAGGCACAATTTAAACTCAGATGTCCCTGGCTCCAGACCCCATCGACTCGGCCTCTGCTTCCCTTTTCATATCCATGGGGTCTGATGTTAGATGCCGGTGCTGAGTGTCTGCTGAGCAAACAATCAAAACAATCAAACAATCAAAACAATCAAAAGCAAACCCGTGAAGCATCAACCTGCACCTCTCAAACGACATCACATTTCTATGTCCTGAAAGGATCCCAGCTGCCCAGTGCAAGGAAAGTTCCGGAAATGCTTTGGACAACTGGAGAGAAACTAGCATAATTTAAGAAAATGGGTAAAATATAAAGGATTTACACTTTGGAGTACAGCAACAATTAGAAGCAAATGATTTAGGTGCATATCTCATGACCTTTTAAAAACAGTGCTGAGTGAAAAAAAAGTGAGAAACAATGAGACCTATAGCACCATACCATTTCTGTAAATTAAAAATATGTGTTTTGCAAACTTATGTTTGTTGGGGGAAAGGACAGTGAGGAGTCTAGGCAGGTCATGTTCACACTGTTATATTTAAAATGGATAACCATCAAGGACCTGCTGTATAACGCAGGGAACTCTGCTCAATGTCCTGTGGCAGCCTGGATGGGAGGGGAGCTTGCGGGAGAATGGATACACGTCTATGTATGGCGAAGTCCCTGTGCTGTTCACCTGAAACTACTATAAAATTGTTAATTGGCTACACCCCAAACAAAATAAAAAGTTAAGAAAAATACATGTTTTGCGGGTGCATAAACAACCAGAGAGATGATCACTGAACAGAACAGAAGGGTTGCCTAATAGAAGAGGGGTGTGGGGTAGGGGGATAAAAGAGAATAAATAATGAAAACCTGAGAAAGAAGCCCGCAAGGATTGACGATGGTTATGTACTAGTGAATGAGAAAAGAGCAAGTTCACTCTCAGCACTCTGAACCAAAATGAAAATCCCATGCTAATTTACACAGCAGAAGAGTCCTCCACGGAAAACTGAGAAGCTACCAATGAGGCCAGCTTGCCTCCCACTATGATCAGAAGTAAAGCCCTCTCCTGGGAACCAGCACATGAATACTAGTTATTTTTCCTGGGGATTTCTCCCCAAAGTGGCTTATAAGCTGTTGACAAGAGGGCTTGCACCCAGACCCATCTTTTAAGAACACACAGATAACACGGAGGTCGGCCCGGCCAGATCAACCCTTTCAAGGGGAAAAACAGGGAGAAAAAGCAAATCAAAAGAAACAGCAGTGGATGCCTTTCTGAAAGGCACAGGAGGCATGTCACAGGTCTGCACATTATCTTCCCCACCCCAGGGATGAGGGTCCTCCTGTGCTGGTCCTTCAGCGGCACATGCTCAGTGACCACCATTCCTTGTGGTGAGCCACAGGTTGGTCTCTAACGATCAGAGGGGAAGCTGCAGACTCCAGAAGACGTCCGCCATCCTGTTCAACAGCCTTTCCTGCAAAGCCTGTCCCCAGATCTCCAGACTTCGGGAGAGAGACTTGGCCCCCCTGCGCCCGCCTGACCCGGTGGCAGCAGCCACTTCCAGTGGCTTTTTCAGCTTCGCCAAGTTCTGCCGATGTCCTGTTTAACACCGACAGATGAATCCAGCCACCTGCTCATGGGAGGAAAAAAACCCAGCTGCTGCCTTTTCCTCTGGGAAGGGGTGGAAAGGGCGGTGTACTTAGCCAGCGTGGGAAGGGCATGTGCGGACCTCCCTGAAAGGCCCCTCCCTCTGCACACCCTGTTTGTCTTGTGTCTTAACCCATGGGCCCAACTTCCCATGCCCGGAATCACAACTGCTAAACCACTGCCAAGAACGGTCTCATGTCCCCTGATGCAGGTGCCGAGGTCTAATCCATCAGTAAGATCTGGCTGAACTACTGCAGAAGCCACCCAAATCCGACCACCTCTTCCTTGCACCCCTAGTCCCCAAGGCCCCATCACTGCTCCACATCACTGGTCTCCTGGCTTCCACCCCTGCCTCCTGCAGGTAGAACCAAAGCAATCATTAACAAAATTGTCAATTAGGTCATGTCACTGTTTAGATTCAAACCCTTCCTCCCAAATGAAATAAAACCCAGACTCCATGCCTACCCTGGCAGGTCCTGCAGCCCTCAGACCCCTCCCACCTACCCCTCCACTTTCCATCACCCCACTGGCCTGGCCTTCTTGCTGTCCAGTCAAGACATCATCACTGTCTCTGCCTTTACACTTGCTGTTTCCCCAGCTTGGGTCCTTCTGGCTCCTTATAGAAATGCGGCTCTCAGTCCAATCTTTACCATCTCTCCTGGCCATCCTTTTATAACTAATTTTTAAACATCTTTTGTATTGGAATATAGCCAATTAACAATGTTGTGATAGTTTCAAGTGGACAGCATATGTGTTAGTCGCTCAGTCATGTCTGATTCTTAGCAACCCCACCTTAGCAGCCCACCAGGTTCCACTGTCCAAGGACTTCTCCAGGCACATGCTCAGTGACCACCATTCCTTGTGGTGAGCCACAGGTTGGTCTCTAACGATCAGAGGGGAAGCTGCAGACTCCAGAAGACGTCCGCCATCCTGTTCAACAGCCTTTCCTGCAAAGCCTGTCCCCAGATCTCCAGACTTCGGGAGAGAGACTTGGCCCCCCTGCGCCCGCCTGACCCGGTGGCAGCAGCCACTTCCAGTGGCTTTTTCAGCTTCGCCAAGTTCTGCCGATGTCCTGTTTAACACCGACAGATGAATCCAGCCACCTGCTCATGGGAGGAAAAAAACCCAGCTGCTGCCTTTTCCTCTGGGAAGGGGTGGAAAGGGCGGTGTACTTAGCCAGCGTGGGAAGGGCATGTGCGGACCTCCCTGAAAGGCCCCTCCCTCTGCACACCCTGTTTGTCTTGTGTCTTAACCCATGGGCCCAACTTCCCATGCCCGGAATCACAACTGCTAAACCACTGCCAAGAACGGTCTCATGTCCCCTGATGCAGGTGCCGAGGTCTAATCCATCAGTAAGATCTGGCTGAACTACTGCAGAAGCCACCCAAATCCGACCACCTCTTCCTTGCACCCCTAGTCCCCAAGGCCCCATCACTGCTCCACATCACTGGTCTCCTGGCTTCCACCCCTGCCTCCTGCAGGTAGAACCAAAGCAATCATTAACAAAATTGTCAATTAGGTCATGTCACTGTTTAGATTCAAACCCTTCCTCCCAAATGAAATAAAACCCAGACTCCATGCCTACCCTGGCAGGTCCTGCAGCCCTCAGACCCCTCCCACCTACCCCTCCACTTTCCATCACCCCACTGGCCTGGCCTTCTTGCTGTCCAGTCAAGACATCATCACTGTCTCTGCCTTTACACTTGCTGTTTCCCCAGCTTGGGTCCTTCTGGCTCCTTATAGAAATGCGGCTCTCAGTCCAATCTTTACCATCTCTCCTGGCCATCCTTTTTATAACTAATTTTTTAAACATCTTTTGTATTGGAATATAGCCAATTAACAATGTTGTGATAGTTTCAAGTGGACAGCATATGTGCGTGTTAGTCGCTCAGTCATGTCTGATTCTTAGCAACCCCACCTTAGCAGCCCACCAGGTTCCACTGTCCAAGGACTTCTCCAGGCAAGAATACTGGAGGGGTATGCCAGTCTCTTCTCCAGGGGGTCTTCCTGACCCAGAGGTCAAACCCAGGCATTCTGCATTGCAGGCAGACTCTTTACTGTCTGAGCCACCAGGGAAGCCTTATGACTAAACTTTAATAACTCAATTATCCCCCCACACCATTTACCACTCTCTATCATGTCATGCTATTTTCTTCATAGCACTTGACATGGTCTAAAGCTATCTTGTTTGTGTGTTTCCTTGTTTCTTGCCTTTGTTGCCCCACGAGACTATAAGCTCTAGGAAGGCAGGGAGCTTTGTCTCATTCACTGCTGAGTCTCCAGTGCCTGGCACATGGTAGGATACAATAAATATTTGAGAATGAAGGAATAAATGAGGGAATAAATAAATGATAGAGAAGAAGTTCGCAGACAGCAGTGGTTCTCAAAGTGGGGTTCCTGGAGCAGCAGCATCTATATCCCCTGGGAATGATGTGTTAGACATGCAAATTCTTGGGTCCCACCCTAGTCCAACTAAATCAGAAACTGTCTTAGCAGCCCACCAAGGAATTCTGACACAGACTCAAGCTTGGGGAACTCGTCATAGGACCACTCACAGTCTCTCTCCAGACTCCTTCTTGTGACTAAGGAGTACAGAGCTAATTGGCTGGGTGGTCAGTCTTGTCGGCGAAGGAAGCCAGGAAGGAGGAAGGAGTCAGCTCCGTGCTCCTGAGTGACCACTGGCCTCTGCATGCCGAGGTAGTCTTCAGAGCCATGCAGAGCACACTGAGGTTGGGGAGGGCTTCAGAAACCACCCTGTCCCTCTCCAGAGCAGAGGGAAAGTCACATCTCTGGCCTTCTGAAAGTTCCACAAAATCCCAATCATTTAACTTAGCAGTAAGATGGCCAGATGGCCCAGGTCTGCGAGAGCCCAGAGCTGTCTCTGCCTTTACACTTGCTGTTTCCCCAGCTTGGGTCCTTCTGGCTCCTTATAGAAATGCGGCTCTCAGTCCAATCTTTACCATCTCTCCTGGCCATCCTTTTTATAACTAATTTTTTAAACATCTTTTGTATTGGAATATAGCCAATTAACAATGTTGTGATAGTTTCAAGTGGACAGCATATGTGCGTGTTAGTCGCTCAGTCATGTCTGATTCTTAGCAACCCCACCTTAGCAGCCCACCAGGTTCCACTGTCCAAGGACTTCTCCAGGCAAGAATACTGGAGGGGTATGCCAGTCTCTTCTCCAGGGGGTCTTCCTGACCCAGAGGTCAAACCCAGGCATTCTGCATTGCAGGCAGACTCTTTACTGTCTGAGCCACCAGGGAAGCCTTATGACTAAACTTTAATAACTCAATTATCCCCCCACACCATTTACCACTCTCTATCATGTCATGCTATTTTCTTCATAGCACTTGACATGGTCTAAAGCTATCTTGTTTGTGTGTTTCCTTGTTTCTTGCCTTTGTTGCCCCACGAGACTATAAGCTCTAGGAAGGCAGGGAGCTTTGTCTCATTCACTGCTGAGTCTCCAGTGCCTGGCACATGGTAGGATACAATAAATATTTGAGAATGAAGGAATAAATGAGGGAATAAATAAATGATAGAGAAGAAGTTCGCAGACAGCAGTGGTTCTCAAAGTGGGGTTCCTGGAGCAGCAGCATCTATAGCCCCTGGGAATGATGTGTTAGACATGCAAATTCTTGGGTCCCACCCTAGTCCAACTAAATCAGAAACTGTCTTAGCAGCCCACCAAGGAATTCTGACACAGACTCAAGCTTGGGGAACTCGTCATAGGACCACTCACAGTCTCTCTCCAGACTCCTTCTTGTGACTAAGGAGTACAGAGCTAATTGGCTGGGTGGTCAGTCTTGTCGGCGAAGGAAGCCAGGAAGGAGGAAGGAGTCAGCTCCGTGCTCCTGAGTGACCACTGGCCTCTGCATGCCGAGGTAGTCTTCAGAGCCATGCAGAGCACACTGAGGTTGGGGAGGGCTTCAGAAACCACCCTGTCCCTCTCCAGAGCAGAGGGAAAGTCACATCTCTGGCCTTCTGAAAGTTCCACAAAATCCCAATCATTTAACTTAGCAGTAAGATGGCCAGATGGCCCAGGTCTGCGAGAGCCTCTTTCAGTTTTAACACAAAAAGCTCTGCCTGCCAAGAATCCCCTTCAGTCCCAGGCTAACTGGGACAGCTGGTCACCCTACTCGAAGGTCTGACCTGGGGTCTCGGGACTCACAAAGGCATTGCCTTCCCAAGTCACTTCGGTATATTTACGTGGATGAGAATGAAGATGGGATGGGGAAGGGCAGAAGTTAGGAGAGGAAGATGGAAAGAGATTGGGGGGAAATGTCATCTGAAGGGAGAGAGCAGAGGTCAGATGAGGGGGAAGGAAGGGGAGGAAAGATGAACTAGGAGAAGAAAGAAAGGGAATGTTTAAAGGATGGGAAGACGAGAAAGGGGATGCGACAGGGGAGCGAGAAGAGAAAAGAAACAGAGACTTAGAGACACAGTGCTACAGTGACAGAGGAAAAACCGACAGGCAAAGGGGGCAGGCTCCAGCTGTGGGGAGAGCGGACCACACAGATGCCTTCTCATGTGGAGGGCCCCCGACAAACTTCGAAAAATCATCTCTCTTCTCAGCAGCCTCAGACACAACCTCGCCATCAATGGCTGGAACCAAATTTGCTTACCTAATCTATTCTCTGCTGAAAGCTGCTTCCATTCACAAGTTGTTGCTCGTCATGGTGTAGATATATCAAGAGGAAAGAAAGATAAAGAAAGAAAGAAAGACAGAGGCAGAGAGAGAGAGGAAGAAAGAAGAAAAAGGCAGCTGAATGAACTTAGAAGATTATAATAAGAGATGTGAAGAGATTTGTGTTTCTCCCATTCTCCAAATAAATCCTTCACAAACCAAACATCATTATGACACTGTCAGATGAATTTCCTCTTGCTGATTAATTGCAGAGGGGTGGGCAAAACCCCCAGCTTCCTGAGGCATTTTATCTTTCTCACTTGCTGGATTCCGAAGCCAGAGCCTGACACAGCTCCATTACAATGAGATTTAAGCGTGCATTATGTTATTAAAAGTAATGACAGCAAGACAATTACTTTGAAGAAATCACAGTGACATTGCAAACAGTCTGGTGCCTCGGCACTACATCGTGATCTCCCACATTTCCCTGGCCCAAATGGGAAGCTGTGCTAGGAGGAACCAAGTCTGTTCCCTGGCCAGGCTGGAGGGATGGTCCTTACCATTGTAACAATGAGCCATCCTACCACCTGAGTCCCGAGGCCCTGCCTGGGAAAGAAGCCGCCCCCTAGAGCACTCCGGTTAGCGGGGAATGGGGTCAACCCTGCTAGGCCCCGCTGGTGCTCCTGTGGGAAACAGAGGGAGCCAACAGCAGAAAGTTAGTGATGTGCGCTGGGGAGGCAAAAGACCTAGTTCTCTGACCCCTGGAGGAGGTGGAGGGTGCGGGACCACGGCAAAAAAGTCTGAAGCTCACAACATACCTAGAACTGTTATAACTTAACACCTGTAAAAGTGCTTTGCATTTCAAATAACTCCTTTATCTACAGCATTGGAGATTCAGGAAAACAGATCCCAGTTTCATATGGGACAGGTCCAGTTCTAATCTGAGAATATGTCTCTCTAACAAGCTCTCATGTGATGCTGATACTGCTAGAGGCGAGGGTGGGAGGCAGCGAGGACTGTACTCTGAGGACCATTGAGTCAGATGAACCACCAAGGTCAGGCAAATCCGTCTCTTGAGCACTGAGAGTTCTGGACAGCAGAATGTCAGTCCAGCCATGTCTGTCTCTCTCTCCCTCTCAGGTAAAACCTCAAGCTTAGTATGTGTATGTACAAATGCTGCTCCTCACTCCTCAAAAGTTCTTCAGAACGTTCTCCTCACTTTTCAGAAAGGATCTTACAACTCCTCCTCACTAAAGTGTAAGTGACTAATAAGGTTTGATGCATTTATTCCACCCCAAAAGCATCTGCTCTTTATCCAAGAGCAAAGCCTAAAGACAAAGAATGAAACTTTAATGATGGCATTTCACATATGCGTGAGCTGAGTGATCTAGGGTGACAAAGGAAGCCCTCTTTGTACCAACCAGACCCCCAGAAAAGATCACATTTTGTAGGCAGTCGCTTATTTTATCTATATCCCAAAGGGATTGTGTCTTTGTCATTTTATTTTTTTTTGCAAAAGCCCACCATGGTGCCAGCATACTATAAGTACTCAATAAATATATGACATATGGATAAATGTCAGTTAACACTTCGACAGAGAGAGGCCCGTCCTTTGCCTATAGCAAGATCTGAGGTGAAAGCCAACCCTTTTAAAACTCTTCTCCTATGACTCATCATAATTGACAAACACTAAGCACCTACTGCATGCAGGTCATGGGCTGGACCATAGGCTAAAGCCATCTCTTCAAACTGACCAGTTCACTAGTCAGTCAAGGTTTCATTCATTTACTCATTCGTTCATTCATACAACTCATTGCTGTACAACTGCTGGGCTAACTCTGACTCTAAAAAGGAAGAGAGCACAGCCTGGGCCCATACGTAAGTTGTCTTGTAGCACTGGGGAGCTGTATGCAGGAGCCCCATAGCAGGGAAGGCAGGGGAAAGCTCAGGCATCCTGGGAAGAATCCCTGGGCTCCGAGCTGGTGAGCAGAGATGATTCAGCAAAAGCCTCCTAAAGATTTGGAGCAAAAGACTCAGAGGAGTCAGGAGGGGTTCTCCTCCTGAGTGCCTTCCTCCAGGGCCTGTGCACCACACTCACCACTGCCCTGTTTCCTTGGGGCTTCACAGACTTAAAGAGAGGAGGTCATTATGCCCACTTCACGGGTGAATAAACTGAAGTCCGAGGACCCTTGGCAACTGCACAAAGACACATACTGATTAAGTGGGACTGGAGGTTCCCTGTCTCAAGGCCATGTCCTCGCTCTCCTGAGTCCCAGGGCAGTATGCCTGGCACAAAGGAGTCGCCTTCCTCTATCCTCAGTCTTCTCAGGCCAGGGGTGATTTCACTCGTACCATCATCATTCCCATCACTCACATTTGTTGGACACTCACTCCTTGCCAGGCTCAATATGATGCAGTTTGCAGACATTAATTTAAAACACTCACAGTTCTTTTATTTTTTTTTTTAAATGCTGCCACAATCTTTTTTTTTTTTTTTTTAGATTTATTTATTTATTTTGGGTGGGGGTCGGGTTGGGGAGGGAGGGGAGTGGGCGGACCGCTTCTATTGGTCTTTCATTTCTCTATTGTCATCTGTCTTTGTTCTTTGGCTCCTGTGGGCCTCCCATCGCGGTGGTGTATGTCGTCGCAGAGTGCCAGCTCAGGGCGCATGCGCTCCAGAGCTCTGGCTCGGTAGTTGGACACATCAGTCCAGCCGCTCCACGGCACGTGGGATCTTCCCAGGTCAGGGCTCGAACCGGCGCCCCTTGCACTGCAAGGCGGTGTCCCCACCCACTGGACCACCGGCGGAAGCCCTCACAGTTCTTTTATTATTCTCACTTTAAAGATGGAGAAACTGAAGCCCAGAGAGGTGACATGACTGAACTAGAAAGTGCTGGAACCAGGATTCAAACTCAAGAGATCTATTTCCAGAGCCTGCACTTGTAACCACCACACTCTGCTCCCTTACTACATCTGAGGAAAATGAGGCTCAGAGAGGTTTAGGGTTTTTCCTAAAGTCACACAGCAAGGAAGCATTGGAGCCAGGATTTAAACTCAGGTCTGACTGCTCCCAGCATCCTACACGGCAGCCCCTAGAGGCTAAAAAGCCTGGTTAAAAAGCAGACAGGGATGGGGAACAGGAAGGAGAGGGGGCTATTGTTGTGGTGCCTCCTTCACTCTCCTAGCACATCAAGGATCTCCATCCTGGGTGGCAGCTGAATAATTTAAGCTCATCACTCCAGCCCACCACTACTGGGTCTCCTAGCACATCAAGACTGCTATGGGTCATTATGCCCACTTCACGGGTGAATAAACTGAAGTCCGAGGACCCTTGGCAACTGCACAAAGACACATACTGATTAAGTGGGACTGGAGGTTCCCTGTCTCAAGGCCATGTCCTCGCTCTCCTGAGTCCCAGGGCAGTATGCCTGGCACAAAGGAGTCGCCTTCCTCTATCCTCAGTCTTCTCAGGCCAGGGGTGATTTCACTCGTACCATCATCATTCCCATCACTCACATTTGTTGGACACTCACTCCTTGCCAGGCTCAATATGATGCAGTTTGCAGACATTAATTTAAAACACTCACAGTTCTTTTATTTTTTTTTTTAAATGCTGCCACAATCTTTTTTTTTTTTTTTTTAGATTTATTTATTTATTTTGGGTGGGGGTCGGGTTGGGGAGGGAGGGGAGTGGGCGGACCGCTTCTATTGGTCTTTCATTTCTCTATTGTCATCTGTCTTTGTTCTTTGGCTCCTGTGGGCCTCCCATCGCGGTGGTGTATGTCGTCGCAGAGTGCCAGCTCAGGGCGCATGCGCTCCAGAGCTCTGGCTCGGTAGTTGGACACATCAGTCCAGCCGCTCCACGGCACGTGGGATCTTCCCAGGTCAGGGCTCGAACCGGCGCCCCTTGCACTGCAAGGCGGTGTCCCCACCCACTGGACCACCGGCGGAAGCCCTCACAGTTCTTTTATTATTCTCACTTTAAAGATGGAGAAACTGAAGCCCAGAGAGGTGACATGACTGAACTAGAAAGTGCTGGAACCAGGATTCAAACTCAAGAGATCTATTTCCAGAGCCTGCACTTGTAACCACCACACTCTGCTCCCTTACTACATCTGAGGAAAATGAGGCTCAGAGAGGTTTAGGGTTTTTCCTAAAGTCACACAGCAAGGAAGCATTGGAGCCAGGATTTAAACTCAGGTCTGACTGCTCCCAGCATCCTACACGGCAGCCCCTAGAGGCTAAAAAGCCTGGTTAAAAAGCAGACAGGGATGGGGAACAGGAAGGAGAGGGGGCTATTTTTGTGGTGCCTCCTTCACTCTCCTAGCACATCAAGGATCTCCATCCTGGGTGGCAGCTGAATAATTTAAGCTCATCACTCCAGCCCACCACTACTGGGTCCCAGATTTATTTTTATCCCAGGTTACAGCCACAGTGCTTAACAGAAATAAACCATGCCGTTTGCTTCCCATCGCCTTTACATAAACTCCTGATTTGTCTGCCTATATGACTAGCTCCCACTTGAAGGGGCTAAAGAGCAGAAGGCATGGCCATATGTCAATGGTGGTTTTTATTAGAAAGTCACAAATTCTTTAGGCCTCAGAGAGAGAGGAAAGAGAGGGTTAAAGCAAGAGTAAATACCACAGGCTACGAACAGACCACCAGAGCAGCCACCCTGACTAGACCCACAGTCTTAGACAGGCAGCCAGGATGTGTACAGGCAGGAAGAAAAGAGAAAAGGCATAGCAAGCCAGGGAGACTGACCTCCTGGGCCACCGGTATGGACTGCAGAATCTCTGGCCACTGCCTCCCTCCCACCAGTGAGGAAGGAATTGTCCACATTTGTCTCCAGGGCTATGCTTCCTGATCACCAGCACAGGATGAAAGGTGGAAAGGAGCTGCTGAAATATTCCCCCTGCACCCTGGCTGGGTCAGAGGAGTGGGGGCTGCTGAGCCAGGAGGAAGGCGTGATGTCTGTCTTTATATGTTGCTGGGGCATGACTCACTGTGAGGTCTTGAGCAAGTTGCTTTCCCTTCCTGGCCCCCAGAAGACTAGATCAGAGGTTTCGATCTAGAGGTGCTCAAGTGGGCTATCCGGCATAGGCATCTTTCCAGAGTGGAGGTTCTCAAAGGGGTCCTTGGTATCTTCCTGGAATAAATCTCTGGAGGGCTTTCAAGTGTTGCCAAATCTGGCTGTCTATGCGGCTGAAGCCATAAACAAATCAGAGCCCCCTCCCCTGAGCACAGGACGCTAGCACCTAGCAAAGGACTCATCAGTCAGTCCCCATCCTGGTTCACCCAAACAAAACCTCCTCAACACATCTGATAAATTCTCAAACACATTGCTAACTTTTCCTAGAAGCATGAGTGTGTATGCGCGCACACACACACACACTCATCTCACAGTCACAGAAGCTCAGAGATGGAAGGGGCCTTAGGGTCACCTAGACCAATAGCACAAATGGGAAAACTGAGGCCCTGAAAGGGGAGGCAGAGCTGGAGCTGGAACCCAGGTCTCCTGATCCAACACCAGACCTCTTTCCAGAAGCTTCTGTTTCCCTTACGTTGGTGCACCACAATGCACCAATTCAAATGTGATGAGGGAGGAGGGAGGGCAGCCTCTTGGATCTTAGCCATCCCCAAGGAAGTAAGGCTGGGAGGCAAAGAGTAGATGTTTAACAAGCAGCCATGGGTGGATGACCCGGTCCCAGCTACCTCAGGTGGACTGGCCTGCGCTGCATGGCTGATATAATATACAGGTGTAACTGAATCGATCTGCTGAACCCCTGAACTAACGCAATACTGCAAATAAACTATATATGTATATGTATAATCCTACACTAAATAGCTATATTGCACTGAAGCCCCCATGGTTCCCTTGACACCCTTTGTCCCACTAAACCTCCCAGTAATCCAGCAGTTAAAGAGTTAACACTCAGCACTGAGAAGCAGGAGATCCCTAAACTTTCCCACTCCAGGGCCCTAGCCATGGTCCCCTCTGACCAGTCAGTGCCAAAGTTCAATATTTTAAGTAACACCCATGGGCACATCTGTGGCTCCTTATTTGAATCAAATTTCCCCACTTTCAGCATTCATACTTAGGCTTCCCAGGGAGGAGACTACGGCAACTTTCTCCTCAAGGTCACCCAGAAAGGAAAAGGATTTTGAGGACCAACTCTTTGGTACTAACCACCAAGCATCCCTAGCCCCTGCCTCACATGTCCTGCCTGAGCAGTCATACATCTTGGGATTTTGGTGTCCCCACTTGGCTCTGGGGTTGGAAAAAAATGACTGAGTGGGCCCTGCTTACACTTGCTGGTCTCAGGGGCTGATGTTTTATTCCACCCACCTCCAAGAATGAGAACTGGAAGAGGAAATCCTTGGGGGTGCAAAAGGCTGAAGTGGCCCCTGAGATAATAGTGAAGATGGTAAAAATAAGGACATTCATTTCCAGAAAGGTAGATGCAATCTAAGCAGGAAGCAAGCAAATCCCCTTTTGATGGGTCATGGATTAGCAGCAAAGGCATTTAAAATTAAATGTGACTTTTGGATTCAGTTACAAGGGGCCTCCCCTTGGCACTCACTCACAGGTTGGTGAGGGTTATCCCATCAGAATAAAGACACAAGAGCAGGGCATGGTCTGTCCTTGCACAGATCTGTAGCTGGAGCTGTAGCCTTTCCCTAGTATCTGAGCAACCCTTGTTCCCCTCTAGCTCAACTCCAAGACAGACTCAAGGATGAAACCCCCGGGCCAGTGCACTCTCCGTGTAACCACTTACAGGTTATACCACCTGTGAAAATAAAACACTGTCTGCTCAGCAGATAGCTGACTGCTCCCCTCTGGGCTGCCTGACCATTCATTCCAAGAAAAATGTGATCCTTTCATGTCTCCCAGGTCTCTCATCTGCTGAACCCCTGAACTAACGCAATACTGCAAATAAACTATATATGTATATGTATAATCCTACACTAAATAGCTATATTGCACTGAAGCCCCCATGGTTCCCTTGACACCCTTTGTCCCACTAAACCTCCCAGTAATCCAGCAGTTAAAGAGTTAACACTCAGCACTGAGAAGCAGGAGATCCCTAAACTTTCCCACTCCAGGGCCCTAGCCATGGTCCCCTCTGACCAGTCAGTGCCAAAGTTCAATATTTTAAGTAACACCCATGGGCACATCTGTGGCTCCTTATTTGAATCAAATTTCCCCACTTTCAGCATTCATACTTAGGCTTCCCAGGGAGGAGACTACGGCAACTTTCTCCTCAAGGTCACCCAGAAAGGAAAAGGATTTTGAGGACCAACTCTTTGGTACTAACCACCAAGCATCCCTAGCCCCTGCCTCACATGTCCTGCCTGAGCAGTCATACATCTTGGGATTTTGGTGTCCCCACTTGGCTCTGGGGTTGGAAAAAAATGACTGAGTGGGCCCTGCTTACACTTGCTGGTCTCAGGGGCTGATGTTTTATTCCACCCACCTCCAAGAATGAGAACTGGAAGAGGAAATCCTTGGGGGTGCAAAAGGCTGAAGTGGCCCCTGAGATAATAGTGAAGATGGTAAAAATAAGGACATTCATTTCCAGAAAGGTAGATGCAATCTAAGCAGGAAGCAAGCAAATCCCCTTTTGATGGGTCATGGATTAGCAGCAAAGGCATTTAAAATTAAATGTGACTTTTGGATTCAGTTACAAGGGGCCTCCCCTTGGCACTCACTCACAGGTTGGTGAGGGTTATCCCATCAGAATAAAGACACAAGAGCAGGGCATGGTCTGTCCTTGCACAGATCTGTAGCTGGAGCTGTAGCCTTTCCCTAGTATCTGAGCAACCCTTGTTCCCCTCTAGCTCAACTCCAAGACAGACTCAAGGATGAAACCCCCGGGCCAGTGCACTCTCCGTGTAACCACTTACAGGTTATACCACCTGTGAAAATAAAACACTGTCTGCTCAGCAGATAGCTGACTGCTCCCCTCTGGGCTGCCTGACCATTCATTCCAAGAAAAATGTGATCCTTTCATGTCTCCCAGGTCTCTCATCTCAGGAAGCTTAGTACAGCCAAGCTTGCACAAAACCACCACGATTAAATTACTCTGCTGTCTCTGGAAGATGGTCCAACCTACACCCAGTCCATTGCAAGCATTCCATCTGGCATGCCTAGGGTAACCTAGGCAAGGGTTAGCCCTCCAGCCATAGTGACCCTCTCTCATACACAGTCAAGGTGCCCACCTGCTAGATCAGAATATCCAGAGACCCTCCATGCCAGGCTGGCCAGCCCCACAAAGGGTTAACTCACTCAGAGAACTGCTGGCTACTTTCAACAGCTTCTGCTGCAAGGGAGAGGACAAATTGGGCAGAAGCCACAATTTTGATTGCATTGCCTAAAACATGAGCGTATTTTACCCCTACCCTGGGCAGTGAGCCGAAATCTCATTTGGCTTTAGGGTGCTGCTGAGGCAAATCGAACACTGCAGAATGTGGGCAAATAAATGCCGTCATTCCTCAACACCCCTCCCCTCCCACCTACCCTCTATCCCACCAGGTCAGGTACACACATTGTCACAACCTGGACTTCAGTACCCTTAGCCCATCTACACAATTGAGAAGACTATCACTTACCACGATACCAGAGGATTGCAGGGGGAATGGGCGAGCCAAATTCGTGCCAACTCCTCTCTTCCCTGATGGGTGGGAAGATGCTAACTCTGGATGACTTGGTTTGAAAGCTCAGCGGAGGTGCCTGAAAGAAAATTGTTCATTTGACTCTCTTACTCTTCCCAAAATAAAACCAAAGCAACTGCACACACACACACACACACACACACACACACACACACCTATCCCTAAATCATGCAGATCCAAGATGAAAAGACCCACTGCTAGAAGCGGAGAAAACTCAAACCAGTCAATCTACAAGGTAAACAGTGGCTCCCTCAGGCTGCCCTCCACATGGATGAAACCCCGCCAGTGCACTCTCCGTGAAACCCAAGGTTATACCACCTGTGAAAATAAAACACTGTCTGCTCAGCAGATAGCTGACTGCTCCCCTCTGGGCTGCCTGACCATTCATTCCAAGAAAAATGTGATCCTTTCATGTCTCCCAGGTCTCTCATCTCAGGAAGCTTAGTACAGCCAAGCTTGCACAAAACCACCACGATTAAATTACTCTGCTGTCTCTGGAAGATGGTCCAACCTACACCCAGTCCATTGCAAGCATTCCATCTGGCATGCCTAGGGTAACCTAGGCAAGGGTTAGCCCTCCAGCCATAGTGACCCTCTCTCATACACAGTCAAGGTGCCCACCTGCTAGATCAGAATATCCAGAGACCCTCCATGCCAGGCTGGCCAGCCCCACAAAGGGTTAACTCACTCAGAGAACTGCTGGCTACTTTCAACAGCTTCTGCTGCAAGGGAGAGGACAAATTGGGCAGAAGCCACAATTTTGATTGCATTGCCTAAAACATGAGCGTATTTTACCCCTACCCTGGGCAGTGAGCCGAAATCTCATTTGGCTTTAGGGTGCTGCTGAGGCAAATCGAACACTGCAGAATGTGGGCAAATAAATGCCGTCATTCCTCAACACCCCTCCCCTCCCACCTACCCTCTATCCCACCAGGTCAGGTACACACATTGTCACAACCTGGACTTCAGTACCCTTAGCCCATCTACACAATTGAGAAGACTATCACTTACCACGATACCAGAGGATTGCAGGGGGAATGGGCGAGCCAAATTCGTGCCAACTCCTCTCTTCCCTGATGGGTGGGAAGATGCTAACTCTGGATGACTTGGTTTGAAAGCTCAGCGGAGGTGCCTGAAAGAAAATTGTTCATTTGACTCTCTTACTCTTCCCAAAATAAAACCAAAGCAACTGCACACACACACACACACACACACACACACACACACACACACCTATCCCTAAATCATGCAGATCCAAGATGAAAAGACCCACTGCTAGAAGCGGAGAAAACTCAAACCAGTCAATCTACAAGGTAAACAGTGGCTCCCTCAGGCTGCCCTCCACATGGATGAAGGTTTTTGTTCTGTGAATGTATCTCTATCTCGTTTGCTCGCTTGCGCTCGCTCTTGCTCTTTCTCTCTTCTTTCCCTTTCTCTCTGTCGTCCGCGTAGGCAACTCCGGGCTGCTGGCAGTAAACGAATCAATTGCTTCCCCGGTGCCGGAATCAGTGGCGGCTGCCACCACTGCTGCAAAGCCCGGTGTAAACGAGGGAGGGGGCCGCGGCTTTCAGGCGCAGGGGAAACCAACCCTGCCTTCCACCCGTGATTTATTTGTGAGGTGCCTGGAGAAAGAGGGTGGGAGGCCGGGAGGAGAGATGGGGCGCACCAGAGATCCTAGCTGGTGGAGACGGCAATCAGGAGATTGGCGATCAGCACCGCGGACAGCGCTAAAATGCGGCGGAGGAGGGGATAGGCGGGAAGCGAACCCTCGGGCTGCAAAGTTAAGTAATTGGGCAGTTAGAGCAGAAAAGGGGGAGAGTCCAGGGGAGGTGGGGGGTGCGGTAAACAGGACTTCTCGACATCACACAGTGAAGTCAGTGACAGTCTACCTACCACACACTTGTTCTAATTTTGTCGCTCACTCCTGCAGCAAAGAAGCTGTAACTTTACAGTCCTTTTCCCACACACGCCCCCAGACCTTCACTTCTCAGCTCAGAAAAGAGTTTGACCCCAGTGTGGGAGCCTCCAAGTGGCTCCTCCCACCAACAGCTTGATTCTAGTACCCTTAGCCCATCTACACAATTGAGAAGACTATCACTTACCACGATACCAGAGGATTGCAGGGGGAATGGGCGAGCCAAATTCGTGCCAACTCCTCTCTTCCCTGATGGGTGGGAAGATGCTAACTCTGGATGACTTGGTTTGAAAGCTCAGCGGAGGTGCCTGAAAGAAAATTGTTCATTTGACTCTCTTACTCTTCCCAAAATAAAACCAAAGCAACTGCACACACACACACACACACACACACACACACACACACCTATCCCTAAATCATGCAGATCCAAGATGAAAAGACCCACTGCTAGAAGCGGAGAAAACTCAAACCAGTCAATCTACAAGGTAAACAGTGGCTCCCTCAGGCTGCCCTCCACATGGATGAAGGTTTTTGTTCTGTGAATGTATCTCTATCTCGTTTGCTCGCTTGCGCTCGCTCTTGCTCTTTCTCTCTTCTTTCCCTTTCTCTCTGTCGTCCGCGTAGGCAACTCCGGGCTGCTGGCAGTAAACGAATCAATTGCTTCCCCGGTGCCGGAATCAGTGGCGGCTGCCACCACTGCTGCAAAGCCCGGTGTAAACGAGGGAGGGGGCCGCGGCTTTCAGGCGCAGGGGAAACCAACCCTGCCTTCCACCCGTGATTTATTTGTGAGGTGCCTGGAGAAAGAGGGGTGGGAGGCCGGGAGGAGAGATGGGGCGCACCAGAGATCCTAGCTGGTGGAGACGGCAATCAGGAGATTGGCGATCAGCACCGCGGACAGCGCTAAAATGCGGCGGAGGAGGGGATAGGCGGGAAGCGAACCCTCGGGCTGCAAAGTTAAGTAATTGGGCAGTTAGAGCAGAAAAGGGGGAGAGTCCAGGGGAGGTGGGGGGTGCGGTAAACAGGACTTCTCGACATCACACAGTGAAGTCAGTGACAGTCTACCTACCACACACTTGTTCTAATTTTGTCGCTCACTCCTGCAGCAAAGAAGCTGTAACTTTACAGTCCTTTTCCCACACACGCCCCCAGACCTTCACTTCTCAGCTCAGAAAAGAGTTTGACCCCAGTGTGGGAGCCTCCAAGTGGCTCCTCCCCACCAAATCAGCCTAGTTGATCTGTCCTCACCCATATTGCTGCAGATTTCTGACCTATACTTCAGGTACCTTGGAATTCAGAGCAGGAAGACGAGGTTAAGAAATGGAAATTTCTATGGGGCAGAATGGCTTAGTTGAATAAGCACTTGACAGATTTCTGAACAACCTTGGAAAAGTCACTTAACAACTTCAAGTCTTATCTGCATAAAATGAGCATATGACTACCTGATCTTCCTAAAGACAGGAAGCAAGAAGTTTTAAGCAACAACAAAAACATCCAAGTGGTGGGCTGCTACCATCCCATGATGCATAACCTGTCCCGTGATTCAAAGGTCTTGACAGAAGGAGAAAGGAACAGACAGCCAATCCAGAATGGTATATGCCAGCCTCACCTTTCAGCTCACGGGGTGGGATGGAGTTGGAAGATTACAGCAGGTCTAAATCCAACAATTGAGCCACGACCAAAGATCTATCCCCCAAAGACCCAGATTCATCTTCTGAAGTGAAACTACTGTACAGATAAGGAAATAAAATCCTTAAAAGGAAAAACCAAGAGAGAAATTGATTGAATTTCCCTGGTGGTACACTGGATAAGAATCTGCCTGCGAATGTAGGGGAGATGGTTCAATCCCTGCTCTGGGAAGATTCCACATGCCATGGGGCAACTAAGCCCATGCATGGCAACTACTAAAGTCCATGTGCCCTAGAGCCTGTGCTCCACAACAAGAGAAGCTACTGCAATAAGAAGCCCACACACCCCAACTAGAGAGAAACCTCTGCTCTCTGAAACTATAGAAAGCCTGCATGCAGCAAAGAATACCCCACATAACCAAAATAAATAAATACAAAAATTATTTTTAAAAGGGATAAATTGATTCCCATGGGTTCATTCCAGATCTCAATGGGTCTTATTCCCACTTGTGAGGAAAGGGCAAGAAATCTCAAACAGACCAGGATCTGTTTAGAATTAGAACCCTCTTTGCTGAGAATCCTTCTCTAGACAGTCCCACTGAGGTGGCCCAGGGTAAGCTACCACATCTGTCACCTAATCCCCTCCTTGAAAACTCAGACTTAAAATGTGAGGATCTTAGAGACCACTTACAGCTTCGCTTTATAGATAATCATGGGAATGGTGATGATGGCAGCTATCATTTATTGAGAACCAACCACACAGCCCCTGGAGGTGGGCATGGCAACTCACTCCAGTATTCCTGCCTGGAGAACTCAATGGACAGAGCTGGACATGACAGAAGTGACTGAGCACACACACACAGCTACGAACCAGCCCTTCTAAGAACTTTACATATGTAATTTCCTTGAAACTTCACCTAACCTTTTGAAGAAAACTATTATCATCCCTGTTTCACAGATGAGGAAACCAAGACTCAAGAAGTTAAGTTTCTTCCATCACGTTACACCATAAGGGGCAGGCAAAGGATTGAAATCCAGGGTTGTATAATTCCAAAGTTCATGCTTCAAAATCCCTCCCTCATAGTCAAGTTCAAATGCATTCTACAATTTTTGTCAGGACTTCACTGAGTCTTTTCTAGGAAGATCCTATGACACTGATTCAATGCCCTCACTTTGCACATGAAGAAACTGAGGACCAGAAAGGAGACAGTGACTTCCCCATAGCCAAAGCACTAGACAGCGGCAGAGTTGAGTCTGGACCTCAGGTCTTTCAGATGCCAGGGCCTGTGTTCCAGTGCCTAGAATGTGAGGTACATGGCAGGCCCTCATCAGAAATCTGAGGCGGGATTCAAGAAGTGCACACAGGATCCAGTGGCAAAATCAGAATCCGATTTGTTCCCAGGCCTTTTGGCTCCTGGTCCCAAGGAATGTCTGCCCCTCCCCTCCAACTTCACAGCTTCCCTGGCATTAGGCACATGTTCTGGGAAAGTCTGTCATAGATTCAGATCGCCCTTAGAGAACAAAAATAGATACCACCTGCTAAATGTCTAGACATCTACCACCTGTATTAAGCACTTTACAGTTTCTCCCTCCAATCTTCATAATGACAAGGTGGGTGCTATTATTGTCCCATTTTCAGTTGATGAGACTGAGACTTAGGGGAAGAAAAGCCCCAAAGCTCATGCAGCTAGGGAGTGGCACAGGCAGAGAGGCAAATCCTGGGTCTGTCTGACTCGAGGGTCTCTGTTTTCGCTACTCCCCCCTAGTTTTTTCTCAAACTGTCCCCCTCCCGAGAGGCCCTGTTAAGTGAGGCCTGAGTTCCAGCCCCACCTCATCCCTGCTTTCAACCTGAGCAGTCGTGCCTCTAAATGTTTTGCATACCGGGCATATTCCCAAGTCTTCACTGGAACAGAGCTTTGCAGTAAAACTAAAAAACAATACTACGCTTGAAACCAGAGCTCGGCACCTTCCCTGGTGACCATTCCATCTAGGAACCAGCTCTGCCTTCTCAGGAGATTTGGCCTCCAGCCTCCCCACCTCCCTGGTCACCATCTGCAAACCCCTCTTCTGTTCAGGAAGCTTCTGGAGAACTCTTCATTCAAAGAACCAGCTGCTTCTGTAAGCAGCAGGGAGATGCCTGGACACCAGACACCCCTAGGCTGAGCCCAGCCTGGCTCTGATCCTCTGGGGGATAGAGCACTGCAAAGGGATTTCTCAGGGCCCCGGATTCAGCCAAAGGGCCCGTCCTTGTGCTGCTGAGGCCAGAGGCCATCCATCCAGACTCTCCATCACTCCCAGAGTAGACAAGTCATGGTGATGAGGGTGGTAACTGTAACAAGAGCTACCCACCAGGTTCTGGGTGACTCGTGTGCATCACAACACACGTAGGTCACCCTCCCAACAATTCGTCTTTCAGATGCCAGGGCCTGTGTTCCAGTGCCTAGAATGTGAGGTACATGGCAGGCCCTCATCAGAAATCTGAGGCGGGATTCAAGAAGTGCACACAGGATCCAGTGGCAAAATCAGAATCCGATTTGTTCCCAGGCCTTTTGGCTCCTGGTCCCAAGGAATGTCTGCCCCTCCCCTCCAACTTCACAGCTTCCCTGGCATTAGGCACATGTTCTGGGAAAGTCTGTCATAGATTCAGATCGCCCTTAGAGAACAAAAATAGATACCACCTGCTAAATGTCTAGACATCTACCACCTGTATTAAGCACTTTACAGTTTCTCCCTCCAATCTTCATAATGACAAGGTGGGTGCTATTATTGTCCCATTTTCAGTTGATGAGACTGAGACTTAGGGGAAGAAAAGCCCCAAAGCTCATGCAGCTAGGGAGTGGCACAGGCAGAGAGGCAAATCCTGGGTCTGTCTGACTCGAGGGTCTCTGTTTTCGCTACTCCCCCCTAGTTTTTTCTCAAACTGTCCCCCTCCCGAGAGGCCCTGTTAAGTGAGGCCTGAGTTCCAGCCCCACCTCATCCCTGCTTTCAACCTGAGCAGTCGTGCCTCTAAATGTTTTGCATACCGGGCATATTCCCAAGTCTTCACTGGAACAGAGCTTTGCAGTAAAACTAAAAAACAATACTACGCTTGAAACCAGAGCTCGGCACCTTCCCTGGTGACCATTCCATCTAGGAACCAGCTCTGCCTTCTCAGGAGATTTGGCCTCCAGCCTCCCCACCTCCCTGGTCACCATCTGCAAACCCCTCTTCTGTTCAGGAAGCTTCTGGAGAACTCTTCATTCAAAGAACCAGCTGCTTCTGTAAGCAGCAGGGAGATGCCTGGACACCAGACACCCCTAGGCTGAGCCCAGCCTGGCTCTGATCCTCTGGGGGATAGAGCACTGCAAAGGGATTTCTCAGGGCCCCGGATTCAGCCAAAGGGCCCGTCCTTGTGCTGCTGAGGCCAGAGGCCATCCATCCAGACTCTCCATCACTCCCAGAGTAGACAAGTCATGGTGATGAGGGTGGTAACTGTAACAAGAGCTACCCACCAGGTTCTGGGTGACTCGTGTGCATCACAACACACGAGTTAGGTCACCCTCCCAACAATTCTAAGTGTTAAGATGGAAACTGCTTCAGTTCTATTTTAAAAATCAGAAGACTGAGACTCAGTTGCCTAAAACGACTAGCCCTTGAGTTCACAAATGGTACCACTGGGATTTGAACCGAGGTCCTCTGTATAACTACGATGCCTATATGGCATCCTAGTTAAAACTGGTGCTTCCTTTTTTTAGGTGCTTACAAATCACCAGCTGACATGTTTTCTCTCATGACTTATAACAGTGAAATGAAGTTGTACAATATTATTTGCCCATCTTAGAGATGAAGGAATTGTACACAGAGAGCCCAGGTGATGGCACATCTAGGTAAGACAGCTAGGAAGAGAGGGGAGAGCTGGGTGTGAATCTGAACGGTTGGTCTCAGGGCCCATGTACTCTACTGTCTCACAGGGAAACAGTGCCGAGTTTGCCTGGAAAGGGCAAATGTTCCCATTTCACTTGGCAAGTGGGGGCATAATAATAGCCCTCAAAGATGTCCACATGCTACTCCTCAGAAGCGGTGAATGTGTTACCCTTCGTGGCAAATGGCACTTAACAGGTATGAGTAAGGATCTTGAGATAAAGAGACTACCCTGAGCTATCTGGGTTGTCCCAGTGCTATAAAGGTATTATAAGAGGAAAGGAAGGCAGGAGGATCAGGGTGGGGAGGTAAGAATGGAGCAGAAGATTGAGAGAGGGAGGGAGAGAGAGGAGGGAGAGAAAAAAGAAAGAAAGAAAGAGGGAGGGTGGGAGAAAGAGAGGGAGAGACAGCTGTTATTGGTCTTGGAGGAAGGGGCCATAAGCCATGAAAGGAAGCCTCTAGAAGCTAGAAAAGGCAAGGAAACAGATTCTCCCTGAGAGCCTCCAGACAGAGCACAGCCTTGCCAACACCTTGATTTTAGGACTCTGACCTCTAAAACTGTAAGATAATAAATCCATGATGTTCTAAGTCACCAAGTCTGTTGGTATTTGTTACAGCAGCCATAGGAAACCCATACAGCAAGTTGGCTGGAGGACCCTACAACAAGAAGCCCATGGCAGATCAGTCTTAGGCATCATGACTGAGCTCCCTCTTGGCCAGAGGACCCAGTGCTTCAGTCAATCACTGCGGGTTCTGAACAGTACAGTGTACACGTGTGTGCATGTGCGTGTGTGTGCACACAGAGGAGGCTCTACAAGAGAAAAGATTCACGCTCAACGCCTCAGCCCGACTGTCGAGCTCTGTCACTGGATGGCACGGCCAGGGCACAACATGCTTTATTCATTCCCTCCTTCTCTTTTTTAAAAGCCTCCAGGGAAATGCTATCATCGGAACACAAAAGAGAAGACATGTCACAGGGAAGCTTTCCAGGAGCACAACTCATCACAGGGGATCTGTCAAAGACAAAACAAGTGGATGGAGCAGAGACAAGAGAGCAAGAAAAAGAGAAAGAGCTAACGCACACGAGAGAGAGATACTGGGTTCCTCTCACACTTGCCCCTGCAGATCTTGTCCCACCAGGAAAGGGACAAATCTTAGAGAAGCCCTTTAGTCCCCTGGGAAATAGGCAATTACAGAGGAGGTGTGCAGGACTCGAAGAGATAGGTTTTAAAACAAGTCAGCAAGTGTTATTTATTCATCAGTCAATTCAGTGCTATCAAGCAAGGTGCTTCTGGGGAGAAGAAACTTGGACTCGTCTTCCGGTGCTAGAAGCCTGATCCTTGGCATCCTCACTCACCAGAGGAGTGTCCCTGAGCCACCTGAGTGTTCTGAACCTCGGTTTCATCAATTGCACCATCAACTTCAGCACCTTTCCCACCTACCTACAAATGTGGCTAAGATGTGTCGCTGAGCTACTGGATGTGGATGAATGTTGTATACTCTAAAAAAAGAAAAAGCAGTGACTATTTAAGTACCTACTATGTACTGGGTGCTTCACTAGCCTCATTTTTCCCTCAAAGAGTATATAACATGTTAAGCATCCTGCCCCAGACTACTACTGGTGCTGGAGGAAGAAGCATCCGAAAAGACACTCCAATAAAATGGCCAGAAGGCCACGTTTGGGGGTAAAGCTTCCCAATCTGGCTTTACCACATACAAACTGTGTGGCCTGGAGGAAGTTACTAAACCTCTCTGTGCTTCAGTGTCCCCACGAGTAAGGTAGAGATTGTAACAGTATCTCCTCCTACGGCTGTCATTAGGTCAAATTAACCTAATATATGTCAGTCACTTACAGCACCTGGCATGTAGAAAGCCTTGTGTGTATCGTCTTGGTTTATTATTGTCACTATTGTGATGAGGATTATTACTGAAGAGAGATGTTTTCCAAAGGGTGATACATACTGTGCTGAGGCAAAAAAGATGATGTTACATGGCCTATGGACACATTTTTAAAGGTTTAAATGTTACAGATTTATTTTAAAGTGCATTAGAAAAATACTGTATTTCCATTTCGAGTAGTGACATAATGTTTTCTTCTATGCAAGTATACTTAAGTTGATATAATATAAGGCAAAAATAGGTTTGATTTTCTCTTCTATTTCTAGCATTCCAACAGCTTTATCTGCCCTGAATCCACCCTCTAGGTATGCTAGATTTACCTAACTGCTCCGCCCCCGACACCTTTAGCAACTGCATCTCTTGTGGGTAGGAGGGAATCCCAGTTACTCCAGGAAATCCAGAAGCATGGTCTAATGCCAAGAATACAAAGAAAGAATGAAGAATCTTTGCATTCCCAGGTCCCCTCCAGAATCTTCTCCTGATCTATAACAAAAAACACTTACTGAAAACTAACCACATGTTAGACCCTCATCTTTGCTCATGAAATACTGCCTAATCTCCTGTGTCCAGCTTACATTATAATCGTTTCTGAACCTCGGTTTCATCAATTGCACCATCAACTTCAGCACCTTTCCCACCTACCTACAAATGTGGCTAAGATGTGTCGCTGAGCTACTGGATGTGGATGAATGTTGTATACTCTAAAAAAAGAAAAAGCAGTGACTATTTAAGTACCTACTATGTACTGGGTGCTTCACTAGCCTCATTTTTCCCTCAAAGAGTATATAACATGTTAAGCATCCTGCCCCAGACTACTACTGGTGCTGGAGGAAGAAGCATCCGAAAAGACACTCCAATAAAATGGCCAGAAGGCCACGTTTGGGGGTAAAGCTTCCCAATCTGGCTTTACCACATACAAACTGTGTGGCCTGGAGGAAGTTACTAAACCTCTCTGTGCTTCAGTGTCCCCACGAGTAAGGTAGAGATTGTAACAGTATCTCCTCCTACGGCTGTCATTAGGTCAAATTAACCTAATATATGTCAGTCACTTACAGCACCTGGCATGTAGAAAGCCTTGTGTGTATCGTCTTGGTTTATTATTGTCACTATTGTGATGAGGATTATTACTGAAGAGAGATGTTTTCCAAAGGGTGATACATACTGTGCTGAGGCAAAAAAGATGATGTTACATGGCCTATGGACACATTTTTAAAGGTTTAAATGTTACAGATTTATTTTAAAGTGCATTAGAAAAATACTGTATTTCCATTTCGAGTAGTGACATAATGTTTTCTTCTATGCAAGTATACTTAAGTTGATATAATATAAGGCAAAAATAGGTTTGATTTTCTCTTCTATTTCTAGCATTCCAACAGCTTTATCTGCCCTGAATCCACCCTCTAGGTATGCTAGATTTACCTAACTGCTCCGCCCCCGACACCTTTAGCAACTGCATCTCTTGTGGGTAGGAGGGAATCCCAGTTACTCCAGGAAATCCAGAAGCATGGTCTAATGCCAAGAATACAAAGAAAGAATGAAGAATCTTTGCATTCCCAGGTCCCCTCCAGAATCTTCTCCTGATCTATAACAAAAAACACTTACTGAAAACTAACCACATGTTAGACCCTCATCTTTGCTCATGAAATACTGCCTAATCTCCCTGTGTCCAGCTTACATTATAATCGTTTCTTCCATCAGACTGGACACTCCAAGAACACAATTCTGCCTTGTGTATCTCTAAGTTCTCAGGGCCCAGAACCAATCTGACATTTGGTCAACGCAGAGTAAGTGAGTTGTTCTTAGACAGTTTAATGTTTGTATCTTTTATCTTGCTGTAATCTCAGAAAGGGGTGTCGGACTACCTAAAAGGGGAAGTATAATTATAAATGGGATATGCCAGTAGTTCATGGGATTCTGCAAGGAGCCCTGTATCTTCAAGACACTGCTAGCTTTGAGCAATTATAGAAAGACTGGGGCCAAATCATCATCCAAGATGATCAATGACAGAGTTGCTGGCTATAGGGAGAGAGCAGAAATAGCTAGGAGAGGCCAGGAAACTCAGTTGAGGAATGAGATTTTGAGCTGGTTAAATTTGGACAAGTGGAAAGAAGCGTCAAGTGAGGAAGAGCAGCTTGAGAAACAAGTTCAGCTGTCCTGACGCCCACCAAGCCATGAGAGATGGAGGGGACTGACATTTGCTGGGAGAATCCACATTTTTACAAGAAGTTTTAAGCTCTAATTTTTTTTTTTTTTTAAAAAAGAATGAACCCACAATGGAATGATTCCAGGCACTCCGACTGGAGGTGGGGAGGCCAGGAGAGGTCGACTGCATCCCATTAGGTTTCTCAAAGCACATCTCCCACAAGACCCTCACAAACCCCAGTCTGGCTTTTCCCTTGAAGTAAAGAAAGCAGATTCCTCACTTCTGCCACGAACAGATATCTGTCAGCATCTTCCATTCATCATCCAGTATTAGGGAGGAAGCAAAGGGAAAACTTGGAGTAGGAAATGGCAACCCACTGCAGTATTCTTGCCTGGAAAATCCCATGGACAGAGGAGCCTGGTGGTCTACAGTCCATGTGGTCGCAAAGAGTTGGACATGCCTGAGCACACACACCACCAAAGGGAAAGTTGGCTTCTCATGAAGTGACTTAAGATTCTCACCAAGCACCTAGAAGAATGAGTGAGAGGGAGCTGGTCTCGCGTCCCACTTCTTCCACTCACTCACTATGTAACCTTGGGCAAGTCACTTTACTTCTCTGAGCCTTAGCATCCTCATCTGTAAAATGGGACATTAATAATACCTACAGCATAAGTCTATGGGAATAATTCAATGAGATAAAATATGCAGAGGGCTTGGTACAGTATGTAAAGTGCCTGGCACATAGTAAATTCTCAGCACACTAGTCATTGCTATTATTATCCTCTTTTTATTGTTTTCTATCATTACCTTCTGCCACATACTGGGGATATTGAAATGAGTAAGATTCTACCCCTCCATGCTATAGGCCAGCCAGAGAGGTAGAAAAGAGTCTCCCAGATTAACGAAACAGTATAACAAGCCTATAAAAGAGTCATGAGAAGCATACTAGAGAGAGGGCGCTTATTTCTGTTCTGTGAGTGTGGTGAAAAGAGGTTGAATAAGGTTACCTCCACAGGAGCCAAGGGAAGCGGACGGATGGGAAGGGGGGCATGCCACGTGACTAACCTCCCAGTGCCCCGAGCGGTCTTCCCTCCCTCCTCCAGTGCTTGCTCCAACATCTGGGGAGCATCTCTCCTCCAAGGAGATTTCTCAACATCACACTTATATAATCATAACACAACACGACAGATATCCAGCAGGCTTGAAAAAGGAAGAGGCCAGTTCTCCCCAGCAATCCCATTTGGCCAAGCAGGCAAGGCAGTGAAAAATGCTGTGGAAGTGGTGAGAAGCACACTAGCAACCACATTAGCTGACTGGTACGTGGAAATGCACATTGACACAGCCTTCCAGGTGGGTGATCTAGCACTAAGTGTCCAAAACCTTCAAAAATGATATACACCTACCATGCTGACCCATGAGATTCTCCTGTGGAATTTAACCTAAAGAAATAATTAGATGAATGTACAGAGATTATCATCATGACAACGCTTATAATGATGACAAATTGGAAACCACATAAATATCCAACAATAGGAGGGCGATTTAAATAAATTAGCTCAGCTGGTAAAGAATTCGCCTGCAATGCAGGAGACTTGGGTTTGATCCCTGGGTTGGGATGATCCCCTGGAGGAGGGCATGGCAACCCACTCTAGTATTCCTGCCTAGAGAATCTCCATTGGACAGAGGATCCTGGTGGGCTACAGTCCACAGGGTCGCAAAGAGTTGGACATGACTGAGCAACTATGCACAGCACATATCATACCAGGGGAAGTGAAGCAGCCCCACACTATGAAAGTTTTGGTATAACCCTAAAAAAGATATAATATCCATATGTTTTAAAAAATGTACAAAATGGTATATATGGTCTGAGCCCATTAATAACCACGGTCCCTGGGAAAAGAGAAATACCGGAAAGGTTCTATGTGCATCCTATATCCCTTCTTCAAAGTCCTGGCCAGTCATTCATTTATTCACTCAACAAACATGCTGAGAACCAACTTCATTGCCAGATGCTGGGGTACAGAAGGATACAAAAATAATACCACCCCTGCTCTTGCCAGACTTAAGAGACTCAAAGGTCACCTCCTCCAGGGAGACTTTGCTAGTAGTTCTTCTCTTCTGATCCCTGGTAGTACCCCCAGAACTCATGAAGAACGATAATAGCAATTTCCTAAGATCTTAGCTAAGTTCTTCACATGCAACATATTGTCTAATGATTATAGTAACCCTGGAAAAGAAATCCTAGGATTTATCTCCCTTTCTCAGAGGAGAAGACTGAGGCTTGGAAAAGTTAATATATTTGTTCAAACTCACCCACTAGCAAGCAACCACACAGGGACTCAGTCCACTTCTGTCTGACATCAGAGGCCATGCTCTTAAGTACCACGTTTGTGTTAAACAAACACTGAAGACTCCAGAACTTCTCTCCCAGGAGCCCTTCCCATCTCCTCCCAACATGTGTCTGTTGCACATAATCTGGCCACCATAACAGCCTCTCTTTCCATTGTGATCCCCAGCCTGAGGGAAAGAGACATCCAACCAGCCTAACTCTCAAGTTTAGTTATCATAAATGGCATGTATCAGTAGTGAATGGGATTTTTCAAGAAGTCCCATGTCTTCCAGATTCTGCTCTCAGTGGACGAGTTTAGAAGGACCGACAAAAGTCAATATAGTCAAAGCTATGGCTTTTCCGGTAGTCATGTATTGATGCAAGAGTTGGATCATAAAGAAAGTGAAAAATTGATGCCTTTGAACTGTGGTGTTGGAGAAGCCCCTTGAGAGTCCCTTGGACTGCAAGGAGATCAAACCAGCCAATCCTAAAAGAAATCAACCCTGAACATTCATTGGAAGGATTGATGCTCATGCTCCTATACTTTTGTCACCTGATGTGAAGAGACGGCTTATTGGAAAAGACCCTGATGCTGGGGAAAATAATAAGGCAAAAGGAGAAGAAGACAACAGAAGATGAGATGGCTGGATGGCATCACTAAGTCAATGGACATGAGTTTGAACAAGCTCTGGGAGATGGTGAACGACGGGGAAGACTGGTGTGCCACAGTCCATGGATTGCAAAGAGTTGGCCACAAATGAGCAACTGAACTGACAGACTAGATCATCATCTCAGAAAAGATCAATAGCAGGGTTGCTGGCTAAATCCAGGCATCTGTTCCTTGAGGACAGGGGACTACATCTGTCTTATATACTTAAGATAAATAGTAAATAAACAGCTGAATGAATGAATGATTGAAAAGGGGGCATCATTTTGCCAGCCATTTATTTCCTGGACAAAAGTTTCTTCCTCTGGGCTGGGTGCCAATAGCTCACTGAACCTCCCACCATCATCACCATACTCAGGAAACTGCAAAGAAATTGAACCAACATTAAACACAAGCCACCCATCCACCCAGGGTCCCTCCCATGGACCTGGACTACATGGAGGAGGAGGCTTGCAGGAAATATGGGGTATGATGGCTGTGGTGGAGGCCAGCTGCAAATCTCCTGTCCCAGAGCTGACGCTTCTAAACCTGCAGCCACATTGGGACGTTCCTGCTCACTCAGACGGCAAACCCAGGAACCTCATGCCAGCTCTTTCTAGCACAGGAAACAGAGGGAGAGAGAGAATCACAGGGACAGGAATCTGGTTGCATTTGAAAATGCCTACTGGTTTTCAAGAAGTCCCATGTCTTCCAGATTCTGCTCTCAGTGGACGAGTTTAGAAGGACCGACAAAAGTCAATATAGTCAAAGCTATGGCTTTTCCGGTAGTCATGTATTGATGCAAGAGTTGGATCATAAAGAAAGTGAAAATTGATGCTTTTGAACTGTGGTGTTGGAGAAGCCCCTTGAGAGTCCCTTGGACTGCAAGGAGATCAAACCAGCCAATCCTAAAAGAAATCAACCCTGAACATTCATTGGAAGGATTGATGCTCATGCTCCTATACTTTTGTCACCTGATGTGAAGAGACGGCTTATTGGAAAAGACCCTGATGCTGGGGAAAATAATAAGGCAAAAGGAGAAGAAGACAACAGAAGATGAGATGGCTGGATGGCATCACTAAGTCAATGGACATGAGTTTGAACAAGCTCTGGGAGATGGTGAACGACGGGGAAGACTGGTGTGCCACAGTCCATGGATTGCAAAGAGTTGGCCACAAATGAGCAACTGAACTGACAGACTAGATCATCATCTCAGAAAAGATCAATAGCAGGGTTGCTGGCTAAATCCAGGCATCTGTTCCTTGAGGACAGGGGACTACATCTGTCTTATATACTTAAGATAAATAGTAAATAAACAGCTGAATGAATGAATGATTGAAAAGGGGGCATCATTTTGCCAGCCATTTATTTCCTGGACAAAAGTTTCTTCCTCTGGGCTGGGTGCCAATAGCTCACTGAACCTCCCACCATCATCACCATACTCAGGAAACTGCAAAGAAATTGAACCAACATTAAACACAAGCCACCCATCCACCCAGGGTCCCTCCCATGGACCTGGACTACATGGAGGAGGAGGCTTGCAGGAAATATGGGGTATGATGGCTGTGGTGGAGGCCAGCTGCAAATCTCCTGTCCCAGAGCTGACGCTTCTAAACCTGCAGCCACATTGGGACGTTCCTGCTCACTCAGACGGCAAACCCAGGAACCTCATGCCAGCTCTTTCTAGCACAGGAAACAGAGGGAGAGAGAGAATCACAGGGGACAGGAATCTGGTTGCATTTGAAAATGCCTACTGGTTTTCCCGAGGAACTAGATAAGTTCCAGAGGGCACTTTTCATAAGAATTTGTGTGTCAGTCTCAAGTCAACCTTGAGGGGCATCAAAGCATAAAATCCTTTCTCCTCATCATCCCATGCTGATTACAGTTTCAATTCATTGCAGAGAGAGCAAGAGGAGGGCATTCTCATCCTTACCTGTAAAAAGGGTTACCTACGTTTCTAGATGTTTATAATGACCACAGGGGATTGAAATACATGAAAGGACCCAGTAAAAAGCTCAGCAAACAGCAAGCGTTCAGTCTGAAAGCAGTAAAAAAAAAAAAAAAAAAAAAAATCACCATTGAAATGTCAGTGTGGTGTGCTGTGTGCTTAGTCACTCAGTTGTGCCTGCCTCTCTGTGGCCCCATTGACTGTAGCCCACCAGACACCTCTATCCATGGGATTTCCCAGCTATGAATACTGGAATGGGTTGTCATTTCCTACTCCAGGGGATCTTCCTGGCTCATGGATGGAACCCATGTCTCTTTCCTCTCCTCCACTGGCAGGTGGATTCTTTACCACTAGCGCCACCTAGGAAGTGACCCATCTGTGCTATCCCCTTTCAAATGTATGGAGATTAATTTTTTTTTAAATCAGTCTAACCTTGTCAAGAGACTTGACTGAGTGGACACAGGGCAGGTCCATTTCAAAGGAAGAAGAGAAAAATGAGGGATCACGAGGTGTTTTCTCAGAGGTCAGTCCACCAACAGAAAGAAATATGAGACTGCTGGCTACCTAGAGGGGAGAAAAGGGGGCAGAGACAAGGAATAAGAAAAGATGTATGAACAGGAAAAGTTTTGCTAACTTCACAAAAGCCCTCACAGCATGGTGGTGAAATATGAAATGTGGTATAAGAAGACCTGAGTTAAAATCAGAATATATTTGGTTTTAAGAAACAGAAACCTCTCCAAGGAACTGGAGTGAAAAGAGAGGTTTACTGTAAAGATGGAACTCATGGAGTCCAATCTCCAGCCTCCCAGCTGTTACTGGTTTTCCCGAGGAACTAGATAAGTTTCCAGGAGAGGGAGAGAGAATCACAGGGACAGGAATCTGGTTGCATTTGAAAATGCCTACTGGTTTTCGAGGAACTAGATAAGTTCCAGAGGGCACTTTTCATAAGAATTTGTGTGTCAGTCTCAAGTCAACCTTGAGGGGCATCAAAGCATAAAATCCTTTCTCCTCATCATCCCATGCTGATTACAGTTTCAATTCATTGCAGAGAGAGCAAGAGGAGGGCATTCTCATCCTTACCTGTAAAAAGGGTTACCTACGTTTCTAGATGTTTATAATGACCACAGGGGATTGAAATACATGAAAGGACCCAGTAAAAAGCTCAGCAAACAGCAAGCGTTCAGTCTGAAAGCAGTAAAAAAAAAAAAAAAAAAAAAATCACCATTGAAATGTCAGTGTGGTGTGCTGTGTGCTTAGTCACTCAGTTGTGCCTGCCTCTCTGTGGCCCCATTGACTGTAGCCCACCAGACACCTCTATCCATGGGATTTCCCAGCTATGAATACTGGAATGGGTTGTCATTTCCTACTCCAGGGGATCTTCCTGGCTCATGGATGGAACCCATGTCTCTTTCCTCTCCTCCACTGGCAGGTGGATTCTTTACCACTAGCGCCACCTAGGAAGTGACCCATCTGTGCTATCCCCTTTCAAATGTATGGAGATTAATTTTTTTTTAAATCAGTCTAACCTTGTCAAGAGACTTGACTGAGTGGACACAGGGCAGGTCCATTTCAAAGGAAGAAGAGAAAAATGAGGGATCACGAGGTGTTTTCTCAGAGGTCAGTCCACCAACAGAAAGAAATATGAGACTGCTGGCTACCTAGAGGGGAGAAAAGGGGGCAGAGACAAGGAATAAGAAAAGATGTATGAACAGGAAAAGTTTTGCTAACTTCACAAAAGCCCTCACAGCATGGTGGTGAAATATGAAATGTGGTATAAGAAGACCTGAGTTAAAATCAGAATATATTTGGTTTTAAGAAACAGAAACCTCTCCAAGGAACTGGAGTGAAAAGAGAGGTTTACTGTAAAGATGGAACTCATGGAGTCCAATCTCCAGCCTCCCAGCTGTTATCTGGTCACCTGCAAACTACAGCTGCCTCCTCCAGGCCTATCTCTTTACAGTGCATTCTCTACACACAGCCAAAGGCATATCCTCAAAGTCAAAGCAGAACATGCCATTTCCTCTCCTGAAACCCCCTCTGCCATCTCTCCACTCTGCTCTAGTTTTTTAGGTTTTTGCCTGCTGTACAGGTCCTGTATCATCTGCCTTATACTCCCACCCCATGCCCCTCTGTCCTCCTCTCCTACTTACTCTACCCTGTCACCACACTGCAGTCTTAGACCTTAGTTCTGTTTATCAAACGCCCAACGTTGTTCCCATCCCGGGGCCTTTGCACCAGCCATTTCTTCTGTCTGGACTGTACAACCTCCTGTTACCTGCATGGCAGGTTTCCATCTTGTCTTTCAGGTCCAGCTTAAATCACTTCCTTTAAGGGGCCTTCTCTGATCCTATCCCTGTCATTGCCTATTTTGGTGTTCTGCATAGCAGTTATCACCATCTGATGGTTTATTATTAAATTGTGCAGACACAAAGTCTGTTCCTCTTACTAGAACATAAGTTCCATAAGATCGGATACCTACACGCCTTTACAGCTAAAACCTAGAATAGTGTCGGATATACATATATACAATAGATTCTCAATAAAAATTTATTGGGCGAATAGATGGATGAATGGGTGGACTGATGATGGATAGGTGGGTAGATGGACAGATATACCCAAGGACAGGATATGAAATTTACACAGATCTCATATGATTTGAAAGACGTACATGATAAATAAGGTTTCTCTGTCTCTGAGTGGCCCCAGGGTATTTCTTTGCTTTGCTTCTCCGACTCATCTCTTTTTATAAATAAATTTTTTTTGTAATGATTTCATATTTACAGAAAAGCTACAAGTCCCCATATAGCTTTCATGCATCTTTTCCTAATCTTACATTACATGGTACATTTGTCAAAACTAAGGCATTAACATTGGTAGAATACTGATTAACTTCATTTGGATTTTACTAATGCCTTTTTTGGTTGTTCTAGGATTCAGCATCATATTAAGTCATCGCATCTCTCAGTCTCCTCCAAACTGTGAATGTCTCGGTCTTTCCTCATGCCATGACGTAGATACTAAATGAGTACCAGTCAGGTATTTTGTATAACATCTCCCCAGTTTGGGTTTGTTTGATATTTCTCACGAGTAGACTGGAGCTGGGAACTTAGAGCAGGACTCCTTCTCATCACGCCCCATCAGGGGAATACATGATATCAACATGACTGTGAATCCCCATAAGCTCCTTTTTTCAGACACCATCCTTGGACTTGCCTATAACTCAGATCTGCTTGGTTCAGTATTTCTATGCCTCTACTAACTAATTTTGAGAGTCCCTTGGGCTGCAAGGAGATCAAACCAGTCAGTCCTAAAGGAAATCAACCCTGAATATTCACTGGAAGGACTGATGCTAAAACTGAAGCTCCAATACTTTCGCCACCTGATGTGAAGAGCTGACTCACAGGAAAAGACCTTGATGCTGGGAAAGACTGAGGACAAGAGGAGAAGGGGATGACAGAAGACGAGATATTTGGATCGAAGCATAAGGGGCCTTCTCTGATCCTATCCCTGTCATTGCCTATTTTGGTGTTCTGCATAGCAGTTATCACCATCTGATGGTTTATTATTAAATTGTGCAGACACAAAGTCTGTTCCTCTTACTAGAACATAAGTTCCATAAGATCGGATACCTACACGCCTTTACAGCTAAAACCTAGAATAGTGTCGGATATACATATATACAATAGATTCTCAATAAAAATTTATTGGGCGAATAGATGGATGAATGGGTGGACTGATGATGGATAGGTGGGTAGATGGACAGATATACCCAAGGACAGGATATGAAATTTACACAGATCTCATATGATTTGAAAGACGTACATGATAAATAAGGTTTCTCTGTCTCTGAGTGGCCCCAGGGTATTTCTTTGCTTTGCTTCTCCGACTCATCTCTTTTTATAAATAAATTTTTTTTGTAATGATTTCATATTTACAGAAAAGCTACAAGTCCCCATATAGCTTTCATGCATCTTTTCCTAATCTTACATTACATGGTACATTTGTCAAAACTAAGGCATTAACATTGGTAGAATACTGATTAACTTCATTTGGATTTTACTAATGCCTTTTTTGGTTGTTCTAGGATTCAGCATCATATTAAGTCATCGCATCTCTCAGTCTCCTCCAAACTGTGAATGTCTCGGTCTTTCCTCATGCCATGACGTAGATACTAAATGAGTACCAGTCAGGTATTTTGTATAACATCTCCCCAGTTTGGGTTTGTTTGATATTTCTCACGAGTAGACTGGAGCTGGGAACTTAGAGCAGGACTCCCTTCTCATCACGCCCCATCAGGGGAATACATGATATCAACATGACTGTGAATCCCCATAAGCTCCTTTTTTCAGACACCATCCTTGGACTTGCCTATAACTCAGATCTGCTTGGTTCAGTATTTCTATGCCTCTACTAACTAATTTTGAGAGTCCCTTGGGCTGCAAGGAGATCAAACCAGTCAGTCCTAAAGGAAATCAACCCTGAATATTCACTGGAAGGACTGATGCTAAAACTGAAGCTCCAATACTTTCGCCACCTGATGTGAAGAGCTGACTCACAGGAAAAGACCTTGATGCTGGGAAAGACTGAGGACAAGAGGAGAAGGGGATGACAGAAGACGAGATATTTGGATGGCATCACTGGCTAAATGGACATGAGTTTAAGCAAGCTCCAGGAGATGGTAAGGACAGGAAAGCCTGGGTGTCTATGGGATCACAAAGAGTCAGACACAACAGAACAATGGAACTGAACTGAACTGAACTGAATTAACCACAGACTCTGTGGCTTTGGGTTTTTGTTTTCTGGGGCTTTTTTTTTTTTTTTTTTGGAAATTTAATGTGCAGATTATTTATTTAAGATTCTTTATTTATTTTTGGCCACACCAAACCACATATAGGAATCTTAGTTCTCCAACCACAGGCCAAACCCATGCCCCCTGTTGTGGAAGTGTAGAGTCTTAACCACTGGAGTTTTAGATGGAGGATAGCTGCTTCACTGGACTCTGTGGCTTTGGACTGATCCGATCAGCCATGCCCTTGGGGCTGGGTGAGGGCAGAGTCCCACAGCAGGAACAGAGAGGAGAATCAGAGGAGTGACAGGTTCTTTTAAGAGTGTACATTACTGTCCAACGGTCACCATAACAAATGACCAACTATTGGGTGGCTAAAACAACGGATTTACTCTCTCACAATTCTGGAGACTAGAAGTCCTAATCAAGGTGCCAACAAGGCCATGCTGTCTCAGGAAGGTAGTCGAGAAGAACCGGTTCCATGCTTTTCTCTCCTCCCTTCTGGTGCTTGGTGACAACCCTTGGTAATTTTGGGCTTGTGGCTACAGCACTCGAAGCTCTGCCTCTGTCACCATGTGGCCTTTTCCCCTCAGCCCCTTCTGTGGCTGTGTCTTCATCTCTTCTTACTAGGACACCAGTCACATTGAGAGGCCACCCCAATCCAGCATGGCCTCATCTTAACCCTGCTGATTATATCTGCAACGACTCTATTTCTAACTAAGGCTACATTCTGAGGTTCCAGGTAGACATGAATTCGGGGAATGCTATTCAACAGAGTGCAGAGAGGCGATGATAGGTAGGCAGGCAGGTCAGGATCTGAGTCCAGCTCTTCAATAACTAGGGGATGACTTTGGACAAATCATGACCTCTCCTGTCTTATCTTTCCCATCTGTAAAATGGGAAAGAGGGATGACAGTATTATTTGTCTGACAGGCATTAATTCAGCTAAGAGTTATTCTAGCATCTTTTAATCTATGATATACTTTACAAATATGAGTTATTATCTGTGACAGCCATGAGAACAGGCCTTCTAGAGCTCCAGCCACAGGAAGCCTAATTGACTGAGGGCCCCAGCTGCTGTGCTCTCAAATCCATCGGTGCAAATGAGGCCATGCTTCCCATGGGCTGTTCCCTGCCAGTGCCTGAACACAGCAGGAATGCTGAACCGGGCCTGATCGGGGCGAGATGGGACTTCTCAGACAGAGACTGTCTGGAGAGGATTCCTGACACCTTGCTGAAACTGCCTCGTGACACATGGGTGTCTAGGACATGCCTGCTGAATCCTCCTGCCCTCACCCCTTCCCTCAGGGTCTGACAGCTCTCCAAGCCTTCTCAGCTTGCTTCCTAGTTTCTCCCATAGGTGTTTCCCCTCGTTAAACCCTGGCGTAGTTAATCTCATCCAGGTGTACACTTCTTGAAGGATCCAGACTAGTATATTACCCCAGAAATCACCTGTTACCTGTTTTCCCAAACAGCACACATTTCACTGCTCCTGACGACCTTTCTAGTAAACCACTTCCCTTTAGTGTGTCCACGAGGTCTGGGTGGAGTTGATACTTCCCTCTACTCCAGGGGTCACACATGCACAAGCCTGACCAATTTGTCTATTGTATTGGCCACTATAGCCATGGTTTGGCACACAGATGTGCACATGACCTAATGCAAGCCAATGAGAGCCTGGTCTGAAACTCTGCCAGTGCTCTTGGGAAGAAGGCACACCATCTACACAGGATTGCTACGCTGGTAGAATGTAAGTCTGCAGCTGCTGAGGCATGACTACCTCCCTCCAGCACAAGCCTGGCTTCTCATCATGCCCCCCCCTGCTGATTATATCTGCAACGACTCTATTTCTAACTAAGGCTACATTCTGAGGTTCCAGGTAGACATGAATTCGGGGAATGCTATTCAACAGAGTGCAGAGAGGCGATGATAGGTAGGCAGGCAGGTCAGGATCTGAGTCCAGCTCTTCAATAACTAGGGGATGACTTTGGACAAATCATGACCTCTCCTGTCTTATCTTTCCCATCTGTAAAATGGGAAAGAGGGATGACAGTATTATTTGTCTGACAGGCATTAATTCAGCTAAGAGTTATTCTAGCATCTTTTAATCTATGATATACTTTACAAATATGAGTTATTATCTGTGACAGCCATGAGAACAGGCCTTCTAGAGCTCCAGCCACAGGAAGCCTAATTGACTGAGGGCCCCAGCTGCTGTGCTCTCAAATCCATCGGTGCAAATGAGGCCATGCTTCCCATGGGCTGTTCCCTGCCAGTGCCTGAACACAGCAGGAATGCTGAAACAGGCCTGATCGGGGAGAGATGGGACTTCTCAGACAGAGACTGTCTGGAGAGGATTCCTGACACCTTGCTGAAACTGCCTCGTGACACATGGGTGTCTAGGACATGCCTGCTGAATCCTCCTGCCCTCACCCCTTCCCTCAGGGTCTGACAGCTCTCCAAGCCTTCTCAGCTTGCTTCCTAGTTTCTCCCATAGGTGTTTCCCCTCGTTAAACCCTGGCGTAGTTAATCTCATCCAGGTGTACACTTCTTGAAGGATCCAGACTAGTATATTACCCCAGAAATCACCTGTTACCTGTTTTCCCAAACAGCACACATTTCACTGCTCCTGACGACCTTTCTAGTAAACCACTTCCCTTTAGTGTGTCCACGAGGTCTGGGTGGAGTTGATACTTCCCTCTACTCCAGGGGTCACACATGCACAAGCCTGACCAATTTGTCTATTGTATTGGCCACTATAGCCATGGTTTGGCACACAGATGTGCACATGACCTAATGCAAGCCAATGAGAGCCTGGTCTGAAACTCTGCCAGTGCTCTTGGGAAGAAGGCACACCATCTACACAGGATTGCTAAGCTGGTAGAATGTAAGTCTGCAGCTGCTGAGGGGCATGACTACCTCCCTCCAGCCTGAGACTGAACTCTATGCAAAACAGAGTGATGTGAGAAACTGACTCCTGACGCCATGATTTGAGCACCTGGATCCAGCTATGCCTAAAGCTTCTACACTTGTCCATAAGGTAAGCCAATATATTCCTTTCTTGTTTTCTGCTTTGGGTTTTTCTTTCTTTCTTTCTTTTTTTTTTTTGCTTTAGCCTATTTGAGGTGAGTGTTACAACTAAAAACTTGAATTCATAATTTTTCCTGACACCCCTCTTCCAAGTGAGGGCCAGAGGATGAGATTAGGGCTTCTAGAGAGGAACTACAAAGTCAAGTAAACATCAAGGATGGACAAAATGGATTCTTTTAATTCTATGTGTGAACTACTTTCAGACTGTCAGAAGGATTAAAGAGAAAAAAGAAACAACCAAAGAATCATCAGTGGGAGCCAGTTTGGCTTTAGGCTGCTTTTTAAAGAAAGCCTCTCCACAATTAGGATTTCCAAATATAATCCCCCTCTCATTCGACAGAATCCAGTACCTAGACAGCTACTTCTAAAAATAAGAGGAATAAAATCTGTCTGTTTTCTGATGAATCACAAACACGTTTCATCTCTGGCTCTTCTGTTTGGGGATGGAACTCAAAAGAAGATGTTTCCCTTCTTTTAAAAAATTAAAATTTGTTGAGATTCCTATCAATAAATTTGTTCTGCTCTTCTCCCTACAGGAAGATGCCTTTTGAAAATGCCCTGGGGTGGCCTCCCATTAAACCCTGGCGTAGTTAATCTCATCCAGGTGTACACTTCTTGAAGGATCCAGACTAGTATATTACCCCAGAAATCACCTGTTACCTGTTTTCCCAAACAGCACACATTTCACTGCTCCTGACGACCTTTCTAGTAAACCACTTCCCTTTAGTGTGTCCACGAGGTCTGGGTGGAGTTGATACTTCCCTCTACTCCAGGGGTCACACATGCACAAGCCTGACCAATTTGTCTATTGTATTGGCCACTATAGCCATGGTTTGGCACACAGATGTGCACATGACCTAATGCAAGCCAATGAGAGCCTGGTCTGAAACTCTGCCAGTGCTCTTGGGAAGAAGGCACACCATCTACACAGGATTGCTAAGCTGGTAGAATGTAAGTCTGCAGCTGCTGAGGGGCATGACTACCTCCCTCCAGCCTGAGACTGAACTCTATGCAAAACAGAGTGATGTGAGAAACTGACTCCTGACGCCATGATTTGAGCACCTGGATCCAGCTATGCCTAAAGCTTCTACACTTGTCCATAAGGTAAGCCAATATATTCCTTTCTTGTTTTCTGCTTTGGGTTTTTCTTTCTTTCTTTCTTTTTTTTTTTTGCTTTAGCCTATTTGAGGTGAGTGTTACAACTAAAAACTTGAATTCATAATTTTTCCTGACACCCCTCTTCCAAGTGAGGGCCAGAGGATGAGATTAGGGCTTCTAGAGAGGAACTACAAAGTCAAGTAAACATCAAGGATGGACAAAATGGATTCTTTTAATTCTATGTGTGAACTACTTTCAGACTGTCAGAAGGATTAAAGAGAAAAAAGAAACAACCAAAGAATCATCAGTGGGAGCCAGTTTGGCTTTAGGCTGCTTTTTAAAGAAAGCCTCTCCACAATTAGGATTTCCAAATATAATCCCCCTCTCATTCGACAGAATCCAGTACCTAGACAGCTACTTCTAAAAATAAGAGGAATAAAATCTGTCTGTTTTCTGATGAATCACAAACACGTTTCATCTCTGGCTCTTCTGTTTGGGGATGGAACTCAAAAGAAGATGTTTCCCTTCTTTTAAAAAATTAAAATTTGTTGAGATTCCTATCAATAAATTTGTTCTGCTCTTCTCCCTACAGGAAGATGCCTTTTTGAAAATGCTGCTGCCTCCCATTTGGAAAGGAGGCTGATGCCAGGCCCGTAACATCCACCACATTGAGGCTGCTCCCACATGTTTAAAATCATGTTGGCCATTCTTCGCTTGGAAATAAACAAGAGCCCCAACAAAGCCACGACTCAGTGATCCTTTTTCTCAGAGCTCAACTAGGAGCACCCAGCCTGCTGAGGCATTGTCAGCAGGACTATAGAATGTAGCAAATGCAGTCTGTGAGGTCTTTCTAACTCAGAGCTCAATCTCCCTCCTCTGCAAATAAAAACAAATAACAAACCGTTAACATTTGGCTGTGGCGGGCTTCCCCTGGTGGTCCAGTGGGTAAGGACACCACCTTGCAGTGCAAGGGGCGCCGGTTCCATCCCTGGCCTGGGAAGATCCCACGTGCCGCAGAGCTGCTGGACGGATGTGTCCAATTACCGAGCCGGAAATCTGGAGCGCTTGCGCCCAGAGCCGGCGCTCTGCAGAGACAGACACCACCGCGATGGGAGGCCCACAGGAGCCAAAGAACAAAGACGGATGAAAATGGAGAAAGACCAATAGAAGTGGCCCGCCCGCTCCCCTCCCTCACCAACCTGACCCCGTCCAAATAAATAAATAAATAAATCTTAAAAAAAAAAAATTGGCTGTGGCATCATTAATTAAGACCAAACCTCACTAGGCAAAACTGAGCAAATGCAGATGGCAAACGAAAGTCTGTCTCATATCAGGACCCTCCTGCCCCTGTTTCAGATGTGCCTCTTTCCCCACCACAGCTTTGATGGCAAAAAGCAAAGGCACCTACGTGTTCTTTAAATAGTTCCCGTCCTCATTCGACAGAATCCAGTACCTAGACAGCTACTTCTAAAAATAAGAGGAATAAAATCTGTCTGTTTTCTGATGAATCACAAACACGTTTCATCTCTGGCTCTTCTGTTTGGGGATGGAACTCAAAAGAAGATGTTTCCTTCTTTTAAAAAATTAAAATTTGTTGAGATTCCTATCAATAAATTTGTTCTGCTCTTCTCCCTACAGGAAGATGCCTTTTTGAAAATGCTGCTGCCTCCCATTTGGAAAGGAGGCTGATGCCAGGCCCGTAACATCCACCACATTGAGGCTGCTCCCACATGTTTAAAATCATGTTGGCCATTCTTCGCTTGGAAATAAACAAGAGCCCCAACAAAGCCACGACTCAGTGATCCTTTTTCTCAGAGCTCAACTAGGAGCACCCAGCCTGCTGAGGCATTGTCAGCAGGACTATAGAATGTAGCAAATGCAGTCTGTGAGGTCTTTCTAACTCAGAGCTCAATCTCCCTCCTCTGCAAATAAAAACAAATAACAAACCGTTAACATTTGGCTGTGGCGGGCTTCCCCTGGTGGTCCAGTGGGTAAGGACACCACCTTGCAGTGCAAGGGGCGCCGGTTCCATCCCTGGCCTGGGAAGATCCCACGTGCCGCAGAGCTGCTGGACGGATGTGTCCAATTACCGAGCCGGAAATCTGGAGCGCTTGCGCCCAGAGCCGGCGCTCTGCAGAGACAGACACCACCGCGATGGGAGGCCCACAGGAGCCAAAGAACAAAGACGGATGAAAATGGAGAAAGACCAATAGAAGTGGCCCGCCCGCTCCCCTCCCTCACCAACCTGACCCCCGTCCAAATAAATAAATAAATAAATCTTAAAAAAAAAAAATTGGCTGTGGCATCATTAATTAAGACCAAACCTCACTAGGCAAAACTGAGCAAATGCAGATGGCAAACGAAAGTCTGTCTCATATCAGGACCCTCCTGCCCCTGTTTCAGATGTGCCTCTTTCCCCACCACAGCTTTGATGGCAAAAAGCAAAGGCACCTACGTGTTCTTTAAATAGATCTCTGCCCTGGCTGCCTTGACAGTTAATGGCCAAAGGATGCTAACACACAGTGGCATCTGTGTTCGCAAAATCAAGGAAGTTTTCGATCAACTGGCTTGCTCCTTTATTAAAAGGAAAAGTAATCAGGCATGCAGGGCAAAGCTTGGCCAGGGGATCTGAACCTCCAAACTGCACTGAGCAGATGCCCAGGGCTGAGGAGGACTCAGATCAATAATAATAATAACATTAATGATCTCCACAACAATGGCAGCAGAAATGGCTGTTATTTGCTGAGCACTTCCTGCAAGCCTGGCTTGAAATCGCTGCTTTGTATGCATGATCTCACTGAATTCTCACAATAACTCTAAGAACTAGGTGCTAATATTATCTCAGCATAACAAGATGGTAGTGGCAGATTGGCTGTAAAAAAAAAAAAAAAAGGCCCTAATTCCTCCTTCCCCAGTACCCACAGCCCTCACAATGTGACTTCACACTGCAGTGAGATTTTGCAGCACTGTCCATTAAGAGATGGAGTCAATTTCTCTATTCCTGGAATCAGGTTGGCTTGTGTTTTTTTTTTTTTTTTTGAGGGGGAGGCGGGTTGGGGAGGGAGTGGGGCGGGCGGGCCACTTCTATTGGTCTTTCATTTATCTATTTTCATCCATCTTTGTTCTTTGGCCAGTGTGGGCCTCCCATCGCAGTGGCCCCTGTTGTCGCAGAGCACTGGCTCTGGGCACATGCGCTCCAGAGCTCCGGCTCAGTAATTGGACACATCGGTCCAGCCGCTCCATGGCACGTGGGATCTTCCCAGGCCAGGGATAGAACTGGCACCTCTTGCACTGCAAGGCGGTGTCCTTACCCACTGGACCACCAAGGAAGCCCTGGCTTGTGTTTTGCTTGTCCAATAGAAATGTCAAGAGCCTAGAATTCAGGGGGCCTTGCAAATTTTGTGTCCACTCTTGAACTCCTGCCCAATAATAAGCCCAAAATGATATGCTGGAAGATGAGAGGCCACAAGGCACAACTAAGCCCAGCTTAGGCTAATCTTGACCAGCCAGGTCCCCGAGACCCACAGACAGCACAGAAAAGCTAGTCAAGCCCTGCCCTGATTGGCAGTTTCATCCAGCCTACCCACAAACTAGTGAGAAACAATAAATGTTTATTGTTAAACGCCACTGGGGTTTTGTGGTTGTTTCTTACATAACATTAGTGTAGGAACAGATAACTGATACAATGAGCAACCTAAGTCACGGAGAGATTAAAGCAACTTTCCAGCGAATTTCTTAGCACATAGTAGGTATTCAATACATATTATTAAATGAGTCCATGAATGACTAAATGAATTGGAATTCAAGTCCGGGTCCATCTGACACCATAGTCTTAGCATTTGACTAACAGGCTATACGTGAATGTACATTTCTATCCTGAACACACATTTCTATCCTGAATGCATTTGTTCCCTTTCAAAACCACCCAGCACAAACCTGGCTTAACAGATGTCCCCTCATTTCTGTTCTCTGCCACCCCTGACTTTCCCCCAGTCAATTTAACTCAATTCCTGCTTTATTATGAAGTCTCTGGAGAATCTGGGAAATACAAATCATAATAAAAGATGTTGGACACAATTATAATCTGCTCCTGGGGGAAAAACATTTGACTTTTCTCTGTTTTTATGTATTAGATATACTGGATAACCCCATACTCTCCAACTTGATCTAATTTTTTTATCTTTTCTTTCAGCTGCATCTCGCAGCTTGCAGTATCTTAGTTCCCTGACCAGGGATTTAACTTGAGCCATGGCAGTAAAAGCAACGAGTTTTAACCACTGGACCACCATTAGGGAATTCCCTGATCTCTATCTTTTAACTAGCAAGTTTAGACCATTTATATTTATTATGATTACTGAGATTTATTATATTTTATATTGGAGTATAGCCAATTAACAATATTGTGATAGTTTCAGGTGCACAGCAAAACAATCCAGCCATACATATACATGTACCCATTCTCAAATTCCCCTCATCCAAACTGCCACATGACATTGAACAGAGCTCCCTGTGCTATTCAGTAGGTCCTTGTTGGTTATCCATTTTAAATGTAGCAGTGTGTACAACCATCCTGCCCAATAATAAGCCCAAAATGATATGCTGGAAGATGAGAGGCCACAAGGCACAACTAAGCCCAGCTTAGGCTAATCTTGACCAGCCAGGTCCCCGAGACCCACAGACAGCACAGAAAAGCTAGTCAAGCCCTGCCCTGATTGGCAGTTTCATCCAGCCTACCCACAAACTAGTGAGAAACAATAAATGTTTATTGTTAAACGCCACTGGGGTTTTGTGGTTGTTTCTTACATAACATTAGTGTAGGAACAGATAACTGATACAATGAGCAACCTAAGTCACGGAGAGATTAAAGCAACTTTCCAGCGAATTTCTTAGCACATAGTAGGTATTCAATACATATTATTAAATGAGTCCATGAATGACTAAATGAATTGGAATTCAAGTCCGGGTCCATCTGACACCATAGTCTTAGCATTTGACTAACAGGCTATACGTGAATGTACATTTCTATCCTGAACACACATTTCTATCCTGAATGCATTTGTTCCCTTTCAAAACCACCCAGCACAAACCTGGCTTAACAGATGTCCCCTCATTTCTGTTCTCTGCCACCCCTGACTTTCCCCCAGTCAATTTAACTCAATTCCTGCTTTATTATGAAGTCTCTGGAGAATCTGGGAAATACAAATCATAATAAAAGATGTTGGACACAATTATAATCTGCTCCTGGGGGAAAAACATTTGACTTTTCTCTGTTTTTATGTATTAGATATACTGGATAACCCCATACTCTCCAACTTGATCTAATTTTTTTATCTTTTCTTTCAGCTGCATCTCGCAGCTTGCAGTATCTTAGTTCCCTGACCAGGGATTTAACTTGAGCCATGGCAGTAAAAGCAACGAGTTTTAACCACTGGACCACCATTAGGGAATTCCCTGATCTCTATCTTTTAACTAGCAAGTTTAGACCATTTATATTTATTATGATTACTGAGATTTATTATATTTTATATTGGAGTATAGCCAATTAACAATATTGTGATAGTTTCAGGTGCACAGCAAAACAATCCAGCCATACATATACATGTACCCATTCTCAAATTCCCCTCATCCAAACTGCCACATGACATTGAACAGAGCTCCCTGTGCTATTCAGTAGGTCCTTGTTGGTTATCCATTTTAAATGTAGCAGTGTGTACAAGTCCATCCCAAACTCCCTAACTGTCCATTCCCTTCACCCTTCCCCCATAACCATAAAGTCATTCCTGAAGTTTGTGAGTCTGTTTCTGTTTCCATTACCAAAATGTTTGAATTTTGCTCTACCATCTTATTTTGTGATTTTTATTTACCCTGCATTTTACATGGTCCTCCCTCTGCCTCTCCTGCCTACTATCTTCCCCACTGCTAATAGTAAAGTTATATTTTCTTTCTATTCTTTCAGAGGTTACCTCCCACTTTTAATATTCATATGATACTTAAACTAAAATGATAAAGACAGAAATCTAAAGATAGAGGAGATTTATTTTCACAACATGGCTGGTTCCTTTGTTAAGATGTGCTTTGTATATCTTCCTGGTATCCTTTCCTTCCCTCGTGTCTTTCTTTTTTCTTAAGTTTTAAATTTTTGGCTGTGCTGGGTCTTCATTGCTATGTGCGGGCTTTCTCTAGTTGTGGTGAGTAGGGGCTACGCTTCCTTGTGGTGTATGGGCTTCTCCTTGTGGTGGCTTCTCTTGTTGACCACAGGCCCTAGAGCCCTTGGGCTTCACTAGTTCTGGTGCATGGGCTCAGCTGCTCCTTTGCACGTGGAGTCTTCCCATACTAGGGCAGAACCCAGGTCCCCTGCATGGGCAGGTAGATTCCCAACCACTGGACACCCAGGGATGTTCCCCTAGTGCCTGTCTTTACAAAGCAGATTTATGACTTGATTTTCCTTTGCAGCACCCTCAGTCCTCCCCCAACCCCTACTTCTTTCACTATGGCCCGGTGGCAATACAGGCTACAAAATAATTCTATCCACTGACACCAAGAAATGAAGGAGCATTCTGTGGAATCCTGAATATCATCTTTCATTTAAAAAAGATATGCCCCTCCCCTCTGTAAAGAGCTTTAATCTTTCTCCTCAGGGGATTAAAACATTTGAAAGTAGCAAGTGAAAACTGCTTTAATCTCTCCATTCAAATGTGTTCCATCAGCCTATAGATTATTTCACTTAAACAAACAAAAAAAGATGACAGTGCTGAAAGTGAGAAAAATAAATTGAACTTGTACTAGCCATCAACAATTTCAAAGGTGGGGTCAAGCTTCATAATAGAAAAGAAGCAAAAGATCTTTTCCACACCAGGGAACCAATTCCACCATCATTATATTTCATCTCTTTTTGCTTCTGCAAAGCCCCATCCCTCAAATAAAGGCCTTATTTATTTTCTCCTCCCCATTAAATTTCTGTACAAGCCTAGGTGAACAATATCCCAATGACAACACAATAACAGCCAACAATTACTGAACATTAATCATGTGTCAGTCACTACTTGGGTCACCTGATGCAAAGACCTGAATCATTGCAAAAGACCGTGATGCTGGGAAAGACTGAGGTGACAGAAGATAGAGGGTTGGATGGCATCACTGACTCAGTGGACATGAGTCTGAGCAACCTCCGGGAGATGGTGAAGGACAGGGAAGTCCAGTGTGCTGCAATCCATGAGGTCGCAAAGAGTGCGACACGGCTTAGTGACTGAACAACAACAGATCACTAGTTAAGTACTTGACATGCTATATAATCCATTCAATGATCCACACAACTCTGTACTGGGCACCATTATTATTCCTACTTCATAGATGAGGAACCTTGAGGCATGGAGAGGAAACATATTTAGGAGGTAGAAGAGGTAAGATCTAAGCCCAGGGACACTGCCTCTGGCCCCTGTGTTCTTAACCACTTTATTCCATGGCCTCTCAAATCCATACCAACACTGTCTCTAAGGTAAATCACTGTCCCAGTCACCTCTGTTTCTCCTTCAGAGCACTCTCCACCCCTGACCACCCTGCCCTGTATGGACTGAGCATACAGGAGGCTGAGCTAAATAAACTACATCCTTGGGCTCCCCTGCCCACTGCGTGAGCTAATGGGAGGCCCTGGAAGGAGGTCAGAGGAATGGGAGGAGAGAGCGCAGGTGTATTTATTCCCAGGTTCCCTGCTAGTGGGGTCACTGTGGGTTGGCCAAGTGCCTTAGCCAAATTCCACCCCATCCTGCCCCAGTCAGGTGGCCCTCTCCACAGCTTTCTCTCTCAAGGTCCAGGTAACTATTCCCTCCCCTCATCCCTTAATACCTAGAGCTGTAACTTTATCCTGCTGGTTCAAGTCCTGTGGGTGTTGCTCAATCTTTTGAAGCTTCTCTAAACCTTGCCTTTCATACTCTGCAGATCTCCTGGGTTGTGTGCGTTTGTTTCTGGCTGGTTCCTGATATGCCCCTGGCTGATACACATGCCCAGGACAATTCATCGGAATTTTCTCAGACTAAAACTTCACAGACAGCCAAGAGCTTCTCACCAAAGGAAGCAAAATAGCTTAGTACTCTCACGATGTGGTCACTGGTCCATCAGTATCTCTTCTGATATGAAATGAGAATGTATATAAATCATTCTTTCCAGAAATATCTATGGATTAAATATCTATGGATTGCCCTCCAGATATTAGACACCACTCTGGAGATAGATACGTTGTGGATGGGTTATCTGGGCTCCCTGCCCTAGTGGAGGAGTATACATGCTAGAGAGAGTCAGGTCCTCTGCAGAATAAATGAGAGCTAGAAGAGTGATTCAGTTGTCAAGAGTGAGATGAAGGGAAAGAACTTCAGATGGGACGACCTCCCAAAATGAGTGGCACTTAGACCTGAAGCATGAGTAGAGGAAATGGCCAAGCTGGGGAAGGGTTGGGACCTTGGGGCGTTCCCTGGTGGCTTGGATGGCACAGAATCTGCCAGTCATTTGGAGACCCAGGTTCAATTCCTGGGTCAAGAACGTCTCCTAAAGAAGGGAATGGCAACCTACTCCAGTATTCTTGCCATCTCATGGACCAAGGAGCCTTGAGGGCTACAGTCCATGGGTCATGAAAAGTCAGACACAACTGAGAAACTAACACAAGGACAAGAGTGTTGCAAATAGAGGAAGGAGCATATCTTGATTCCAAGGCAGGAAAGACTCTTAACATTTTAATTTTTATTTATTTATTTATTTACTTTTGGCTGTACTGGGTCTTCACAGCTGCGAGGCTTCTCTCATAGTTGTGGCAAGCTGGGGCTACTCGCTAGTTGTGGTGTACAAGCCTCTAACTGCAGTGGCTTCTCTTGTTTCGGAGCATGAGCTCTAGGCACCTGGGCTTCAATAGCTGCAGCTCCCAGACTACACTGTACAAGCTCAATAGTTGTGGCACACAGACTTAGTTGCTCCTCGACACGTGGGATCTTACCAGATCAAGAATCGAACCAGTGCCTCCAGCATGGATAGGCAGATTCTTTACCACTGAGCCACCAGGAAAGCCCATGAAGGGCTTTAAAGCTAAGGTGACTGAAACAAAATTTGGTTAAGTACCTATAGTGACATTGTTTCCACCAACCCAGAACCTGCAGCGAGGCTTTCCACTGAGGCTGGCAGAGCCTCCTAGGGTGAACTAAGAGAAGTGGAAAAGGGGCATTATTTTAAATTGCAGTGACTAAGAGGGTATTCCTGGCATATTTAGTGTCTGGGGCCAAGGAGTCAAAACGCCCTATAATGTACAGGGCAGCACCTCACCAGGAAGGCTGATGTGCTCTGAATGTAAATCATTCTCCTTCTATGAAACAAACCAGCTCATTTCTGACACAAGGTGAGGTGGGTCAGATGACAGAAAGGAGAGTGAATTTGCATCTGTACATTTTTCTTGAAGGACAGGACAAGAGATGAAAAGGAAAAGGAAAATGCAAGAAAGGGAGGATTTTTTTTTTTAATTTTAGAGTGAGAGTTGAGAGGAAAGAACTTCAGATGGGACGACCTCCCAAAATGAGTGGCACTTAGACCTGAAGCATGAGTAGAGGAAATGGCCAAGCTGGGGAAGGGTTGGGACCTTGGGGCGTTCCCTGGTGGCTTGGATGGCACAGAATCTGCCAGTCATTTGGAGACCCAGGTTCAATTCCTGGGTCAAGAACGTCTCCTAAAGAAGGGAATGGCAACCTACTCCAGTATTCTTGCCATCTCATGGACCAAGGAGCCTTGAGGGCTACAGTCCATGGGTCATGAAAAGTCAGACACAACTGAGAAACTAACACAAGGACAAGAGTGTTGCAAATAGAGGAAGGAGCATATCTTGATTCCAAGGCAGGAAAGACTCTTAACATTTTAATTTTTATTTATTTATTTATTTACTTTTGGCTGTACTGGGTCTTCACAGCTGCGAGGCTTCTCTCATAGTTGTGGCAAGCTGGGGCTACTCGCTAGTTGTGGTGTACAAGCCTCTAACTGCAGTGGCTTCTCTTGTTTCGGAGCATGAGCTCTAGGCACCTGGGCTTCAATAGCTGCAGCTCCCAGACTACACTGTACAAGCTCAATAGTTGTGGCACACAGACTTAGTTGCTCCTCGACACGTGGGATCTTACCAGATCAAGAATCGAACCAGTGCCTCCAGCATGGATAGGCAGATTCTTTACCACTGAGCCACCAGGAAAGCCCATGAAGGGCTTTAAAGCTAAGGTGACTGAAACAAAATTTGGTTAAGTACCTATAGTGACATTGTTTCCACCAACCCAGAACCTGCAGCGAGGCTTTCCACTGAGGCTGGCAGAGCCTCCTAGGGTGAACTAAGAGAAGTGGAAAAGGGGCATTATTTTAAATTGCAGTGACTAAGAGGGTATTCCTGGCATATTTAGTGTCTGGGGCCAAGGAGTCAAAACGCCCTATAATGTACAGGGCAGCACCTCACCAGGAAGGCTGATGTGCTCTGAATGTAAATCATTCTCCTTCTATGAAACAAACCAGCTCATTTCTGACACAAGGTGAGGTGGGTCAGATGACAGAAAGGAGAGTGAATTTGCATCTGTACATTTTTCTTGAAGGACAGGACAAGAGATGAAAAGGAAAAGGAAAATGCAAGAAAGGGAGGATTTTTTTTTTTAATTTTAGAGTGAGAGTTGAGAGTAAGACTGGTCCAGAAAGTAACTGCTATCACTGTAGTAATATTTTCCAAACTCTTTACACCAGTACCCACAGTAAAAAGTATGTTTTACATCACAATCCAGCTCACGTACACACACACACACACACACACACACACGCACACGCACACGCACACGCACACACCCAGATGTGTGGCTAAAGCAGAAATTTGATAAAACATCACTTCCCCTTGCCACAAACAATGTTCTCTGTTATGCTCTACTAGTCTATGCTGATTTCTACCCACTAAATTGACTTTACAGCCTACTAAACAGGTCTCACTTCTTGGTCTGAAAAAACATGGCTGAAGACATACCAGAGAGTATTTTAAAGATAAAAAATGTGACTCTACAGTATGTTGATGAGCATGTGGGAGGCTGGGGGTGGGGCAGTAATGAATACTCTCATATACTACAAGTGAGAGCAAAAATTAATGCAATTCTATTAGTGGGCCATTTGGCAATCCATATCAATACTTGAAATGCATATGCCTTTGACTCAGCAATTTCACTTCCAGGAATTTCTTACTGATGTATTCACATACGTGCCCAAAGATGGACGTAAAAGAATACACACTGCCACACTGTTTGTCGTGACATATGATTAGAAATTATATGAATGTCCATCAACAGGACACTGGTAAAGTGAATGTCATTGTATAGAATCCTAAGCAACCATGAAAGTAAATGAGGCAAGTTAACATAAACTGAAATGGAATCAGCTCCAAGATGCATCATATAGTTGAAAATGCCAGGAATTGTTCAGCTGAATGATGAGTATAGAGGGATTCATCATCCCGTTCTCTTTACTTCTGTTTATGTTTGCATTTGTTCATAGCTTAAAAAAAACTGAAAAGACAAGTGTCCAAACTGTGTTCAATATGGTACTATTTGTGTTTAAGCCAATTTGCTTTCATAGACAGGAGAATATAAAAGCCTGGAATTAATGCACATCTCTGGCAAGAGAACTCGGGAACAGATGTGGGAGGGAAGGGTTTTAATCTCATATCCTTTTCTGTCTTTTAATTTGTAACCATGTATACTTCTTATCTGTGTGTGAAGGGGAAAAAAGAAAAAAAATTTTTTTAATTTTAGAGTGAGAGTTGAGAGTAAGACTGGTCCAGAAAGTAACTGCTATCACTGTAGTAATATTTTCCAAACTCTTTACACCAGTACCCACAGTAAAAAGTATGTTTTACATCACAATCCAGCTCACGTACACACACACACACACACACACACACACGCACACGCACACGCACACGCACACACCCAGATGTGTGGCTAAAGCAGAAATTTGATAAAACATCACTTCCCCTTGCCACAAACAATGTTCTCTGTTATGCTCTACTAGTCTATGCTGATTTCTACCCACTAAATTGACTTTACAGCCTACTAAACAGGTCTCACTTCTTGGTCTGAAAAAACATGGCTGAAGACATACCAGAGAGTATTTTAAAGATAAAAAATGTGACTCTACAGTATGTTGATGAGCATGTGGGAGGCTGGGGGTGGGGCAGTAATGAATACTCTCATATACTACAAGTGAGAGCAAAAATTAATGCAATTCTATTAGTGGGCCATTTGGCAATCCATATCAATACTTGAAATGCATATGCCTTTGACTCAGCAATTTCACTTCCAGGAATTTCTTACTGATGTATTCACATACGTGCCCAAAGATGGACGTAAAAGAATACACACTGCCACACTGTTTGTCGTGACATATGATTAGAAATTATATGAATGTCCATCAACAGGACACTGGTAAAGTGAATGTCATTGTATAGAATCCTAAGCAACCATGAAAGTAAATGAGGCAAGTTAACATAAACTGAAATGGAATCAGCTCCAAGATGCATCATATAGTTGAAAATGCCAGGAATTGTTCAGCTGAATGATGAGTATAGAGGGATTCATCATCCCGTTCTCTTTACTTCTGTTTATGTTTGCATTTGTTCATAGCTTAAAAAAAACTGAAAAGACAAGTGTCCAAACTGTGTTCAATATGGTACTATTTGTGTTTAAGCCAATTTGCTTTCATAGACAGGAGAATATAAAAGCCTGGAATTAATGCACATCTCTGGCAAGAGAACTCGGGAACAGATGTGGGAGGGAAGGGTTTTAATCTCATATCCTTTTCTGTCTTTTAATTTGTAACCATGTATACTTCTTATCTGTGTGTGAAGTAATCACTCGAATGAAAATAAAACTAGTTTTTCAACCTCAATAAGGATAAACACAATTTCTACCTGAATTCAAAAGAGTCAAAATAATACCTGAAAACAAAGAATATCAACACATTAAAAGAATGTCCTCCTACTGTTGACCCTCAACCACTCCCCACTACACCGCTAGCTTTGGGGATTTCTTGGGGGAAAAACAGAATAGTGTTATTGATTATATCTTGGGGTCAAATTGTTTTCTCTTTGAATTGACACAGTCTGGGACACAAAAGCCTTGGATCCTATGCATACCAGTTGTATCCGTGTTCTAATGGAAACAGTTTATAGAGTTTAACCTCAGTTTTCACACATGAAGAATAATCGACAGGGCTTCACTAGTAGCTCAGTGGTAAAGAGTTCGCCTGCCAGTGCAGGAGAGACATGGGTTTGATTTCTGATCCGGGAAAATCCCACATGCTGCAGAGCAACTAAGCCCGTGAGCCACAGCTATTGAGCCTGTGCGCTAGAGTCTTGGAGCCGCAACTATTGAGCCCATGTGTCACAACTACTGAAGCCCATGTGCCCTACAGCCTGTGTTCCACAATAAGAGAAGTCACTGCTAGGGCTTCCCTGGTGGTCCAGTGGGTAAGGATACCACCTTGCAATGCAAGGGCGCCGAATGTCCATCAACAGGACACTGGTAAAGTGAATGTCATTGTATAGAATCCTAAGCAACCATGAAAGTAAATGAGGCAAGTTAACATAAACTGAAATGGAATCAGCTCCAAGATGCATCATATAGTTGAAAATGCCAGGAATTGTTCAGCTGAATGATGAGTATAGAGGGATTCATCATCCCGTTCTCTTTACTTCTGTTTATGTTTGCATTTGTTCATAGCTTAAAAAAAACTGAAAAGACAAGTGTCCAAACTGTGTTCAATATGGTACTATTTGTGTTTAAGCCAATTTGCTTTCATAGACAGGAGAATATAAAAGCCTGGAATTAATGCACATCTCTGGCAAGAGAACTCGGGAACAGATGTGGGAGGGAAGGGTTTTAATCTCATATCCTTTTCTGTCTTTTAATTTGTAACCATGTATACTTCTTATCTGTGTGTGAAGTAATCACTCGAATGAAAATAAAACTAGTTTTTCAACCTCAATAAGGATAAACACAATTTCTACCTGAATTCAAAAGAGTCAAAATAATACCTGAAAACAAAGAATATCAACACATTAAAAGAATGTCCTCCTACTGTTGACCCTCAACCACTCCCCACTACACCGCTAGCTTTGGGGATTTCTTGGGGGAAAAACAGAATAGTGTTATTGATTATATCTTGGGGTCAAATTGTTTTCTCTTTGAATTGACACAGTCTGGGACACAAAAGCCTTGGATCCTATGCATACCAGTTGTATCCGTGTTCTAATGGAAACAGTTTATAGAGTTTAACCTCAGTTTTCACACATGAAGAATAATCGACAGGGCTTCACTAGTAGCTCAGTGGTAAAGAGTTCGCCTGCCAGTGCAGGAGAGACATGGGTTTGATTTCTGATCCGGGAAAATCCCACATGCTGCAGAGCAACTAAGCCCGTGAGCCACAGCTATTGAGCCTGTGCGCTAGAGTCTTGGAGCCGCAACTATTGAGCCCATGTGTCACAACTACTGAAGCCCATGTGCCCTACAGCCTGTGTTCCACAATAAGAGAAGTCACTGCTAGGGCTTCCCTGGTGGTCCAGTGGGTAAGGATACCACCTTGCAATGCAAGGGGCGCCGGTTCGGTCCCTGGCCTGGGAAGATTCCACAGCTGGACCGATGTGTCCAACTACCGAGCCGGAGCTCTGGAGTGCATGCACACAGAGCTGGTGCTCTGCGACAAGAAAGGCCACTGCAATGGGAGGCCCACACAGTCCAAAGAACAAGATAAACAAATGAAAGACCAATAGAAGTGGCCAGAAAAAAAAAAAAAAGAGAAGTCACTGCAACAAGAAACCTGCTCACCTCAACTAGAGAGTAGCCCCCACTCCCTGCAATTAGAGAAGAGCCTGTGGCAGCAGTGAAAACCCAGAATAGCCGAAAATAAATAAATAAATAAAAATTTTAAATGCATTAAATAAATAATTAAAAAAGAATGACTGACAATATACCATTCTGTTTCTCAATATCCACCTGAGAGAGAAGGTCTGAACAAGATTTTCAGTACAGAATGGTCTACAATAAGGAAAAATTGAAACCAGCCTAAATATTCATCAGTAAGAAAATGGCCAAGAGAATTCCCTGGTGGTCCACTAAGACTCCATGTTTCCAATGCAGGGTGCCCAGGTTCAAACCCTGGTCAGGGAACTAGATCCCACATGACATAACTAAAAATTCGCATGCTACAACTAAAGCTCTCTCATGCTGCAAGGAAGATCAAAGATCTTGGGAGCCACAGCTAAGACATGGCACAGTCGAATAAAATAAATAAATAAATAAATAACTTAAAAAGGAAAGAAAGAAAACGGTGAAATAGATAATGATGTATCTGCAGGGTGCAATACTATTATGGACTCAATGTTTGTCACCCTCTCCCCTAATTAACATGCATTGTTGGGTGGCTAACCTCCAGTATGACAGTATTAGGAGGTGGGTCCCTTTAGGCTTAAATGAGAACATGAGGAGGGAACCCCATGGTGAGATTAATGTGAGGAAGAGACAGCAGAATTTGCTTGTGAGAGTAGAGAAAATCCCACATGCTGCAGAGCAACTAAGCCCGTGAGCCACAGCTATTGAGCCTGTGCGCTAGAGTCTTGGAGCCGCAACTATTGAGCCCATGTGTCACAACTACTGAAGCCCATGTGCCCTACAGCCTGTGTTCCACAATAAGAGAAGTCACTGCTAGGGCTTCCCTGGTGGTCCAGTGGGTAAGGATACCACCTTGCAATGCAAGGGGCGCCGGTTCGGTCCCTGGCCTGGGAAGATTCCACAGCTGGACCGATGTGTCCAACTACCGAGCCGGAGCTCTGGAGTGCATGCACACAGAGCTGGTGCTCTGCGACAAGAAAGGCCACTGCAATGGGAGGCCCACACAGTCCAAAGAACAAGATAAACAAATGAAAGACCAATAGAAGTGGCCAGAAAAAAAAAAAAAAGAGAAGTCACTGCAACAAGAAACCTGCTCACCTCAACTAGAGAGTAGCCCCCACTCCCTGCAATTAGAGAAGAGCCTGTGGCAGCAGTGAAAACCCAGAATAGCCGAAAATAAATAAATAAATAAAAATTTTAAATGCATTAAATAAATAATTAAAAAAGAATGACTGACAATATACCATTCTGTTTCTCAATATCCACCTGAGAGAGAAGGTCTGAACAAGATTTTCAGTACAGAATGGTCTACAATAAGGAAAAATTGAAACCAGCCTAAATATTCATCAGTAAGAAAATGGCCAAGAGAATTCCCTGGTGGTCCACTAAGACTCCATGTTTCCAATGCAGGGTGCCCAGGTTCAAACCCTGGTCAGGGAACTAGATCCCACATGACATAACTAAAAATTCGCATGCTACAACTAAAGCTCTCTCATGCTGCAAGGAAGATCAAAGATCTTGGGAGCCACAGCTAAGACATGGCACAGTCGAATAAAATAAATAAATAAATAAATAACTTAAAAAGGAAAGAAAGAAAACGGTGAAATAGATAATGATGTATCTGCAGGGTGCAATACTATTATGGACTCAATGTTTGTCACCCTCTCCCCTAATTAACATGCATTGTTGGGTGGCTAACCTCCAGTATGACAGTATTAGGAGGTGGGTCCCTTTAGGCTTAAATGAGAACATGAGGGAGGGAACCCCATGGTGAGATTAATGTGAGGAAGAGACAGCAGAATTTGCTTTCTCAGCCATATGATGATGTAGAGAGAAGATTAGCTGCGAGCCACTAAGCGGGCTTCCTTCAGCAGAAACCAAATCATCTGGCACGTTGACCTTGGACTCTGAGCCCCCAGAACTATGAGGAATAAATGTCTACTGTTTAGCCACTCAGCCTGTGGCATTTTGTTGTATGGCCTGAGCTGACTAGCAGAAAAACCAAGAAGCTATTCTAAAGAATAAAACGCATATATACACTGACATGGAAAGAACCTGAAGACACCGTGTTGGGTGGAACCATCTGGTTGTGATTACAATCGTACAGTATGGTACATTTATGGAAAACACATGTTCATATAACAATGCTATACATGTTAATGCATTCCTAGGTGGTGTAATGGTAAAGAATCCACCTGCTAATATAGGAGACACAAGAGACATGGGTTCAATCCCTGGGTCAGGAAGATCCCCTGGAGGAAGAAATGGCAACCCACTTCAGTATTCTTGCCTGGGAAATTCCATGGACAGGGGAGCCTGGGGGGCTACGGTCCATGGCATTACAAGGAGTCGGACACAACTGAGCGCACACACACAAACACACACATTAATACACGGATGCATATAAAATTATCTGGAAATATAAACATCTAACATATAGGCTACTTCAAGAACATGGGAGAGTCGTGGTCAAAGGGGACGCTGGCTTTGTTTTTAGATTTTAATTTTTTATAAAGCTGCATTTCCCTATCACTTATGCAATTTTAAATCATTTCAGGATATATCCCGCTCCAAAAGGTTCAGGAAGGGTAGTTGGACCCCAAGTCATACCATCAGTTACTTCAGAGATATTTCTAGAACCAAAATTCTAAAATTTTACATTCTCTTGCTGGAGACAGAATTCAGCAAAACCCACATCCCCTCAGACATTACTCAGTTAGATCTCAACAAGGTTAGCTAAGACAATTAGTTTCAAAGCCTTCCAACTGACAGCAATACGCAAATTAGCTTCCACATCAGCTTTAGGAAACTAATTTTGCTACGGTCAAGAATTCAGTAGGGGGTTCCGATGCCTTTTTAGAAGAAAAGGATTCACTTCAAAGGGAGATGAAACTATTTTCTAGAGCAACTTCATAATTATGCCACAAGGACAATGTTTACCTCTAAAACCAACACCCAGTAGGAATACACTGGAAGAAAGAAAGAAGCCTCAAAATGGTGGCAGGTTGAAATCTGCAGGAGATATCCATGAGAAGAAAATAAAAAAGATCAGAAGTCTCAGGGGGTTTTATTAGCAATTAGAGTAGGCTCTAACATTTATTTACTTACTCAAGAAATATTGAGTAGGGGCTTCCCTGGTGGTCCAGTGGGTAAGGACACCGCCTTACAGTGCAAGGGGCATCAGTTCGATCCCTGGCCTGGGAAGATCCCATGTGCTGCAGAGCGGCTGGACTGATGTGTCCAATTACCGAGCCGGAACTCTGCAGCGCAACAGAGGCCACCGCGATGGGAGGCCCACAAGAGCCAAAGAACAAAGACGGATGAAAATAGATAACTGAAAGACCAATAGAAGTGGCCTGCCCGTCCCCCTCCCACCCCACCCACTCCCAAAATAAATAAATAAATAAATGTTTAAAAAATAATAATAATAATAATAAAGTAAGTGAGAATTTAAAAAAAAAAAAAAAGAAAAGAAATATTGACTACTGGTACAGCCAGGTGCTGGGGAGAGACTAGTGAACAAGACACACAAAAATCCTGCCCTCATGACCTTCTGGCAATAAACACAAGGTTTACAATAATCTCGCAGGTAAATACGGAACACTCAGGTAAGAGGTCTCTTTTTTTTTTTTTTTTTAATTTTGGCTCTTTTCATTGGTCTTTCATTCATTTTCATCCATCTTTGTTCTTTGGCCTGTGTGGGCCTCCCATCGCAGTGGTCTCTCTTGCTGCAGAGCACCAGCTCTGGGCACATGCGCTCCAGAGCACTGGCTCGCAATTGGACACACTGGTCCAGCTGCTCCGCAGCATGTGGGATCTTCCTGTGCCATGGATCGAACCGGCGCCCGTTGCACTGCAAGGTGGACTCTTTACCCACTGGACCACCAGGGAAGCCCGTAGAGGTTTCTATCTTAAATACAGTGAATGGTCAGAGAACATAATTAAGAAGGTAATGTTGGAGCAATCACCAGAAGGAGTAAGCCCTGCAGATATCTGAGGGACGTTTTTTTTTTTCCTGGCAAAGGGAATGGCGAGTGCAAAGGTCCTGAGGTAGGGACATATCTAGGATGTGTCTGTGGAGCCGCAAGAGGCTAATATGACCAGAGTGGAGAAACCACAGGAAGAATCCCAGGCGATATTATGAGAGAGGAAGCCAGAAGCCCAAAGGTGAAGGGTCCTATCAATCATTTTAAGGACATGGGCTTTTACTCAAAGAGAGAGAAGCCACAGAAGAGTTTAGAGAGCAGGAGTGATGTGATGGGAGTACCTTGATAGGGAGCAAGGGAGAGGGTAGGAATATGCCACTGCAATAACCCAGGGAAGGATGGTTCGTCGTACTGGGCTGGAAAATTTTTTTTATGCCGGAACTCTGCAGCGCAACAGAGGCCACGATGGGAGGCCCACAAGAGCCAAAGAACAAAGACGGATGAAAATAGATAACTGAAAGACCAATAGAAGTGGCCTGCCCGTCCCCCTCCCACCCCACCCACTCCCAAAATAAATAAATAAATAAATGTTTAAAAAATAATAATAATAATAATAAAGTAAGTGAGAATTTAAAAAAAAAAAAAAAGAAAAGAAATATTGACTACTGGTACAGCCAGGTGCTGGGGAGAGACTAGTGAACAAGACACACAAAAATCCTGCCCTCATGACCTTCTGGCAATAAACACAAGGTTTACAATAATCTCGCAGGTAAATACGGAACACTCAGGTAAGAGGTCTCTTTTTTTTTTTTTTTTTAATTTTGGCTCTTTTCATTGGTCTTTCATTCATTTTCATCCATCTTTGTTCTTTGGCCTGTGTGGGCCTCCCATCGCAGTGGTCTCTCTTGCTGCAGAGCACCAGCTCTGGGCACATGCGCTCCAGAGCACTGGCTCGCAATTGGACACACTGGTCCAGCTGCTCCGCAGCATGTGGGATCTTCCTGTGCCATGGATCGAACCGGCGCCCGTTGCACTGCAAGGTGGACTCTTTACCCACTGGACCACCAGGGAAGCCCGTAGAGGTTTCTATCTTAAATACAGTGAATGGTCAGAGAACATAATTAAGAAGGTAATGTTGGAGCAATCACCAGAAGGAGTAAGCCCTGCAGATATCTGAGGGACGTTTTTTTTTTTCCTGGCAAAGGGAATGGCGAGTGCAAAGGTCCTGAGGTAGGGACATATCTAGGATGTGTCTGTGGAGCCGCAAGAGGCTAATATGACCAGAGTGGAGAAACCACAGGAAGAATCCCAGGCGATATTATGAGAGAGGAAGCCAGAAGCCCAAAGGTGAAGGGTCCTATCAATCATTTTAAGGACATGGGCTTTTACTCAAAGAGAGAGAAGCCACAGAAGAGTTTAGAGAGCAGGAGTGATGTGATGGGGAGTACCTTGATAGGGAGCAAGGGGAGAGGGTAGGAATATGCCACTGCAATAACCCAGGGGAAGGATGGTTCGTCAAGTACTGGCTGTGGTCTCGGAGCTTAACAAACCATACATTCTTGTTTGTTTCTTTGAGATGTAATTCCTACACCATAAAACTCACTGTCTAAATTCTACAGTTCATAGACCTACAGAAATAGAAAATAAATTTTTGCATACGAATGGGGAAAAGTGGGGGTGAGAAGAGATAAATCAGGAGCTCAGGATTGACATATACACATCACTATATATAAAATAGATAAACAAGGGCCTACTATATAACACAGGAAACTCTATTCATATTTTGTAATGGCCTATAAGTGACAATAATCTGGAAAGTATATATATAGGTAGAGATAGATAGATCAGAATTCCTTTGCTGTCCACCTAAAACAGAACATGTAAATCAATCAATCATACTCTAATCAAAAATAATAATAAAATAAAACTTTACAGTTCAGTTGTTTTTAAACGCTCACTCGGCTGTGCAGTGATTAATATTATCTAATTCCTGAACATTTTCATCACCCCTAAAAGACACCCTATACCTATTAGCAGTCACTTCCCATTCTCCCTGCCCCCAGCCTCTGGCAACCACTAATTACTTTCTGTCTCTAAAGACTTACCTATTCTAGGTATTTTGCATAAATGGGATCACACAGTATGTGACCTTTCAACTCTGACATCTTTCACTCAGCATCCTGTTCCTCCATATTGCAGCCCGTATCAGTACTTTATTCCTCTTTATGGCTGAAGAATATTGTAAAATTATGCACGCATGCTAAGTCACTTCCACTGTTTTTGACTCTTTGCAACCCTAAGGACTGTAGCCTACCAGGCTCCTCTGTCCATGGGATTCTCCAGGCAAGAATACTGGAGTGGGTTGCCATTTCCTTCTCCAGGGGATCTTCCCGACCCAGGGATCGAACCCATGTCTCTTATGTCTCCTGCGTTGGCAGGCAGACTCTTTACCACCAGCGCCATAAGAGCCCCATGAGGAAGAGCTATTGTTACCATACCCAGTTTTTTTTTATGAGAAACTGCAGCCCTGAAAGGTCAAGTAACTTGCCCAAAGACAAACCAGAGAGCCGGCATTGACCCTGGAGGGCTTATTTCAATGTTGACCATTTGACCATGTTGTTAACTCTCTGGCTGAATGCTGGCATGAACAAGGAGCTTAGCAAGGCCCTTTGCTGGGCTGAGCAAGTGGAGACCCTGATTTCACAGAGAGTTGGGCAAGGCTGTGAGAGAAACTCTAACAGCATGACATACTATTCAGCTGACTTTCACTCTAGCCTCTCCTTGCTGCCCTGACCAGTCCTTTTCATTCTGGGTGGAGTCCAACAAGACGGCTGAGGGTGAGATCAAGAGATGGGCAGTGGGGGTGGGAGTAAAATGTCAACAGCATTACCTCTCCTATGGCTGAACTCAACATTGGTTCAGCTCAACCAACATTTACTAAGCACCAACAATGTGCTAGATCTGTGTGAACAGAAACCCCCATAAGACGTGGTCCCTGCTCTTGAAAAATTCACATGGGAGTGGGGGAAATAACCATCCCAGTGTTACCTCAAGGAAGAGGCTATATTGCTCTTGTGTTTGTCTACAATGGGGTGGACAGCATTCCTTTAACAGACATCTCCTGAGGAGCATGTCTCCACTCAGGGTGTCACCTGTCCCGTTAGCTCTGTCTTATTAACCTTGCTCCTCCTTCAGTCTTCCTTCAAATGGGCCGTTTAATGTCCTATGCAGTCCCCCAGACACACCTATTTGGGAAAGGGCTGGTCACCTCACTCACACGGCACCCATCAGAGTTCTGTTGCTAAGGATTTGAATGGGGGCTATAAATACTGAGCTATGTTGCTCGGGAAGGAGTGGTTATAGCTGTCAGGGCTCCGTCCAGATTGCCTCGAATCCCTTTACCACATTCATGTGTACTGGCTGCCTCTTCTCTGACACAGAGAACCCCAAGAGTCTGGGACTTAATTCCCTTAACTAGTAACTAACAGGTGGTTGTCACTTAGTTTCTAAATCATGTCCAACTCTTTTGTGACCCCATGGACTGTAGCCCACCTGGCTCCTCTGTCGATGGAATTCTCCAGGCAAGAACACTGGAGTGAGTTGTGGGGGTGTAATACACCAGCTCCCTCGCTTTCTTATGAGGAGAGCTCCAAAGTTTGACTCCACTGTCTCCAGTGCTGCCTCTGCAAGATTAAGTGAAGATCACTCCCATCACACCATGGCAAACAGATGTGGCACAGTGGTAACAGCGACAGATTTTCTTTTCTTGGGTTCCAAAATCACTGTAGACAGGGACTGCAGCCATAAAATTAAAAGATGCTTGCTCCTTGGAAGAAAAGCTATGAGAAACATAAACAGCACATTAAAAGGCAGAGATGTCACTTTGGCAACAAAGACCCATATAGTCAAAGCTACGGTTTGCCCATGTATGGATGTGAGAACTGGACCATAAAGAAGGCTAAGTGTTGATAAATGGATCTTTCAAACCGTGGGGCTCAAGAAGACTCTTTAGAGTCCCTTGGACAGCAAGAAGATCACATCAGTCAATCCTAAAGGAAATCAGTCCTGGAGTTGGAATATTCATTGATGCTGAGGCTGAAGCTCCAATATTTTGGCCACAAGATGTGAAGAGTTGACTCACTGGAAAAGACCGTGATGCTGGGAAAGATCGAGGGCAGGAGGAGAAAGGGGTGACAAAGGATGGGATGGTAGGATGGCATCACTGAGTCAATGGACATGAGTTTGAACAAACTCTGGGAGATAGTGAAGGACAGGGAAGCCTGGTGTGCTGCAGTGCATGGGGTTACAAAGAGTGGGACAAGACACAGCAACTGAACAACTCCCTTGGAACTGTTCTTGGTGATAACACATTCCTGCATGGCCTCTTTTCCTTCCCTTGAGATCCCTATTTCCCTACTCACTTCATGGTTTCTCTGGAAATACTTCCTTGGAAATCCTTTCCACATGAATCCTCACCTCAGGGTCTGCATCTGGGAAACAAACGTTTGCCTGTACGTTCTCTTTTCTGTGGGGTGCATCGGGGAGCTGTGCAGTCTTCACTTACCTGCTTCTGCCCTTGTTGTTCAGAAATAATCTCACAAATCACCCCTAATATCTCAGGGTCCAATTTAAGGAAGCTGACCTTCCTTCTAAAAAACCCTGGAATCCAGGCAAAACAGTCATAACACACATACAGTAGAAACATCATATCCTCCTCTCTATCACGTTCATGACGAGTGTCTTTGGGTTCTGCCACTGATGAGCTCCTCCCTGACCAGCTGGGACCATGTAGACAAGCAGCAGAGGCATCTGATGAATGGAGGACTTTCAGTGAATATAGGGTCTTCAGAAAAGGATGGCTTCTCTTTCAAACCTGCAGCTGAACAATTCCTCTCAGAACAAACCAAAGTCTCTCGCAGATCAGGCAACTGTGTAGAGTAAGCTCATCCCCAATGGTTTGAGGGTTCCAAACAAAACCCTCTAATAGGTTGGTATCAATCAGAGTCCAACCAGGAAAATGGGTACTTCTTTTAAGTATTTCAAACAAATGAAACTTAAGGCTAGAAATTGATTGTATAGGGGATAGAAAACATCAGAAGCCAAGATGGAATGGTGAGACTACCAGAGATTAGCCACAACAAAAAGACGACCACTTGTCTCTAGGTCTTGATAGCCAGAGGGAGGAAAGAGTATTACTGGAGCCCAGGGGTCAGGGTCACAAGGGAAAATTTGGAGCTACAGAGGAGGGGTAGTCATTGCCAAAGAAGTCTTGCATGGAAGTGAGAGGTAGAAGAAAAAGGCTGGAGCCTTTCTGTCCTGTGACACCAGTTTTGGCGGATTGATCGCCATTGTAATAAAGAGTAATGGTCAGTAATGGGCTTGCCTGGTGGCTCAACAGTAAAGAACCTGCCTATCAATCCAGGAGACACAGGTCCAATCCCTGAGTCGGGACGTTCTCCTGGAGAAGGAAATGGCAGCCCACTCCCATACTCTTGCCTGGAAAATCCCAGGGAGAGGAGCTTGGTGGACTAATAATCCATGGGGTCACAAAGAGTCATATATGACTTAGCAACTAAGCAACAACAACAACGGTCAATGAGGAGGCAACGATAACACTTTCATTTAAAATCTAGAAACTGACGTGGGGCCCTGTTTCATCTTATTGAACGTGTGTGGTATTTCAGCTCAGAGCCTCTTTGAGGTGGCTGCGAGTCAGAGCCAGGCTGCAGTGGTCACTGGGCTGTGAACATCTACACTAGCTGGACTCAGGTTGCCTGGTCCAGCACAACGTGACTCAGCACCTGGAAACATGTGCTTCTTTAAATAGATCCTGCTCTCAGCTGGGTCTCAGTGGTGATCAATGACTCACCTGTCATCACAGGGACGTGTCCTGGGGCTTGCTGAGCTGCTGTGCCAGAGTGGAGTAAAGGGACGTACAGGGCACTGAAAGAAGGTTGCTTGTGGCTGTGACCCTGCCAGAGAATGAAGACAATGGTTGAGTGAGACACCATCCAGAAGCAGGGGGTTTGCCTACACCCATCCCTCAGACCGGCCTTTTGAAGTTTGGTACCATTGTCCTCCCATTCCCCAAACCCTTGTCGCTTTGTGGAGGAACCATAAACAAGGTGGGCTAGAATCAGGAGACCTATATTCCAATCCCAGCGTTGCCACCAAAGAGCTACACGACCTTGGGCGAGTCCTTCACTTTCTTATCCTCTCATCCATCAAGTGACACACTAATTACAAATGCACAACAGGAGGTAGATGACAGCTGGATTGTCCTCAATGGAGGATCGGCCGGATGACTTATGATCCATCCATATCCTATAACAAATGCAGCTCAGATGAGAGTGGTAATGACTTGGGTTGAAATGAAACCATCTCCAAGCAGGGTGTGGGACCATGAACTGCCTTCTGAGTGTTTTATGTAGTTTCCTGTATAGACAGGCCCTGCAGAATATCTGCATTTAATTTTCGTAATGGGCCTGGCTCAACAGTAAAGAACCTGCTATCAATCCAGGAGACACAGGTCCAATCCCTGAGTCGGGACTTGGAGAAGGAAATGGCAGCCCACTCCCATACTCTTGCCTGGAAAATCCCAGGGAGAGGAGCTTGGTGGACTAATAATCCATGGGGTCACAAAGAGTCATATATGACTTAGCAACTAAGCAACAACAACAACGGTCAATGAGGAGGCAACGATAACACTTTCATTTAAAATCTAGAAACTGACGTGGGGCCCTGTTTCATCTTATTGAACGTGTGTGGTATTTCAGCTCAGAGCCTCTTTGAGGTGGCTGCGAGTCAGAGCCAGGCTGCAGTGGTCACTGGGCTGTGAACATCTACACTAGCTGGACTCAGGTTGCCTGGTCCAGCACAACGTGACTCAGCACCTGGAAACATGTGCTTCTTTAAATAGATCCTGCTCTCAGCTGGGTCTCAGTGGTGATCAATGACTCACCTGTCATCACAGGGACGTGTCCTGGGGCTTGCTGAGCTGCTGTGCCAGAGTGGAGTAAAGGGACGTACAGGGCACTGAAAGAAGGTTGCTTGTGGCTGTGACCCTGCCAGAGAATGAAGACAATGGTTGAGTGAGACACCATCCAGAAGCAGGGGGTTTGCCTACACCCATCCCTCAGACCGGCCTTTTGAAGTTTGGTACCATTGTCCTCCCATTCCCCAAACCCTTGTCGCTTTGTGGAGGAACCATAAACAAGGTGGGCTAGAATCAGGAGACCTATATTCCAATCCCAGCGTTGCCACCAAAGAGCTACACGACCTTGGGCGAGTCCTTCACTTTCTTATCCTCTCATCCATCAAGTGACACACTAATTACAAATGCACAACAGGAGGTAGATGACAGCTGGATTGTCCTCAATGGAGGATCGGCCGGATGACTTATGATCCATCCATATCCTATAACAAATGCAGCTCAGATGAGAGTGGTAATGACTTGGGTTGAAATGAAACCATCTCCAAGCAGGGTGTGGGACCATGAACTGCCTTCTGAGTGTTTTATGTAGTTTCCTGTATAGACAGGCCCTGCAGAATATCTGTACAACATCTCTGAAAGGAAATGTGCACACACACTCTGGCGAATCACATGAGCAGAAGTAGGCTAAAAGGCCAGCCTGATCATGTAGGTGGTAAGTGACCTTCACAATACTCATGCCTCAGTGGCCAAAAGCAGCGGCCACAGGAGGACGACAACAGTAAGGACAGTGGAGACAACCACATCATCTCTAACCCATGAGAGTAACATGAGATGTTGCTAAGCTCACTCTGGTCAGAAAGGAACTGTACACCTGCACAGTTCATCAAAGGCACATAAGCTGGGTCTAGGACACCTTCCATCCAGGTGAGAGGCCAGATTTGCTACCCGAATATCCACACTATGATGCCAAACTACCACATGTTCATCTAGTGCATAAAGCACACAGATCCCCTCCCAACCACCCATCCTAGAGAATGAATTGGGTCTTCTAGACTTGAGAAGCAAACAATCCCACTCTACTCCACTCCCACTGGAAGTCCCGTTAAGGACAGAAACAGCTCTCTGGATATTCTCAGCCCTTTTTCTCCAGAAGGCTGCCTACTTGGATCATGTTATTTCAGCCTCTTGTGAAGCTGTCCATCAGGAGTGGCCCTTAAATGTGAAATTTGGGGCTTTTTTATCCAAGTGAAAGTGAAAGTGTTAATCGCTCAGTTGTGTCTGACTCTTTGCAACCCCATGAACTCTAGCCCCAAAAGGCTTCTCTGTCCATGGCATTCTCCAGGCAAGTATACTGGCGTGGGTTGCCATTCCCTTCTCCAGAGGATTGTCCTGACCCAGAGATCAAATCCAGGTCTCCCATATTGCTGGCAGATTCTTTACCGTCTGAGTCACCAGGAAAGAAGACCACAATAAATAACCACAACCACGCCAAATCTATTATCACTTCTGTTGAGTTTTATCTGGGACATTGAACCATGGTATTTCATGCCCCCTATTTAAATTCATTGCATTCCATTCATTTGTTTATTCAGCAAATAAGTAGTGAAGAAATCAGTAAGAAAAACAGAATCTGACAGAAAAAATGGTTTAAAGATAATGAATAGGCAGTTCATAGAAAACACAACTGACTTGAAAGCATCTGAAGAGATGCTCAGTCATACGTAAAAAAAAGAGAGAGAAATGTAAATTAAAGCTACATTGGGATGCCATTTTCCCCATCAGATTGGCAAAAATTCAAAGGTTAATAACACACTTTGTTGGCAAGGCTGTGAGGAAATAGGTATTCTCAAGTACTGCTGGTAGGAGTGTTCCTATGGTGCATAGTTTGGCAATATCTCTCAAAATTCCCTTAAATTTTGGATCTGAGAGTAACATGAGATGTTGCTAAGCTCACTCTGGTCAGAAAGGAACTGTACACCTGCACAGTTCATCAAAGGCACATAAGCTGGGTCTAGGACACCTTCCATCCAGGTGAGAGGCCAGATTTGCTACCCGAATATCCACACTATGATGCCAAACTACCACATGTTCATCTAGTGCATAAAGCACACAGATCCCCTCCCAACCACCCATCCTAGAGAATGAATTGGGTCTTCTAGACTTGAGAAGCAAACAATCCCACTCTACTCCACTCCCACTGGAAGTCCCGTTAAGGACAGAAACAGCTCTCTGGATATTCTCAGCCCTTTTTCTCCAGAAGGCTGCCTACTTGGATCATGTTATTTCAGCCTCTTGTGAAGCTGTCCATCAGGAGTGGCCCTTAAATGTGAAATTTGGGGCTTTTTTATCCAAGTGAAAGTGAAAGTGTTAATCGCTCAGTTGTGTCTGACTCTTTGCAACCCCATGAACTCTAGCCCCAAAAGGCTTCTCTGTCCATGGCATTCTCCAGGCAAGTATACTGGCGTGGGTTGCCATTCCCTTCTCCAGAGGATTGTCCTGACCCAGAGATCAAATCCAGGTCTCCCATATTGCTGGCAGATTCTTTACCGTCTGAGTCACCAGGAAAGAAGACCACAATAAATAACCACAACCACGCCAAATCTATTATCACTTCTGTTGAGTTTTATCTGGGACATTGAACCATGGTATTTCATGCCCCCTATTTAAATTCATTGCATTCCATTCATTTGTTTATTCAGCAAATAAGTAGTGAAGAAATCAGTAAGAAAAACAGAATCTGACAGAAAAAATGGTTTAAAGATAATGAATAGGCAGTTCATAGAAAACACAACTGACTTGAAAGCATCTGAAGAGATGCTCAGTCATACGTAAAAAAAAGAGAGAGAAATGTAAATTAAAGCTACATTGGGATGCCATTTTCCCCATCAGATTGGCAAAAATTCAAAGGTTAATAACACACTTTGTTGGCAAGGCTGTGAGGAAATAGGTATTCTCAAGTACTGCTGGTAGGAGTGTTCCTATGGTGCATAGTTTGGCAATATCTCTCAAAATTATGAACCCAGACAGTCTTTGAGACAGCAATTTCCCTTCTGGGAATTTATCCTGCAGAGATATTTGGACTTGTGTAAAATAATGTATGTACAAGATTATTCACTGCAGAACTGTAAAAGCAAAATACTGGGAACAATCTGGATGCCTTTGAACAGACTAGTTGGATAAATAAGAATATACCCAAACAATACTTTTCTATATAATATTTTTTAAAGAATGAGATCTCTCTCTCTTTTTTTTAAAGATTTATTTATTTATTTATTTGAGGGGGGTGGGGTGGGAAGCGGGGGAGCAGGTGGGCTACTTCTATTGGTCTTTCATTTGTCTATTTTCATCCATCTTTGTTCTTCGGCCTGTGTGGGCCTCCCGTCGCAGTGGCCTCTGCTGTCCCAGAGCACCCGCTCTGGGCGCATGCGCTCCAGAGCTCCGGCTCGGTAATTGGACACATCGGTCCAGCCGCTCCGTGGCACGTGGGATCTTCTCAGGCCAGGGATGGAACCAGCGTCCCTTGCACTGCAAGGCGGTGTCCTTACCCACTGGACCACCAGGGAAGCCCAAGAATGAGATCTCTTTATTCACTGATTAAAGAAAGATGTCCATGATACCTGGCAAATAATACAGAAGAATATGGATATGGCCTTTCCACAATAACCCTGCCTAACAGATCACCTCAAAATTTTAAAGAGTAATCATTCATTCTCATACTCATGGATCCAAGAGCTGGCTGGGGTTCTGCCAGTCTTGGCTGGGCTCAGCAGGGTGGCTCTGCTAGCAGCTGCCCCTCAGGTCCTGATTGAATATATCCTACATTCCTTATTCAAGGGCCAGGGTAAAGGGGCCATAGTTAACCATGGCATGCTCCTCCCTTGGTGGATCATCCAACACAAGACAGCAAGGTCAGCTCAAATCCCATTGGCCAAAAGAAGTCACATGGCCAAGTCCAAAGCCAAATGGTGAAGAAAACCCACCATGAGACCACAGCAAGAATGGATGTATGGTACCACCCGAGGGGAGTGAAGAATGGGATCAATAACTGAATCTAACACTCTGTCAAACATACACATATATACATTCAATTTTACTCATCTTTGTATAAAGATGTCTGACCTTTCTGTCTCCCTTGTATAAGGACCCTGTGATTACATTGCTTTGCCAAACTGCAGAAAATTCAGGATAATCTTCCCACCTCAAAATCCTTAACTTAGTTGACTCTGCAAAGTCCCTTTTGCCACACAAGATAACATATTCACAGGTTCTGGGTATTAGGACATGGACATCTTTAGAGGGCCATTATTCAGTCATCTGTAGCTGAGATTCAAACCCAGGCCTCTCTAACCCCTAATCATGTGCTCTTTTCACTGGTCTTCGCTGCCTCCATGAGATATGGGGTTTATTTCTGTGAAATTGTTAATCCCAGGGCTTTTGTGGGTATGAAGAGAGAGAAGCATATTTCTCTGAAGACTGGACAAGACACAGAATAATACATGCTCTACCAAAGATAAATGTTCCCCATTTCCAATTGAAGCTGGCAGGACTATTCATAAGGTAAGGCAACAAAGGATGATCCTCACCATCCCATGCTCTTAGCCAGGTAAGGCTTCAGGAAGTGACCAATGGGGTTTTTCTGCATTATTCATTTGTTTTCTTGTTTGTTATCTCTTCCACTAGAACACCAGCCCCAGGAGAGTAAGAACATATCCATCACACTCACTATGGTGTCCCAGAGCCCAGCACAAAGCTGGCATTTCATTATTAAATGCAAACCCCAAAGGTGCCCTGACCCAATGGATAAAATTTCACTTAGGTATGAAATTTGAAGATGGGGGAGGGAATTGAGTGGGCTACACCCAGAATCCCCTACTTTTGGGAAGGGTTACTGTGAAAGCTAAGGTCCCTGGTCAGAACCAAAATGACGGGCAAACGTGAGTCAGATGGTGTTTGCTTACCTGTACCCTTCTGAGAACAGAGATTACATCCCTTGAACATTCTACATGACGCATTCTGAATCAATTGTGCTTAGATATCAGTAACAATCCACCTATGAAAAATTCTCCCACAAGGACACAAAGATAGATGTACAAGGATATTCACTGTACTGTTTGTAACAGCAAAAAAATTGGACACAACCTAAACGTCAATCAATAGGGGTTTGGGGAAATAAATGATCCTACAGTCACAATGATGGACTGCTATGCAGCTATTAAAAGAATGAGATAGATGAGAAAAGATGTCCAAGATATACTGCTAAGTAAAAACAGTAAGTTGCAGGAGAGTGTATAAAGTACGACTCTCTGTTAAGAAAAACAATACACATCAAAACTCATCAAACTGTATACTTTAAGACCTGTGCATTTTCTTGTACATAAATTATAACTCAATAGAGGAAAAACAATATATGTATGCCTTCTAGTTCTTTGATTTTAAGAAACAATTTTTCTTACTGCTTTTGAAATTAAGACTTGCCTTTTAATGTGATGCAGCATTTTATGTTTTGTTGAAAGACTGTTAAGTCTAAAGAGTAACTTACTGATGATAGTGGTTTAGAATAGAAGAAATACAAAGGAAACATAATAGCATATACATAGAAAGTAAATAAGAGATAAACAGAAAAGCTAGAAAATATCTTCTTCCACATATGCCAAAGATAAATGTTCCCCATTTCCAATGGGCTGGCAGGACTATTAAAGGAAGGCAACAAAGGATGATCCTCACCATCCCATGCTCTTAGCCAGGTAAGGCTTCAGGAAGTGACCAATGGGGTTTTTCTGCATTATTCATTTGTTTTCTTGTTTGTTATCTCTTCCACTAGAACACCAGCCCCAGGAGAGTAAGAACATATCCATCACACTCACTATGGTGTCCCAGAGCCCAGCACAAAGCTGGCATTTCATTATTAAATGCAAACCCCAAAGGTGCCCTGACCCAATGGATAAAATTTCACTTAGGTATGAAATTTGAAGATGGGGGAGGGAATTGAGTGGGCTACACCCAGAATCCCCTACTTTTGGGAAGGGTTACTGTGAAAGCTAAGGTCCCTGGTCAGAACCAAAATGACGGGCAAACGTGAGTCAGATGGTGTTTGCTTACCTGTACCCTTCTGAGAACAGAGATTACATCCCTTGAACATTCTACATGACGCATTCTGAATCAATTGTGCTTAGATATCAGTAACAATCCACCTATGAAAAATTCTCCCACAAGGACACAAAGATAGATGTACAAGGATATTCACTGTACTGTTTGTAACAGCAAAAAAATTGGACACAACCTAAACGTCAATCAATAGGGGTTTGGGGAAATAAATGATCCTACAGTCACAATGATGGACTGCTATGCAGCTATTAAAAGAATGAGATAGATGAGAAAAGATGTCCAAGATATACTGCTAAGTAAAAACAGTAAGTTGCAGGAGAGTGTATAAAGTACGACTCTCTGTTAAGAAAAACAATACACATCAAAACTCATCAAACTGTATACTTTAAGACCTGTGCATTTTCTTGTACATAAATTATAACTCAATAGAGGAAAAACAATATATGTATGCCTTCTAGTTCTTTGATTTTAAGAAACAATTTTTCTTACTGCTTTTGAAATTAAGACTTGCCTTTTAATGTGATGCAGCATTTTATGTTTTGTTGAAAGACTGTTAAGTCTAAAGAGTAACTTACTGATGATAGTGGTTTAGAATAGAAGAAATACAAAGGAAACATAATAGCATATACATAGAAAGTAAATAAGAGATAAACAGAAAAGCTAGAAAATATACACATTCTAAATTTAGGAGTGAAATAACAGAGAGCAGAAGGTATGGGAACTAAGTAATATATTTCTATAATTGACTTTTTGTACTAGGGACACACATTACTCTGGTAATAAGAAACAAATTAAGGTTAAGGAAAAATACTTTCTGTGACCTATACATTTTGAAGGGAAGAGTGAAAACTCACTTTGTATTTAAGAAAATCAGGGGCATCCAAGAGGCATTTGACAATTTAACAGGCCAAGAGAATTGAACTTCATTTGTGTTGTTAAAATAGAAATAAGTTTGTTGTTGTTTTCTGATTATAAAAGTAATATGTGATCACTGTATAATTAAACAACCAAACAACACATAAAGTTGGCACTGAAAATTACCTGGAGTCCCACACTCTACCCCACCTCAAAGAGAGTGAATCTTAACACTGAGGTGCATACCCTCAGTGAACCTTAACATTGAGGTGCAGCACCAAACTATACATACTGTTTTAAAACCTAATTCTGTCCCTCTTAATATGTAAAGAATACCTCTGTATGTCATAATGCTACAGTATATATACATAATACTTTTGAAAGTGAAAGTCAATTTGCTGTCATGTCTGACTCTTTGCAACCCCATGGATGAGTTGTCAACTTCTCCAAGCAAGAATACTGGAGTGGGTAGTGATTCCTTTCTCCGGGGGATCTTACCAACTCAGGGATTGGACCCAGGTCTCCCACATTGCAGGTGGATTCTTTACCAGCTGAGCTAGCAGGGAAGATCACATCATAATTTTAATGACACCCTAATATATTCCATCACAGTTTTTACATTGTAATAGGTATAAAGAGACCCTACTGCTGAACCTCTACGTTGTTTCCAATTATTTTATTTTATTTTTTTTATTCTTTATTTTAAATATTTTACAGAGTTTTGTTGTTCACCAACATGTATGTTCCCAGATCATTCATATGCATATCCCTGGACTCTCCCCCAACCCAGTTCCCCCCTCCCACCCCTCCAGACCATCGCCCCAAGTGATTGTAGGTACTCCTATTCCCTTAGCACAATGACCATAGCTATCTTTTCCACACGTGCCAGTATAGGTTTTGATGTTACTTCCTCTATGCCTCCCTCTCACTGTTTGGTCTCCACATACATTGTTTCCAATTATTTTTGCCCATGTAAATTATGGTGCAAAGGAAATTCTCATACATTTACCTTTAAGCATTTATCTGACTATTAAAAAATTGCTAGTTTAACTTGCTTTATGAAGAATGTTGCACATTCTGAAGGCTTCTGATCCTTATGACCACATTTCCTTGCCTTAACAGGAGTCATCATTAGCATTATCAAGTATTGAGCATGGACTTCTTGCCATGCCTTTCACTCCTTCTGAACAATCCTATGAGACTACTGTTTTCATTATCTCTCATAAGGAAACTGAAGCTTGAGAGGCATATAACCTCACAATTTAACATTGGCAGGACCAGAAATAAAACCCAGAACTTTCTCTAAAGGGCAAGTTCATACTCACAGCACTTTGTTGCCTACTATTGATACAGCTTCCAGAATAGTCCTATCATTTCATTATCCACCCGTCTCATCCATCCAATGCATGAGAAAGCCCATGTCCTCACTTTCTCCTCCTTTGCCGCAGTTGCTAGCAAAAGGAAGCTCAACTCAAACTGACTTAAATTATCATGTGATTCACTGGCTCAAATAACCGCAAGCCCTATGGAAAGCTAAGTGTCAAGGATGGTTTGACTCTGCCAGCACTGTCAGACCAAGGTTCAGGTTTTGTTTCCTCCCCCTATGTCCTAGGATACTGGCTTCATCTTCCACTTGACTCTCCTTCATGGTCTCAGGACAACGTCCAACTCCAGACTGCTTTATTCCCCAAGTCCAGACAGGAAAGGGAAGGTTGACTTTGGAAGTCTTCTCAGAAGGGTGGGAAAGACTTCTCAGATACCTTAGCTTCTCCATGGCCTGAACTGCCCCAGATGCTCATCTTGAACCAGTAACTGTGGCCAGGGGGTAAGATTACCATGATGAGTCTATGGCTGAGCTGCATAGTTCCATTCCTAGATCCCAGAGTAGGGGGTTGATTAGATTCCTCTAAAGGCTGAAGAGAAAAGGTGGGGAATGAAGGTCAGGACACTGTCAAGAGAAGGAAGGTTGATTTGGGGGATGGGAGAATGCCCTCCTGTGCCCACCATCTCCTCTCAGGCCTTACCACTGTAGTACACTCTACATGTCACTCTATCCTTGCTCATGGCAGCAGTAAGTGTCAGTGAATTAACATCCTCAAGGAGAAACCAACCACCAATAATAATAGAGGAGGCATATAAATACCCCAGCTCCCTCACCCCTTAGGTGGGTCATCATGTTCTATTATGGCTCCCAGAATTCTCAAATGGGATAAATCTCCAGTTGCCCACAAAAACAACTGACTGGTGACTCAGTCTTTTCTGGTCCCTTCTCTTCCATTCTCATATCCCCACTCACCTCCCAAGGTTTCCTGGGATGACTTTCCAAATAAACCACTTACCCCTGACTCCCTGACATGGGGGTCTATGTCTGCAGAACCCAAACAAAGACTGTTGATGCAACTGCGAAGTCCACAAAGCTATTGCTTTTGGCCTGTGTCTAATTTAAGCACACTCTACAAAGGTAAAGTTGCAGCATTCTGATGGAAGATAGGCCTTCATACGGTAGCTCTCCACACTGATGAAAGAACCATCCCTACCCCTAAGCTACCTCCTTCACCTTCGGTGTGAAAGAGAAAGGAGGCCCCCTTCCTGAGAAACCACTTTGCATGCACAACTACCTCCACAGTGACCAGACAAGAATGCATTATTAAGCACCCTATCGGGAGACTGTCCTGCAGATTCAGGCATCTGGACTCCTTGGAGACATTCCTTCAGGAAAAAGAGAGAACGTTCTCTCATGGTAAATTGGAGTTTTAAATATATCTGGGAGTGTTTGCTATAAACAAACTATTAATCTGGTTGAGAGATAAAAACGAAGCCCTTCCTCAAAAGATGCCACACATTAATTTTTAAGTTCATTCCCCAAAGATCTAATCCCCCCTTTTGTGCCTGTTAATGGGATTTGTACGACAATCATTTATTTATAATTAACTGCCATATAGCTTTGCATGGCTGGATGCAGCATTGGCAAATGGCTGATTTCTATCAGAAAAAGATATGTGAGCCGCTTCCTTTTAGAGAGCAAGCCCATAAACGATGCAGATTTCTAGCTCAGAAACGGTCCTTTTCAAAGAGAAAAACCTCTAGACTCTTTTAAATGGAGCCCAATTTCTCAGCCTAAGAGTAGGAAAGGAAGTAAAAGATGACTGAATTCAGCCACCTCCTTTTACAGATGAGAGACCTGCAGGCCAGGGAAGAGAAATCTCTAAGACTGCTGAGTTAGTGCAGAGTTAAGGCATCCTAACGCCCAGCTCTGCTTGTCCTATTAAACCCTCTGTCCACACTGCCGAGCTCTGATGAAACAGACAAAACATATTTCTGTTCCCAGAAGGCAGAGCTGCAGGCTGTTCGATCAAATGGATTAAAGGCAGAGACAGGAAGAATGCCTGGCCTAGAATGACCTTGAAAACACATCACTCTCACACGTGCACTCAGGGGAAAGGTTCGACCCAATAAACCACTTACCCTGACTCCCTGACATGGGGTCTATGTCTGCAGAACCCAAACAAAGACTGTTGATGCAACTGAGTCCACAAAGCTATTGCTTTTGGCCTGTGTCTAATTTAAGCACACTCTACAAAGGTAAAGTTGCAGCATTCTGATGGAAGATAGGCCTTCATACGGTAGCTCTCCACACTGATGAAAGAACCATCCCTACCCCTAAGCTACCTCCTTCACCTTCGGTGTGAAAGAGAAAGGAGGCCCCCTTCCTGAGAAACCACTTTGCATGCACAACTACCTCCACAGTGACCAGACAAGAATGCATTATTAAGCACCCTATCGGGAGACTGTCCTGCAGATTCAGGCATCTGGACTCCTTGGAGACATTCCTTCAGGAAAAAGAGAGAACGTTCTCTCATGGTAAATTGGAGTTTTAAATATATCTGGGAGTGTTTGCTATAAACAAACTATTAATCTGGTTGAGAGATAAAAACGAAGCCCTTCCTCAAAAGATGCCACACATTAATTTTTAAGTTCATTCCCCAAAGATCTAATCCCCCCTTTTGTGCCTGTTAATGGGATTTGTACGACAATCATTTATTTATAATTAACTGCCATATAGCTTTGCATGGCTGGATGCAGCATTGGCAAATGGCTGATTTCTATCAGAAAAAGATATGTGAGCCGCTTCCTTTTAGAGAGCAAGCCCATAAACGATGCAGATTTCTAGCTCAGAAACGGTCCTTTTCAAAGAGAAAAACCTCTAGACTCTTTTAAATGGAGCCCAATTTCTCAGCCTAAGAGTAGGAAAGGAAGTAAAAGATGACTGAATTCAGCCACCTCCTTTTACAGATGAGAGACCTGCAGGCCAGGGAAGAGAAATCTCTAAGACTGCTGAGTTAGTGCAGAGTTAAGGCATCCTAACGCCCAGCTCTGCTTGTCCTATTAAACCCTCTGTCCACACTGCCGAGCTCTGATGAAACAGACAAAACATATTTCTGTTCCCAGAAGGCAGAGCTGCAGGCTGTTCGATCAAATGGATTAAAGGCAGAGACAGGAAGAATGCCTGGCCTAGAATGACCTTGAAAACACATCACTCTCACACGTGCACTCAGAGAAGAGTAATTCTGGGATGAACTAGAATTCTTGTGATAACACACAGACAGTTACTTAGACCAAGAGCATCATATGTAAATGCCTTTAAGCTCCATGTAGGCAACAAATGGGTGAAGGAGGTGGGAAGTGAACTTCAGGGAGTGGTGGGGACTGAGGCAAATATGAGAGCCCTTGCACATCTCAACCATCCCAGCACTGACAGATCATCTAAATTTTTAAAGAGAGACCAAAAGTGCTATGAAAAAATGTTGCTTAATATCTTCTAGCTTCTAATCTTGGTAATTGGCATAATCTTTTATATAAAAGATTTAATCTCCATAAAAGCCAAACAAAATGCATCATTTCCCAAAACATCAGTCTGTAACTACTGGCACAGGTCAATAACACCTGGTGGCAGATGGTCGATATCAGTGATTCTTAAATCTTTCCACACTTGAGAATCACCTTGGAAGCTTAGAAATCCCAGGTCTTACATGATACCCATCACACCAGAATTTTCAGGAGTGGGAGCTAGACATCAGGATGTTTCAAATATACCTGGATGAGTCCAACACGCAGGCAAGTTTGGGAACAGCTGGTCTACAGGCTGTGAGTTAGCTATTAGGGACACAAAGATGACCAGGAGAGACATACTTCCTGTCTTCACAGGGCTTCGAGCCCAGTGAGGGATTCAAATAGGTAACCAGATGTAGCTGTGGCTGCCAGCTTGCCACCAAATCTGTTCCCCTCCCCACCATCTTCCAGGGCACACGCTGGACTAAACTTCCTAGCGTCCTTCGCAGGCAGATGGAGCCACACATCTGGACACTGACCAGTAAAAATATAAGTAGAAGCCATCTGTGCCACTTCTAGGGGTGACCCATGAAACACGGCAGGTCTGTGCTTCTATACTAATTGATTCCTGATGCCAGGTCTTGAGGACAGGAGAGCCACTGTCAGCCCAGGTCAATGGGTAGGTGACCAACTATGAGGACTCTTTATTAACCTAAACCAGTCGCCTCTGAACTGATCTTGTTAACAGCAACCCAACCAATGTACTAAGCAATTATAATAAAGACTATGAAAGCAATAGTATCAGATGCTGGGGGAGGAGGATGGCTTCCTGTTGATTTACCTACTCAATGATCCAACAAATACTTCCTGAGCACTTGCACCAGACACTCTTCTGAATACAATGAATGAAATCAATAAATGAGTTCTTATGGTATAAATACTGTTTAAAAGTTGCAAGATACACAGCAATGAAGGAAACACTCAAAGCCATGTATCAATGACAGATCATCTAAATTTTTAAAGAGAGACCAAAAGTGCTATGAAAAAATGTTGCTTAATATCTTCTAGCTTCTAATCTTGGTAATTGGCATAATCTTTTATATAAAAGATTTAATCTCCATAAAAGCCAAACAAAATGCATCATTTCCCAAAACATCAGTCTGTAACTACTGGCACAGGTCAATAACACCTGGTGGCAGATGGTCGATATCAGTGATTCTTAAATCTTTCCACACTTGAGAATCACCTTGGAAGCTTAGAAATCCCAGGTCTTACATGATACCCATCACACCAGAATTTTCAGGAGTGGGAGCTAGACATCAGGATGTTTCAAATATACCTGGATGAGTCCAACACGCAGGCAAGTTTGGGAACAGCTGGTCTACAGGCTGTGAGTTAGCTATTAGGGACACAAAGATGACCAGGAGAGACATACTTCCTGTCTTCACAGGGCTTCGAGCCCAGTGAGGGATTCAAATAGGTAACCAGATGTAGCTGTGGCTGCCAGCTTGCCACCAAATCTGTTCCCCTCCCCACCATCTTCCAGGGCACACGCTGGACTAAACTTCCTAGCGTCCTTCGCAGGCAGATGGAGCCACACATCTGGACACTGACCAGTAAAAATATAAGTAGAAGCCATCTGTGCCACTTCTAGGGGTGACCCATGAAACACGGCAGGTCTGTGCTTCTATACTAATTGATTCCTGATGCCAGGTCTTGAGGACAGGAGAGCCACTGTCAGCCCAGGTCAATGGGTAGGTGACCAACTATGAGGACTCTTTATTAACCTAAACCAGTCGCCTCTGAACTGATCTTGTTAACAGCAACCCAACCAATGTACTAAGCAATTATAATAAAGACTATGAAAGCAATAGTATCAGATGCTGGGGGAGGAGGATGGCTTCCTGTTGATTTACCTACTCAATGATCCAACAAATACTTCCTGAGCACTTGCACCAGACACTCTTCTGAATACAATGAATGAAATCAATAAATGAGTTCTTATGGTATAAATACTGTTTAAAAGTTGCAAGATACACAGCAATGAAGGAAACACTCAAAAATCCATGTCCTCAGGCTTCCCTGGTAGTCCAGTGGGTAGGGACACTGCCTTGCAGTGCAAGGGGCATCGGTTCGATCCCTGGCCTGGGAGGATCCCACGTGCCGTAGAGCGGCTGGACTGATGTGTCCAATTACCGAGCCAGAGCTCTGGAGCGCATGCACACAGAGCCGGTGCTCTGCGACAACAGAGGCCACTGCGATGAGAGGCCCACATGGGCCCGGGAACAAAGATGGATGAAAAACAGATAAATGAAAGACCAATAGAAGTGGCCCGCCTCCCTCAAAAAAAAAAAAAAATCCATGTCCTCATAGAGTTTAGGCTCTTCAAAATATACGATGTCATTTAAATACAGACCTGAAGGATGAATAAGGTAGGCAGAAGTCTGGGAAGAGAACACAGATATCAATGTCCCTGGGAAGAAGAAAGACATGTCACATAACAGCCATGAAGGTGGGAGGAGCTTCCAGTAACTGGGCATAGTTGAAGCACAGAGCAGGAGGCCGGGGGTGATGGGTGATAAGACAGAGACAGAGAGAGACTGAGACAGAGAGACCTCCAGAGACACAGGAAAATAAACTGGCAGACACACAGAGATGCAGACAGAGCAAGGCTGAGAAACTGTCAGAGATGGAAACACCAAGACAGAACCAGAGAAACAGCAGAGCAGAAAGATCTGACGGGAACAATGTGACAGGCACTGTGGTGCCACCGCCTTCTGATCCCATGCCCTCGCAGGCCTTCCTTGGACACAGGTGATAGGTGGCCACTCTTTATTAACCTAAACCAAAAGTCGCCTCTGAACTGATCTTGTTAACAGCAACCCAACCAATGTACTAAGCAATTATAATAAAGACTATGAAAGCAATAGTATCAGATGCTGGGGGAGGAGGATGGCTTCCTGTTGATTTACCTACTCAATGATCCAACAAATACTTCCTGAGCACTTGCACCAGACACTCTTCTGAATACAATGAATGAAATCAATAAATGAGTTCTTATGGTATAAATACTGTTTAAAAGTTGCAAGATACACAGCAATGAAGGAAACACTCAAAAATCCATGTCCTCAGGCTTCCCTGGTAGTCCAGTGGGTAGGGACACTGCCTTGCAGTGCAAGGGGCATCGGTTCGATCCCTGGCCTGGGAGGATCCCACGTGCCGTAGAGCGGCTGGACTGATGTGTCCAATTACCGAGCCAGAGCTCTGGAGCGCATGCACACAGAGCCGGTGCTCTGCGACAACAGAGGCCACTGCGATGAGAGGCCCACATGGGCCCGGGAACAAAGATGGATGAAAAACAGATAAATGAAAGACCAATAGAAGTGGCCCGCCTCCCTCAAAAAAAAAAAAAAATCCATGTCCTCATAGAGTTTAGGCTCTTCAAAATATACGATGTCATTTAAATACAGACCTGAAGGATGAATAAGGTAGGCAGAAGTCTGGGAAGAGAACACAGATATCAATGTCCCTGGGAAGAAGAAAGACATGTCACATAACAGCCATGAAGGTGGGAGGAGCTTCCAGTAACTGGGCATAGTTGAAGCACAGAGCAGGAGGCCGGGGGTGATGGGTGATAAGACAGAGACAGAGAGAGACTGAGACAGAGAGACCTCCAGAGACACAGGAAAATAAACTGGCAGACACACAGAGATGCAGACAGAGCAAGGCTGAGAAACTGTCAGAGATGGAAACACCAAGACAGAACCAGAGAAACAGCAGAGCAGAAAGATCTGACGGGAACAATGTGACAGGCACTGTGGTGCCACCGCCTTCTGATCCCATGCCCTCGCAGGCCTTCCTTGGACACAGGTGATAGGTGGCCACATTTATTTCAGTTTATCTGGCTTTGTTGAGAAGGTATATATATATATGATCTCCTACAACTCTCAGAGATGTCTCCTATGTGAGAAGAGCACCGTTAATTATTCGGAAAAAAGGCTGGAGGGCTTCCCTGGTGGTCCAGTGGGTAAGGACACCGCCTTGCAGTGCAAGGGGCGCTGGTTCCATCCCTGGCCTGGGAAGATCCCACGTGCCGCGGAGCGGCTGGACTGATGTGTCCAATTACTGAGCTGGAGCTCTGGAGCGCATGCGCCCAGAGCCGGTGCTCTGCGACAACAGAGGCCACCGCGATGGGAGGCCCACACGGGCCAAAGAACAAAGATGGATGAAAATGGACAAATGAAAGACCGATAGAAGTAGCCCGCCTGCTCCCCTCCCTCCCCACCCCACTCCCATCAAATAAATAAATAAATAAATCTTTAAAAAAAAAAAAAAAGGCAAGGCTGTGAAGGGCTAGGTCAGAGCCAGGGATGCCATTTGTAATTAACAGCCTGCATCCTGGGTTAAAAGGGCATCATGAAATTTGAGTGCTAGTCCCTCCCTGACTCTGGGCAGCAGTGGGGTCTGTGCCTCAGTTTCTTCACTTGTAGAATGAGTACTTTCCTAGTCTGACATTCTGTGGCAGCATTTAGCTAGGTTTGTGATCCTATATGTAACTGTGAAGTTGTTTAATGGATGTTTTGAGAGAGATGTGTGTCTGTCTTATTCACAGATGAACACATCATACATGTTCAAGAACACTAACTTGTTAAAAAAATTAAGGAAGAGGGAGGAAGACAAAGAGAAGGAAGGAAGGAGGAATGGAGGGAGGAGAAAGGGAGGAAGGAAAGAAAGGAGAGAGAGGGAGTAAACAATGTTGAAGACATAAAGAATAGGCACTAGTAAAGAACCCGATGGTGAGACATGTGGGTTTGATCCCTGGGTTGGGAAGATCCTGTGGAAGAGGGCATGGCAACCCACTCCAATATTCCTACCTGGAAAATCCCATTGACAGAGGAGCCTGGTGGGCTATAGCCCACGGGATCACAGATTCGTACATGACTGAAGTGGCTTAGCACACACACCTTCATGGCTCTTGCATGACACGTCTTTCTTCTTCCCAGAGGCCTTGATATCTGCCTTCCCTTCCCACAGCAAGAAAGGAAGGAACAATAAGTTACAAGGTGGCTGGATCTCACCTGGATTAAATCTTTAGGAAGAGAAAGCCAGTAGCATAGGTCTAAAATGGCCTTGCTGAATTCCCCAGGGAATCTCATGAATAAATTTTTATGCCCCTTGTAGAGGCACCCACATATTCCACAACCACAGAGGAAGAACAGAGATTGGCATATAGAGGTGGCCACCACCAGGAAACCACTGAGTTGGGTGGCCACCTCCTCCTAGACATTCTGGGACCAGTCCAAACTTCCCAGGGCTTAATGGCGCGTCTAAAAAATCCCGAAGTGTTTGCTCCTCTTCCTCCTCTTCCTTAGGATGGAATTTGGGAATCTGCTCCCTTCTAGATAAAACTAAGTATCTCTAGACAGTGGGAAGACTTTGGATTTTCAAAGTATAAAAAAAGAGGCGAACTGGCAATAGGAACAAATGAGGGAGTGACAGTTCATCTGTGGAAACAACCGGTTGAGAGATCAAATTTGTGAAGACTCAGATGGCTCCACCAGCCCATGTCAATAAAGCCAATGTGAATAAATGAATAAACGCAGAGAGAAGAAGCACTTCCTTATAGGAGAACACAAAAAAGAAATGTAAAAGAAATGATGGAGTTAGAAGTGAAAGTCACTCAGTTGTGTCGACTCTTTGTGACCCCATTGACTGTAGCCTGCCAGGTTCCTCTGTTCATGGAATTCTCCAGGCAAGAATACTGCAGTGAGTTACCATTCCCTTCTCCAGGGGATCTTCCCAATCTGGGATTGAACTCCAGTCTCATGCCCTGCAAGCAGTATTCTTTATTGTCTAAACCACCAGAGAAGCCCTCTAGAAAACCTTCAGTGGATCCTAAAACTAAAAAGTGAACATTGATAAGTAGCAAGAGAGATTTATATACATAATCCACACTATCTCTCCAGAATTTCTCCTTGTTAATTACAAAGTAGAATATAGTAACCTTACTGTGGAGAAACCTGTTGACCATGCAAGCCAATGATCAAGGTGACCCTCACCAGGAGTAAGACAAATAGACAGCCTGCACCTCCTGATACGAAGCACTGAGAATTCAGCATCCCATCTGCATTGTTCCTGCTGAAAGTGCACAGCCTGGCTCTAACCACAGTGAAGCAACAGGAAAGCCTCAAATTGAGGGACAGTCTACAAAACAACAGAGTCAAATGCTTCAAAGGTGTCAAGGTCAAGAAATGGAGAAAGGCTGAACAGTTTCCCCAGGACAGGAAAATCTAAAAAGACACATAACAACTCAATGTTATGCAGAATCCTAGATTGGATTCTGGATAGAAAATGAAAAGATATTACTGAGAGAGTTGACAAAATCTGAAAATGGATTGTGGGTTCTATAATAATGTTACAGAGATGTTAAATTTCCAGATTTCGAAAACTGAATTGTGGTTATGTATGAGAACATTCTTTTTCCTGGAATACACACAGAGTTATTTAGTGGTTTAAAGAAAAAGCTAGAAGAATTTAAACATCACAGCAGAGGGTAAGGGGTGATTTTAGGGGTGGGAAGAACTGTGTTCAAATCCCAGCTCTGTTATAACCTGGCTGTGTGACCTTGGGCAAACTGACTTTTTGAGCCTCAGTTTCCGCATCTCTAAAATGAGACTGCCAGTCCAGTGGTTAAGACTCCACACTTCCAATGTAGGGGGCTCAGGTTCAATCCCTGGTATGGGAACTAAGATCCCAGACGCCAAGCAACATGGTCAAAAACAAAAGAAGATGAGGCTACCAATGGTGTCTGTCTTCATGGGATTTTTGTGAAGTTTTGATGAGGTAACCGCTGCAAGGCCTGAGCACAGTCCATGGTGCATAAGGAGAGGCAGCTCTCAAGTTAAACATCTCAGGGATGGAGGAGATCCTCAGTCTTTCAGATTCACTTCCCTCCCAAATGTAGGTCTCACTGGGAAATGCCCTTTAAGCAAAGAAGCGCTATTCTAAACACCACGGAGAAAGATAAGAGATGTTATTGCTCTAGTCTAATTCTTCTGTTTTACAAATGGGGGAAATCTTTGAAACTCCACAGTGGCTAACACTGGTCTTGCCCATAGTAGGTGTTCATTAAAATTCTGGTGAGTCCGATTGAACCTGGCAAATCTACTTAACCTTGGTAGTCCCAGGCTTCAGAGATAATCAGGTTCAAAGTCTGAGTGTGAAAGCATGTGTGTGCCATTATTAGAAAGTGGAGATGAAGGCAACCAGGAGAAACTCTCACCCACATCTCTCCATGAAATCTCACCAGTCCTCAAACCTGCATCTTTATCTTGGACAGTCTGGGTGAGCTCTGAGTATAATTACAAGTAGGAGGCAGAGAGAGATTTGACTCCAGAAGTAGGAGAGGAGAGGACAGATGCAACAGCCCATAGCATGGGCTATGAGGCAAGGAATATCTGTAGAAGCTGAAAAAGACAAAGAAATGACTTCTCCCCTAGAGTTTCCTGCCAACCCCTTGGTTTCAGCCCCATAAGACCCATTTTGGGCTCCTAGTCTGCATGACTCTAAGATAATAAATATACATTGTTTCAAGCCATTGAGTTTACGATCATTTGTTACAGCTGCCATTAGAAACCAATACTCATGCATCATGCCACCTCACAGCTCCCTTGATCCTCACAGCACTGTGATGTCAGGAGCTATATTTACCCAACTAAGAACCAGACCTCCTCCTTCAGACCTGGAGGGATAATGACCACCCCCACTCCCTCACTGATAACAACCCCCATCTAGAATTCCAAGTAAGAAGTGATCAAGAATACAAAAGCCCTCTGAGAATTCTGATATATCCAAGAAGGCACTGGACTTCTCACAGTACAAGGGATAGGAGCTTGGACCATTTTTATTCTGATTTTGAAGAGACAAGTGATCCCAAAAGTGTGGAGGAACAAGAGACATTCAAATGGGATATGCAGGTGGCACTTTCAGACTTTGAACTTGAGCACTAATGGTCAAGGCCTCACAATCATAATGCCAAGTAGAGATGTATCTGAATCTCTGCTGAACCGGGGTTTTAATTACATGTCTGCGAGACAGACAGTCGGTGAGAAGGCTAAAATTAGCCAACAATCTGATATGTTGACACTTGGTATCAGTAACTGAAGCTTCTATGAAAGACATATTTATGAGATGAGTTTATGTTTCATGATGGCATGCAAGCTTTCAAAAGCCCCAAGAAATTCTAAAAGTTCAGCATTTTCTCTTCTTCCACCTGGCTGTGCATGGTGGTGAGGAAAGCTACTGGCTTGCCCTCTCCTTTAAGTTGAAAAAGGAAGAAAAAGAGAGGGCTGAAGACATTAAACTCCCAGTCTTAGTCACTGGATGTGTTTTTCTGGTGACATTCGTTAATATGCATACCCCAAACCAACCCTTCCCAAAACAGTAAAGTAAAATAAGGCTTTGTGGCTAACTATAGAATTAATTGTGCTTCAACTGCTGGAACTCATGCCGAGGGTCTCCCAGCTGGGAAAGCCATCCTTATTTTATGCCAGAAACTGAACCAAAGGTTTAACTAAAACTGTCTCATTTGATCCTCACAGATATACTAGGTGATGAATACTATTATCAATCCTTTTTTTACAGATAGGGAAACCAAGGCTCTGAGAAGTGAAGTCACTTAGCTATGCCCCAGTCAGGATTTTCCAAGGTTTTAAGTATTCACAGCAGAGAAGTTAATGCAGGGAATTGATTACATGGGTGGGGGAAGAGGGAGCCCAATGACGGTGATTCAGGAGTATATTACCAACTAAGAACCAGACCTCCTCCTTCAGACCTGGAGGATAATGACCACCCCACTCCTCACTGATAACAACCCCCATCTAGAATTCCAAGTAAGAAGTGATCAAGAATACAAAAGCCCTCTGAGAATTCTGATATATCCAAGAAGGCACTGGACTTCTCACAGTACAAGGGATAGGAGCTTGGACCATTTTTATTCTGATTTTGAAGAGACAAGTGATCCCAAAAGTGTGGAGGAACAAGAGACATTCAAATGGGATATGCAGGTGGCACTTTCAGACTTTGAACTTGAGCACTAATGGTCAAGGCCTCACAATCATAATGCCAAGTAGAGATGTATCTGAATCTCTGCTGAACCGGGGTTTTAATTACATGTCTGCGAGACAGACAGTCGGTGAGAAGGCTAAAATTAGCCAACAATCTGATATGTTGACACTTGGTATCAGTAACTGAAGCTTCTATGAAAGACATATTTATGAGATGAGTTTATGTTTCATGATGGCATGCAAGCTTTCAAAAGCCCCAAGAAATTCTAAAAGTTCAGCATTTTCTCTTCTTCCACCTGGCTGTGCATGGTGGTGAGGAAAGCTACTGGCTTGCCCTCTCCTTTAAGTTGAAAAAGGAAGAAAAAGAGAGGGCTGAAGACATTAAACTCCCAGTCTTAGTCACTGGATGTGTTTTTCTGGTGACATTCGTTAATATGCATACCCCAAACCAACCCTTCCCAAAACAGTAAAGTAAAATAAGGCTTTGTGGCTAACTATAGAATTAATTGTGCTTCAACTGCTGGAACTCATGCCGAGGGTCTCCCAGCTGGGAAAGCCATCCTTATTTTATGCCAGAAACTGAACCAAAGGTTTAACTAAAACTGTCTCATTTGATCCTCACAGATATACTAGGTGATGAATACTATTATCAATCCTTTTTTTACAGATAGGGAAACCAAGGCTCTGAGAAGTGAAGTCACTTAGCTATGCCCCAGTCAGGATTTTCCAAGGTTTTAAGTATTCACAGCAGAGAATTTAATGCAGGGAATTGATTACATGGGTGAAGAGGGAGCAAGGACGGTGAGGCCACCCAGAGATTAATGACAGCAGAAAGACGCTCTACACCTAGGCTGCAGGAATGGAGGGAGACAAGATGGTCGTATACCTATGCCCCTGGGAACAGGTTCACCTGGTAGAAGCTGGATTTGGAGGAAATGGAGAAGAAAGAGGAGAAACGTCCTGGTTTCTTCCCTCCTCCCAGATTCTAGTGTAATGCCAGTGCTGTTCATTGGCCAGATGCAGTCAGCTAACAAGGAAGTCTGAGTTATGCAGCCCATAGAGACCAAAAGGAAATAGAACTCTATGGTCCTTGCCCTCTGCACCATATCCTCTGCCTGCCTTTTGTCTGTAGAAAACTTTAGACAAAGAATAAGTTTAATGAGACGTCTAGTGAGAAATGTGGATACAAAGGAAAAACAGTCAAAGGAGACTAAATAATAAAATATAGCTATTAAACATAGTCAAGGACCTTTAGTTCTTTTTCAGGGGCTATAGATAATATTCTGAGCCATATCCTGTGAGCTGTCTTACAGATACTAAAACACATGTGGAGAAGTTAACTACATGATGACCAGACTGTACCCAGGACATGAGCTCCCACAATTCCAAAAACTGACCACAAAGAAATGGGAACAATGGATCCTGGAACTGAAGATTAACTGTACCTGAAACAATCAAGATGATGCTGGTCAGGCCACTGATGGCCGGTTTAAAGATGACTGTTAGGGATGACTGTGCTGTTTCTGCATGTAACCCCCCCGCCGCCACCACACACACACACATTCTCTCTCTCTGTCTATAAAACTCTCACCCCCTGCTTGTCAGGGCGAGAAGCTGGCCTTTGGACAGATATCCACCACCCTCCCCATCCCACCTGCCAGCATCTGAAATAAAGCAAACTTTCTTTCCACCAACCTGGCCTGTTTATTCGCTTTTGAGCAGGGAGCAACCGGACCCACCACACACCTTTCAGTAATAGGACAAGCTCCCAGGACCTGGAAAGCCAGGACGAGCCTTAGCCAGCCAGAATCTCACACAGGTCTGCCCCTTCCCAGTAAATCACAGGTCCTTTCGTGGAAGAAAGGACCTCCTACGAACCAATCAGAGTGGCCAATTTTAAATTTCTTCAGGGTATCACCTGTAATCATACAGACAGAGAACCCTCCTAAGATTCTGGGCAGTGCTCTTGTAGACAAAAAGAGGGTTCCTCAAAGGAGTACATATAGCACCCTGTGTGACTTTAAACAAGTATTTTTACCCTCTCTGAACCTCTGTCTCTTCCTCTGGTAAACGGGGGATAGAAGTACACCCTTCGCAAAACTGATTTAAAATTTACAGAGCACCTGGTTCACAGCAGGTATTCCAAAAGCGGACCTAATTACACCACAGTTACCATCAATATCATGTAACCTACTCACAGGCTTACGCTCTGTTTACAGGTGGTGGGCTCTCACGAGCAGGCGAGACCAGCAGAGAAGAAAAATGAGTTTCTTATTCATGTCTACAGAGCTGCCCTGGGTATTCTCTCAGAGACCCCTCTGCCATCAAGCAAACTTACTCAAGCTGATTAACCTGCTCCCGAGAAAGAATACTTAGGGATACCATAAATTGTTTATTCTGGCTTCTCTTAATGAGTGCATTTACCTCACGCTGTGACCTTCCCTTGCTTTCCTTAGAAAATTATTCCCTAGGAAGTAAAGAGAAAGTCAAACATCTAAAGCAAACAAACCCAGCTCCCAGAACTGGTAGATCATTGCAAGCCTTTGCATTAGAAGGGATCCAGGAAGGAAAGGTACCACTAAGACAGTGAAATGCATGAGGAGGGGACATTCAGCACTAAGTTACCTCAGCTGTTCTGCTACGATGGGATGGGTTTCATTTGCTCCGCATACCACCAGTGGATCACCTGCTGTTTCTGAGTGGGCTGGAGATAGGGTGGCTCCCCCAAATGTCACCACCACTCACATTCCAGGGGAACCCTTCTCTTTTTAATTTCTGAATTTTAATATTATTGGAGTACAGTGGGCTTACAGTGTTGTATTGGATTCAGGTATTCAGCAAAGTGATTCAGTTATACATATACACATATTCATTCTTTTTTAGATCCTTTCTTTGTATAGGTCATCACAGAATACTGAGTAGAGTTTCCTGTGCTATACAGCAGGTCCTTCCTTGCTGATGATCTGTCTTATATATAGTACTGTGTGTATGCCCATTCCAAGCTCCTGCTTTATGACTCCCTGCCATGTTTATCCTTTGGGAATCGTAAGTTTCTTTTCGTTTTGTTTTGTTTTTGCAGGTGTTTTTTTTTTTTTTTTTTTTTGCTTTTACAGAGTTTTGTTGTTTACAGCTCTATATAATCCCAAATCCATCATAGGCATATCTTTGACTCCTCCCACCTGAGCCCCTCTCTCACTTCCCTCACCATCTCACCCCTCCAGGTCTAGGGGGACCCTTCTTGCCTCCTCTATACCTAAGCTGCTGAGGCAGAGGGGAGGAATCATGTAAAACAGGGTTACTCAAAACATAATCTCGAAAATGCTTACTCTCCGCACTACATTGAGTATCACCTCCCTCCACCAAGCGAATGTCCACTGGGAGCTTCTGAAGATGACTTTATCTAAAAAGAGTCTTGGCAGATGTAATGGGTTAGGATGACATCATATTGGCTTAGAGTGGCCCTAAGTCCAATGACTGGTGTCCTTATAAGAAGAAAAGACATACAGTGATACCCACAAGGAAGAAGGTCACGTGACAAGGGAGGCGGAGATGGAAATGATGCCTCTACAAACCAAGGAATCTTGACAGAGAACAGGGATGCTGTTCAACATCCTACAATGCCCAGGACAGCCCCCACAACAAAGAAATACTAAAATGGGCTAAGAATGGAAAACCATAGGCTAAACAAATCAAAGGCAAGGTTAATTTAAGGTGGGTTTTGAAGGGTACATAGTTTATCACAGGAAGAAGACAGGGAAAGGCCTTCCAGGCAGAGGAAACATCCTATCCAAAGGCAAGGAGACAACTAAATGTCAACTCGAAGAATGGGGACAGCTCAGTATGAGTAATAAAGTAGGCCTGATCCGATGGGCCCAACTAAGTAGTTTGAACTTCATCCCATGAGCAAGGAGGAGCCATTCACAGTACTTGAACAGGGCGGACAGTACCATTACTGAAGGAGAATCTCACATGAAAAACCAAGGGAAGGTGAGCAAAGCCAGGGGTAAGAGACCTGCTCTGCCTAGCCTCCAGTTAAGCCTAACTCTGGGCATCTAATCTCTGTCAGGCCCAAGTGCAAGGTGCTGATCTCCATCTCCAACTCCCAGGCACACATTCGAAAAGCCATTGGCCTCAGCGACACTGCTGGCCCTGCCTGGGAAATACTGACTCTAACAGGAAACAGTATAGCAGACTTCCAATCCCTGCCATCAGGCATTTCCAGCCATTTTTATTTGGAAGAGACTTTTTCCTGCTCTCTTAAAGAGGCAGATGGCAGTCTAATTTGAGTTCTCCTTAGAGACTCACACAAAGGCACAAAGAAGTTTCTAAGGTTCTGTTCTCAACACTCTCCATGCCTTCTCCCTTCCTTTCTACTGATCTTGTCTGCAAAGTAGTTTTAGGGTCATGGTGGAAAGGTCAAGCCTTACCACCTCCCAGGGGTCACAGAAATACCCCCGAATGTCCACTGGGAGCTTCTGAAGATGACTTTATCTAAAAGAGTCTTGGCAGATGTAATGGGTTAGGATGACATCATATTGGCTTAGAGTGGCCCTAAGTCCAATGACTGGTGTCCTTATAAGAAGAAAAGACATACAGTGATACCCACAAGGAAGAAGGTCACGTGACAAGGGAGGCGGAGATGGAAATGATGCCTCTACAAACCAAGGAATCTTGACAGAGAACAGGGATGCTGTTCAACATCCTACAATGCCCAGGACAGCCCCCACAACAAAGAAATACTAAAATGGGCTAAGAATGGAAAACCATAGGCTAAACAAATCAAAGGCAAGGTTAATTTAAGGTGGGTTTTGAAGGGTACATAGTTTATCACAGGAAGAAGACAGGGAAAGGCCTTCCAGGCAGAGGAAACATCCTATCCAAAGGCAAGGAGACAACTAAATGTCAACTCGAAGAATGGGGACAGCTCAGTATGAGTAATAAAGTAGGCCTGATCCGATGGGCCCAACTAAGTAGTTTGAACTTCATCCCATGAGCAAGGAGGAGCCATTCACAGTACTTGAACAGGGCGGACAGTACCATTACTGAAGGAGAATCTCACATGAAAAACCAAGGGAAGGTGAGCAAAGCCAGGGGTAAGAGACCTGCTCTGCCTAGCCTCCAGTTAAGCCTAACTCTGGGCATCTAATCTCTGTCAGGCCCAAGTGCAAGGTGCTGATCTCCATCTCCAACTCCCAGGCACACATTCGAAAAGCCATTGGCCTCAGCGACACTGCTGGCCCTGCCTGGGAAATACTGACTCTAACAGGAAACAGTATAGCAGACTTCCAATCCCTGCCATCAGGCATTTCCAGCCATTTTTATTTGGAAGAGACTTTTTCCTGCTCTCTTAAAGAGGCAGATGGCAGTCTAATTTGAGTTCTCCTTAGAGACTCACACAAAGGCACAAAGAAGTTTCTAAGGTTCTGTTCTCAACACTCTCCATGCCTTCTCCCTTCCTTTCTACTGATCTTGTCTGCAAAGTAGTTTTAGGGTCATGGTGGAAAGGTCAAGCCTTACCACCTCCCAGGGGTCACAGAAATACCCCCAACCTCCCAGCACATCGGCCACTTGCCATTTTTACCATGAGCCTGCATAATTGATACTGTGCTCTCAGATACTGTTTTCTTCTTGAGTGATTTTCCCAAGGCCTTTATCTCTGCTCTGCAGCAGCCAGGACCACAAACAGGTGAGTTTCCATTTCAGAAGCATGGTGGAGTCATTCACTATATATGACTTTGGCAAGTGACTTCTATGGCCTCATGTTCCTCACCTGTGGAATAGAAATAACAAGATCTCTAATTCAAAGAGTTGTGTAAGGATATGTGGAGACCATGCATGTAAATTGCTTAGTATAGTGGTTGGCATGTAAGAAACACCCAGTAGACTCTATAGTAATGATGTCATGGTTACCAAGCCACCTAATGCTGCATGACCTTTCCTACTCTCCCGTTCCTTGTTACAAGTTTCAAAACTACAATAAACAGGTGGAAACGGACTTCCCTGATGGCCCAGTGGGTAAAGTATCCGCCTTGTAGTCCAAGGGGCACTGATTCAATTTCTGGCTCGGGAAGACCCCACGTGCTGTGGAACAGCTGGACCAGTGTGTCCAATTGTGAGCCAGTGCTCTAGAGTGCATGTGCCCAGAGACAGTGCTCTGCCACAACAGAGGCCACTGCAATGGGAGGCCCACACATGCAAAAGAATAAAGATGGATAGGAAAAAAAAAACAAAATCACAGTATTCTTTAAAAAAAAAAAAGGTGGAAAGGAGGGAAAAATTCTCAAGGTCATTTTACATGTCTGCCGTATCTGCTATGTGCATCTACACCCTCCTCTAAGCCTCATGTGGGTCTTCCCAGGTGGCTCAGTGGTAAAAGAATCCACCTGCCAATGCATGACATGCAGGAGATGTGGGTTCCATCCCTGGGTCAGGAAGATGCCCTGGGGAGGAAATGGCAAGCCACCCCAGTATTTTTTTTTTAAGATTTATTTATTTATTTATTTGGGGGGGGTGGGGTGGGGAGGGAGGAGGGCAGGCGGGCCACTTCTATTGGTCTTTCATTTGTCCATTTTCATCCATCTTTGTTCTTTGGCCCATGTGGGCCTCCCATCGCAGTGGCCCCTGTTGTCGCAGAGCACTGACTCTGGGCGCACGCACTCCAGAGCTCCGGCTCAGTAATTGGACACATCAGTCCAGGCGCTCCGCGGCACGTGGGATCTTCCCAGGCCAGGGATTGAACCGGCGCCCCTTGCACTGCAAGGCGGTGTCCTTACCCACTGGACCACCAGGGAAGCCCGCACCCCAGTATTCTTGTCTAGAGAATTCCCATGGACAGAGGAACCTCGTGGGCTACAGTCCATGGGGCCACAAAGAGTCAGCCATGACTGAGCAACTGTACACGCATGCGTGCAAGCCTCCTATGGCAGCCATGGAGATGTGCTGCTCAGATTTTCTCTCAAGAAAAAATTTGAAGGAATTTTTCTGCTTCCTGCTTCCTTTGCCTTTATCTTTCATTGGCATTAACCCCCCTCCCCCAATAAACCTCTTGCACCCCTGTCTCAGTCAGTGTCTGTTTCTTGGAGGACCCACTGACACACCTCAAAACAAGGCTGGACACTGTACATGTGTGTGACTCCATGTGTGTATGCAGGTGTTGAGTGTGCTTCCTTGAGACTTCCCTCATGATCCAGTGGTTGAATCCACCCTGCAATGCAGGGGATGTGAGTTCAATCTCTGGTCAGGGAACTAGATCTTACTTGCCACAACTAAAAGAGTCCACATGCTGCAATGAAGATCAAAGATCCTAATGCTGCAACTAAGGCCTGGTGCAGCCAAATTAATTATTTAAAAAAATAAGAGTTTGTTTCCTCCCTTGTATCATGGCGTCATCCTGGTGTACCCATCACATGAATTAACTATTACCACATGTGCAGAATACAAGACCTTCATCTTAAATGTGAGACACATGCAAGCCAGTGGAGGGGATCCAGCACCCAGCATGGTTGCAAAAGTCGCTCAGTACATATTTGTTCCGTCAATGACTAATTGATGACTATAATACGGTGTTCTGAACACTGCTCTGAACAGTCTAGGACAGTGCTGCACATCTTACAGAAGCTAAAAGTATTCAAAAGAAATTGTTTTTAGTCCAGACCCAGTAATAACAAGAGCAGTCAGTCTCTACTGAGGGCTGGGATGGACTCTGGGATGCACCCCTTGGTTCCCCTACAAGGAATGATGTGCCACTCCAAATGCAGAGCCTCCTCGTCTGGGGTCACAGACATCCCAGCATGGCCCACACCAGTGACTGATAGATGTGGAGTTCACAGACCTGTTAGCCATTTTGGCCTGGAGCTCCCTATGGGCTCGACTGGAGTAATCACTGGGCCCTACTCACAGTTCGAACCTCTCCCTCTGCTCTCTCCAGCTCATGTCCCCTCTTTTCCACCAGTGTTGATCCCTGAGGTCTCTTTAATAAACCTCCTGCCAGCTCATCTCCATCTAACAGTGCTAAAAGCATGCACCTGCACGAACTCACTCTTCTTACAGTCATCTCAGGGGCAGGAATTGATTCATCCCATGTTGCAGATGAGAAATCCAAGGCTCACAAGGGTCACACCTCCAGCAAAAAGAGAGCTGAGGTACAAGCCAGAGTGTGTGGGTCTTCAAAGCCTGAGGTGTTACATCTCTGTAAATGAATGCTGCCATCCTCCATTTCCAAGCTGAGTCTCAAAGTCAAGCTCTAAATAAGCCAAGGCAAGTGCCACAGCCACCTGACTCCCTTGAGTGTTCCCTTAATGAGCCTCAGAGGGACACACCTTGACCCAAGAATGCCAATCAGGTTGACACAAAAGGTCATTTTGAAAGGCATCCCTGCCAAGCTGATAAGAAGTTTAAAAAGATGTTTAATCAAACCTATTTATCTGATTCAAGCCTGAACCTGAGAAACGAGCTTGAGGTTTTTCACAGCCCACTGGAAACCTGTCAAAGCAATCAAGTAAACACACAAAATATGTAGCTGCTTTATGGATTTTTTCCACTGTCTCACTGGGCAAGAGAAAGAGTGAGAAAAAAGTGAAAGGGATGCACTAGTTTGATTGAAATATTTACTGTCTTTGGAACCAAAATAAAACTTTTCTCCGTAATGAAATGTCATTTTTTGACTAATTGATGACTATAATACGGTGTTCTGAACACTGCTCTGAACAGTCTAGGACAGTGCTGCACATCTTACAGAAGCTAAAAGTATTCAAAAGAAATTGTTTTTAGTCCAGACCCAGTAATAACAAGAGCAGTCAGTCTCTACTGAGGGCTGGGATGGACTCTGGGATGCACCCCTTGGTTCCCCTACAAGGAATGATGTGCCACTCCAAATGCAGAGCCTCCTCGTCTGGGGTCACAGACATCCCAGCATGGCCCACACCAGTGACTGATAGATGTGGAGTTCACAGACCTGTTAGCCATTTTGGCCTGGAGCTCCCTATGGGCTCGACTGGAGTAATCACTGGGCCCTACTCACAGTTCGAACCTCTCCCTCTGCTCTCTCCAGCTCATGTCCCCTCTTTTCCACCAGTGTTGATCCCTGAGGTCTCTTTAATAAACCTCCTGCCAGCTCATCTCCATCTAACAGTGCTAAAAGCATGCACCTGCACGAACTCACTCTTCTTACAGTCATCTCAGGGGCAGGAATTGATTCATCCCATGTTGCAGATGAGAAATCCAAGGCTCACAAGGGTCACACCTCCAGCAAAAAGAGAGCTGAGGTACAAGCCAGAGTGTGTGGGTCTTCAAAGCCTGAGGTGTTACATCTCTGTAAATGAATGCTGCCATCCTCCATTTCCAAGCTGAGTCTCAAAGTCAAGCTCTAAATAAGCCAAGGCAAGTGCCACAGCCACCTGACTCCCTTGAGTGTTCCCTTAATGAGCCTCAGAGGGACACACCTTGACCCAAGAATGCCAATCAGGTTGACACAAAAGGTCATTTTGAAAGGCATCCCTGCCAAGCTGATAAGAAGTTTAAAAAGATGTTTAATCAAACCTATTTATCTGATTCAAGCCTGAACCTGAGAAACGAGCTTGAGGTTTTTCACAGCCCACTGGAAACCTGTCAAAGCAATCAAGTAAACACACAAAATATGTAGCTGCTTTATGGATTTTTTCCACTGTCTCACTGGGCAAGAGAAAGAGTGAGAAAAAAGTGAAAGGGATGCACTAGTTTGATTGAAATATTTACTGTCTTTGGAACCAAAATAAAACTTTTCTCCGTAATGAAATGTCATTTTTTTCCTAGAAGACTTAATTAGAAAACCTTCAAGGGAGAAATCTCCTAAAAGGGTATGGCATGATACCTCCATTTGAGACTGTTAAATTAGGAGAGAGTGCACCTCCTAGGTGACCCAGTGGTAGAAAATCCGCCCGCCAATGCAGGAGACGCAGGTTCAATTGCTGGATTGGGAAAATTCCCCTGGAGTAGGAAATGGCAACCCACTCCAGTATTCTTTTTTTTAATTATTATTTTTGGCAGGGGTGGGGAGGGAGGGGGTGGGCGGGCCACTTCCACTGGTCTTTCATTTGTCTAGTTTCATCCATGTTTGTTCTTTGGCCCGTGTGGGCCTCCCATCACGGTGGCCTCTGTTGTCACAGAGCACCGGCTCTGGGCGCACGCACTCCAGAGCTCCGGCTCGGCAATTGGACACATGGGTCCAGCTGCTCCGCAGCACGTGGGATCTTCCCAGGCCAGGGATCGAACCGGCACCCCTTGCACTGCAAGGCAGTGTCCCTACCCACTGGACCACCAGGGAAGCCCCACTCCAGTATTCTTGACTGGAAAATTCCATGGACAGAGGCGGCTGGCAGGCTACAGTTCATGGGGCTGCAGAGTCAGACACAACTGAGCAACTAAGTATGCACCACGCAGAAGAAGGGAGAGGTCACACAAACCACACCACCCGGCAGAAGCCAGGAGGCTGTCGAGAGCCTCTTCAACAGAGCAGAGACGTGAAGAAAGGAAATTATGAAATCTTTTCCTGATTCAATGCTGGCTAGGAAGTCTCTAAAACGCATCCACAGGTGATTAAGCTTTTAGAAGACAGGTATTTCCTCCAAATTTAATAGGAATAGAGAACTGGGCATTTATTGAAGCTAAAATGCTGCATAATAGGTCATGTATTTTGTACTTGACTGACAGTTTTCAGCATGCACAGGGGGATGGATAAAGTGACTGTCACTATCCGACTCTCTGACAGCCTAACGGCCTTGAATCTTTAAAACAACAGTGATGGAAATGTCCATATGTACACATTAACATATTCCTCTCTCTTGGAAGTTTCTCCCTCTCTCTCTCTCCCTCTGTCATTCTCTCCCTACCGCCTCCTTCTCTCTTTCTCTCTCTTTCATAAACACATACACCATAAAAATGAAATGAACTTAGAACTTCCTTTCCCTGGAAGTGAAGATCACCTCACTCTTCCCCATCCTCAATATTCTGCATCTCAAAATACAGCCAGCTTCAGTACAGAACTCTTACAAAGGATTAATGACCGTCCAGAATCACTCTGGAACACTGCCCATCTATTTTCTCTTTTTTAAAGATTTATGTATTTATTTTTGGCTGGGTCAGGTCTTCATTGCTACACGTGGGCTTTCTCTAGTTGCGGCAATTGGGACTAACGTGTACAGAGCTTCTCATTGTGCTGACTTCTCTTGTTGCAGAGCACGGACTCTAAGCAAGTGGGCTTCAGGAGTTGTGGCTCATGGGCTCGGGAGCCCTGGTTCAACAGCTGTGGCACACCAGGTTAGTCACTCGGCATGTGGGATTTTCTGCTACCAGAGATTGAACCCATGTCCCCTGTATTGGCATGTGGATTCTTAACCACTAGACCACCAGGAAAGCACCCATATATTTTCTTGAAGGGAATCGCAAAGGATTTCTTTAAAAAGCAGTCCAAGCCCTCCTTGTTCAGCCTATCACCAGAGAGCAGGGGGTGGAGGGTCATAGCCTACAGGAACTGGTAAATGCATTAATTGGAGACCCCAGATGCCCAGTAAACCAACCCCAGAACAAACAGCCAGCCTCATTCTCTGTTAAATTCTTCAATTGGGGTTGGAAGCCCTTGTCATGGTTCTCACTTCTTTCTCAGGTGGCACTGGGAAGGGAATGGGGCTCCCCAGGAGGCTCAGTGACAAATGATTCGCCTGCCAATGAAGGAAAAACAGGAGACGTGGGTTTGATCCTCGGGTCAGGAAGATTCCCTGAAGAGGAATGGCAACCCACGCCAGTATTCTTGCCTGGAGAATCCCACGGACAGAGGAGCCTTGCGGATTACAGTCCATGGGGTTGCAAAGAGTCAGACATGACTGAGCAACTGAGCTCACACACACAGGCAGGGGAGGAACTGGCCAGAGATTTAGCTTCTACCAATATTGGCGGAGGGCCATGCCAGGGATCTTCAGGAGTTGCAGATGGGAAAACTAAAGCCCCGTGTCACAAGTCAAGGTCTCCAAAAGCAGGCAGTGAAATAAGAGTTTGGGTTTAAGACGTTTACTAGGGATAAAACTTGTCAAAGGAGGAGGGAGAAAGCAAGACTGGGCAGAGAGAAATGTCAGCTTGTGATGCTGGCCTGGCAAAGCCTTGGCCAGCCCATTGGGGAGTTCTGGGATAAATATTGTCCATGGTTGTTATGGGGCTGAAATGGCCTGGGTACTTATGCTCAGATGCTGAATGCTGACTTCTCAAGGAAAGACATGCCCTCAGGCAAGGTGGCACTGCAGCTGAGATAGACCCTGAAGGGCTAACCATCTGCTGGCCACATTCCCTGCAGCTGGACAATACATCCAATCATGCATCTTCGTGTCTGCCTCGCCCAGTGTATCAGTTTCCTAGGGCAGCCATAATAAGGCACCAGAGACAGAGGGCTTACAACAGCGATTTATTGTCTCACTGTCCTGAAGGCTAGATATCCAAGATCAAAGGGTCATCAAGGTTGGTTCTGAAAGCTGCAGGAGAATCTGTCCTGTGTCCTCCCTCACGCTTGTGGTGGTTGGGCAGAAATCTTTGGTGTTCCTTGGTTTCTGCTGTATTACTCCAGTCTTTGTGTTCACTTGGGTGTGTTTGTGTGTGTCAATCTAAATTTTACCTTTCTATAATGACACGAGCCAAATTGGATAAGGCATCCAGTCTACTTCAATATGACCTCATCTTAACTAATGGCATCTTTGGTGACCTTACTTCCAGATGAGGCCCCATTCTGAGGTACTAGGGGTTAAGACTTCAATATATGAGTTTGACTTCTGCGGTGGCACTGATAGTGAAAGTGTTAGTCGCTCAATCGTGTCCAATTCTTTGCAACCCCGTGGACTGTAGCCTACCAGGCTCCTCGGTCCATGGGATTTCCCAGGCAAGAATACTAGAGTGGGTTGCCATAGCCTTCTCCAGAGGATCTTCCTGACCCAGGGATCAAATCCCAGTCTTCCACATTGCAGGAGATTCCTTACTGTCTGATCTTCCAGGAAAGCTCTCAGGTGGCACTAGTGGTAAAGAGTTCACCTGCCGACATAGGAGACACAGATGGTGCCTATTCAACCCCAGGGTTAGGAAGATCCCCTGGAGAAGGCCATGGCAACCCACGCCAGGATTCCTGCCTGGAGAATCCCTTGAACAGAGAAGCCTTGAGGGCTAGAGTCCATGGGGTCACAAAGTTGAAGCAACTTAACACACGGCAGAATTTGGGAGGCAAGAGGAGACACAGTTCAACCCATAACACACAGGAAGACTAAACAACATGTCCACATTCGCACAGGATGTGAATAGCAGGAAATCACAGCCAAATGGATTACAAGCTGTCATAAACCGAGCAGCTCACTACCTCTCCCCCCATTCTATTAACCAGTTAGTCATTATTTGGGATTGCAGTGTGTTCTGCTGCTCTGCCCATGGTGGGGTGGGGAATTCTTCTAAGGTTAAATTGGGAGACAGTCTAAAGGTTAATACCAACCTAGAAGGCATTGGGTTTTAAACTATTATGGGTCTCAGAACATTTTGGCTTCCTAATCAGTTATGAGTGCAAGAAAAAAAAATTTTTTTTTTCTTTTGGCAGCATATGGGATCGTAGTTCCCCAATCAAGGCAAGGGCCTCCTCACGCTTGTGGTGGTTGGGCAGAAATCTTTGGTGTTCCTTGGTTTCTGCTGTATTACTCCAGTCTTTGTGTTCACTTGGGTGTGTTTGTGTGTGTCAATCTAAATTTTACCTTTCTATAATGACACGAGCCAAATTGGATAAGGCATCCAGTCTACTTCAATATGACCTCATCTTAACTAATGGCATCTTTGGTGACCTTACTTCCAGATGAGGCCCCATTCTGAGGTACTAGGGGTTAAGACTTCAATATATGAGTTTGACTTCTGCGGTGGCACTGATAGTGAAAGTGTTAGTCGCTCAATCGTGTCCAATTCTTTGCAACCCCGTGGACTGTAGCCTACCAGGCTCCTCGGTCCATGGGATTTCCCAGGCAAGAATACTAGAGTGGGTTGCCATAGCCTTCTCCAGAGGATCTTCCTGACCCAGGGATCAAATCCCAGTCTTCCACATTGCAGGAGATTCCTTACTGTCTGATCTTCCAGGAAAGCTCTCAGGTGGCACTAGTGGTAAAGAGTTCACCTGCCGACATAGGAGACACAGATGGTGCCTATTCAACCCCAGGGTTAGGAAGATCCCCTGGAGAAGGCCATGGCAACCCACGCCAGGATTCCTGCCTGGAGAATCCCTTGAACAGAGAAGCCTTGAGGGCTAGAGTCCATGGGGTCACAAAGTTGAAGCAACTTAACACACGGCAGAATTTGGGAGGCAAGAGGAGACACAGTTCAACCCATAACACACAGGAAGACTAAACAACATGTCCACATTCGCACAGGATGTGAATAGCAGGAAATCACAGCCAAATGGATTACAAGCTGTCATAAACCGAGCAGCTCACTACCTCTCCCCCCATTCTATTAACCAGTTAGTCATTATTTGGGATTGCAGTGTGTTCTGCTGCTCTGCCCATGGTGGGGTGGGGAATTCTTCTAAGGTTAAATTGGGAGACAGTCTAAAGGTTAATACCAACCTAGAAGGCATTGGGTTTTAAACTATTATGGGTCTCAGAACATTTTGGCTTCCTAATCAGTTATGAGTGCAAGAAAAAAAAATTTTTTTTTTCTTTTGGCAGCATATGGGATCGTAGTTCCCCAATCAAGGCTCAATATCGTGCTCCTTGCAGTGGAAGTGCAGAGTCTTAACCATTTCACTGCCAGGGGAAAATTCTAGAAAAAAATCTTATATGAAATTTTGCACACAAGTTCAGGGCATTCATAATGCTCATCCATAATCACTAGCTTTATATTACTCCTGCCATAAGGACAAGTTGAAAAAAAAAATAGAAGCTTAAGATGGGAGTTCAAGAAGTTATGAAAAGGGCTTCCCCTGGTGGTCCAGTGGGTAAGGACACCGCCTTGCAGTGCAAGGGGCGCCGATTCGATCCCTGGCCTGGGAAGATCCCACGTGCCGCGGAGTAGCTGGACCGATGTGTCCAATTACCGAGCCCGAGCTCTGGAGCGCATGCGCCAGAGCCGGCGACAGACGCCACCGCGATGGGAGGCCCACAGGAGCCAAAGAACAAAGACGGATGAAAATAGAGAAATGAAAGACCAATAGAAGTGGTCCGTCCGCTCCCCTCCCTCCCCAACCCGAACCCTGCCCAATAAATAAATAAATAAATAAATCTTAAAAAAAAAAAAAGAAGAAGTTATGAAAACATGAAGTTAAAAGCTGGCATCTGCCAACTTTGCCCCACAGATGTCGGGGAAGGGTCAGCAACAAGTCTGGTGACTTGGGAACAGATGGAAACCTGTGCCAAATTTCCTTGCTCCCATGATTTTTCACTTTCAATTTTATGTTACCAGCGAACAAGAGAAGCCTTGAGGGCTAGAGTCCATGGGGTCACAAAGTTGAAGCAACAACACACGGCAGAATTTGGGAGGCAAGAGGAGACACAGTTCAACCCATAACACACAGGAAGACTAAACAACATGTCCACATTCGCACAGGATGTGAATAGCAGGAAATCACAGCCAAATGGATTACAAGCTGTCATAAACCGAGCAGCTCACTACCTCTCCCCCCATTCTATTAACCAGTTAGTCATTATTTGGGATTGCAGTGTGTTCTGCTGCTCTGCCCATGGTGGGGTGGGGAATTCTTCTAAGGTTAAATTGGGAGACAGTCTAAAGGTTAATACCAACCTAGAAGGCATTGGGTTTTAAACTATTATGGGTCTCAGAACATTTTGGCTTCCTAATCAGTTATGAGTGCAAGAAAAAAAAATTTTTTTTTTCTTTTGGCAGCATATGGGATCGTAGTTCCCCAATCAAGGCTCAATATCGTGCTCCTTGCAGTGGAAGTGCAGAGTCTTAACCATTTCACTGCCAGGGAAATTCTAGAAAAAAATCTTATATGAAATTTTGCACACAAGTTCAGGGCATTCATAATGCTCATCCATAATCACTAGCTTTATATTACTCCTGCCATAAGGACAAGTTGAAAAAAAAAATAGAAGCTTAAGATGGGAGTTCAAGAAGTTATGAAAAGGGCTTCCCCTGGTGGTCCAGTGGGTAAGGACACCGCCTTGCAGTGCAAGGGGCGCCGATTCGATCCCTGGCCTGGGAAGATCCCACGTGCCGCGGAGTAGCTGGACCGATGTGTCCAATTACCGAGCCCGAGCTCTGGAGCGCATGCGCCAGAGCCGGCGACAGACGCCACCGCGATGGGAGGCCCACAGGAGCCAAAGAACAAAGACGGATGAAAATAGAGAAATGAAAGACCAATAGAAGTGGTCCGTCCGCTCCCCTCCCTCCCCAACCCGAACCCTGCCCAATAAATAAATAAATAAATAAATCTTAAAAAAAAAAAAAGAAGAAGTTATGAAAACATGAAGTTAAAAGCTGGCATCTGCCAACTTTGCCCCACAGATGTCGGGGAAGGGTCAGCAACAAGTCTGGTGACTTGGGAACAGATGGAAACCTGTGCCAAATTTCCTTGCTCCCATGATTTTTCACTTTCAATTTTATGTTACCAGCATAGAAGGAAAATTCTGCTTCTGGAACAGAGGGAAAAAGCTACAGCCAGCACCCCACCTTAAGAGGATCTTGCCTGCATTTGAAAGTAAACTCACACCATGGTTTCCCCATTCGAAGATGAACTGAAAGGAGAAAGGGGGGTACTCTGGTTTTCCTCTTTCATAATACATCTACTTTATGTATCTGTGTGTTTTTATTTATTGAATTATTGGTCTAAGATCTCACTTCATAACAAAAAATTGTAGGAAAAGACATCATCGTCCCAGGAAAAAAGTTGTTTTTCTGACTCAGTGAAGACTTCTTTGGGTGGTAAACACACAAAACCCTACTCAAACTGGCTTAAGAAAAACAACAGAATTTTGTTGTTTCATTTAATCTGCTTCTATGGTGTGCAGGTAAGGTTTGATCCTGGAACCAAAACCATGTCATCAGAACACTTTTATTTCTTCCTGATTTTTACAATCTGTCTTTGCTACCTGGCATTATTTCTTGACTCCATGCAATGTTTCCAACATTGTCATGATTCCACCTGCTCTAGGTTCAAAGTCCATGGGAAAGAAAAATCTATGGTTTCGTCACTGGTTTTGACTAATTGCAATAGTCACCTAAGAAAATGTCTTCACATTTTAGAGATGCAATCTAGAACAAGTAGGAGTAAAATCGCAAATGCATGGGTTTGCTTTAAGAAACCTCATCAAAAATAGAGAAAATAAGGAGTAGATAAAACCAGTGTGGCCAAACTTGTATAACTGCTTAATCTGAATGACAGGCATGTGAGGGTTCCCCATACTATTGTTTCCACTGTGGGTTGATCTACGAATTTTCATAATAAAGACGTATTTCAAGAGTCATCACAGGGCTTCCTTGGTGGTCCAGTGGGCGCCGGTTTGATCCCTGGCCGGGGAAGATCCCACATGCCACGGAGCGGCTGGACCGATGTGTCCAATTACTGAGCCGGAGCTCTGGAGTGCATGCGCCCAGAGCCGGTGCTCTGTGACAACAGAGGCCACTGCGATGGGAGGTCCACACAGGCCAAAGAACAAAGATGGATAAAAATAGAGAAATGAAAGACCAATAGAAGTGGCCCGCCCTCCCCCCCGCCCCCACAAGAAAAGAGTCATCACATCTCAGTAACTCTGATTTGATCCCACATCTCCTCCTGAACCAACCACTGCAGCCAGAAGAATGCAACTCTCTAATTGGATGTGGGCTTTCCTGGTGGCCCAGATGGTGAAGAATCTGCCTACAATGTAGGTGACCCGAGATCAATCCCTGAGTCAAGAAGGTCCCTTGGAGAAAGGAATGGCAACTCACATCAGTATTCTTTCCTGGAGAATTCCACGAACAGAGGAGCCTGGCAGGGTATAGTCCATGGAATCACAAAGAGTCAAACACAATTGAGTGATGAACACTTTCACTTTTTTTCAAAGCAATTTCTCGCCCATAAACTGAGGATGAAGCCAATGTCACCTCCAGAATCCCCAGAAGGAAACTAAGGGGTCATTACTAGAGGAAGAGTGGAAGGGTGAACAATCAACAGGTGCCTATCACATCTCCTACTGCCTCAACCAACAATGGCTATGGCCACCAGAAAGCTTTTTATCACTTAGCATCATAAAAGGACCTTTCCTTTTTGCCATCTTCTCCATCACGTTTCTAAAAAGTAAGGCTGAATTTTTATTCACTGGTTTTGACTAATTGCAATAGTCACCTAAGAAAATGTCTTCACATTTTAGAGATGCAATCTAGAACAAGTAGGAGTAAAATCGCAAATGCATGGGTTTGCTTTAAGAAACCTCATCAAAAATAGAGAAAATAAGGAGTAGATAAAACCAGTGTGGCCAAACTTGTATAACTGCTTAATCTGAATGACAGGCATGTGAGGGTTCCCCATACTATTGTTTCCACTGTGGGTTGATCTACGAATTTTCATAATAAAGACGTATTTCAAGAGTCATCACAGGGCTTCCTTGGTGGTCCAGTGGGCGCCGGTTTGATCCCTGGCCGGGGAAGATCCCACATGCCACGGAGCGGCTGGACCGATGTGTCCAATTACTGAGCCGGAGCTCTGGAGTGCATGCGCCCAGAGCCGGTGCTCTGTGACAACAGAGGCCACTGCGATGGGAGGTCCACACAGGCCAAAGAACAAAGATGGATAAAAATAGAGAAATGAAAGACCAATAGAAGTGGCCCGCCCTCCCCCCCGCCCCCACAAGAAAAGAGTCATCACATCTCAGTAACTCTGATTTGATCCCACATCTCCTCCTGAACCAACCACTGCAGCCAGAAGAATGCAACTCTCTAATTGGATGTGGGCTTTCCTGGTGGCCCAGATGGTGAAGAATCTGCCTACAATGTAGGTGACCCGAGATCAATCCCTGAGTCAAGAAGGTCCCTTGGAGAAAGGAATGGCAACTCACATCAGTATTCTTTCCTGGAGAATTCCACGAACAGAGGAGCCTGGCAGGGTATAGTCCATGGAATCACAAAGAGTCAAACACAATTGAGTGATGAACACTTTCACTTTTTTTCAAAGCAATTTCTCGCCCATAAACTGAGGATGAAGCCAATGTCACCTCCAGAATCCCCAGAAGGAAACTAAGGGGTCATTACTAGAGGAAGAGTGGAAGGGTGAACAATCAACAGGTGCCTATCACATCTCCTACTGCCTCAACCAACAATGGCTATGGCCACCAGAAAGCTTTTTATCACTTAGCATCATAAAAGGACCTTTCCTTTTTGCCATCTTCTCCATCACGTTTCTAAAAAGTAAGGCTGAATTTTTTATTCCTGAGTGAGAATTTCTTTGGTGCTTATTCACATTTAATCCCAGATCTACCTAGTTAGGACACTACGTCTGAAGAACTCCACATTCCTTTCTAAAGGAGATGATTCCAACAACCAATTTTCAAGTTTTTTGAATGAGACACAAGAGAAAGAAGACCTTGCCAGAAAAATCCAAACCTAATGGGCAAAAGTTCTCCCAATCAGCTTCTAATCCATTTCCAAGGCAAGGAGTCATCCCGCCTATAAATGAAGGAGCTGGGGAATGGAAGATTTTTCTGGGCTCTTCCAGTCCTGACATTTTATAGCACTTTTATAGAGTCCATTTGTCAAATCATCACAGGTGCTGATATATTTTATCTCAGAAGAGTTTGGAGAAAGAAAGTTTCACTATTTTAAAAAATCCATTTCAACTCTACTGAAAAAGAACTTCTTTTCTTTTGTTAATGAAACTGGAAAATGTGTGAAAATTGAAGACATAAACTCTTGGATAGAAAGTATTAAAAGCTCCGCATTCCAGCTGCCTTATCATCTTCATTTCATTGGGTCATGTGCAACTTGGGATTACAACATCTAAAGTGGTCATATAGCAGATGCAATTACTGTGGTTATGGTGGGTTCCATAAGTGTTCCATTACTGAGATTGGCAGCTCTTCCCAACGAGATGCAATATCTAAATAAGGTACCATGAGAAAAAAAAAAAAAATCATTATCTAATCTGATTATTCATTCATTCTGCAAAAGCTATCAAAGCACAGCAGGCTACTTAAGCATTTTTATAAAAGGATATTATTTTGCTTACAATTGTTACCCCAACAAGTTTAATATATTTAACTTGAACAAATACATTAATGTTTTCTAATATATTCTTGGAGTGTGGTATAGTCACAATCTGGCCTTCCATCTGTTTGCTTCCCTGAAATACTGCTATCCTAAGTGACTGCTTTTGTTTGTTTTCCTGCTGATCAATTGAAAGCTTAACACTCTTCCTGTTTCCAAGGGTCATATCTGTTATGATCATCCATTGTAACCCAAGCCAGGCATCGCTGGAGATTCACAGATTCCTGCAGGACACTGAAGTTCCAGGAAAAGCAACAAAGTATTCATTTTCATAGTAGCAAATAACAAGAGTAGATGTCTAGTTTATGTTCACACCCCTAGAGGAGTTTGTTCTATCTTTTAGAGCTTTCGTTTTCAGCTACAATTTATTGAACATTTGTCAGATGCCAGAAACTCTGATAAGTGGCTTATGCGTATCATTTCAGTTAATCCTTGAAACAACGCCAAGTTGTGGATATCTTATTATACCTGTTTGTCAGATGGATGAGAAACCTACTCTTAAAGAGGTTAAGTCATTTGCTCAAATCATAATTAGTCAGTGGTGGAGCACTGATAGGGTTTAAATCCAAATCTGTCTGCCTGTTTCTGTAACACCAGCTCTACACACTGAGATATAATAGACTCATCACCATTTCCTGGTTCCATGCCCTTTGCTATGCAACTTGGCAGTTCCTCCCACAAAAGGCAGACTGTATTTCTCTGCCCCTTCACTTCGGACTTGTCCAGGTGACTTGATTTGGCCAAGATGATTTGTGTACATATGAAAGAAGCACAGGCTTAGAATGTGTCGTACAGTTGGTCTTGCCCTCTTAAAATTCTACCATTACTAAGAATAAACCATGCCTTGGCTGGCTTGCTGGGCCCAGAAGGAGGAGCTATTCCAACCTACCTGCAAATTTGTGAGCAAAAATTAAATGCTGTTATGTGCCACTGAGATTTTTTGAGGCTGTCTGTTATACAGCAATAGCAATATCACTGAAACAAAAACCATAGTCTTGTGTACTGTAGAATTTTACCACAGCTAGGAGGAAATTTCTGTTCTTTTAATTCAGTTTTAGTCACTAATAGTTATGGAACAAAGAAATTATATAGCCACCAACATATGGGAGATATCACCTGCCTGCCACAATTGATCTCTTCAGATCTACTGGCCCTATGTTGTTCATCACTATATTCAAAAGAATGGCTTGATTGAGTCATATGAAACCTTAACACTCTTCCTGTTTCCAAGGGTCATATCTGTTATGATCATCCATTGTAACCCAAGCCAGGCATCGCTGGAGATTCACAGATTCCTGCAGGACACTGAAGTTCCAGGAAAAGCAACAAAGTATTCATTTTCATAGTAGCAAATAACAAGAGTAGATGTCTAGTTTATGTTCACACCCCTAGAGGAGTTTGTTCTATCTTTTAGAGCTTTCGTTTTCAGCTACAATTTATTGAACATTTGTCAGATGCCAGAAACTCTGATAAGTGGCTTATGCGTATCATTTCAGTTAATCCTTGAAACAACGCCAAGTTGTGGATATCTTATTATACCTGTTTGTCAGATGGATGAGAAACCTACTCTTAAAGAGGTTAAGTCATTTGCTCAAATCATAATTAGTCAGTGGTGGAGCACTGATAGGGTTTAAATCCAAATCTGTCTGCCTGTTTCTGTAACACCAGCTCTACACACTGAGATATAATAGACTCATCACCATTTCCTGGTTCCATGCCCTTTGCTATGCAACTTGGCAGTTCCTCCCACAAAAGGCAGACTGTATTTCTCTGCCCCTTCACTTCGGACTTGTCCAGGTGACTTGATTTGGCCAAGATGATTTGTGTACATATGAAAGAAGCACAGGCTTAGAATGTGTCGTACAGTTGGTCTTGCCCTCTTAAAATTCTACCATTACTAAGAATAAACCATGCCTTGGCTGGCTTGCTGGGCCCAGAAGGAGGAGCTATTCCAACCTACCTGCAAATTTGTGAGCAAAAATTAAATGCTGTTATGTGCCACTGAGATTTTTTGAGGCTGTCTGTTATACAGCAATAGCAATATCACTGAAACAAAAACCATAGTCTTGTGTACTGTAGAATTTTACCACAGCTAGGAGGAAATTTCTGTTCTTTTAATTCAGTTTTAGTCACTAATAGTTATGGAACAAAGAAATTATATAGCCACCAACATATGGGAGATATCACCTGCCTGCCACAATTGATCTCTTCAGATCTACTGGCCCTATGTTGTTCATCACTATATTCAAAAGAATGGCTTGATTGAGTCATATGAAACCTTTGGGTCTGAAATTGAACTGTGAAGTATTTAATCACTTCCTCCAAAAATCTCCAAATAGTGCATCAACAGAGGAATGGATAAAGAAGATGTAATATATATATATACAGGAATATTACTCAGCTATAAAAGAGAATGAAATATGGGGAGGGAGATAGGAGGCAGGTTCAAGAGAGAGGGGACATATGTATACCTATGGCTGATTCATGTTACTGTTTGGCAGTAAACAACGAAATTCTTTAAAGAAAAAGTTTTTAATTAAAAAAATTATAAAATAATGCCATTTGCAACAACATGGATAGACCTAGAGATTATTATACTGAGCGAAGTCAGAGAAAGACAAATAGCATACAATATTGCTTATATGTGGAATCTACAAAAGTGGGTACAAATGAGCTTATCTATAAACAGAAACAGAAGTACAAATGTAGAAAATAAACTTATGGTTTCTAGGAGGTAAGGGGAGAGAGATAAACTGGGAAATTGAGATAGACATATATACACTACTATGTATAAAATAGATAACTAATAATGATCTACTGTACAGTGCAGGAAACTCTACTCAATACTCTGTAATGACCTATATGAGGAAAGAAGCTCAAAAAAGAGTTGATATGTCTTTGTTGCTGCTGTTGTTGTTCAGTCACTAAGTTGCATCTGACTCTTTGTGAGCCCATGGACTGTAGTCCACTAGATTCCTCTGTCCATGGGATTTCCCAGGCAAGAATACTGGAATATGGAGAATACTGGAATAAGAAAATAGATTGCCATTTCCTTCTCCAGGGGATCTTCCCAACACAGGGATCAACCTGTGTTTCCTGCATTGGCAAGAGAGTTCTTTACCACTGAGTCAAGGGAAGCTGACAGGTGTTAAAACACAACTAATTCATTTTGCTGTACAGTAGAAACTAGCACAACACTGTAGATCAACTATACCTCAATATAAATTTAAAACAAACAAAAACAACATTGCTATTTCCATTGTAAAAACAAATAAATATGTAGTGAATGTTAAAAAGAAGACAGAGAGAGAGAAATCCCTAAACACACACACACATGACCCTTCCATTCAGGAAGATGGTTGTCAATCTTCAACTTCAATCTGTCTCTGCTATTGCAAAGAGATTCAAGAAACAACCTAAGTACAGTACATGCCTGAAATATGTTGTGGGGACAGTCATTCTGACATTTTTTTTTCTTCAGGGTCTTTCAGTGCTACGTGGAGAAGGAGAAAGGGGGAAAGCCACAGTTCAAAGAGAAGCTGCTTCAGGGCAGAACGCAGGTGCTACATGAGGGAGAAAATAATGAATAGAGAAAGGAAAGTAAGGTGGTGGTCAGATTCAGTAAAAAGGATGACAGAATATTCCCAACTCCACTGGCAAAGAGGAAATACTCAGTTCGAGTCACACAGGTTGAGGCTGCTGTTTGCATGAAGTTCTGGAGCGGCATCTAACTTGGCTCCTATTAGTACAAGATGGACAATTCCTTAATAAAACATAAAAGCTTGGGTTGGTCAGTAGCTCCCATCTTTTCTGTGATAACATCGTACGCAATAGTCACTGTGTCCTGTTGCTCTCTTTGCCATCCCTGTATTGAATTACACTATTGGAGAACTTCTTTCTGCCCCATTATAGCCAACAGATACAGTCTACTCCCCTCAGCAATGCACCAAGGCAATAATTCTCAAATTTAGGAAGGGGCACACATTCCCCTGTGAAAAGATCCAAATCCTAGGGTGGGAGGACTATGTGTGCATAGCTAACGAACCACTACTAGTAATCTTGACAGCCTGGACACCCTCCACTTTGTCCCCTGGTTGACATAATTCCTCAGGAAGAAAAATCTTTTCTTTCTTTCTCTACATTTGGCCTTTAAGAAAATTTGAGAATGTTACTTAGGCATGGAGCCCTGGATATATTCAATTTTCTTTAATAACCCAAATGCATATTTAAATATGTTTTTAACTTCATGTAACCTGACGTATGACTGTTTAGTCTGAATAGGTCAACATACACTGCTGGCTAATTAAAGGTAAATCTTTTTCAAGCTCTAGGCTAGAATAAATTTTCATGGTACTCCTTCCTTGGAAAAGCTAAGAGCTGCACTAGCCAAGTACAATGAAAAGAAAAAACTTCCCCTCTTTGTTATCTGTTACCTGTGTGGATAGCAGAAGAGTGCAGGCTCAATTTGACAGTAAGAATCTAAACTGGCACAAAATTAAATAGGATAAATCTTCCTGAAGGAGAAATATATGCTTAAAAGCAGGGCCAGAAGAATGAAATAATATCCTTTGTAGTAACATGTTTGAACCTAGAGACTGTCATACTGAGTGTCAGACAAAGAAGGACCTATGATAATTGCTTATATGTGGAATCTAAAAGGATGGTACAAATGAACTTATTTACAAAATAGAGTGTTACAGATGTAGAAAACAATGTTATGGTTACTGGGGGAAAGGTGAGGATGGATAAGTTGGGAGATTGACACTGACATATACACAGTACTATACATAAAATAGATAACTAATAAGAACCAACTGTATAGCACAGGGAACTCTACTCAAAACTCTGTAATGACCTATATAGGAAAAGAATCAAAAAAAGAGTGGATGCATCTATATGTATAACTGATATAACTTTATGCCAATAAAAAAATTTTAATCAAGATTAAAATGTTTTAAACTGATAGAAACACAATATATCTATTAAGGTGACTTAAAATAACAAGAACTCATTGTCAATACTAAGAGCCAGCAAAGATACAGAGGGACTGGAACCTTTAGAGACAGCTGGGGTGATATAAAATGCTACAGCCACCAGAGAATAATTTCTTATAAAATTAAGCAAATCTTTACCATTCAAACTAGCAATCCCACCTTCAGATATCTACTCAAATGAAAAGAATGTTCTTATACATTTGCACCAAAACACATACACAAATGCTTAAAAGGGATTTAAAATCACAATTTGTCAAAAATTGGAGGCAACCAGAATGTCACTCAACTGGTGAGTGGATCAAGAAATCGTGGTACATCCACATAATGGAGTATCACTGAGCAATAAAAAGGAATGAATTATTGATACACGCAATAACATGGATGAATCTGAAATGTATTGTTACAATAAAAAGTGCCAAATTAAATATAGATATATAGAGAGACACATTCCTTTATATAGAGAACTTATGTGGGATATATACAGATATAGATAATATATGCATTTTAATCTGGCACGTTTCATTATATAAGCATAATTATTCCATTTATATGACATTTGGTAAAAGATAAACCTATAGGGATAAAGAACAGATCAGTGGCTGCAAGGGGTTGAGAGTGAGGGGAAGGTCTGACTACACAGGAGCAGGATGAAGGAATTTGGAGAGGGAGTGGTGGTTCTCTCTTTTGACTGAGATAATGGTTGCATTACTGTGCACTTATCAAAACTCACAGACTTGTGTACCATTAAGAGTGAATTTTAGGGCTTCCCTGGTGGCTCAGTGGTAAAGAATCCACCTGCCAATGCAGAAGAAGTCCATCTTTGTTGGGAATCTAAAAGGATGGTACAAATGAACTTATTTACAAAATAGAGTGTTACAGATGTAGAAAACAATGTTATGGTTACTGGGGGAAAGGTGAGGATGGATAAGTTGGGAGATTGACACTGACATATACACAGTACTATACATAAAATAGATAACTAATAAGAACCAACTGTATAGCACAGGGAACTCTACTCAAAACTCTGTAATGACCTATATAGGAAAAGAATCAAAAAAAGAGTGGATGCATCTATATGTATAACTGATATAACTTTATGCCAATAAAAAAATTTTAATCAAGATTAAAATGTTTTAAACTGATAGAAACACAATATATCTATTAAGGTGACTTAAAATAACAAGAACTCATTGTCAATACTAAGAGCCAGCAAAGATACAGAGGGACTGGAACCTTTAGAGACAGCTGGGGTGATATAAAATGCTACAGCCACCAGAGAATAATTTCTTATAAAATTAAGCAAATCTTTACCATTCAAACTAGCAATCCCACCTTCAGATATCTACTCAAATGAAAAGAATGTTCTTATACATTTGCACCAAAACACATACACAAATGCTTAAAAGGGATTTAAAATCACAATTTGTCAAAAATTGGAGGCAACCAGAATGTCACTCAACTGGTGAGTGGATCAAGAAATCGTGGTACATCCACATAATGGAGTATCACTGAGCAATAAAAAGGAATGAATTATTGATACACGCAATAACATGGATGAATCTGAAATGTATTGTTACAATAAAAAGTGCCAAATTAAATATAGATATATGAGAGACACATTCCTTTATATAGAGAACTTATGTGGGATATATACAGATATAGATAATATATGCATTTTAATCTGGCACGTTTCATTATATAAGCATAATTATTCCATTTATATGACATTTGGTAAAAGATAAACCTATAGGGATAAAGAACAGATCAGTGGCTGCAAGGGGTTGAGAGTGAGGGGAAGGTCTGACTACACAGGAGCAGGATGAAGGAATTTGGAGAGGGAGTGGTGGTTCTCTCTTTTGACTGAGATAATGGTTGCATTACTGTGCACTTATCAAAACTCACAGACTTGTGTACCATTAAGAGTGAATTTTAGGGCTTCCCTGGTGGCTCAGTGGTAAAGAATCCACCTGCCAATGCAGAAGACACAGGTTCCATCTTTGTTTTGGGAAGATCCCACATGCCACGGAACAACTAAGCCCATGGGTTATACTGAGCCAGTGCTCTTGAGGCCAGGAGGCACAACTCTTGAGACCCTGTGCCACAACTGCTGAAGTCCACACACCCTAGAGCCTGGGCTCCACAACAGAAGAAGCCATGGCAATGAGAAATCTGCATACCATAACTAGAGAGTAGCCCCCACTCATGGAAACTAGAGAAAGCCCTCACAGCAACAAAGACCCAGCACAGCCAAAAATAATAAATAAAATTATTTTTAGAAGAGAGATGTATGGAGAAGGTGGAAACTTACATTACCATATGCAAAACATATAGCCAATGGGAATTTGCCATATGACTCAGGAACTCAAACTGGGGCTCTGTAACAACCTAGATGGGTGGGATGGGGAGGGAGGTTGATCAGGGAGGGGGCATATGTATACCTATGGCTGATTCATGTGGATGATTGGCAGAAACCAACACAATTCTATAAAGCAATTATCCTTCAATTAAAAAATAAAAAATCATTGTGGATATTCCTCAAAAAATAGGAATAGAGCCACCATATGACCTAGCAATCCCACTACTAGGCATATACCCCGCGGAAATCAAAATTGAAAGAGACACAAGTACCCCACTGTTACTGCAGCACTTTTTACAATGGCTAGAACATGGAAGCAACCTGGATGTTCATCGACAGATGAATGGATAAAGAAGCTGTGGTATATATATACAATGGAATATTACTCAGCCATAAAAAGAAATGCATTAGAATCAGTTCTAATGAGTTGGATGAATCTAGAACCTATTATACAAAGTGAACTATGTCAAAGAGAGAAAGATAAATATTGTATACTGACACATGTATGGAATCTAGAAAGATGGTGCTGATAAATGAATATGCAAAGCAGCAATGGAGAGGTGGACATGGGGTAGAGTCTTACGAACACTGTTCTGAGGGAGGGAAATATGCTGTGGGACTAGGGGACCTCAAACAGGGGCTCTGTGGAGGCCTGGAGGGGTGGGATGGGGAGGCGGGTCAGGGGAGACTCGGGAGAGGGGAGGACATATGTATACCTATGGTGGATTCAGGTTGATGTGCGGCAGTAAACAACAAAACCTTGTAAAAAAATTAATAATAATAAAATTTGCATGAAATAAAAAATAATTCTTTTTTAAAAAGAAAGAAAAGTAAGTTTACTGTGTATGTATTTATTATCTTATATAATTATATATTTTATAAATTATATTTTACTGTATATAAATTTAAAAATAATAAAAAACTGAAAGTAGCCTCTCAATTGATCACATTATTCACAAATCCAGACTTCTCTAAGCCTCATCTGGAAAACAGGGCTACTTCATAGGCTGTTGTAAGGATTAAATGGGACCAAGAGTGCTAACTGCCCTGCACAAAATAAATCTTCAATAATTGGTAATTTCATTATTCATTTAACAATCTGTACCCTGGGCAAGGCCCCAAGTATTAGATTTACCTGTCTGTCTTGTACATTGTGATACAGACACTTCTATTGGGCAGAAAACATACAGTGTTTATCTGTATATACCACAGTGCCTATTCCCATGTTTCACACAGGGGAAAGAATAAATTTCTGTCAAATCGAAATACTGTAGGCTGAGACTGTTAATTGCCCCTCAACATCCATTCTCTATTTAATAATGCTCATGAGTTTCAGCTGGAAAGTGACTGCCTCTAGACCACGTTTCCCAGAGTGATCTGACATGGCCAATGGGATGCCAGCAGAAGTGAGGCATACCCTTCCAAATTGTGCTGCTGGCTGGAGAGCCAGATCAGAGGCATTGCTTTGATCCCAGAGACAGAAGTGAGGTCTGAAGATGACAGAGGTGTCCACCCTCCTATATCTAGAGGTTATTACATGAGCAACAAATAAATCTATACCTACCTAAAGCCTCTATTAAAGTAGGCAAATAAGACTAACACAGAGAAATGGATGCCACTGTACTATGATTCCTTCATTCAGTCATTCAAGGATTTTCTTTTTTTTTTTTTTTTTGGCTACCCTCTGCAGCATTCAAGATCTTAATTTCCAGACCAGGGATCGAACTCTTATCCCCTGCAGTGTGAGTACAGAGTCTTAACCACTGGACCACCAGGAAGTCCCCAAGAATGTATAATTGTTAACAGCTACTATGGGGGTGCCAAGGGATGTATGACTGGTTTCCATCCATTGTGAAGGAAAATCTACAATCAAGAAGATGATATACAAATGAAATACTGTGATAATGCGAGCAATATCACCAAAAATTCATTGATTCAACTGTTATTTGACTATCTTTTTTAATATATATTTGCTATGGTGGGTCTTAGTTATGACATGTCCTATCTTCAGTATGTCAAGCAGCATCTTTTTTTTTCTTCTTAATTTTGTCCTTTTTTATTTGCTTTTTATTTATTTATTTTCATCCATCTTTATTCTTTGGTCTTTGTGAGCCTCCCATTACACGGGCCTCTCTCGCTGCAGAGCACCGGCTCTTGGCACATGCGCTCCCGAGTGCTGGCTGGTAACTGGACACACCCTTCCAGCCGCTCCACCTCATGTGGGATCTTTCCGGGCCAGGGACTGAACCGGTGACCCCTGCACTGCAAGGACCACCAGGGAAGCCCAAACGGCACCTTGTTGGGGAGGGAGGGGGGCGTCCGGGCCACTTCTATTGGTCTTTCATTTATCTATTTTCATCCATCTTTGTTCTTTGGCCCGTGTGGGCCTCCCATAGCAGTGGCCTCTGTTGTTGCAGAGCACCGGCTCTGGGCGCATGCACTCCAGAGCTCCGGCTCGGTAATTGGACACATCGGTCCAGCCGCTCCGCGGCACATGGGATCTTCCCAGGCCAGGAATGGAACCGGCACCCCTTGCACTGCAAGGCAGTGTCCTTACTGGTCCCACTGGACCACCAGGGAAGCCCCCAAATAGCATCTTTCAATGTGGTGCACAGACTCTCTAATTGAGGCACACAGGCTCCAGAGTGCTTGAGCTTAAGCAGTTGCAGCATGTGGGCTTAGTTGTTCTGTGGCATGTGAGATGTTAGCTCCCCAACCAGGGACCAAACCCAAGTCCCCTGCATTATAACCACTGGACCACTAGAGAAGTCTCTGTGACTACCTTCTAATACCTGTCACTGTTTTAAATATTGGGAATAAAATAAGGAAGGAGAGTCAGGATTCCTATTCTTTGGGACCTTATGTTCAAGGGAGAAGAGGACAGGCAATAAACAAGTTAGAAAATAAATCAACAATAGCAGTTAATGTGCAGATGAAAATAAAAACAACATAGTCTGATGGGTAGAGAAGAACTTGCGGATTAATCCATATAGAGAGGTCAGGGAAGGTTGCCCAGAAAGGGGACATTTCAATTGAGACCTTAATGATGAGAAGAAGCTAGTCAAGTAAACTATGGTGGGTCTTAGTTATGACATGTCCTATCTTCAGTATGTCAAGCAGCATCTTTTTTTTTCTTCTTAATTTTGTCCTTTTTTATTTGCTTTTTATTTATTTATTTTCATCCATCTTTATTCTTTGGTCTTTGTGAGCCTCCCATTACACGGGCCTCTCTCGCTGCAGAGCACCGGCTCTTGGCACATGCGCTCCCGAGTGCTGGCTGGTAACTGGACACACCCTTCCAGCCGCTCCACCTCATGTGGGATCTTTCCGGGCCAGGGACTGAACCGGTGACCCCTGCACTGCAAGGACCACCAGGGAAGCCCAAACGGCACCTTGTTGGGGAGGGAGGGGGGCGTCCGGGCCACTTCTATTGGTCTTTCATTTATCTATTTTCATCCATCTTTGTTCTTTGGCCCGTGTGGGCCTCCCATAGCAGTGGCCTCTGTTGTTGCAGAGCACCGGCTCTGGGCGCATGCACTCCAGAGCTCCGGCTCGGTAATTGGACACATCGGTCCAGCCGCTCCGCGGCACATGGGATCTTCCCAGGCCAGGAATGGAACCGGCACCCCTTGCACTGCAAGGCAGTGTCCTTACTGGTCCCACTGGACCACCAGGGAAGCCCCCAAATAGCATCTTTCAATGTGGTGCACAGACTCTCTAATTGAGGCACACAGGCTCCAGAGTGCTTGAGCTTAAGCAGTTGCAGCATGTGGGCTTAGTTGTTCTGTGGCATGTGAGATGTTAGCTCCCCAACCAGGGACCAAACCCAAGTCCCCTGCATTATAACCACTGGACCACTAGAGAAGTCTCTGTGACTACCTTCTAATACCTGTCACTGTTTTAAATATTGGGAATAAAATAAGGAAGGAGAGTCAGGATTCCTATTCTTTGGGACCTTATGTTCAAGGGAGAAGAGGACAGGCAATAAACAAGTTAGAAAATAAATCAACAATAGCAGTTAATGTGCAGATGAAAATAAAAACAACATAGTCTGATGGGTAGAGAAGAACTTGCGGATTAATCCATATAGAGAGGTCAGGGAAGGTTGCCCAGAAAGGGGACATTTCAATTGAGACCTTAATGATGAGAAGAAGCTAGTCAAGTAAAGATCTGGGAAAGAATGTTCCAGGCAAAAGGAACACTAATTTCAAAGGCCCTGAGGCAGAGCAATTCAGATATGCTTTTGAAATTCAGAAGAAAGTCCAGTGTGGTAAAAGAAACAAACAAAAACCAAGAACATATTGAGAGGGGAGAGAAACAGCGTTCATATAAGTATTTATTAAACAATACAAACGCTAAGAATATGAGTAAGGAGAAAACAGGGTGAATTAGATTTCTCAGAGACGGCTTCCTGGAGGAGATGAAACTCAAGCTGGATAGAGAGGAGGAAAGGAGATTTGGATCAACACAGAAGACAAGGGAAGTCGTTTTAGAAGAAAAGTGGGCAAAGTAGAGAGAGAAAATGGACCTGCTCTACTTAAAATGGATATGTGGATGGCAGATACACAGCCTGGATTCATTTGCCACTGCCTCAACATGGCAGACATTGCTAATCAGCCACAGCACTTTTCCTACAGTGCCTGAGTGTGGTCATAAATCTTCACCTATCACACCATCAATTCCAATCAGTCAAGTAGTGTTAATATAAGTTGTATATGAGGGAAAAACTCTGAGTCAGTCCTGAATGGATTTAAAGGGTCCCTTTGCTGTCCAAGAAAGTTGGAAAGGGAAAGCCCCATACTTGAAAATGACATAGATTTTTATAGTTTCTTGTCAGCCTGAGGCAAAGCCCCAAAAAAGCTCTCCTTAAGTCCTACACCAAACAGAGACCAGGACCCCAAAGCAGTTGCAGCATGTCTAGGTTGGCATGTGAGATGTTAGCTCCCCAACCAGGGACCAAACCCAAGTCCCCTGCATTATAACCACTGGACCACTAGAGAAGTCTCTGTGACTACCTTCTAATACCTGTCACTGTTTTAAATATTGGGAATAAAATAAGGAAGGAGAGTCAGGATTCCTATTCTTTGGGACCTTATGTTCAAGGGAGAAGAGGACAGGCAATAAACAAGTTAGAAAATAAATCAACAATAGCAGTTAATGTGCAGATGAAAATAAAAACAACATAGTCTGATGGGTAGAGAAGAACTTGCGGATTAATCCATATAGAGAGGTCAGGGAAGGTTGCCCAGAAAGGGGACATTTCAATTGAGACCTTAATGATGAGAAGAAGCTAGTCAAGTAAAGATCTGGGAAAGAATGTTCCAGGCAAAAGGAACACTAATTTCAAAGGCCCTGAGGCAGAGCAATTCAGATATGCTTTTGAAATTCAGAAGAAAGTCCAGTGTGGTAAAAGAAACAAACAAAAACCAAGAACATATTGAGAGGGGAGAGAAACAGCGTTCATATAAGTATTTATTAAACAATACAAACGCTAAGAATATGAGTAAGGAGAAAACAGGGTGAATTAGATTTCTCAGAGACGGCTTCCTGGAGGAGATGAAACTCAAGCTGGATAGAGAGGAGGAAAGGAGATTTGGATCAACACAGAAGACAAGGGAAGTCGTTTTAGAAGAAAAGTGGGCAAAGTAGAGAGAGAAAATGGACCTGCTCTACTTAAAATGGATATGTGGATGGCAGATACACAGCCTGGATTCATTTGCCACTGCCTCAACATGGCAGACATTGCTAATCAGCCACAGCACTTTTCCTACAGTGCCTGAGTGTGGTCATAAATCTTCACCTATCACACCATCAATTCCAATCAGTCAAGTAGTGTTAATATAAGTTGTATATGAGGGAAAAACTCTGAGTCAGTCCTGAATGGATTTAAAGGGTCCCTTTGCTGTCCAAGAAAGTTGGAAAGGGAAAGCCCCATACTTGAAAATGACATAGATTTTTATAGTTTCTTGTCAGCCCCTGAGGCAAGAGCCTCTTCTTCAGCAATATGCAAATATAGCTCTCCCTTAAGTCCTACACCAAACAGAGACCAGGACCCCAAATAAACCCTTCCTGTTCTCGCGTTGGCATCCCGAGGGTGATGACTGTGCAAGCTGAATTTGTCTAATTCCTCTGCACCTTAGTTCTGCTTCCCAAATCCTTCCCCATAACATGAGTGGCTTCTCACATCTCTCTATAATCACCAGCTCCTCGCCTTATGGATCCCACTCTAAACAGATTTTGGGGGCATTTAAGGCAATGCGTCAAGATGCGCTGCTGTTACTATGTGATTCAATTCCAGGCACAGAGGCCCTGCTGAATGATTGCACTCAGGGGTTCACTGAGGCTGCTTGTGACCTGTCCAGCCTGGGCCCCTCAGGAGTGGGCCGAGTGGGACAGAATTATAATGCTGATGACATTGAGTGACCACTTAACAGGGGCCAGAACCTATGCCAAACTCTTCACATAGCAGCCTATGTCACTCCTCATATTAACCCCATGAGACCCTCTTACTATGCACATTTTGCAGATAAAAAAAGACAGGCATACACAGAGGCTGGGCAACTTGTCCATGGTGACTAGTAAATGTTAAGAACTGAATCTAGATTTCAGCACTGAACCCCGCTTTCCTGCCTCACTAATTCAATTCCTCTCTTATTTCTCACTCACACCTCCTACTCCATCCTATAACACAGTCTAACTCAAAGCAAAGGTCAAAACTAATTTTAACTGATTTTAAAACAGAGCTACCTTCTGCCAGCACTTGAGTTCTCTCAGTGGGGTACCTTTAATTTGTTTTTGCAACAAATTTGTTTTTGCAACAAATATTCATTGGACATCTACCATATGCTAGGCACTGCCAGCAAGTGGGACTCTCTTCAGTCTTCATACCAGGGAACTCTTTCACTCTTGCAAATGCATGATTCCCAAGATGAGGACATACCTCCATTGCTTATTATTAGACTGTATTTTTTTCAGCAAATCTCTTGGAATCTTCCTCAATACAAATATTTTCAAAAAATAATGACTGAAACAAGCTTGGGTTGAAGCCTGGGGAAAAGACTGTAAAAATTAAATGAGCCTCCTTTTCCATGCACTGTTGATTTTACCGCAAATCCTTTCAGCTACTTGATTTTTGAAAATAGCCATTAAGCTAGAGCTACACAGATCAACATGAATGAATAGGATCCATGTACCTAGTTATCATTTAAATAAAGCAAGGTGCAAAATAATACAATATGTTTTGCTTTGGATACACACATAAGATATAAAAATATAAACACGTGCTCAGGAATTATAAGGACCAGATTAAAGATGTGGATTACCCCTGGCGGAGAAAGGAGTTTGGGGAGGAAACTCCCAATTTTTACTTAGTTTTTTTAATTCCAGGCACAGAGGCCCTGCTGAATGATTGCACTCAGGGGTTCACTGAGGCTGCTTGTGACCTGTCCAGCCTGGGCCCCTCAGGAGTGGGCCGAGTGGGACAGAATTATAATGCTGATGACATTGAGTGACCACTTAACAGGGGCCAGAACCTATGCCAAACTCTTCACATAGCAGCCTATGTCACTCCTCATATTAACCCCATGAGACCCTCTTACTATGCACATTTTGCAGATAAAAAAAGACAGGCATACACAGAGGCTGGGCAACTTGTCCATGGTGACTAGTAAATGTTAAGAACTGAATCTAGATTTCAGCACTGAACCCCGCTTTCCTGCCTCACTAATTCAATTCCTCTCTTATTTCTCACTCACACCTCCTACTCCATCCTATAACACAGTCTAACTCAAAGCAAAGGTCAAAACTAATTTTAACTGATTTTAAAACAGAGCTACCTTCTGCCAGCACTTGAGTTCTCTCAGTGGGGTACCTTTAATTTGTTTTTGCAACAAATTTGTTTTTGCAACAAATATTCATTGGACATCTACCATATGCTAGGCACTGCCAGCAAGTGGGACTCTCTTCAGTCTTCATACCAGGGAACTCTTTCACTCTTGCAAATGCATGATTCCCAAGATGAGGACATACCTCCATTGCTTATTATTAGACTGTATTTTTTTTTTCAGCAAATCTCTTGGAATCTTCCTCAATACAAATATTTTCAAAAAATAATGACTGAAACAAGCTTGGGTTGAAGCCTGGGGAAAAGACTGTAAAAATTAAATGAGCCTCCTTTTCCATGCACTGTTGATTTTACCGCAAATCCTTTCAGCTACTTGATTTTTGAAAATAGCCATTAAGCTAGAGCTACACAGATCAACATGAATGAATAGGATCCATGTACCTAGTTATCATTTAAATAAAGCAAGGTGCAAAATAATACAATATGTTTTGCTTTGGATACACACATAAGATATAAAAATATAAACACGTGCTCAGGAATTATAAGGACCAGATTAAAGATGTGGATTACCCCTGGCGGAGAAAGGAGTTTGGGGAGGAAACTCCCAATTTTTTACTTAGTGTATTATTTCTTAAACTGAATAGTGAGTACATGGGTGTACATTGCATTATTCTTTATGCCTCTCTGAATGTGTGAATGTTTCATATACCTAAAGTAATAACTTTAGGCATCTGGATTAGTTTATCATGGTTTCTACTAGCTTGAACTATGAGAAATTACCACCATTCAACTATGTTTGACATACAAAGAGTAATTTCATATTCCAGCATAGAATACAAATCTCCAATTATCAATTCACCTAAAGTCAACCTTTCTATAATAAATTCAGTTAACAATTATTAAGAATAGAAAACAGTGATCTGGGCTGATTTATGTGTATGTGTTCTTGAATTCCATTTAACTAGTTTTCAGGGGACAGAACTAAAATTAACCTAAAATCTAAGATGTGCAGAGAATGAAAAAGAGATCTTGTAGCAGAAAGTGAGAAAATACAGCATATCATTCCTCTTATTTGCACTGATCAATAGAGCCCACTCAATGAAGTCCTGGAATAACCACTATTTCCCAACTATCCAAAGTCCAGTAAGGCCAAAATTTGACCATTAAAACCATGAGGTAGGCTTTATTTGAAATACAAAACAGGCCACTCATTTCTAAGCTGCTTGAGCAGATTTTTACTACAAAAGAAAAAAAAAGAAAGAAACCTATTTATGTCAAGTAATGGAACTCATTTCAAGACAGAGGAATAATGAAAAAACTGCTGCATTGCCATCATTTCACCCACTTCTCAATTCTTTTCAACTGAGAGTCATCCCCAAAGAGATGTGCTGCTTTATTTTTCTCAAGGCTTTAAAGCAAAAAAAAAAAGAACTTTTAATAAAAAGAGGGACGGAGGCCCAAGATGATAGCACAAATGATCAAAGCAAACAAACTATTCTTATATAGGGCAGTTGGGGCTTTAAAACTTGAATGCACACAAGAAACACTCCAGGGAGCTTATTAGAAATGCAATTTTCTGCCCCTGCTCTGGTTCTGACTCATTTGGTCCAGCCTGTGAACCCAAGAACTGTTCATGTTAAACAAACATCTGGAGCAATTCAGAGGAAGGGCATATTTTACAACAGGAAAGAAACATGGTGGGAGGATCTGGCCACTCTAAAACTGGTCTGAATTCTCCCAATGTTCTTAATCAAAGAAAGGGTAATGTTGCTCCCTGTTTGGGGTTCATTCTGAATGAAAGAAAGCATTCTAAGCTAAATGACCCTAGCTGCTCGCCTACAGAATTGTTCATTCACTTTATTGTTCAACAAGTATATACCGAGCACCTACTATGTGCAAGGTACTGTGGTACAGTAAGAGATGCATGTTCTTCATGCAAGGAAGGAGGAAGAAGAGAAGGGAGGGAGGTGAGAGGACACATTAAAAAGAAAAATACAGAACTTTCTTGGTGGTCTGGTGGATAAGAATCTGCCTATCAATGAGAAGACAGGAGTTCAATTCTGTGCCCGGGAAGATCCCACATGCCAAACAGCTATTAAGCCTATGAACCACAACGACTGAGCCCACATTATACAGCCCTCAAGCCACAGCTCTTGAGGCTGGGAGCTGCAACTACTGAAGCCCACATGGCTAGCACCTGCAACCACAAGAGAAGCCAACACATTGAGAAACCCACACAACGCAATGAAGAGTAGCCCCTGCTTGCTGCAACTAGAGAAAGCCCACACACCAACAAAGAACCACAGCAGCCAAAAATAAATAAATAAACCTAGATGGGTGGATGGGATGGGAGGGGGTAAGAGGGAGGTCCAGGAGGAAGTGGATGCATGTATACCTATGGCGGGTTCTCTTTGTTGTACAGTAGAAACTAATACAACATTGTAAAGGAATTACATCCCAATAAAGATCTATATGTAACAAAAATAAATAAATAAATAAACATGATTTTAAAAACAGAAAAATACAGACCAGTGAAAAGAAAGGGAAAGGAAGAATTCTAAAGGGATTTTTAAAACTCATCAGGCAACCCACTGTGGAGACCTAGCACATAATTCACAGTGACTACTTCACAGATCTGTCACTGAATGTGTACCTAGGTCCTGTTTATTTTCTCTTCCAGACAACAAGCTCTAGGCAAAACCATCTCATTTGTGATCTATGGCTGAAGACAGAGCACACCAGGGAATTCTGGCTTCCCATCTAGGGGCCTTAAGGATATGTCACAGTTCCACACACATGACGGGGCCTGAAAGTGAAAAGCAGAGGCCAGGCTGGTGTCATGACCACCTGGGGACCTCACAGGGCCCAGGAACAACCTCCTCGTTCCCCTTCTCCTGTGAATGCAGAACCACTTCTCCCTGTCCTCTTCGCTTTAGTTCTGCCAACCTTCCACCGCAGAATGACCCACTGTCCCCATTTGTCCAGGAATGACAATGCCCCAGGCACATGAAACTTAAAGGGCTAAAACCAGGTAAGTCCCAGGAAAACCAAAACAAGCTGGCCCCCCTGTCTACCCTACTCCCTCAAGGCGCCAACTGGAGGACAAGAAAGAAAACCAATCCTGAGCACAGAGCTTGGGACACAGTAGATGCTCAATAAATGTTTGTGGAATGAATGAACAGTACACAGCACAGGTCCCAACACAGAGTAAAGCTACCAGCTTTTATTATTATTGGACCTAATAATGATTAAGCATATGGGACTTCCCTAGCAGTCTAGTGGTTAAGACTTTGCCTTCCAATGCAGGGGTCACAGGTTCTATCCCTGGTAGGGGAGTTAAGATCCCATATGCCTCACACTCAAAAAATCAGAACATAGGGATTCCCTGGTGGGCCAGTGGGTGAGGAGTCCACCTTGCAGTGCAGGCGGCACCGGTTCTGTCCCTGGCCGGGGAGGATCCCACGTGCCGCAGAGCTGCTGGGCAGATGTGTACAATTGCGAGCCAGCTCTCTGGAGCGCATGCGTCTGGAGCCTGTGCTCAGCAGCAAGAGAGGCCACAGGAGTGGGAGGTCCACACATGCCAAGGAATGGAGATGGATGAAAATAAATGAAGACTTAGAGGCAAAAAAAGAAAATTATTTTAAAAAATCAGAACATAAACAATAAAAGCAGTATGGTAACAATTTCAATAAAGACTTTAAAACAGCCCACATAAAAAATAACTTAAATAAATAATAAAAAATAGTGATTAAGCACCTACATAGCACACTTCGTAAACATCCCATTTAGCAGACATCCTGCCGAGTCCATTTTTAAAGCTCAAAATAAAATACCTGATGTCATCTTTGCCAAACATTTAAGGAGGTAAGGGGTGGTTTATTTTGTTGTTGCTCGGTTTGGCTTTTGAGGGGAATGGGTTACCATAAAATTAATGGAGATTGTTTCACAGAAACTTCATGTAACTGCTTTTTAATTCTCTGTATCAGGTATTCCTCAGAGATATAAAGGATAGTGAAAATCAAAGCTGCAGTAGAGGTTTTATTTTCTTATCTATATGAGTCTTTGTAGGATCTGGGTATAGGAGTTGGGGTGGGGGAAACCACAAGAAACAAAAGTGAAACAAGCTTATTTGTGAGACTTCCTCATTGTTCTTGGCACCTGTCACCTTCAGGTAGTTCTGTTTCCATGGACAACTTGTCCTCTGCTCTGTTTGATCATTCCTTGAAGATTAAATGCTTGGAACTCATGCAAAGTTGCCCCCAAGGCCAAAAGTGATGACCTTACTCATCACTACCAATGGCCATCTCATGCTGCCCCTTTGGATAAGCAAATAGACCCACAACTCACTGCTTTTCTTACTCCACCTCCCTCCAACCCACTGAGCCTAACAGAGCACTGACACACTGTGGGCACTCCACAAACATGTGCAGATGGGATAGATTCCTTACTCCATCCCACCCTGGCTATGGCATCTCACTAATGACCCATCTGTCATCTCTGACATCAATTCCAGCACTGACCCCTTTTCTTTTATAAATGCAGCCATTTCCCTGGTCAACCTAAGAAGGCTATAGGACCCATTTCTCCTCCTGGACCCAAGACTATTAACGACTGCTCTTGGGAGAGAAAAGTAAATGAAACTAAGATGAGCTATACTTCTTGGGTATATAAAATCTCTCTCTGTGTTACATCAATGTCCCCAAAGACTCAGTCACATTCTGGGACCACAAATACACAATAATGTAACCAAGACGAATATGGTACCTGCTACAATTTATTAAATGCCAGTCACAGCACTAAGCAATATACATATATTCTCATTTATCCTGACAACCATTCTATTAGTGGTTAAAACCACAAGCTTTGACGTCAGATCTTGGTTTAAATCCCAGTTCTGTGGCCTATTGGGTGGCCCTGGACAAGTGACACAAACCTCCTAGGCCTCAATTTCCAAATTACTTGTAAAGAGGAGGCAAAAATAACTGCCTGAAAGGATTGGTGTAGGAGTCGAGAGTAGAATGTATCTAAATAAATTATAACAGTCCATCTTTTAGTAAATGGTGTTGAGGATGGTGATGAAGAAGAAAGAGGAGGAAGGTAAACCAATTCAGAGAGGCTAACTAACTTATCAGGTCTTCCCTGGTGGATCAGATTGTAAAGAATCTGCCTGCAATGCAGGAGCCCTGGGTTCAACCCCTGGGTCAGGAAGAGCCCCTGGTGAAGGGAATGGCTACCCACTCCAGTATTCTTGCCTGGGAAATACCATGGACAGACGAGCCTGGTGGGCTACAGTCCACGGGGTCGCAAAGAGTTGGACATGACTGAGCAATTAACATTTCATTTCTTCACTTAACTTACCTAAGGTCACACAGCTAATCAATGACAATATGAAATTCAAAATGGAATTCAAAACCAGATTTAGACCCTTTTCAAGTGATTTTTAGCATGAGAAGACTCTCTTCAAACGTCTTACAACTCTGAGTATTTGCATCCCACTCCCTAGTACAGCCTTGCTCTGAAGGAAGCTAAAAGGAACGCTTAAGGTGCTGAGAAGCACCATTTGAAAACTGAAAGCCACAAGTAAGAATTTGCATGCTGCAACTAAAGATACTGTATGCCACAACAAAGATGGAAGGTCCCACATGAAGCAACTAAAATCTGGCACAGCCAAATAAATAAATAGATAATTATTTTTTAATGATTAATAATCAATTTAATACAATGTCACTTTAATATAGTATCTGTTATCTACTGCTGCAATAATACCATGTAACAAAATACCACAAATAGTTAATGCTTATCGCTCACACACCTTCAATCAGCTGAGATTTGGCTGGTCGAGGTTGACCTCCAGTCCATCTAAATCATCTCTCTTGCACCAACCACAAACCAGAGGAGGGTCTCAAGGTAGTGGCCAAGGTATAAGAGAACATGTGGAAACACACAGGTCTCGTGAAGCATAGGTTCAGAGCTGGTACCTTGTTCTGTTGCTTAAGTGAGTCACTGGGCCAAGTCCAGAGTCAGTGGGAACGCACTGCATGATTGGATGGAAGAGAGTGGTATCTTGGGACTCATTGGGTCTTGTCATATTCAAATCTCCAGTGGATGACACGGTGCCTAAATGTTGTTTAAGCTCCTCACAGAGTTTGGCAAAGCCCCCATGAGCAATACACAGCTAGCCTTAGCTCACCTCTTCACCCCTCTCTGCAATCACCCTTCATCGCACAACAATTAGAGCTAGTCCTTCAATACAGCCTAGCACAGAGCAACAGCTCAAAGCCTTGAGACCTCTTCCCTACCAGCTGTGTGATTTTGGACAAGACACTTAGCCTCCCTGAGCTTCAGTAACTTCATTATGAAACAGAGGCAATTACACCTGCCTTCTTCTCTCTGGGGATGATTAAATTAAACTATCTAGGCAAAATGATGTTTCCTAAGCACTAAAATGAGTCCTGGGCTCCTGAGCAAAACTACTGATGTGCTTCTCTCAGCCCAGCTCCTAATACTGGGCTCTGCCCACAGTTAAAGAGAAGTTGTTACAAATCTAAGAGTCTGGCAACTTCAACCTTGACACAGGGTGGGAAGGGAACACTGTTGCTCTCCTTGTTTGTCCAAAGTGGGGAGTGAGAAAATGGGAGACAAGTCCTAGAGTACTCTGAAACCTAAGACAGCCTTAGTGTTTTTGTTGTTATTATTGCTGAGTCACTCAGTCATGTCTGACTCTGTGACCCCATAGACTGTAGCACACCAGGATCCTCTGTCCATGGGATTTCCCAGGCAAAAATACTGGAGTGGGTAGCCATTTGTACCTTGATGTGGCTTCTGCCTATAAAGTAGAAAGGGAAACAAACACAAGAAATGTGAAACTGAGCCCATTTGTCTGCATCCAATGGCAACTTTTGTCCTCCAAACTTTTCCATACACACAGGCAGCTTAGTTGGTATTCAGGTAATGACCATGCTTGCTCAAGCCATCCAGCATTTATCCCAAGTGGAGTCCCCTAACTCCCTCCTGTTTTGTTCTTAAGCCCCAAAATAGTGGGAGAGATGAGGAGGAAGCTCACTTCTCAGTAACAGCATGTGTACTCTTTACAGCTAATGTATTAACACTCAGAGTCCAGATCAGTTGACATCACAATTGCAGGAATGAGGCACTTGACCTAAGTCTCTGGGTGGACACTCTCAAAATAAGAAGTGTGAGGATGGGCTCCTGCATCCTGGTTGTCCTTTCTTTTAACCACGTCTCTTCTTTCCTGTATTCTATTCTTGTCTCTTTGTCCTGTGCCTTTAATCCATAGATCAGTCAGTCCTTGGATCAGAACCAGCATTAGAACTCACTCAGCTCAACCACAACATCTTGCCTCTCTCACTCCCCAGTCCAATGTTGACATCAATCCACTAGATTTTTAGGAAAACCCTCAAGACACTTAGCCTCCCTGAGCTTCAGTAACTTCATTATGAAACAGAGGCAATTACACCTGCCTTCTTCTCTCTGGGGATGATTAAATTAAACTATCTAGGCAAAATGATGTTTCCTAAGCACTAAAATGAGTCCTGGGCTCCTGAGCAAAACTACTGATGTGCTTCTCTCAGCCCAGCTCCTAATACTGGGCTCTGCCCACAGTTAAAGAGAAGTTGTTACAAATCTAAGAGTCTGGCAACTTCAACCTTGACACAGGGTGGGAAGGGAACACTGTTGCTCTCCTTGTTTGTCCAAAGTGGGGAGTGAGAAAATGGGAGACAAGTCCTAGAGTACTCTGAAACCTAAGACAGCCTTAGTGTTTTTGTTGTTATTATTGCTGAGTCACTCAGTCATGTCTGACTCTGTGACCCCATAGACTGTAGCACACCAGGATCCTCTGTCCATGGGATTTCCCAGGCAAAAATACTGGAGTGGGTAGCCATTTGTACCTTGATGTGGCTTCTGCCTATAAAGTAGAAAGGGAAACAAACACAAGAAATGTGAAACTGAGCCCATTTGTCTGCATCCAATGGCAACTTTTGTCCTCCAAACTTTTCCATACACACAGGCAGCTTAGTTGGTATTCAGGTAATGACCATGCTTGCTCAAGCCATCCAGCATTTATCCCAAGTGGAGTCCCCTAACTCCCTCCTGTTTTGTTCTTAAGCCCCAAAATAGTGGGAGAGATGAGGAGAGGAAGCTCACTTCTCAGTAACAGCATGTGTACTCTTTACAGCTAATGTATTAACACTCAGAGTCCAGATCAGTTGACATCACAATTGCAGGAATGAGGCACTTGACCTAAGTCTCTGGGTGGACACTCTCAAAATAAGAAGTGTGAGGATGGGCTCCTGCATCCTGGTTGTCCTTTCTTTTAACCACGTCTCTTCTTTCCTGTATTCTATTCTTGTCTCTTTGTCCTGTGCCTTTAATCCATAGATCAGTCAGTCCTTGGATCAGAACCAGCATTAGAACTCACTCAGCTCAACCACAACATCTTGCCCTCTCTCACTCCCCAGTCCAATGTTGACATCAATCCACTAGATTTTTCCCCCAGCTCTGCTGAAACACCTCCAGTCACAGAGAGCTCACTATATCTCAGAGCAGCAGCATCTATTACAGGAGCTCTTCAGAGGGTACCTTAGTTAGGTTAGGCTAAAATAGTTTAGGCTTAGCTAGGCTTCCCTGGTGGCTCAGATGGTAAAAAGTCTACCTGCAACGCAAGACACCCAAGTTCCCTCCCTGGGTCAAGAAGATCCCTCAGAGAAGGGAATGGCAACCCACTCCAGTATTCTTGCCTGCAGAATCCTATGGTCAGAGGAGCCTGGTGGGCTACAGTCCATGAAAGGGTTGCAGAGAGTTGGACCTGACTGAGTGACTAACACGTTAGTTAGGTTAAACCACAAGTCACCTTTTCACAGCTCCTTTAGCCCTGATTCTGTTCACTAAGGCTTCACAAACGTTATTCCCTCTCACCTCTGGTTGTTCTTTGGTATGTGAAGGCGACGATCACACCTCCTCACTGAGAAATTTTAGGTTGGATCTTTTTCAGCTTCTTAACCTGTACCTGGTCCCCATCCTCATCCCCATCCATCATCATGCCCTTTCCTAACATCTGAAGAGTACAACTGCCTCTCTTTCTGTTTTCAAGCTAATCTTTGTACCTATGTTCTTGGCTCCATCTCCTCCTGCCTCTCCATCACCTTGGTGATCGAACTGGACTTGGGAAAAAATAAAAGAAGAAGGAAGGTGCTGAATGAATGGGAAACTCCCTCCTGTTTTGTTCTTAAGCCCCAAAATAGTGGGAGATGAGAGGAAGCTCACTTCTCAGTAACAGCATGTGTACTCTTTACAGCTAATGTATTAACACTCAGAGTCCAGATCAGTTGACATCACAATTGCAGGAATGAGGCACTTGACCTAAGTCTCTGGGTGGACACTCTCAAAATAAGAAGTGTGAGGATGGGCTCCTGCATCCTGGTTGTCCTTTCTTTTAACCACGTCTCTTCTTTCCTGTATTCTATTCTTGTCTCTTTGTCCTGTGCCTTTAATCCATAGATCAGTCAGTCCTTGGATCAGAACCAGCATTAGAACTCACTCAGCTCAACCACAACATCTTGCCCTCTCTCTCACTCCCCAGTCCAATGTTGACATCAATCCACTAGATTTTTCCCCCAGCTCTGCTGAAACACCTCCAGTCACAGAGAGCTCACTATATCTCAGAGCAGCAGCATCTATTACAGGAGCTCTTCAGAGGGTACCTTAGTTAGGTTAGGCTAAAATAGTTTAGGCTTAGCTAGGCTTCCCTGGTGGCTCAGATGGTAAAAAGTCTACCTGCAACGCAAGACACCCAAGTTCCCTCCCTGGGTCAAGAAGATCCCTCAGAGAAGGGAATGGCAACCCACTCCAGTATTCTTGCCTGCAGAATCCTATGGTCAGAGGAGCCTGGTGGGCTACAGTCCATGAAAGGGTTGCAGAGAGTTGGACCTGACTGAGTGACTAACACGTTAGTTAGGTTAAACCACAAGTCACCTTTTCACAGCTCCTTTAGCCCTGATTCTGTTCACTAAGGCTTCACAAACGTTATTCCCTCTCACCTCTGGTTGTTCTTTGGTATGTGAAGGCGACGATCACACCTCCTCACTGAGAAATTTTAGGTTGGATCTTTTTCAGCTTCTTAACCTGTACCTGGTCCCCATCCTCATCCCCATCCATCATCATGCCCTTTCCTAACATCTGAAGAGTACAACTGCCTCTCTTTCTGTTTTCAAGCTAATCTTTGTACCTATGTTCTTGGCTCCATCTCCTCCTGCCCTCTCCATCACCTTGGTGATCGAACTGGACTTGGGAAAAAAATAAAAAGAAGAAGGGAAGGTGCTGAATGAATGGGGAAACCATCCATTACAAGAGGGAGAGGCGAGAAGCCAGTTTGGAAGGGAGAACAAGCTCAGGGATTGGAGGCAGGTCGAGTTTGAGGTATATGGGGACATCCCAGTGGAAATGTCTTAGCAAGTGGCAAGACATAAGATTCTAAAGTTTGGGGGCGGGGCGTGGGAGGAATTGAGAGATTGGGACTCTATTGATACTAGGTATAAAATAAACAACTAATGAGAATATCCTGGATAACACAAGGAACTCCACTCAATGCACTGGGGTAACTTGAATGTGAAGGAAGGGTATATATATATACCTATGACTGGTTTGTGTTTCCATACAGTAGAAACACAATACTGTAAAGCAACTATACTCCAATAAAAACTAGTTTAAAAAATAAAATAAAGTTTAGCAAAGAGGCCTGGACTGGGGATAGAAGTTAGGGACTCATCAGCATAGTGAAGCTGGTTGAACAACAGAAATTATAAGCTTGCCTGAAGAGGGTGTATCAGGTAGACAAGCATGCTTTTAAGAGGTAAAAGGAAGATAATACAGAGATGGAAAAGATACAAGGAAAACCAAGAGGATTTAGTTAAATGAGAGTCCAAGGAGTAGAGAGTAGGGAAGGAAGAGTGACCAGCCATGTCAAATGAGTCATGCAGTTCAGGAAAAGAATTAATGGAAAATATCCAGCAAACTTGACTAGATCAGGAGTCCATGAAAGGGTTGCAGAGAGTTGGACCTGACTGAGTGACTAACACGTTAGGTTAAACCACAAGTCACCTTTTCACAGCTCCTTTAGCCCTGATTCTGTTCACTAAGGCTTCACAAACGTTATTCCCTCTCACCTCTGGTTGTTCTTTGGTATGTGAAGGCGACGATCACACCTCCTCACTGAGAAATTTTAGGTTGGATCTTTTTCAGCTTCTTAACCTGTACCTGGTCCCCATCCTCATCCCCATCCATCATCATGCCCTTTCCTAACATCTGAAGAGTACAACTGCCTCTCTTTCTGTTTTCAAGCTAATCTTTGTACCTATGTTCTTGGCTCCATCTCCTCCTGCCCTCTCCATCACCTTGGTGATCGAACTGGACTTGGGAAAAAAATAAAAAGAAGAAGGGAAGGTGCTGAATGAATGGGGAAACCATCCATTACAAGAGGGAGAGGCGAGAAGCCAGTTTGGAAGGGAGAACAAGCTCAGGGATTGGAGGCAGGTCGAGTTTGAGGTATATGGGGACATCCCAGTGGAAATGTCTTAGCAAGTGGCAAGACATAAGATTCTAAAGTTTGGGGGCGGGGCGTGGGAGGAATTGAGAGATTGGGACTCTATTGATACTAGGTATAAAATAAACAACTAATGAGAATATCCTGGATAACACAAGGAACTCCACTCAATGCACTGGGGTAACTTGAATGTGAAGGAAGGGTATATATATATACCTATGACTGGTTTGTGTTTCCATACAGTAGAAACACAATACTGTAAAGCAACTATACTCCAATAAAAACTAGTTTAAAAAATAAAATAAAGTTTAGCAAAGAGGCCTGGACTGGGGATAGAAGTTAGGGACTCATCAGCATAGTGAAGCTGGTTGAACAACAGAAATTATAAGCTTGCCTGAAGAGGGTGTATCAGGTAGACAAGCATGCTTTTAAGAGGTAAAAGGAAGATAATACAGAGATGGAAAAGATACAAGGAAAACCAAGAGGATTTAGTTAAATGAGAGTCCAAGGAGTAGAGAGTAGGGAAGGAAGAGTGACCAGCCATGTCAAATGAGTCATGCAGTTCAGGAAAAGAATTAATGGAAAATATCCAGCAAACTTGACTAGATCAGGAGTATGGGGCTTCCCTGGTGGTCCAGTGGGTAAGGACACCGCCTTGCAGTGCAAGGGGTGCTGGTTCAATCCCGGGCCTGGGAAGATTCCACATGCCACGGAGCGGCTGAACCAATGTGTCCAACTACCGAGCAGGAGCTCTGGAGCACATGCACCCAGAGCTGGTGCTCTGTGACGAGAGAGGCCACTGCAATGGGAGGCCCACGCAGGCCAAGGAACAAAATGAATGGAAACAGATGAATGAAAGATCAATAGAAGTGGCCAAAAAAAAAAAAATCAGGAGTGAACTCAGAGAATGCAATTCTTCTGGGGAGATGGGGATAGAAACCAAACTGCGGTGGGTGAGAAAAGTTTGAAGGGAATCCCAACATAGATGTCCCTTTTGAGGTGATCATATGAGAATAAAAGGAGTTTTTAAAGCAGTTTCTGATTTCCAACTAGTACTAGTTTCCTAGAGCTGCTATACATATTGTCACAAACTTGGTGGCCTTAAACAGAAATTCATTGTCTCAAGAGTTATGGAGGCCAGATTTCTGCAACCAAGCTATTGGCAGGATTGGTTTTTTCCGGAGGTTCTGTGAAAGAATCCACCCCACATCTCTCACTTAGCTTTGCTGACTATAGGTAATCCTTGATGTTCCTTGGCTTAAGGACACATCACTCCAATCCCTGCCTCTGTCTGTCCATAGTCATCCCCTTCTGTGTCTCTGTGGTTGTGATTAGAATCTCCCAGACTTTTGGATTAAGGACTCACCCCAAATCCAGACCATATGAAATGCTCAGTTACTTGACTCACATGCTGAAATAAGGATTGCTGGGAGAAATACCCACAATCTCAGATATGCTGATAATAGCACTTTAATGGCAGAAAGTGTAAAAGAACTAAAGAGTTTCTTGATGAAGGTGAAAGATGAGAGCCCAAAAGCTGGCTTAAAATTCAACATTTAAAAAAACTAAGATTGGGCTTCCCTAGTGGTTCAGTGGGTAAGGACACTGCCTTGCAGTGCAGGGGGCGCCGGTTTGATCCCTGGCCTGGGAGGATCCCACGTGCCGCTGAGCAGCTGGACTGATGTGTCCAATTGCCGAGCCGGAGCTCTGGAGCGCATGCGCCCAGAGCCAGTGCTCTGTGACAAGAGAGGCCACCGCGATGGGAGGCCAGAGAACGAAGATGAATGAAAATAGAGAAATGAAAGACCAATAGAAGTGGCCCGCCCGCTCCCCTCCCTCCCCAACCCCACCCCCCCCCAAAATAAATAAATAAATAAATCTTTAAAAAAAAAAAAAGCCATTAGCCTTAAAAAAAAAAAAAAAAAGAGAATACTGGAGTGGGTAGCCACTCTCTTCTCTAGGGGATCTTCCCAACCCAGGGAAGAAATCCAAGTCTCTTGCATTTCAGGTGGATGCTTTACCATCTGAGTCACCAAGGAAGCCCAATATAGGTCTTGTTATGTGCGTGTGTGTGTGTGTAATTTTCTCTTGGATAAATAGCCTAGATGAGTGAATGATGGCTCATATGGTCACCAGGAAAGCCCAATAAGGTCTTGTTATATATACATACACATATGTGTGTGTGTGTGTGTATAAAATTTCTTTTGGATAAATACCCTAGATGAGAGAATGATGGGTCACATGGTAACTCTACATTTTACTTCATAAGACACTGCTACATCATTTTTTGAGGGGCTGTACCATTCCAATCGGTAACATAAGAGTGTTCCAATAGCTTCGTATCATTACCAACTTAGTATTAATCACTTGTTTTAAAAAGTCAGTCCAGGGGGGTGGGGACCATGAATATGCATATGACTGATCTGGGAACATACATGTCTGTGAACAATAAAACTCTGTAAAACTTTTAAAATAAAGAATAAAAAAAAAAAAACTAAAAAAAAAAAAGTCATTCCAGTGGGTTTGTAGTAGTTTCTTATTGTGTTATTGATTTGCACTTCTCTAATGATTAGTGATGCTGAGAATCTTTTCTTCAGAGAAGCATCCACTGAAATATTTTGCCCATTTTTAATTGGTTTGTTTGATTTCCTATTACTGTGTGGTACGATTATATATATACATACACACACACACACACACATATATATACATACACACACATATATATGTATGTGTATATGTGTGTCTTGCAAAGTATAGAAGTTCTGCATTTTTGTGAAGTCACATTTATCACAGTTTCATGGTTCATGCTTTTTCTGTCCTTCCTAAGAAATCTTCAGCCAACACAAGGTCACAGAGATTTTTCTCCCTATGTGTTTTGTAAGATTTGTATAGTTTAGTGTTTTAAATTTAGGTCTGTGATCCATTTCAAGTCAATATTTGTATATGGCGTGATGCAAGGGTAGAGGTTTATTTATTTTCATATGGATATCCAATTGTCCTCACACAATCTGTTGCAAAGACGATTCTCACTTTATTGAGTTGCTTTGGTACCTTCATTAAAAACTGACCACGGGCTTCCCTGGTGGTCCAGTGGGTAAAGAGTCCGCCTTGCATTGGCAAGGGGCGCCGGTTCAATCCCTGGCATGGGAAGATCCCATATGCTGCGGAGGGGCTGGACCAATGTGTCCAATTACAAGCAAGTGCTCTGGAGCACATGCGCCCAGGGCTGGTGCTGTGTGACGCAAGAGGCCACTGCAATGGGAGGCCCACACAGGCCAAAGAATTAAGATAGATGAAAATAAATAAATGAAGGACCAATAAAAGAGGCCAAAATTAAAACAAACAAACAAAGAAAAACCTGACTACACATGTAAGGGTCTGTTAGCTCTCTGTTTCATGCCTTTTTTAAAAAAAATTCTTTTGTTGTTTTTGTTTTTGAATTTCGGCCCGTTCTATGCCTTTTATATCTATTTTCCTATTCTTTTCAAAATTCTTTTGGTTATTCTGGATTCTTTACACTTTCATATAATTTTTAGAATTAGGTTGTCAATTTCTAAAAATAAAAGGCTGCTTGGATTTTAAACAAGATTAAGTCTACAGATAAGTATGTGGAGGCTTGACAGCAATACTGAGTCTTCAAATCTACAATATGGAACATTTCTGCATTTATTTAGGCTTTCTTTCATTTCTCTGAGCAATGATTTGTCATTTTCAGTATAGGTTTAATACTTATTTTGCTAAGTAGATCCCTAACCATTTCATGTTTTTGATACTTTTATAAGTGGTATTGTTTTATTTTTTCATTTTACAATTATGTATTGTTAGTACAACTACATTTTTATATTAACCTTTTATTCTGCAAACTTGCTAAATTCTCTAATGCGTTCTAATAGTTTTAAAATAGATTCCTTAGTATTTTCTACGTACATGAGCATTTGGTTTGGGTTCCTGGTCCTATGTGTTTAAGATTTGTATAGTTTAGTGTTTTAAATTTAGGTCTGTGATCCATTTCAAGTCAATATTTGTATATGGCGTGATGCAAGGGTAGAGGTTTATTTATTTTCATATGGATATCCAATTGTCCTCACACAATCTGTTGCAAAGACGATTCTCACTTTATTGAGTTGCTTTGGTACCTTCATTAAAACTGACCACGGGCTTCCCTGGTGGTCCAGTGGGTAAAGAGTCCGCCTTGCATTGGCAAGGGGCGCCGGTTCAATCCCTGGCATGGGAAGATCCCATATGCTGCGGAGGGGCTGGACCAATGTGTCCAATTACAAGCAAGTGCTCTGGAGCACATGCGCCCAGGGCTGGTGCTGTGTGACGCAAGAGGCCACTGCAATGGGAGGCCCACACAGGCCAAAGAATTAAGATAGATGAAAATAAATAAATGAAGGACCAATAAAAGAGGCCAAAATTAAAACAAACAAACAAAGAAAAACCTGACTACACATGTAAGGGTCTGTTAGCTCTCTGTTTCATGCCTTTTTTAAAAAAAATTCTTTTGTTGTTTTTGTTTTTGAATTTCGGCCCGTTCTATGCCTTTTATATCTATTTTCCTATTCTTTTCAAAATTCTTTTGGTTATTCTGGATTCTTTACACTTTCATATAATTTTTAGAATTAGGTTGTCAATTTCTAAAAATAAAAGGCTGCTTGGATTTTAAACAAGATTAAGTCTACAGATAAGTATGTGGAGGCTTGACAGCAATACTGAGTCTTCAAATCTACAATATGGAACATTTCTGCATTTATTTAGGCTTTCTTTCATTTCTCTGAGCAATGATTTGTCATTTTCAGTATAGGTTTAATACTTATTTTGCTAAGTAGATCCCTAACCATTTCATGTTTTTGATACTTTTATAAGTGGTATTGTTTTATTTTTTCATTTTACAATTATGTATTGTTAGTACAACTACATTTTTATATTAACCTTTTATTCTGCAAACTTGCTAAATTCTCTAATGCGTTCTAATAGTTTTAAAATAGATTCCTTAGTATTTTCTACGTACATGAGCATGTTGTCTGAGAACAAACACAGTTTTAGGCTTCCATGGTGGTCCAGTGGGTAGAGTCCGCCTTGCAGTGCAAGGGGCACCGGTTTGATCCCTAGGCTGGGAGGAGGGGTTCCCAGGTGGTCCAGTGGGTAGAGAGTCTGCCTTGCAGTGCAAGGGGCACTGGTTCAATCCCTGGTCTGGGAAGATCCCATGTGCCACGGGAGCGGCTGGACCAGTATGTCTGGATGAGAGCCAGCGCTCTGGAGTCCATGCACCTAGAGCCGGTGCTCTGCAACGACAGAGGCCACTGCAATGGGAGGCCCACACAGGCCAAAGAGTAAAGATGGACATAAAAAAAAAACAAACAAAAAAACAGACACCTAGGCCAGGAGGATCCCACTTGCTGCAGAGCGGCTGGACGGGTGTGTCCAATTACTAGCCAGTGCTCTGGAGCGCATGTGCCCAGAGCTGGTGCTCTGCAATGAGAGAGGCCACTGCAATAGGAGGCTCACACAGTCCAAAGAATAAAGACGGATGAAAAATAAATAAATAAAAAATCAATTACAAAGGCCAAAATTAAAAAAAAAACAACTTTTATTTCTTCCTTTCCAAACTATACGCCTTTTTCTTTGCCTTATTGCCATAGCTAAGACCTCAAACATGATTCTGAATAAAAGTGGTAAAAGAGGACACTGTCTCCATATTAAGGGAAAGGTTTTCAGTCATTTATTAGTAAGTATGATGCTAATTATAGATTTTTCACATATATGCTCATATAGCATTTTAAAAAATCTTAAATAGTTTCACTGTTACTATTAACATTTAAAGGATATTTACTGTAAAACATGCAAACAGGACTGAAGGGTACAACATAAAATGTTCTGACCCAATTCCACCAATTTCCCAAAAAATCTTAAATGATTTGTCATTTTCAGTATAGGTTTAATACTTATTTTGCTAAGTAGATCCCTAACCATTTCATGTTTTTGATACTTTTATAAGTGGTATTGTTTTATTTTTTCATTTTACAATTATGTATTGTTAGTACAACTACATTTTTATATTAACCTTTTATTCTGCAAACTTGCTAAATTCTCTAATGCGTTCTAATAGTTTTAAAATAGATTCCTTAGTATTTTCTACGTACATGAGCATGTTGTCTGAGAACAAACACAGTTTTAGGCTTCCATGGTGGTCCAGTGGGTAGAGTCCGCCTTGCAGTGCAAGGGGCACCGGTTTGATCCCTAGGCTGGGAGGAGGGGTTCCCAGGTGGTCCAGTGGGTAGAGAGTCTGCCTTGCAGTGCAAGGGGCACTGGTTCAATCCCTGGTCTGGGAAGATCCCATGTGCCACGGGAGCGGCTGGACCAGTATGTCTGGATGAGAGCCAGCGCTCTGGAGTCCATGCACCTAGAGCCGGTGCTCTGCAACGACAGAGGCCACTGCAATGGGAGGCCCACACAGGCCAAAGAGTAAAGATGGACATAAAAAAAAAACAAACAAAAAAACAGACACCTAGGCCAGGAGGATCCCACTTGCTGCAGAGCGGCTGGACGGGTGTGTCCAATTACTAGCCAGTGCTCTGGAGCGCATGTGCCCAGAGCTGGTGCTCTGCAATGAGAGAGGCCACTGCAATAGGAGGCTCACACAGTCCAAAGAATAAAGACGGATGAAAAATAAATAAATAAAAAATCAATTACAAAGGCCAAAATTAAAAAAAAAACAACTTTTATTTCTTCCTTTCCAAACTATACGCCTTTTTCTTTGCCTTATTGCCATAGCTAAGACCTCAAACATGATTCTGAATAAAAGTGGTAAAAGAGGACACTGTCTCCATATTAAGGGAAAGGTTTTCAGTCATTTATTAGTAAGTATGATGCTAATTATAGATTTTTCACATATATGCTCATATAGCATTTTAAAAAATCTTAAATAGTTTCACTGTTACTATTAACATTTAAAGGATATTTACTGTAAAACATGCAAACAGGACTGAAGGGTACAACATAAAATGTTCTGACCCAATTCCACCAATTTCCCCCAAAAGTAATTACTATAATCATTTGGACACTGAAAGATATAAAGACAGAGTCAGAAAGACTGAGAGGAGAAAAGGGCAAAAAAATAATATATGGTTATTCAAAAAGTAAAATAATGGGAAGTTGCTGTAGAGGGCAGGAAGCTCAGCCTGGTGCTCTGTGACAACTTAGAGGGGTGCGGTGGGGTGGAAGACAGGAGAAAGGTTCAAGAGGGAGGGGACATATGTATACCTATGGCTGATTCAAGTTGGTGTATGGCAGGAACCAACACAACCTTGTAAAGCTATTATCCTCCAATTTAAAAATAAACAAGATTTTTCAAAAAGAAAAATACTGTTTTATCTAAGTAGCACATTTTCTCCATGGGGGAACTCTCCTCTTTCCCTATAGTTTTACCAGAGCCCAGATCCTTCTGATTCAACTATCCTCTCTGTTTACAAAGGACAAGGAACATTGTCCTTGGAATCAGAAGAATGGGGATGAGATCATCACAGCCTAGCAATTAAGAGCCTGAGCTTTGGAGAAAGACTTATCTGAGGTTACATCTTCACTGCAATCCTTATGTGAGTCTTGAGTGTCTATTTACACATCTGTAAAAAAGTCATGGATAACAATACAGATCTCACAGGGCTGCAACATAAAACATGAGACATAATACGTGGATGTGATACACTTAGCACTTTGCCTGCACGTAGCAAATCTACCATGGATGTGATCAGTCAATGGGTATCTTTGGGCCAATTTATTAACCTCTAGGATCCCTGCCCATCTGCCTCCCAAGATTACATGGAAATGAAATGAAAGGATAAACATCAAAGATAGAGCCCAACAGCCAAGTCTGACCAATGACTGGAGGTGAAAAGCAGAACTTGGTTTAAGGTCCATGTTCATGTCTTTCACTCAAAATTGATTTCCTTGCAAAACTCCAGCACCTGCTCCTTTACTGAACAACTTCTTAGATGACCAGTATTATACTGGATAGGCAGTAACCTCGATTTTTAAATAAGGGTGAATTTGTTTACTCTGAGATGAACACACTTCATTTTTTCTCCCCAAACTACTCCTCTTTCTAATGAAGTGCCAAAACCGGAAAAGCGTCTGGTGAGCCTCCCAGTCCTACAGGTTTCGAATAGGAAGTACATGAGAAACACGACCAGTTGTCTTAACTCCTGTCTGTGATTAGGACTGCTAAATTTAGTGAACAAAATAATGGGAAGTTGCTGTAGAGGGCAGGAAGCTCAGCCTGGTGCTCTGTGACAACTTAGAGGTGCGGTGGGGTGGAAGACAGGAGAAAGGTTCAAGAGGGAGGGGACATATGTATACCTATGGCTGATTCAAGTTGGTGTATGGCAGGAACCAACACAACCTTGTAAAGCTATTATCCTCCAATTTAAAAATAAACAAGATTTTTCAAAAAGAAAAATACTGTTTTATCTAAGTAGCACATTTTCTCCATGGGGGAACTCTCCTCTTTCCCTATAGTTTTACCAGAGCCCAGATCCTTCTGATTCAACTATCCTCTCTGTTTACAAAGGACAAGGAACATTGTCCTTGGAATCAGAAGAATGGGGATGAGATCATCACAGCCTAGCAATTAAGAGCCTGAGCTTTGGAGAAAGACTTATCTGAGGTTACATCTTCACTGCAATCCTTATGTGAGTCTTGAGTGTCTATTTACACATCTGTAAAAAAGTCATGGATAACAATACAGATCTCACAGGGCTGCAACATAAAACATGAGACATAATACGTGGATGTGATACACTTAGCACTTTGCCTGCACGTAGCAAATCTACCATGGATGTGATCAGTCAATGGGTATCTTTGGGCCAATTTATTAACCTCTAGGATCCCTGCCCATCTGCCTCCCAAGATTACATGGAAATGAAATGAAAGGATAAACATCAAAGATAGAGCCCAACAGCCAAGTCTGACCAATGACTGGAGGTGAAAAGCAGAACTTGGTTTAAGGTCCATGTTCATGTCTTTCACTCAAAATTGATTTCCTTGCAAAACTCCAGCACCTGCTCCTTTACTGAACAACTTCTTAGATGACCAGTATTATACTGGATAGGCAGTAACCTCGATTTTTAAATAAGGGTGAATTTGTTTACTCTGAGATGAACACACTTCATTTTTTCTCCCCAAACTACTCCTCTTTCTAATGAAGTGCCAAAACCGGAAAAGCGTCTGGTGAGCCTCCCAGTCCTACAGGTTTCGAATAGGAAGTACATGAGAAACACCACCAGTTGTCTTAACTCCTGTCTGTGATTAGGACTGCTAAATTTAGTGAACAAAATTGAAGGATGGGGGGACTTCCCTGGTGGTCCAGTGGCTAAGACTCCATGCTCCCAATGCAGTGGGCTCAGGTACAATCCCTGGTCAGGGAATTAGATCCCATGTACTGCAATTAAGAGTTCATAAGCAGGGGCTTCCCCTGGTGGTCCAGTGGGTAAGGACACCGCCTTGCAGTGCAAGGGCGCCGGTTCGAGCCCTGGCCTGGGAAGATCCCACGTGCCGCAGAGCGGCTGGACTGATGTGTCCAATCACCGAGCCGGAGCTCTGGAGCGCATGCGCCCAGAGCCGGCACTCTGCAACAACAGACGCCACCGTGCTGGGAGGCCCACAGGAGCCAAAGAACAAAGACGGATGAACATAGAAAAATGAAAGATCAATAGAAGTGGCCCGCCCACTCCCCTCCCTCCCCAACCCGACCCCCGCCCAAAATAAATAAATAAATAAATCTAAAAAAAAGAGTTCATAAGCACTAACTAAACCATTCCACAAGCTGCAACAAGACTGAAGATCTTGTGTGCTGCAACTAAGACCTGGCACAGTCAAAAACAACAACAACAACAACACAGGAGGTCTAGTTAAAATTGGACTTCAGATAAACAGTGAATAGGGGTGAGATTCCTTTTTTACAAGTATAACCCTCGGATATACTTATAATATGTAAATACCTGCGATATATTTATACTGAAAAATTATTCATTGTTTATCTGAAATTCAAATGTAACAAGGAGTCCTACATTTTATCAAACAACTCCATTACGGATTTCATCCCCAAAGTGTGTCTAAAACTTCCAACAAACTGTTAGGTTGTGAAAATTCAGAAGGGAACAGCAGAGAGGGAGTGACTTAGGAAATTTCAAAGATGGTGCTAGGTATTTTAGATACTCTTCCTCATTTAATCTTCACTCACACATTTAACAAAAGGCACTCTAACCTTTCGATTTTTTAAATAAGGGTGAATTTGTTTACTCTGAGATGAACACACTTCATTTTTTCTCCCCAAACTACTCCTCTTTCTAATGAAGTGCCAAAACCGGAAAAGCGTCTGGTGAGCCTCCCAGTCCTACAGGTTTCGAATAGGAAGTACATGAGAAACACCACCAGTTGTCTTAACTCCTGTCTGTGATTAGGACTGCTAAATTTAGTGAACAAAATTGAAGGATGGGGGGACTTCCCTGGTGGTCCAGTGGCTAAGACTCCATGCTCCCAATGCAGTGGGCTCAGGTACAATCCCTGGTCAGGGAATTAGATCCCATGTACTGCAATTAAGAGTTCATAAGCAGGGGCTTCCCCTGGTGGTCCAGTGGGTAAGGACACCGCCTTGCAGTGCAAGGGCGCCGGTTCGAGCCCTGGCCTGGGAAGATCCCACGTGCCGCAGAGCGGCTGGACTGATGTGTCCAATCACCGAGCCGGAGCTCTGGAGCGCATGCGCCCAGAGCCGGCACTCTGCAACAACAGACGCCACCGTGCTGGGAGGCCCACAGGAGCCAAAGAACAAAGACGGATGAACATAGAAAAATGAAAGATCAATAGAAGTGGCCCGCCCACTCCCCTCCCTCCCCAACCCGACCCCCGCCCAAAATAAATAAATAAATAAATCTAAAAAAAAGAGTTCATAAGCACTAACTAAACCATTCCACAAGCTGCAACAAGACTGAAGATCTTGTGTGCTGCAACTAAGACCTGGCACAGTCAAAAACAACAACAACAACAACACAGGAGGTCTAGTTAAAATTGGACTTCAGATAAACAGTGAATAGGGGTGAGATTCCTTTTTTACAAGTATAACCCTCGGATATACTTATAATATGTAAATACCTGCGATATATTTATACTGAAAAATTATTCATTGTTTATCTGAAATTCAAATGTAACAAGGAGTCCTACATTTTATCAAACAACTCCATTACGGATTTCATCCCCAAAGTGTGTCTAAAACTTCCAACAAACTGTTAGGTTGTGAAAATTCAGAAGGGAACAGCAGAGAGGGAGTGACTTAGGAAATTTCAAAGATGGTGCTAGGTATTTTAGATACTCTTCCTCATTTAATCTTCACTCACACATTTAACAAAAGGCATATGGGTTGTCAGTATCTTCCATTTTATGAACAAGCTGACTGAGGCTGAGAAAGATTAAGGAGTTTATCTTAAATCTAAAGTAATTATCTAGGAGAGTTTCATGGCAGGTGAGACCGTTTCCAGCAAAAAGAATGTGTAGAAGGAAAGGATCCAGGAGTCATAGGGCTTGTCATAGGGATACTAATTTTAAGAAAAAGAACATTCCTCTGAACCTCACACAGAATGACTATAAACTTGAGAGCTCTTCAGAGCCCAGGATGCCTTCTGGACCACTTTTGCTAGTGAATTGCATCACTGGGCTTTCCTGGATGACTTACTCATGGAGTGGTACTCTCTCTCTCACCTGTTCCTTTCCCTGGTGGCTGCGGCTGCGGCTGCGGCTGCGGCTGTGGCTGCTGCTGCTGCTGCTGCTGCTCCTGCATCTCAGCTTGCTGGTCACCCCATGATAACACTGTCACTTGGAAGAAAGTAGAGGTCCTCCTCAGTCCTCGGTATTAAGTCAAGCCCTGAAAAACCTACATGGGGATGAGGCACTTGCCAACTAGAAACCAAAGTTTCTATTTCCTGTTTGTCACGTGTCTGTGTGGAATTGCAGCTAGGAGATGGAGTGTCTGGGCCGAGCAGGATTCCAGCCACCCCGGGTTCTCCCACCAAATGCCACCAAATGCTCAAGGCCCAACAATAATAAGTCTGGTCCAGTTGGAGATGCGACTCGGGGAGTTTGGGAAGAAGAGAACGAGGAATGATGAAAGAGCACTCCAGGCAAAGAAGAGCCACCTGAGGTGTCTGAACAAGGCAACTGCCATGCTAAGAGGGACTGAGGTGTGAACAACAGCTTGTTAACCAGCTAATGAAACACCTTCAGCCTCAACAGTTTTCTGCTAAGCGGGGTAATGCAGAATAGATACCAGTTAGGAGGGCCATGCAGGACTCCTGGCCTTTAGTAAGCAAATATACATAGGGCATCTTCTGACTGTGGAGAACCAGAGCAAGTGCTGTATCTATTCTAGATGCTGGGGACGCAGCATCTAACAAGAAAGACCTGGTTCCTGCTCTCCTAGATCTGCATTCTAATTGGGAGAGAATTAACAAATAAGCTAGGGAATCAGCAAGCATGACTCTTTCTGTTGGCAGTGAGTGCTTTAAAAAAAATTATAATAAAATGAGTTGATGAGATGGTGGGGAGCAGGGGGTCATCATTAGAAAAGAGAGTCAGGGGAAAAGGGAAAGGGATGCCTGGCTTCAGTAGAGACTTGAAAGACCAGAAAGAGCCAGCCATACCAAAGATCTGGTACAGAGAACATTCCAGACACATGAAAGAGTAAGCAAAGAAATTGAAGTGAGAACAGATAGCCACATGGATAGAGCAGAGTGAGGAAGGGAAGAGGGGAAGGGGTTGAGGTTGGACTGGTGCGGACAAAGGCCAAATCACACAGGACCTTGCAGACCAAGGTAAGAAATGTGAACTTGCTCCAAGTACAAGGATGAGTTTTTGGCTAACGTGATAACTGACAGCAGCAGCCCCATGATAACACTGTCACTTGGAAGAAAGTAGAGGTCCTCAGTCCTCGGTATTAAGTCAAGCCCTGAAAAACCTACATGGGGATGAGGCACTTGCCAACTAGAAACCAAAGTTTCTATTTCCTGTTTGTCACGTGTCTGTGTGGAATTGCAGCTAGGAGATGGAGTGTCTGGGCCGAGCAGGATTCCAGCCACCCCGGGTTCTCCCACCAAATGCCACCAAATGCTCAAGGCCCAACAATAATAAGTCTGGTCCAGTTGGAGATGCGACTCGGGGAGTTTGGGAAGAAGAGAACGAGGAATGATGAAAGAGCACTCCAGGCAAAGAAGAGCCACCTGAGGTGTCTGAACAAGGCAACTGCCATGCTAAGAGGGACTGAGGTGTGAACAACAGCTTGTTAACCAGCTAATGAAACACCTTCAGCCTCAACAGTTTTCTGCTAAGCGTGTGTAATGCAGAATAGATACCAGTTAGGAGGGCCATGCAGGACTCCTGGCCTTTAGTAAGCAAATATACATAGGGCATCTTCTGACTGTGGAGAACCAGAGCAAGTGCTGTATCTATTCTAGATGCTGGGGACGCAGCATCTAACAAGAAAGACCTGGTTCCTGCTCTCCTAGATCTGCATTCTAATTGGGAGAGAATTAACAAATAAGCTAGGGAATCAGCAAGCATGACTCTTTCTGTTGGCAGTGAGTGCTTTAAAAAAAATTATAATAAAATGAGTTGATGAGATGGTGGGGAGCAGGGGGTCATCATTAGAAAAGAGAGTCAGGGAAAGGAAGGCATGCCTGGCTTCAGTAGAGACTTGAAAGACCAGAAAGAGCCAGCCATACCAAAGATCTGGTACAGAGAACATTCCAGACACATGAAAGAGTAAGCAAAGAAATTGAAGTGAGAACAGATAGCCACATGGATAGAGCAGAGTGAGGAAGGGAAGAGGGGAAGGGGTTGAGGTTGGACTGGTGCGGACAAAGGCCAAATCACACAGGACCTTGCAGACCAAGGTAAGAAATGTGAACTTGCTCCAAGTACAAGGATGAGTTTTTGGCTAACGTGATAACTGACAGCAGCAGGAAGGAATGTTTCCAAAAGTCACTTTGAATGTGGAGAAGCCAGGACTTAACAAGAGATAAGAAGTGAGGAACCCAAGAGGAATGCTGATCTTCTCAGGTTTGATTCCAGGACTTTGATGAACCTGTTTACCTGTGATGGGCAGGGTTTTCTAGTACATGCAACTAAACTTGATTCAACTGGTATTGTGGACCAGGTTGTTCAGAGAAGTTCCATCTCCATATGGGCCAGTGAGCCTCACACCATCCCCCTGGGAGAAGCAGGAGATGGAAACTCCTACTGGGCACCTTCCTTTACTTCCGGCATTGGAAAAACAGGGCAAGAGCACAGGGACTGGGGTTTGCTAAGTAAGACCTCACTCCCATCTGTGACAGAGATGAAAAACTGAACACACGTTGACTGACTTGACTCAACCTGGGGCCCCTCGTCCCTGTCGTCACTGTTCAGTCTCTAAGCTGTGTCCAACTCCTTGCTTGTCTGTGAGAGTAGATGAATGGGGTTCCAAGGAGGGATCTTCTGAGTATTTTTGCCAATCCAAAGGGTAATGGAGCAGGATACTAAGACCAGAAATCAGGAAGAACTATATTTTCAGACTTGAACACATTATTTTTTTCTGTACATCTTAGACACTAAAACAAAAGTAGAAAACAAATGACCAGAAGAATGTATTTGCAATGTATATATGACTGGAAATGGGTTAATACCTGCAATATATAAAGAACTGAAAATGAGTAAGAAAAAAATGAGCAAGGCAACAGAGAGTGAATAAAGAACTGACCAACTCTGGAACAGATGCTTGGCTTCATTAAGGATCAAAATCAGCTTTTCATCAGATTAGCACAAGATTGATCTTCTGCAGAACCGACTAGAGTAATGAGAAATGGACACTCTCATATATTGTTGGTGGGAGTTTAAAATAGAACAGTGTTTTGAGAGAGCAATTTGGAATGTCTATCAAAATTTTAACATCAAGTTGTATAGATTAAATATATACAGTTTTTTGCCTGCCAATCATACCTCAATAAAGCAGCTAAATTTAGAATAAAGGGAGGGAGGGAGGGATGTAGGGTGGGGGAGAGGGAAGAAAGGAAGGGAGATAAATAATGCGTTTACTTCCTATGAGAGCTGGGACACAGTAAATGCTCAAGACGGAGTGAATGAATGAGCTGGGCTACCACTGCTGTTAATAACAGACTAACACTTTTTTCCAGTCACCTAAACACTGCAGGAAGAAAATTTCCACCTTGCAGCCACAGTGATATTTTAAGAATCAAAACCGGTCCCCTGGTGGTCCAGTGGGTAAGGACACCGTCTTGCAGTGCAAGGGGAGCCAGTTTGATCCCTGCCCTGGGAAGATCCCATGTGCTGCGGAGCGGCTGCACCGATGTGTCCAATTACCGAGCCCGAGCTCTGGAGCGAATGTTCCCAGAGCCAGTGCTCTGCAACGAAAGACGCCACCGTGATGGGAGGTCCACAGGAGCCAGAGAACAAAGACGGATGAAAACAGAGAAATGAAAGACCAATAGAAGTGGCCCACCCGCTCCCCAACCCGACCCCCGCCCAAAACAAATAAATAAATACATACATCTTTTTAAAAAAAAAAAAAAAGAATCAAAGCCGGGCAACCACCTAGCAACTCTCCAATAAAAATTATTCAACCACCTAAAACTCGCCAATAAAAATTAAGTCCAGGAAATTCCCCTGCAGTCCAGTGGTTGTTAGGACTTGGCATTTCCACTGGCATGAGCCTGGGTTCAACTCTTGGTTGGGGAACTAAGATCCTACAAGCCACAGTGTTGCAATAATAATAATAATAATAAGTCCAAACTTCCTACCTCAGCTTTTCAGGCCCTGCCCACCTCTCCAGCCTCACCTTGCACTGCTGTCCCCCAGTTCATGTCACTGTGCCCCAGAGACACTTTTTCCCTTTCCTTGATTTCCCACTTCTTTGCACATGTTGTGCCCTCTACCTGGAACACACTTCCTACAACTCTTCCAGTACTGGGTTTCCCCTGTCCTGCACAGCTTGGCTGAAATGTCCCATCCCGGGCTTTCCTGACAGCCCACTCAGAGCCAGCCACCCACTGTCAGTTTCTATCAAACACTCTTTTTGTTTCCCTTCCAATACTAGCGCACTCGGCACTATGCATATGTTTATTACTCCATCTCTCTGCCCTCACCGGCCTGTGAGTTTCACTAGGGCACAACCACATCTGTTTGGCCCTTGCCTTTGAATTCCAAGCACCTAGTGCAGCAGGACTTCATGAACTGTTTAATAAGTGAAGGGATGTCAGGCTCATTAAAGGACTCTGTTGCCTTAACCCTCTTATAGCTTCCTCATGGCTCTATCTTCCAAGAAACTATGGGACCTTCACACCAGGAAAAGTGTGTCACAGCCTGCAGAAAAGCCAGGCTCCTTGGTGGAAGTTAAATTGGCATCCTAATGTTTGAAAGAAAAAAAAAAGAGACATAACAGGGCATGGAGTAGCTTGTATTCCAGGAGTGGAGATGGAGTCTAAGCACAAAATGCAACAGTAGGATAATGTTAAGAGTCTGGGGAATGGAGAGCCCTTCCTGTAGGCTGCGGGCTCTTATTTACTCTATCACACAGAAGAGAGATTCTGTGTTTTCTGATCCGCCTCCCTGGGTAGACTGTCAGCTATGAAAATGGAGACACAAAGATGCTATAGCAATACAGGGCCCTGTCACTATCTCTTCCATCTGAACACATGCCTGACAGAGTCAGCAACCCAATTATTTTTTGTTGAAAGGCTGTTAAGTCCCTCATTTTGTTTCTTCCCTCCTTGCAGCCTGTTCTACAAAGGAGGTGAAAATAACTATGTCCAGATCTTTATAGATGTGAACAGGAGATGAATCCAAACAGGAAGGCATAAAGTTGTTTTTCTTGATAGAAAATCCTCCATGGCATTGATTTCTGTTGTTGTTGATGATGACTGCATTTATTTTGTTATCTCTGCACTATAGGCTGAGTGAGCAGCCTTAGGTACCCAAGGCAGACTAAGTTTCAAATATACTTTCTTCTTGCCTCTATAGCTGCACTTGTATTTCCAATTTCTGTTTCTGGGTTCTGAATTTTAGGGAAAAAAATTGGCCCTGTCACTTAGAAAAACTTGTTCTTGGGTTTCTTTAATTAGTAACAATGACAACTGTTGCCTTGTAAACCTCCAGAGACCACAGGATTGGACAGCAAGGAGATCAAACTAGTCGATCCTAAAGGAAATCAATCCTGAATATCCACTGGAAGAACTGGTGCTGAAGCTGAAGCTCCAATACTTTGCCCACCTGATGAGAAGAGTTAACTCACTGGAAAGACCCTGATGCTAGGAAAGACTGACGGCAGGAGAAGGGGGCAATGCAGGATGAGATCATTGGATACTATCACTGACACAACGGACATGAGTTTGAGCAAATTCAGGGAGACAGTGAAAGACAGGGAAGACTGACGTGCTGCAGTTAATGGGGTCACAAAGAGTCATACGTGGCTTAGCAACTGAACAATGACAACAATTTTTCTGGGTGTAATTCTTTTTTTTTTTTCCAGTTGCCTGACTTCATGAGCTCTTCATCAGACTGAAGCTGCCTTTTTATGAGCCCATGAAGTGGTTCTATCACAGAAAACCAGATCTCTGTAATTACTAAATTGAAGAACCCCACAAAGAATCCACCTGCAATGCCGGAGATGCAGAAGACTTGAGTTTGATCCCTTGGTCAGGAAGATACCCTGGAAAAGGGAATGGCAACCCACTTCAGCATTTTGCCTGGGAAATTCCATGGACAAAGGAGTCTTGTGGGCTACAGTCCATAGGGTCGCAAAGAGTCAGACGTGACTGAGCATAGCACACAGCACAGCACACGTAGGAGGAATCCCAAAATCCCAGACTGGCTGGGATGTATTCTGGGATATATTTCAGGGGGCAGAAAAGGTTCCTTCCACCTTCTCCCTCATTCCCCATCTTACTCTTTTCCTAATTGCTAGTCACTAAGTCATGTATGACTCTTTGCAACACAATGAAATGCAACACCCCAGGCTTCCCTGTCCTTCACTGTCTCCCTGAATTTGCTCAAACTCATGTTCATTGAGTCAGTGGTGCCATCCAACCATCTCATCCTCTGTCATCCCCTTCTCCTCCTGCCCTCAATCTTTCCAAGCATCAGGGTCTTTTCCAATGAGCTGGCTCTTTGCATCAGGTGGCCAAAGTATCAGAGCTTCGGCTTCAGCATCAATCCTTCCAATATTCAGGGTTAATTTCTCTTAGGATTGACTGGTTTGATCTCCTTGCTATCCATGGGACTCTCAAGAGTCTCCTCGAGCACCACTGTTCAAAAGCATCAGTTCTTTCATGTTCAGCCTTCTTTATAGTCCAACTCTCACATCCGTACATGACAACTGGAAAAAACTATAGCTTTCCCTAATACCATCATCTTATTTCCAGGTGCCCCCTTTCTGTCCACCAAAATCAACCAGAAAAACACCTTTCCAATCAAACATTAGTGGGCTTTCAAATCAAGCCAATCTGGGTTTGAAGTCCAGCTCTGCCTTTACCAGCTGAAGGACTCTGAACAACTCGTTTAAGACTTTATTTAATTAATTTTTCTTTTTTTTTTTTTTTGGTTGTGCTGAGTCTTCGTTACTCTGTGGGCTCTTTCTCTAGTTAGAGTGAGTGGAGGCTACTCTCTAATTGTGATGCTTGGGCTTCTCATTGTTATGGCCCCTCTTGTTTCAGAGTATGGGCTGCAGGGCTTTCTGGATTCAGTAGTTGTGGCTCCCAGGCTTTAGAGCACGGGCTAAAACGTTTTGGCATCTGGGCTTAGCTTCTCCTTGGCATGTGAGATCTTCCTGGATCAGGGATCGAACCTGTGCTCCTACACTGGCAGGCAGATTCTTTACCTCTGAACCACCAGGGAAGCCCACATTTAAGACTTTTGAGTTTCATTTTTCTCACCTGTAATATGGAGAGAATAATACCTGTACTTTATATGACTGTCTTAAACATAAAGAAGGCACAGTTCCTGGCATGAGGTTAACTCATATGTAAATACTGGTTCTCTGGACATGAATAAAATTTATAGTCACCACCAACATATTCTGGAGGTGACAGATGTACCTATGACACCTGCTCTAACATTTTGGTCTGTTGTGAACCTTAAAAAAACATGAAAGGATGCCCTCAGCCTTTCAGAAAAACCATGGTGTCTCTTGAAAAAAATCCAGAGATAAATCATCAGGGGAAAAAAAGTTATTTCCTTTAACAGGGAAGTAGCAAGTTCTGGTGAGGAATAAGAAAACTTTTGACACATGAAACCTGCCCAGTGCAGCTTTTAGCTCTGACAGAGATGAAAGAAAGAGAGATTCAGCTGAGACACTTCTGTAAATGCCATCTCTTTGGAGCCGAAAAGAGACTGCTACTGTTTTACAGGTTTGGAAGCTGCCCCGTGGGACCTTACTGCTCAGAATTCTTTAGTCTGTGGTTGCTGTGACAAAATTGAAAAGCCAGCTCTGACTTTCTCTTGTGATGTTTAAAATAAACCAAGGAAGGAAAGCCCCTGAGGAAAAACATCGATTGGGTCTTTTTTTCCCCAAATAAATAAATCCCTGCTTATAATTTTCTACTGCCCATCTGATGAGGGGCTATCCTGCTGCTTCTGTATCTCTTTTGCAGGGGGGTATCTTAAATAAAAGCTGGGATTGCTGATCCTCAGAAATGTGAGATGAAAACTCCTATTCTGTTATCTTAATGGATTCCTGGACAGGGTCAGAGATAACAAATCTATACACTCTCTCCCTCCAGATGCTCATGGGGAGGTAGCCTGGAAGGGCTAGTATAACTCAGGAGGCTTGACACAGTTCCTCACTCAGCTGTGTCAGGGACCCCATCGGGTAGAAATAAAACCATTAGATGGCAGAGCCCAAACCACCACCATTCGGTGGTGTTTTGTGGCAAATCCAATAAAAGAGGTCTCCAGCACTGTCAGATACCTATTCATGCCATGCAATGCCCACATGAATAAAACTCATTAACTGTGCGAGGTGCAAGAAGTGAGACGAGGGGTGGTGACACAGGGCAGGAGACCTTTACTGACATCTCAGTTGCTCCTCTTCCTCACTCTTCAGTCGCCAGCAAGTGACCTACCTCTCTGAGTCTGAGCTTTGGCTTGCTCACCGTGGTGCTGTACAAAAATGATTAATACACCTCACCACAGTAATAATCCATGGTCCTCACTGCATTACGGGAGAGTCTAAGGATAGAATGAAGAGAAAAGTGTTTGATAACAATAATTGTTCAAAGGTATCGTCTGAGACTGCAATGGTTCATCTGGAGAGGGGCTGAAGCAAGACAGAGAGGGAAGGAAGTCAGGAAACAGAACAGGTCAAGAGCTATGGGCACCTTGGGTAACTCCTGCTGGGCAAATCTGGGACAAGGAACGGGGCACACCTCAAAGCAATTCCAACTGAGGAGGAGTAAGTCAGCTGGGAATTTCCTCACTGACTCCCCATCATTGCTGCAGGCTGATTTGGTGGATGTTGGCTCCATCACACTTCTGACTGGCCTGCCGCAAAGACAACTTGGGAAATCTCGATGCCAGTGGAGAATGTGCACCCAAACCAGGATGCCTGGGACACAAAGGCTTCTTGGGATGCGGGACTTTCAGTGCTAAACCGGAGACAGTCCTGAACATGGAGAGGGCTGGTCACCCTGAGGCTAATCCACCTGAGAGCTGCCTCCAGGGACTCTCTGCCACTTCCAGCCTGCCCCGAGGATGAGCATGCCTGGCCCAGAGTCAGATGAAAACCCAGAGGGAAAGTCCTGGGTATTTGCAGTAAGCAGTGCAGTGGGCTGAGCCTGGCCACTGAGCTCCCAGAGCATCTCACTGGATCTCCCACAGCCCTGTGAGCTTGCACAGGAGGTAGCCAAGATGCAGGGAATCACATCACCAGCAAAGCTGGTCTCAAAACCTGTGATGGTTCATTCTACGTATGTATTTGGCTAGGCTGTCATGCCCATCTGTGTCATCAAACTCCAGGCTAGACATTACCATGAAGGTAATTTTTAGATGTGATTAACTTTTTAAATTTAATTTAATTTGGCCACACCGCGTAGCACAAGGGATTTTAGTTCCCCACAGTGGAAGCAGAGTCTTAACCACTGAGCCACCAGGGAAGTTCCTAAATGTGATTAACATTTATATCAGTAGATTTTTGAGCAAAGCATATTACCCTCCACAATGGGTGGACCTCATCCAATCTCCTTCTCTCTCTCAGTCTCTGACTCAGGTCTGTCTCTCTCTCATCTCTAACCTTGTCTGGCATCCCTTTAGTCCTCCTGTTGCTCACACTCTCTCATCCTGTATGTGTTCAAGCATTCATGCTTCTAACAGACTTGATTCCTAGAATGAGGACTGTCTATGTACTATCCCTGGATTGGACTCTTTCTTGCAAGTCTTTTAACAGATGCTAAAAAATAAGATTGAGATTTGGTTTCTCTCCCTCAGCCTCCATACTCCCAATTCTGGGTCTTTCAATGAGTGGTTCTTTCCCTATCCATCCTCCCGAATGGGCAGCTCTCATTAAACTGCTACCCTCTCTACCTTTGGTTTTTCTTACTGTCATGTGAAATTTTAAAAAGAAAATGTTACATAACCATAAGGAAAACTACCTTAGCTCATTTAGTTGATCCCCCATATCAATTAACAGTCTCAGACACCTATGCCATGTGTTAATCTTTAATATATTTTAATTTCTTATTTAAAAACCCACTAATATTAAAAAGTCTCTAGAGAGAGAGAGAGAAACTGAAAGAGAGAGAGTGATTCTTATTGGGTCTACTTTTCTGTAAAACCCTGAGTAGAACAAAGCCTCTAAAGACTACCTCTAAAGCCTCTTATACTCTCTGCCACTCTATAATATGTAAACTATTAAGTGCCTCTAATTCTGGTCTTTGGTTCTAATGTTCCAGTTCTGATCTTAGTTCATCAACTGATAATTCTTCATAAAACTGCTTTGCCTGGGGAAAATGCAAAAGAGAACACAAACCACATCACTTAATATCCATTCAACCCTTCTTCTTCTAGTAACAGACTCCTTGAGTTGGGTGGTGGGGGTGGTGGTGGGCTGCACTGCAAGGCCTGCAGGTTCCAACTGAACCCAGGTCACTACAGTTCAGAGTTCTAATCACTAGACCACCTTGAAATTCCCTAGATTCCTTGAATTTTAACTGGGTACATACATGTTAAAACTAAACACTATCTTAGCCTTGCAACTAGCTGTGTCCATAAGAATAAATCCTGACATGAGCAGAAGTGATACATGCAACTTCAGAACAGCTCCTTTAAAGAGAAGAGGTATGCCCTGTTCCCTGCTTAGTAATGAAATATACACATGATGTCTGGAACTGCAACAGCAATTTTAGGACATGAAATGATGAGTTTGAGGATAGCAAAACAACAAATTAAAAGGTGTTGCCGAGGACTCTAGGACTGGGAAACAACCACATCAATCCTGCACTCTATTCCCAGACTCTGAAAGAAATAAACATTTATTATCTCATTTCAGGTCTCCTTATTAGAGTAGCAAAATCTACATTCTACCCAGTATAAAGACTCAGAGTAGGAATTGGCCCCAGCCAATTTCTTCCATGTCTGTTTTTCAAAGTCAGACACAATGACCCATTTCTTCTTAAATCTACTAATCAAAAATATACATGACTCACAGCTGGTGGCTCAGAAATCAGAACAGCGTCTTAATGCCAAAACTTTTTTAACAGCTCAACTGAGGCATCTCCCCTATAGCTGATTAACTGCTTCATGGTCTCAGTCAATATCCTCCCAGTACCCATGTCTTTATGCAGGAGAGGCAGTTTCTATTCCTGGGTGGGGAAGATCCCTTGGAGTAGGAAATGGCAACCCACTCCATTATTCTTGCCTGGATAATCCCATCGACAAAGGACCCTGATAGTCAGACTAAGAAATAATCTAATCTAAATCCATGTCTTTATTAAAGAAGAGTTAAACAGATGGAGAAATACTCCATTTCAAAAATGCCTCTAATTCTGGTCTTTGGTTTTTTTAATGTTCCAGTTCTGATCTTAGTTCATCAACTGATAATTCTTCATAAAACTGCTTTGCCTGGGGAAAATGCAAAAGAGAACACAAACCACATCACTTAATATCCATTCAACCCTTCTTCTTCTAGTAACAGACTCCTTGAGTTGGGTGGTGGGGGTGGTGGTGGGCTGCACTGCAAGGCCTGCAGGTTCCAACTGAACCCAGGTCACTACAGTTCAGAGTTCTAATCACTAGACCACCTTGAAATTCCCTAGATTCCTTGAATTTTAACTGGGTACATACATGTTAAAACTAAACACTATCTTAGCCTTGCAACTAGCTGTGTCCATAAGAATAAATCCTGACATGAGCAGAAGTGATACATGCAACTTCAGAACAGCTCCTTTAAAGAGAAGAGGTATGCCCTGTTCCCTGCTTAGTAATGAAATATACACATGATGTCTGGAACTGCAACAGCAATTTTAGGACATGAAATGATGAGTTTGAGGATAGCAAAACAACAAATTAAAAGGTGTTGCCGAGGACTCTAGGACTGGGAAACAACCACATCAATCCTGCACTCTATTCCCAGACTCTGAAAGAAATAAACATTTATTATCTCATTTCAGGTCTCCTTATTAGAGTAGCAAAATCTACATTCTACCCAGTATAAAGACTCAGAGTAGGAATTGGCCCCAGCCAATTTCTTCCATGTCTGTTTTTCAAAGTCAGACACAATGACCCATTTCTTCTTAAATCTACTAATCAAAAATATACATGACTCACAGCTGGTGGCTCAGAAATCAGAACAGCGTCTTAATGCCAAAACTTTTTTAACAGCTCAACTGAGGCATCTCCCCTATAGCTGATTAACTGCTTCATGGTCTCAGTCAATATCCTCCCAGTACCCATGTCTTTATGCAGGAGAGGCAGTTTCTATTCCTGGGTGGGGAAGATCCCTTGGAGTAGGAAATGGCAACCCACTCCATTATTCTTGCCTGGATAATCCCATCGACAAAGGACCCTGATAGTCAGACTAAGAAATAATCTAATCTAAATCCATGTCTTTATTAAAGAAGACGTAAACAGATGGAGAGATACTCCATCTTCCTGGGTCAGAAGAACCAATATTGTGAAAATGACCATACTACCAAATGTCATCTATAGATTCAATGCGATCCATATCAAACTTCCAATGACATTCTTCACAGAACTAGACCAAAGAATCACACAGTTCATATGGAAACACAAAAGACCTCGAATAGCCAAAGCAATCCTGAGGAAGAAGAATGGAGCTGGAGGGATCAGCCTCCCCAACTTCAGACTCTACTACAAAGCAACAGTCCTCAAGACAGTATGATACTGGCACAAAAACAGAAATATCGACCAATGGAACAAGATAGAGAACCGAGTTAAATCCACGCACCTATGGGTACCTTATTTTTGACAAAGGAGGTGAACATATAAAATGGGACAAAGACAGCCTCTTCAACAAGTGGTGCTGGGAGAATTGGACAGCTACATGCGAAAAAATGAAGTTGGAACATTCCCTGACACCATACACAAAGATCAACTCAAAATGGATTAAAGACCTAAATGTAAGACCAGAAACCATCAAACTCTTAGAGAAGAATATAGGCAAAACCCTCAAGGACATAAATCAAAGCAAGATCTTCTCTGACCCACCTACTAAAATAGCAGAACTGAAAAGAAAAATGAACATGTGGGACCTCATGAAACTTAAAAGCTTTTGTACAGCAAAAGAAATCACAAAAAAGCTGAACAGACAGCCCACAGAATGGGAGAAAATCATAGCAAATGAAACAACAGACAAAGAATCAATCTCCAAAATCTACAAGCAACTCAGACAACTCAGCAGCGGAGAAACGAACAACCCAATCAAAAAATGGGGAAAGGACCTAAACAGACACCTCTCCAAAGAGGACATACAGATGGCCCAAAAGCACATGAAATGATGCTCAACTTCACTTATAATTAGAGAAATGCAAATCAAAACTACAATGAGATATCACCTCACACCCGTCAGAATGGCCATCATCCATAAATCGACAGACAGGAGAGGGTGCGGAGAAAAGGGAACACTCCTGCATTGCTGGTGGGAATGTAGATTGATACAGCCTCTATGGAAGACAGTATGGAGATTTATTAAAAAACTAAAAATAGAAACACCATACAACCCAGCAATCCCACTCTTAGGCTTATACCCTGATGAAATCAAATCTGAAAGAAGCACCTGTACCCCAATGTTCATTGCAGCTCTCTATACAATAGCTAGAACATGGAAGCAACCTAGATGCCCATCGACGAACAAATGGATCCAAAAGCTCTGGTACATATATACAATGGAATACTACACAACTGTAAAGAGAAATTCAGAAGAGTCAGCCCTAATGAGGTGGCTGGTTCTAGAACATATCATCAAAAGTGAAGTCAGTCAGAAAGAGAAGGACAAATACAGTATATTAACACATATATATGGAATCTAACAGGATGGTGATGATGGCACACGCAGTGAAGCAACGGAAAGACAGACATGGACAGTGGATATATGGACACTGTGGGGAAGGAACAGAGGGTGGGAGGCGTGAAGGAAGTAGCATGAAGGCCTGTACTATCATAAGTGAAGAAAATAGCTCTAGTCATTGCTCTGTGAGAAAAGCAGATCATTCAGGGGTGCCGTGTGATGGTCGGGAAGGGTGGGAAGGGGGGGATATACATATGACTAATCTGGGAACATGCATATCTGTAAACAACAAAACTCTGTAAAAGTTAAAAGTAAAATAAAGGTTTAAAATAAATAAATAAATAAATCCATGTCTTTGCCAGATGACTTTGCAGCACCTCACATCAAGAGGTTGGGTATGCCTCCCCAGCTCTTAAATCGAGGCTGGTTCTATGATTTGTTTTGGCTAATAGGATGTAACTGAAGTGATGGTGTATCAATTCCAAGACTTTGCCTCTAGAGATTTTGTGTCCTTCTGTTCTCTCTTGATACATAGCATCCTGAGAACAATATAGGGTTAAACACTAGGTAAAGCAGATACAATTCATCTCAGTAGAGACCATCCCAAATCATTTACCACCCAGGTGACCATTAAGAGATGAGAATCCAGTCAAGATCAGCAGAACAGAGTCTAGATCACCCAATCCATTTTAAATTGAATCACCCACCCAGTTCATTTTAAATTGTCAATACAAAACCACTTGCTAAAAAAAAAGGCTGTTGTTTTATGCTACTAAATTTTGGGGTGGCTTACTACAATGTAATAGCTAACCAGTAAACCCTCTTATTGGAGATGGAAATGGCAACCCACTCCAGTATTTCTGCCTGGGAAATCCCATGGACAGAAGAGCCTGGTGGCCTACAGTCTATGGAGTCACCAAAGAGTCGAGCACAACTTATCAACTAAATGAAAACAAACAATATCTTCTTATTTCATGTGCCAAAGAGCTGAGAAAGAGACCTTCCTGGTGGCCCAGTGATTAAGAATCTGCCTTAAAATGAAGGGGACTTGGGTTTGATCCTTGATCAGGGAACTAACACCCTACACACAGAGGGACAACTGAGCCTTACACACTACAACTAGAGAGAAGCCTGTATGTCGCAATGAGGAGCCCGCAGGCCACAGCTAAGACCTAACACACCCAGAAATAATAACTAAAAAAATTTAAAAGAGATCAGAAGTTTTTCGTTACTTGCAGGTGAATGAGTAAACAGATACCGGTTCTTGACAATATCTAACATTTTAAATGCATAGACCCTTTGACCCAGCAGTCCCATTCCTGAAAACAGATCTATGGAAACAGTTGTGCATATTCTGAAATCTAAATACAGCCATCCCTCTGCTTTCACAGGGGATGAGTTCCAGGAACCCTGAGCGTACCAAAATCCACAGATGCTAAAGTCCCTTATATAACATAGTATAATATTTGCATATTACCTACACTCATTCTCCCATATATTTTTAATCATCTCTAAATTACTTATAATACCTAATACAGTGCAAATGTTATGGAAATAGTTGTAAATACAATGTAAATGCTATGTAAATAGTTGCTGGCAAGGAGCAAATTCAAGTTTTGCTTTTTGGAAATTTCTGGAATTTTTTTCTCAATATTTTTGATCCAAAATTGCTTGAATGTCCTTCTGTTCTCTCTTGATACATAGCATCCTGAGAACAATATAGGGTTAAACACTAGGTAAAGCAGATACAATTCATCTCAGTAGAGACCATCCCAAATCATTTACCACCCAGGTGACCATTAAGAGATGAGAATCCAGTCAAGATCAGCAGAACAGAGTCTAGATCACCCAATCCATTTTAAATTGAATCACCCACCCAGTTCATTTTAAATTGTCAATACAAAACCACTTGCTAAAAAAAAAGGCTGTTGTTTTATGCTACTAAATTTTGGGGTGGCTTACTACAATGTAATAGCTAACCAGTAAACCCTCTTATTGGAGATGGAAATGGCAACCCACTCCAGTATTTCTGCCTGGGAAATCCCATGGACAGAAGAGCCTGGTGGCCTACAGTCTATGGAGTCACCAAAGAGTCGAGCACAACTTATCAACTAAATGAAAACAAACAATATCTTCTTATTTCATGTGCCAAAGAGCTGAGAAAGAGACCTTCCTGGTGGCCCAGTGATTAAGAATCTGCCTTAAAATGAAGGGGACTTGGGTTTGATCCTTGATCAGGGAACTAACACCCTACACACAGAGGGACAACTGAGCCTTACACACTACAACTAGAGAGAAGCCTGTATGTCGCAATGAGGAGCCCGCAGGCCACAGCTAAGACCTAACACACCCAGAAATAATAACTAAAAAAATTTAAAAGAGATCAGAAGTTTTTCGTTACTTGCAGGTGAATGAGTAAACAGATACCGGTTCTTGACAATATCTAACATTTTAAATGCATAGACCCTTTGACCCAGCAGTCCCATTCCTGAAAACAGATCTATGGAAACAGTTGTGCATATTCTGAAATCTAAATACAGCCATCCCTCTGCTTTCACAGGGGATGAGTTCCAGGAACCCTGAGCGTACCAAAATCCACAGATGCTAAAGTCCCTTATATAACATAGTATAATATTTGCATATTACCTACACTCATTCTCCCATATATTTTTAATCATCTCTAAATTACTTATAATACCTAATACAGTGCAAATGTTATGGAAATAGTTGTAAATACAATGTAAATGCTATGTAAATAGTTGCTGGCAAGGAGCAAATTCAAGTTTTGCTTTTTGGAAATTTCTGGAATTTTTTTCTGAATATTTTTGATCCAAAATTGCTTGAATGTATAGAAGCATAACTTGCAGATACAGAAGGACAACTGTGTCAAAGATGAACATAATAGCACTATTTGGAATAACTAGACATTAGAAACAATCTAACTCTCTGTCAAGTGGAGACATTAAATAAATTATGATAGTGCATGTAATGGAATACCATGCAGACATGAGAAGAATGAGATAGGTCCGTGTTACTGACACAGAAAAGTGTACAAGATATATTAATTAAGAAAGAACAGTATGATTAGTATCATCTCACTTAAATAAATTGTGAATGTAAAATGTATGCACGTACACTCTAGAAAAATATGTTTACAGAAACATTTTACAAATCTGGAAGTAGAACAAGCTAACATAATAGTAATTGGTTTTGTGGAGTTTAAGGGGAATTGGGGGGGGTTCACTTTTTCCTCTACTTGTTTGTGATATGGATTTGTTTATAAAAATGGGTCTTATTTTTATAATTTAAAAAAATCACAAGGGGGAACTTCCCTTGTGGTCCAGTGGTTAAGATTCTGTGCTCCCAATGCTAAGGGCATGGGTTTGATCCCTTAAGGGATCAATCTTTGTTCCCTGGAACTAAGATTCCATGTGCCACACAGAACAATATCAGAAATTTAAAAACATCACAGAGAAAATTTTTAAACAGCAATGGCTACAATGAACTGGTGGCAATGCGTTTAACAGAATTTTTTGCCAACTTTGTTTTTTTTAACCACAAGCCTGCTTTGTTCTTTTTTTTTTTTTTTTAAACTTTTATTTATTTATTTTTGGTTGTGCTGGGTCTTTGTTGATGTGTGGGTTTAGTTGCTCTGTGGTATATGGGATCTTCCCGGTTCAGGGATCGAACCTGTGTCTCCTGCATTGGCAGACAGGTTCTTATCCACTGAGCCACAAGGGAAGCCCTGCTTTGTTCTTAACTGTTATTTTCAGGGCGACTGCTAGTTCATATAATCTTTGGGGCAAATTAAGAAACGGGCTCTTCTTTTAGTCTACTCAGGTGGTAAACAGATTCTGAGCTGGATTTCAACTCCCATTCACTTCACACCCTTGAGCACTGAGCAACCTGCACAACCATACCCAGCAACTCTGGTTATCAAGAATATATTGGTGTCTTTGGTGTACTTAGATGGAGTCGGGGATCTGAAATAGGAAGAAAGAGAATCTTCACTCTTCATTGCTCATGAAGCTACTTGGAAGACAAATGTCTGCATATATATCCATATTGTTATTCTGCTCTGAACCCAAAAGAATAAAACTCATAAGGAGTTTTGAGAGGGTGAAATCAGGGCAGCGCTGAGAATGTTGCTCTCCTAATTCGTTCTCTACCCAAGTGCACTTACAATTTAAAAAAAATGAACCAGTGGAAATTCAAGTTTACGGAGGAGTCAAACTGGGGAGCGTCTTTTCCAAAAGCATCATTGATCACTCTAAGAGATATTTACAGAAAATTACCTACTTGTTAGAGAGAGACAGTCTTAGAGAAAGCTCATTTATTATTTATTCATCTCACAAAGATGTTGTGTTGAGGGGGGAAGCACCTGTATGCCAGGCACTGTGCTGAGTGCAAGGGATAGAGTACGAGTAAGACAAATAGGCCCACTGCCACTCCAGATCTTGGTCTGCAAATTGAGATATTAACTATATAATCACAGAGATGCATAATTACAACCTGTGGTGAGGTTGTGAAGGAAGTCACAGAGGTATATGAAGCAAATCATCCAGTCTGGAGGAATCAAGGAAGGCCTTCTGGAAGAAAGAACATCTGAGCTGAGTTCTGAAGAAAGTGCAGGACTTAACTAGATAAAGAGAGCAGAGAAAGACTTGCCATCCATTCATTCATTTTTTTAGTTCCCACTCAAGCCAAGCACTGTTGCAATAGGGAGCAAGAGATCAGATGAAGCAAGAGAGTATTTATTTCTCATCTTTTCCTTGCAAAGTTTCACTAGGATGGCTATGTCCCCTGACCTTAGTGGTCACCCAACGGGGGCCCGCTCCACACTGCTCCTTCTTCTGAGTTTAAATACCCTTTCTTTCTTTTCATTCACCCTAGGCTAAGACTAATACTCTTTTGCTTCAAGCCCTTGTTCTTGCACTATGCCTAGAAGTTCCCTTCATTCACATCTAACTGGTCCATTTATAAATAACGCCTCCTTAAATTATCCTGATTTGAATGTGTCATGTTTCCTGCTGAAGCTCTGACCAATATGGAAAGAAATCACAAATGACACTTGAATTTGCTGGCTGAGCAAATCCTTTCTCAGAGACGAAGACTTGGAGAAGAGAGGGTGCAGGGTGGGAGAGGGAATCCTAAGCTGATTTTGACATATTATGTGAGTTTCCTAATAGGTCTGCAAGTGAAGATTTAAGCTTAGAGACATTTTCCTGGTATATATATATACAAGTCTGTATTGCAGAGTATAAGTTGGGACTAGAGATTCACCCCTGGAAGATGCCCTGCAAGTCAACAGTATTTAAAAACTTAAGACTGAGCACCCTAACTATCCCCAGAGGTCCTCAAGGCGGGAAAGGACCTAGCACTGTGCAAGAGAGACAGGGCACCATGGCCCTACCAGGACCATGGGGCAGTTAGAGAGACAGTCTTAGAGAAAGCTCATTTATTATTTATTCATCTCACAAAGATGTTGTGTTGAGGGGGGAAGCACCTGTATGCCAGGCACTGTGCTGAGTGCAAGGGATAGAGTACGAGTAAGACAAATAGGCCCACTGCCACTCCAGATCTTGGTCTGCAAATTGAGATATTAACTATATAATCACAGAGATGCATAATTACAACCTGTGGTGAGGTTGTGAAGGAAGTCACAGAGGTATATGAAGCAAATCATCCAGTCTGGAGGAATCAAGGAAGGCCTTCTGGAAGAAAGAACATCTGAGCTGAGTTCTGAAGAAAGTGCAGGACTTAACTAGATAAAGAGAGCAGAGAAAGACTTGCCATCCATTCATTCATTTTTTTAGTTCCCACTCAAGCCAAGCACTGTTGCAATAGGGAGCAAGAGATCAGATGAAGCAAGAGAGTATTTATTTCTCATCTTTTCCTTGCAAAGTTTCACTAGGATGGCTATGTCCCCTGACCTTAGTGGTCACCCAACGGGGCCTGCTCCACACAGCTCCTTCTTCTGAGTTTAAATACCCTTTCTTTCTTTTCATTCACCCTAGGCTAAGACTAATACTCTTTTGCTTCAAGCCCTTGTTCTTGCACTATGCCTAGAAGTTCCCTTCATTCACATCTAACTGGTCCATTTATAAATAACGCCTCCTTAAATTATCCTGATTTGAATGTGTCATGTTTCCTGCTGAAGCTCTGACCAATATGGAAAGAAATCACAAATGACACTTGAATTTGCTGGCTGAGCAAATCCTTTCTCAGAGACGAAGACTTGGAGAAGAGAGGGTGCAGGGTGGGAGAGGGAATCCTAAGCTGATTTTGACATATTATGTGAGTTTCCTAATAGGTCTGCAAGTGAAGATTTAAGCTTAGAGACATTTTCCTGGTATATATATATACAAGTCTGTATTGCAGAGTATAAGTTGGGACTAGAGATTCACCCCTGGAAGATGCCCTGCAAGTCAACAGTATTTAAAAACTTAAGACTGAGCACCCTAACTATCCCCAGAGGTCCTCAAGGCGGGAAAGGACCTAGCACTGTGCAAGAGAGACAGGGCACCATGGCCCTACCAGGACCATGGGGCAGTTAGTAGCCTTTTCTACTGGTGGCTGCAGTGGAGACTGTAGGTAGATGCGAGACTGAGGGTCAGAGATAATAGAATGTGTCCCTCCAGCTGGTCCTGAGGCATCTTGAGTCAGCTCCGGAGGAAAATGAAAATGATACTCAGTTACTGAGGGACCACCAAGACCTGTTCTTGACTACGTTGATCTGATCTGTGGTGATATGATAAAGAGCCTAGAACCTATCATAGTGATGCTTGGAAGTGAAGAAGCCAGCAACCTGGAAATGCCAATGGATGCAAACAGACAGTTTTTCTATAAACCCTACAAAAAGCCTGCCCTCTCTAGTCAAAGGATCAGGGAAGGGCAAGCTAGCAAAACAAAATATGTATTATTTTATACCGTAACCTCTCTGCTTCAATCAAGAAAACCAATTCTGGTTCCATGTTGCAAAGTGTTTCTTTGACTCGCTTTCTGATGCTTTTCTTATTATAATCATACTTAATGGCTTGCCTAGAGGACCCTGTCCCTCAGCCTGATTGTGAAGAGCCTTTCTTCAAGAATCCTGTCCACCCATAGATGGCAGGAAAAGAGAAGTTAACTCTTCCCCTGCCTGAGGCTTGCCATTCTAAGAGATGTTTGCAAGCTGAATGGCCTTTTTGCTTTGCTTCCTCACCTCCCCTCATCTCTGATCTGTAAAATAACCTGGTATTCAAATCCCAATAAGATGGTCTATTTCCAAGTGCTAGCCTGCCATCTTCTTGGTCAGCTGCTTTCCGAATAAAGTCGTTTTCCCTGCCTCAAGAGAAAAAAAAAAAAAAAACACTTAAGACTGAATGAGATCAGCTAGAAAGGAAGAGCAGTAAAGCTGAGCTGAAACAGCATGTGCAAAGGCCCTGTGGCAGAAAAGACTGAGGCACGCTACTTTCAAGGAACTTGGAAAAACCTTGTGTGACTAGAACAGAGAACCATAGAGCAGACAGCGGCATTGGGATGAAGCTGCAGGGGTCCACGGAGAGGTTTCTGGTTGTCATCTTAAGAGCTATGGAAAGCATCCAAATGTTTTAGGTAGACAGATCAGCATTTCTTTCACTTTTTTAGGATTTGTTGATGTGGATCATTTTAAAAGTCTTTTTTTAATAAAGTCATCTTTATTATGAAAGAGACAGAAACCATATTATTGCTATATTACAGAAAGTGGAAGGAATAATTATTTATAATCCCATCTCCCTTGAAAACTACTCTTTAGTTTTTCAAGTGCCTTTTAAAGTCTTTATTAAGTTTGTTACAATATTTCTTCTGTCTTTTAAATATTACTTATTTAGTTATTTGGCTGCGCCAGATCTAAGTTGCAGCAGGCAAGGTCTAGTTGTGGCATGTGGAATCTAGCTCCTTCACCAGGGGTCAATCCTGGGCCCCCTGCATTGGGAGCTCAGAGTATCAGCCACTGGGCCACCAGGGAAGTCCCTGCTTCTGTTTTATGTCTTGGATGTTAGGCCACAAGGCATGTGGGATCTTTGCTTCCCGACGAGGATTCAAATCTGCACCCCCTGCATTGAAAGGTAAAGTCTTAAACACTGAAACACCAGAGAAGACTCAGGTCAGCGTTTTTTAATGATGATGCCAATGAAGGTGTGGAGACTGGATTCAACTTAAGTCTTCTGACTAGAGATGAATCATAAATATAGTGGTGGTGGTTTGGCCACTAAATTATGTCCCACTAGATGGCAGGAAAAGAGAAGTTAACTCTTCCCCTGCCTGAGGCTTGCCATTCTAAGATTTCTTTTTTTCACCTCCCTCATCTCTGATCTGTAAAATAACCTGGTATTCAAATCCCAATAAGATGGTCTATTTCCAAGTGCTAGCCTGCCATCTTCTTGGTCAGCTGCTTTCCGAATAAAGTCGTTTTCCCTGCCTCAAGAGAAAAAAAAAAAAAAAACACTTAAGACTGAATGAGATCAGCTAGAAAGGAAGAGCAGTAAAGCTGAGCTGAAACAGCATGTGCAAAGGCCCTGTGGCAGAAAAGACTGAGGCACGCTACTTTCAAGGAACTTGGAAAAACCTTGTGTGACTAGAACAGAGAACCATAGAGCAGACAGCGGCATTGGGATGAAGCTGCAGGGGTCCACGGAGAGGTTTCTGGTTGTCATCTTAAGAGCTATGGAAAGCATCCAAATGTTTTAGGTAGACAGATCAGCATTTCTTTCACTTTTTTAGGATTTGTTGATGTGGATCATTTTAAAAGTCTTTTTTTAATAAAGTCATCTTTATTATGAAAGAGACAGAAACCATATTATTGCTATATTACAGAAAGTGGAAGGAATAATTATTTATAATCCCATCTCCCTTGAAAACTACTCTTTAGTTTTTCAAGTGCCTTTTAAAGTCTTTATTAAGTTTGTTACAATATTTCTTCTGTCTTTTAAATATTACTTATTTAGTTATTTGGCTGCGCCAGATCTAAGTTGCAGCAGGCAAGGTCTAGTTGTGGCATGTGGAATCTAGCTCCTTCACCAGGGGTCAATCCTGGGCCCCCTGCATTGGGAGCTCAGAGTATCAGCCACTGGGCCACCAGGGAAGTCCCTGCTTCTGTTTTATGTCTTGGATGTTAGGCCACAAGGCATGTGGGATCTTTGCTTCCCGACGAGGATTCAAATCTGCACCCCCTGCATTGAAAGGTAAAGTCTTAAACACTGAAACACCAGAGAAGACTCAGGTCAGCGTTTTTTAATGATGATGCCAATGAAGGTGTGGAGACTGGATTCAACTTAAGTCTTCTGACTAGAGATGAATCATAAATATAGTGGTGGTGGTTTGGCCACTAAATTATGTCCCACTCTTTGCAACCCCATGGACTACAGCCTGCCAGGCTCCTCTTCCCATGGTAATTCTCAGGCAAGAATAATGGAGTGTGTTGCTGTTTGCTTCTCCAGGGGATCTTTCTGACCCAGGGATCACACCCATGTCTCTTGTTTTGCAGGTAGATTCTTTACCATTGAACCACCTGGGAAGTCCCTAAATAAAAATAAAACCCATCTAAACATACTAGGACAATGACAGTGAGAACTGGGCTCCAGAAACGTGGTTTGCACAGTTTCTAAGGACCTCTGCTTGAGAGCAAAGTATATGTGTGGGGGGACAGCAGACGCCCCCCTCCCCCCATGTGCCTTCTGGAACCCACCATGTGGGTCCAGGCATCATCTCTTTCCCCATAAAAGTTCCCTGATTCAGGCATCTCTTTGCCATCTTAGCTACTTCTCTCTTACTCGGTTCACTTCGACCAGAAAGAATTTTACATTTGAGGAAAAAAAAGCCTCCCTGCCTCTTATTCTCCCAAGTCTCAAGTATGAAGGGGGAAACTAGGGCAACCTGATGTTCACACCCTCAACTCCCTGGCTGGAGTGTCACAGTGAAGCACGAGAGGTTTCAGAGGAGCCCCACACCAGCCATAGATGTCAGAACTGGGAGGCCCAGGCTGGTTCCAATGGCAGAGAGAATTGATGCCAGTGAAAGCTAAAGACTGGCCAGGGAGGAGAACTCAGAATACAGTCCCTGATCTAACGGCCAAAACAGGATCCTAAAAGGCAAGGCTTTCAGACATACCAACCCCCACCCCGTTTCCCCAAGCCATTAAAATGCTCCTGGCACCACACAGTAGAGGAAAGAAACCCCTAACCACACCGCCTGACCCACATTGTAGGAAGCCCTGCTTCTGTTTTATGTTTGATGAGCCAAAGGTGTGGGATCTTTGCTTCGACGAGGATTCAAATCTGCACCCCTGCATTGAAAGGTAAAGTCTTAAACACTGAAACACCAGAGAAGACTCAGGTCAGCGTTTTTTAATGATGATGCCAATGAAGGTGTGGAGACTGGATTCAACTTAAGTCTTCTGACTAGAGATGAATCATAAATATAGTGGTGGTGGTTTGGCCACTAAATTATGTCCCACTCTTTGCAACCCCATGGACTACAGCCTGCCAGGCTCCTCTTCCCATGGTAATTCTCAGGCAAGAATAATGGAGTGTGTTGCTGTTTGCTTCTCCAGGGGATCTTTCTGACCCAGGGATCACACCCATGTCTCTTGTTTTGCAGGTAGATTCTTTACCATTGAACCACCTGGGAAGTCCCTAAATAAAAATAAAACCCATCTAAACATACTAGGACAATGACAGTGAGAACTGGGCTCCAGAAACGTGGTTTGCACAGTTTCTAAGGACCTCTGCTTGAGAGCAAAGTATATGTGTGGGGGGACAGCAGACGCCCCCCTCCCCCCATGTGCCTTCTGGAACCCACCATGTGGGTCCAGGCATCATCTCTTTCCCCATAAAAGTTCCCTGATTCAGGCATCTCTTTGCCATCTTAGCTACTTCTCTCTTACTCGGTTCACTTCGACCAGAAAGAATTTTACATTTGAGGAAAAAAAAGCCTCCCTGCCTCTTATTCTCCCAAGTCTCAAGTATGAAGGGGGAAACTAGGGCAACCTGATGTTCACACCCTCAACTCCCTGGCTGGAGTGTCACAGTGAAGCACGAGAGGTTTCAGAGGAGCCCCACACCAGCCATAGATGTCAGAACTGGGAGGCCCAGGCTGGTTCCAATGGCAGAGAGAATTGATGCCAGTGAAAGCTAAAGACTGGCCAGGGAGGAGAACTCAGAATACAGTCCCTGATCTAACGGCCAAAACAGGATCCTAAAAGGCAAGGCTTTCAGACATACCAACCCCCACCCCGTTTCCCCAAGCCATTAAAATGCTCCTGGCACCACACAGTAGAGGAAAAAAAAGACATAAGCTATTAAGTTCCGCTTCCATCTGAACAGCAGCAAGATCATTTCCCGCCGTGACCCACATTGTGACAGCCACCATGGCTGAATCTGCAGAACCTGACTCCCAGCTCAGGTAAATGCAGGAAACTGGAGTCCTCTGCTACATCAACACTTGTTCCAAGTGAGCAGCAAGGGAGCTGCCCCGCTGGGCTTGAGCCCGATGCTTTTGACTCTCTGTTCAACACGGCCTTGCCTGACCAGGAAGTGGCTCTTATATTTCGCGGTCACTGTGCTCCTGACAAAAGCCACGCATGGCTCAGGAAGGCTCTGCAGGAGCGAAGAAGCTTTCAGGAAATAGGCTTTTAAAATCTCAGTTGATAAAAACAGCTAAGGGTGATTATTGGCATTACAAGAAAATGCTTCTTCTTTTTCAAATGAACCCACAACCATGTTCCAGTAAATAAGTATAATCCTTGTGCAAATAAGCTTTGTTTACAGACCATCAACCCTAAGGATAAAAAGAAAGTTGAAGGCCGCTAATACCCAAAATCAAGCAAACATTCAAATTCAAATAATAACCTAAACCTCTATAGCATATCTAACCTTGTGTCAGGCATTCTTCTAAACCCTTTATCTATATTTACTCATGTAATCTTTGCAAAATTTTATCTCTGAGATAGAGAAAATTAATGTCCCCAAGCTACAGATGAGGAAATTCTCATCATCAATTTATCAGTCCCAAGAAGACTCTGGGGCTTCCCCTGGTGGTCCAGTGGGTAAGGACACCGCCTTGCAGTGCAAGGGGTGCCGGTTTGATCCCTGGCCTGGGAAGATCCCACGTGCCGCGGGAGTGGCCGGACTGATGAGTCCAATTACCAGCCAGCACTCTGGAACACATGCGCCCAGAGCCGCGCTCTGCAGAGAGAATTGATGCCAGTGAAAGCTAAAGACTGGCCAGGGAGGAGAACTCAGAATACAGTCCCTGATCTAACGGCCAAAACAGGATCCTAAAAGGCAAGGCTTTCAGACATACCAACCCCCACCCCGTTTCCCCAAGCCATTAAAATGCTCCTGGCACCACACAGTAGAGGAACAACCAGACATAAGCTATTAAGTTCCGCTTCCATCTGAACAGCAGCAAGATCATTTCCCGCCGTGACCCACATTGTGACAGCCACCATGGCTGAATCTGCAGAACCTGACTCCCAGCTCAGGTAAATGCAGGAAACTGGAGTCCTCTGCTACATCAACACTTGTTCCAAGTGAGCAGCAAGGGAGCTGCCCCGCTGGGCTTGAGCCCGATGCTTTTGACTCTCTGTTCAACACGGCCTTGCCTGACCAGGAAGTGGCTCTTATATTTCGCGGTCACTGTGCTCCTGACAAAAGCCACGCATGGCTCAGGAAGGCTCTGCAGGAGCGAAGAAGCTTTCAGGAAATAGGCTTTTAAAATCTCAGTTGATAAAAACAGCTAAGGGTGATTATTGGCATTACAAGAAAATGCTTCTTCTTTTTCAAATGAACCCACAACCATGTTCCAGTAAATAAGTATAATCCCCTTGTGCAAATAAGCTTTGTTTACAGACCATCAACCCTAAGGATAAAAAGAAAGTTGAAGGCCGCTAATACCCAAAATCAAGCAAACATTCAAATTCAAATAATAACCTAAACCTCTATAGCATATCTAACCTTGTGTCAGGCATTCTTCTAAACCCTTTATCTATATTTACTCATGTAATCTTTGCAAAATTTTATCTCTGAGATAGAGAAAATTAATGTCCCCAAGCTACAGATGAGGAAATTCTCATCATCAATTTATCAGTCCCAAGAAGACTCTGGGGCTTCCCCTGGTGGTCCAGTGGGTAAGGACACCGCCTTGCAGTGCAAGGGGTGCCGGTTTGATCCCTGGCCTGGGAAGATCCCACGTGCCGCGGGAGTGGCCGGACTGATGAGTCCAATTACCAGCCAGCACTCTGGAACACATGCGCCCAGAGCCGGCGCTCTGCAACGACAGAGGCCACCGCGATGGGAGACCCACAGGAGCCAAAGAACAAAGACGGATGAAAATAGAGAAATGAAAGACCAATAGAAGTGGCCTGCCTGCTCCCCTCCCTCCCCAACCCGACCCCCGCCCAAAAATAAAATAAATAAATAAATAAATAAAAAAGAAGACTCTGATTGGCTCAGTTTGCTCATGTGTCCATCCCTGTAGCTGGGAGTTCAGGTAGTATGGGTCACCACAATTCACAACTCTCAGGACCAACTACAACCCATGAGTCAGATGTGTCCTGCTTTCTGTCCTATGTAAGCAAGGGCTTATTAGAACAGTCAACCCATTCATTTGCCTATTGTCTATGGCTGCTTTCATGCTATGGCAGAGTTCAGTAGCTATGAGAGAAACTGTTTGGCCTGCAAAGCCTAAAATAATTACTACTGGGACTTGCCACAGACAATGAGACAGCAGTGAGCTCCCCCTCATGCTTACAGAAAATCTTACAGCAGAAAGCAAAGAGGAACTAAAGAGCCTCTTGATGAAGGTGAAAGAGGAGAATGAAAAAGCCGGCCTAAAACTCAGCATTCAAATACAAAGATCACGGCATCTGGTCCCATCACTTCATAACAAATAGATGGGTAAACAATGCAAACAGTGACAGACTTTATTTTCTTCAGCTCCCTAATCACTGCAGATGATGACTGCAACCATGAAATGAAAGGATGCGTGCTCCGTGGAAGAAAAGCTATGACAAGCCTAAGACAGCATATTCAAAAGCAGAGACATGATTTTGCCAACAGAAGTCCATATAGTCAAAGCTATGGTTTTCCCAGTAGTTATGTATGGATGTGAGAGTTGCATCATAAAGAAGGCTGAGCACTTAAGAATGATGCCTTTGAACTGTGCTGTTGGAGAAGACTCTTGAGAGTCCCTTGGACTGCACAGATATTAAATCAGTCAGTCCTAAAGCAAATCAACCCTGAATATTCATTGGAAGGACTGATGCTGAAGTTGAAGTTCCAACACTCTGGCCACCTGATGTGAAAAGCCGACTCACTGGAAAAGACCCTGATGCTGGGGAAAATAGAAGGCAGAAGGAGAAGGGGACGACAGAGGATGAGGTGGTTGGATGCCATCACTGAGTCAATGGACATGAATTTGAGCAAGCTCCGGGAGATGATGAAAGACAGAGAAGCCTGGCGTGCTGCAGTCCATGGGGTCACAGAGTTGGACATGACTGAGCAACTGAACTGAAAAGATAGAAATAACAATACTTTCTTTTTTCTTCTTTCTTTTCTTTCTTTTTAATTTGGTTGCACCAAGTCTTCACTGCTGCATGAGAGATCTAGTCTCCTGACCAGAGACTGAACCCCAGTCCCCTGCCTTGGGAGCACAGAGGCTTAACCGGGGAAGTCTAAACAATACTTTTTTCACAGGGTGAATGGATGGATGGATGAATGGATTTATACATGCATACAAAGAGGATCTCATACTAGAACTTTTTGGTCCATCACTGTATTCCTTTAGAGTTAGACTTAATTATGCAAATGGTTAATCTGGAATGAGTTGAATGGAAGACATTCCAAGGAAATGCTCATTGGTATAAAGAGCAATAAATAAAAAGCTTAATACAGAGTCACGCACACAGTAAGAACTCAATACATAACAGACCAAAAAAAAAAAAAAAGTTAATGGAAACCCAAAGAAAGTGATGCTGCCCCACTGAATGATAGCAGCGTAACTCTGTGAAGGCACAGAACGATTTCTGGCATTTCATCCCACCTCCTCTCTACTGAGATCCTGACGCAATCATGCCTCAATCACAGGAGAGCAATTTTGTCCCCATTGTGCAGAGAGGAGAGAATGGTCCCTGCTTTGATGTTCAAACACCTTGTAATGTTCAGATACAGCTGCAGGTGGCTGCTGACCCAGAATGCACTGGACTGCTTGTTTTGATGGGGAGGGGTGGGGAGGCAGAGGGGTGTTTGTTTAAAGCTACTGTGGAAACAAAGTGTTTTCACTCTAATCAGAAGAAATGCTTCAAGAATAACTCTTTCTACAGCCCACAGAGTGGGAGAAAATCATAGCAAATGAAACAACAGACAAAGAATTAATCTCCAAAATCTACAAGCAACTGAGACAACTCAGCACTGGAAAAACGAACAACCCAATCAAAAAATGGGAAAAGGACCTAAACAGACACCTCTCCAACGATGACATACAGATGGCCCAAAAACACATGAAACGATGCTCAACTTCACTAATAATTAGAGAAATGCAAATCAAAACTACAATGAGATATCACCTCACATCCGTCAGAATGGCCATCATCTACAAATCGACAGACAATAAATGCTGGAGAGGCTGCGGAGAAAAGGGAACACTTCTGCATTGCTGGTGGGAGTATAAATTGATACAGCCTCTATGGAAGACAGTCTGGAGATTTCTTACAAAACTAAAAATAGAAGCACCCTATGACCCAGCAATCCCACTCTTAGGCTTATACCCTGACGAAATCAAATCTGAAAGAAGCACCTGTACCCCAATGTTCATTGCAGCTCTCTATACAATAGCTAGAACATGGAAGCAACCTAGATGCCCATCGACGAACGAATGGATCCAAAAGCTCTGGTACATATATACAATGGAATACTACACAGCTGTAAAGAGAAATGCAGAAGAATCAACCCTAATGAGGTGGCTGGATCTAGAACGTATCATCAAAAGTGAAGTCAGTCAGAAAGAGGACAAATACAGTATATTAACACATATATATGGAATCTAGTAGGATGGTGATGATGGCACACGCAGTGAAGCGACAGAAAGACAGACATGGACAGTGGACATATGGACATTGTGGGGAAGGAACAGAAGGTGGGAGGCGTAAAGGAAGTAGCATGAAGGCCTGTACTATCATAAGTGAAGAAAATAGCTCTAGTCATTGCCCTGTGAGGAAAGGGGATCCTTCAGGGGTGCTGTGTGATGGTCGGGAGGGGAGGGAAGGGGGGGATATACATGTGACTAATCTGAGAACATGCATGTCTGTGAACAACAAAACTCTGTAAAAGTTAAAAGTAAAATAAAGGTTTAAAAAAAAAAAAAAGAATAACTCTTTCTTAATTGCTCATGGAATGTAGCACAGCCGTTTTTTGTTTTAATGGAACATAAAAGACTGAACAGGAGACAAAACTTTAAGTGCTACATCTGCTTCCTTTCAAGAATTCTCTTATTCTCTTTTGGACTCAGTTGCCTCATTTAAGACCAGTTCTTTACTCCCATGAAGATCTTCCCCCATTTTGAGTGAAACCCTGTTTTGGGGAAGCAGCACAAGAATCTTAGATGCACATTTACCAACCACTTACCATAAAGTGTGTAAATCTCCTAGGTGATTTACACACACTGTCCCACAGAATTCACACAGCCCCATCTGAGAAAGCAGGCGTTGTGATTATCTCTTCTTTTAGATAAAGAAACTGAGGCTGGTCGGTTCTCTTTGAGCCGACCCGCTGTTCTAGCAGTGTCCTCTGTGCTGATTCTCCCCTAAACCGACCCCCTGTACTGGCAGCAACTCTCCCTTCCCCCACTCTAATAAACTTTACTTTCTCCTCAAAAAAAAAAAAAAAAAAGAAACTGAGGCTTAGTGAGTTGAGTGGTAGATTCGACATTTGAACTTAGGCCTGTCTGATTTGAAATCCCACACTCCTAGTCATTTTACACTAGAGGAAATAGAAGCTCCAAATGGCAACTTACTCTCAAATGATTCAGCAGAAAAAAAAAATTTGGTACTGTATGCCCAACTTTTCTGTAACTTTGTGATAATCTCAAATTATTTTTCTAAATATACACCAAATAATATCTATCTCCTGTATGAGATTTTAGTGTTAAGTAGAGTTCCTGGCATAAAGAAAGTTCTCAGTCAATATTAGCTCTTATCATTATCAGCATCTTCTTCTTCCTCCTCTGAAGCTGAGTAGACTGAAAGGCACCAGCAGGCAAAAATCAGTTAACCTGACCATCTGGACACCAGCCAAAAGCACCTATCTTCTATCAATAAATTGATCTTACCCCAATCCATCAAACCCTTCCCACAGATGCAGCAAAACATTCGTTTTCCTTAGAGCATTTTATTGACAAATAAGTCACATGATCCATCCGCACATTCTGTTGGTTCAGGCTGCAACATACATCCTACATCCAAATACTTCCTATCCCCTTCATAGCTCAGTCTGGAACACACCCTCATCTGCTCCCACCTGGATCAGTGTAACTGCTTTCTAAGTGGTCCCCCTGCCTTTTCCCTGGTTCTCCTTGCAGACAAGTCTCCACATCATAGGTGGCATAAATCCACTTTAAAAAAGAAAGGAAAGGAGGGACCTCCCTGGTGGTCCAGTGGTTAAGAACCTGCCTCCCAATGCAGGGGACACGGGTTTGATCTCTGGTGGGGAACTAAGATACCACACGCAGCAGGGCCACTAAGCCCACATGGCCTACTAAGCCACAGGTGATTTACACACACTGTCCCACAGAATTCACACAGCCCCATCTGAGAAAGCAGGCGTTGTGATTATCTCTTCTTTTAGATAAAGAAACTGAGGCTGGTCGGTTCTCTTTGAGCCGACCCGCTGTTCTAGCAGTGTCCTCTGTGCTGATTCTCCCCTAAACCGACCCCCTGTACTGGCAGCAACTCTCCCTTCCCCCACTCTAATAAACTTTACTTTCTCCTCAAAAAAAAAAAAAAAAAGAAACTGAGGCTTAGTGAGTTGAGTGGTAGATTCGACATTTGAACTTAGGCCTGTCTGATTTGAAATCCCACACTCCTAGTCATTTTACACTAGAGGAAATAGAAGCTCCAAATGGCAACTTACTCTCAAATGATTCAGCAGAAAAAAAAAATTTGGTACTGTATGCCCAACTTTTCTGTAACTTTGTGATAATCTCAAATTATTTTTCTAAATATACACCAAATAATATCTATCTCCTGTATGAGATTTTAGTGTTAAGTAGAGTTCCTGGCATAAAGAAAGTTCTCAGTCAATATTAGCTCTTATCATTATCAGCATCTTCTTCTTCCTCCTCTGAAGCTGAGTAGACTGAAAGGCACCAGCAGGCAAAAATCAGTTAACCTGACCATCTGGACACCAGCCAAAAGCACCTATCTTCTATCAATAAATTGATCTTACCCCAATCCATCAAACCCTTCCCACAGATGCAGCAAAACATTCGTTTTCCTTAGAGCATTTTATTGACAAATAAGTCACATGATCCATCCGCACATTCTGTTGGTTCAGGCTGCAACATACATCCTACATCCAAATACTTCCTATCCCCTTCATAGCTCAGTCTGGAACACACCCTCATCTGCTCCCACCTGGATCAGTGTAACTGCTTTCTAAGTGGTCCCCCTGCCTTTTCCCTGGTTCTCCTTGCAGACAAGTCTCCACATCATAGGTGGCATAAATCCACTTTAAAAAAGAAAGGAAAGGAGGGACCTCCCTGGTGGTCCAGTGGTTAAGAACCTGCCTCCCAATGCAGGGGACACGGGTTTGATCTCTGGTGGGGAACTAAGATACCACACGCAGCAGGGCCACTAAGCCCACATGCTACAACTACTGAACCTGTAAGCTCCAGAGCCAGTGTGCCACAACTAGAGAGAGCTCACATGCCACAATGAAGCTCTCTAGTGCCACAACTAAGAGTCAAGGCAGCCAAACAAATGAATAAACAAACATTAAAAATAATCATAATAAAGAGAAATTATGGGGTTCCAAAGAGTCGGACTCAGGGACTAATTAAAACAGAGAAGGGAAAAGGAAGAGGAAAGAAAGAAACCAGGTTCCACTACTCTTCTGGTCAAAACTTTCCAGAAATGTCCTCCTTCACTCAGAAAGGAAGCCAGCGACTTTACAGGACTCTACAGAAGGTCATTCTGCCCTCATGAAACCCACTCCACTCAACCTTATCTCTTCCCACTCTCCCTCTTGCTCACTGTTCCCAGGCATACTCTTCCAGAGCATGGAGGTGCCTACCTCAGGGCCTCCACAATGGTTCTTCCCTCTCTTTGAAATGCTCTTCCTCTCATCCATACTGCCAACTCCCTCCCCTCCTTCAGGTCCTTGCTCAAATGCCACCTTCTCAAGGAGGCTTTCTCTGACCCCCTATTTAAAATAGCAACAGGGCTTCCCTGGTGGTCCAGTGGGTAAGGACACCGTCTTGCAGTGCAAGGGGCGCCGATTCGATCCCTGGCCTGGGAAGATTCCATGTGCCGCGGAGTGGCTGGACCAATGTGTCCAATTGCCGAGCCGGAGCTCTGGAGCGCATGCGCCCAGAGCTGGTGCTCTGTGACAACAGATGCCACCGCGATGGGAGGCCCACACGGGCCAAAGAACAAAGATGGATGAAACTAGACAAATGAAAGACCAGTGGAAGTGGTCCGCCCACCCCCTTCCCTCCCCACCCCCGCCAAAATAAATAAATAAATAAATGTTTAAAATAGCAACATGCCTCATCCCAGCACTCCCCACCCCATTCCCCTATTTCTTTTTTTCATAACTCTCTTCACCCTCTGAATGTTCTATATCAACTATCTACTTTGTTTGTTGGACTGTTTATACTTATCATAATATTAGCTCCTTGAGGGCAGAACTAGTAGAGGCCTACTTACATTAAAATTGCCCAGCACCTAAACCTATGTCTGAAACATGGAAAAATCAATCAATATACATGTGTTGAAAAATTAATCAATGAAAAACTGAAAGGGGGTTTGCATGAGGCAGAGGAACGAAAAGTGTTAGTCGCTTAGTCATGTCCGACTCTTGGCGACCCTATGAAGCCTTCCAGGCCCCCTGTTCATGGGACTCTCCAGGAAAGACTACTAGAGTAGGTTGCCATTCCTGTTTTCAGGGATTTTCCAGACCCAGAGATTGAACCTGGGTCTCCTACACTGCAGGTGGATTCTTTACTGTCTGAGCCACCAGGGAAGCCCAATGTGGATCTATTTTAGTGCTAAATATATGATGACAATGTTGGTTCTAAAATCTGTATATACAGAGTCTACGCTGCACTCAGAAAGGAAGCCAGCGACTTTACAGGACTCTACAGAAGGTCATTCTGCCCTCATGAAACCCACTCCACTCAACCTTATCTCTTCCCACTCTCCCTCTTGCTCACTGTTCCCAGGCATACTCTTCCAGAGCATGGAGGTGCCTACCTCAGGGCCTCCACAATGGTTCTTCCCTCTCTTTGAAATGCTCTTCCTCTCATCCATACTGCCAACTCCCTCCCCTCCTTCAGGTCCTTGCTCAAATGCCACCTTCTCAAGGAGGCTTTCTCTGACCCCCTATTTAAAATAGCAACAGGGCTTCCCTGGTGGTCCAGTGGGTAAGGACACCGTCTTGCAGTGCAAGGGGCGCCGATTCGATCCCTGGCCTGGGAAGATTCCATGTGCGCGGAGTGGCTGGACCAATGTGTCCAATTGCCGAGCCGGAGCTCTGGAGCGCATGCGCCCAGAGCTGGTGCTCTGTGACAACAGATGCCACCGCGATGGGAGGCCCACACGGGCCAAAGAACAAAGATGGATGAAACTAGACAAATGAAAGACCAGTGGAAGTGGTCCGCCCACCCCCTTCCCTCCCCACCCCCGCCAAAATAAATAAATAAATAAATGTTTAAAATAGCAACATGCCTCATCCCAGCACTCCCCACCCCATTCCCCTATTTCTTTTTTTCATAACTCTCTTCACCCTCTGAATGTTCTATATCAACTATCTACTTTGTTTGTTGGACTGTTTATACTTATCATAATATTAGCTCCTTGAGGGCAGAACTAGTAGAGGCCTACTTACATTAAAATTGCCCAGCACCTAAACCTATGTCTGAAACATGGAAAAATCAATCAATATACATGTGTTGAAAAATTAATCAATGAAAAACTGAAAGGGGGTTTGCATGAGGCAGAGGAACGAAAAGTGTTAGTCGCTTAGTCATGTCCGACTCTTGGCGACCCTATGAAGCCTTCCAGGCCCCCTGTTCATGGGACTCTCCAGGAAAGACTACTAGAGTAGGTTGCCATTCCTGTTTTCAGGGGATTTTCCAGACCCAGAGATTGAACCTGGGTCTCCTGCACTGCAGGTGGATTCTTTACTGTCTGAGCCACCAGGGAAGCCCAATGTGGATCTATTTTTAGTGCTAAATATATGATGACAATGTTGGTTCTAAAATCTGTATATACAGAGTCTCAGCCTCGCTGCCGCTGCCCAGAGACTGCCAAGCCCCGTCTGTCCGCCGCCACCCACTCGGGACACAGAACATCCAGTCATGGATAAAACGAGCTGGTACAGAAGGCCAAACTGGCCGAGCAGGCTGAGTGATATGATGACATGGCAGCCTGCATAAAGTCTGTAACTGAGCAAGGAGCTGAATTATCCAATGAGGAGAGGAATCTTCTCTCAGTTGCTTATAAAAATGTTGTAGGAGCCTGTAGGTCATCGTGTAGGGTTGTCTCAGGTATTGAGCAAAAGACGAAAGAAAAAACAGCAGATGGCTCGAGAATACAGAGAGAAAATAGAGACCGAGTTAAGACATATCTGCAATGATGTACTGTCTCTTTTGGAAAAGTTCTTGATCCCCAATGCTTCACAAGCAGAGAGCAAAGTCTTCTATTTGAAAATGAAAGGTGACTACTACCGCTACTTCGCTGAGGTTGCTGCTGGTAATGACAAGAAAGGGATTGTGGATCAGTCACAGCAAACATACCAAGAAGCTTTTGAAATCAGCAAAAAGGAAATGCAACCAACACATCCTATCAGATTGGGTCTGGCCCTTAACTTCTCTGTGTTCTATTATGAGATTCTGAACTCCCCTGAGAAGGCCTGCTCTCTTGCAAAGACAGCATTTGATGAAGCCATTGCTGAACTTGATACACTAAGTGAAGAGTTACACAAAGACAGCACGCTAATAATGCAGTTACTGAGAGACAACTTGACATTGTGGACATCGGACACCCAAGGAGATGAAGCTGAAGCAGAGGAACGAAAAGTGTTAGTCGCTTAGTCATGTCCGACTCTTGGCGACCCTATGAAGCCTTCCAGGCCCCCTGTTCATGGGACTCTCCAGGAAAGACTACTAGAGTAGGTTGCCATTCCTGTTTTCAGGGGATTTTCCAGACCCAGAGATTGAACCTGGGTCTCCTGCACTGCAGGTGGATTCTTTACTGTCTGAGCCACCAGGGAAGCCCAATGTGGATCTATTTTAGTGCTAAATATATGATGACAATGTTGGTTCTAAAATCTGTATATACAGAGTCTCAGCCTCGCTGCCGCTGCCCAGAGACTGCCAAGCCCCGTCTGTCCGCCGCCACCCACTCGGGACACAGAACATCCAGTCATGGATAAAAACGAGCTGGTACAGAAGGCCAAACTGGCCGAGCAGGCTGAGTGATATGATGACATGGCAGCCTGCATAAAGTCTGTAACTGAGCAAGGAGCTGAATTATCCAATGAGGAGAGGAATCTTCTCTCAGTTGCTTATAAAAATGTTGTAGGAGCCTGTAGGTCATCGTGTAGGGTTGTCTCAGGTATTGAGCAAAAGACGAAAGAAAAAACAGCAGATGGCTCGAGAATACAGAGAGAAAATAGAGACCGAGTTAAGACATATCTGCAATGATGTACTGTCTCTTTTGGAAAAGTTCTTGATCCCCAATGCTTCACAAGCAGAGAGCAAAGTCTTCTATTTGAAAATGAAAGGTGACTACTACCGCTACTTCGCTGAGGTTGCTGCTGGTAATGACAAGAAAGGGATTGTGGATCAGTCACAGCAAACATACCAAGAAGCTTTTGAAATCAGCAAAAAGGAAATGCAACCAACACATCCTATCAGATTGGGTCTGGCCCTTAACTTCTCTGTGTTCTATTATGAGATTCTGAACTCCCCTGAGAAGGCCTGCTCTCTTGCAAAGACAGCATTTGATGAAGCCATTGCTGAACTTGATACACTAAGTGAAGAGTTACACAAAGACAGCACGCTAATAATGCAGTTACTGAGAGACAACTTGACATTGTGGACATCGGACACCCAAGGAGATGAAGCTGAAGCAGGAGAAGAAGGGGAAAATTAACCGGCCTTCCAATTTTTGTCTGCCTCACTCTAAAATTTACACAGTAGACCATTTGTCATCCATGCTGTCCCACAAATAGTTTTTGTTTACGATTTATGACAGGTTTATGTCACTTCTATTTGAATTTCTATATTTCCCATGTGGTTTTTATGTCTAATATTAGGAGAGTAGAGCCAGTTCACGTTTAGGGAGTTATCTGTTTTCATCTTGAGGTGGCTAATATGGGGATGTGGAATTTTTATACAAGTTATAAATGTTTGGCATAGTACTGTTGGTACATTGTAGCTTCACGAGGGCCAGCGTTAAAACTGCTTCCATGTTTAAACAAAGAAAACTACCTACATACTGGTATGTCCTGGTGGGGAATGAAAGGGATACTTGGTTCCAGTCACAGGTGTAGTCGTGGGTACTTTAGGTCTGGAGCACTTTGAGAGCTGTGGTAGACGTGGATGTCCAGTGGATAGTGCATGTTAAACCATGTGTTATCTGTGGAATGCCCGGCTACTCAGTGCACGCTGTGAACTACAACACAGAAGTGTTCCTTTAGTTGTGACCCAGTTTACTCTGGATAAGGGCAGAAACGGTTCACATTCCATTATTTGTAAAGTTATCTGCTGTTTGCTTTCATTATTTTTGCTACACTCATTTGTATTTAAATGTTTTAGGCAACCTAAGAACAAATGTACAAGTAAAGATGCAGTAAAAGTGAATTGCTTGATATCCATTTCTTCATGTTTCTTGCACAGCAGTAAAACAAACAAAAAAAAACCCATGTATTTACCTTTTTTTTAGATTTTTTTTTTTTTGCTTTTGTGATTTTTTTTTTTTGATACTTGCCTAACATGCATGTGCTGTAAAAAAATAGGGAAATAACTTGAGATGATGGCTAGCTTTGTTTAATGTCTTACGAGATTTTCATGAACAATCCAAGCATAATTGTTAAGAACACGTGTATTAAGTTCATGTAAGTGGAATAAAAGTTTTATGAATGGACTTTTCAAAAAAAAAAAAATCTGTATATACAAGGGCTGGATTGTGTCCCCCTCCCAAAATTCTTATGTTGCAGCCCCAACATAAGGTACTTCAGAAAGTAACAATATTTGGAGAGAAGTCCTTTAAAGCGATGCTTAAGTTAAATTGAAGGCAACAGTGTGGGATCCTAATCTGATATGACCATGTCCTTATAACAAAAGAGACACACCAAGGAGGCACCAGCACAGAGGAAGGACCAGAGGAGGATACAGTGAGAAGATGACCATCTTCAAGACAAAGAGAGAGATCTCAAGAGAAATCAAGTTGTACTGACACCCTGATCTTGAACTTCCAGCCTCTGAAACTGTGAGAAAATTAATTTCTGTTGTTCAAGCCCTCCTGTCTCTAGTATTTTGTTATGATAGCTTGAGCAGACTGATATAGTTGTGAATAAAGCTGGCAAGATATCTGACTTTAAAGAGCTTATAGTCTAACACAATATCCTCAGAAGGCAGGCACCCGATTGCTCTAAGAACTTGGGTCAACAAATGCAAATAATGCAAGGGCTCAAAACACAGCAGTCCTGCCATCTTTATTACAGGTGGGGAAACTGCAGCCCAAAGAGAAGGCAAGACTTGGCGTTGGGTCACAGGTCGGGTCAGCAGTTTCATCAGCTACCCCATAGCATTTACTGATTGCATCCCCTGAGTTCCAAGATAACCAAGAGTCATAAAGTTTCCACAGACATTGGATAGAGGGGTTTTTAAAATTATTTAAAATGAACAGTGCTGGGGTCACCAAACAGCCAATCTCATTACTCTCTGAGATTAATGGACATGAACTTTTCTAACTTGAAAGGGAATAAAATGCAATGTAGCACTATCTGAAGTCTACCAAGTGATTTGGCTCACTTCCCGTCAAAAAATCCCTCCCAAATAAACACTGTAGGTTTTCCACTTCTGTAAGTAAAGAACTGGCATATTGAATTGTGAGTCACCAATTTCATATTTAAAAATGTCAGCTAAGGAAACAACTCTGAGTATAAAGGGGAAAAAATAAAATGCATATTACGCATGTAGAGAAAAATGAAAACCAGCCTCAATGTCCTTTAAACTGGTGCGTGGGTTAGCATGTTAGTCAGCAGAACATTATTCAGTCCTAACAAATTATGTCTGTGGCACATTTGTATCATGGGAAGTATTTGTGCCATCAGGCCAAGTAGAAAAATAGAATTGCATATAGTATATGTAGTGATTTATAATACTGATAGATGAAAAACTAAGCGTGTAAAAATACCAGTAGGAAATACACTAAAACATTAACAGTGGTTGTCTCCACATGTTCTCTCATCTGTATTTTGCACATTACTTACAAGGATTATATGCTGCATATATATAAAATATATAAAGGAACATATATTCCTTTCAACACAGAAGAGAACTAAATTTATTTTTAATATATTTTTGTAATGTCAGGAAAATACATAACCTAGACTTTCCCTTCACCAAAATGAGTTTTCTATTCTGAAGAGTCAATGACAATAATACTAACAATGACAATAATTATCATTAATGAATTTGCGTTTGTGCCAGGCCCTGTTCCAAACACTTGACGTGTATTAACGCAGCTAAACGTTTGCTCACTAACTCTGCACTACCATCCTTCTGCTACTGCGTGCTCTCCAAAGTCGTGTCCGACTCTTGCGACCCCATGGACTGAAGTCTGCTGGGCTCCTCTGTCCATGGGAGGTAGCGCTGTGGCTAGGAGAGCCTATGCACTCTAGGTTCCGTGTTCTGGAACAAGAGACATCAGCTCAAAGAGAAGCCCACGCACTGCAACAGAGTAGCCCCCACTTGCCACAACTAGAGAAAGCCCAGGTGCAGCAAGGAAGACCCAGAGTAGCCAAAAATAAGTAGATAAATAAATAAAGTTTAAAATTTAAAAGAGAAAAAAAAAAAGAGGGAGGCAGGGAGTCACAGAGAAGAGGAGATGCTGCCTTGCTGGCTTTGAAGATGGAGGAAGGGGGCAGGAGCAGCCGAGGCAAGAAAAGGATTCTTCCCTGGACCCTGCAGAAAGAACCAGCCCTGCTAACACCTTGGTTTCGATCTTCAGTAAGTCTTTGATTTCATGCTTCTGACCTCCAGAATTTAGGAGAACAAATTCATGTTAAGAGACTAATTCCATTAAGTACTAACCCCATAAGTACAAGGGAGTAGCTGGATTAACAAAATGTTAAATCCAAGCTCCTGGATCACATGAGGATTTTTCCTTAAAACATCCTTAACTAGGCCATATTTCAATGGTCCTGCTGCTGACCAAAACATCTGGTACTGTGATTCCATCGGTGTCTGACAGATTAACAGTACTCTCTGCAGGATGGATGACACAGCTCACAATTTACTTTGTATCAGGTTCTTTGAAACAGTTCATCCCCCAAAGAGTAAATCTATCTATTGACATTCCTAGTGTCAAGGTCATGAGCCAGTCCTGGCATCAAATTCCAGTTCTGCCTCTGCTTATCAGCTGTGACAACCTAGGCAAATCATCTCAAAAGTCATATGGTTTCACTCTACCACAGTCACAAGCTTTCCCAGATGCCAAAGGAAAGAACACAGACATCGCCACTCAATGGAAAGAGTACTAAAATCACACTATAGGAAGAATATATGGACTTCCCTGGTTAAGACTCCAAGCTACCAATAAGGGGGCTCAGGTCCCATACCTGGTCAGGGAACTAAATCCCACATGCCATTCAGTGCAGTCAAAAAAAAGGAAGAGGAATATGTGAGATGGAAGATATTGTTGTGAAACCTGGAAAACTCAATCTGCCACAAGATTCTTTGGTAAAGGTGACCCTCTCCCAAGGCCATCATTTTGATTCTATTCCCTTTGCCTGGCTTAGACATGTGATATGGTTCTAGCCAGTGAGTTGTGAGGAGACGTTTGCTGGGGTCTTCAGAAAAAGGTGGGTTTTCTTCTCTTAAAAAGAGACACAAAAATGAAAAATGGAAATTCTTCCATGACTGGACATTACACTGCATCTGAAAATGACATCTAGAACTGAAAGAGCCATCTTGTGACCAGTAGAGCTGCTGACATGAAGCCATTAAGATGGCAGAGGAGACATAAGAGAAGAACATTGGTCCTGGGTCAAGTTAACGAGGTACTGAATTCATCTTGGAGCCACTGTTACCTGAGATAATAAAATCTGTCTTATTAAGTCAGTTGAATCAGGATTTTTTTGGTCCCAATAAAGCATCTTGATTGATACACAGCTACCTTTTCATTGAGCATTTACTATAGACCCACAAACAGAACCACAATCTCTGCCACTGGGCTAACTACTGTACATTTGTTATGAAGCTTAATCATCACAGCAACCCATGAGTCAGGCACTGTTATCAACAGAGAGGAAGCTGAAGCTCAGAGAGAACATGAAAAATGTTCAGGGTCTCCTCTGCTAGGGCAGAGGTGGGATTAGAACCTAGGGTGGATGCCCTTGTATCATACCACTCCTCTATAACACTGCCTCCCTCAACTGTCCACGGGCCGTTTGCTATCTCCATTGAAAACCCCGTTCCTATTTACAAACTGATTGAGAATGCAGCTGGTGCAGCCATGAATTTATGAATCAGATCTACCACAGTCACAAGCTTTCCCAGATGCCAAAGGAAAGAACACAGACATCGCCACTCAATGGAAAGAGTACTAAAATCACACTATAGGAAGAATATATGGACTTCCCTGGTTAAGACTCCAAGCTACCAATAAGGGGGCTCAGGTCCCATACCTGGTCAGGGAACTAAATCCCACATGCCATTCAGTGCAGTCAAAAAAAAGGAAGAGGAATATGTGAGATGGAAGATATTGTTGTGAAACCTGGAAAACTCAATCTGCCACAAGATTCTTTGGTAAAGGTGACCCTCTCCCAAGGCCATCATTTTGATTCTATTCCCTTTGCCTGGCTTAGACATGTGATATGGTTCTAGCCAGTGAGTTGTGAGGAGACGTTTGCTGGGGTCTTCAGAAAAAGGTGGGTTTTCTTCTCTTAAAAAGAGACACAAAAATGAAAAATGGAAATTCTTCCATGACTGGACATTACACTGCATCTGAAAATGACATCTAGAACTGAAAGAGCCATCTTGTGACCAGTAGAGCTGCTGACATGAAGCCATTAAGATGGCAGAGGAGACATAAGAGAAGAACATTGGTCCTGGGTCAAGTTAACGAGGTACTGAATTCATCTTGGAGCCACTGTTACCTGAGATAATAAAATCTGTCTTATTAAGTCAGTTGAATCAGGATTTTTTTGGTCCCAATAAAGCATCTTGATTGATACACAGCTACCTTTTCATTGAGCATTTACTATAGACCCACAAACAGAACCACAATCTCTGCCACTGGGCTAACTACTGTACATTTGTTATGAAGCTTAATCATCACAGCAACCCATGAGTCAGGCACTGTTATCAACAGAGAGGAAGCTGAAGCTCAGAGAGAACATGAAAAATGTTCAGGGTCTCCTCTGCTAGGGCAGAGGTGGGATTAGAACCTAGGGTGGATGCCCTTGTATCATACCACTCCTCTATAACACTGCCTCCCTCAACTGTCCACGGGCCGTTTGCTATCTCCATTGAAAACCCCGTTCCTATTTACAAACTGATTGAGAATGCAGCTGGTGCAGCCATGAATTTATGAATCAGATCTACTGGAAGCGATTACAATCTTCAAACAATTCCACGAAATACTTAAGAGGCGTACTATGAAATCCAAACCAGATGTGATTTACCCCCAAGGATGGCAATTCAAGCTCCAACTGGAAGGGAAATCTGCAGAGGAGAGCTCTCTCTGCTTTGAAACATCCTACACCTGCCTCCTCAAAAGTGAGATCCCAATTTAGTTCAAGCACTGCTTGCAGAATTGTTTTCAGTTGCGGTAACAGTCTTAAAACACAGTTCAAGTGCTTTGCTCAAGCGTTTAACGCACACCTTCCAAAGAACAACAAGGCTTTCCAGCAATAAACTGAGCAGACCCATAAAGTGCTTGGATGATCTATATCCAGAGAATCTAGAAAAGCCACATAGATAAGAACATGGTTTGGCAAAACCACAGAAAACAGCAGACATTTAATGAAACCAAGCGCGCTAACTTCAAACAAGGCAGAAACTCATACATACTGATGTTCGACAATATGACCCTTTGTTATGGCATCAAAACCATCAAGGGTGACATTAAAATTAGTGATGGCTTGTGGTTTGTTCTTGTAACAATCATTTCCAACTCCGGTGTCATAAGCTTCACTCCTGCCACTCTCACAGTATCTCCATGTTTAACGTATGGGTCAGAACACTTCAGACTATATCTGTACAAATCCCTTCACCGCCACCCTCCAAAATGCGAATTTATTGTTTCTGGCAAATAAAATGTACAGTACCTTTTCATTGAGCATTTACTATAGACCCACAAACAGAACCACAATCTCTGCCACTGGGCTAACTACTGTACATTTGTTATGAAGCTTAATCATCACAGCAACCCATGAGTCAGGCACTGTTATCAACAGAGAGGAAGCTGAAGCTCAGAGAGAACATGAAAAATGTTCAGGGTCTCCTCTGCTAGGGCAGAGGTGGGATTAGAACCTAGGGTGGATGCCCTTGTATCATACCACTCCTCTATAACACTGCCTCCCTCAACTGTCCACGGGCCGTTTGCTATCTCCATTGAAAACCCCGTTCCTATTTACAAACTGATTGAGAATGCAGCTGGTGCAGCCATGAATTTATGAATCAGATCTACTGGAAGCGATTACAATCTTCAAACAATTCCACGAAATACTTAAGAGGCGTACTATGAAATCCAAACCAGATGTGATTTACCCCCAAGGATGGCAATTCAAGCTCCAACTGGAAGGGAAATCTGCAGAGGAGAGCTCTCTCTGCTTTGAAACATCCTACACCTGCCTCCTCAAAAGTGAGATCCCAATTTAGTTCAAGCACTGCTTGCAGAATTGTTTTCAGTTGCGGTAACAGTCTTAAAACACAGTTCAAGTGCTTTGCTCAAGCGTTTAACGCACACCTTCCAAAGAACAACAAGGCTTTCCAGCAATAAACTGAGCAGACCCATAAAGTGCTTGGATGATCTATATCCAGAGAATCTAGAAAAAGCCACATAGATAAGAACATGGTTTGGCAAAACCACAGAAAACAGCAGACATTTAATGAAACCAAGCGCGCTAACTTCAAACAAGGCAGAAACTCATACATACTGATGTTCGACAATATGACCCTTTGTTATGGCATCAAAACCATCAAGGGTGACATTAAAATTAGTGATGGCTTGTGGTTTGTTCTTGTAACAATCATTTCCAACTCCGGTGTCATAAGCTTCACTCCTGCCACTCTCACAGTATCTCCATGTTTAACGTATGGGTCAGAACACTTCAGACTATATCTGTACAAATCCCTTCACCGCCACCCTCCAAAATGAGAATTTATTGTTTCTGGTAAATAAAATGACCAGGAGTCTTTCGCTTCGGGCAATGCTGGATCCAGGCACTCAAATGAGAGGATCAAGACTTGTTCTCTCCCCGGATCATGATTCTGTTTTTCTCTGTGCTGACTTTATTTTCAACTAGGTTCCCTCTTGGGGGCAAGCCTCCCACTTACTTAGAGTAGCATCAGAAACTGTTACCTACCTACTTGAGGAGAGTGAGTCTCTTCCCTACTCATACAAGTTTTTTGCGGATATTCACCTCACCTACACACGAGTAAAGCTGAGGCTGAGTAAGGACTGAAAAAAAGTTGTTGGGGATGGCGATCTGATGATCTCTGATGGACTTCAGAAGAATGAGCTAACGTTGGAAAGTCCTTGTCACACAGGAGATACTCAGTCAATGGCTGTCGCCCACTATATCAGAGACTGTCAGTGCTCATATGTATCCCCTAGGGACTCATCGGATGGCAAGCCCCGAGGGCTTCTCCTCGCCCATTTGCAGGGCAGGTCAGACGTGAAAGGGAGTTAATGTGTCAAGAGTACCGCAGTCAGTCAACAAGAGCTTGTACAGGAGGTTAAGCACCCCAACTTCCTTAGCCCCTCAGATGGGACAATACTGAGGTTTGTGTTCTATGCTTTCTCCCAGACTTCCCCACAGACCTGAGCTCCAAGCTCCACTCACTCACAGCGGTATCAGGATTAATACTGAATGTGTAGGACTGTCAGACAAAATACAAGACATCCAGTTGAACTGGATTTCAGATAAACAACAAATAAATCCTTATTATAAGTATACCACAAAATTATTTCATGTAACATACCTAATACTTAAAAATTATCTGTCGTTAGAAATACAAATTTAACCCAATGGACTGTGATTTCATTTGCTAAAGCTGGCATATCTCTAAATGTAAGACTGGACAATTTAACCCCTCTGAGCTTCAGTTTCCTCATCTGCTGGATATATACAAAAGTTCCTACCTTGTCAGGTTATTGTAAAAAACAGAAAAACATAATAAATGTGTATGTAGTACCTAGCATACAGTACACAAAACAAATGACATTATATATAGTTAACATGATATAAACATATGCACAAATATGCTATATAAATAGTTACCGAATTATGTATTCAGAGACCCTGCCACCCTCCAAAATGAGAATTTATTGTTTCTGGTAAATAAAATGACCAGGAGTCTTTCGCTTCGGGCAATGCTGGATCCAGGCACTCAAATGAGAGGATCAAGACTTGTTCTCTCCCCGGATCATGATTCTGTTTTTCTCTGTGCTGACTTTATTTTCAACTAGGTTCCCTCTTGGGGGCAAGCCTCCCACTTACTTAGAGTAGCATCAGAAACTGTTACCTACCTACTTGAGGAGAGTGAGTCTCTTCCCTACTCATACAAGTTTTTTGCGGATATTCACCTCACCTACACACGAGTAAAGCTGAGGCTGAGTAAGGACTGAAAAAAAGTTGTTGGGGATGGCGATCTGATGATCTCTGATGGACTTCAGAAGAATGAGCTAACGTTGGAAAGTCCTTGTCACACAGGAGATACTCAGTCAATGGCTGTCGCCCACTATATCAGAGACTGTCAGTGCTCATATGTATCCCCTAGGGACTCATCGGATGGCAAGCCCCGAGGGCTTCTCCTCGCCCATTTGCAGGGCAGGTCAGACGTGAAAGGGAGTTAATGTGTCAAGAGTACCGCAGTCAGTCAACAAGAGCTTGTACAGGAGGTTAAGCACCCCAACTTCCTTAGCCCCTCAGATGGGACAATACTGAGGTTTGTGTTCTATGCTTTCTCCCAGACTTCCCCACAGACCTGAGCTCCAAGCTCCACTCACTCACAGCGGTATCAGGATTAATACTGAATGTGTAGGACTGTCAGACAAAATACAAGACATCCAGTTGAACTGGATTTCAGATAAACAACAAATAAATCCTTATTATAAGTATACCACAAAATTATTTCATGTAACATACCTAATACTTAAAAATTATCTGTCGTTAGAAATACAAATTTAACCCAATGGACTGTGATTTCATTTGCTAAAGCTGGCATATCTCTAAATGTAAGACTGGACAATTTAACCCCTCTGAGCTTCAGTTTCCTCATCTGCTGGATATATACAAAAGTTCCTACCTTGTCAGGTTATTGTAAAAAACAGAAAAACATAATAAATGTGTATGTAGTACCTAGCATACAGTACACAAAACAAATGACATTATATATAGTTAACATGATATAAACATATGCACAAATATGCTATATAAATAGTTACCGGAATTATGTATTCAGAGATTTAAATGCTGTGTTTGTTATTTATACAAAGAAAGTGAGATCCTTGAGAGCAGATGCTGCCTGTCTCCTCTACTACTTTCTTTCCTACATTCAGTAACAGGCAGGGAAGAGCATGTGCTTAGAAGCCAAACACCCTAGGTTTTGAGACCCAGCTCCTTCACTTACTGGCTGTGCAACTTTGAGCAAGGCACTTAATCTCTGTCTCCATTTCCTCACCTGGAAAATAGGAATAATATCAGAACCTATGGATAAGATAATTGCAAAGGTTAACTGAGTTAATAAGAAATGCAGGACTTTCCTAGTGGTCCAGTGGGTAAAGAGTCCTCCCTGCAATGCAAGGGGCACTGGTTCGATTCTTGGCCAGGGAAGACCCCACCTGCCGCAAAGTGGCTGGACCAGTGTGTCCAATTACAAGCCTGTGCTCTGGAGCGCATGCTCCCAGAGCCAGTGCTTGGCAACGAGAAAGGCCACTGCAATGGAAGGCCCACACAGGCCAAAAGAATAAAGATGGATGAAAAACAACAACAATAAGAGGCAAAAATTTTTAAAAATAATAAAAATAATAAACGTAGACTGCTTAGTGCCTAGCTATGTTATGTGCTCACCTAATCCTGGCTGAATGAATGAGTGAATGAACCAAGGCAGCAGTACTTTATCATGTCTCAGTCCATACAGAAATCCACTAATCAGTCTCTTCACAATATAATCACAGAACTCCACAATCTCTAGCCTTTCTCTGAGATTAAGGATCTAAACCCTACATTCAAATGCATCTAACAGCCCTCTCTGATCCAGGTCACTTAAAGCATGCTGTTTCAAGCAGTAGCTAGAAGCCTGAGAGATGTTCACCAGAGTAAACAAGCAAGCAGTAAAGTCACCATGTACCTTTGAATTTAATAGAGCTGAGATGCAGTCTGGCTACAAGAGGCAAAAATTATATGGTGACCTTTTCAAAATTTGCTTTCTCTGATACAAATGCTAGCCCATGGCCGCAACTAGACACTTATCATGTCTGATTAGTATATTTATAATCAGACAATTCTAAATGTATAGAAAACAGAAACGTGCTCTAATTTAACTGTACCCAGACCACTTTCTTAACCAAGCTTCTCAACGTTTGGCTGTTTGATATGATTCAGCCACTTTCCATGCCCCAGACACACAAATAATACAGGGGCACTGTGAGATGGCCTGGAGGGATGGGAAGGCGGGGACTTGGAGTAGGGTGGAGAAGGGATAGGATCCAGGGATATACATATGACTAATCTGGGATTACACGTATCTGTAAACAACAAAACACTGTAAAAGCAAAAAGTAAAATAAAATTCTTTTAAAAAAAAGAATGAATGCATTTATACTGTAGTTCTTTTCTCCACTGCTTCTGCTGGAAAGCAGGGGGGAGGGAGGATGCTAAAGATGAGAAGGAGAAACTGGCAAGGAAAAGCAGAGATCTAGAGCTCTGAGAAGATGACGTCGGAGACTAACAGATTCCCACTTGTCATATTCATCATTCTTCATGCTCCTCCACTCCAAGCCCATTAGAGAATTTCAGGAGGTTACTGAGATTTGCAAAGGGTATTAAATCCCATGGCCACAATCCTCTACCTCCACAGAACTTGCATGCACTCAGATTTCTCTGATAGTTGATTCAATCAAAATTTAGTGAACTAAGCATCTATTACTCCAAACTGGGATGCTATTCAATTCAGAAAATATGCATCAGCCATTTGAGTGTCCCAGGATAACTACCATGAGAAGAGAGAGGGAGAGAGGAAAGATGAGGAAGGAGAGAGACAAGGGAAGAAAGTGGGAAAGAAAGAGGAGGGACAGTTAATGAGCCTCTGTGTCATGGGTCATGTGTAATAAGGCTGTGCGGTGCAGTGGTTAAAGGCGCAGCCTTCAGCCAGAGCCTGACTTTGAGTCGTTGCTCCATTCTTCCCCAGCTGTGTGACCCCTGATGTATTACCACATCTCTCTGAGCTTCCATTTCCTCAAATGTAAAATGGAGCTAATTGTCCAGAGTTGCTTGAGCTGTTGTGAGGACTTGGTCATGCGCCTGGCACAGCAGTCAGTACCCAACCACCAGTAGATGTTATCACTGCCACCAGGTGCCACACTGAGTACCTTTGGGTTCTGTCCTCACCTAATCCTGCAGTATGGGCTCAGCACAATATGTCATATTTGATCCTAGCTCTAATTTAACTGACCCACTTCAAAGCCACTTTCCATTTGCCACAGACACACAAATAATACAGGGGCACTGTGAGATGGCCTGGAGGGATGGGAAGGCGGGGACTTGGAGTAGGGTGGAGAAGGGATAGGATCCAGGGATATACATATGACTAATCTGGGATTACACGTATCTGTAAACAACAAAACACTGTAAAAGCAAAAAGTAAAATAAAATTCTTTTAAAAAAAAGAATGAATGCATTTATACTGTAGTTCTTTTCTCCACTGCTTCTGCTGGAAAGCAGGGGGGAGGGAGGATGCTAAAGATGAGAAGGAGAAACTGGCAAGGAAAAGCAGAGATCTAGAGCTCTGAGAAGATGACGTCGGAGACTAACAGATTCCCACTTGTCATATTCATCATTCTTCATGCTCCTCCACTCCAAGCCCATTAGAGAATTTCAGGAGGTTACTGAGATTTGCAAAGGGTATTAAATCCCATGGCCACAATCCTCTACCTCCACAGAACTTGCATGCACTCAGATTTCTCTGATAGTTGATTCAATCAAAATTTAGTGAACTAAGCATCTATTACTCCAAACTGGGATGCTATTCAATTCAGAAAATATGCATCAGCCATTTGAGTGTCCCAGGATAACTACCATGAGAAGAGAGAGGGAGAGAGGAAAGATGAGGAAGGAGAGAGACAAGGGAAGAAAGTGGGAAAGAAAGAGGAGGGACAGTTAATGAGCCTCTGTGTCATGGGTCATGTGTAATAAGGCTGTGCGGTGCAGTGGTTAAAGGCGCAGCCTTCAGCCAGAGCCTGACTTTGAGTCGTTGCTCCATTCTTCCCCAGCTGTGTGACCCCTGATGTATTACCACATCTCTCTGAGCTTCCATTTCCTCAAATGTAAAATGGAGCTAATTGTCCAGAGTTGCTTGAGCTGTTGTGAGGACTTGGTCATGCGCCTGGCACAGCAGTCAGTACCCAACCACCAGTAGATGTTATCACTGCCACCAGGTGCCACACTGAGTACCTTTGGGTTCTGTCCTCACCTAATCCTGCAGTATGGGCTCAGCACAATATGTCTATATATGGTTAGGGGACAGATCCTCAGGCCAGCCCTTTTGTGTCCTCCAGCCATTGCCAGCTGCCAATGTTGGCATCTTTGTGGGGCTTTTGACAGAACCACAGAGGCCTCCCTGGCCAGAAAGCAGAGTAGATATACTCGGGCATCAGTCCCACCCCCACCTAGAATTCTGGTAGCCTTCTGGAGACCAGCTTGACGCTGCCCCCATATTGGCTACATTCCCATATGGGAGTATCGCTCCCATACTCTTCCAGCACCTCCCAACTACAACACTTGCACAGAAATTCTTGCCTTGGGATCAGTTTCTTAACAGAGCCTCAGAGAGGTTAAGGCAATTGCCCAAGGACACACAGCTATTATTAAGGGTAGGGGTGGGAGGAGGGAAGGATGGTTAAACTAGGTAAGTCTCATTTCCTAAAAGCTGTGATCATTTACCATCTGATCTTCTTAAAACTAACAATAGGCCAGTGCTTAGGGATGGTAGCACCCATCAGGAGGAGTTTCCTGCAATGAACAGGAAAGGCTGCCAACTTCACCCATATTCTCCTTAATCCTCTGATGACAGATGGCAATTTAATACCGTGAGTCTCCTAATCGCAACATAAGGCAATATAGCAATGTGTGGCCTTGTCTCTCTGGGATAGTTGAATAGACTCAGGGAGCATTTTCAGACAGCCAGTCCCCAAAAAAGTGGTCCTCTGAGATGTGATACTTAAAAGAAGAGTCCTGGGGATAAATTTAGGTGGGGCAGTTTTGGATTTGGTAACCCCCTCCTGGCTACCCTTGCAGCGCACCTGGTAAAGAATCTGGCTGCAATGCAGAAGACCTTGGTTCGATTCTTGGGTTAGAAAGATCCCCTGGGTAAGGGAAAGGCTACCCATTCCAGTATTTTTGTTGTTGTTGTTTTTATAAAGTTTTGTTGTTTACAGATATGTATAATCCCAGATTAATCATATATATATATCCCATCCCCCATCTCACCCCTCCAGGCCATTGCATAGCCCCCAACCACCAGTAGATGTTATCACTGCCACCAGGTGCCACACTGAGTACCTTTGGGTTCTGTCCTCACCTAATCCTGCAGTATGGGCTCAGCACAATATGTCTATATATGGTTAGGGGACAGATCCTCAGGCCAGCCCTTTGTGTCCTCCAGCCATTGCCAGCTGCCAATGTTGGCATCTTTGTGGGGCTTTTGACAGAACCACAGAGGCCTCCCTGGCCAGAAAGCAGAGTAGATATACTCGGGCATCAGTCCCACCCCCACCTAGAATTCTGGTAGCCTTCTGGAGACCAGCTTGACGCTGCCCCCATATTGGCTACATTCCCATATGGGAGTATCGCTCCCATACTCTTCCAGCACCTCCCAACTACAACACTTGCACAGAAATTCTTGCCTTGGGATCAGTTTCTTAACAGAGCCTCAGAGAGGTTAAGGCAATTGCCCAAGGACACACAGCTATTATTAAGGGTAGGGGTGGGAGGAGGGAAGGATGGTTAAACTAGGTAAGTCTCATTTCCTAAAAGCTGTGATCATTTACCATCTGATCTTCTTAAAACTAACAATAGGCCAGTGCTTAGGGATGGTAGCACCCATCAGGAGGAGTTTCCTGCAATGAACAGGAAAGGCTGCCAACTTCACCCATATTCTCCTTAATCCTCTGATGACAGATGGCAATTTAATACCGTGAGTCTCCTAATCGCAACATAAGGCAATATAGCAATGTGTGGCCTTGTCTTTTGGGATAGTTGAATAGACTCAGGGAGCATTTTCAGACAGCCAGTCCCCAAAAAAGTGGTCCTCTGAGATGTGATACTTAAAAGAAGAGTCCTGGGGATAAATTTAGGTGGGGCAGTTTTGGATTTGGTAACCCCCTCCTGGCTACCCTTGCAGCGCACCTGGTAAAGAATCTGGCTGCAATGCAGAAGACCTTGGTTCGATTCTTGGGTTAGAAAGATCCCCTGGGTAAGGGAAAGGCTACCCATTCCAGTATTTTTGTTGTTGTTGTTTTTATAAAGTTTTGTTGTTTACAGATATGTATAATCCCAGATTAATCATATATATATATCCCATCCCCCATCTCACCCCTCCAGGCCATTGCATAGCCCCCATGTAAGATCCCTTAATCCACAGCGCATTGACAATAGTTCTCTCTTTTATATACGCTAGTATAGGGCTCCATGTTACTCTTTCCACATCTCTCACTCACTCTTCCCTCTCTCCAGTATCCGTAAATCTGTTCTCAATTCCTGTTTTTCCATGGATGCTCTGCATGTGTATTTATCAGTACGATCTTCCTAGATTCCATATATACGTGTTAGTATATTATACTTGTCCTTCTCTTTTTGACTTACCTCACTTTATATAATAGGTTCTAGATTCATCCATCTCATTAGGACTGAATCTTCTGCATTTCTTTTTGCGGCTGAAAAGTACTTCATTGTATATATTTACCAGTTTCTTTATCCATTTGTTCATCAGTGGACATCTAGGTTGTTTCCATGTTCGAGCTATTGTATAGAGTGCTGCAATGAACACTGGGGTACAGGTGTCTCTTTAAATTTTTATTTCATCAGTTTATAAGCCTAATAGTGGGATTGCTGGGTCATATGGTGCTTCTATTCTTAGCTTTTTGAGGAATCTCCATACTGTCTTCCATAGTTATTGTATCAATTTACATTCCCACCAACAATGCAAGAGTGCTCTCCAAAGAAGACTTACAGATGGCCAAAAGACACATGAAAAGATGCTCAAAGTCACTTATTATTAAAGAAATGCAAATCAAAACCACAATGAGATATCACCTCACAACAGTCAGAATGGCCATCATAAAAAATCTGCAAACAATAAATTCTGGAGAGGGTGCGGAGAAAAGGAAACACTCCAGTATTCTTGCCTGGAGAATTCCATGGCTCATCCATGGGTCACAAAGAGTTGGACAGGACTGAGTGACTTTCACTTTCACTCCCAACCCCCTCCTGGAGCCTCATAACACCATTAATGCATTAAAGGCTCTGAGAGGGCTTCCCTGGTGGTCCAGTGAGTAAGGACATCGCCTTGCAGTGCAAGGGGCGCCGGTTCGATCCCTGGCCTGGGAAGATCCCAAGTGCCGCGGAGTGGCTGGACCAATGTGTCCAATTACCGAGCCAGAGCTCTGGAGTGCATGCGCCCAGAGCCGGTGCACTGCAGCAACAGAGGCCACTGCGATGGGAGACCCACACGCGCCAAAGAACAAAGATGGATGAAAATAGAGAAATGAAAGACCAATAGAAGTGGCCCACCTGCCCCCCTCCCTCTCCACCCCACCCCCCCCCCCCACCAAAAAAAAAATAAAGGCTCTGAGAAATTCTCGGTAAACCACCCTACTTCACCCAATGTTTTCCAGGCTTATTTTAACTATGAAATCTTTTGGAGAGTAATCAATTATCAAGATCCCGGTGAGTCTCTTCAGCAAGTGATGCTGGGAAAATTGGACAGTCTTAAATCAATAATTAGAAATCCCTACTTCAAATATTATACTTGTCCATTAGGTCTGACATCTTCTTGCATTTCTTTTGCGGCTGAAAAGTACTTCATTGTATATATTTACCAGTTTCTTTATCCATTTGTTCATCAGTGGACATCTAGGTTGTTTCCATGTTCGAGCTATTGTATAGAGTGCTGCAATGAACACTGGGGTACAGGTGTCTCTTTAAATTTTTATTTCATCAGTTTATAAGCCTAATAGTGGGATTGCTGGGTCATATGGTGCTTCTATTCTTAGCTTTTTGAGGAATCTCCATACTGTCTTCCATAGTTATTGTATCAATTTACATTCCCACCAACAATGCAAGAGTGCTCTCCAAAGAAGACTTACAGATGGCCAAAAGACACATGAAAAGATGCTCAAAGTCACTTATTATTAAAGAAATGCAAATCAAAACCACAATGAGATATCACCTCACAACAGTCAGAATGGCCATCATAAAAAATCTGCAAACAATAAATTCTGGAGAGGGTGCGGAGAAAAGGAAACACTCCAGTATTCTTGCCTGGAGAATTCCATGGCTCATCCATGGGTCACAAAGAGTTGGACAGGACTGAGTGACTTTCACTTTCACTCCCAACCCCCTCCTGGAGCCTCATAACACCATTAATGCATTAAAGGCTCTGAGAGGGCTTCCCTGGTGGTCCAGTGAGTAAGGACATCGCCTTGCAGTGCAAGGGGCGCCGGTTCGATCCCTGGCCTGGGAAGATCCCAAGTGCCGCGGAGTGGCTGGACCAATGTGTCCAATTACCGAGCCAGAGCTCTGGAGTGCATGCGCCCAGAGCCGGTGCACTGCAGCAACAGAGGCCACTGCGATGGGAGACCCACACGCGCCAAAGAACAAAGATGGATGAAAATAGAGAAATGAAAGACCAATAGAAGTGGCCCACCTGCCCCCCTCCCTCTCCACCCCACCCCACCCCACCCTCCCACCAAAAAAAAAAAAAATAAAGGCTCTGAGAAATTCTGCGGTAAACCACCCTACTTCACCCAATGTTTTCCAGGCTTATTTTAACTATGAAATCTTTTGGAGAGTAATCAATTATCAAGATCCCCGGTGAGTCTCTTCAGCAAGTGATGCTGGGAAAATTGGACAGCTACATGTAAATCAATGAATTTAGAACATTCTCTAACACCATATGCAAAAATCAATTGAAAATGGATTAAAGACCTAAATATAAGACCAGATTATATAAAACTCCTAGAGGAGAACATAGGCAAACCATTCTTCAAAATAATTCATAGCAATGTTGTTTTTTTGTTTGTTTTGTTTTGTTTTTAGGTTGTGTGGCATGTGGAATTTTTAGTGGTGGCATGTGAACTGTTAGTTGTAGCACGTGGGATCTAGTTCCCTGAACAGGGATCGAATCCTGGCCTCCTGCATTGGGAGCTTGGAGTCTTAGCCTCTAGACCACCAGGAAAGTCCCCAGCAATGTTTTTTTGATTTAACTCCTAAAGCAAAGAACATGAAAGCAAAAATAGGGCTTCCCTGATGGTCCAGTGGGCAAAGAGTCCACTGGGAAGATCCCACATGCTGCAGAGCGGCTGAACCAGTGTGTCCAATTACAAGCCAGCACTCTGGAGTGCATGTGTCCAAAGCCAGTGCTCTGCAACGAGAGAGGCCACTGCAATGGGAGGCCCACACAGGCCAAATAATAAAGATGGATGAAAATAAGTTTTAAAGAAAAAAAGCAAAAATAAACAAATGGGGCCTAATTAAACTTAAGAACTTTTACACAGCAAAGGAAACCATCAACAGAATGAAATACAACCGACTGAATGGGAGAAGATATTTGCAAATAATATGATCCATAAGAGGTTAATATTCAACATATATAAACAGCCCATACAGCTCAACATCAAAAAAACAAACAAGGGCTTCCCTGGTGGTCCAGTGGGTAAAGAGTCTGTCCTTCAGTGTGAGGGGCACTGATTTCATCCCTGGCCTTGGAAGACCCCTCATGCCACAGAGCAGCTGGACCAGTGTGTCCAATTACAATCCAGGGCTCCGGACAGCATGTGTCCAGGGCTGGTGTTCTGCAGCAAGAGAGGCCACTGCAATGGGAGGCCCACAAAGGCCAAAGAATAAAGATAGATGAAAATAAATAAATAAAAATAAACAAATACATAAAGAGGCCAAAATTTAAAAAATAAGAAAAACTCAACTAAAAAATGGATGGATGAAGGAACTTAATAGACATTTTTCCAAAGAGGAAGCATAGATGCTCAATAATGCTAATCATCAGGGAAACAAATCAAAACCACAATGAGATTTCACCTCACATCTGTCAGAACGGCTATCATCAAAAAGAAAACAAATAACAAATATGAGTAAGGGTGTGGAGAAAACCTTCATACACTGCTGGTGGGAAACTGATGCAGCCACTGTGGAAAACAGTACAGAGGTTTCTCATAAAATGAAAAACAGAACTACTATATGACCCAGCAATTCCACTCCTAGGTGTATTTAAAAAAACAAAACAAAACACTAAGTTGAAAAGATACACGCACCCCAATATTCACAGTAGCATTATCTGCAACAACCAGATGTAGAAGCAATAGAGGTGCCCATCAACACTCAGTGTAGTACTACTCAGCCATAAAAAAAAGGGGGGGATCTTTAAAATAAAGGGGAAAAAATAAATAAATAAATAAAAATTAATTAATTAAAAAGGGGGGGGAACTTTGCTATTTGCAGCAACATGGATGGACTTGGAGGATATTGTGCTCAGTGAAATAGGTCAGACAGAAAAAGACAAACATTGCACGATATCACTTACATGTCACATCTGAAAAATACAACAAATTAATAAATATAACAAAAACAAAGCTGACTCAAGACACAGAGAAGATACTAGTGGATACCTGTGAGGAGAGGAGGAGAGGAAGGGCAAAATAATGGCAGAGGAGTGAGAAGTGTAAAGATATTTGCAAATAATATGATCCATAAGAGGTTAATATTCAACATATATAAACAGCCCATACAGCTCAACATCAAAAAAACAAACAAGGGCTTCCCTGGTGGTCCAGTGGGTAAAGAGTCTGTCCTTCAGTGTGAGGGGCACTGATTTCATCCCTGGCCTTGGAAGACCCCTCATGCCACAGAGCAGCTGGACCAGTGTGTCCAATTACAATCCAGGGCTCCGGACAGCATGTGTCCAGGGCTGGTGTTCTGCAGCAAGAGAGGCCACTGCAATGGGAGGCCCACAAAGGCCAAAGAATAAAGATAGATGAAAATAAATAAATAAAAATAAACAAATACATAAAGAGGCCAAAATTTAAAAAATAAGAAAAACTCAACTAAAAAATGGATGGATGAAGGAACTTAATAGACATTTTTCCAAAGAGGAAGCATAGATGCTCAATAATGCTAATCATCAGGGAAACAAATCAAAACCACAATGAGATTTCACCTCACATCTGTCAGAACGGCTATCATCAAAAAGAAAACAAATAACAAATATGAGTAAGGGTGTGAGAAAACCTTCATACACTGCTGGTGGGAAACTGATGCAGCCACTGTGGAAAACAGTACAGAGGTTTCTCATAAAATGAAAAACAGAACTACTATATGACCCAGCAATTCCACTCCTAGGTGTATTTAAAAAAACAAAACAAAACACTAAGTTGAAAAGATACACGCACCCCAATATTCACAGTAGCATTATCTGCAACAACCAGATGTAGAAGCAATAGAGGTGCCCATCAACACTCAGTGTAGTACTACTCAGCCATAAAAAAAAGGGGGGGATCTTTAAAATAAAGGGGAAAAAATAAATAAATAAATAAAAATTAATTAATTAAAAAGGGGGGGGAACTTTGCTATTTGCAGCAACATGGATGGACTTGGAGGATATTGTGCTCAGTGAAATAGGTCAGACAGAAAAAGACAAACATTGCACGATATCACTTACATGTCACATCTGAAAAATACAACAAATTAATAAATATAACAAAAACAAAGCTGACTCAAGACACAGAGAAGATACTAGTGGATACCTGTGAGGAGAGGAGGAGAGGAAGGGCAAAATAATGGCAGAGGAGTGAGAAGTGTAAACTGCTGGGTATAAAACAAGCTACAAGGATATATTGTACAATACAGGGAATACAGTCAGCATTTTATAATAGCTATAAATGGAGTGTGACTATTGAAACTTATGAATCACTATGTTGTACACCTGTAACAAAACTGTTCACCAACTATACCTCAACTCAAAAAAATGAGAGGAAAAAACAAAATAAATGTTAAAAAAAATTTTTAAAAAAGATCCCCATAGAAATTAGTGTTTCATGGAATGCATTTTTGCAAATACTAGATTAGGGATTGATCAGAGATAGAAGGCTTCATCTCATTTGTTATGTAGGATCTAATTAACTTGGATGGTTATTAATCAGCATGTGTGAATCTGGCCACTGAGACAAAGATGTGCATAGGTTTATGCAATCAGCCAACACCAACTAGACCCCTCTGGGATTATCATGGTGCCAATTATTATCTATATCATGAGATGCCAAGAACTGAAAGGCTGTAAGAGAACCAAGCTGACCTCTGGAAAGGATCATCAGCAACTGTCTTCAGGCCCATTTCATCACTGCCCTGGCTATTGATCATGGTTGTGTGATAATGGTGACAAGAGGTGGTTGAACAGAAAGAAAAATGGAAACACTCACGTAAAATCAAAGAGGCCTAGCTAGAGTAACTATGGCCCTTCACAGAAAAGGCTTACTGACCCCTGAGCTAGTCTATCATGCACTATTTTTATTTTAACTCACTGTAGGTGAGTGCATGTGCATGGTTAAGTTGCTTCATTTGTGTCAGATTCTTTGTGACCCCATGGACTGTAGCACACTTGTCCATGAGATTTTCCAGGCAAGAATACTGGAATGGGTTGTCATTCCCTTCTCCAGGGGGTCTTCCCGACCCAGGGATTGAATCCATGTCTCTTACATTTCCTGCATTGGCAGGCGGGTTCTTTACCACTAAAATTAACTTAAGGGATGATTTCCACAATCATCTCCTCCACCTGCAAAGGAAGAATGCATATCACAACCATAAATGAAAAACCAACACTCACCAAAAGGCGAGGAGGAAAAAGATATAAAAACAATGGAAACAACACAATATGAAATTCTGGTCAAGCTCTATTCCCTGCCCAGGCTCTCAGTCTGAGGCCCTGCTGCCTGTTTACTAATGAGAAGGATTAGAGCCAGTGTTGGGAGCACATCCAACTGAGGTTTTCTCCATGATCAGAGGACTGAAAACGATTTGGAAAGAGCCTCTATGTGAGTCATGAGGCTATGTAACACAGTGCCCCAAATCATCTCACATCCCATCAGAAATCATTGATACACCTGTCAAAATTCCCTCCATTGAGAGGAAAAACAAAATAAATGTTAAAAATTTTTAAAAAAGATCCCCATAGAAATTAGTGTTTCATGGAATGCATTTTTGCAAATACTAGATTAGGGATTGATCAGAGATAGAAGGCTTCATCTCATTTGTTATGTAGGATCTAATTAACTTGGATGGTTATTAATCAGCATGTGTGAATCTGGCCACTGAGACAAAGATGTGCATAGGTTTATGCAATCAGCCAACACCAACTAGACCCCTCTGGGATTATCATGGTGCCAATTATTATCTATATCATGAGATGCCAAGAACTGAAAGGCTGTAAGAGAACCAAGCTGACCTCTGGAAAGGATCATCAGCAACTGTCTTCAGGCCCATTTCATCACTGCCCTGGCTATTGATCATGGTTGTGTGATAATGGTGACAAGAGGTGGTTGAACAGAAAGAAAAATGGAAACACTCACGTAAAATCAAAGAGGCCTAGCTAGAGTAACTATGGCCCTTCACAGAAAAGGCTTACTGACCCCTGAGCTAGTCTATCATGCACTATTTTTATTTTAACTCACTGTAGGTGAGTGCATGTGCATGGTTGTTGCTTCATTCGTGTCAGATTCTTTGTGACCCCATGGACTGTAGCACACTTGTCCATGAGATTTTCCAGGCAAGAATACTGGAATGGGTTGTCATTCCTTCTCCAGGGGGTCTTCCCGACCCAGGGATTGAATCCATGTCTCTTACATTTCCTGCATTGGCAGGCGGGTTCTTTACCACTAAAATTAACTTAAGGGATGATTTCCACAATCATCTCCTCCACCTGCAAAGGAAGAATGCATATCACAACCATAAATGAAAAACCAACACTCACCAAAAGGCGAGGAGGAAAAAGATATAAAAACAATGGAAACAACACAATATGAAATTCTGGTCAAGCTCTATTCCCTGCCCAGGCTCTCAGTCTGAGGCCCTGCTGCCTGTTTACTAATGAGAAGGATTAGAGCCAGTGTTGGGAGCACATCCAACTGAGGTTTTCTCCATGATCAGAGGACTGAAAACGATTTGGAAAGAGCCTCTATGTGAGTCATGAGGCTATGTAACACAGTGCCCCAAATCATCTCACATCCCATCAGAAATCATCTCATATACCAGCGAGTACATCAGTCATATGGAGAGATCCCCAACCAACTCATCATGACCCTCTCAAAGAAAACAATGGTTGACATGGACACCATCTCCTCAGACTAGTGACCTGTTTATTTTTGTTACTGGTCTCAAGTATGAACATCACTGCTACTCCAGGAAGCATGTGCTTTGGGCAAGTCATGCCTCCTTCCTGTTTTGACTTGGAACTTGAATGCCATCTCACAGACAGTAAACTGAAGAGCAAAGGAGTACCTGCATTGTGAGCCTCCAGGGAAAAGACCACAGATATAAGACAACTTGCCGAGGGCGGCCAACCTGGCTGAACCAAGACTGAGACCCAAAGGCCCACTCTGGATCTTGAGATATTCATAAATTCTGAATGTTGAGAAACATTGTCTCCAAGCTAGAAATCATAAGGAAAGAGGTGCTGTTTTTCAACAAAAGCATGACTCCTGATGAAAAGTTACACACAACTAACAATAACTATTTTGACCGTAATTCATATATATCAGAGTTTCCCTGATAGCTCATCTGGTGAAGAATCCACCTGCAACTCAGGAGACCTCGGTTTGATTCCGAGGTCAGGAAGATCTCCTGGAGAAGGGACAGGCTACCCACTCCAGTATTCTCAGGCTTCCCTGGTGGCTCAGACAGTGAAGAATCTGCTTGAATGCTAGAGACCCTGGTTCAATCGCTGGGTTGGGAAGATCTCCTGGAGGAGGGCATGGCAACCCACCCCAGTGTTCTTGCCTGAAGAATCCCAGGGACAGAGGACCCTGGCAGGCAGCCAGTCCATGTGGTCGCAAAGAGTTGAACTTGATTGAGCGACTAAGCACAGCATATATATCAAGTTTCTTTTTCTTTTTTGAATTAATTTACTGATTTGGCTGCTCCACGTGGCATGTGTGATCTTAGTTCCCCAACCAGGGATGGAACCTGTGCCCCCCTGCAATGGAGGGCAGAGTCATAACAACTGGACCACCAGGGAAGTCCCTAGATCAAGTTTTTTTAAAAAAGTCTTTATTGAATTTGATATGATATTGCTTCTGTTTCATGCTTTTTCTGTCCTCGAGGCATGTGGAATCCTAACTCCCCAACCAGGGATTGAACCCATACCCCCTGCACTGGAAGGTGAATTATTAACCATGGGACCACCAGGGGAGCCCCGATAAAGTTTTTTAAACATCAGCTCCTCACTGTCGCCTACAAGGCCCCCCACGATCTGACCCTGCCTCCTTTCCTGACTTCACCTCTCTCCTCTTCTCCAGTCCAAATGCTCTAGTCACACTGGCTGACAGTTATAGAGGACTGCCCTGTGTGTTGGATCCCTAGCAGAATCCCTGGCCTCTACCTACTAGATGCTCATAGCACCAACCTCTTCAGTTATGACAGTCAAAAAAGTCTCCAGGCACTTCTCTGGTGGTCCAGTGGTTACGACTTTGCCTTCCAATACAGGGGGTGCAGGTCCAATCTCTGGCCAGGGAGCTAGAATCTCACATGCCATGTGGTCATTCAAAGAAAAAAGAAGAAGAAGAAGAAGAAGCAATATTGTAACAAATTCAACAAGGATTTTTAAAATGCTCCAGACCAAAAAAAAAAAAAAAACTTCAAACAAAAATGTCTCCAGACATTGCTAAATGTCCTCCAGAGTGAAGGGAGCATAGATACACCCAGTGCTGTACCTTTTTTCTGTTTGAATATGTTTAAGTTTCTAAGCCGCTCCTGGAAGGGAATTCTATACTTGCCCTATCCTCCAAGGAGGGTAGGATCTACCATTTGGAGGACTCCATGTAGTTTATTCACTGTGATAGATTTGAGGTACACAAGCTTGAGCCTGGTCTAGGGCAGAGTGGAACTGCTTGGCATAAGAAAGGGTGAGGAGATGGATTCAAGAAAGAGTTGGAGGAGTCAAAAACATAAATCCCTCAATCTATTGAAAAAGGAGAAACTCAGTGGCAGCTAATCTCAAGGAGGGCATCCATTCCTCCTTCTAAGCAGGAGAACAGAAATGTCCAACAGAAATCTTTTTTTTTTTTTTGAGTTGTCGGTACTGTTTTACATGATGCAAGTTCCATCTCCACCTCACTGAAATCTTCTGCAAAGCCCACAGTATTCAATGCTTTCGTCTGACTTTGGGGCTTCCCTAGGGGACCCTGTAGAGGTGTGGAGTTTTGTGTCCCAGTTGCCACAAAGTTAAAACAGAAACAACATGAGCAGAGGCAGAAGCCAGAGGACGAGGGGTCACAGTTACCTAAGGTACTCACTAAAAACTTAACAGTACCTGTAAAAACTTAACAGACAGAGACAGGCTGGGGATGAGGCAGCCCCCACATCATCCCATTTCCTCCTCCTGGAAAATCCCTCCCTTTGAAACCTCACACCTCCTCCCCCTTCATCAGGCTAGTCCAGTGTCAGTTTGGACATCACCTCCCACCCAGGGACTGAACCCACTGTACTATAATCACCTGCTGAATGTCTGTCTCTTCCACCCCTTCCACACTGAGAAATAATGATGGCAGGGACTGTATCTGTCCCACCGCAACATCACAGTGCCTAGAATAGCGCCTGGCCCAGAAGGAGGTACCAACTGTTTACAGAGTAAAACTGACCTGCACAGTTGGTGATCAAGAGGGGAAAGATAATGGCTGTTGTTGGTGCCCTGCCCAGAAACTCTTTACCAGGAGATGGGGGTCCCCATCCCTCAGCTCTTGTGAGTGTTGGCTGCTTAAGGCTCACAGATGCATCCTTCTCCAAAGAATGTCCTCCAAATGGCAACTACCTTGCCCAGGAGGCTACATCCCAATCCACCCCTATGCAGGCCTATTGGCTGGTGCCTGTCAATATGGCACCAACTCCATGGTGAATTTATGCTCCAAGGAGGGTAGGATCTACCATTTGGAGGACTCCATGAGATCACTAAGAAAAGGGTGGTCTAGGGCAGAGTGGAACTGCTTGGCATAAGAAAGGGTGAGGAGATGGATTCAAGAAAGAGTTGGAGGAGTCAAAAACATAAATCCCTCAATCTATTGAAAAAGGAGAAACTCAGTGGCAGCTAATCTCAAGGAGGGCATCCATTCCTCCTTCTAAGCAGGAGAACAGAAATGTCCAACAGAAATCTTTTTTTTTTTTTTGAGTTGTCGGTACTGTTTTACATGATGCAAGTTCCATCTCCACCTCACTGAAATCTTCTGCAAAGCCCACAGTATTCAATGCTTTCGTCTGACTTTGGGGCTTCCCTAGGGGACCCTGTAGAGGTGTGGAGTTTTGTGTCCCAGTTGCCACAAAGTTAAAACAGAAACAACATGAGCAGAGGCAGAAGCCAGAGGACGAGGGGTCACAGTTACCTAAGGTACTCACTAAAAACTTAACAGTACCTGTAAAAACTTAACAGACAGAGACAGGCTGGGGATGAGGCAGCCCCCACATCATCCCATTTCCTCCTCCTGGAAAATCCCTCCCTTTGAAACCTCACACCTCCTCCCCCTTCATCAGGCTAGTCCAGTGTCAGTTTGGACATCACCTCCCACCCAGGGACTGAACCCACTGTACTATAATCACCTGCTGAATGTCTGTCTCTTCCACCCCTTCCACACTGAGAAATAATGATGGCAGGGACTGTATCTGTCCCACCGCAACATCACAGTGCCTAGAATAGCGCCTGGCCCAGAAGGAGGTACCAACTGTTTACAGAGTAAAACTGACCTGCACAGTTGGTGATCAAGAGGGGAAAGATAATGGCTGTTGTTGGTGCCCTGCCCAGAAACTCTTTACCAGGAGATGGGGGTCCCCATCCCTCAGCTCTTGTGAGTGTTGGCTGCTTAAGGCTCACAGATGCATCCTTCTCCAAAGAATGTCCTCCAAATGGCAACTACCTTGCCCAGGAGGCTACATCCCAATCCACCCCTATGCAGCCCACAGCCAATAATTGGCTGGTGCCCCTGTCTCAATATGGCACCAACTCCATGGTGAATTTATGCTCCAGAGTTCCCTATGGGATCAGGCTGAAGTTAGCTCCACTTGAGACCATGTTCCTGTTTAGCTTTTTTCCTGCCTTCTCTGGTTTTTCTCATACCCTTCTTTTGAGAACTCTCCTTCAATTATCACCTGAATAAGAATCCTCACCTCAGAGAATCCTAAAATGGGAGTAAATCATTAAGAGCATTAGGAGGAGATGAAATCTGGGTGAAGCATCATGGTATCACTAGCACTCTGCCTAGCACATATAGGACTCAATAAATATTCATGAAATGATTGGATGAATGAACAGACAGACAGGAGGGTCCATTACCTGATGAGAGCAAAAAACAAAGCATACTGACATCACATCTAAGGAACTGGTAAAAGATCATCAGATGAATCCGAGTCTGAATCTTTCTCTGCTTCTTCCTAAGCTGTGAGACCTTGGGCAAACTACAGTACATCTCTGAGGCTCAGTTTGCTCATCTGTAATGTGGTAGATAGTCATGATATATCTACTTCATAGGGTTGTTGAAATGTGCCCAGGATTTTGGAGAGAGAGCGAGCTCTTAGCAAAGTTCCTGATATAGGAAAGTATTAGTCGTTCAGTCCTGTCCGACTCTTTGCAGCTCCCTGGACTAGACTGTCCATGGCACTCTCCAGGCAAGAATACTAGAGTGGGTTGCCATTTCCTTCTTCAGGGGATCTCTCCGACCCAGGGATCAAACCAAGGTTGAACATATACAGGCAGATTCTTTACCATCTGAACCATCAATATAAGTACTTATAAATAACATCTATTATCAGGATTTTTATGATTACTATTGACCCAATTAAAAGTCAAGTACAAGAACATTCCCTATTGTGTCACAATAGAGACAAACAAGCAAAGCAGGTTAAAAAAAGCAGTCACCAGTAGCTAATTGTTCAGAAGGAGAGAATTACCTTTTTTGAAAAAACCAAAATAAAAGTCACAGTACATACCTCCAAATGGCAACTACCTTGCCCAGGAGGCTACATCCCAATCCACCCCTATGCAGCCCACAGCCAATAATTGGCTGGTGCCCCTGTCTCAATATGGCACCAACTCCATGGTGAATTTATGCTCCAGAGTTCCCTATGGGATCAGGCTGAAGTTAGCTCCACTTGAGACCATGTTCCTGTTTAGCTTTTTTCCTGCCTTCTCTGGTTTTTCTCATACCCTTCTTTTGAGAACTCTCCTTCAATTATCACCTGAATAAGAATCCTCACCTCAGAGAATCCTAAAATGGGAGTAAATCATTAAGAGCATTAGGGAGGAGATGAAATCTGGGTGAAGCATCATGGTATCACTAGCACTCTGCCTAGCACATATAGGACTCAATAAATATTCATGAAATGATTGGATGAATGAACAGACAGACAGGAGGGTCCATTACCTGATGAGAGCAAAAAACAAAGCATACTGACATCACATCTAAGGAACTGGTAAAAGATCATCAGATGAATCCGAGTCTGAATCTTTCTCTGCTTCTTCCTAAGCTGTGAGACCTTGGGCAAACTACAGTACATCTCTGAGGCTCAGTTTGCTCATCTGTAATGTGGTAGATAGTCATGATATATCTACTTCATAGGGTTGTTGAAATGTGCCCAGGATTTTGGAGAGAGAGCGAGCTCTTAGCAAAGTTCCTGATATAGGAAAGTATTAGTCGTTCAGTCCTGTCCGACTCTTTGCAGCTCCCTGGACTAGACTGTCCATGGCACTCTCCAGGCAAGAATACTAGAGTGGGTTGCCATTTCCTTCTTCAGGGGATCTCTCCGACCCAGGGATCAAACCAAGGTTGAACATATACAGGCAGATTCTTTACCATCTGAACCATCAATATAAGTACTTATAAATAACATCTATTATCAGGATTTTTATGATTACTATTGACCCAATTAAAAGTCAAGTACAAAGAACATTCCCCTATTGTGTCACAATAGAGACAAACAAGCAAAGCAGGTTAAAAAAAAAAGCAGTCACCAGTAGCTAATTGTTCAGAAGGGAGAGATTAAGTTCAGGGAAGTGAGCTTTTCCTTGTTGTGATAAAATAAACCCCACACAGAAAACAGGTTAATTCCTTAGGGAAAGTAAGTAATGATTTCACATAGGGAGATGCCCTACATGAGCTCTGTGCATTTGAATCCTCCAGAGAAGCATTTATCAGTAAGTATTTTCTCAGCCTGGCCTTTTCATCTAGAGCCAATCGATAACATGTCTCCAGGTCCTCCCCAGTTTGTGATTAGTTGTTTTCATTATTTATGTTTTGCTATATGCAGATGGGAGAATGTTTTCACAGTATCCCTAAACACCAGGAATTAATAGTACAGGACGTCCTGAAAGTATGAAGCATTGGGCCAAGCCTGGTGGTCTGGGAGGGATAAATGATACACTGCTTATCTCTTTGACCTCAACCATCCCAGCACTGTCTCTGTTCTGACTCAAGGCACCATCAGGAGCATCCTCCCGAGTCTGTTTTTTATTACAGGAGGTGTCTCAACCAAGAATTTAGCATGGTAGAGTGAGAATTATTTTCTCTCCCCCATATATGATCCCATTTATATGAAGTGTCCAAGATAGGGAAATCTATAAAACCAGAAAACAAATGAGGGGTTCCCAGGGGCTGAGAAAGGATGAGGGAAAGCGGGGAGTTACTGCTAAGAGGTATGGCTTTCTTTTAGGACAGATGAAAATCTTCTAAATTTAAATTGTGATGATCTCGATTAAGACTGTACAACTCTGAATACACTAGAAATACTGAATTGTACAGTGTAAATGGGTAAAATGTATGGTATGTGACTTATATCTCAATAGAGCTGTTTTTAAAAAAGCAAACAATTCAGGTTGTTTCTCCAGGTCAACGTGAACTAACATAGCCCCAGGTCATGGTCAGATAATCATACACCAGAAACGAGCTGACTCCTGAAACTACAATCAGGAAACAGAAATGTCACAAGATGATGATTAAACCCAGTCTCTGTATTCTTTCCCCCTAAAAAAATTATCCTACCTCAAAGACCATGTTGGCGTAGATCTGAGGTTCATCTCCCACTCTCTCACTTCACACATGAAATAAATGTTATAATCTCCATCACCATAACCGGTTGTCAGTTGGTTGGCTTTGCTGTGCATCGGCTAAGTAGACTAAGTTCAGTTCAGTCACCATGACATTTGGGATATATCGATAAATATGTATATATACACAAGTCTGGGCTTTCCTGGTGGCTCAAAGGCAAAAAGTCCATACGCAACATAGGATAGACTGGAGATGTGATTTCGATCTCTGGGTCAAGAAGATCCCCTGGGGAAGAGAACGGCAACCCACTCCAGTATTCTTGCCTGGAGAATCCCCTGGACAGAGGAGCCTGTAGGGTTACAGTCCATAGGGTTGCAAAGAGCCAGATACAACTGAGTGACTTTTCATACACACAAGTACAGGGAGACCGTAAAAGGAAAACTGCCACACCAATAACAGTGGTTCCCTCTGGAGGTGGGACTGAGAGCAAGGAACAAGAAACCTTCCGTGTGTTTCTCTTACACAGTTTTGCCTTGTTTGAATTGGTCACAATGAGCATGAACAATTTTGTCACTCTGAAAAGGTGAAAAACAAAAAAGTTAACTCAAGTGCCACCTCCTTCAGGAAGCCTCAGGAACTGACATAAGAACCTCTCTTTAAATCTTTCAGTTCAATTCTGTTCTTCAGAACTTTCCCCTTGAGGAGAGATACCTGTTCTGATGAGACAGGAGGGGAGTGGGCAGGACATAACTTTTAAAAGAATCATACACACACATACACACACAAAATAATGACACAGTCATTTAGGATATGACAAAAACTGACTAGAACCTACAAGGTCCAAGATGCTGGGTGGTTCAACTTCCCGTGGAACTCAGTATCTGCTCACTGTAATACATTATCATATGCTGTGTGACAAGCCCACAGGTGTCATGATGGTACTGAGAGGCTGTGTGTTCAGGTGTGTTCAATTCTTTGTGACCCAGTAGACGGTAACCTGCCAGGTCCCTCTGTCCTGGCAAGAATACTGCAGGGGGGTGCCATTTCCTACTCCAGCCAATCTTCCTCACCCAGGAATCAAACCTGTGTCTCTTACATCTGCTACCTGAGGTTCATCTCCCACTCTCTCACTTCACACATGAAATAAATGTTATAATCTCCATCACCATAACCGGTTGTCAGTTGGTTGGCTTTGCTGTGCATCGGCTAAGTAGACTAAGTTCAGTTCAGTCACCATGACATTTGGGATATATCGATAAATATGTATATATACACAAGTCTGGGCTTTCCTGGTGGCTCAAAGGCAAAAAGTCCATACGCAACATAGGATAGACTGGAGATGTGATTTCGATCTCTGGGTCAAGAAGATCCCCTGGGGAAGAGAACGGCAACCCACTCCAGTATTCTTGCCTGGAGAATCCCCTGGACAGAGGAGCCTGTAGGGTTACAGTCCATAGGGTTGCAAAGAGCCAGATACAACTGAGTGACTTTTCATACACACAAGTACAGGGAGACCGTAAAAGGAAAACTGCCACACCAATAACAGTGGTTCCCTCTGGAGGTGGGACTGAGAGCAAGGAACAAGAAACCTTCCGTGTGTTTCTCTTACACAGTTTTGCCTTGTTTGAATTGGTCACAATGAGCATGAACAATTTTGTCACTCTGAAAAGGTGAAAAAAAAAAAAAAAAAAGTTAACTCAAGTGCCACCTCCTTCAGGAAGCCTCAGGAACTGACATAAGAACCTCTCTTTAAATCTTTCAGTTCAATTCTGTTCTTCAGAACTTTCCCCTTGAGGAGAGATACCTGTTCTGATGAGACAGGAGGGGAGTGGGCAGGACATAACTTTTAAAAGAATCATACACACACATACACACACAAAATAATGACACAGTCATTTAGGATATGACAAAAACTGACTAGAACCTACAAGGTCCAAGATGCTGGGTGGTTCAACTTCCCGTGGAACTCAGTATCTGCTCACTGTAATACATTATCATATGCTGTGTGACAAGCCCACAGGTGTCATGATGGTACTGAGAGGCTGTGTGTTCAGGTGTGTTCAATTCTTTGTGACCCAGTAGACGGTAACCTGCCAGGTCCCTCTGTCCTGGCAAGAATACTGCAGGGGGGTGCCATTTCCTACTCCAGCCAATCTTCCTCACCCAGGAATCAAACCTGTGTCTCTTACATCTGCTACCTTGGTGGGGAGATTCTTTACCAAGGCACCACGTAGGAAGCCCAACAACTCTGAAACCGACCATAAGAGGCCAAAAAGTGGCCTGTGGCCCAATTCCTGGAAATCCCTGGCCTTCCCCAAAGTAGCTGAAATATTCCTTCTGTTGGTTAGCCTATGAAATTACCAAGCCCATAAAAGCTAGCCACCCCATATTTCAGGTTGATCTTGCCTTTTGAGAAGGACCACATTCTGTCTATAGAATGTGTGTCTCTCTCAGTTTACCTGCTTTCAGGTTACTGTGGCTCACTCTTGAATTCTTTTCTGCACAAAGCCAAGGACCTTCATTTGACTGCCCATTTCAGGAACTCTCCTGAGACCTGGGACGTAACCATCTTCTCACATCTCATTTTCCTGCAAGTGCTTTTCAAAGGATATTTAATAAATCTACTCCTTGCCTATCACTTTGCTTCTCACTGAATTCCTCCTGCATCAAGATATAAAGAACCTGAACTTCACTGAATCCTGAGATAAGCTATACAGTTTCAGAAGATTGTGGGTTCAAGTCCCCTTCGAAGAAGGGCCGTTTGCTCTACAGGGCAGAGGTTGTTCATTTTGTCTCTCTGATACTGATCCTATAAACGGAACTTAGTAATACTGTCTAGGGAATGAATGGATATGGAGTAAGTGAGTAAATGAATGAGTTCACTATGGCCACAAGCAATACTGAATTCCACCTGCCCATGCCCAAATTCACACTATGGAGACTGGCTAAATGACAAGAATGGCCATTTGGGGATGCTGGGTGCCCCCAAGGTGCCTGGGATTAATTACACTTCCACCAACACCTCAGCAACATGGATTTGCAAGTCATAATTACATGCAGGGGACCAGCAGGAACAGCTCTGACCCCAGAGACTCCGTGTTTTTCTTTGTCCCTTCTCTCTTGTTTTCCTGGCACCTCCAGCACTCCCCCCACCATCCCCCCCGCAAAGAAAGCAGGGGGTTGGGGAGGCAAAGATGGATAAACAGGGAGAGAGAGAGAGGGTTCAAGCTGCAGGGAGCCCTTCAACTTCAGCGTTAGACCTCAAGGCCCTAGAGGAAGAAAGATGCTTTCCTGCAATTTAAGGAAATGGCTCAGCCACAGGTGACGGTGGGAAGCTGGGTCCTTGCCCAGACTCAGATCTGCATTACAAATGCCTCTCAAATCCCCTCTCAGGGAAAATGGGAAATTGTTGATAAGGTCTGTTCTCCCGGCTGAGTTGAGAGGCAAGGAAGCTACCAGGTTTGTCTCTGCCAGTCTTCTGAATTTCAGTTATCTGATCAGCATTCGACCTCTAGTTTTAGAGCATCTGACAGATGATCTCTCCTATGCATTTCTAAGAAACAAACTGAGGAGAAGGAGGATGCTACATGAGCTCAACTGAAAAACAGACTGAGGTTCAATTCCCAGCTTCACCACTTAGCAGCTGTATGGCCCTTAGCAAGTTGATTGACTTCTCTGAGGTGTGTGTGTGTGTGTGTGTGTGTGTGTGTGTGTGTGTGTGTGTGTGTGTGTGTGTGTGTGTGTGTGTGGTGTGTGTGTGTGTGCGCGCACGCGCACGCGGGTGTGTGCAGCGTGGAGTCTTAGCTACTGAACTATCAGGGAAGTCTCAAGAATACTCTTCTAAAATGCAGGAAAAAAAAAAACCTCTAAAAGTCTCCAATTCAGCCTTGAACATTTGAAAATGGATCTGTTTATCTTAGCTTAATAACCTGGTATTTAGGAGGACACTGCTGATGGGAGACAACAGACTAGGAAGGTTTGATTGGGAGAAAGACAGAGATAGAAACTACTTCCAGAGAAAGAGAAAATAGGATTTTTGACCAAAAGGGCTCCAGGGGAAGGATCCAGGTTTCAGTTTCCCCATCTCAAGCAAATATCATGAAGCACACTTTATTGAGTATTTACTAGCTTTCAGGCATCATGCCAAGGACACCACAGATTCTCTGTTCATGTTTACAAAAGCCCCATTTTACAAATGATGAAACCAAGGCCAAGGAAGGATAAGTAATTTGGTCAGGATCATACTACAGTATATGCAGGAGCCAGCTTGAAATTCCAGAGACTTTCCTTTACAACACTGGATAACTTAAGGTTCTTCAGAGGCACTGGGATCCTTTTCCCCAACAGGGTTGGGGAAAGGATGGGACAGAAGAAGGAAGCAAGGGAAAGACAGAAGTCACTGAATGGACAAGCCCCAGATGCTTCTCAATTGTACAGGCCTTGCCACCCTCTAAAGCTGAGATCTCCATTAGAGACAAAGCATCCTGGCCTGAGCGTGTCCCAGGAAGGGCCGGCTGGCAGGGACACCTTTCTCTCCTTCGTTGCCTCTGGCTTTAGTTGGCCCGGTGCCCCTGAAACTGTTACCATGGAGACTTCCTCTTCAGTGGACAGAGCAGGAAAGGGCTGACACTGGGTTGGGAGAGTGAGTATTGGCGGCCCTGGGGAGGTGGTGCCAGGGTATGCCAGATGGCTGAGGGCAGAAGGCAAGCCCCATCTCCATAAGGCAGGTCCCCAGTTGCACTAGGATCTGCCAGACTCTCCTCAAAGCTACTAGGAAAAAAAAAAAGCACACACAACAAAAGCAAAGAAGCACTGATTTCTATCTGTCATTAATTAGGCCTTAAATATTACTGCAGTACCTACTATGTGCCAGATACTATGCAGGGTCTTGGAATATGATGACAGGGACTCCACAGATCCTCTGAACCTCTGAATCTATGGGTCCTCTAACATAGAATGCATCCCCCAATATAAAATAGTATAAGAACCTCTGATAGAAAGGATATGAATTAGCCCAGCACAAAGTTGCTCCAGGGTTGATTCTCATTTTCAGGTTATTTGATTGGCATGCTTATTTTAGCACTAGTAATAGCAATATCCATGGTACTAGTAGTCACTGTCACTGTTGTTCAGTCACTACATCATGGCCGACTCTTTGCGACCCCATGGACTGCAGCATGCTAGGCTTCCCTGTCTTTCACTATCTGCCAGAGTTTGCTCAAACTCATTGAGTCAGTGATGCCATCCAACCATCTGTCACCCTCTTCTTCTTGCCATCAGTCTTTTCTGAGCAACATGGTCTTAGCAAACATTTTAGCATACATGCGTAAAATTCATGGACAACAGAGTATATTGCGGGAAAAGCCAGCTTGAAATTCCAGAGACTTTCCTTTACAACACTGGCTAACTTAAGGTTCTTCAGAGCCGCTGGGTTCCTTTTCCCTAACAGGGTTGGGGAAAGGATGGGACAGAAGAAGGAAGCAAGGGAAAGACAGAAGTCACTGAATGGACAAGCCCCAGATGCTTCTCAATTGTACAGGCCTTGCCACCCTCTAAAGCTGAGATCTCCATTAGAGACAAAGCATCCTGGCCTGAGCGTGTCCCAGGAAGGGCCGGCTGGCAGGGACACCTTTCTCTCCTTCGTTGCCTCTGGCTTTAGTTGGCCCGGTGCCCCTGAAACTGTTACCATGGAGACTTCCTCTTCAGTGGACAGAGCAGGAAAGGGCTGACACTGGGTTGGGAGAGTGAGTATTGGCGGCCCTGGGGAGGTGGTGCCAGGGTATGCCAGATGGCTGAGGGCAGAAGGCAAGCCCCATCTCCATAAGGCAGGTCCCCAGTTGCACTAGGATCTGCCAGACTCTCCTCAAAGCTACTAGGAAAAAAAAAAAGCACACACAACAAAAGCAAAGAAGCACTGATTTCTATCTGTCATTAATTAGGCCTTAAATATTACTGCAGTACCTACTATGTGCCAGATACTATGCAGGGTCTTGGAATATGATGACAGGGACTCCACAGATCCTCTGAACCTCTGAATCTATGGGTCCTCTAACATAGAATGCATCCCCCAATATAAAATAGTATAAGAACCTCTGATAGAAAGGATATGAATTAGCCCAGCACAAAGTTGCTCCAGGGTTGATTCTCATTTTCAGGTTATTTGATTGGCATGCTTATTTTAGCACTAGTAATAGCAATATCCATGGTACTAGTAGTCACTGTCACTGTTGTTCAGTCACTACATCATGGCCGACTCTTTGCGACCCCATGGACTGCAGCATGCTAGGCTTCCCTGTCTTTCACTATCTGCCAGAGTTTGCTCAAACTCATTGAGTCAGTGATGCCATCCAACCATCTGTCACCCTCTTCTCTTCTTGCCATCAGTCTTTTCTGAGCAACATGGTCTTAGCAAACATTTTATCAGCACATACTATGTGCCAAGCATAAAGGAACTTCCATGCATCAACTCTTTTCATTTTCAGCATCAGGCTATGACGTAGGCGTTGTTACCATTATGCCCACAGATAATGAAATTGAAGCTCAGAGAGGATCATTCACAAACCCAAAGATAAACAACCTTGTATATTAGTTCCCCATTGCCACTCTAACAACTTATCATAAATTTAGGAGCTTAAAACAAGGCAGATTTATTCTCTTGAAATTCTGGAAGTCAGAAGCCCAAAATCAAGCTCGCCGGCTAAAGTCAAGGTGTCAAGAGGATTAGTTCCTCTAGAGAGGTTCCGAGGAGTGGATCTATTTCTCTGCCTTTCCCAGCTTCTAGCCTGCATTTCGTCCTTGACTTATGGGTCCTTACTCCACCTTCTAACACATCACTCCAATTTCTGCTCCCTGTTGCTCCAGACAGGATGCTTATGCCCCTCCAAATTTATATGTTGACACCTGATTCCCAGTCTGGTATTCGGAGATGAACCTTTAGCAGATGCCTAGGTCATGAGAGGAGAGCAACTCCTCATGCATCCGATTAGTGCCCTTATTAAAGAAATCCCAGTGAGTCCTTCATCTCTTTTTCCCTGTGAGAACATAGCAAGAAGACAGTTATTGATGAGCCAGGAATTGGGCTCTGACCGGACACCAAATCTTCCAGCACCTTAATCATGGACTTCCCAGCCTCTGGAATTGTGAGAAATAAATGTGGTTGATAAGCTACCTGGGCTGTGGTATTTTTGTTGGAGTGGCCCAGATGGATGAATACACTTATCATATTCCTTCTCTTAACTCTGATTCCTGTCTGTCTCTTATAAGGATCCTCATTAGGACACTGGGTCTCCAGATAATCCAGGATAATCTCTCCATCTTAATCACATCTACAAAGTCCTTTCTGCCATGTGAGGTAACATTCACAGGTTGTGGGGATTAAGACTTGAACATTTTTGGAGGCCATTAGTAAGCCTGTCATAATGAGAAGTGGCAGAGCCAGGATTCCAATCCCCAAATCTGCCTGATTGCAGAGACTATTCTGTGACCCACCCACCAGCAGGAGTAACCCAGCCACCTCCTTTCCAGAGAGCAGAATGCGTGGGCTCTCTGCTCAGCAGACTGGAGGAATCTCGCAAAGCCAGGCCCTAAACAAACTCAGGTGGTGGCCCATCTCCTGGATTTCCACTCTTATGCTTCAGTCTGGACCATCTATTTAGCAGAACAAGGAAGGTTGTAGGCTTTGAAGTCAGACATTCCTGGACGTCAGTCTGCGCAACAGCTTAGCTCTCTGAGTCTCAGTTCCTTCATCTGTAAAGTGGGCATAATGAGATCCATCTCACAGGGCTGTTGTGCCAGTTAAATAAGGTTGGGGAGAGAATGGGCTTAACACAGACCTAGCACCATCCTGGAGTTCAATAGATGGGCATAATAAATACAATAATTTACTATATTATTATTACTAAATAGGTAAACAAATTTGAGCACACTCCGAGAGATAGTGGAGGACAAATGAGCTTGGCACGCTATAGTCCTTGGGGTCATAAACAGTCGGACATGACTTAGCAACTAAACAACAACAAAACAGAACTTTGTCAGCAGCCAGCCCACCTGGAATAACTTTGTACCTGGATGCTCTCCTTGGATTTCACCTTGAAGATCTTAGAAGTTAAAAAGTAAAACTCTGAGGGTTCAGACAATCACTCCTCAGGGAATCCCAAGGGAGACGAAAGATTCCAAGTCACAGGTGAAAGTCACTCAGTTGTGTCCAACTTTTGTGACCCGTGGACGAGCCATGGAATTCTCTCTAGGCAGGAATACTGGAGTGGGTAGCCTTTCCCTTCTCTAGGGGATTTTCCTAACCCAGGGATAGAACGCAGTTCTCCTGTATTGCAGGCAGATTCTTTACCATCTGAGTGACTAGGGAAGCCCCCCACAGAACAAAGGCAAACTGCTGATTTCCTGAGAGGAAATCAATGACAAGATTTCTACCCTGATTCCCAGCCCCATTAAAGGGGTATGCATTGTAAGAATTGGGGTAACAACATGTTTAACCTCAATCATACCAACAGCCTTTAAAGATCCCGATATGTAATAGGAAAATAAAACCAGAAGTGGGCAGACTTGTTTCAGTCCTAAAAATGTACCAAAGACAGCAATTTAGAGGCTCCTGGAGTAATTTCAAATGAATAGCCCAGCCCTCCAATGAAATATTTTGACAGGCGGGGCTGAATTATTCAAAAGACATTTCTCTTTATTTAAAACAGAGCGTGGGCTTGTAAGAAGTTGTTTTGTTTCCACTTTATTTCTTCACTGGAATCTTTATAGTCTGGATTTCATTAGCGTTCCAAAAATGCCACACTGCAGAGCATGGGGAAATGCAGCAGTGACAGCTAAGATTCTGGCCGATGCACCTATATTTGACAAATGCTTTAGCCACTAGCCATATGTACATCCATTTCAATTAAGGAGTAGGAAGGACAGTTACCCTGCTGTAGGTTGCTAATTTCATTGAAGGACTCTTGTTATTTTCCCTGTTTTTCTTCCTTCCTGACTAGAACAATTATATAAGAGTATTTCTATTTGCTAGAACTAAACACTAAATTAAGAAACAATGACCATGATTCCTCTACAAGGTCAGGATGAGTAAGGATCCAGGCAGGATTAAAACATTCCTGGAAGAGTGGCAGGAATTTCCTGGGGCAGAATTCTTACACCTTTCCTGGGAAAGTAAAAAGAATGATCAGCTGACCATCTCTGGCCTAGTGGTTACAGGACTATATTCATATGTCTAAACCCATAAAACCATGGGACCGTGAACCAGATCTATTATATAAAAATGAAAAGACATCGTTACCACTGGTCAATAAAATTGAATAACAAACAAAAAGTAAGAAAGAATGAATGTTTGGAATCTGTCTCAACTGGTCCCTGAAAGTATTTTAGCTTGCTGAAAAGCTTAATTCTCCAGTGGCACATCCATTGAACAAGTATATATTGAGCACCTACTAGATTCAAGACACTGTTCTAGGCATTGGGGAAGCAGTCATGCTCCCATCTATGAATGAGATGACAAGGGATGCACATTCAAGTAGGGAGAGACTAATTGTAAATAGAAAAGGTATATACCCAGAACAATCTCAGACAAGTCTAAGTACTCTAAAGACAACAAAATTAGATAATAGAATGCAGAGGTACTGGGCAAGGGGCTACTTTAGATAAATCACAAAGGGCTAATCAAAGTGAAAGCCATTTGAACTTAGGCTAGAAGGTGCCAGCCAGAAAGAATAAGCAAGTGCAAAGGTCCTGAGGTAGAGACAGAGTGATGATGGTTATGGTGTGGCTGAAGTCAAGTGATCCAGGGAAAGGGTATGACGAATAAGGGGAGTGAGGGAAGATGAGACAGGGGAGGTGGGCAAGGTCACTTCATTCGGTACTTTGTAGGTGGTAGGGAGAGCCTGCATTTAATTCTAAATGCATTGGGAAGACACTGGTTTATTTCACTAAAGGGTACAAATGTGCAACAATTACTGCATTGTATCAAGGGACCCTTTGGGAGATGTGTTAGCCATTCTGTGACCACAGGTTCTAAAACCACTGGTCCACTATGTATGTATTAGACTTGGATTGGGTGGTGATTTTCCAGAAGGTGGTATTCAATTTGCTTTCTAACATCTGGATGCTTCTGAACAGTACAATGCAAGATGGCAGATTGGGTTTGAGAAGCAAGGTCTGTAATCTATTCAATATATATTCAATATTACCAGTTACCTATTCTAGACACCATGCTAGAGAGTGAAGAAGGCATAGCCAATTCATCACCACACAGAGCTCTGTCACTGCCAGAATTCTTAATTTGGAATGATCAGCTGACCATCTCTGGCCTAGTGGTTACAGGACTATATTCATATGTCTAAACCCATAAAACCATGGGACCGTGAACCAGATCTATTATATAAAAATGAAAAGACATCGTTACCACTGGTCAATAAAATTGAATAACAAACAAAAAGTAAGAAAGAATGAATGTTTGGAATCTGTCTCAACTGGTCCCTGAAAGTATTTTAGCTTGCTGAAAAGCTTAATTCTCCAGTGGCACATCCATTGAACAAGTATATATTGAGCACCTACTAGATTCAAGACACTGTTCTAGGCATTGGGGAAGCAGTCATGCTCCCATCTATGAATGAGATGACAAGGGATGCACATTCAAGTAGGGAGAGACTAATTGTAAATAGAAAAGGTATATACCCAGAACAATCTCAGACAAGTCTAAGTACTCTAAAGACAACAAAATTAGATAATAGAATGCAGAGGTACTGGGCAAGGGGCTACTTTAGATAAATCACAAAGGGCTAATCAAAGTGAAAGCCATTTGAACTTAGGCTAGAAGGTGCCAGCCAGAAAGAATAAGCAAGTGCAAAGGTCCTGAGGTAGAGACAGAGTGATGATGGTTATGGTGTGGCTGAAGTCAAGTGATCCAGGGAAAGGGTATGACGAATAAGGGGAGTGAGGGAAGATGAGACAGGGGAGGTGGGCAAGGTCACTTCATTCGGTACTTTGTAGGTGGTAGGGAGAGCCTGCATTTAATTCTAAATGCATTGGGAAGACACTGGTTTATTTCACTAAAGGGTACAAATGTGCAACAATTACTGCATTGTATCAAGGGACCCTTTGGGAGATGTGTTAGCCATTCTGTGACCACAGGTTCTAAAACCACTGGTCCACTATGTATGTATTAGACTTGGATTGGGTGGTGATTTTCCAGAAGGTGGTATTCAATTTGCTTTCTAACATCTGGATGCTTCTGAACAGTACAATGCAAGATGGCAGATTGGGTTTGAGAAGCAAGGTCTGTAATCTATTCAATATATATTCAATATTACCAGTTACCTATTCTAGACACCATGCTAGAGAGTGAAGAAGGCATAGCCAATTCATCACCACACAGAGCTCTGTCACTGATACCAAAAGGTAGCAAGGGGGGCTTCCCTGGTGGTCCAGTGGGGAAGGACACTGCCTTGCAGTGCAAGGGGCGCTGGTTCCATCCCTGGCCTGGGAAGGTACCACGTGCCGTGGAGTGGCTGGACCGATGTGTCCAATTACCGAGCCAGAGCTCTGGAGTGCATACGCCCAGAGCCGGTGCTCTGCCACAACAGAGGCCACTGCGATGGGAGGCCCACACAGGCCAAAGAACAAAGATGGATGAAAATAGACAAATGAAAGACCAACAGAAGTGGCCCGCCCACCCCCTCTCTACCCCCCGTCCCCCCACCAAAAAAATAAACAAATAAATAAAAAGGTAGCAAGGAAAAGAAGTACCAGAGATGTGAGACACCAGTGAGGACCACCTAATGCAGACTCAGGGCATCCAGGGAGGCTTCTCAGAGGAAGGAAACTAAAGGATGAGCAGGAAGTAAAAGGGCGAATGGAACAGAATTCCAGATAGACAGAATATCATGTACAAAGGCCCAGAGATCACAAAGGAAACTGAAGCGACAGTATTACAATTTGACTGGACCAGAGAGTGGAGCAGTCAGCAAAGCCTCATAGATCACATTGAGAACCTTAGAACTTATTCCAGGGGACACAAGATCAAGCTGTCTTCAGATGACGAAAAGACTGGCAGGAGGTGGAGTGACCACAGAAAAAGAGGAGGTTGATGTCATTCAGGTGAGAGACAGGAGCCTCACCTAGAGACGTATCACTGCAGACTGGAGATAGGAGGATGGATCAGTGAGCCACAGATGAGGCGGGTTCAATAGGACTCCTGGCTAGTGGGATGCTAGGAAGGGGAGAAGAGGTCAAGGATGGTGTCTTTGAACTTCTACCATACAGACGTACAGTGGTACCACAGGATATGACAAGGTCCTTGGAGGGTTGAGGAAGATAATACTCATGAAACATTCAGACTTGCACTGTCCAGTGCAGTAACTACAAGCCACTGTGGCTACTGAGTATTGGAAATGTGGCAAGTGTGACTAAAAAAAGTGAATTTTTAATTTAAAAAAACAAGATTTGATTCAGTTATTTAAAAATTAAGTATGTTGAAGACTTATTTATGTGACTCTACTTCACCAATTGTAAATTTTATGAAATCCAAATCAAATATATCTGATGGAAATTTAGCATCCAAGTGGCAATATTCTCTAAGTATAAAATACACACCAGATTTCAAAGATGTAATACAAAAAGAAATGTCCTTCTGTTTCACATTCTCTTTTCAAAGATTGTGTGCTTAGTTGCTCAGTCATGTCCAACTCTTTGTGACCCTATGGACGATAGCCTGCCAGGCTCCTCTGTCCATTAGTTTTCCAGGCAAGAGTACTGGAATAGGTTGCCATTTCTTTCTCCAAGAGATCTTCCTGACCCAGGGATCAAACCTGGGTCTGGATCAAACTCTTGTGTCTACTGCAATGTAGGCAGATTCTTTACCAGCTGAGCCACTGGGGAAGTCCTTTTCAAAGTTAACTGCATGTTTAATATACAGGCGCAAGCCTTTGGGAATTAACTACTACTTGCTTTTCACAAGCAGATTTGCATGTGCCAAGTCTTCAGTCCTACGATCTTAGAAGCCAATTTCCTCAAATATCCTAATGAGCTAACATCTCCAATGAGAGAAGACCTTAATTAATGAAACAAATGATTAACCCTGAAAACCAAACTGTTCCCTAAAGTACAATACAGGAATATGCTAATTTAATGCAATAAATATTTACGAAAAACCTACCATGGGCAGGACACCATTTAATGGAGCATGTTCATTAACTATTGTTTTGTGACAAACCATCCCATATCTTTGTAGTTTCAGCCAATGATCATTTACTTCTCCTGCACATGCAGGTCAGTTACTCAAGGGTGGGCTCATCTGGCAGTTCTGCTCTACATCTCTCATCCTCTTCGGATCAGGGATACCATGACTTCCTTCTCACTCTTCATGCCAAAGCATGGTATCTGACTGAACTCAAGTCCTGGTGCAATGGGGAAATACAGGATATATCTCATGAAACATTCAGACTTGCACTGTCCAGTGCAGTAACTACAAGCCACTGTGGCTACTGAGTATTGGAAATGTGGCAAGTGTGACTAAAAAAAGTGAATTTTTAATTTAAAAAAACAAGATTTGATTCAGTTATTTAAAAATTAAGTATGTTGAAGACTTATTTATGTGACTCTACTTCACCAATTGTAAATTTTATGAAATCCAAATCAAATATATCTGATGGAAATTTAGCATCCAAGTGGCAATATTCTCTAAGTATAAAATACACACCAGATTTCAAAGATGTAATACAAAAAGAAATGTCCTTCTGTTTCACATTCTCTTTTCAAAGATTGTGTGCTTAGTTGCTCAGTCATGTCCAACTCTTTGTGACCCTATGGACGATAGCCTGCCAGGCTCCTCTGTCCATTAGTTTTCCAGGCAAGAGTACTGGAATAGGTTGCCATTTCTTTCTCCAAGAGATCTTCCTGACCCAGGGATCAAACCTGGGTCTGGATCAAACTCTTGTGTCTACTGCAATGTAGGCAGATTCTTTACCAGCTGAGCCACTGGGGAAGTCCTTTTCAAAGTTAACTGCATGTTTAATATACAGGCGCAAGCCTTTGGGAATTAACTACTACTTGCTTTTCACAAGCAGATTTGCATGTGCCAAGTCTTCAGTCCTACGATCTTAGAAGCCAATTTCCTCAAATATCCTAATGAGCTAACATCTCCAATGAGAGAAGACCTTAATTAATGAAACAAATGATTAACCCTGAAAACCAAACTGTTCCCTAAAGTACAATACAGGAATATGCTAATTTAATGCAATAAATATTTACGAAAAACCTACCATGGGCAGGACACCATTTAATGGAGCATGTTCATTAACTATTGTTTTGTGACAAACCATCCCATATCTTTGTAGTTTCAGCCAATGATCATTTACTTCTCCTGCACATGCAGGTCAGTTACTCAAGGGTGGGCTCATCTGGCAGTTCTGCTCTACATCTCTCATCCTCTTCGGATCAGGGATACCATGACTTCCTTCTCACTCTTCATGCCAAAGCATGGTATCTGACTGAACTCAAGTCCTGGTGCAATGGGGAAATACAGGATATACTAGAAATTTTAGTGCAGTTTTAAGCTTTCATAACTTTGGAAATATAAACGCTACAAACTTATAGACTACAGCATGTGAACATCTCACTTTCTTTTACACTTATTTAGGGTTATACATTTCAAATATAATACGCTTAATTTTTTGTTTACATCCCTCTCATTGAAGCTGACAAATGTTTACCAAAACAAATCCCTGAAAAGCCCCAGGACCAAGGGCTTGACTACAAGAAAGAACAAAGAACTGAAGTCCATGAGGCAACGTACCAGCCAGTGATACAGAAATGAGTCTGCAAGGAGTTAGCATGCTGGCTGGAATGATGGATGGAGGAGAGCAGGCATTGACTGTGGTATGTGCTACCAAAAAGTACAAAGGAACAAACATAGAAAACACTATTATGGATTCCATTTCTGAAAAAAACATGAAACAGGCAATATACTGTTTCATAGGTAGTATATCTATTTCATGTGCATATTTAATTTACTCCCCATATTTTACAGATATTAAATATAAAAATCAGAAAGGGATAGTAAACAATGGAAGCCAGATTCAATCCCAGGTCTGTCAGATTACCAAGCTTGTGCTCAGAACCTCTTGACTAGATACTGAGTTCCTGAAATGAAATGTAACAGTGAGTCAGAGGACAGAGAGGATACTGAAAGTCTTCTTTGAAGAAAAATTCTTTGTCTCTGGTCCTGGAAATTTGAGTGTGATTCTGATAGGTAGAAAAATAGGAAAAGGGGGAAAGACACAGAAGATGGACTGATCAGAATGAATGAACATATAAAGGCAAATTTTAAATTCCAGGGCATGTATGGGGAGAAGCAACTCAACTGCTTTGGCTTCTTAGAAAGACTCTGGGCTGAGCAGTAGGTATTCAGTGCAATGGGCATAACTATTGTTTTGTGACAAACCATCCCATATCTTTGTAGTTTCAGCCAATGATCATTTACTTCTCCTGCACATGCAGGTCAGTTACTCAAGGGTGGGCTCATCTGGCAGTTCTGCTCTACATCTCTCATCCTCTTCGGATCAGGGATACCATGACTTCCTTCTCACTCTTCATGCCAAAGCATGGTATCTGACTGAACTCAAGTCCTGGTGCAATGGGGAAATACAGGATATACTAGAAATTTTAGTGCAGTTTTAAGCTTTCATAACTTTGGAAATATAAACGCTACAAACTTATAGACTACAGCATGTGAACATCTCACTTTCTTTTACACTTATTTAGGGTTATACATTTCAAATATAATACGCTTAATTTTTTGTTTACATCCCTCTCATTGAAGCTGACAAATGTTTACCAAAACAAATCCCTGAAAAGCCCCAGGACCAAGGGCTTGACTACAAGAAAGAACAAAGAACTGAAGTCCATGAGGCAACGTACCAGCCAGTGATACAGAAATGAGTCTGCAAGGAGTTAGCATGCTGGCTGGAATGATGGATGGAGGAGAGCAGGCATTGACTGTGGTATGTGCTACCAAAAAGTACAAAGGAACAAACATAGAAAACACTATTATGGATTCCATTTCTGAAAAAAACATGAAACAGGCAATATACTGTTTCATAGGTAGTATATCTATTTCATGTGCATATTTAATTTACTCCCCATATTTTACAGATATTAAATATAAAAATCAGAAAGGGATAGTAAACAATGGAAGCCAGATTCAATCCCAGGTCTGTCAGATTACCAAGCTTGTGCTCAGAACCTCTTGACTAGATACTGAGTTCCTGAAATGAAATGTAACAGTGAGTCAGAGGACAGAGAGGATACTGAAAGTCTTCTTTGAAGAAAAATTCTTTGTCTCTGGTCCTGGAAATTTGAGTGTGATTCTGATAGGTAGAAAAATAGGAAAAGGGGGAAAGACACAGAAGATGGACTGATCAGAATGAATGAACATATAAAGGCAAATTTTAAATTCCAGGGCATGTATGGGGAGAAGCAACTCAACTGCTTTGGCTTCTTAGAAAGACTCTGGGCTGAGCAGTAGGTATTCAGTGCAATGGGCAATATGGAGACATTGAAGGTTTTAGAGCAATAGAGTGAGTTCAGATCAAACTCCCTTTCTATTAGCCATAAAGTGAAGCACGTGCTGAGCAAAGAACAGTGCATTTAAGAGACAGCAGATCAGGCCAAAATCACAGCTAGGCATTTGTTGGGGAAGAGAAATCAGGAAGAACAGAGCTTACTGATGTTTACAGAGAAATGCTTGGAATCCGTTATTCATCAGCTCTACAGTGAGGACATCTGTAAAACAGTCCTCAGGGGGCTGTGGAATTTCCTGCAAACCCATCAGATACTCACATTCAGGTAGATGATTAAAAAGCACTTTTTATAACTGAGTGCCTCTCTTTCTTTTACTTATGCTATTTAGCATGTCTTCAAATTAACATAAAGCTGCATTAGCCAGTTTTCTGAGCCAACGGGAGGTAAAAGAAATCAGTGCTAGCTTTTCAGTATGCCCTCCTTGACTGCAAAGGGAAAGAAAAGGTAATTAGGTACAGAAGTATATTGCTCAATCCCTGCATCAAAAAAAAATCCGAACAACTCCTCTGGCTTCTATTAATTCTGTGCAACTATTATCTAAAATTATTACAGCAAGCAAAGGCAAGCAGGATATAATGAATAGATTTTTTAAGTAAACAGTATGGGTGTGCTGTATAGGCAATCTCAAGGTGTTAATTGTTAGAGATAGAAGGAACCTCAAAAATTATGCAATTGAACCCACTCATTTCAGAAGTGAAGGTTGTTTGAGAGGCCAAGGAATTTCTCTAAGTCCCACAGCAAGCTTAGATTTTGGTATACAGAGAAATGGCCTTATAAGGGCAAGTGTGTTTAGAAATGTAAGGTGTCTTTGAGTGTTGACTATCTTGCAGTCAGAGCTAAGCAGTTACATATTATCTACGCCTTGTAACAGTCCTATGAAGTAGGTATTGTTTTTATTCCCATTTTACAGATGAGAAAATCAAGATTCAAAGAAACAAAGTTGCTTGCCTAAGGCCTCACATTTATTAAATGGTAAAGCTGGAATTTGAACCCAAGTCTAACACAAACATATGCTCTTTGCACAAAAGTGTATGTAAATTACAATATTAACTCTGAAGCGGATCAGAATATACCACCCCCAAATATGCCACTCTGACATGAGAACTATTTCTAGCTGAATACACCTGAGGAAAGAGCAGACACAGGACAAGTTCTCTGCCCTCCCTAGGTCTCCTGCAGATTCTCTGCCATCTGAGCCACCAGGGGAAACACCTCCCTTCTAACAAATAGAATACAGCAGAACTGACAGTGTTCAACTACAGAGACTATGTCTTAAAAGCATTATGACAGTGTTCAACTACAGAGACTATGTCTTAAAAGCATTATGGCTTCCATCTTGGTCTCTGTCTCTCCTAGATCATTCCATGCTGTGGGGTTGTAAGGGATAGGGAAAGGGACAGGGCACAATTTTTGAAAAGAATGACACACCCAGAGGCGCCATGACAGTTCCACTCCTTCCCTAAAAGAGCTGGAATAATCCTCCCACTCATTAACATATGGCCCATAAAAACTAAGAATGCCATGTTTTCGGGGCCACTGGATTTGCTCTGCCATCTGTGGAGTGTGCTTTCTCTGAATCTGAATAAATTCATTTCTTAGCTATCACTTTGTCTCCTGCTAAATTCTTCTCTGTAAAGAGACATGAAGAACCTGAACCTCAGTGGGTCCAGACATTGGATGAGTGACTTTAATTACCAGGGTTTTAGCTGGGTTTGAGTGAACCCCAAGTAAACAGTATGGGTGTGCTGTATAGGCAATCTCAAGGTGTTAATTGTTAGAGATAGAAGGAACCTCAAAAATTATGCAATTGAACCCACTCATTTCAGAAGTGAAGGTTGTTTGAGAGGCCAAGGAATTTCTCTAAGTCCCACAGCAAGCTTAGATTTTGGTATACAGAGAAATGGCCTTATAAGGGCAAGTGTGTTTAGAAATGTAAGGTGTCTTTGAGTGTTGACTATCTTGCAGTCAGAGCTAAGCAGTTACATATTATCTACGCCTTGTAACAGTCCTATGAAGTAGGTATTGTTTTTATTCCCATTTTACAGATGAGAAAATCAAGATTCAAAGAAACAAAGTTGCTTGCCTAAGGCCTCACATTTATTAAATGGTAAAGCTGGAATTTGAACCCAAGTCTAACACAAACATATGCTCTTTGCACAAAAGTGTATGTAAATTACAATATTAACTCTGAAGCGGATCAGAATATACCACCCCCAAATATGCCACTCTGACATGAGAACTATTTCTAGCTGAATACACCTGAGGAAAGAGCAGACACAGGACAAGTTCTCTGCCCTCCCTAGGTCTCCTGCAGATTCTCTGCCATCTGAGCCACCAGGGAAGCACCTCCCTTCTAACAAATAGAATACAGCAGAACTGACAGTGTTCAACTACAGAGACTATGTCTTAAAAGCATTATGACAGTGTTCAACTACAGAGACTATGTCTTAAAAGCATTATGGCTTCCATCTTGGTCTCTGTCTCTCCTAGATCATTCCATGCTGTGGGGTTGTAAGGGATAGGGAAAGGGGCAGGGCACAGTTTTTGAAAAGAATGACACACCCAGAGGTGCCATGACAGTTCCACTCCTTCCCTAAAAGAGCTGGAATAATCCTCCCACTCATTAACATATGGCCCATAAAAACTAAGAATGCCATGTTTTCGGGGCCACTGGATTTGCTCTGCCATCTGTGGAGTGTGCTTTCTCTGAATCTGAATAAATTCATTTCTTAGCTATCACTTTGTCTCCTGCTAAATTCTTCTCTGTAAAGAGACATGAAGAACCTGAACCTCAGTGGGTCCAGACATTGGATGAGTGACTTTAATTACCAGGGTTTTAGCTGGGTTTGAGTCCCGGCCGCGTGGGTTCAAATCCCAAACAGGGTTTTGGCTGGGTTCAAGTCCCGGCCACATGGGTTCAAGCCCCAAACAGGTTTGATTAAGTCTGGGCCCTGGGTTTAAGTCTCAAATTGAGGTTCAACACTTTCAAGGTCATACAAACAGCTTACGGAAAGATCCATGAGGCAAGGAACGGAGGCTTTTTTGGCCAACAGCCATGTGAATGGGAGTAAATTTTCCAGCCCCTGTCACACTCTGATTGCAACCTCATGAAATCCTCATCCAGAACCACCCAGCTAAGCAGCTCCTAAAACACAGATTCCTCCGCAACTATGAAAGATCATAAACGTTTGTTGTTCAAAGCTGTTCATGTGTTACACAGCAAAAGATAATGGATACACTGAGCCATGGTTTCTCCATCTATAAAATGGGAATAATAACAGAACAGAAAACACAAATAGGAATACGTAAGGGGTCTAGCAGATACCTGGTATGGGGTCATTGGTGAATATATGTTGGTTTCTTTTCCCATCTGCCCCTCAAACACACCTGAGATTATAATCGGAAAGGAGGCATAACCGGATTTTATAACAGGGAATAAGTTAAATTGTTTCTGTATCCTCTTTTAGAAAGCAAAACAGTTTCTAAAAGGGGGGGATTCTTGGAATGACTGCCATTAAAGTCACCCTCAATAAAACAGAAAAGTTTTAACAGCACACTAGCAAATAGTTAGGAACACAGTCCTTGATCTAGGTACTGGATATCAGCTCTGCCACTTTACTAGCTGTGTTCCCTTGGGAAAACACTTAACCTCTCTGAATCTCATGTTCTGCACAAAAATAGTACCTAGGTGCCATGAAAAAAGGTTCCACCCCTTCCCTAAAAGAGCTGGAATAATCCTCCCACTCATTAACATATGGCCCATAAAAACTAAGAATGCCATGTTTTCGGGGCCACTGGATTTGCTCTGCCATCTGTGGAGTGTGCTTTCTCTGAATCTGAATAAATTCATTTCTTAGCTATCACTTTGTCTCCTGCTAAATTCTTCTCTGTAAAGAGACATGAAGAACCTGAACCTCAGTGGGTCCAGACATTGGATGAGTGACTTTAATTACCAGGGTTTTAGCTGGGTTTGAGTCCCGGCCGCGGGTTCAAATCCCAAACAGGGTTTTGGCTGGGTTCAAGTCCCGGCCACATGGGTTCAAGCCCCAAACAGGTTTGATTAAGTCTGGGCCCTGGGTTTAAGTCTCAAATTGAGGTTCAACACTTTCAAGGTCATACAAACAGCTTACGGAAAGATCCATGAGGCAAGGAACGGAGGCTTTTTTGGCCAACAGCCATGTGAATGGGAGTAAATTTTCCAGCCCCTGTCACACTCTGATTGCAACCTCATGAAATCCTCATCCAGAACCACCCAGCTAAGCAGCTCCTAAAACACAGATTCCTCCGCAACTATGAAAGATCATAAACGTTTGTTGTTCAAAGCTGTTCATGTGTTACACAGCAAAAGATAATGGATACACTGAGCCATGGTTTCTCCATCTATAAAATGGGAATAATAACAGAACAGAAAACACAAATAGGAATACGTAAGGGGTCTAGCAGATACCTGGTATGGGGTCATTGGTGAATATATGTTGGTTTCTTTTCCCATCTGCCCCTCAAACACACCTGAGATTATAATCGGAAAGGAGGCATAACCGGATTTTATAACAGGGAATAAGTTAAATTGTTTCTGTATCCTCTTTTAGAAAGCAAAACAGTTTCTAAAAGGGGGGGATTCTTGGAATGACTGCCATTAAAGTCACCCTCAATAAAACAGAAAAGTTTTAACAGCACACTAGCAAATAGTTAGGAACACAGTCCTTGATCTAGGTACTGGATATCAGCTCTGCCACTTTACTAGCTGTGTTCCCTTGGGAAAAACACTTAACCTCTCTGAATCTCATGTTCTGCACATAAATATAGATGACCTCAGGGGTATATGTTTCAGTCACCTGGAGATGTGCTTGCTTATTAATGGAACTCCTCCTACCTTGGGGTTCCAGATCAAAGGGTCCGCTGTTGAGAAGGCCAGAGCTGATGGGCTTGACCAGTGTTGCTGCTCCAGTCATCTACAAACAACAGACACACACACAACCAGAGAGTATGCTGGAGGGTGAGGAGAGGTATACTGCATTGCTTTTCACTTCAAGACTGCTTTTGGTATTCGTTGTAATAAAACTTCACTCTGCGAAAGATGCTGGATGGGAGTAGAGGAGCCCTACACACATGATGACTTGTCTCAGTCCTGCCCAGGTAAGGTTGGTCCCGTTTCTGCAGTAGTAAGTACACCTCCTGCCATCTCTCCCACACACCCACCCCCAAAAGAGTCAACAGATATCTAGAAGTGTCTGGAGGTGTACAGAAGGAAGCCACGGAAGTGAACTGTAATTAAAACATAGGTGGACAAAGAAAAAAAAAAAGCACTCCTTTAACATGCAAATTGAGAACCTGGCTGCCCGGAAGCTCTGTTAGGAGCCAGGTGGGCTGGGGGTTTTGTTTAGGAGGTACTAGAAAGAATGGGAAGTGGGCGGAAAGAAGCCTAGAGTTCAGGAAGATTAAAGAACCTGGTTGGGAAGGTGGAAATCTCAAAAATTCAGAGGGAGTCCCCAAATTCCTCTCCGCATGGCAGGGGTGCAATTTGCGACAATTATTATTGCCGACTTGAGATGTTTGTTCAAGGTGTGTGAAATGAAAATATGAAAATAGCCATCAGTGATTTCTGGCCTCCAAAGGTGAACAAGGGCTCCCAAAACTTCGAGCCAGCAGATCTGCTCCCACTATGGTGATTGCTGAGGAGCTGGAGAAAGGCAAGAACCAAGGTGAACAGGGAAACAGGACTGGCCCCAGATAGCTGAGGTGCATATGAAAGGAATGAATTCAGTGAGCCCAGAGGCTTGCATCTTCCCATATACATAGAATGCTAAATTTCTTAACTGGATGCCTAATCTTTGATGTTCAGATGGCCTGCTCCCATTGTTACAAACTTATATATAGCCTGACTTCCCCTCTCGCCTTCTGGAGTAGTTTTCTCAGAGTTACTGAGATGCTATCTTCCAGGTTCAGAGTCCTGAACATTCTCACCAAATAAAATAACTCACTACTTTCAAATGGTGATACATTTTTTAGTCAACAAAAAACTTAAAAGATAATAAATGCCTCCAACAGCAGATTAGGAAATAAGCATCCCGGGCTCCCCTAGCAGCTCGGTGGTAAAGAATCCACCTGCCAATGCAGGAGACACAGGTTCAATCCCTGGCCCAGGAAGATCCCACATGCTATGAAGCACCTAAGCCCATGCACTACAACTACTGAGCCTGTGCTGTAGAACCTGGGAGCTGCAATTACTGAGCCCATGCGCCTTGGAGCCTATGCTCTGCAACAAGAGAAGCCACCACAATAAGAAGGCCATGCATCACAACGAGAGAGTAGCCCCAGCTCTCTGCAAGTAAAGTCCATGCAACAACAAAGATACAGCACAGCCATAAAAAAGTAATTCAAAAAAAGAAATAAGCAACCCCAATACATTTGAAGGCTCTAGTGTGTCCCTTCCTCAACCACACCCTCCCACCACCTCTACAGAGAGAATCTTTGCAATGAAGTTGGTGTTTTCAGTCTCAGGTGTGTCTCTATACTTTAACTACCCATGCATGTAAAGTGTATCCCTAACCTTATTCAAATTCTTTGCATAATTTTAAACTTTACAGAAATAATATTCCATATGCATTTTGGGGCAACTTGCTTTTATTGCTCTTGATATTATGTTTTTTGGAGGATTCACCCAAGTTGATTCACAGAGCTGGAGCGCATGAGCGTATATACCCACTTGCCTATTGGTAAGGGTCTAATTTACATCCCCACTCCCAAATACACTGTGAAAAAAGATTATAAAGGGAAACAGAATTAAACATGGAAGGCATCTGTTTTTCAGAGTGTCACCATATGAAATGAGTCAAATGTTTTTCATATCTACCTCAGAGGGCTTCCATCAGGATTGAGGAGCATGATGATAACAATAAAAGGGAACATTTATCAAGAGCTTATGGCCTGCTCAGCTTCAGGGGAGAAAGCTTTGCATTGATTTTACATTTAATCTTTAGCACAACTTTGTTGATGGATCAGTTCCTGTCATCCCATTTTACAGATGAGAACACTGAGGCTCAGAGAAAGGGGAAGCAAACTTGTCTGAAGATGAACTGCTTGGAGGAGGAAAGAGTGGCACTTGAACTAAGGTTCCTAGGAGAATGCGTCACTCTGCCCAAAAACTTAAAAGATAATAAATGCCTCCAACAGCAGATTAGGAAATAAGCATCCCGGGCTCCCCTAGCAGCTCGGTGGTAAAGAATCCACCTGCCAATGCAGGAGACACAGGTTCAATCCCTGGCCCAGGAAGATCCCACATGCTATGAAGCACCTAAGCCCATGCACTACAACTACTGAGCCTGTGCTGTAGAACCTGGGAGCTGCAATTACTGAGCCCATGCGCCTTGGAGCCTATGCTCTGCAACAAGAGAAGCCACCACAATAAGAAGGCCATGCATCACAACGAGAGAGTAGCCCCAGCTCTCTGCAAGTAAAGTCCATGCAACAACAAAGATACAGCACAGCCATAAAAAAGTAATTCAAAAAAAGAAATAAGCAACCCCAATACATTTGAAGGCTCTAGTGTGTCCCTTCCTCAACCACACCCTCCCACCACCTCTACAGAGAGAATCTTTGCAATGAAGTTGGTGTTTTCAGTCTCAGGTGTGTCTCTATACTTTAACTACCCATGCATGTAAAGTGTATCCCTAACCTTATTCAAATTCTTTGCATAATTTTAAACTTTACAGAAATAATATTCCATATGCATTTTGGGGCAACTTGCTTTTATTGCTCTTGATATTATGTTTTTTGGAGGATTCACCCAAGTTGATTCACAGAGCTGGAGCGCATGAGCGTATATACCCACTTGCCTATTGGTAAGGGTCTAATTTACATCCCCACTCCCAAATACACTGTGAAAAAAGATTATAAAGGGAAACAGAATTAAACATGGAAGGCATCTGTTTTTCAGAGTGTCACCATATGAAATGAGTCAAATGTTTTTCATATCTACCTCAGAGGGCTTCCATCAGGATTGAGGAGCATGATGATAACAATAAAAGGGAACATTTATCAAGAGCTTATGGCCTGCTCAGCTTCAGGGGAGAAAGCTTTGCATTGATTTTACATTTAATCTTTAGCACAACTTTGTTGATGGATCAGTTCCTGTCATCCCATTTTACAGATGAGAACACTGAGGCTCAGAGAAAGGGGAAGCAAACTTGTCTGAAGATGAACTGCTTGGAGGAGGAAAGAGTGGCACTTGAACTAAGGTTCCTAGGAGAATGCGTCACTCTAGACCCCTAGTTAAAAAAGAGTTCAAGGCAGAGTCTGGCACAAAACAAGCCATTCAATCAATGGTAGTTGCTGTTACTGGTAATAAAGAACCATTTTTGAGCCAGGCAGGATTATCAGAACTGGCATTAATTATTCAGCTCACCTGGGGAGAGTGACTTACAGTGGACACTGTATTTAAATTAAGAGGAGGGAAATAAATGATAGAGTGAACCAGCCTCTCCCATAATCTGATTCTAATTATGCCCCCAAGGAGTGCCCTAAATCCATAAACACCAGGAAGTAATGTACACTGTGATTCAAAACCTGGGTTATGTAATCTCTGTTCTCTAGGCTCACAATTTCTAGGGTGAAGAAATTGTGCACTTATTGGAGGTACAAGGTATAATCCTGAGTCCTCCATGTGTATTAATTCACTTGGTCCTCACAGCAACCAAGGAAACAACTGAGCTGAGGATCAAGAGATCAAACCACAGGATCTCCCTGGTGGTCCAGTGGCTAAGACTCCAAGCTCTCAAGGCAGGGGGCCTGGGTTAGATCCCTGGTCAGGGAACTATATCCCATATATCCCAACTGAGAATTTGCATCTACAACTAAAGAGCCCACATGCCACAACTAAGATGCAGAGTCATATAAATAAATAATAAATAATTTTAAAAAAAAAGAGATCAAGCCACCTAAAGTCACTGAGACAGTAGTGACTGCGGTATAATAGGAAATATGTATTTGGTTTCTGTTCCCAGTTCCTTTCTGACAGCTCCTAAAATCTGTTTTCCCGAATGATAGGGTACTGTGTGCTTAGTCACTCAGTCGTGTCTAATTCTTTGCGACCCCATGGAGTACGGCCCACCAGGTTCCTCTGCCCTTAGGATTCTCCAGGCAAGAATACTAGAGTGGGCTGCCATTTCCTCCTCCAAGGGATCTTCCCAACCCAGGGACTGAACCCACGTCTCCTGTGTCTCCTGTATCTCCTGCACTGCAGGTGACTCTTTACCCACTGAGCCATCTGGGAAGGCCCCAGTAGAGTATTAGGAGCATCTTCTGTTGCAGTAGTTGGTCTTAGTCCCTTGTTCTTACACAAGAACCTCTAAGACCCTTGGGCTCTCTCGAGTGATAAGCATATTTTTATGCTAATGAGATGACAGCCAACTGGGAGCCCTTGGAGAATTTCAGGATGGGAACTGGTCTTGGAAAGATCAAGGCATAACAGAGGATTGGAACTTTCAGCCCAAACCCCATCCCAACCTCCAGGAGGGGAATAAGAGCTGGGGATGTGAGTTAATCATCAAAAGTCAATGATTTAATCAATCAGACCCTCTAGCCTATGTGATAGAATCTCCACAAAACCCCAAAACTGTGGGGTTCAGAGAGCTTGCCCTGCCTGTGCTGGGAGGGTGGCACACCCCAAGTTCACTGAGACAGAAGCCTCTCCGTCTGGCTGTTCCATTGACTAGATGACATATATTACAATGTGGACAGTGTTTCATGAAATGAAAAATGTATCCATTTCAATTATACAAAGTAGAATTCACAGAACCAGAGATAAAGGTAGGTTGCCAGGGGCTGGAGGTGGAGAAAATAAAGTATTAGTCAAAGGATATTAACTTTCAGTTTTAAGATGAATAAATTCTGGGAATCTAATGATTTGGTGATTATAATTAATAATACTGTATTGCCTACTTGAGACTTCCTAAGAGTACATCTCTTTTTAGGAACGTCTAAAAAATTATTTATTTATTCCTTTTACTTTGGCCATCCAATGAGGCACACAGGATCTTAGCTCCCTGAGCAGGGAATGAACCCATGGCCACTGCAGCAGAAGCATGAAGTTATAATCACTAGACCTCCAGGCAAGTCTTAAGAGTAAATCTAAAGTGTTTACATTACCAACACACACACACAAAAGGTAACTATATGAGGTTATGGATGTGTTAATTACCATGACTGTGGTAATCATTTCACAATGTATACACATATTAAATCATCACATCGTACACCTTAAAATCATGTTGTACAACCTACAATAATTATAATTTTTACTTCTATATAACTCAGTAAAGCTAGGGGGAAAATAAAATATAATTTTGCTTTAATGTTAGAATTTTCTTTTGTATTTCAGAGGCCACATTTCTTTTTAGGGTACAAATATGGCACAGGCCTTGGTAAGGGTCATAGACTCCTCACAGTGACCTCCCAAGACCTGATGGATAAACCAGATCTCATCTCTGCCACATGAACAGAAAGTTGACTTTCTCTTATTACAGACACTATGCCTCACTTTTGTACTCCTCCATGTTGGTCCCTCTAATGTGTCAAAGCCAAAGAGGAAGAAGCAGACAGCAGAACACCAAGAAGACAAAGGATTAGTGGCTACTCAACCCTATCCCCTGGAACAGAGACGTGAATTACTGGCATCTAAAACCTCTGATGGGGTGGCTGGGTCTAGAACGTATCATCAAAAGTGAAGTCAGTCAGAAAGAGAAGGACAAATACAGTATATTAACACATATATATGGAATCTAGTAGGATGGTGATGATGGCACACACAGTGAAGCGACAGAAAGACAGACATGGACAGTGGACATATGGACATTGTGGGGAAGAACAGAGGGTGGGAGGCGTAAAGGAAGTAGCATGAAGGCCTGTACTATCATAAGTGAAGAAAACAGCTCTAGTCATTGCTCTGTGAGAAAAGGGGATCCTTCAGGGGTGCTGTGTGATGGTCGGGAGGGGTGGGAAGAGGGGGATATACATATGACTAATCTGGGAACATACATATCTGTAAACAACAAAACTCTGTAAAAGTTAAAAGTAAAATAAAGGTTTAAAAAATAAATAAATAAATAAATAAAACCTCTGATAGGAAGATGCTACACATCTATATTACCAATTAACCTCACCTCTAAGAAACCCTTAGTTATCACTGCAAATACTAGAAAATGACTGTCATGCTAATTACAAGGACTGTACATGAGGCCAGGGTTAGGCAAGGAGGCTTCTGTCTCAACCTCTTCCTAGTTAATTTCCTACTCTGTCTGACATCCTTCCAACAAGTTACAACCTACAATAATTATAATTTTTACTTCTATATAACTCAGTAAAGCTAGGGGGAAAATAAAATATAATTTTGCTTTAATGTTAGAATTTTCTTTTGTATTTCAGAGGCCACATTTCTTTTTAGGGTACAAATATGGCACAGGCCTTGGTAAGGGTCATAGACTCCTCACAGTGACCTCCCAAGACCTGATGGATAAACCAGATCTCATCTCTGCCACATGAACAGAAAGTTGACTTTCTCTTATTACAGACACTATGCCTCACTTTTGTACTCCTCCATGTTGGTCCCTCTAATGTGTCAAAGCCAAAGAGGAAGAAGCAGACAGCAGAACACCAAGAAGACAAAGGATTAGTGGCTACTCAACCCTATCCCCTGGAACAGAGACGTGAATTACTGGCATCTAAAACCTCTGATGGGGTGGCTGGGTCTAGAACGTATCATCAAAAGTGAAGTCAGTCAGAAAGAGAAGGACAAATACAGTATATTAACACATATATATGGAATCTAGTAGGATGGTGATGATGGCACACACAGTGAAGCGACAGAAAGACAGACATGGACAGTGGACATATGGACATTGTGGGGAAGAACAGAGGGTGGGAGGCGTAAAGGAAGTAGCATGAAGGCCTGTACTATCATAAGTGAAGAAAACAGCTCTAGTCATTGCTCTGTGAGAAAAGGGGATCCTTCAGGGGTGCTGTGTGATGGTCGGGAGGGGTGGGAAGAGGGGGATATACATATGACTAATCTGGGAACATACATATCTGTAAACAACAAAACTCTGTAAAAGTTAAAAGTAAAATAAAGGTTTAAAAAATAAATAAATAAATAAATAAAACCTCTGATAGGAAGATGCTACACATCTATATTACCAATTAACCTCACCTCTAAGAAACCCTTAGTTATCACTGCAAATACTAGAAAATGACTGTCATGCTAATTACAAGGACTGTACATGAGGCCAGGGTTAGGCAAGGAGGCTTCTGTCTCAACCTCTTCCTAGTTAATTTCCTACTCTGTCTGACATCCTTCCAACAAGTTACACTCCGGTTCCACTTCCTCTTAAAGCTGCCCCCAGATATAGCTGCTGCTGCTAGTATAAATCTTTTTTTTTTTGGCCACTTGTATTGGTCTTTCATTTATTTATCTTTGTTCTTTGGCCTTTGTGGGCCTCCCATCGCAGTGGCCTCTCTCACTGCAGAGCACCAGCTCTGGGCGCACGTGTTCCAGAGCTCTGGCTCAGTAGTTGGACACATCGATCCAGCCACTCTGCAGCACATGGGATCTTCCCAGGCTGGGGATCGAACTGGCGTCCCTTGCACTGCAAGGCGGTGTCTTTACCCACTGGACCACCAGGGAAGTCCAGTATAAATCATTTTTATGGAGCACTTACTATATGCCAGGCACCACATCAAGTACTTCCTGTGCCTTCTCTTCCTCGCCTCACACACTTGACTTATTCATGGTCCCTGCCCAATGTGGTGTTTCAGTTTTCAGTTTCCAAACTTAATTTAAGTTTCTTTAAGGAATTCAGTTTTGCCATGTATTCCCCAAAAGGGGCTGTCTTTCTCTACTCACACTAGCCAAACTCCCAAAAGAACAATGTATAAATCAGAGTCACAATGCATTAACAGCTGCTGAGAATCAGAAGCGCTCAGGGGAGAAAAGCTCATCTTCTTCACCGAGTGCATGTTCTTTCTGTTACAAACCTAAATGAGAAAAGGTAGTATACACTACTTCAATTCCTCTCACCATCCCTTGTTCACTGATGTGAAAACATCTGTAAATATCCGTGATTCTTTGCTGGGGATTTCTCTAGCTGCTGCTAAATCAGTGTGTAGAGCAGCTCAGAAGTACACCCCAGTAATAGCGCCTCAGTGATGACTGGTGTGAGTGAAGGATACATACTTCCTTACCCCACACAACTTTGCACACCATGAGCAACTTTGAAGCACATGCTACGCACCCTCTCAGCTGCCTCAGCAAGATGCTATTGCTTACTGCTGTTCTCTGTCTCAATTCCCTTCTCTCCTAGTATTTTGTGGAATTACTTGTTAAATAAACTCTTTGCATCGAAACCTTTGTCTCAGGGTCTACTTTGACGCAGGTACCCACCTTCCCAGATGGCCCTAGTGGTAAAGAATCCGACTACCAATGCAGAAAATCAAGAGTCGCAGTTTGATCCCCAGATCAGGAAGATTCCCTAGAGTAGGAAATAGTAACCAACTCCGGTATTCTTGCCTGGAAAATTACATGGGTAGAGGTGCCTAGGGGGGCTACAGTCCATAGGCAAAGAGTCGGCCGTGACTGAATGACTGAGTACAACTCTGCTAAAGCCTCACATTGAGCTCCTGTGTTCTAGGGATTTGCCTGATACATAAGCAGGTCTCTTGCTTACTAGTCTAGGAACTCTCTTTTCTGGACAGTTCTGAGCACAGACACTAACCAGTCTGGCCTCCTTGGACTCACTTCTAGAGATCCTAAGTTAACCCAGTCTCTCTTCAGAGGACAATCCAACTGATCAGCTTTACGTGCTTTTAACTACAATCTCTATCCAGGAACTTTCCTGACATAGATAGGAAGGGTCCCCAGGCTCTCCTAAACTCAACAATCACACACATACTCCTATCCAGGCTTTAGGATGGTCATTTACTTCTTTCTTGTAATAGATTTTTATTTTAGATTTTTAAATACATTAAAAAACAGTCCCCTTTTTATAGTAATTAGAACATGACAAATAAGGTAAAGACCTTCTTGAATATCACCTTTCCCCAGGAATCTCAGTCTCCTTTTCCTCTCCCTATAGTCAGTATGGTATATGCATTTCCAGAGTTTTTTCTATGAATTTACACAGATATATTAAGTCATGGAAATATATGGGGGAGGTTAACATAAACGGTTGAACTGCCCCAATATCTGAGCGAGCATGGTTGGCTTGCTCAGTTATTGGAACAAAGGCGGAAAGGGGAATAAGTTGGTGGTGGTCAAAGATCAAATACAGTCCAACTTTTCATTATACTTGATTTTATATCAACTTGGGTAAGCGCCTCACTGCAGGAACCAAATATCCTCTGGGTCAACACAATCACTGATCACTTTACCTTAGACTCTGGCTTTAGCAGATCATATCAGGTTAAACTTGTGTCTGCTCCTGACTCAGTTTCTCCATATGAAAAACTGCTAAAGAAACCCACCAAGTGAGAGATACACCTAAGCTAATCACTCATCTTTTGTTGAGCACTTACTATATACTAGGAACTATTCTGAGAGTTTTTGCATGAGTTAACTCTTTGCCATATAACAATTCTATGAACAAATGCTTTTTATTATCCCTATTCTACAGGAGAAAAAACTGACACATAGAGAAGTGAAATGATTTGATGTGCATAGCCAGTAAGTGGTAAACATAGGACTCAAGGCCAAGCTGTTTGGATCCAGAGCCCAAGCTCTTAATCACTATGCTAAAATGTGGACTCCTTCAGGGCAGTGACCATTGTACTGTACAACTCCGGGACCATATAGAATACAATGGAAATGATGTCTTCCAGAGTTGTGAAACAAACAGAGTCCTGTGTGCACCTAAGACTGCCTGGATATAAATGCTCCATAAACACTGGTTAATTAATGAATAACTTTACATGTAATAATAAAAACAAAGCAGCATTATATTATCCATGAGGATAGAAAAAACAATAGAATAAAATCAGCAAAAGAGTTCCAGCTCACACACTGAACATTATCTCAACACTCCATGTCAATAACAGCTGAGACACTGCCCTCTTCTCATTAAACTGAGAGCACCAGGAAGGCAGAAACTGGATGAATAAATGAATGGATGGATGAATGGATGAATGGGTGGATGGATGGATGGGTGGATGGACTGATGGATGGATGGGTGAATGGATGGATGGATGAATGAATGGATGGATGGGCGGATGAATGGAAGGACGGATGGATGGATGAATGATTGCATGCATGACTGAATGGGTGACAACTGGATAAACAGATGGATAGGTGGGCAGGTAGATAGCTGACATGAGCAGTTAAAATCATGAACTCTTTAGACTGCCTGGGTTCAAACCCTAACTCTGTAAATTATTCCAAGAATAAATACAGAATTAAACAGCCTGGCAAGCAACCCAAAATATCCTCTGGGTCAACACAATCACTGATCACTTTACCTTAGACTCTGGCTTTAGCAGATCATATCAGGTTAAACTTGTGTCTGCTCCTGACTCAGTTTCTCCATATGAAAAACTGCTAAAGAAACCCACCAAGTGAGAGATACACCTAAGCTAATCACTCATCTTTTGTTGAGCACTTACTATATACTAGGAACTATTCTGAGAGTTTTTGCATGAGTTAACTCTTTGCCATATAACAATTCTATGAACAAATGCTTTTTATTATCCCTATTCTACAGGAGAAAAAACTGACACATAGAGAAGTGAAATGATTTGATGTGCATAGCCAGTAAGTGGTAAACATAGGACTCAAGGCCAAGCTGTTTGGATCCAGAGCCCAAGCTCTTAATCACTATGCTAAAATGTGGACTCCTTCAGGGCAGTGACCATTGTACTGTACAACTCCGGGACCATATAGAATACAATGGAAATGATGTCTTCCAGAGTTGTGAAACAAACAGAGTCCTGTGTGCACCTAAGACTGCCTGGATATAAATGCTCCATAAACACTGGTTAATTAATGAATAACTTTACATGTAATAATAAAAACAAAGCAGCATTATATTATCCATGAGGATAGAAAAAACAATAGAATAAAATCAGCAAAGAGTTCCAGCTCACACACTGAACATTATCTCAACACTCCATGTCAATAACAGCTGAGACACTGCCCTCTTCTCATTAAACTGAGAGCACCAGGAAGGCAGAAACTGGATGAATAAATGAATGGATGGATGAATGGATGAATGGGTGGATGGATGGATGGGTGGATGGACTGATGGATGGATGGGTGAATGGATGGATGGATGAATGAATGGATGGATGGGCGGATGAATGGAAGGACGGATGGATGGATGAATGATTGCATGCATGACTGAATGGGTGACAACTGGATAAACAGATGGATAGGTGGGCAGGTAGATAGCTGACATGAGCAGTTAAAATCATGAACTCTTTAGACTGCCTGGGTTCAAACCCTAACTCTGTAAATTATTCCAAGAATAAATACAGAATTAAACAGCCTGGCAAGCAACCCAAAATTAGACTCTGAAAAGGAATAGACCATGTGAATGAAATACCAGAGCCAAAAGGAACTAATTTAATCAAACAACTTCCTTGTCCTAGTGGAAACACTGGGATTCGGAGAGGTAAAACTTCTTGTCCAAGACAACACAGTAGATTAGTGGCAGTACAAGGACACAAGTCCAAACTTTGACTATTTCATTCATTCAACAAACATTACACTGAGTACCTACTATGCACCAGGTAGTGTACTAGATGCTGAAGATACTACATTAGCAAGACAGACACAGTACCCACCCTCAGGGCAGTAAAAGTCTAATGGGAAGTAAGAAACAGTTACATGGGAGAAGTAGTGGGAGTTAGGGGATCATATAACAGTGAGAAGCACTCTCACCTGGTGATCAGGGAAGCCTTCCTTGAAGAGACCTTATAGTTAAGACCTAGAGACAAGTGAAAAGATGGATAGGAAGAATTCTGGCAAAGCCATGTATTAAATAGCTCTAAGACCCTGAGCAAACTACCTAATTTTCCTGGACCTCACTGTCCTCATCTTTAAAATGTGGAAAAATAAATGATACAATAGACAGCACTCAATAAATGTTAGCTCTGTTTGCCTTTCCAGGAAGGTGTCCTTCCAGTCTAACATGCCATCCCAAAAGGAAAAACCACTGAGTATATGCATAGTCTAAAAACACAATCCATAGCTGTTTCTTTATCCATTTTATAATATTTATTGAGCACTGTCAAAAGCTTTTGGAGACACGGTTGAGTACTTTCTACTCATCAATTCTGCTTTTAAAAATACTTATTTATCTGATTGGTTGCAGTGACTCTTAGGTACAGCAGTCAAGATCTTCCCTGCATCATGCAGTATCTTCTGTCGCAGTGCCTGGACTCTCTAGTTATGATGCAAGGGCTCAGCAGCTGTGGCTCGAGGGCTTAGCTGTTCCACTGTATGTGGGATCTTAGTTCCCTGACAAGGAATTGCACTCACATCCCCTGCACTGCAAGGTAAATTCTTAACCACTGCACTAGCAGGGACGTTCTCTTACTCATCAATTCTAATAGAGAATGTATCGGTCAGCTTAGGCCAGGGTATGCTGCAGTTAGCAAATGCACCAAAATCTCAGTGCCTTAATACCATAAAAATGTACTCTTCCCCTAGCAGAGTCTGCTATATATCCAGGCCACTCAGAAATCCTAGTGAAAACAGTACTCTGATTCCACATTGTCAACATGAGGCCTTCCCAGTTCACACAGCAGAAGCAACACACAGAGAACTCATAACTGTTCCTATGCTTAAGCCTGGAAATGATACCTACTCCACTCACAGACCATTGGCCAGAACTATGCACCACGGTAGTGTACTAGATGCTGAAGATACTACATTAGCAAGACAGACACAGTACCCACCCTCAGGGCAGTAAAAGTCTAATGGGAAGTAAGAAACAGTTACATGGGAGAAGTAGTGGGAGTTAGGGGATCATATAACAGTGAGAAGCACTCTCACCTGGTGATCAGGGAAGCCTTCCTTGAAGAGACCTTATAGTTAAGACCTAGAGACAAGTGAAAAGATGGATAGGAAGAATTCTGGCAAAGCCATGTATTAAATAGCTCTAAGACCCTGAGCAAACTACCTAATTTTCCTGGACCTCACTGTCCTCATCTTTAAAATGTGGAAAAATAAATGATACAATAGACAGCACTCAATAAATGTTAGCTCTGTTTGCCTTTCCAGGAAGGTGTCCTTCCAGTCTAACATGCCATCCCAAAAGGAAAAACCACTGAGTATATGCATAGTCTAAAAACACAATCCATAGCTGTTTCTTTATCCATTTTATAATATTTATTGAGCACTGTCAAAAGCTTTTGGAGACACGGTTGAGTACTTTCTACTCATCAATTCTGCTTTTAAAAATACTTATTTATCTGATTGGTTGCAGTGACTCTTAGGTACAGCAGTCAAGATCTTCCCTGCATCATGCAGTATCTTCTGTCGCAGTGCCTGGACTCTCTAGTTATGATGCAAGGGCTCAGCAGCTGTGGCTCGAGGGCTTAGCTGTTCCACTGTATGTGGGATCTTAGTTCCCTGACAAGGAATTGCACTCACATCCCTGCACTGCAAGGTAAATTCTTAACCACTGCACTAGCAGGGACGTTCTCTTACTCATCAATTCTAATAGAGAATGTATCGGTCAGCTTAGGCCAGGGTATGCTGCAGTTAGCAAATGCACCAAAATCTCAGTGCCTTAATACCATAAAAATGTACTCTTCCCCTAGCAGAGTCTGCTATATATCCAGGCCACTCAGAAATCCTAGTGAAAACAGTACTCTGATTCCACATTGTCAACATGAGGCCTTCCCAGTTCACACAGCAGAAGCAACACACAGAGAACTCATAACTGTTCCTATGCTTAAGCCTGGAAATGATACCTACTCTCTACTCACAGACCATTGGCCAGAACTAGCCGCATGGCTCCACATAAGTGTAAGGGGACCAAGAATGCAGCCGAGAACACGGACTACTTGAGAAGCATGACTCTCTGCCACAGTGGGGACACACACCAATAAGGATATAATTACTATTCCGACTGTGCCAGGAAGGGTCTGACTGCGGATGGGCCAGTCAAGGCTCCTGAATTAAGACTTCAGAAGTCAGTACACACACATATAAAACCACAGACAAAAAGAAGTAAATGACTGTCCATCACAGAACAGTTCTCAAACCCAGGGTAGGAGTCTTGCAGAGTTATCCGTCCCTGCAGCCCGACCACAATCACGCAATGATTTCATTTCTAAGCACAAATCACTAAAACACAATGCAAAGCATAGAAATTCAGCTACACAATTCCCACAACACCTGTAAGAAACAGCCTGACATGGCACAATGCCCAGGATTTATTTATGGGGCCCTGTTCTGAGTAAAAAGCTCAGCATGTCACAGGCCATGCCTAACCCGTACCCGGGTTCAGCTCTAATCCAATAAAAATCACCAGAGGTCCCACATGATAAAGTTGCTCTCCCAGGACTGGGGCCAACAGAAGACACAAGCCAATTTAAAGGGCAGTTGCCCTCAAACACCACCTAAGTATTACTATTTTTAAATTTCTAAGAGAAGTTGGAAATCTGGATTTTCTGTGAGATCTCTGATTTTAATAAAGTGGGAATTATATAACGGATTGCACTCACATCCCCTGCACTGCAAGGTAAATTCTTAACCACTGCACTAGCAGGGACGTTCTCTTACTCATCAATTCTAATAGAGAATGTATCGGTCAGCTTAGGCCAGGGTATGCTGCAGTTAGCAAATGCACCAAAATCTCAGTGCCTTAATACCATAAAAATGTACTCTTCCCCTAGCAGAGTCTGCTATATATCCAGGCCACTCAGAAATCCTAGTGAAAACAGTACTCTGATTCCACATTGTCAACATGAGGCCTTCCCAGTTCACACAGCAGAAGCAACACACAGAGAACTCATAACTGTTCCTATGCTTAAGCCTGGAAATGATACCTACTCTCTACTCACAGACCATTGGCCAGAACTAGCCGCATGGCTCCACATAAGTGTAAGGGGACCAAGAATGCAGCCGAGAACACGGACTACTTGAGAAGCATGACTCTCTCTGCCACAGTGGGGACACACACCAATAAGGATATAATTACTATTCCGACTGTGCCAGGAAGGGTCTGACTGCGGATGGGCCAGTCAAGGCTCCTGAATTAAGACTTCAGAAGTCAGTACACACACATATAAAACCACAGACAAAAAGAAGTAAATGACTGTCCATCACAGAACAGTTCTCAAACCCAGGGTAGGAGTCTTGCAGAGTTATCCGTCCCTGCAGCCCGACCACAATCACGCAATGATTTCATTTCTAAGCACAAATCACTAAAACACAATGCAAAGCATAGAAATTCAGCTACACAATTCCCACAACACCTGTAAGAAACAGCCTGACATGGCACAATGCCCAGGATTTATTTATGGGGCCCTGTTCTGAGTAAAAAGCTCAGCATGTCACAGGCCATGCCTAACCCGTACCCGGGTTCAGCTCTAATCCAATAAAAATCACCAGAGGTCCCACATGATAAAGTTGCTCTCCCAGGACTGGGGCCAACAGAAGACACAAGCCAATTTAAAGGGGCAGTTGCCCCTCAAACACCACCTAAGTATTACTATTTTTAAATTTCTAAGAGAAGTTGGAAATCTGGATTTTTCTGTGAGATCTCTGATTTTAATAAAGTGGGAATTATATAACGGTATTAAAAATATTCCTTAGGTTAAACAAAATACATCTGCTGTCCAGAGTCATCCAGTGGGCATGCCGTGGCGTGGGCCTGCTGTGAAGCCAGACCCCAATTCTCTCTATTCAGGCTCTGAAACAATGTAGCCTGGAGCTTTCAGCAAATGAGTCATCCCACCACCAGCAGCCATAAGAGAGAAAAGCTGCCATCAACCAGCATGCCACCAACCAGCATGACACCAATTAAGGAGTGGTTATGTAAATTAAGTTGCCCATGAACTATTAAGCACTCATTAAAAATGTTGTTCACGAAGACAGGAAGGGGCTTCCCTGGTGGTCCAGTGGGTAAGGACACCACCTTGCAGTGCAAGGGGTGCCTGCTCAATTCCTGGCTTGGGAAGGTCCCATGTGCCGCGGAGCAGCTGGATTGATGTGTCCAACTACTGAGCTGGAGCTCTGGAGCACATGCGCCCAGAGAGAGGCCACTGCAATGGGAGGCCCACAGGGGCCAAAGAACAAAGATGGATGAAAGTAAATGAATGAAAGACCAATAGAAGTGGCCGAAAAAAAAAAAAAGAAGAAGAAGACAGGAAGGACAGACCGACTTGCATAGGGAAAAAGTGCTAACAGAAAATCACACAAATGTGTTATTATATACAAAATATATAATCTGCATGCCAAAACTGTATAGCCAAAAAAAGGCACCAAAATGTTCATGGCAACTCTATGAGTGGTAGGATTACGGAGAGGTTTTTTTGTTCTTTTTATTTCTCCCTACATCATCTTATGAGTTTGTCCTTTTCATAACAAGAAGGAAATACATATTAAAAATTAAGCATGGGGCTTCCCTGGTGGTCCAGTGGGTAAGGACACCACCTTGCAGTGCAAGGGGCGCCGGTTCCATCCCTGGCCTGGGAAGATCCCACGTGCTGCAGAGCAGCTGGACTGATGTGTCCAACTACTGAGCCAGAGCTCTGGAGCGCATGCACCCAGTGTTGGTGCTCTGCAGCGAGAGAGGCCGCTGTGATGGCAGGCCCACACGGGCCAAAGAACAAAGATGGATGAAAGTAAATAAATGAAAGACCAATAGAAATGGCCAAAAAAAAAAAATTAAGCATGTGTTGGTGTGTATATCAAAGAATTTTAGATCTGGGGAAAAATGTTAGAGATCATCAAGTCCAAGACTTCACAATCAGTGGAAGAGGCAACTGAAGCCCAGAGAGGTTGAGTAACTTTCCCAGGGCCACACAGCTGGATAGCAGCAAAGCCAGGACTGAATTTAGCTGTCTTGGTGTCACTCTGGGTTCAGACACAGGAGGCTACAGACCCAGAAATAATATGGAGGAGAGGACAATTAAAAAGGAAAAGGAAGGAAGGATGAAGGGAGAGGGGGAAGGAAAATCTTAGAATCCTTCCCAAGCTGCTTATTTTTTTCCTAAACATTTCAAACTATTTCTGGGGCCTGCTCATTTCCATAAAGGCTGATAATCTTAATTTTGTCAAGACTCTGCAAAACATTTCCTCTCTGTATCCCCCAGGGGAAGAAAACTTGCAGGAAGTAACCAAAGAGCAATTTTTACCTTCAAATTTAGTTACTGCTATTCTCTTCTATTAGGGCACTCACCAATAACTTCGACTTAAATGTTCCCCCTCAAATCTGGCATGTAACTCAGTGGACACAGAATTAAGAAAAGCTAATTTTGAATGTCAGTGTAATTCCTGTGGGAAAATACACTTCTATAACTTACGTTCCAGATCCATTAGTGCTTTGCTGGTTTTAGGAATTTAATATTTTAGTCACGTCTCACATCTTGCAAACCAATCTGCACAAATGTGCTAATAAAAAGGCTATCTTGACTAAATTATATCAAAGTGCAAGCCAGCTAACTCTCCCCTGCTGCTCTCATATACGAAATACAAAAATGATGTTAGCTAAGCCCTTCATTAAAAATGGTGTCATCTGAAGGAAACTATTTCATAAAGTCATAGCTTGTTAAATAGGGCTAATGGGAAAGATGGAGTGGCCGGGATGGAGGAGGGAAAGCCAGGGGAGACAGAGAGAGACAGAGAAATACCCTGGCAGTCCAGCGGTTAAGACTCAGAGCTTTCACTGCCAGGGCGGCCATGGGTTCCATACCTGGTCAGGAAACTAAGATCCCGCAAGACTTGGGGCATAGCCAGAAAAAAAAAAAAAAAGCAGAGACAGAAAGAACAGAGAATTTAATGTAAAATCAGAGTAACAAACCATAAACACCCTGTCACAGGGTTCATGGTGTCCACCAAGGTCATAGAGAGAAACAGAGTAAACAAAAAGGCCAAAGATATATACAAGTCCAAGACTCCGGAGGCCCAGAGAGGTTGAGTAACTTTCCCAGGGCCACACAGCTGGATAGCAGCAAAGCCAGGACTGAATTTAGCTGTCTTGGTGTCACTCTGGGTTCAGACACAGGAGGCTACAGACCCAGAAATAATATGGAGGAGAGGACAATTAAAAAGGAAAAGGAAGGAAGGATGAAGGGAGAGGGGGAAGGAAAATCTTAGAATCCTTCCCAAGCTGCTTATTTTTTTCCTAAACATTTCAAACTATTTCTGGGGCCTGCTCATTTCCATAAAGGCTGATAATCTTAATTTTGTCAAGACTCTGCAAAACATTTCCTCTCTGTATCCCCCAGGGGAAGAAAACTTGCAGGAAGTAACCAAAGAGCAATTTTTACCTTCAAATTTAGTTACTGCTATTCTCTTCTATTAGGGCACTCACCAATAACTTCGACTTAAATGTTCCCCCTCAAATCTGGCATGTAACTCAGTGGACACAGAATTAAGAAAAGCTAATTTTGAATGTCAGTGTAATTCCTGTGGGAAAATACACTTCTATAACTTACGTTCCAGATCCATTAGTGCTTTGCTGGTTTTAGGAATTTAATATTTTAGTCACGTCTCACATCTTGCAAACCAATCTGCACAAATGTGCTAATAAAAAGGCTATCTTGACTAAATTATATCAAAGTGCAAGCCAGCTAACTCTCCCCTGCTGCTCTCATATACGAAATACAAAAATGATGTTAGCTAAGCCCTTCATTAAAAATGGTGTCATCTGAAGGAAACTATTTCATAAAGTCATAGCTTGTTAAATAGGGCTAATGGGAAAGATGGAGTGGCCGGGATGGAGGAGGGAAAGCCAGGGGAGACAGAGAGAGACAGAGAAATACCCTGGCAGTCCAGCGGTTAAGACTCAGAGCTTTCACTGCCAGGGCGGCCATGGGTTCCATACCTGGTCAGGAAACTAAGATCCCGCAAGACTTGGGGCATAGCCAGAAAAAAAAAAAAAAGCAGAGACAGAAAGAACAGAGAATTTAATGTAAAATCAGAGTAACAAACCATAAACACCCTGTCACAGGGTTCATGGTGTCCACCAAGGTCATAGAGAGAAACAGAGAGGTACACAGAGGCAGACAAAAGAGTGAGACACAGGCAGACAAAGATATATAGACACAAAGAGAGAAAAATGAAGATTGAGAAGCAGACAGAGACAGGAAGACAAACTGAGAGAAATGGAATAAGAGGGGAAGAGGGCTGGCATACTGGTCTTCCTTCAACTTTAAAGCCTACATCACATCATCGTCATCATCAGAACAACAAACCATAAACACCCCGTCACCAGCTTCAGGGTGTCCACCAAGGTCAGGAGCAAGGTCAAATAAAGTGGGCTGTTAGTATCCCAAGCAAGACAGGAAGAGAAGGACCAACAGAGAGTCCAGGGACACTGAGCCTTGGACATGGAGGCAAATCTTCTGGTGCTTTCTAGGCAAGCTGGTCCCCAGAGTACCCATTTCCTGCCTCCCGCCCAGACAGTGCTAACAGGGAATGAGAGTGTGGCTCTGAAGCACTTCGTATTATGAGGGCTAACGTCTGCAGACTAGGAAAATGCCAGACTCAAAACCTGTGGGTTATCTCTCTTCACTGTGATCTGAAGACATCACACTTGGTCACCAGCACAAACTGAAGCTTTTTTGTCCCCCTGACTGCACTGGTCTTCACAACCTCAGGATCTGGCCTAGATTTGCTCTATCACCTGACATTTATATAGAAAAGAAAATAGTGATAATATTAGCAAGCAGTTTTTGACCACTGATTCTGTGGCAGGCATTGGGTAACAATTTACAAGAATTATGTCATTTCATGCTCACCACAAATCTCTTTACGTTTTAGTAACAGTATATTTTAGGTAAGAAGTATGGCTCCAAGAAGTTATGTTTTCTGTAAGAGTGCACCACTAATGGGTCGGGGAGACAAGATTTGAACCCATGAACCAGCTCTTCATCACAATGCCTCTTCCAACTCTCTGCTGTGAAGGTTCATTTAGAATGAACTACATTTAGAACTATAAAGGATGTAGTTCCAGGAAAAGTCCCTGGTTTTCCAGTGGTTAGAACCCTTAACTCCCACTGCAGTGGCATGGATACCATCCCTGGTTCAGAAACTAAGATCCCAAAAGCCACATGGGCAAGAAAAAAAAAATAAGAATGTGATTCCAAGTGGCCAAGGAAATGGTTTCTGAAATTCCCATGCTTCCTTCCTCACAGAATGTGAAAGTTGCTCAGCTGCTCAGTCTGACTCTTTGCAACCCCTGGACAAGCCATGGAATTCTCCAAGCAAGAATACTGGAGTGGGTAGCCTTTCCTTTCTACAGGGGATCTTCCCAACCCAGGGATCAAACTCAGGTCTCCCACATTGCAGGCGGATTCTCTACCATCTGAACCACCAAGGAAGTCCAAAAATACTGGAGTGGGTAGCCTTTCCCTTCTTCAGGGGATCTTCCTGATCCAGGAATTGAACTGGTGTCTACTGCACTGCAGGCAGATTCTTTACCAGCTGAGCTACAAGGAAAGCTCCCTTTCTTCAACGGGGTTTTGCATATGCTGTTCCCTCTGTGTGCCATGTACTGCTCAAATTCTTTTCCTTTTTTTCCATCTGCTCTTCTAAGTCTGCTCACTTTTTAGATCTCAGTTAAAATTTTTTTTTTCTCATGGGCACCTTTCTCTGATGTCCTTGGCCAGGTTCAATTCCTCTTATTACGCTCTCTGGGAGTAGGCTAGATCTCCATGGGTTCACTAACTGCAGCTGCACTTTTACATATTTTTGTGTGATTCTCTGATTAATCATAAAACTTCTGCTGGTGAAAAAATCCACCACAGAGAGACGGCATCTGTTTTTGCTCATCCCACTCACCCCAGCATCTAGCAGAGCCCCTGGTCCATAGCAAGTGGTCTTATGTATATATATTTAATGAATTCAATTAATAAACTACTTAATTATTGAGTAAGAGAGTGAATGAATAACTAGAAATATATGTGAAAATCAAGATTAGAAATACAAAATTCGGGCAGATTTTGAATTTCACGCTCCCAAATCTCTTTACGAGTACCAAGAAGTTATGTTTTCTGTAAGAGTGCACCACTAATGGGTCGGGAGACAAGATTTGAACCCATGAACCAGCTCTTCATCACAATGCCTCTTCCAACTCTCTGCTGTGAAGGTTCATTTAGAATGAACTACATTTAGAACTATAAAGGATGTAGTTCCAGGAAAAGTCCCTGGTTTTCCAGTGGTTAGAACCCTTAACTCCCACTGCAGTGGCATGGATACCATCCCTGGTTCAGAAACTAAGATCCCAAAAGCCACATGGGCAAGAAAAAAAAAATAAGAATGTGATTCCAAGTGGCCAAGGAAATGGTTTCTGAAATTCCCATGCTTCCTTCCTCACAGAATGTGAAAGTTGCTCAGCTGCTCAGTCTGACTCTTTGCAACCCCTGGACAAGCCATGGAATTCTCCAAGCAAGAATACTGGAGTGGGTAGCCTTTCCTTTCTACAGGGGATCTTCCCAACCCAGGGATCAAACTCAGGTCTCCCACATTGCAGGCGGATTCTCTACCATCTGAACCACCAAGGAAGTCCAAAAATACTGGAGTGGGTAGCCTTTCCCTTCTTCAGGGGATCTTCCTGATCCAGGAATTGAACTGGTGTCTACTGCACTGCAGGCAGATTCTTTACCAGCTGAGCTACAAGGAAAGCTCCCTTTCTTCAACGGGGTTTTGCATATGCTGTTCCCCTCTGTGTGCCATGTACTGCTCAAATTCTTTTCCTTTTTTTCCATCTGCTCTTCTAAGTCTGCTCACTTTTTAGATCTCAGTTAAAATTTTTTTTTTCTCATGGGCACCTTTCTCTGATGTCCTTGGCCAGGTTCAATTCCTCTTATTACGCTCTCTGGGAGTAGGCTAGATCTCCATGGGTTCACTAACTGCAGCTGCACTTTTACATATTTTTGTGTGATTCTCTGATTAATCATAAAACTTCTGCTGGTGAAAAAATCCACCACAGAGAGACGGCATCTGTTTTTGCTCATCCCACTCACCCCAGCATCTAGCAGAGCCCCTGGTCCATAGCAAGTGGTCTTATGTATATATATTTAATGAATTCAATTAATAAACTACTTAATTATTGAGTAAGAGAGTGAATGAATAACTAGAAATATATGTGAAAATCAAGATTAGAAATACAAAGATGGGGAAATGCCATAAGCAACAGCTAAGGCACTGAAAATAGTTTCCTCTAGAGATGGATTAGGAGAAAAGTGGAAAATTACTGTTTTGAAAACTAATATGTGATAATCTGACTTTTCAACTATCTGCATGTACTATGTCAATACCATTAAATCATAAAAATGAGAAATAATGACTTTACTGGAATTCTTAAAATATAAACAGAAAGATAAAAGGGAAATAGAGAAGGAGTTTTTCAAATAGGAAGAGAATGGAGTGGTGATGGAGAGAAGGATGTCAGTGAGGACACATACCAGAGAGCAATCTGTGCAGTTCAAAGGATCTGGGTATCTGCAATCTAATTCTCAGAATTAGGAGTCATTGCTGACCTTTAGCTGCGTGGTGGAATGGAAGGAAGCCTCTATGAAACTGTATACAAAATGAAGTATGTGTGAATTTCCCAGGTTCTATGGCTTTGATCAGATTATCAAAGGAAGCTGTTATGAAAAGTTAGGAATTTGTAAATAAACAAGGTAATTTTTTTAGTATTTTTAAAAATTGAAAGAGTTCATCTAAAATTCTAGATTTCTAACTTCTGTCCCCTACAGTAACACTGAGCCTATGGTTTATTGTGGTAATGACAGCCCAGAGCTGAGCTGCAGCTGCTCCTTGTGCAACAGGGAAGAGCAAATCTGACTTGATATTGGGTCTATCAATATTTCTTTACTTTAACCTTTGCATTCTATTGCTTTCGCTACAAATTAAGAATGTTGCTTATAGCCTGATACATACTAGATACCCCATCTCAAGGCTCTGACCTTTAAAGGTGTAACACTTTTCCATCATATAGAAATTAAAAAATTGCATAACAGAGAATAACATTTGTCTTGCTGGAGGTTTACACGAATATGGTGACCTGACATATGCGCAGCTACACGAACAAAGGATTCTGACAGGGTGAAGTTTGCAACAACCAACCACTCCCCTCTGAGCAAAGAAGAAGCCTGAATTCTAATTCAGGTGAGATGGTGGGGTTTTCTCCCCCCTAGGAAGAATTCTATTGTCAAGTAACTCCCTTAGGGAACAAAGTTTTCTGAGATATCTGAAACACACTTCCCCTTTTCTTCTGTGATTTAAGATGGTTCTTTGGGGCACTAGATTACCATCTTCTTAGTCTGTTGACTTTCCAAATAAAGTCACTATTCCTTGCTCCAGCAACTCACCTGCCAATTTAGTGAGAAAAATAATACTGTTTTGAAAACTAATATGTGATAATCTGACTTTTCAACTATCTGCATGTACTATGTCAATACCATTAAATCATAAAAATGAGAAATAATGACTTTACTGGAATTCTTAAAATATAAACAGAAAGATAAAAGGGAAATAGAGAAGGAGTTTTTCAAATAGGAAGAGAATGGAGTGGTGATGGAGAGAAGGATGTCAGTGAGGACACATACCAGAGAGCAATCTGTGCAGTTCAAAGGATCTGGGTATCTGCAATCTAATTCTCAGAATTAGGAGTCATTGCTGACCTTTAGCTGCGTGGTGGAATGGAAGGAAGCCTCTATGAAACTGTATACAAAATGAAGTATGTGTGAATTTCCCAGGTTCTATGGCTTTGATCAGATTATCAAAGGAAGCTGTTATGAAAAGTTAGGAATTTGTAAATAAACAAGGTAATTTTTTTAGTATTTTTAAAAATTGAAAGAGTTCATCTAAAATTCTAGATTTCTAACTTCTGTCCCCTACAGTAACACTGAGCCTATGGTTTATTGTGGTAATGACAGCCCAGAGCTGAGCTGCAGCTGCTCCTTGTGCAACAGGGAAGAGCAAATCTGACTTGATATTGGGTCTATCAATATTTCTTTACTTTAACCTTTGCATTCTATTGCTTTCGCTACAAATTAAGAATGTTGCTTATAGCCTGATACATACTAGATACCCCATCTCAAGGCTCTGACCTTTAAAGGTGTAACACTTTTCCATCATATAGAAATTAAAAAATTGCATAACAGAGAATAACATTTGTCTTGCTGGAGGTTTACACGAATATGGTGACCTGACATATGCGCAGCTACACGAACAAAGGATTCTGACAGGGTGAAGTTTGCAACAACCAACCACTCCCCTCTGAGCAAAGAAGAAGCCTGAATTCTAATTCAGGTGAGATGGTGGGGTTTTCTCCCCCCTAGGAAGAATTCTATTGTCAAGTAACTCCCTTAGGGAACAAAGTTTTCTGAGATATCTGAAACACACTTCCCCTTTTCTTCTGTGATTTAAGATGGTTCTTTGGGGCACTAGATTACCATCTTCTTAGTCTGTTGACTTTCCAAATAAAGTCACTATTCCTTGCTCCAGCAACTCACCTGCCAATTTATTGGCCTATCATGCAAGGGGCAACATGAGCCTGACTACAATGACAACTATAGAGGGAGAATATGTTCTCCAACTCACTACATCCTGCCACTTTAGTGTCTTCCAGGCCAGCCTGCTTCACTTGTTGACATTTCATGCCTGAACTCTATAAACAGTTGAGTTTGCAAGTCCTGCCTCTCAGAAAGTGACTAGTTTGGACTAAAATGTGAGTGACTGATATGTTTGTACGGTTTTGTGATTTTCTAAAAAATAGAATCTTATTGAACCCATCAAAATTCATAATGATGAAATTCATAGGAGATTAATTTCTGAGTCCCTCAGACCATGTTTGTACTTCTTTCTCTCATTCAAGTTAGATCAAAAGAACAGAATCCAACTCCAAGCATTCTCCCTCCAAAAGACTTCTCTGGATTTTCCCAGATTTCTCTGCATTCTCTTTTTATTATTAATTTAGTTTGGATTGGCTGGTCTTGGTTTGTTTGATTTTGGAGTCTTTTATTTTTGGATTGGGATGGGTTTTCTTTTTTTTTTTGGTTTGGTTTTTGCTATTTTAAGACAAATTATTAGCTGCTGGCAATCATAATTTTGCCTATCAAAAGAATCTTGGCCTCTAAGAAAACGGGGAATCAGTAGCTCCCTTTGACAGACACATACTTTTGAAAGCTTCTGTTTACCTCCCTAGTTCTGAGGTAACAATCTCAGACAGTCACTATTGCTGGGGTCACACTGAGACAAACCCTGTTACCTCTGCATCATAAAATACTGCACAGTTTGAAGTTGTCTCATAGAGGGCTCATTTTCCTAACTGCTTGGCACCTGCAAAGGGACAAAATGACTTTGAATTGAGGGGTGGTGGTGAGAAAAACAAAGGCGAACAATGTCAGAGACAGTGATGTTCTTTATATGAGACGCTTGAGAGCAGTGACTTCTATTGCAACTCCAAGGGAGAAAGATTCCTTGCCCGAGGCTGGTGTCTAAGAGACTGAATCTCTACTTCACTTGAGTCAATTACATCTGATTCAGTACTTCCTGAGCATCATTATGTGAAATGTGGTACGTCTGACTTGGGAGGATGCAGAGATGAGGAAGACAGAGCCACAGTTCTCAAGGAACTTGACATCTAATAGGAGAGACCAGACAAAAACTCAAAGAATGATAACAAATATGGTTTCCGATTACATAATCTTTCTACTCTTTCCTAATGAACGTTTATTCCCACTTTTCTTGGTAACCACCACCATGTCCCCAATTTCAAGCTACTCAGTTCAGGACAGGCAACGCCTACTCCCCACTGGCACTCCCCTACTGCACCCCGAGAAAGAGATAAAGTTCCAATTATACTGGTTGAGTCCCTGGATCAAGCCATGCCTGAAACCTTTCCCCTTAGTCTGAGCCTTTACACTATGAAGTCCCTATCTATTTTGCATAAGTAGGCTTAAGTTATCGTTATCTTTTTAAGCGAAAGAATCCTGACTAATAAAAATATGGACAAATACTTCTATCTGTATTATCTCATTTCATCTACAAAGCAATTCTGTACGATTCACAAGAAGGTACTGCTGAGGGACCTGAAGAGGATAAGACTGGTCTGAACACTGCCCGTTCTATTTCATAACTGAATCAAACCTTCCTAAAGAATATGCTTCCTCCAACAAATTATCTTGGGCCGGAACTGAGTGTTACAGTGTTAAAGGCCAGAAATTCAACTCTAAAGATTGGCTCACAATTCAACTCACAATAGAAGATTGTGAACCTGAAGGCAGGAAGAATTATCTGGAAGGAGGCTGATGTAACTTGTCCAGGCAAAAGGTCTAGAGCAGTGTTTCTCAGACTTTAATATGTATGTGGATTAGCTGGGGATCTCATAGTTGTCTCATAGAGGGCTCATTTTCCTAACTGCTTGGCACCTGCAAAGGGACAAAATGACTTTGAATTGAGGGGTGGTGGTGAGAAAAACAAAGGCGAACAATGTCAGAGACAGTGATGTTCTTTATATGAGACGCTTGAGAGCAGTGACTTCTATTGCAACTCCAAGGGAGAAAGATTCCTTGCCCGAGGCTGGTGTCTAAGAGACTGAATCTCTACTTCACTTGAGTCAATTACATCTGATTCAGTACTTCCTGAGCATCATTATGTGAAATGTGGTACGTCTGACTTGGGAGGATGCAGAGATGAGGAAGACAGAGCCACAGTTCTCAAGGAACTTGACATCTAATAGGAGAGACCAGACAAAAACTCAAAGAATGATAACAAATATGGTTTCCGATTACATAATCTTTCTACTCTTTCCTAATGAACGTTTATTCCCACTTTTCTTGGTAACCACCACCATGTCCCCAATTTCAAGCTACTCAGTTCAGGACAGGCAACGCTCTACTCCCCACTGGCACTCCCCTACTGCACCCCGAGAAAGAGATAAAGTTCCAATTATACTGGTTGAGTCCCTGGATCAAGCCATGCCTGAAACCTTTCCCCTTAGTCTGAGCCTTTACACTATGAAGTCCCTATCTATTTTGCATAAGTAGGCTTAAGTTATCGTTATCTTTTTAAGCGAAAGAATCCTGACTAATAAAAATATGGACAAATACTTCTATCTGTATTATCTCATTTCATCTACAAAGCAATTCTGTACGATTCACAAGAAGGTACTGCTGAGGGACCTGAAGAGGATAAGACTGGTCTGAACACTGCCCGTTCTATTTCATAACTGAATCAAACCTTCCTAAAGAATATGCTTCCTCCAACAAATTATCTTGGGCCGGAACTGAGTGTTACAGTGTTAAAGGCCAGAAATTCAACTCTAAAGATTGGCTCACAATTCAACTCACAATAGAAGATTGTGAACCTGAAGGCAGGAAGAATTATCTGGAAGGAGGCTGATGTAACTTGTCCAGGCAAAAAGGTCTAGAGCAGTGTTTCTCAGACTTTAATATGTATGTGGATTAGCTGGGGATCTCATTAAAACCCACAGTCTAATTCAGTAGGTCTAGGTTGGGGCTTGGGATTCAACATTTATAACCAACTCTCAAAAGATGCTGATATAGGTGCCACTAAACCAGGACAACACTTTGAATAGCCACGATTCAGATCAGGGCAGTGGACACCCATATGTGTTTAGGACAGAGGTAGTCAATGAACATGTTTAATTTGGCTCATAGAGCGTTTAAAAAAAAAAGTTACTATATCCATTTGTCTATTTGGGGGGGTATATTTGAAACTTTTCATTATAAAAGGTGTTTTGAAATTTTAAATTGTCAAAACCTAAAGATTACTTTACATAAATGTCCCACTTTCTTCTCAAGAAATCAAATGATCTGGCCACAGTGGGGTCACAATCCTGCCTGGAAACGTGAGTCTCCCTGGTGGGGCTCCAGTTGATCCCACAGTCCACATCTGCTGCTCAGCACAGCACAGTGATTAAAAGCTTGGAATCTGGACCCACCTTACCCATTCAATCCTGATCTGGTACCTCTTACCCATGTGATTGTGGCCAAGTAACTTTCACCAGTTTTCCTATCTGTCAAATGGGAGTGATAACAAATAGCAACCTTGATGTAGGGTGAGGAACAAGTAAATGGATATGTGTAAAGCGCTCAGTGCCTGGTATCCAGCTGAGATCAGGTAAGGATTAGGATCATTATTTATATCCTGGTCCTGGTACGCATCTGAATTTGAACTCCCTGGTTTAGAAGGCGAAATTAAAAAAATACTGTCAGTGAATGAGGTCAGGAAGACCTCTCTGACTATGGAAACCACCATCCCTGAGGTGAGAAGTGATAACCAGAGTAACAATCTGATACACACAGGCAAGATGTCCACTGATTCTTAAGCGTCCAGATATCAGCACTTTTCACATCTACCCTCTTCCTGTCCCTTTGAAAGACCCTTGACCAAGGCCCAAGGAGGGAGAGGTGTCCCAGCTGACGCCAGGCAACCCCTCAGACCACTGGAGAAGGCTCACCAGTGGCTACCCAGGCCAGGTGTTAACCCCCTGCCCACCTGGGGAAGAGGGACACAGGCAGAGACCCAGGCCACCAAGCCCCAGCGACGGCGAGAGCTAGCGCAGGCGACCACCTGTTTTCCCGCGCTCAGACGCTGCAACTAGCACAGGCTTTTAGGGACCCGCCCCCCAAATTCCAGTCAGAACCCGCCAGTCCCGTGCCTTCTCCCCGCCGTCCAATTCCGTAGTCGCCCCACCCTCAGTTCTAGCACATCCTCCTGCTCCCGCTGGTCCCATCCCCGGGGACACCTTCCTGCGTCGTCCCCCTTCCTGTCTCAAAGAACACATCACCATCCCCAACCCAGCGCGTTTGGGGGAGGTCGGACCTGCGGTAGCCCCCTCCCTTCCCCTTGACAAATCCCTTCCCCCGTTCAGCCCACCTTAGCCTTCCGCAGCGACCGTGGGCCCGCTGTCCCTCGTCCTCCTTCCCCAGGCTTGTCGCCTCTGCCGCCGCCGCCACCGCGGCAAAGCCACCTGCGCGTGACCCTCAATCACCAGCACCCTCCCCTGCCAATCCCACACATACACACCCGCCTGTGCGCTCAGACCTTAGATGTGGAGCTGTGGACGAGGGCAAGCTCAGAAAGGGTTAATGAGCCAAGCTGAAAGATCAGGAAGACCACCCCCTCCTCCTTCCACACCACACGCTAGAAAAGTTGTCTCTGCAGTTGGGTTTCTCAGCTGGCAGAATCCTTTCACCCACTCCTCCCTCCTCCATTCACTCATTCACTCATTTTCCTGATACCCAAATACACAGTGATCTACTGCCACTAGAGGAAGAGGAGGAAGGGTATGGGTGGGGGGGAGTGTTGTCACTTGCTGTCCCTCTACTAGCAGAACTTTCTCTCCCTCGTAAGGGTCCTCAACGAGAAAATCCAGAAAGGTGGAGTTGGGATGGGGTGGAGGAGTCAACTTTCATCTCTACTCTCAAAAGGAACTGGAATGAGCAGGACTATGTACTTTCAGCCAGTTTATTTAATGCCTCTGTGACCAAATGAAGCAGAGTGGATGTTGGAAGTATTTAATCCATTGTTCTATGTAAAGAACAGTTTTAGAATAGTGTCTGGCACACAGGAGGCACTCAGTCATGGTAGTTATTCTTATTGCCCACTGCATTCAGCAAGACACTCATCCCCAAAGCTAGAATGGAAAAGAACTTCCTGCCAATGTAGAAATCATCTCATTCTGATCCTTTTTAAGGCAAGTGAGATAAATCAGAGGACTGTGGCCAAGGGTAGCCTGAAGAATATGTTCTGTTTGGTTTAGTCAGTGCCTTTTATTAGTGAAATAATTACCAACACTTACAAACAGAGAGACACATAAACATAAGATTTTCAACCTCTTTGATAAATAGAAAGTTTGGTCCGTCTAAGTCCACTTTCCCGGAGGCAAGAAGCTTAGGGCATTGCGTCTTTAAACGAGTGCTTTTTCCAGCATTTAAAAATAACCGGGGGCAGGGGACACACACTACATGACAGGTAGGATCCTAGTTCTCTGACCAGGAATCAAACCTGCCCCCCCCAGCATTTGAAGCATGCAGTCTTAACCACTGGACAACCAAGAAAGTCCTTGTGTTCTTGATTGGTCAGTTTCCGCTAGGCACCCGGTTCATTTACAGGTCTTAGTTATTTCTTTATTTGGCTTCATCGGGTCTTTGTTACAGCCCATGAGACCTTCATTGGGTTTATTCTGATCATTTACAGGGCAGGCAAGAGCTAGGCTCATGTTAGGAATTAGCAACCCACCCAAATCAAGAAGGAAGTCTCAACTGATGACTGGCCATAGTTGGGGAGAACCATCAGATTCCAGATTCCTCCCCCCTTTGTGAAGGATACACTGAACATGGATTTGGCTCTGTTGCCCCAATGGCAATGCTCAAGATGCACCTGTGTTTGCTTTCTTCCTTTGCCTTCCCCGCTCCTCTACCAATGCTTCCTGAGGTCACCTCCCAAATAATTTATTTGAACCCCCCATCATCAGATGGGTGGAGTTGTGATGGGGTGGAGGAGTCAACTTTCATCTCTACTCTCAAAAGGAACTGGAATGAGCAGGACTATGTACTTTCAGCCAGTTTATTTAATGCCTCTGTGACCAAATGAAGCAGAGTGGATGTTGGAAGTATTTAATCCATTGTTCTATGTAAAGAACAGTTTTAGAATAGTGTCTGGCACACAGGAGGCACTCAGTCATGGTAGTTATTCTTATTGCCCACTGCATTCAGCAAGACACTCATCCCCAAAGCTAGAATGGAAAAGAACTTCCTGCCAATGTAGAAATCATCTCATTCTGATCCTTTTTAAGGCAAGTGAGATAAATCAGAGGACTGTGGCCAAGGGTAGCCTGAAGAATATGTTCTGTTTGGTTTAGTCAGTGCCTTTTATTAGTGAAATAATTACCAACACTTACAAACAGAGAGACACATAAACATAAGATTTTCAACCTCTTTGATAAATAGAAAGTTTGGTCCGTCTAAGTCCACTTTCCCGGAGGCAAGAAGCTTAGGGCATTGCGTCTTTAAACGAGTGCTTTTTCCAGCATTTAAAAATAACCGGGGGCAGGGGACACACACTACATGACAGGTAGGATCCTAGTTCTCTGACCAGGAATCAAACCTGCCCCCCCCAGCATTTGAAGCATGCAGTCTTAACCACTGGACAACCAAGAAAGTCCTTGTGTTCTTGATTGGTCAGTTTCCGCTAGGCACCCGGTTCATTTACAGGTCTTAGTTATTTCTTTATTTGGCTTCATCGGGTCTTTGTTACAGCCCATGAGACCTTCATTGGGTTTATTCTGATCATTTACAGGGCAGGCAAGAGCTAGGCTCATGTTAGGAATTAGCACCCCTCCCTTATCCAGGAGGATGTCTCAACTGATGACTGGCCATAGTTGGGGGGAGAACCATCAGATTCCAGATTCCTCACCCCTTTGTGAAGGATACACTGAACATGGATTTGGCTCTGTTGCCCCAATGGCAATGCTCAAGATGCACCTGTGTTTGCTTTCTTCCTTTGCCTTCCCCGCTCCTCTACCAATGCTTCCTGAGGTCACCTCCCAAATAATTTATTTGCACTCACATCTTCATCTCAGGGTCAGTTGTTGGAGGAGGTCATCGAGAGGATGTGACCACCAGTTGACCTTCGAAGTGGCCCTGGGCAATCAGAGGCACCTCATCTCCCTCTCCTCACCTAGGAATGTACATTCCGCCCACTGTTCCTGTAGTGAGAGCTATTTTCAAGGACAACCTTGAGAGAGTAAGGTGTGGTTGAGACTGTCTGGATAGCATATGTAACTGAGCCCAGTTATGGTGTCTCCATAAACTTTTTAGACTTTTTAGACTGATAGTTCTCCCCATCTTGTGTCCACCCAAGACAAGCCTTGGGAGTAAGTTGCCTTATTTATTGAAACTGCCACCTACCAGCCTGGAGTGGCTGTCCCTTTCTTTGGTCTTTCCCTGTCCTATGTGTTCAAACCAACATCTGCTGCTGGAAGAACCCAAGCTAGGATACTTCGCACTGCACTTAACATTCTATCCAAATACCCCATCTAGTCTACAATGCAGGTATAACCTGGTCCCTGCTGCCACCTTCTCCAATATTCCAGTGAGACAGGCTTTCCCCTCCTCAGACATGCTGAGATTTGGTGGCCTTCAGGCCTTTCTACAGGCCCTCTATCCTTTTCATTTGTGGGCCATGTCTCCAGAAGAGCTTTCTTTCAATCCTCAACCTAAATTCAACACCCCTCTGAATTGTGCTCTGCTCCACCAGCTCCCAGCCATTTCCTTTCTAGCATGTATCAGATGCATGCTATCAGAGTATTAAAAAGCAGAGACTTCACTTTGCCGACAAAAATCCATATAGTCAAAGCTATGGTTTTCCCAGTAATCATGTATGGATGTGAGAGTTGGACCATAAAGAAGGCTGAGCGCTGAAGAACTGATGCTTTTGAACTGTGGTGCTAGAGAAGACTCTTGGGAGTCCCTTGGACAGCAAGATCAAACCACTCAATGCTAAAGGAAATCAATTCTGAATATTCATTGGAAGGACTGATGCTGAAGCTGAAGTCCCAACACTCTGGCCACCTGATGCCAAGAGCCCACTCACTGGAAAAGACCCTGATGCTGGGAAAGATCAAGGGCAAAAGAAGAAGGCGTTGACAGAGGACTAGATGTTGGATGGCATCACCAACTCAAAGGACATGAGTTTGAGCAAATTTTCAGAAATAGTGAAGGACATGGAAGCCTTGTGTGCTGCAATTCATGGGGTTGCAAAGAGTTGGACACAGCTAAGTGACTGAACTTAATAAAAGCATGTCTCGCCATTTGTAATGATATATTTGTTTGCTTATTTGTTTAATGCCTACTTCCCTTCCCAAATTGTGAGTTTTTTGAGGCTAACCATATGGGTCTTATTCACCACTGTAAGCCCAAAATCCACTTCACAGAGGTATTGAATACATATTTATTAAATGAATGAATGGTTATTCTTACTATGCCCATTGCGCATAAGAGTAAATTCATGTTCAGAGTGACTGAATCATTTGCTCAAGTTCACACATTTGGAAAGTGAAAGGGTCTGGATCCCATCTCAAGAAAACGTCTGCTGAGTCATTTGATAGGTGTCTCTTTATAGGATACCGCAAATTGCTTTCCACCTACATTCTACCCCCAAAAGTCTACAATGCAGGTATAACCTGGCCCTGCTGCCACCTTCTCCAATATTCCAGTGAGACAGGCTTTCCCCTCCTCAGACATGCTGAGATTTGGTGGCCTTCAGGCCTTTCTACAGGCCCTCTATCCTTTTCATTTGTGGGCCATGTCTCCAGAAGAGCTTTCTTTCAATCCTCAACCTAAATTCAACACCCCTCTGAATTGTGCTCTGCTCCACCAGCTCCCAGCCATTTCCTTTCTAGCATGTATCAGATGCATGCTATCAGAGTATTAAAAAGCAGAGACTTCACTTTGCCGACAAAAATCCATATAGTCAAAGCTATGGTTTTCCCAGTAATCATGTATGGATGTGAGAGTTGGACCATAAAGAAGGCTGAGCGCTGAAGAACTGATGCTTTTGAACTGTGGTGCTAGAGAAGACTCTTGGGAGTCCCTTGGACAGCAAGATCAAACCACTCAATGCTAAAGGAAATCAATTCTGAATATTCATTGGAAGGACTGATGCTGAAGCTGAAGTCCCAACACTCTGGCCACCTGATGCCAAGAGCCCACTCACTGGAAAAGACCCTGATGCTGGGAAAGATCAAGGGCAAAAGAAGAAGGCGTTGACAGAGGACTAGATGTTGGATGGCATCACCAACTCAAAGGACATGAGTTTGAGCAAATTTTCAGAAATAGTGAAGGACATGGAAGCCTTGTGTGCTGCAATTCATGGGGTTGCAAAGAGTTGGACACAGCTAAGTGACTGAACTTAATAAAAGCATGTCTCGCCATTTGTAATGATATATTTGTTTGCTTATTTGTTTAATGCCTACTTCCCTTCCCAAATTGTGAGTTTTTTGAGGCTAACCATATGGGTCTTATTCACCACTGTAAGCCCAAAATCCACTTCACAGAGGTATTGAATACATATTTATTAAATGAATGAATGGTTATTCTTACTATGCCCATTGCGCATAAGAGTAAATTCATGTTCAGAGTGACTGAATCATTTGCTCAAGTTCACACATTTGGAAAGTGAAAGGGTCTGGATCCCATCTCAAGAAAACGTCTGCTGAGTCATTTGATAGGTGTCTCTTTATAGGATACCGCAAATTGCTTTCCAAAGTTGTTGTACCATTTTGCATTGCCACCAGCAACATATGAAAGTTCTAGATGTTCCATATCTTCATCAATACTCCAGCCAACATTATTAATTTTAACCATTCTAGTGAGAGTGTTGATGCATCTCACTGTGGCTTTAATTTGCATTTTCCTAGTGATTAATAGGTGGCACTAGTGGTAAAGAATCTACCTGCCAATGCTGGAGACGCAAGAGATGCAGATTCAATTCCCAGGTTGAGAAGATCCTCTGGAGAAGGAAATGGTAACCTACTCCAGTATTTTTGCCTGGAAAATCCCATGAACAGAGGAATCTGGTGGGCTACAGTCTGTGGGACTGCAAAGAGTCAGACACAACTGAGCACACAGCACAATGATTAATAAAACTGAACATCTTTTCATGGGTTTGTTGGCCATATATATCTCCTTTGTGAAATATCTTTATTTGCTGGGAAGATAGCGGCCCAGTCATGGAACACAGTGGAAGCAAAGTATGAGATGGAAGAGAAGAAACGAGGTCACCCTGGCAGCTGGGAGGAGAGGGTGGAGTTGTGAAACTAAGTTACAGGTTGGAGAAGGAAAATATAGAGACTATTAGAGTAGGAGGATTTGTCCACTGCTGTATCTCCAGCATTGACTTTGCCTGCCATGTACTAAGTACCTACTAAATATTTGTTGAATAAATAATAGAGCAGCCTTATGATATTTTTACTATTTGTCCAATGACTGCCCTCCCCTCTTCCTTCTCTCCACCTTTCTTTCCTTCTTTACCATTTTAAATGACTAGAGCATGTCTCGCCATTTGTAATGATATATTTGTTTGCTTATTTGTTTAATGCCTACTTCCCTTCCCAAATTGTGAGTTTTTTGAGGCTAACCATATGGGTCTTATTCACCACTGTAAGCCCAAAATCCACTTCACAGAGGTATTGAATACATATTTATTAAATGAATGAATGGTTATTCTTACTATGCCCATTGCGCATAAGAGTAAATTCATGTTCAGAGTGACTGAATCATTTGCTCAAGTTCACACATTTGGAAAGTGAAAGGGTCTGGATCCCATCTCAAGAAAACGTCTGCTGAGTCATTTGATAGGTGTCTCTTTATAGGATACCGCAAATTGCTTTCCAAAGTTGTTGTACCATTTTGCATTGCCACCAGCAACATATGAAAGTTCTAGATGTTCCATATCTTCATCAATACTCCAGCCAACATTATTAATTTTAACCATTCTAGTGAGAGTGTTGATGCATCTCACTGTGGCTTTAATTTGCATTTTCCTAGTGATTAATAGGTGGCACTAGTGGTAAAGAATCTACCTGCCAATGCTGGAGACGCAAGAGATGCAGATTCAATTCCCAGGTTGAGAAGATCCTCTGGAGAAGGAAATGGTAACCTACTCCAGTATTTTTGCCTGGAAAATCCCATGAACAGAGGAATCTGGTGGGCTACAGTCTGTGGGACTGCAAAGAGTCAGACACAACTGAGCACACAGCACAATGATTAATAAAACTGAACATCTTTTCATGGGTTTGTTGGCCATATATATCTCCTTTTGTGAAATATCTTTATTTGCTGGGAAGATAGCGGCCCAGTCATGGAACACAGTGGAAGCAAAGTATGAGATGGAAGAGAAGAAACGAGGTCACCCTGGCAGCTGGGAGGAGAGGGTGGAGTTGTGAAACTAAGTTACAGGTTGGAGAAGGAAAATATAGAGACTATTAGAGTAGGAGGATTTGTCCACTGCTGTATCTCCAGCATTGACTTTGCCTGCCATGTACTAAGTACCTACTAAATATTTGTTGAATAAATAATAGAGCAGCCTTATGATATTTTTACTATTTGTCCAATGACTGCCCTCCCCTCTTCCTTCTCTCCACCTTTCTTTCCTTCAATATTAGAGAGTATATTCACATCCTTTAGAACTGGTTGCAGGCTTGAGTAGGGTGGCTAGATGAGTCAGGGGCAAGTAGCTTGGACTAAACGCCACATCCTCTCAAAATTCATATACTGAAATCCTAATCTAAGATGTGACAATATTTGGAGGTAGAGCCTTTGGGAGGCAATAAGGTTAGTAGAGCCGTGGTGACAGAATGACGTCCTTATAAGGAGAGGGATAGGCAGGCGCCTATTCTCCCTCCTCCTCTCTGTGTGCACTGACCAAGGAAAGCTCATGGGAGGACAGAAGCAGGGACAGGACCCTCATCAAGAACTCTACCATGCTAGGACTTCCCTGACAGTCCAGTGGTTGAGACTCCAAGCTTTCACTACAGAGGGCATGGTTTTGATCCCTGGTTGGAGAAATCCCACATGCCCACAGCACAGCCAAAAAAAGAACTCTACAATGTTGGCACCCTGACCTTAGACTCAGACTTCCAGCCTTCACAACTATGAGAAATAAATGTTTGTTACTTAAGCAACCTAGAGAGCCGAAGCATTCAGAAGGTATGGATTTGTCCTCCAAGAAACTCACAGTCCAATTCACCTCTAAGGATTCAGATAAGGGCTATAAAATGACCTGCAAACACCCAGTTGTTCATCAGCTTATGACTGGATCAAGAGACAGTGATCTCAGTTGTAAGGGGTCAAAGATATACGTATGATGGATTTGCGGTTATATGTAGCTGTAAACAACAAAACTCTGTTCAGAATCACAAAAATCACAGTCCTTTGCAAAGCAATTGACTGGAAGCAAAGTATGAGATGGAAGAGAAGAAACGAGGTCACCCTGGCAGCTGGGAGGAGAGGGTGGAGTTGTGAAACTAAGTTACAGGTTGGAGAAGGAAAATATAGAGACTATTAGAGTAGGAGGATTTGTCCACTGCTGTATCTCCAGCATTGACTTTGCCTGCCATGTACTAAGTACCTACTAAATATTTGTTGAATAAATAATAGAGCAGCCTTATGATATTTTTACTATTTGTCCAATGACTGCCCTCCCCTCTTCCTTCTCTCCACCTTTCTTTCCTTCAATATTAGAGAGTATATTCACATCCTTTAGAACTGGTTGCAGGCTTGAGTAGGGTGGCTAGATGAGTCAGGGGCAAGTAGCTTGGACTAAACGCCACATCCTCTCAAAATTCATATACTGAAATCCTAATCTAAGATGTGACAATATTTGGAGGTAGAGCCTTTGGGAGGCAATAAGGTTAGTAGAGCCGTGGTGACAGAATGACGTCCTTATAAGGAGAGGGATAGGCAGGAGACTTTTCTCTCTCCTCCTCTCTGTGTGCACTGACCAAGGAAAGCTCATGGGAGGACAGAAGCAGGGACAGGACCCTCATCAAGAACTCTACCATGCTAGGACTTCCCTGACAGTCCAGTGGTTGAGACTCCAAGCTTTCACTACAGAGGGCATGGTTTTGATCCCTGGTTGGAGAAATCCCACATGCCCACAGCACAGCCAAAAAAAGAACTCTACAATGTTGGCACCCTGACCTTAGACTCAGACTTCCAGCCTTCACAACTATGAGAAATAAATGTTTGTTACTTAAGCAACCTAGAGAGCCGAAGCATTCAGAAGGTATGGATTTGTCCTCCAAGAAACTCACAGTCCAATTCACCTCTAAGGATTCAGATAAGGGCTATAAAATGACCTGCAAACACCCAGTTGTTCATCAGCTTATGACTGGATCAAGAGACAGTGATCTCAGTTGTAAGGGGTCAAAGATATACGTATGATGGATTTGCGGTTATATGTAGCTGTAAACAACAAAACTCTGTAAAAGCAAAATAAAAATAACTTAAAAAAAAACCGAGAGAGTGTTATCTATCCACACAATGTAATATTATTCAGCCTTAAATAGGAATGAAACAATGATTCATGCTACAACATTGATGACTCCTGAAACCATGATGGCTAAGTGAAAGAAGTCAGTCAGAAAAAAAATAAAATACACATACTGTAAGATCCCATCGATACAAAATGTCCAGAATAGGCAAATACATCAAGAAAGAAAGTAGATGTGTGGTTGCAGGGGCTAGGAGGTGAAAAGGGAATGGAGAGTGACTGTTTACTAGGTACACATTTCCTTTTGGGGTGATGAAAAGGTCTTAGAACTAGATGGTGGTGATGGTTGTACCACTCTGTGAATGAAACTCACTTGAACCCTTTAAAATGGTTAATTTTATACTAGATGAATTTTATTTTTAAAACATAAAGGTGAATAGAAAAATGATCCCTCATAGGGATTATTCTAATGCCAAAGACTTTGCTGCTGGTGCCTAGCTTCATGTCTCATGTGGGACTGCCACACTGCCCTGTTCTGGGGGCGCTATTTACATGGTATTTATTCTACATGAGTGGCGCCCCCTAGAGTTGTGAGGCCTGGCAGCTCTGCTTTCGAGGACAGAAAAGGATCTCACTGGCTGGAATCCCACATGCCCACAGCACAGCCAAAAGAACTCTACAATGTTGGCACCTGGATCACTTAAAGAGAAATAAGTGTTTGTTACTTAAGGAACCGAGAGAGCCGAAGCATTCAGAAGGTATGGATTTGTCCTCCAAGAAACTCACAGTCCAATTCACCTCTAAGGATTCAGATAAGGGCTATAAAATGACCTGCAAACACCCAGTTGTTCATCAGCTTATGACTGGATCAAGAGACAGTGATCTCAGTTGTAAGGGGTCAAAGATATACGTATGATGGATTTGCGGTTATATGTAGCTGTAAACAACAAAACTCTGTAAAAGCAAAATAAAAATAACTTAAAAAAAAACCGAGAGAGTGTTATCTATCCACACAATGTAATATTATTCAGCCTTAAATAGGAATGAAACAATGATTCATGCTACAACATTGATGACTCCTGAAACCATGATGGCTAAGTGAAAGAAGTCAGTCAGAAAAAAAATAAAATACACATACTGTAAGATCCCATCGATACAAAATGTCCAGAATAGGCAAATACATCAAGAAAGAAAGTAGATGTGTGGTTGCAGGGGCTAGGAGGTGAAAAGGGAATGGAGAGTGACTGTTTACTAGGTACACATTTCCTTTTGGGGTGATGAAAAGGTCTTAGAACTAGATGGTGGTGATGGTTGTACCACTCTGTGAATGAAACTCACTTGAACCCTTTAAAATGGTTAATTTTATACTAGATGAATTTTATTTTTAAAACATAAAGGTGAATAGAAAAATGATCCCTCATAGGGATTATTCTAATGCCAAAGACTTTGCTGCTGGTGCCTAGCTTCATGTCTCATGTGGGACTGCCACACTGCCCTGTTCTGGGGGCGCTATTTACATGGTATTTATTCTACATGAGTGGCGCCCCCTAGAGTTGTGAGGCCTGGCAGCTCTGCTTTCGAGGACAGAAAAGGATCTCACTGGCTGGAATCCCACTGCCTCCCCAAGCCCATGGCTTTTTTCTCTTCCCAAATGGGAAATGGCTCTGACAATCCTGCCTCTAATTAGGAAAGTAATGTTAGAGGCTGGATCACAGGTGCCTGGAGGTGCCTGGTGAGGGTCCCCAGACAGCCCCAGAAGAATGGTTTCTTCTCTCTTTACAGAATCTCTATCCCAGGGTTGTCGGGCTGGTTCAAAGAGCAGAGTGAAGAGTGCCTGGCAATTGCATGGAGCTGGGAGCTTGTTTCCCAGTTACTGGGCATTTGAAAGTATTTAATGTGGGAAAAGGGTCTGCCCTGCTGAACTGCCTCTAAGCTGCTCTAAGAACAGAGAGGGCACGGGCTCCACACTGCACTGGACCAGATGCCAAACAGAGATGCCTGTCTGTCTTTTTTGGTATTAGCCACTCCCTTCCGGCACAGCTGGGCCAGGACATGCACTTAAAAATAATCATCCTTACTGAACTGTCAATTGATGTGCGATAGTATTAAAAAACAACAACAACAACTTTATGAAAGTGTGATTTCTATACAACAATGCACCCATTTTAAGTGGACAGTTGTGTGTTTTCGGGGGCTTCCCTGGTGGCTCAGCAGTAAAGAATCCTCCTTCAATGCAGGAGATAGCTTGCAATGTAGGAGATGTAGATTCAATCCCTGGGCATCTATATAAGCACCATTCCAGTAAAGATACAGAACTTTTCCATCACCCCAGAAACTTTCCTCATATTCCTTTGCCCTTAGTCAACACCCCCTCAATCCCAGACAGCCAATGACTATTACAAAAGAGCCCTAGAATTTTATATAAATGAAATCATACAATATGTTAAGTTTTTCTATCAGACATCTTTTGCTCAGCATTATGTCTTTTTATATTTGTCCACATTGTTGAGTATGTCAGTAGCTCACTCCCTTTTCACTGCTAATGAGTATTCCACTATATGGATATACCAGAATTTGTTTATCTAGGCACACACTGATGGGCATTTGGGTCAGGTCAAATTTGGGGCTATTATGAATTGCATATCTTTGTATAGCACACGCTTTCATTTCTCCAGGATAAATGCCCAGGAGTAGAACTACTGGGTCACTTGATAAAGCGTATGTAAGCTTTAAAAGAAATTGCCAAATTCTTTCCCAAAGTTATTGCACCATTTTGTATTCCCATCAGGAGCTCATGAACGTTCCAGCAGCTCCACATCCTCACACAAACACTTAATACTGTCAGTCTCATTAGTGTTAGCCAATCTCGTTGGTGTGTAGTGGTTGTCTCATTGAGGTGTTAATTTGCATTTCTCTAAGGATTAATATTGTTGAACACTTTTTCATGTGTTTTTTGAAAAGATGCTGGGGAAAACAGAAGGCAGGAGAAGGGGACAACAGAGAATGAGATGACTGTATGGCATCACTGAATCAATGGACACGAGCTTGAGCAAGCTCTGAGATGGTGAAGAATAGGTAAGCCTGGCTTGTCACAGTTCATGGGGTCACAAAGAATCAGACATAACTGAGCGACTGAACTGAATTGAAGGATTAATATTGTTGAACACATTTTTTTTGCCGCTTAAATTTTTGCCAACCTTCATTTTTGAACTATCAAATATTTTGCTCACATATTGACAGGGTAATTTGCTTAATGTTGAATTATAAAATGATATATTCCAGAGGCAAAGGATGAAGTTATTCAAGATTCTCAGTGTGATGGGAGAGGTTCCTAGCCTCCCTTTCTCTCTGGGGTCTGGCCAGGGAGACTGAGAAGGGAGCCACTGGTAGGATAACCTAAGGTAGAGAAAGAGAGATTAAAAGCATAAATCATTATAGCGTAAAACACTCAGGAGGAACTTAACCTCAAACTTTAGTATTCATGAGAATCACCTGGAAGACCTGTTAAACAGAGATGCCTTGGAAGCCTCACCCAGAGTGTTTGACTCAGGAGCTCTAGGGCAGAGTACAGGAATTTGCATTTCTAACAAGCTCCCAGATGAGCTGCTGGTCTAGGGACCACACTTGGAGTTACACCTTGAAGATGCTTGAGGCTGAAGATGGACCACAATGAGGATCCCTTACTCCTCCCTCTTTTTCAGTGTGTAGTCTCTGAAGCCCTTTCATCTTCCTCCATCCACCCACCCATCCCACACTGCAGAGTAATTATTGGGCATTATGGAATGAGTGACATCCCACATTGTTCACACAGAGAAGACCAAAGTGGTTCAGGGGCTCAAGAAGTACTTTCCCGGGCTTCCCCTGGTGGTCCAGTGGGTAAGGACACCACCTTGCAGTGCAAGGGACGCCGGTTCGATCCCTGGCCTGGGAAGATCCCACGTGCCGCGGAGTGGCTGGACTGATGTGTCCAATCACCGAGCCGGAGCTCTGGAGCGCATGCGCCCAGAGCCGGTGCTTCTGCAACAACAGATGCCACAGCAATGGGAGGCCCACAGGAGCCAGAGAACGAAGACGAATGAAAATAGAGAAATGAAAGCCAATAGAAGTGGCCCGCCCACTCCCCTCCCTCCCCAGCCTGACCCCCACCCAAAGTAAATAAATAAATAAATCTAAAAAAAAAGAAGAAGAAGAAGTACTTTCCCCACTGACCTCATAAGGGTAGACACACCTTAAGGAGTGCCCTAAAAGTCATGAACAGAAGTCATAAAGTAGCTGAGTCTGGCTTATATGAGTCTCTTTTTTGTGGGGAAGAAGGCTGTCTCCACTGCATTCAAGATTCTTCTAAATTAGTTATCAATGTGCATATACAAATTGACAGTAAACCTAGGATCATATTTTAGGGCCAGTGGTTGCAACCAAACTCTTCTAAAACTTCCATGTGGAAGATAGAATTATGCCTATCTCTTAGTGTCTTTTGGTGTTTGAGTTTAGGATCTACATATACATTTGGGGCCAGTGATACCTGGAGAGACACCAAGAGCTTATTAGAAGTGGGAGTGTAAATAGATAGGCATGTATGTGTACAGCACACATTTCTTTTTTTTTTTTTTGGCAGCATGAGGGTCTTAGTTACCGCTGCCAGGGATTGAACCTGTGCCTTGTCAGTGGGGCCTCAGAGTCTTAACCACTGGACCACCAGGGAAGTTCAACACACTTTTTTTCTTATATGTGTGTTTACCAAGCTAAAAGACTACACAAACCTACTTGAAAATGTAACAGGAAAGACGCTTTGACTTTGCAAATTTATAGACTACAAAGAGTACAATATAAATAAAGAAACCAAAAAAAGAAACCAGAAAGAACACCTACAGTTGCCAGTAACTAGGGTTGGATAAAACAAGAAATATTTTCAGTCTTGGTTAAACCTTTAGAAATTTTCCAATGATCTTAAATGAGAAAAAATAGGAGGTGGAGTGAATACGGGAGAGGGCACTGCCAATACGTATGAAGCCAAAAATTTTAATTCTTGTTAAACAATCCTAACAAATTAGAATTGAAAGCATGCTATTAATATAAATGCTTTGTTCAAAAAGATGGTTTGGTGTAAAGCACTTTTTCCCCGTTATACTTTCCCTTACCCCTCAGGCATTTGGGATATAAAGATTGGGTCTGAATTTCAGTTTTGCTATTTATTAGCTGTGTGACCTTGGACAACTCACTAGACCTTTCTGATCCTCAGTTTCCTTACCTGTAAATTGGAGATAGTGAAAATTACTTCCTGAGGAAACTGGAGAAAACTCAGCAGTAGACCTTAGACTGAACTCAAAAAGTCTACAGTGGGGAACTTCTCTGGTGGTTCAGTAGTTAAAAGACTCCACATTCCAATGCAGGGAGCCCCAGGCTCAGTCCCTGGTCAGGGAACTAGATCCTGCATACTGCAACTAAAAAATCCTTTATGCAGAAATGGAAGACAGGGCTTCCCCTGCTGGTCCAGTGGGTAAGGACATCGCCTTGCAGTGCAAGGGGCACCGGTTCGATCCCTGGCCTGGGAAGATCCCACGTGCCGCAGAGCAGCTGGACTGATGTGTCCAATCACCGAGCCGGAGCTCTGGCGCGCGTGCGCCCAGAGCCAGTGCTCTGCAACAACAGAGGCCACCGCGATGGGAGGCCCACAGGAGCCAAAGAACAAAGACGGATGAAAACAGAGAAATGAAAGATCAATAGAAGTGGCCCACCCACTCCCCTCCCTCCCCAACCCGACCCCCACCCAAAAATAAATAAATAAATCTTTAAAAAAAAAAAAAGGAAGACAGACGATCCCATGTGTCACAACTAAGACCCAATGCAGCCAAATAAGTAAATCAATAAATACATATTTAACACCAAATATTAAATTTAGTATTACTAAGTACTAAATTATTACTAAATACATGCTTATTTTTAAAATAAATATATTTTCCCCATCATGCCTCTTTTATTTTTATACTTATTTTCGTCCATCTTTTTTTTATTCTTTGGCGTGTGTGAGCCTCCCATTGCAGTGGCCTCTCTCCTTGCAGAGCACTAGCTCTGGGTGCATGCGCTTCAGAGCGCTGGCTCGTAATTGGACACCCAGACCAGCTGCTCCACTACATGTGGATCTTCCTGGGCCAGGGATCGAACCCAGTGCCCCTTCAAAAGATGGTTTGGTGTAAAGCACTTTTTCCCCGTTATACTTTCCCTTACCCCTCAGGCATTTGGGATATAAAGATTGGGTCTGAATTTCAGTTTTGCTATTTATTAGCTGTGTGACCTTGGACAACTCACTAGACCTTTCTGATCCTCAGTTTCCTTACCTGTAAATTGGAGATAGTGAAAATTACTTCCTGAGGAAACTGGAGAAAACTCAGCAGTAGACCTTAGACTGAACTCAAAAAGTCTACAGTGGGGAACTTCTCTGGTGGTTCAGTAGTTAAAAGACTCCACATTCCAATGCAGGGAGCCCCAGGCTCAGTCCCTGGTCAGGGAACTAGATCCTGCATACTGCAACTAAAAAATCCTTTATGCAGAAATGGAAGACAGGGCTTCCCCTGCTGGTCCAGTGGGTAAGGACATCGCCTTGCAGTGCAAGGGGCACCGGTTCGATCCCTGGCCTGGGAAGATCCCACGTGCCGCAGAGCAGCTGGACTGATGTGTCCAATCACCGAGCCGGAGCTCTGGCGCGCGTGCGCCCAGAGCCAGTGCTCTGCAACAACAGAGGCCACCGCGATGGGAGGCCCACAGGAGCCAAAGAACAAAGACGGATGAAAACAGAGAAATGAAAGATCAATAGAAGTGGCCCACCCACTCCCCTCCCTCCCCAACCCGACCCCCACCCAAAAATAAATAAATAAATCTTTAAAAAAAAAAAAAAGGAAGACAGACGATCCCATGTGTCACAACTAAGACCCAATGCAGCCAAATAAGTAAATCAATAAATACATATTTAACACCAAATATTAAATTTAGTATTACTAAGTACTAAATTATTACTAAATACATGCTTATTTTTAAAATAAATATATTTTCCCCATCATGCCTCTTTTATTTTTATACTTATTTTCGTCCATCTTTTTTTTATTCTTTGGCGTGTGTGAGCCTCCCATTGCAGTGGCCTCTCTCCTTGCAGAGCACTAGCTCTGGGTGCATGCGCTTCAGAGCGCTGGCTCGTAATTGGACACCCAGACCAGCTGCTCCACTACATGTGGATCTTCCTGGGCCAGGGATCGAACCCAGTGCCCCTTGTACTGCAAGGCGGACTCTCTACCCACTGAACCCCCAGGGAAGCCCATAAATACATATTTTTAAAGAGCTCTCACCTATCAATCTTAGGTGGGGCTGCTGAAAACTCTCAGATCCACATGACCAAAAATGGAGCGCGCCAAGCGGATTATGAGCAGGGCACCCCACAACATCTGTTACAGGGAGTCGCTGAAGGAATTTAAGCAGAGTGATTTTTCAAAGCTCACTCTGGTCTTTGGGAGAATAGGCAGCAGGCGACAGCAGGAGAGGTGCAAGTGTCATGTGGATCTTGCTGGCAGTAACTCAGGCAGGAGATCGCTGTAGTTTGGACCAGGATGGCGCCAGTGGGGGTGGAGAGAGTGGGAAGGTTTGAGATACATTTGGAAGTAGGAACTGCAAGACCTGGCAATGGATTGGATGTGGACATGAGACAGAGTAAGGTGGTATCAAGCAGAGCTCCTAAATTTCTGGTTTTGTCAACTAGGTGAATGAAACTGCTATTCTCTGAGGGAGAATTGGAGATGATGTTGGTATTACTGTAAAATCTGATTAAATTAAGGAGACTGCACCTAGCCTGAAGCCTTCCCTACACTAGGCACTCAGAATGTTTCTGTGCTTTTCCTTCTACTCTGATGTTCTTTGGAGACACTATCAAAGTCTGATGGGACCCACAAAGAGTGAAACATTTCATTTTTGGGAAATAACAGCAGTAGAAACAAAGCTCTTAGCCCACCTTGGCAGGTTTATTGGAATTCCATGTAACATCCAAACCCAATTCCAAAATGAAATTCGAGATTACCTTTGGTCCTGCTACACCAGGGGCAGATCTTCTTCCTGACTGGCATTGATTGTAAGCTGAGCATTAGAGCAATGTGGTCATTTTCAGCTGGTGATGTGCTTTTAGTTCAGTATTTTCAAGTGGCTCAGTGTTTTCTTCTTAACACACGGTCCAGAAATAAACATGGGAGAGCAAATGTTTAGGATTTGTTCCAGAAGATGTGAATCAGTCACTCACATATTCAACAAATATTAGCATCAAATGTTTTTAAAGGAACTAGTAGAGAGAGGAGCTTTCTCAAGGAGCTAAATCATATGAGCAGAGACAGAACTGTTCACAGCCAAGAGAAAAACTTGAAGAGGGCTCAGAAAAAGGGTGAGTACATCTGCAAGTGGCTTTACAGGGAATACAGGGACACGGAATGACGCGACAGACTTAGAAATGGAAAGACATGCAGTTACCTGAACAGGAGTGCAAACTGGTACAACCACTTTGGAAAACTGTTCGGCATTATCTAATAGGACTTAACATACATATACACTATAATCTAGTAATGCCACTCTTAGGCATATTCCAAAGAGAAATGCATTCATTTGTTCACTAAAAGACATGAGCTGGAAAAGTTCAAGATCATGCTATTCATAATAGCAAAAAATCAAAACAAAGAAACTGGAAACAACCCAAGTGCTCACCAATAGTAGTATGAATGAACAAATTGTGGTATATGTACACAATAGAGTATTACTGTACACTGTACAGCAATGTAAATAGTCTACAACCACATGCAATAACATGGATGACTCCCATATAAAGTCCTAATTCCATTAATAATACTTTGCAAATGGACACACTGTTAAATAATGTCAAGAAATACTGAGTAGGGCTTCCCTGATAGCTTAGTGGTAAAGAGTTCGCCTGCCAATGCAGAAGACATGAGTTCAATCCCTGTTTCAAGAGGATCCCACATGCTGTGCAGCAACTAAACCTGTGAGCCACAACTATTGAACCTGTGCTCTAGAGCCTCAGAGCCACAACTATCGTGCCCATATGTCACAAATACTGAAGCCCATGTGCCCTAGAGCCCAAGTTCCACAACAAGAGAAGTCACTGTAACAAGAAGCCTGCTCATCTCAACTAGAGTAGCCCCCATTCCCTGCAACTAAAGAAGAGCCTGCAGCAGCAGTGAAAACCCAGAATAGCCAGAAGTAAATAAATAAATAAACATAAAAAATAAAGAAAGAAATACTGAGTAGTAATTTCTACAACGGGCTTCCCTGGTGACTCAGTGATAAGGAATCTGCCTGCCAAAGCAGGAGACACAAGAGACAAGGGTTTAATCCCTGGGTGAGAAAGACCTCCTGGAGGAAGAAATGGCAACCCACTCCAGTCTTCTTGGCTGGAAAACTCCATAGACAGAGGAGCCTGGTGGGCTACAATCTATGGGGTCACAAAGAGTTGGGCATGATTCAGCAGCTCAGCACAATACACAAACACACAATTCCTAGAACAGACACTGTCATGAGTACTGGAGATATAAACAGCAAACAAGATCTTGAAAAACCCTTGCTTTCATGGATCTTACACTCTAGTTGGGGGGAACAGAGAGTAAATAAGTAGTATATCCAAAATCTCTGAACATGTTTAAGTTTAGGTTTCGGCTTTTTAATGGAATTAAATGACATAATGGCCAGGACTGAACTAAATGAACATTCTGCTCTGGACTAGAGTTACTTGATGGACATCTGTGGAGCATACACTCCCAGAGCACTTGCCAGTAATTATGGGACCACCTGTATTTTTGCTCAATTTGTTCAACATTATTTCTCTGAACCAGAAAATGTACAGTCATTTCCTATGTGTCATTCATAAATGCTACAAAAGATCCTGCTGCTTCATCCTCTGAAGGCTTTGCAGAACCACTCCCTGACTGTCAGGCACAGAGTTGTTTCCTCTTTCTTACCATTCCACAAAAGCCTCTGAGAGCTTTGGAAAGATTGTTTGTTCCTTCTAAAGGGTTGTCTTGAAGTGTTTTCGAAAACTGCAAGAAGTGGGTCAAATGGTACCAATGGTTTAATACTCCAGAATGGCTACTGACCACATTTTCAATACAGCAAGAACAGCTATTAAAAATCACCTACCAGATATGACAAAGGGATCATTTTAGCTTTAATTCACCACTGATCTTCCTCTCCCCTCAACAATGGTAATCATTTATCCGTGATAAAATAGGAGAATGAAACATACTTATTACAATAATGGAAAAATACCTGTTTTCTGGCAAGATTTCAAGATTCTATGCCTTTGGATGTTCCTCTCAAATTCCTTTCATTTACCATAACCAATGTGTCAGTTTAAGGGTAAACAGGCAAGAGGGTGGGAGGTGGAAGGGGGGAGGTTGAAGGGTGGAACGTTGCCATGGTGACAAAGGATTTCAGTGGTGAGTATCCATGGTGATTGTTGCTAAATTCTGAGAGGTTTTAAATGCTTTATTTAAAATACATAACAACTGTGCAGCTGCTGAGGACGCTGTGAGGGGAAGAGAGGAATGGGTAGCTTGTGCCTTTATGGATACGTGCTAGATATGGTTCAGAAGGAAAAAGACAAGGCAGTTTAAGGACAGACATGCTCCCTGGGTGATGCTATGTAGTACCTATCAAGGACTGCTATCCCTCGAACACAGAACGCACTCAATACCTCCGGGTCCCAATTTTACCTCAGTCACCTACTCGACAGGATAACACCTGAGATAAATTCAGGCAGGAGCCAGTTCCCAACCTGTTCCTTCCCTGGGTACCCTGCCCACATCACTGCCTCAGAACAGAAGCACCCAGCACCCTGAGCAGAAATGAGGGTTCCCAAGGGGTAAACCCCACTGGAAGCTTAAAATGGATGCTGAGGATTGTGAAACATGGACTATTTTTTCACCCCAAAGTTTGCATGGAATATGAACAGGAAAACTGGGACTAGAATCCAGGTCATCAAGTAATTCAGAGTTCACTCATCCTCCTTTTGTATTCAAATGTAGTTTGACTATGAACAGCAAAAACCCAACATAACAGGAACTTTAACAAGATGGAAGCTCATTTATCAATCAATCAATTCATTAAGCTCTAAATCCAGAGGCTCAGGGGGCCAGGGTCCCCTTGTTGCTCCACTAGACTCCATATTCACAATCCCTTCATTGTCCACTATGGCTGCCTAATTCCAGCCATCACATCCAAATTCCAACCAACAGTGATGAGGAAGAGATGAAGAAATAAAAGCAAAAGGTCCAAATGGATGTCTTTTTTTTCTTTTTCTTTGTCCCTGATTGGGTTCCCTGAATGATACAGCAAATTCCCATTGGCTTTTGTTTTGTTTTTCCTGTATAAAAAAAAGGTCCCAATATCAAGGTCTAGGGAAGGGGAGAACAAGGACATACCCCTTGGTGTAAGGACACAGCGTAAGGATAAGCCTCAAAAGGAAGGTGAGGAGGGGGGCGTCATTAAGGCAGTAAAATACTGTCTGTAAAAAGCTAGAGGAGGAGTCTCCACAGCCTCCGAGGTGAAGGCAGAGGTCTCCTCCTCATTCAGGGGCTGTCCACTCAAGTGTTCAGAGGAGGGGGAAAGCTGGCGTATCTCCCCTGGGTGCTGCTGTGGCCACTGCCGTCGCTCACTCCAGGTCACCTTCTGCCTTGTGTAGGTAAGAGTGTTTCAGGGCCCGGAAGGCAGAGATTCGCTTGTGTGGGTTAAAAGTCAGCATCTCCAGCAGCAGCGGTGCTCCAGAGTCCTCCATCTCCGGTACCACCAACTGCACTGGCCGGGGCCCTCTGGGGGGAAAGGCTGCTCGGGGCAGAGACACATCCTCTGGGGGCAGTCCGATCAGGTCAAAGAGTTTGCCTAACTGGTCAGCTCTAGGGTTTCCACAGAAGAGAGGCTTTCAACGAAACATCTCTGCAAAGATACAGTCAACACTCCACATGTCCGCAGGTGTTGCATACGTAGAATGCAAAGGAACCTCTGGAGCACGGTACCAGAGTGCAACAACCACACTCTGGTGTAAGTGCCATCTGGTAGCCATAGATTCTGGCCAGGCCATAGTCAGCCAGCTTGACTGTCCCACCATTGTCACCAGAATGTTCTCTGGCTTCAGGTCTCAGTGAACAATGCAGCTGGCATGAAGGAAATCCAGGCCTCTTAGAAAATGGTGCATCAGATCTTTGATGGTCTCCACTGGCAAGCCTGGTGGAGGGTGCCTTGTCCAAATAGGTCCTTAGGTCTCGGTCCACATGTTCAAACACCAGGGTCACTTTAGTCTTCCGGTCAGTTTGGGCAGACAACAGTGGGATGCTCAAAAGCTTCCAGACACCACAGTAAGGCCACCTCGCGAACTGTGCTGATGAGCAGGCCCCCTCCAGCACCTCCTCTTACACTCTTGAGGGCCACAAAGTGGCCACAGGAGGGATCACGAGCTGTGTACAGTGTCCCATAGGCACCAACTCCGATCTCGGCCACTGGCTCATATCCTAGAGGTAGCCATTCTCAGACTGGAGGAGGCCCCCGCCCCATGTACGGAGCTGCGGGGGCGGCCGTTACAGGGACCCCAGAGCCGGTTCCTGCAGCGCAATACACTCGAGGTCTGTCCCGGACAACTGGACGCTTCGTGCCCGACCACAAACACTCCCACTGGCTTTTTAAGAAGATTCGTAAAAGCTGCTACCTGACACTTTCCCTTATGCCTCATCTATTGTTACCAAACACAAGCCCTTGTGCCCCAGACACAGTGATGCCAAACAATATCAACATGCTGGAATCTGGAACAGAGAAAGGTTTACGGCAGAGCAAAGAGACTCATGCCTTAAAAACCCTGAACTTCCTGGAAGCTTTCAGCAAAGCTCTTTTATAGAAAAGGTGAGGGAGGGGCATGGTTAGTTGTTGCAAATGTCCTTGGTGTTAGATCCTTTGTTCTCAAAGTCAGGTCACTATAAGCTTACATTCCTATAAACTTCCACCAAAACAAATGTTTAGTCTCCGTTCTGATAAGAAAGAGCAAGGTCCCAAGTCTCATCTTTTGCCCTCTGAGGTTCAGGCCCTGGCTAAGAAAACGGGGTCCCTATGCCAGCCAGTTACCCTGCCCAGGAACATTTGTCCAGCATCCAGTCTAGATCCTCTTGCCAGTGCCCAGATCCAGCTGAAGAGACAGATCTCAGCTGGTGGTGCACTCAGGACCAGGTCCCCAGACCCTGCCCAGCCATTATCCCCGAGGGAGCCAGGTGCCCTGGACCCAGCCGGCTCTCAGGCTTTTCATTTTGTCAACTACAAATTGCCATTTACCAATTACCAATGACAGTTTAAACAGGAGAGGATCATTGCATAGGATCAACAGGAATACATGTCATAGCAAGTGCCAATCAGATTCATTCCTAAAAAGAACAACTGCTGTTCTCGGAGAAAGGCCCCAACAGCTAGGGAAATAACTAAGCCAAACTCCCCACCCTCACCAGTTGGGGCCACAAAGTGGCCACAGGAGGGATCACGAGCTGTGTACAGTGTCCCATAGGCACCAACTCCGATCTCGGCCACTGGCTCATATCCTAGAGGTAGCCATTCTCAGACTGGAGGAGGCCCCCGCCCCATGTACGGAGCTGCGGGGGCGGCCGTTACAGGGACCCCAGAGCCGGTTCCTGCAGCGCAATACACTCGAGGTCTGTCCCGGACAACTGGACGCTTCGTGCCCGACCACAAACACTCCCACTGGCTTTTTAAGAAGATTCGTAAAAGCTGCTACCTGACACTTTCCCTTATGCCTCATCTATTGTTACCAAACACAAGCCCTTGTGCCCCAGACACAGTGATGCCAAACAATATCAACATGCTGGAATCTGGAACAGAGAAAGGTTTACGGCAGAGCAAAGAGACTCATGCCTTAAAAACCCTGAACTTCCTGGAAGCTTTCAGCAAAGCTCTTTTATAGAAAAGGTGAGGGAGGGGCATGGTTAGTTGTTGCAAATGTCCTTGGTGTTAGATCCTTTGTTCTCAAAGTCAGGTCACTATAAGCTTACATTCCTATAAACTTCCACCAAAACAAATGTTTAGTCTCCGTTCTGATAAGAAAGAGCAAGGTCCCAAGTCTCATCTTTTGCCCTCTGAGGTTCAGGCCCTGGCTAAGAAAACGGGGTCCCTATGCCAGCCAGTTACCCTGCCCAGGAACATTTGTCCAGCATCCAGTCTAGATCCTCTTGCCAGTGCCCAGATCCAGCTGAAGAGACAGATCTCAGCTGGTGGTGCACTCAGGACCAGGTCCCCAGACCCTGCCCAGCCATTATCCCCGAGGGAGCCAGGTGCCCTGGACCCAGCCGGCTCTCAGGCTTTTCATTTTGTCAACTACAAATTGCCATTTACCAATTACCAATGACAGTTTAAACAGGAGAGGATCATTGCATAGGATCAACAGGAATACATGTCATAGCAAGTGCCAATCAGATTCATTCCTAAAAAGAACAACTGCTGTTCTCGGAGAAAGGCCCCAACAGCTAGGGAAATAACTAAGCCAAACTCCCCACCCTCACCAGGCAGGATAGCAACCACTTGCATGAGTTGTCAGACAGCAGGAGGTCTAGGTAAGGAACATGGAACTGACAAGCTAACGCCAACCGAAAGAAGCAGGAAAAAAAAAAAATCATCGGGGACCTCCCTGGTGGTCCAGTGGCTAGGACACCGTGCTCCTAATGCAGGAGGCCTGGGTTCGATCCCTAGTCAGGGAACGAGATCCCACATGCTGCCACTGAAGATTCCAAGTCCCACAACTAAGGCCCAGCACAGCCAAATAAACAAAGAAATATTTTTTTAAAAAAATCAAAAGGAAAGAGAAGACGCCCGTTCTTAGGTCCTGCCAACTTCCCAGAATCCTTCGCGCTGGACTCCATCTTCGCTGAGCAATGCATTCGACCACCAGGAAGGACCCTGCGTCGGAATAATTGGCCAGAAACAACCTGGAAACTAACTCCATGGCCATAAACACCAAGACTGCGAGCCACAGGGCAGAGCCAGTCGTCCCAGGCTCCCTTATCCTGCCTCCCCCACCCACCCCGCGCCCCTGAGCACGCGAGCCTCCGCGCAGGGCTCCTTCCCCAGAGTTCAGCCAGAGCGCACCCGCGGCCGGCAGGGGTCAGCTTTCCCACCACACCACCGCCACCGAGGGCACCCGAAGCGATGGCCTGCCACGTCCTGCCACTTACCCTGACCTCTCGTAACCTCCCAGCGGAAGACAAGGGATCTAGGTTGGGCCCCGTCTTGAAACTTGTACAGAGAGACCGAAGCTGGTTGAAACCGTTCGCTTAAGGGCAGCGTCCACGGTCTCCGCTTGCCGAGGCCTCCACAGACACCCTGACCCACGGACACGGCCGCCGTGGGGCGGCGGAAGCGGGGATGGGGAGAGGCTGGCGCCGCCCCAAGGCCGGGGCGAGGGCTGCGGAGCTCTGCGGGCCGGACGCAGCCCTCAGCCTGCTCTGGGGCCGGCCCGGAGGTGGAGGGCCCCAGGGAGAAGGCCGGGACCCGCCTCTCCCCAGCGCTCTCCTCCGAGAGGACCACCGCGGCCGTTGGCGCCGCGAGACGCCCAACGGCCGCACGTTCTGGATCTCGTTCCAACGGCCGCGAGGCTGTTGTCTCGCGAGACCAGGGTCGCTCCCCGCCCCTCCCCCCACCCAGGGCTGCGGTGTTTGAGACGCTTTTATCCGAGATGGAGGGCTGCCCTGGTGGCTCACGGCGCAAAGAATCTGCCTGCTAGTGCAGGAGACCCCGGTTCACTCCCTGGGTCAGGAGAGAAGGGAATGGCCACCCGCTGCAGCATTCCTGCCTGGAGCATCCCATGGACAGAAGAGCCTGGCAGGAGAAACTAACACGTCATCTTTATTTGGGGGGAGATTCATCCCTTTTTCATTCCCTTCCAGTCCTAAGCACGACAAGAAGACTCAAATTGGTACCTTTGGCCCTGAAAGCTGCACTCACACTTGGCTATGGCCTTCTTTTAACAAAGAGGAAGTCCCAACCCAGAGTTCTTTTTTCGATATGTATTTCTTCGGCTGCGCTGCGTCTAGCTGCAGCATGTGGGATCTAGTCGCATGACTAGGAATAGAACCCCGGGCCCCTGCCTTATTGGGAGCTCGGAGTCTTAGCCACTAGGGCACCAGGGAAGTCCCAGCCCAGAGTTCTAAGTTGCCGTAAATATTCCCTAAATACTAAACCCAATGGGCAGAGCAGATGCTAACTTTTTGTTTGTTTTTGATAGTGAGCTTTGTTTTGTTTTGTTTTTTGGCCACTTATATTGGTCTTTCATTTATTTGTCTTTGCTCTTTGGCCTGCATGGACCTCCCATCGCAGTGGCCTCTCTCATCGCAGAGCACTGGCTCTGGACGCATGCGCTCCAGAGCTCGGGCTCGGTAGTTGGACACATGGGTCCAGCCGCTCTGAGTCACACGGGATCTTCCCAGGCCAGGGATCGAACTGGCTCCCCTTGCACTGCAAGGCGGTGTTCTTACCCATTGGACCAGCAGGGAAGCCCCTAACTTTTGTTTTACATGAGTCGTTGTCTTATCAATCACAGTTGCCTTCAGAGACCTTCATTACATGGTTTTGCTTGCCTTGCATTAATTGTCATTTATTTTCTATTTCTGTGAGTCGTAAGATTTTTTCCATTTATATTTGTGCAGTGATTTCCTTTTAAGTAAACACCTTTATGTTTTTTTAAATAAACTGGTCTCAAGGGAAAAAATGAAGTTCACGATAGTACCAGGGGTACATGAATACATTAAAAGTGTGGCTGGACCAGGGAACACACAAGTTTCATGGAAAATACAACTGCTAAGGCTGGAAGGGGCCTGCGTTCTAATCCCAGTTACGCCACCGATGTGCTGTGTGGCTTTGAACAAGTTCCCTTTACCTCTCTGGGCCTCCATTTCCTCCATTTTCCTTCATTATAAAATGAAGAAAACTGGACTCACTGGTTGCTAAGATCCCTACTCTAAGTGACAGGAACTCTTGGGTCTACAGAGGACCCCAAAGCAGAACTTCTGAGGATCCAGACATTATCCCTCTAGTGATACCAACTTGCCTCCGTGAGCATTGGCGAGAACGTGTGTGTGCTAAGTCACAGTCCAACTCTGTGTGACCCTGTGAACTGTAGCCCACCAGGCTCCTCTGTCCATGGATTCTCCAGGCAAGAGTACTGGAGTGGGTTGCCATGGCCTCTTCGGGGTTTCTTACCAGCCTAGGAGTCAAACCCACATCTCTTAGGTCTCCTGAAACGACAGGTGGGTTCTTTTCCACTGGCGCCACCTGGGAAGCCCCAACTGAGAGCACATCAAGCCACAAATGCTTAGCTTAGCCGTGGAGATTAATCTGTATTCAGAGCATTGCAAATAAGAATTTTTAAGCCAGTGGAGAGCTATCTCCCAAACATGCAAAATTAGAGTTAATTATTTTTAAAACAATACATCTCTTAATTTGCAAATGAGAAGAACGGCATGCTAAGCAGCGCCTGATTTTGGATGCTAACTACAGTAGCTTTTTCAATGGAAGATTTTCATACTCTCTCTTTCACACTTCCCCTCAACTGCTTATTAATAACTCTGCCTTTTCCTTGGGTTTAAATTATCCCTAAATATTAAAGCCGGTGTGCAGAGCAGATGCTAACTTTTGTTTTACATAAGTCACTTGTCTTATTATAACCCAAAACAAAGACCCGTTTCCCATTTTATCAAGAAATCCCAAGAGATGCTCCACTTTAGAGCTCTGGACTACAACAGGAGTCAGCGATTGGGACACAGCGCCACTGTCCCCCAGACATGTTGACATTTGCATTCTCAGGCATATCAAGAAATGCATGGGGAGGGCTTTCCTGGTGGTCCAGTGGGTAAGGACTCCACCTTGCAGTGCAAGGGACGCCGGTTCCATCCCTGGCCTGGGAAGATCCCACGTGCCACAGAGCAGCTGGACCAATGTGTCCAACTACAGAGCTGGAGCTCTGGAGCGCGTGCACCCAGAGCCAGTGCTCTGCAACGAGAGGCGCCACCACACAGGCCAAAGAACAAAGATGGAAACAAATGAAAGACCAATAGAAGTGGCCAAAAAAAAAGTATTAAAAACAAAAGAAAGAAATGCATGGGGAAACCATAATGAGGTATTATTTTACACCGAAGCCTTGGAGAAACCTTTAGTGTCTGACTATAGCAAGTGTTGGCAACAATGTAGAATTCTTACAGACAGAAAGCCAGTCCAGGGGGGCCCTGTCTGTGAGGCGGACAGAACAATGACTTTGGAGTTAGTCACTCAACAAATATATATTGAGCACCTCCTGTATGCCATGCACTGTTCTTGATGCTGGGGAAGCAGCAGAGAGCATGACAGACCAAGCACCTTGCTTTCATGGAGCTGATGTTTTAGAGCGGAAGTTGAACAACCACAACCACAAAATACGTGAGAGAGTGTGTTAGATAATGAAAAGTGCCAGGGAGAAAAATAAGAAAAGAGGGAGAAATCAGGGGGAGTGGAGAAAAACTGCAAGTTTTAAAAGGGTTGTCAGAGACAGGTCAGTGAGGTGATTTTTGAGCACACGCTTGAAACAAGCTTACGCAGCTATTTGGGGGAAGAGCATTCTAGGCAGAAGGAACAGCCTGTGCAAAGGCCTTGAGGTAGGAGGATGCCTAGTATGATTTAGGAAGAGTGGGACAGGGGAAGAGAACACAATCCTGGAGACCAGGGAAAAGGCTGCTGAGATATGACCGTGGCTAGACCCGGTGATAGCAGTGGGCTAGGGAAACGTGGGCAGGTACATATTTGAAAGGAGAGCCCACAGATTACTCTGAATCCAGATAGAACGAGTTCAAATCATAGCTCATCCACTTTCTGAGACGTAGCACGGTTCCTCTCTGAGCCTCAGTTTCTTCATCTGTAAAATGGGGATAATCAGGGCTCCCCTGGTGGTCCAGTGGGTAAGCGCACCACCTTGTAGTGCAAGGGGCGCCGGTTCAATCCCTGGCCTGGGAGGATCCCATGTGCCACAGAGCGGCTGGACTGATGTGTCCAACTACCAAGCCGGAGCTCAGGAGCACATGTGCCCAGAGCCGGTGCTCTGCAGCGACAGGGGGTGCTGCGATGGGAGGCCCACACAGGCCAAAGAACAAAGGTGGAAGAAAATAGGTAAATGAAAGATCAATAGAAATGACCAAAAAATAAAAATGGGGATAATCATTCCACTGGGGGCTGTCATGAGGAGTCAGTGAGAGAGCTGGGGCACAGTAACTCAAAGCTATTATTATTATCTCCTCCAGCCAGTGCCCGTCTCCTCGTGGCTCGGCTGACCACCCCAGAAAGACCTAGAGGGCCCTGAGGGTGGGGGGGTTATCACAGAGCCATGTTCTGATATGGAAAATGGGTCTGATCAGAGTGGACCCGAAGACACTGATGTCAACAGCAGTATAGAAAGATGATGGGTCACGGGCACCAGAGGGGACTGACCACAAGCACATGATCTCAACTAGAGGCCAGGAAAACCTCCTCTGGCCTCCACCTCTCTCTGCCGCTGCCAGTCTCCTCGCATCCCTCCATTAACTGCAGCCTCTTGTTCTCAATGATGGAGAGGGTTCTGGCTGCCTCTGATGGGCTTTCTGCACAATGACGATGTGGGAAAATAATAATAATTAAGCCTTGCCTTTCTTGGTATCTTTCAGCTGAGACCCCAAAGTGCTTTTCCAACATTAATGAGACTGCCAGGGCTTCCAGCAGCTGAGCACAGAGGGCAGGTCACAAAGAGCATGGACCTGGCTGTGAGGGTCTTTCTGCTGCCTTAAGGAGCCCTCCAGGAGGAATGTGAGTTAATTCAGAGAAACATCCATGCTGCCCTACAAGGATGGATGAATCTGCCCTTCGGGTTACTTCTTTAAAAAATGGTAAAATTCGACACAGAAAGAGGAAGTCAGAAAGCCTTAGAATGTTTATGGAAGAAATCTTACGTAATTCGCACTGATTACTGACAGTCAGCTTCTCCACTTCTGTCACAATCAAGCTAGAAATCAGCATAATGTCATTAAGTCAATCAATAAACATTCTCTGTCATCTCACATGTCACTCAGACATGTTTTTTCTGATCCCTGTATTGAAAATAGCATCCCACTGTCCTCCCATCTCCATTATTCTTTGTTCCTTCATCCTCTTTTACTTTATTGCTATTAGTGTATGAAATTTTGATTATGTATCTTTTTTTTATTTACTATTTTCTCCTTCAACTGAAAATAAATCTCAAGTCTGCCTTCTTTGTTGCTCTATCCCAGCACCTGTCACAGTGACTGGCCCATATAGTAGGTCCTCGATAAATACTGAATGAATGGATGTAAGAATGCGGGAACAGCTCTTTCGGGTAGGTGGGACTGGCATAACGTTGCCATTTAACAGATGAAGAAACTGAGGCTTACACAGATTGAAGCAGCTCAAGGAAGGGTATGGGACAGAGCCAAAGCTTAGAAGAGAAGGAAGGGTGGGCCATGCATTCTTCCTGAGTCATCATATTCTTCAAACCCATATGTGTGTCAAGGTAAGAAGACAGCTCATATTTAAGTTTATTTGCTTGATGTATAGTTTTTAAATACACAAACAAATGATACATGGGCCTCCCCCTGCTCTCTTGCCTTGGGGCCTGAAAATATTAGAGGTACCTCCAGGGCTTCAAGCCAAGAAATGAGCATGGAATTCCTGCTGGGCAGATTGGATGTCCCCTCTCGCACAGTCTGCAGCCTGAGCCTCTGTATTAATGCTTTGACTTAACTGAGCCCAAGTCGGTTTCTGTTGCCTCTAACCAAAGAAGCCACCAGGTATGCCCAACCTCAAATTCACTGTTCCTTCCATTTGAAAAGGAGGCAAATGTTCATCAGGTCTGTATCCCCAGAAAATATAGAAGGTACAGAGAGGGAGGAAGGGGAGGGAAGGAGGGACCTTCAGGGACATCTCAAAAGAGGTATCCAGAAACTGAGTCGGATCCTCCATCCGCAGCTCCCCCTACCTCAACTGACTCAGCAAACAGTGCAGTAATATCCACTGAATCTCCTAAAAGAGCCCGTACCTCCAGCTGCAGCCTCCACTGTCAAATACCTCAAATGACAAAAAAGCAAAACCAGTTTCCTCCATTTTTGCTAGAAATCATTAAAGCCTTCACACTTGATTCTCTGTCTTTTGTAAATATTTCTGTTGCACCCCCTGAAAGTGATTTCACTGAATGGATGAATAATAATCTAGAGAGAGGACAGGAGGAAATTTACATCATTTAAATGAGAGTCTCTATTATGCAAAATTATTATTCCAATCATGCAAATATCCCCCTCTCAACTGGATGAACTTGCTGGCGGGGGCAGGCCACTCTGGAGAGGCGGGAGGGGAGGAAGCAAGATCATCAGGATCCTAGAGAGGCATCTGGAGGGTCCTAAAGCCTGGACCAGTCCACGGCAGGATGGGTCTTTCTACATTAGGTTTGCTTGTGCATCACTCTCTCCTAAAAATATGCAAAAATCTGAGTCATTCTCCCCGCAAATCACAGGAAACGAACTCCTCAGATGCGGCTGTAGATAGATCAAGAATACTTGTAACAACAGCTCCAAACCTTCCGAAAGAATAGAATTCCCTCCCAGCAGGGTGTCTTGTAAAGATGAGACAACCTGAAAAAAAAGTTAGCTTTCAGGGTAAACAGGGAAAGAACAGACTGGTACAACAGAGACCAATCTCCATTATTATTGCCATGGACACTGACCCTGCTAAAAAGAACCCCATTCCGTTGCCAGAGAGGCTTTTTATTTTCTTTTTCTTCCTTCCTTTTCCTTTCTTTCCCTCTCGCTTCCTTTTTCTCTCTTCCTCTCTCACCCTTCCTCTCTCTCCCTCCCCCACCTCTCTTTCTCTCTCTCTCATCTTTCTTCCTTCCTTTCTTTTTTTTTTTTTTAAGGAAATTGGATGGTGGCATTCCCCCTGCTTAAAGCCTCTTAGCAGCATCCCATCCGCTGATGGCCAGAAGCCTACACCTCCCCTCACCCCACTGGGAGTAAGTGTGATTATCATCCACCGTCCCAAGCTGGAATTCAAAGGAAACCCACTCTGAGACATAGCTTGGCACCGGGGCTATTTATTAATGGAGGGCCCTTTGGGAGGGTTGGGGAAGGAAACAGAGTGGACAGAGGGGGAGACTGAGTTTGTGAGGAGGGTCCAACCACATCCTCAGCCTACCCCATGGGGAGGCCTGGTGCTAATTTGGTGATGTTCAGAGTTGGGTCTAGATGGCCAGGCTTTCACGCTCCACTTTGACTCGTGGGCTGACCCAGGAAGGGAAAAGATCAAGGAGGCTCTGCAGCTGAGGGATCCTTGAAGGGGTTAACAGCTGAGGGTCATCAGCATCCTCCTGCAGTGAGGGTGATGGAGTGAGGGTCCTTCATGGAGAGGGAATCGGAGTGGCACATGGCACTGAGGCCTGAGGAGTTTGTGTGACCTGTCCCACCTCTCATAAATCAGACAGACAAACAACAGAGCCAGGATCTGAACCTAGGTCTGTCTGATGCCAACATTTCCTCATTGTCATGTACTTTTTTTTTTAACTGCTAGTCTACCTTGCTTAGTAAAAAGCAAAGGAGTTCATAATGACTTGGATAAAGGGAATAAAAGCAGAAAGACTGAAAGACCCATCTGAGGTTCAACAACCTGGCAGCCTGAGTATATGTGGCTTGCCTGACAAATGTGGAAAGTTAAGGTGTGGAGCCCAAGGAGGGAGGAGAGGTGACGGGCTCTAATATGACCAAGCTGCCTGTGGCAGAGGTTGCTAGAAGGAAACTTTGCATTTGGGGATCGAGGACAAAAATCACACTTTTTTTTTAAAAAAAAACTCCCTGAGTTGGCAAAGAGCCAGGAAGATAAACCAGCATTTGTTTGGAGCATTGCATGATGGGAAATGCCATTAACACTTGGAAAAGATGAAATGCAGCTGAGGAGATTAAATAACAACACTGCACTATCTTCCAGAAACTGAGAGGACTTGGGCTTCTCCCCAGAGAGAGGTAGCAAGGGAAGACAGTTTCACCAATGATGACAAAATGGAACAAATAGAAACCGAACAATGAGAAAGCAGGAGGCCTAAATAAAATAAAATAAAATTGCATTGACAAACATGCTGGGTGTCCTTGAGGAAGCCACTTGCCCTCTCTGAGCCTCGATGTGAGTGAGTACAGTGAATTCTGCCTTAACAGAAGCCAGACGTAATACAGAGCAAAAGCAGATAGGTTTGTTTCCCAACCTTGTCTTCATATTCTTTTGTATCAGTCACACATCGTTTGCACATTAAAGCTTTATGAAGAGCATTATTTCCTCAAAGGAAAATGTTCATTCTTCATCTGCCTCTGAGAAAAAGCTGTCTGGATCTACCTTTTGTAATTCCTCCCTTGAAAGGGTATTAAGTAAAAGATCTGTTTTAGCTTTCTTTTTATTTTTTTTTTTAAGTTTCCTTTTTACTATATCATCATATATGTGCTGATACTCAGCAATTAATGACAGTCCATCTGCAGGTTCAGAGGCAATAGGAAGGGCTCTGGGACGTGCAGGAAGGCAGAAGGGAGGATGCTTCCTTTTGGCCCCTCCTGCCCAAACCCCCTCTGATCTATCAGGAACACCCAAACAGAGCAAAAAGGATCTGAACCTAGGTCTGTCTGATGCCAACATTTCCTCATTGTCATGTACTTTTTTTTTTAACTGCTAGTCTACCTTGCTTAGTAAAAAGCAAAGGAGTTCATAATGACTTGGATAAAGGGAATAAAAGCAGAAAGACTGAAAGACCCATCTGAGGTTCAACAACCTGGCAGCCTGAGTATATGTGGCTTGCCTGACAAATGTGGAAAGTTAAGGTGTGGAGCCCAAGGAGGGAGGAGAGGTGACGGGCTCTAATATGACCAAGCTGCCTGTGGCAGAGGTTGCTAGAAGGAAACTTTGCATTTGGGGATCGAGGACAAAAATCACACTTTTTTTTTAAAAAAAAACTCCCTGAGTTGGCAAAGAGCCAGGAAGATAAACCAGCATTTGTTTGGAGCATTGCATGATGGGAAATGCCATTAACACTTGGAAAAGATGAAATGCAGCTGAGGAGATTAAATAACAACACTGCACTATCTTCCAGAAACTGAGAGGACTTGGGCTTCTCCCCAGAGAGAGGTAGCAAGGGAAGACAGTTTCACCAATGATGACAAAATGGAACAAATAGAAACCGAACAATGAGAAAGCAGGAGGCCTAAATAAAATAAAATAAAATTGCATTGACAAACATGCTGGGTGTCCTTGAGGAAGCCACTTGCCCTCTCTGAGCCTCGATGTGAGTGAGTACAGTGAATTCTGCCTTAACAGAAGCCAGACGTAATACAGAGCAAAAGCAGATAGGTTTGTTTCCCAACCTTGTCTTCATATTCTTTTGTATCAGTCACACATCGTTTGCACATTAAAGCTTTATGAAGAGCATTATTTCCTCAAAGGAAAATGTTCATTCTTCATCTGCCTCTGAGAAAAAGCTGTCTGGATCTACCTTTTGTAATTCCTCCCTTGAAAGGGTATTAAGTAAAAGATCTGTTTTAGCTTTCTTTTTATTTTTTTTTTTAAGTTTCCTTTTTACTATATCATCATATATGTGCTGATACTCAGCAATTAATGACAGTCCATCTGCAGGTTCAGAGGCAATAGGAAGGGCTCTGGGACGTGCAGGAAGGCAGAAGGGAGGATGCTTCCTTTTGGCCCCTCCCTGCTCTCACAACCACCCCTACCTTCTGATCTATCAGGAACACCCATCAGCGGTTCCTCCTCCACAGCGCCACCCGAAGCAGCCACCCCGCAACTGTGCTCCCTCGCTTTGCCCCAGAGGTGGTCACGCTCCTCTCCTGGCCAGCCCCAGTGCCTCGGTATATCCTCAAGTCCCCTTGACCACACCCACATCAGTATAGTTTTTTTTACCGAACTCTCCTCAGTTACCCAGTTAAAGGATGCCTTCTCTGGGCTTGCCTGGTGGTGCAGTGGGTAGAAAGTCCGCCTTGCAGTGCAAGGGGCACAGGTTTGATCCCTGGCCCGAGAAGATCCCACGTGCAGCAGAGCGGCTGGACCGGTGTGTCCAATTAGGAGCCAGCGCTCTGGAGCGCATGCGCCAAAGCTGGTGCTCTGCAAGGAGAGAGGCCACTGTAATGGGAGGCTCACACATGCCAAAGAATAAAAAAGATGGATGAAAATAAATATAAAAAAATAAATAAAAGAGGCATGAAGGGGGGTGGGGGGAGATGCCTTCTCTTTGCTGCTGGAGCCTTAGCTGATATAGTAGGTACTTAATAAATACGGGGTGAAAAAAGTAAATGAACAACTGCTTGAATAGACGGATGAAAATGGTAGCTGTGTGAGGTAATGAATGCATTCATTAACTTGATTGTGGTCATCATTTCATAATAGATATGTCTATCAAGTCATCACGCCAGAGACTTTAAATATATGCAATATCTGTTTGTCAGTTGCACCTCAGTAAATCTGGAAGCGAAATAAATGGCTGAATGAGTGGGTAAAGAGGAGAAGCAAGGCTTCCCTGGTGGTGCACTGGGTAAAGAGTTCGCCTTGCAGTGCAAGGGGCACCGGTTCTATCCCTGGCCTGGGAGGATCCCACTTGCCACAGAGCGACTGGCCGGGGTGTCCAATTACGCGCCAGCACTCTGGAGCGTATGCACCCAGAGCCAGTGGTCTGCAATGAGAAAGGCCACTGCAATGGGAGGCCCACACATGCCAGAAAGAATAAAGATGGATGAAAAATAAACAATGACTTAGAGGCAAAAAAAAAAAAAAAAGGCACGAAATTCTTTGAAAAAAGAGGAGAAGCAGAGAACTGGGGTTGAGATTAGTTAAGACTTAGAGTAAGGTGAGGGTGAGGGTTGGGGTTAGAGCTAGGGTTGGGGTTAGAGTGAGGGTTAGGGTTAGGGTTTGTTCGCAAAGCAGTGGGAGATGGAATGTCATACGAGACAAGGAGAACTGCCCACAGCTGTCTCTGGTGCTGCGTGCAGACTCCTCCATCCCATCTCTGCTGCCCAAGGGGACGTGAGATGACTGTACTGTGCAAAAAGCCCATTAATTACTTCGGTCGAAGGTCAGCCGGCACACCCCACACTCATTCCACAGACAGTGCATTACATTAAGCCACCTGCCACAGGATGGCCCTTCCAGAGGCAGCTGGCACCTCCACAAAAGGACGCTAGCCTCAGCCTCCAGCAAGGTCAGATTGAAGGAGTCCGGCATGCCTGCTTCCCTTAGTGGAAGTCACCAGGATCTGCAGCTCTGTCGGGAAGACATTTCTCATTTTAGACAAGTCATTTTGTGAGCTACCAGCACGGTAACTTAGAGTATACTCAGGAGCCCCTATCTGGCTTCTTCCCTGATACAAGCATTTTCCTTATTTATGGAATTCTAGGTTTCTACAGTGTTCAGCATGCCCCAAGTTGTAGTAATTCAAAACCATGGTCACAATTTTGCTGTACACACACTTTACAATCTGTTTAATATTTTTCTTTAACTCTCATCTCCTTTTGGTGGGGAGTTGGGGAGTAAACCTGTTTTAAAAGGAAACAGTGTGTCATGTATCAGCAAAGCAGAACGGTTAAGGGCATGGGCTCTAATGGCAGAATTCCAGGGTTCAAATCCCCATTCTGGTATGTACGAGCTGGGTGACTTTGGACAGGTGCATCAAACTCATTGTGATTTTATTTTCTCATTTTTAAATTGGGGATAATGACAGTATCCTATCTCTTAAGACAACTGAATGAGTTATGCATGTAAAATCTTGAGGAAAGTTCCTGAAATTAGGAAGCACTATGTTAGTGGTGGTGGTTGCTGGTATTATAAAAAATGGAAAACTAGTTCTCACTGGCTACATAGAGAGAAGGGAAAGGGAAAACACAAATAGAAGATAAAAAGGATGCTTTTATGGATGTATATCTGAAGAAAACAAAAACACTAATTCAAAAAGATACATGGGGCTTCCCTAGTAGCTCAGTGGTAAACAGTTCACCTGCCAATGCAGGAGACACGAGTTCGATCCCTATTCCAGGAAGATCCCACGTGCTGTGGAGCAACTAAGCTCGTGGGCCACAACTATGGAGCCTATGCTCTAGAGCCTCAGAGGTGCAACTACTGAGCCCATGTGCTGCAACTAGTGAAGCCCATGTGCCCTAGAGCCCAAATTCCACAACAAGAAGCCTGGTTACCTCAACTAGAAAGTAGCCCCTCTCCCTGCAACTAAAGAAGGGCCAGTGGCAGCACTGGAAATCCAGAATAGCCAAAAATAAATAAATCAATAATTTTTTAAAAAGACACATGTACCCCAACGTTCATAAAAGAATTATTTACAGTAGCCAAGATTAAGAAGCAACTCAAGTGCCCATCAACAGTTGAATGGATAAACAAGGTATGGTATATATACACAATGGAATACTTTTCAGCCATAAAAAAGAATGATATTTTTGCCAGGGATAGACTTGAAAGGCATTGTGCTCAGTAAAATAAGTCAAATAAAGAAAGACAAATACTGTATGCTATCGCTAATATTTGGAATCTAAAAAATATAATAAACTAGTGATATAATAAAAATATAAAAAACTCAAAGTGATACAACAAATGCAGAGATATTGAGAACAAACTAGTGATCACCAGTGAGAAGAGGGAAGGCGGAGGGGGAAATTGACGGGTAGAGGATTAAGAGGTACAAACTACTATGTATAAAATATATAAGCTACAGAGGTATATTATACAACACAGGGAATTATAGCCATGTTTTATAATACCTATAAATGGAGTATAGCTTTTAAAAATTGTGAATCACTATGTTATACAACTAAAGTGTATATAAATCATAAATCAACTATACCTTAATTTAAAAAGATAAAATTTTTAAAAAGAAGAAAAAGCAGTGTTATTAAAATTTTCTTGTTAGAGATTAGCCAGCATCAGACATTAAAGACATATTAGCAACAAGCTGTTTTGTTTTGTTTTGTTTTTCATGGAAAAGACTGAAATGCAATTGAACAAGGAAAGGAACTCCCTGGATATCCAGTGGTTAGGACTCAGAGCTTCCACTACAGAGGGCCTGGGTTCGATCCTGGTTGGGGAACTAAGATTTCACAAGCCTCCTGGCATGGCCAAAGAGAACTGAACAAAGAAGAATACTTTAACTAGGTGATCCAGTAATATTTAAAGCTCCATCCTGGGCTCCCCCTGGTGGTCCAGTGGGTAAGGACACTGCCTTGCAGTGCAAGGGGCGCCGGTTCGATCCCTGGCCTGGGAAGATCCCACGTGCCGCGGAGCGGCTGGACCGATGTGTCCAATTACCGAGCCGGAGCTCTGGAGTGCATGCACCAAAGCCGACGCTCTGCGACAACAGACGCCACCGCGATGGGAGGCCCACAGAAGCCAAAGAACAAAGATGGATGAAAACAGAGAAATGAAAGACCAATAGAAGTGACCCGCTTGCTCCCCTCCCTCCCCAACCCGACCCCCGCTCAAAATAAATAAATAAATCTTTAAAAAAATAAATAAATAAAAATAAAGCTCCATCCTGGTATCAGCTAAAATTAGATGATACACTATATTCCACTCTGGTTTTACCCTCCAGGACAAGCATAAACAGAGGTCCCAAATTTCGCCTGCCCAAGGGCATAGGCAAATTAATACCCACGTCATGCTCAGCCAAGCTGGAAGGTCTTTGGAGATAAGAATTCCTAAAATCTGTTCTAGACACATAACCGAGAGACCCAGTCCAGCTCTGTTGAATGGGTTTATATTTCCAGGCTCCGGAAATTGACGTAGAGGAGTAAGAGGTACAAACTACTATGTATAAAATATATAAGCTACAGAGGTATATTATACAACACAGGGAATTATAGCCATGTTTTATAATACCTATAAATGGAGTATAGCTTTTAAAAATTGTGAATCACTATGTTATACAACTAAAGTGTATATAAATCATAAATCAACTATACCTTAATTTAAAAAGATAAAATTTTTAAAAAGAAGAAAAAGCAGTGTTATTAAAATTTTCTTGTTAGAGATTAGCCAGCATCAGACATTAAAGACATATTAGCAACAAGCTGTTTTGTTTTGTTTTGTTTTTCATGGAAAAGACTGAAATGCAATTGAACAAGGAAAGGAACTCCCTGGATATCCAGTGGTTAGGACTCAGAGCTTCCACTACAGAGGGCCTGGGTTCGATCCCTGGTTGGGGAACTAAGATTTCACAAGCCTCCTGGCATGGCCAAAGAGAACTGAACAAAGAAGAATACTTTAACTAGGTGATCCAGTAATATTTAAAGCTCCATCCTGGGCTCCCCCTGGTGGTCCAGTGGGTAAGGACACTGCCTTGCAGTGCAAGGGGCGCCGGTTCGATCCCTGGCCTGGGAAGATCCCACGTGCCGCGGAGCGGCTGGACCGATGTGTCCAATTACCGAGCCGGAGCTCTGGAGTGCATGCACCAAAGCCGACGCTCTGCGACAACAGACGCCACCGCGATGGGAGGCCCACAGAAGCCAAAGAACAAAGATGGATGAAAACAGAGAAATGAAAGACCAATAGAAGTGACCCGCTTGCTCCCCTCCCTCCCCAACCCGACCCCCGCTCAAAATAAATAAATAAATCTTTAAAAAAATAAATAAATAAAAATAAAGCTCCATCCTGGTATCAGCTAAAATTAGATGATACACTATATTCCACTCTGGTTTTACCCTCCAGGACAAGCATAAACAGAGGTCCCAAATTTCGCCTGCCCAAGGGCATAGGCAAATTAATACCCACGTCATGCTCAGCCAAGCTGGAAGGTCTTTGGAGATAAGAATTCCTAAAATCTGTTCTAGACACATAACCGAGAGACCCAGTCCAGCTCTGTTGAATGGGTTTATATTTCCAGGCTCCTGACATGGAAAGGCCTGAAATGTAAAAGAAGGCTTTTATAAAATTCCATAAAAACTTGAGAAGCCCTCAGTGGCCGTTACACAAAATGACCTGCAGAGGCTTCAAATACTTTCGTCTTCTCCGAACTGCCATTATGACAACAACAGCGAAGATTTTAGCAACCCCTCAGGGCTTCTGAGCACAGGTAGATTTTAATCAGTGTTGTAGTTAGCCTCAGGAAATGCAGTTTTATGGCCACTGAAAATGCCTGATATTCTCCTTCGAATTCAAAATAAATTCAAGTATGCATTCCTTAAGACAAAAGGAAAGTAACAAATAAAAATGCCAGGCTCCGGGGAGTGGAACCAGGAGACAGAGTTTGTCCCTGTGGGAGTGGATCAATTACCTTACTACCTCTTTCTTGGTCCAGGTCTTCACCTTAAAAAAAAGGCAATTGAAAATAGGCAAGGGGGAAGGAGGAGGCAGAGAGGGACAGACTGAGAGTCTGGGATTAATAAATGCAAACTATTACATTCAGAATGGATAAACAACCAAGTCCTACTGTAGAGCATAGGGAACTATAGATAGAGCCTATCTCCTGGGATAAACCATAACGGAAAAGAACATAAAACAAGAATGTATACATACATGCAGTGAATAACTGAATCACTTTTCTGTGCAGCAGAAATTAGCACAACACTGTAAATCAAGTATACTTCAAATAGAAAAAAATTAATAGTGTCTGACTGCCACTTACATCCCTTACACACACACACACTCACACACACACACACACACGAGCTTAACCGGAACAAACTAGCCACTCCTCCCACCCACCGCCTCGGCCCTTCCGCACATTATTCTTAGCCGAGGGTCAGCCATCCTCCCAGGAACCCAGTCTCTAGACTTGAAGCCTCTAAGCACCTTATCTCCATCCATGTAGCATGCCAGATCTTGCTGACTTTCCTTTTGTTATTTATTTTTGCTTTTATTTATACAATGCTTAACTATTGTCTGGAAAAAATGTTTTTTAAATGAGCACCCATTATCTTGCTACCTAACACACATACCCTTTCTTCTAGTAACGGCACCCTGTTTTCTTTGGAGGAGCCCCTGCCCACTCTCAGTCCATGAGGCTTGTGAAAGACCAACACACACTGCCTTCCCATGACCCAGGCCTGACTGCTGAGTGTGTGTACTCCATCCCCCTGGCGCTAAGGATTCACTCAGTGATGGGCACGGGAGCTGTGGTGATCCAAATAAAGCCTACCCCACAATTTTTATAAGAACTACTAGTAAAGAGGTACTTTCTTTTCATAGGATATGCTGAGAGAAAAGGATGATCTGGAGACATGGGCAGCCAGCTTGCCACCATGAGGAAACAGCCTACATAAAGCCAATACTTAGCCAAGAGACAAATCCTAATAACACTATGAGAGCCTCTGGATCTAGCCTTACCTGAAATCAGGGCAGTCTCTAGAGAACCTGTAGCATCCAAAAGGAAAGTAACAAATAAAATGCCAGGCTCCGGGAGTGGAACCAGGAGACAGAGTTTGTCCCTGTGGGAGTGGATCAATTACCTTACTACCTCTTTCTTGGTCCAGGTCTTCACCTTAAAAAAAAGGCAATTGAAAATAGGCAAGGGGGAAGGAGGAGGCAGAGAGGGACAGACTGAGAGTCTGGGATTAATAAATGCAAACTATTACATTCAGAATGGATAAACAACCAAGTCCTACTGTAGAGCATAGGGAACTATAGATAGAGCCTATCTCCTGGGATAAACCATAACGGAAAAGAACATAAAACAAGAATGTATACATACATGCAGTGAATAACTGAATCACTTTTCTGTGCAGCAGAAATTAGCACAACACTGTAAATCAAGTATACTTCAAATAGAAAAAAATTAATAGTGTCTGACTGCCACTTACATCCCTTACACACACACACACACACACACACACACACGAGCTTAACCGGAACAAACTAGCCACTCCTCCCACCCACCGCCTCGGCCCTTCCGCACATTATTCTTAGCCGAGGGTCAGCCATCCTCCCAGGAACCCAGTCTCTAGACTTGAAGCCTCTAAGCACCTTATCTCCATCCATGTAGCATGCCAGATCTTGCTGACTTTCCTTTTGTTATTTATTTTTGCTTTTATTTATACAATGCTTAACTATTGTCTGGAAAAAATGTTTTTTAAATGAGCACCCATTATCTTGCTACCTAACACACATACCCTTTCTTCTAGTAACGGCACCCTGTTTTCTTTGGAGGAGCCCCTGCCCACTCTCAGTCCATGAGGCTTGTGAAAGACCAACACACACTGCCTTCCCATGACCCAGGCCTGACTGCTGAGTGTGTGTACTCCATCCCCCTGGCGCTAAGGATTCACTCAGTGATGGGCACGGGAGCTGTGGTGATCCAAATAAAGCCTACCCCACAATTTTTATAAGAACTACTAGTAAAGAGGTACTTTCTTTTCATAGGATATGCTGAGAGAAAAGGATGATCTGGAGACATGGGCAGCCAGCTTGCCACCATGAGGAAACAGCCTACATAAAGCCAATACTTAGCCAAGAGACAAATCCCTAATAACACTATGAGAGCCTCTGGATCTAGCCTTACCTGAAATCAGGGCAGTCTCTAGAGAACCTACCACACATGTAGTTACCTTATAGTGGGAGAATGAAAGCAGAATATCTCAGGTAAAACACTGAAGCATGTGCAAAGGCCCTGAGGCAGAAACACAAAGGAAATGTTCATTTTTGTGAAACATAAAGAAAATCATTTGTGGGTGGGATGCAGAGACCAGGAACAGGCAAGAGTGGAAGAAATGAAGTTCTGAGAGAAAGGTAAAGGCCAGACCTTCCAGAGTAGGCCAGAGTAAGTGTTTAGATATTTATTCTAAAGACCATAGGGAAAATAATAAATAAAGGCAACAGGCAAAGTTTTAAGAAGGAGCAGGTTAATAGTTTGATTTGAATTTTGAGAAACTGAAGGAGAACAGACCAGAGTAAGGAAGCAAGTGGGGCAGACTGTGGAGGGACAGTCTGGGGACTGTTGTAATCACCAGGGGAGAGAAGGTGGCCTGGAACACGGTGGCAGGCGTCCAAACAGCTGCCCTTGGAAAGGCCATGGAAAGCAGGAAGAGAGGCCGGCCACGCGCTCTATCTTTGTAGCTACATGAAATGAAAACTAATGCAACAACCAAGGCAAGATTTGCTGCCCCCAGCAGCCCGCCCGAACCACTGAATCGTGGAGAGCTAACACAATCAATAAATCCACAGTTGCTGGGCGAGAGCGCTGCTGTGCACACACACAGCCACGAAGCAGGGGGCCAGGAGCAATGCACCAGTTACATTCAATCACCTCGGAGGCTTGCCAGCACCTGGAAGCTGGGCAAACTGTCTGCCAGACAGGACCCCTTGCACCTGTGTGTCTTTTCCTGCTTACAGTTGTGAGTGATTTCTCCTGAATAATATTTCCCTTGAGTTAAAAAATGGCAGATGTTCATTATAAAGGGGAAAAATTCCTTTTACAGGGAAGAAATTAGACAGTGTCACCTTGGCCAAGTGATCAAGGTTAACATCATCAATAACAGGGCAAATGATACCACGTGCCTCCTGATGGGGTGCACTGAAAAGGACACAATGCTACCCACGTTGTGTTTTGCCAAAATGTTTAGACCCAATCTAATCATGAGAAACAATCAAACAAATCCAGATCGATAGACTTTGTACAAGACAAATGACCTGTGCTTTTCAAACACCAATGTCATGAAAGAAAGAGGAAATAGAATTGCTCTAAATTCCAGGAGACCAAATCAAAAGGATAACTAAACACCATGCATGATCTCTGATTGGATCCTGGTTCTCAAAAAAGCAAGACATTTGGGGTACAACTGGGGAAATTAAAATATTGACTGTATGTTAGACAATGACACTGTGCCAATGTTAAAATTCCTGAGTGTGAAAACAGTATTGTCATTAGGAAGGATGAGAATGTTTTTAGGATTTGCACACTGCAGTGTTGAAGGATAAAGGGCCTTACTATATGGTAAAAGCAGGCAAAGTTTTAAGAAGGAGCAGTTTGTTGAATTTTGAGAAACTGAAGGAGAACAGACCAGAGTAAGGAAGAAACGACTGTGGAGGGACAGTCTGGGGACTGTTGTAATCACCAGGGGAGAGAAGGTGGCCTGGAACACGGTGGCAGGCGTCCAAACAGCTGCCCTTGGAAAGGCCATGGAAAGCAGGAAGAGAGGCCGGCCACGCGCTCTATCTTTGTAGCTACATGAAATGAAAACTAATGCAACAACCAAGGCAAGATTTGCTGCCCCCAGCAGCCCGCCCGAACCACTGAATCGTGGAGAGCTAACACAATCAATAAATCCACAGTTGCTGGGCGAGAGCGCTGCTGTGCACACACACAGCCACGAAGCAGGGGGCCAGGAGCAATGCACCAGTTACATTCAATCACCTCGGAGGCTTGCCAGCACCTGGAAGCTGGGCAAACTGTCTGCCAGACAGGACCCCTTGCACCTGTGTGTCTTTTCCTGCTTACAGTTGTGAGTGATTTCTCCTGAATAATATTTCCCTTGAGTTAAAAAATGGCAGATGTTCATTATAAAGGGGAAAAATTCCTTTTACAGGGAAGAAATTAGACAGTGTCACCTTGGCCAAGTGATCAAGGTTAACATCATCAATAACAGGGCAAATGATACCACGTGCCTCCTGATGGGGTGCACTGAAAAGGACACAATGCTACCCACGTTGTGTTTTTGCCAAAAATGTTTAGCCCCAATCTAATCATGAGAAACAATCAAACAAATCCAGATCGATAGACTTTGTACAAGACAAATGACCTGTGCTTTTCAAACACCAATGTCATGAAAGAAAGAGGAAATAGAATTGCTCTAAATTCCAGGAGACCAAATCAAAAGGATAACTAAACACCATGCATGATCTCTGATTGGATCCTGGTTCTCAAAAAAGCAAGACATTTGGGGTACAACTGGGGAAATTAAAATATTGACTGTATGTTAGACAATGACACTGTGCCAATGTTAAAATTCCTGAGTGTGAAAACAGTATTGTCATTAGGAAGGATGAGAATGTTTTTAGGATTTGCACACTGCAGTGTTGAAGGATAAAGTGGCACATTATCTATATTCGATTCTTAGGAAAAATAATGATAGATAAAGACAAGTAGGTAGGTGAGTAGACAGATAAGTAGGTAGATAGATAAAATAGGTTGGATGGCATCACGGACTCAATGGACATGAGTTTGAGCAAGCTCTGGGTGATGGTGAAGGACAAGGAAGCCTAGCGGGCTGCAGTCCATGGAGACGCAGACTCAGATACGACTGACTGAACAACAGCAAGATAGGTGGGTAGGTAGATAATATAGATAGATAGAGATAGGTAGGTAAGTGGATAGACAAGATAGATAGACGGGTAAATAGACAAAATGGGTGGCTAGATAGAGGCAGGTAGAGAGATAGATGGCATAAATGTGGTCCATGCCAAAAATAGCTCTATCAGGGTAACAATTATGAAACTGTTCATTGCACACACCTATTATTCTTGCATTTCTTTTGCACTCTTGAAATCTCTAAAGTTATAACTCATGGGAAAAAATCAGTAACTTCTTTCAACACTCACACATACAGCGCGTGGCCAGTGTCCTGCTGTCACCGTGGTGAAGAGTCCCCTCCCTGATGAGGCACGGCACTGTGCATCCCAGTTTGCCCAGGACAGAGAGCATCATAACAAGGCCCCCTGAAAACCAAGATAGCTGCCCAAGGTGGAGAGAAAACATCACCGTCATCCAACTTCTGAAATATCAGCATGTAACACTAGTTCATTCATCACATGTGTACTGAGCAATGGTGTGCTAAGGATACAGTGGTGAACAAAGTCAAGAAGTTTCCTGCCCTCATGGAACTCATGGTCTCACAAAAACAAATCAAAAACCCAAACCCAAAAAAAAAGATCGATAGACTTTGTACAAGACAAATGACCTGTGCTTTTCAAACACCAATGTCATGAAAGAAAGAGGAAATAGAATTGCTCTAAATTCCAGGAGACCAAATCAAAAGGATAACTAAACACCATGCATGATCTCTGATTGGATCCTGGTTCTCAAAAAAGCAAGACATTTGGGGTACAACTGGGGAAATTAAAATATTGACTGTATGTTAGACAATGACACTGTGCCAATGTTAAAATTCCTGAGTGTGAAAACAGTATTGTCATTAGGAAGGATGAGAATGTTTTTAGGATTTGCACACTGCAGTGTTGAAGGATAAAGTGGCACATTATCTATATTCGATTCTTAGGAAAAATAATGATAGATAAAGACAAGTAGGTAGGTGAGTAGACAGATAAGTAGGTAGATAGATAAAATAGGTTGGATGGCATCACGGACTCAATGGACATGAGTTTGAGCAAGCTCTGGGTGATGGTGAAGGACAAGGAAGCCTAGCGGGCTGCAGTCCATGGAGACGCAGACTCAGATACGACTGACTGAACAACAGCAAGATAGGTGGGTAGGTAGATAATATAGATAGATAGAGATAGGTAGGTAAGTGGATAGACAAGATAGATAGACGGGTAAATAGACAAAATGGGTGGCTAGATAGAGGCAGGTAGAGATAGATGGCATAAATGTGGTCCATGCCAAAAATAGCTCTATCAGGGTAACAATTATGAAACTGTTCATTGCACACACCTATTATTCTTGCATTTCTTTTGCACTCTTGAAATCTCTAAAGTTATAACTCATGGGAAAAAATCAGTAACTTCTTTCAACACTCACACATACAGCGCGTGGCCAGTGTCCTGCTGTCACCGTGGTGAAGAGTCCCCTCCCTGATGAGGCACGGCACTGTGCATCCCAGTTTGCCCAGGACAGAGAGCATCATAACAAGGCCCCCTGAAAACCAAGATAGCTGCCCAAGGTGGAGAGAAAACATCACCGTCATCCAACTTCTGAAATATCAGCATGTAACACTAGTTCATTCATCACATGTGTACTGAGCAATGGTGTGCTAAGGATACAGTGGTGAACAAAGTCAAGAAGTTTCCTGCCCTCATGGAACTCATGGTCTACAGCCACATTTGGGAAACTACAGCTCACAGGCCACATTGCACCTGCTGTCTGCTTTTTCGTAACTCATGAGTGAAGAAAACTTTACACTCTAAAATGGCTGGGAAAAATCAAAAGGAAAAACAAACTTCGTGATACATGGAAATGAAATTAAATTCAAACCTCAGTGTCCATCAATAAAGCTTTATTGGCACATGGCCCCATTATTGATGTACACATGATCTCTGTCATGTTCCAACAGCAAAGTCACGATAGTGAGAGCATGGCCTGCAAAGCATAAAATATTTATGCTCTGACCCTTTATAGAAAAAATTTGCAGGACCCTGGTCAAAAGTTGGGCTTCCAGTGTTTTCCCTAAGGTTGCTAAAAGATGAAGCAAGACAAAGCAAATGCAACAGGAGGACCCGGTACTCCATAAGTTTTCAGACAATGTGGTTTGGTTAACTGCCTTGATTTACTCATCTGTCACATGAAGGTAACTGCACCTATGGGAACTTCCCCGGCAGTTCAGTGGTTAAGATTCCACATTTCCACTGCAGGGGCTGCAGGTTCAATCCCCCATTGAGGAACCAAGATCCCACATACTGCGTGGTACAACCAAAAGAAAATTTCTTTTAAAGGAAAAGAAATAAAAAGAAATCACCAAAAAGAAAGTTCATAGAGATCATCTTTGCCACGAATAATTATCTGAGAAGGCGGCTATGGTGTGGTGAGGAAGAAAAATTGCACCTACAGGGTGTGGTGGCCATGTGGATGCAGTCGGAGAATGGAGGTCAAGCCCTTGGCATGGAGCCTGCTCAGCAAACAGCAGCTACTGGCTTGACACACACTGACCTGAGCAGTGAACTGTTCATGAGAGGCTTGTCACATTTATTAGCCTCATCTTTTTAATGATTCATTCTGAAATATTCCGAGTGTTCAAAAGAATATATGGAACATATAATCTTATAATGCAAACATATTATAAAATGTTATAAAATCCATAAAAACATGGAATCTATCATCTTATCATGTAAATACATGAAATCCAAAATCCAAAATTATATGGAACATATTCTCTTTTTTTTTTTTTAATATTTATTTTATTTATTTATCTTTTGCGGGGTGAGGTGAGGAGGGAGGGAGACAGGTGGGCCACTTCTATTGGTCTTTCATTTATCTTTTTTCATCCGTCTTTGTTCTTTGGCTCCTGTGGGCCTCCCATCGCGGTGGCATCTGTCGCTGCAGAGCACCGGCTCTGGGCGCATGCGCCCCAGAGCTCCAGCTCGGCAATTGGACACATCAGTCCAGCCGCTCCGCGGCACGTGGGATCTTCCCAGGCCAGGGATCGAACCGGCGCCCCTTGCACTGCAAGGTGGTGTCCTTACCCACTGGACCACCAGGGGAAGCCCCACATATGCTCTTTTAATGTAAATAGGTTATAAGACATAAAAATTGATAACATGAAAAAACAGCTCCAGGAAGTATCGTGGAAGCCACTGGAACCCCACTAATCCCTCTCTTATTCAACCTCTTGGCTTCCTAACACCAAAAACAACCACTACCAGAAAGTGGGGGTGAGGCTTCCTTGGTGGTCCAGTGGGTAAAGAGTCTGCCTAGAAGTGCAAGGGGCACCGGTTTGATCCCTGGTCTGGGAAGATCCCACGTGCCGCGGAGCACCTGGACTGTTGTGTCCAAATGCAAGCCAGCACTCTGGGGCGCATGCACCCAGAACCAGTGCTCTACAGCAAGGAGGGCCACTGCAGTGGGAGGCCCACACATGCCAGAGAATGAAAGTTGGATGAAGATAAATGCAAAACAAGGGAGACATAATGGGGAAAAGGAAATATATATATAGAGAGAGAGAGAGAGATCATCATATATATATATATAAATAGAAAGTGGGGGTGCTTTTTCCCGTATTTTCCTTTAGAGTTTGATGAAAAACGACTTTCTTGTCCAAACATGATTTGTTTTGGCGTGTGGCTGGGCATGCAGAATAAATGGTCTCACCCTGTTCATCTTCTCCTGAGACTTCTTTGTCCCTTTGTTTGCAGAATTCATCCATGTTGACAGGATCCACTCCTTCCCTCTGTTGTATCACACATCAATCAGTGAACACTGCAAGTGATCTTATCCATTCCTCTGCAGAGGGGCATTTGGGGGTGTCTTTTACTGTTTTGCTCCTACAAACAATCATTCTTCTGTATTCTGTTCGCTCATTTTACATGCACAGGCATTATATTATGATCGTTACCACATTCTTAGTGATATTCTGAAAGTTCAAGTTACCTGCCAGAGTCACATGAGCAGAACTCATGACCTGGTCTTTACTGTCAGCCTGTCCCCATCCTCAGCTCTTTCAGATCACCTGCTTCCCAGACTGAAGCAATTTCCCACTTACTGACTGTAATCAAGTAAAAGGTATTTGCTCAACCATTACCTTTTGGAAGGGCTGTGTAAACTCCAATGCAACCCATGAATTTCATTCACATCCTTCCCTGCTATGTGCCATTAGCTGGTAAATTCCTTTAACACAGGAATAAGCTATGTCAAGGGCCTGCAAGACATTCTCAAGTCCAATAGGAAGAACACAGGTGTTTGTTGAGCACCTAATACGTGCCAAGTCATCCACCACCATTAATCTTCCCAACAACTCTTCACAGCAAGGTAGATTTCCCGAAGAGGAATCTGTGGCTCAAAGGCCCAAACTGACTTGTCTAAGATCCTACAGCCAGGAGGTGGCAAAACCAAAAAGCAAACTTCAGACAGAGATTCCAAAGCCCTAGTTTTTCCCACTAAACAACATGCCTAGAACAGAATGTTCCATCTCTTCGTGGAGCCTAAAACTCAAACATAATTAACACCTTGGACCAAAACATATATTTTAACTTACCCTGAGCAGAAACTTGATGCTTTTTTCTTACATCTCAAGAGAGAATTAAGACTTCCCTGGCAGTCCAGTGGTTTAAGACTCCATGCCTTCACTGAAGAGGGCATGGATTTGATCCCTGGCTAGGAAACTACGATCCTGCATGCCATGTAGTGTGGCCCCAAAAATAAAGAGAGGAATTATGTGGTCCCAAACAAGGATCTTGGGGCTTCCCAGGTGGCACTAGCAGTAAAGAACCTGCCTGCCAATGCAGCAGTCATAAGAGACATGGATTTGATCCCTGGGTCAGGTAGACCCCCTGGAGAAGGGAATGGCAACCCACTTCAGTAGTCCATAGAGTCACAGAGTCAGGCACGACTGAGTGACTAGGCACATACACACAAATAAGGATCTTAATCCATTTTCAAACATGCAAAAGATATTTAACACAATAAATCAGTTCACAGTGGGGTACTGCTAGAAGCTCATTTGTATGGTGGAAGCTTAGGAGTTTCTTCTTCCCATAACTCAAACCTTTGTTAGGCATTTTCTAAAGCCTTCATGCAAAGCAACACTTGACAGAATCCACCCTTTAGAAAGAAGGAAATTGATTTTCGCATGAGAAAAAAATAATGGCCATAGGGGATGCAACCGTCAAACATGTATGAATGAAGATGAAAAAAACTACTTTTTACAAGTCAAGAAATCTATCAGGACCCAGACATCTGTCACCTCCCAAACAGACTTTAATTTTAGAGTCTGCTTCCTCTACATTTTTTTTCCCCTTCTCTTCCCATAGTTAGATGGATTTAACATATGCTTGGGATTTCACAAACTCGGTTTTGGTAGGTGCAATGTCTAAGAATATCTAAAGCTGTTTCCGAGGCCTTATGGGATGACGCTTGTCTTGTTCTTTGAGATTCAGCCTTTGGATGTTTCTTACTCTTCATGGCTACTCTTGTGATGTCAAGTGATTCCCAAATCCCCATCTGCAGAAGTGAACTGAAGCAAGCAAGGGTCTGATTTCCAACAACCTTTCTCTATAGCGCAGCTCATCTCCAGTGTGTCCGCATAGGCCCTGGTGATCTTGTTTAAAAAAAAAAAAAAAAAGTTTATCTGTATAGGTTCTGACTCAGTCCCTGGTGCCTTAGATGGTAAAGAATCTGCCTATAATGCAGGCGATTCAGGTTACCTCCCTGGGTTGAGAAGATCCCCTGGAGAAAGAACTGGCAACCCCACTCCAGCATTCTTGCCTGGAGAATCCCATGGACAGAGGAGCCTGGCAGGCTACAGTCCATGGGGTCTCATAGAGCTGGACGCCACTGAGCGACTCCGATTCAGTAAGGCTGAAGGAGGACTTGAGACTGCATTTTCTTAATTCCATCAACACCACTGCCCTGTCTCCTTGACCTTCAGAAATAGCCGAGGCTGACTAAGATGGCCCTAGTAGACGCGAGAGGCCAGGGCTAGATATCCATTAGGAGAATGAACACAACTGGCTGCTGGGCTGGACGGGTATCGGGGGAGGGGTCAGGGCAATCCCCACGTTTCTGGTTGAAACAACAGTTTCGGTGATGCCATTGCCTGCGCCAGTAGTGGATGCTGGGTGCTGGCCCAGAGCCTATAGGGGCTTCCCCTGGGACTGGACATGATTGTTCAGAGCTCACAGCTGTCCCCCAGGGAATCAGAGTGAAACTGCCTCTACCTGAGATCAAGTCCTGCCTATCCTGTCCTCCTGGGCTCAACAAACCCTCGTTCCCCACTTACTAAGTGAGCAGGACCTCAGGTAAGTCAGTTTGTGTCCCTTAACCTCAGTTTGCATGCGTGCGTGCCAAGTCTTTTCACAGATTCTTTGCAATTCCATGAACTGTAGCCCGCCAGGTTCCCATCCATGGGATGCTCCCTACCGGCAAGAACACTCGAGCGTGTTGCCATGCCCTCCTCCAGGGAATCTTCATGACCCAGGGATCAAACCCGAGTCTTCTTGCATCTCCTCCACTGCAGGTGGATTCTTTACCACTGAGCCACTGGGGAAGCCTGAACCTCAGTTCACTCATCTGTAAAATGGAGATCAGCCATTCATGCTACAACTACTGAGCTGCCCAGGCACCAGGCTAGGTATGGGTACAAGGCGGAGAGCAAAACAGACAGGGAGGCAGGTTTTGAAACCACCTGGAGAGTATTTCCATAGCTGTTCTATTTTCCATCTTTCATTCAGCCTGTGTGTGTCTCCCCTTCCTAAATAGGCCATCAAGCCCTTTAAGCCAGGGGTCAAGGCGGTTATTTGTTTTGTATTTCTCACAGTACCTAGCCCACAGCTCACTAGACTCATTAAGAAGTAGCTGCCTCTCCAAAGAGGACATACAGATGGCCCAAAAGCACATGAAACGATGCTCAACCTCGCTTATTATTAGAGAAATGCAAATTAAAACTACAATGAGATATCACCTCACACCCGTCAGAATGGCCATCTTCAAAAAATCTGCAGACAATAAATGCTGGAGACTCCGATTCAGTAAGGCTGAAGGAGGACTTGAGACTGCATTTTCTTAATTCCATCAACACCACTGCCCTGTCTCCTTGACCTTCAGAAATAGCCGAGGCTGACTAAGATGGCCCTAGTAGACGCGAGAGGCCAGGGCTAGATATCCATTAGGAGAATGAACACAACTGGCTGCTGGGCTGGACGGGTATCGGGGGAGGGGTCAGGGCAATCCCCACGTTTCTGGTTGAAACAACAGTTTCGGTGATGCCATTGCCTGCGCCAGTAGTGGATGCTGGGTGCTGGCCCAGAGCCTATAGGGGCTTCCCCTGGGACTGGACATGATTGTTCAGAGCTCACAGCTGTCCCCCAGGGAATCAGAGTGAAACTGCCTCTACCTGAGATCAAGTCCTGCCTATCCTGTCCTCCTGGGCTCAACAAACCCTCGTTCCCCACTTACTAAGTGAGCAGGACCTCAGGTAAGTCAGTTTGTGTCCCTTAACCTCAGTTTGCATGCGTGCGTGCCAAGTCTTTTCACAGATTCTTTGCAATTCCATGAACTGTAGCCCGCCAGGTTCCCATCCATGGGATGCTCCCTACCGGCAAGAACACTCGAGCGTGTTGCCATGCCCTCCTCCAGGGAATCTTCATGACCCAGGGATCAAACCCGAGTCTTCTTGCATCTCCTCCACTGCAGGTGGATTCTTTACCACTGAGCCACTGGGGAAGCCTGAACCTCAGTTCACTCATCTGTAAAATGGAGATCAGCCATTCATGCTACAACTACTGAGCTGCCCAGGCACCAGGCTAGGTATGGGTACAAGGCGGAGAGCAAAACAGACAGGGAGGCAGGTTTTGAAACCACCTGGAGAGTATTTCCATAGCTGTTCTATTTTCCATCTTTCATTCAGCCTGTGTGTGTCTCCCCTTCCTAAATAGGCCATCAAGCCCTTTAAGCCAGGGGTCAAGGCGGTTATTTGTTTTGTATTTCTCACAGTACCTAGCCCACAGCTCACTAGACTCATTAAGAAGTAGCTGCCTCTCCAAAGAGGACATACAGATGGCCCAAAAGCACATGAAACGATGCTCAACCTCGCTTATTATTAGAGAAATGCAAATTAAAACTACAATGAGATATCACCTCACACCCGTCAGAATGGCCATCTTCAAAAAATCTGCAGACAATAAATGCTGGAGAGGGTGCAGAGAAAAGGGAACACTCCTGCATTGCTGGTGGGAATGTAAATTGATACAGCCTCTATGGAAGACAGTATGGAGATTTCTTAAAAAACTAAAAACAGAAGCACCCTATGACCCAGCAATCCCACTATTAGGCTTATATCCTGATGAAATCAAAACTGAAAGAAGCACCTGTACCCCAATGTTCATTGCAGCTCTCTATACAAAAGCCAAAACATGGAAGCAACCTAGATGTCCATCGACGAACGAATGGATCCAGAAGCTCTGGTACATATATACAATGGAATACTACTCAGCTGTTAAAAGAAATGCAGAAGAGTCAGCCCTAATGAAGTGGCTGGCTCTAGAACCTATCCTAAAAAGTGAAGTAAGTCAAAAAGAGAAAGCCAAATACAGTATACTAACACACATATATGGAATCTAGTAGGACGGTCTTGAACACATGCAGGGAACTCATGGAAAAACAGACAGAGAATTGACATATGGACATTGTGGGGAAGAAACAGGGAGGGGGAAGCATGGAGGGAGTAACATGGAAACCTATACTGTTATGTGTGGAAAAGATAGCTAGTGTCATAGTGCTAAGGGAATAGGAGTGCTTACAATGGCTTGGGGCGAAGGTCTGGAGGGGTGGGATGGGGGGATCTGGGTGGGTGGGGACCATGGATATGCATATGACTGATCTGGGAACATACATGTCTGTGAACAACAAAACTCTGTAAAACCTTTAAAATAAAGAATTAAAAAAAAAAAAAAAAGAAAAGACAAAAAAAAAAAAAAAAAGAAGTAGCTGAATGGATGCATGCATGCATACTGTTTGACGTTTTTGAATCTGAAAGGAAATCTGAATCAATTCTCAGCTCACTCGCCAGGAGCATTAAGACTGGTCTCACATGGTAGCTGGTAGAGAGCCCCAGCATCCTGGCGACGCCAAGAATGCTTTCCTTCATCCTCACTGAGAATGACCATCACAGCAAGGCCCAAAGTGCCCAGATAGCTCTGTCCCATATCCCCCTACAAAGCCTTTATGTAAATTGATCCTGGTGACTCAATAATTCCAGACAGTGAGTTGGTCAGAGAGGATTAAATATCTTTAGTCCAAAACGCAAAACAAAACAGAATCCAGAACACTCAAATGGACAAAAAAAAAAAGGCAAGACACATAAAGAATTCACAGAAAATGGGCTTCCCTGGTGGTCCAGTGGGTAAGGACACCACCTTGCAGTGCAAGGGACGCCGGTTTTATCCCTGGCCTGGGAAGATCCCACGTGCCACAGAGCAGCTGGACCAATGTGTACAACTACCAAGCCAGATCTCTGGCGTGTATGCGCCCAAAGCTGGTGCTCTGTGACGAGAGAGGCCACTGCGATGGGAGGCCCACACAGGTCAAAAGAACAAAATAAATGAAAGATCAATAGAAGTGGCCAAACTCTGGTACATATATACAATGGAATACTACTCAGCTGTTAAAAGAAATGCAGAAGAGTCAGCCCTAATGAAGTGGCTGGCTCTAGAACCTATCCTAAAAAGTGAAGTAAGTCAAAAAGAGAAAGCCAAATACAGTATACTAACACACATATATGGAATCTAGTAGGACGGTCTTGAACACATGCAGGGAACTCATGGAAAAACAGACAGAGAATTGACATATGGACATTGTGGGGAAGAAACAGGGAGGGGGAAGCATGGAGGGAGTAACATGGAAACCTATACTGTTATGTGTGGAAAAGATAGCTAGTGTCATAGTGCTAAGGGAATAGGAGTGCTTACAATGGCTTGGGGCGAAGGTCTGGAGGGGTGGGATGGGGGGATCTGGGTGGGGAGGGACCATGGATATGCATATGACTGATCTGGGAACATACATGTCTGTGAACAACAAAACTCTGTAAAACCTTTAAAATAAAGAATTAAAAAAAAAAAAGAAAAGACAAAAAAAAAAAAAAAAAGAAGTAGCTGAATGGATGCATGCATGCATACTGTTTGACGTTTTTGAATCTGAAAGGAAATCTGAATCAATTCTCAGCTCACTCGCCAGGAGCATTAAGACTGGTCTCACATGGTAGCTGGTAGAGAGCCCCAGCATCCTGGCGACGCCAAGAATGCTTTCCTTCATCCTCACTGAGAATGACCATCACAGCAAGGCCCAAAGTGCCCAGATAGCTCTGTCCCATATCCCCCTACAAAGCCTTTATGTAAATTGATCCTGGTGACTCAATAATTCCAGACAGTGAGTTGGTCAGAGAGGATTAAATATCTTTAGTCCAAAACGCAAAACAAAACAGAATCCAGAACACTCAAATGGACAAAAAAAAAAAGGCAAGACACATAAAGAATTCACAGAAAATGGGCTTCCCTGGTGGTCCAGTGGGTAAGGACACCACCTTGCAGTGCAAGGGACGCCGGTTTTATCCCTGGCCTGGGAAGATCCCACGTGCCACAGAGCAGCTGGACCAATGTGTACAACTACCAAGCCAGATCTCTGGCGTGTATGCGCCCAAAGCTGGTGCTCTGTGACGAGAGAGGCCACTGCGATGGGAGGCCCACACAGGTCAAAAGAACAAAATAAATGAAAGATCAATAGAAGTGGCCAAAAAAAAGAATTCACAGAAAGGGAAATACAGAGCATTTTCTTGAAAAGACTCTTGAAAGAGTTAGCCACTCAGTCATGTCTCTTTGAGACCCCATGGACTGTAGCCCACAAGGCTCCTCTGTCCATGCAATTCTCCAGGCAAGAATACTGGAGTGGGTTGCCATTCCCTTCTACAGGGTACCTTTCCAACCCAGGTCTTCTGCATTGCAGGCAGATTCTTTACCATCTGAGCCATCAGGAAAGCCTAAAAAGATGCTTGGCCTCCTTTCAAGAGAGATGTGGATTTAGTTACTTTGAACTATCATTGTTCACCTATCAGAGGTTTAAGGACTTGGGTTTGATGATAAGGTAGTTTGATACAGATAGGAGGAAAGAGGCTGGTAGGGCTGTCACCCCTTCCTGGGGGAGAATTCATCATCTACAAGGAACAAATGTAAACTCCTGGAACTGGCACTTATAGTGGGTCATATGTTTACAGTTGCCCTCAGTCCTTGGGGAGCTGAGAAACACTGTTCAGAGGAGACAGGTGTGGAGATTTCCCACTGTATGCTCTTGTGACTGATGCTGAAGCTGAAGTTCCAATACTTAGGCCATCTGATGCGAAGAGACAGCTCACTGGAAAAGACCCTGATTCTGGGAAAGATTGAGGGCAGGAGAAGACAGCGGCAGAGGATGAGATGGTTAGATTACATCACCAACTCAATGGACATGAATCTGAGCAAATTCGAAGAGATAGTGAGGGAGAGGGAAGACTGGCAAGCTGCAGTCCATGGGGCTGAAAAGAGTTGGACACAACGTAAGAGACTGAGCAAGAACAACAACTGATTAAAAATGGCCTAGATGATCCAGTGATTTTATATTTCATCAGGAACCGAATGGTTAACAATGAGGGGAACAGATGCACGGGTAGAGAATAAAGACACTAATAAAGCATGTACTGCGTTGTGTTGCAAAATGTGTCCAAAAAAATCCTAGAAGTGCCATTGGTGTAGATCATGACAAACAGAATTATTCTCCTTTGTTCTAAAATGAATAGAGAAGAGTTGAACAGAGAAATAGCTATTTGCCTTGCACATTCATTTCTAGAAAGAGATGCAAAGAAACCGGCCTTCACTGAACCCACAAGTAAATGAAAGGACAGTCTCCCTCTTTCTCGACAAACATACAGAGAGATCTCCCAGTGGTCAGGAATAAGCTTAAGGGACTACCCCAACGACAGGAGGAACTATAGAACTAGAAAGTTCTTTTATAACAAGTCAAAGATCAGCTATCGCCACTGCGCTCTGATGTACAGCCCAGGATCTCAGGCAGGCTGAAGGGGAATGAGTGGCTAGGCCAGCAGAGGACATACCTTTTCCGATACCCCAGAGAGTATACACCAAAGCTGTTGTTGCTGATCAGTCACTACCCACCAAAGGAATGCAGTGTGAAAACCCAGCAGAGGTTTTCCTCAGGTGGAAATTCCTCTGTGGTAGGCACTCTCAGTCTTTCTTCACAACTTTCATCCCATTTGAAATTCACTAATTCCCATTTTTCCTGCTTGTTTTACTGTCCAGCATCTTTGTAGTGCTTATCCCAAGTACAGTCAACCGCCTTTATTTTTTTTTCCCACAGCACGCAGCTCGTGGGATTTTTTTTTTTTTTAAATTTTGACCACACCCCCCAGCATGTGGGACCTTAGTGCCCTTTCGCAGGGGTCCAACCTTCATCCCTTGCACTAGAAGGCATAGTCTTAACTACTGGACCCTCAGTTACATCCCCTGTGGGAATTTTAGTTCCCTGACCAGGAATCGAACCCAGGCTCTTGGCACTGAGCATACAGGCCCACCAGGGAATTCCCAGTTAACTACTTAACAGACATGCACCAGGCTTAGCTTCCCTGTTTAGAACATCACCACCATGACGACGGTCGCATCTGTTCCAGTCACTGCTCAGGCCCAGCGACTAACAAAGGCAGCGCCTGGCATTCCGCAGGTGCTCTGCATTTCTTGAAAGGATTATGACCAAATCAGCTGTATTCAACTGCAGGCATTAAAAACTCGGCAGAGGGCTTCCCTGGTGGTCCAGTGAGTAAGGACACCACCACCTTGCAGGGCAAGGGGCACCAGTTCGATTCCTGGCCTGGGATGATCCCATGTGCTGTGGAGTGGCTGGTCCAATGTGCCCAATTACCAAGCCGGAGCATGCGCCCAGAGCCGGTGCTCTGCGACGACAAGAGGCCACCGCGATAGGAGGCCCACACGGGCCAAAGAACAAACATGGATGATAAATAGATAAATGAAAGACCAATAGAAGTGGCCCGCCCGCCCCCCTCCCTCCCAACCTGGCCACCCCGCCTCAAAAAATAGAACTAGAAAGTTCTTTTATAACAAGTCAAAGATCAGCTATCGCCACTGCGCTCTGATGTACAGCCCAGGATCTCAGGCAGGCTGAAGGGGAATGAGTGGCTAGGCCAGCAGAGGACATACCTTTTCCGATACCCCAGAGAGTATACACCAAAGCTGTTGTTGCTGATCAGTCACTACCCACCAAAGGAATGCAGTGTGAAAACCCAGCAGAGGTTTTCCTCAGGTGGAAATTCCTCTGTGGTAGGCACTCTCAGTCTTTCTTCACAACTTTCATCCCATTTGAAATTCACTAATTCCCATTTTTCCTGCTTGTTTTACTGTCCAGCATCTTTGTAGTGCTTATCCCAAGTACAGTCAACCGCCTTTATTTTTTTTTCCCACAGCACGCAGCTCGTGGGATTTTTAAATTTTGACCACACCCCCCAGCATGTGGGACCTTAGTGCCCTTTCGCAGGGGTCCAACCTTCATCCCTTGCACTAGAAGGCATAGTCTTAACTACTGGACCCTCAGTTACATCCCCTGTGGGAATTTTAGTTCCCTGACCAGGAATCGAACCCAGGCTCTTGGCACTGAGCATACAGGCCCACCAGGGAATTCCCAGTTAACTACTTAACAGACATGCACCAGGCTTAGCTTCCCTGTTTAGAACATCACCACCATGACGACGGTCGCATCTGTTCCAGTCACTGCTCAGGCCCAGCGACTAACAAAGGCAGCGCCTGGCATTCCGCAGGTGCTCTGCATTTCTTGAAAGGATTATGACCAAATCAGCTGTATTCAACTGCAGGCATTAAAAACTCGGCAGAGGGCTTCCCTGGTGGTCCAGTGAGTAAGGACACCACCACCTTGCAGGGCAAGGGGCACCAGTTCGATTCCTGGCCTGGGATGATCCCATGTGCTGTGGAGTGGCTGGTCCAATGTGCCCAATTACCAAGCCGGAGCATGCGCCCAGAGCCGGTGCTCTGCGACGACAAGAGGCCACCGCGATAGGAGGCCCACACGGGCCAAAGAACAAACATGGATGATAAATAGATAAATGAAAGACCAATAGAAGTGGCCCGCCCGCCCCCCTCCCTCCCCAACCTGGCCACCCCGCCCCTCCAAAAAAAACTTGGCAGAGACCAGGAAAGCAATCATATTTTACAAAAGTGTTGAGTAAATAATACAAATTACTCCTTGGATTTATAATACAGAAGGAATGTCTGTTTTGTTATTTATAATGAGGATTTCTTTCAGTGCAGTGCTGTCTTGGGCAGCAAAACGGCCCAGTTGGTATGAGGTATAAGACCTGAATCTACTCACAAGGGAAGAGCTGACTTACATCACATGGTTTACTCCTCCTGCAAGTCTTCTTTATCATAATCTTTACTTCAAAACCCCACTCAATTCTACTTACCTTTAGTTCTGTATGTTTTCTGTATACACTACACAGACATATTTTTTATTCACTACTTACAAGTTCTTTCAAATAAAACTGCCTTTGTGTCTCCCAGAGCTACTAATAAAGTAGGCACTGAGTTCAGCGCTTGAGTAACTGATACATTCACTCTGCATTCCAAGTTCCCTTCTAGATAAGAGCTGCTAAATATCAGCCTTCAGCCAGTGTAAAGAGACCCAGGGACCTAGAATTCCATTGTGTTCCTGGATATTTAAAAAAAAAAATTATTTGCGTATAGTTGCTTTATACAGTTGATTCTGGAATTTCTGATGAAGTAAATGACAAACACCATAATGTAAGAAAATGGTTTTATTCCTAATTTTTAGTTCCCATACAGTTTACAAATACACTTTTACTCTGATAATACAGCTTTGCAACTAGCAAAGCAGTTGAACTAACACCCATAAATACAGGTGGAGAGATAACATCCACTAATGTTCCTACATAAACTATTCTTTTAATGACAAGGCAGAGGGCTTCCTGGTGGTCCAGTGAGTAAGGACACCACCACCTTGCAGGGCAAGGCACCAGTTCGATTCCTGGCCTGGGATGAGCCCATGTGCTGTGGAGTGGCTGGTCCAATGTGCCCAATTACCAAGCCGGAGCATGCGCCCAGAGCCGGTGCTCTGCGACGACAAGAGGCCACCGCGATAGGAGGCCCACACGGGCCAAAGAACAAACATGGATGATAAATAGATAAATGAAAGACCAATAGAAGTGGCCCGCCCGCCCCCCTCCCTCCCCAACCTGGCCACCCCGCCCCTCCAAAAAAAACTTGGCAGAGACCAGGAAAGCAATCATATTTTACAAAAGTGTTGAGTAAATAATACAAATTACTCCTTGGATTTATAATACAGAAGGAATGTCTGTTTTGTTATTTATAATGAGGATTTCTTTCAGTGCAGTGCTGTCTTGGGCAGCAAAACGGCCCAGTTGGTATGAGGTATAAGACCTGAATCTACTCACAAGGGAAGAGCTGACTTACATCACATGGTTTACTCCTCCTGCAAGTCTTCTTTATCATAATCTTTACTTCAAAACCCCACTCAATTCTACTTACCTTTAGTTCTGTATGTTTTCTGTATACACTACACAGACATATTTTTTATTCACTACTTACAAGTTCTTTCAAATAAAACTGCCTTTGTGTCTCCCAGAGCTACTAATAAAGTAGGCACTGAGTTCAGCGCTTGAGTAACTGATACATTCACTCTGCATTCCAAGTTCCCTTCTAGATAAGAGCTGCTAAATATCAGCCTTCAGCCAGTGTAAAGAGACCCAGGGACCTAGAATTCCATTGTGTTCCTGGATATTTAAAAAAAAAAATTATTTGCGTATAGTTGCTTTATACAGTTGATTCTGGAATTTCTGATGAAGTAAATGACAAACACCATAATGTAAGAAAATGGTTTTATTCCTAATTTTTAGTTCCCATACAGTTTACAAATACACTTTTACTCTGATAATACAGCTTTGCAACTAGCAAAGCAGTTGAACTAACACCCATAAATACAGGTGGGGAGAGATAACATCCACTAATGTTCCTCTACATAAACTATTCTTTTAATGTCATTAAAAAAAATTGCAAATAGACTATATAACATACGTGGGCAAAAAAGGCAATTAACTGAATCTCTTGAAACACTAAATGTATAATAAACAGTGCATATTATCAGCATTTACATGATTCACATCAAAATGATGACATCCTAAAACGTATTCCTTTTAAAGGATAGATTTATCAATAAAATATTACATATCTTTTAATACTCTGGTACAATACTTCATATACTGCAGGAAAATTAACTGTAAGTCTAGTCATCAACTTAATAAAGGATCCTTTTCCATTAGCTTTTATTAATAAAAGAATCACAATTAGGTCATAAATAAAAAGGCAAATTATTAATTACATGATTTGAGGTTTAGGATGAAAACTTGTAAAAATTAGTTTGATATACAGCGAAAGTTATACAACACACTAAAACCAACTGTTCAACTGTTTCTGCCTTGTGTGAACTGCCCGTAATGAAAAAGGAACAAATTTTTTAAGGATGGAAAAGACAATAAACTATATTTTAGAACTTATCTTTCTAGAGGAAGAGGAAAAAAAGGTTTTAATGAAATTAAGGGGTAAAACAGATCCTAAGAAAGGCATATTGAAATCAGGGAGGTCATGTGCTTGCTATATAAAAACTTTATTCCCCCAACAATACACAAAAAACAAGAACTGCACTGGGTTTGTACTTATGCCTATAGCCTAAGTTTCCCTTACGGATTAATGAGCTACAACAAAGCACTTCACAACAGCATACCTTTGCCACATTCCTCTCAACTAGAAAGAACCAAGGACATTATATTAGTTCTTAAAAAACCCCAGTAAACCCTTAACCCCTTAATAACCCCTAAAAATAGCCCTGACGGCTCTCTTGGCTGTTCCAAAGCAACTGGGCTTTGTACAGGATGCACAAAGAAAATGGTACATGTATTTTCTAACCCCATTTGGCCACATGTAAAAAGTCACTGATCTGCAAGGGAGAGATGACCAGAATCTTCAGGAGGGCCACACACTGAATACAAGGTGTCTTTTCACGTTTTTTGAGTTTTTTTTCTTTTTATAAAAGTTATCAAGACTCTGAAATTTGGCTTCTTTTAAAAAAACCCCATTACCACATGCCAGATAATTTCTTCACCCCGAATACAAAATCCTATGCTTATAATTTTAAAATACTTAGCCAGCTACGGGATATTGTGCAAATTTAATGCCTACCAGCAACCCGGAAGCAGACCGCTGACGTGTCGCTCTCACACCCATTTCCCAGGTAACCTGATTCAACTCTCACAGACTGCTCTGGCCCCAGGCTCTCTAACGTCCTCAGAAACCACCTCTTTGGAACTTCCATTTCCACTGCATTTTTTTATACCTGCACCTCAAGCCCCGCCTCCCATCCCAGCCCATCTTCACAGCCCCTCCACCTGAATCCATCCCACGTAATCTTACCCGAGAACCTACCATCACCTGTACCAAGCACAGGACCAACTCTAGCTGTCTAGGGACTATCACAATCTCGTCTTGTCATCAGTGTATATACCACATGATCGTTTGCTGACGTCATGGAGGGAAATCTAAATGAGATCAGTGTCCTATTACAAACAAAGCTGGCCAAGATCAGGTGGTTTCCAAGTGCCAAAACCACCGACCTTAAGCTACAGGCAGGGACATTACCGCAGCAGATATATAGGACAATCAAACTCTTGTATGCTGGTGAAAGACCTACCTGCCCACAAAGTTCAGAGTCAAACATTTACTGCAAAAAAACGAGAACCATTCAATGTGGTGATGCAAAAAAGGATAAAAATAATAATAATAAAAATAACAGGATGCAAGATCCTCGTTGCAAATACTGAACTGGAATCTCTTTCCTTACAGGCTTGACCAGAAGACAGTAGTCATTTACATTCCTCTTATAAGGTAATTACCTTCAGATCACACCTGTGTTCTGAAGCAACTCTAAGTTCAGTGGCTGGGAGTGGCAGGGAGGCGGAGTGGCGGGGAAGTCAATACACATCTTTTGTCTTGTGAAAATGGCAGCCAGGCTCTCCCCAAACCTCAGGACTTCAAAGGAGGTAAAGACCTCAGGAAGGAACTATTACCAGGGTTGGATCTAGTCCTTCCTTTTCAGGAGACAAAGCAAGAAGAATCTGATTTAGGAGACTGTGACTCAATGGCAAAGTTGCCGTGGCATTTTATCATCGTCACTGTGTCCACCAGTGAGGCTTTAAGAAATACACTCCTCGAAGGATGATTCAACACACAGGGTAGAGAGGGATGTCTTTGGAAAAGGCACTTCAGGTAGAACATGAGCAAATCTTACTGCGTGGTTAAAATAATAATGAGCTACTGCTAGTTCAGTCTGATTAGTGGCCTCAGGAGGACTGCTCCCCCTCACTACAGCCAACTGCGAGCATGGGTGTGTGGCCAGACTGAAACCAGAGGGGTGAAGAAAGCAGCCCATCACCTCCCTCTGCAGGGGTCGGGACAATGAGCTGGTTCTGCTGCAAATGCTCTGCCCTCCCAAACACATCCATCCTTAAGAGGCCAGTCTGCCCAAAGTGATGGTTCAAAAAATATGCTAAAAGCCAGTAGGAGTGTTTCAGGAGGTCTGCTGAAGGCCCTATTTCTGCCTGACTCCCAGCTTACCCCAGCCATCCTAACCAGCTTCAGTGTATATACCACATGATCGTTTGCTGACGTCATGGAGGGAAATCTAAATGAGATCAGTGTCCTATTACAAACAAAGCTGGCCAAGATCAGGTGGTTTCCAAGTGCCAAAACCACCGACCTTAAGCTACAGGCAGGGACATTACCGCAGCAGATATATAGGACAATCAAACTCTTGTATGCTGGTGAAAGACCTACCTGCCCACAAAGTTCAGAGTCAAACATTTACTGCAAAAAAACGAGAACCATTCAATGTGGTGATGCAAAAAAGGATAAAAATAATAATAATAAAAATAACAGGATGCAAGATCCTCGTTGCAAATACTGAACTGGAATCTCTTTCCTTACAGGCTTGACCAGAAGACAGTAGTCATTTACATTCCTCTTATAAGGTAATTACCTTCAGATCACACCTGTGTTCTGAAGCAACTCTAAGTTCAGTGGCTGGGAGTGGCAGGGAGGCGGAGTGGCGGGGAAGTCAATACACATCTTTTGTCTTGTGAAAATGGCAGCCAGGCTCTCCCCAAACCTCAGGACTTCAAAGGAGGTAAAGACCTCAGGAAGGAACTATTACCAGGGTTGGATCTAGTCCTTCCTTTTCAGGAGACAAAGCAAGAAGAATCTGATTTAGGAGACTGTGACTCAATGGCAAAGTTGCCGTGGCATTTTATCATCGTCACTGTGTCCACCAGTGAGGCTTTAAGAAATACACTCCTCGAAGGATGATTCAACACACAGGGTAGAGAGGGATGTCTTTGGAAAAGGCACTTCAGGTAGAACATGAGCAAATCTTACTGCGTGGTTAAAATAATAATGAGCTACTGCTAGTTCAGTCTGATTAGTGGCCTCAGGAGGACTGCTCCCCCTCACTACAGCCAACTGCGAGCATGGGTGTGTGGCCAGACTGAAACCAGAGGGGTGAAGAAAGCAGCCCATCACCTCCCTCTGCAGGGGTCGGGACAATGAGCTGGTTCTGCTGCAAATGCTCTGCCCTCCCAAACACATCCATCCTTAAGAGGCCAGTCTGCCCAAAGTGATGGTTCAAAAAATATGCTAAAAGCCAGTAGGAGTGTTTCAGGAGGTCTGCTGAAGGCCCTATTTCTGCCTGACTCCCAGCTTACCCCAGCCATCCTAACCAGCTTCAGCTTCTCAAGGCTGCTAGCAGCTTCTACTTTTACTAACTGTTTTTTTAGCTGTTTATCCATGGCACCGGTTCTGACAGCTGGTTATGCTGGGGGTCTCCAAGGACCCTCACCTTCACTTCAGGCCCTCATGTAGTCCCTTCCTCCCAAATTGGGGCTGGGCCTGAGACTGGCTTTCATCAACAGTGGGCAGGAGAAATGATCCGGGGACAGTTCTGGGTTGAGGTTTTAAGTGTGCCTGGCCACAACTGCTTTCTACCCTGGGACCTCTGACCTGCCATGACTGTGGTCCAGCTACCCTGCTGGCAAGGCCACGTGGAGGAGGAGAGATATGAGGACAACACTCAGAGATTGGGGCCCAGCCACCCTGACAACCACATGAGTAACGCCGCCAGCAAGACAAGGAGAGGAACCGCTCGGCTGAGCCCAGCCCAGTTTGAAGGTGAGGAAAAGCAAGCTGTTGTTTTAAGCCACTCAGTTTTGAGGTGGTTTGTCAGCAACAAATGGTAACCAAAAACTGGTTATCCTAGATGCGTTTCTTTCTAAACACAAGACAGTCATTCAAGTGAAAAGAAAAGATGGCAAATGTTTTCCCACCATAACTTGCTCAGTCAGCAGCGTGAATGGTAATTGGTCAAATGCTAAACAGAAAGTGTGCCTTTTATCCTAAGTTGCCATGATTTTTTCCCTTCCATGATTTTCTAATGTTAATGGAAAGGTAGACAGTCTGGGGGCACTGGCTTAATTATTATTTAGCCAAAATAAGAGGCCATCGAAATGAATTATCCACTACTGGATAAGTGATGATAAATGAAACTGTTCTCACTCGTATAGGATGTCGTTACTTAATTTTTCCAAATCATTTTTCATCTTACAAGTGCACTACCACCCCCCACAAAGAGGAGGGAAAACTCAATTTGTTGAGGCTATCAAAAGAAAAAAAAATGCCAATAACTAGAATTTGAGCCACCATCATCTGTAAAATACAGAGAACAATTTAACTGCTTCCTCAATTCAAAATAAAATTCCATAAAACATAACACTGTCTACATTACTGAGATGATTTCTTCTTATCTGAGGACATGAGTAACTGAAAATTGGATAATGTCAAGTTAGGATACAGTGGTCTTTACATGGTTTCAAATTTTGTGTATCAAAAAGTAGCCAACCATAGTGTAAGCCATCCAAATCCAAACCCATTCTTCGTGTAAACATTCTTGCATCTGTTCTTGATCTTTTCAGGGAGAGGGTGAAAGTCCGTATCTAGCAAAGAAATAAATTAGAATTTTTAGGGAACATACCTTGAAGAGCTTGGCAATGCAGTAAACCATTTTTGAGTTAAAGCTTTTAAATATACTACTGACTGAAATGAGGATTTCAACATGATATACTGAAAACTCTTAAGTTTCTAACTTCTCTTGGGTTACATGCCTCACACACTTGGGCCACTCTTGAACAAGGTGATTGACAGGGAGGAGACGTACCAGCGAGATCTTTCCCAGTAGCAGAGCTGAAAGGTGTGGAGTCGAGCCACTCAGAGGCCCGGGAGGTCCAGTGCCCTGTGTCACACAGCCAGACAATCAGAGGCCCACTGGGGTGAAGACTCGGGCATCCTGACTCCAACCACCCAGTAACGCGTCCCCACACACCCTAAATCCCTACAGGTCCTCCCCCAGCACAGCCTGCGTTAATCTACTTCACTAAAAATTCACGATAACTGCTTTCATCACCAGTACCAACCATTTTTCTCAAAGTGCTAACCTTGCCCATCACATAATTAATTCTGCATTTGATTTCAATGTTTAAATGAATCCATCTTGAAAAAAGAAACTACAGGCAGAAGAACAAGGAGGCTGGTTTATAAAACCTGATTATGGCTCCCTATGTTAAAACAGACAGTCACAGATTCAAAATGCCACAAATGGTAACGAACGGTGAACCCGTAGAGCGCTTCCGTTGAAATACCTATTTCTGTGCTTGACATCTTGGTGGGTCTCTCATCTGAAACTTTTCTGCTGCTGCATCAAGCCCACATTTTCATAGACTCTAGCATTATCTTCTCTCATTCTGAAAAGAGAAAGAAGACACTAACTAAAACGCATCCTGTTTAACCTTACCTGATGGTTATAATGCACCTACTCCATTCTCTGGGAGAAGAGTATGGTGCAGACATAGCTCTTGCCCTCAGGAGCTGACATTCTAGAAGGGGATATGAGACAGAAACATATAGTGAAATCATCCTGAAGTAAGATCTGGGGGTCTGGCAGATGGAGAGCTGTTTCCAAGGAAGGTAGAATGAGGGAGGACTGTATGAGGAAGCACTGGGTTAGACCCTGAAGGAACCTGGGGCATGTGCACAGAGACAGCAGTGATATTCACTGTGAGTGGAGGGATCTGATGGCCAGAGCTCTGTGAAGGCAAAGCGTAGGAACAGTCAGGTAGGGACAACAGATCCATTCAGTCCCCAGGCCGGCAATGTGAAGGTGAACGTGAAGTCGACTGGCAGTTTAGGACCTCAGGGTGGAGAGGCCAGTGCATCAGAGCCCAGATTCTGCTCTGCTGAGCAGAGTGGAGACCGGGACAGTACAGGAGGACAAGGAATCCAGAAACACTGGGCTGGTCAGAGAGGAACAAGCTGAAGCAAACAGGTGCCAGGGTCTCCTGGATCTGCACCCTACGAGGGGGATGATGGGAGAGGCAGAGATGAGTCGTCAGAGCTAATTCTGTTGAGTGAACGTGTGGGAAAAGCTTTCTGGCAAGAACTCGGAGCCCTGACGTGCCGGTTCCACTGCAGGTCACTGCAGATCTCAATTTAAAATATCAAATTTTCCCATCGGGCCACTGGGAGAGAAAGCAGCAGGCCGAAGGAAGAGGCAGCTTGGTAGAAAGCGTACTGTTGCTACATGATTTCCTCTCAATGTTAAACAGAAAGCAAATGTAAATCGAGCCCCATATATGTTATCCAGAACGTTTATATAGAGAATTAAAGCCAGCAGGGGTTTAAAAGTCCACATCAGAAGCAAACAGATACAAGACTCACAGGGGAAAATAAAAAGTAAATGTTATAACAGAGTGACTTCAGGATATACAGAAAGATCATAACCTGTAATTGCTATTCACATAATTGAATTAATAATATTTTCCCATCACATGTTTTAGTTTAAAGAAATTTTTCTGTTCAGAACCAGACCTGAAAATGGTGTAGTTTCTGTGGGCCATACGTGGTCCCTGTCATATATTACTCCGTGTGTGCGTGTGTGTTTTCTTTTAATATATATATAATAACCCTTTAAAATCTATCCATGAGCTACAAAGGCCTGTGAGACAGAAACATATAGTGAAATCATCCTGAAGTAAGATCTGGGGGTCTGGCAGATGGAGAGCTGTTTCCAAGGAAGGTAGAATGAGGGAGGACTGTATGAGGAAGCACTGGGTTAGACCCTGAAGGAACCTGGGGCATGTGCACAGAGACAGCAGTGATATTCACTGTGAGTGGAGGGATCTGATGGCCAGAGCTCTGTGAAGGCAAAGCGTAGGAACAGTCAGGTAGGGACAACAGATCCATTCAGTCCCCAGGCCGGCAATGTGAAGGTGAACGTGAAGTCGACTGGCAGTTTAGGACCTCAGGGTGGAGAGGCCAGTGCATCAGAGCCCAGATTCTGCTCTGCTGAGCAGAGTGGAGACCGGGACAGTACAGGAGGACAAGGAATCCAGAAACACTGGGCTGGTCAGAGAGGAACAAGCTGAAGCAAACAGGTGCCAGGGTCTCCTGGATCTGCACCCTACGAGGGGGATGATGGGAGAGGCAGAGATGAGTCGTCAGAGCTAATTCTGTTGAGTGAACGTGTGGGAAAAGCTTTCTGGCAAGAACTCGGAGCCCTGACGTGCCGGTTCCACTGCAGGTCACTGCAGATCTCAATTTAAAATATCAAATTTTCCCATCGGGCCACTGGGAGAGAAAGCAGCAGGCCGAAGGAAGAGGCAGCTTGGTAGAAAGCGTACTGTTGCTACATGATTTCCTCTCAATGTTAAACAGAAAGCAAATGTAAATACGAGCCCCATATATGTTATCCAGAACGTTTATATAGAGAATTAAAGCCAGCAGGGGTTTAAAAGTCCACATCAGAAGCAAACAGATACAAGACTCACAGGGGAAAATAAAAAGTAAATGTTATAACAGAGTGACTTCAGGATATACAGAAAGATCATAACCTGTAATTGCTATTCACATAATTGAATTAATAATATTTTCCCATCACATGTTTTAGTTTAAAGAAATTTTTCTGTTCAGAACCAGACCTGAAAATGGTGTAGTTTCTGTGGGCCATACGTGGTCCCTGTCATATATTACTCCGTGTGTGCGTGTGTGTTTTTCTTTTTTTTAATATATATATAATAACCCTTTAAAATCTATCCATGAGCTACAAAGCAGGCTGTGGCCCTGATTTGGCCTGGGGCCTGTAGTCTGCTAAGTGTGTTACTAGCTCAGTCATGTCTGACTCTTTGTGACCCCGTGGACTATAACCTGCCAGGCTCCTCTGTCCATGGGATTCTCCAGGCAAGAATACTGAAGTGGGTTGCCATTTCCTATTCTAAGGGATCCTTCTGACCCAGGGATCAAACCCAGATCTCCTGCACTTCAGGTGGATTCTTTACCATTTGAGCCACAGAGGACCATTAGACCATTATTTTTACGTAGCAAAGAGTCTTGACTCATCAACTGGGTTGTTACCTCCCTCTGCAACAATCCCCACCCCCTGGAAGTAAAAATGAAATTCTTCTCAGGTAACCAGCACTTGTTATCTTTATAACCCCATAGATTCCTAGACTTAGTTTCGGTGAATTACAATCTAGTTTAGCTAGCCACTGGCACACTCATGAATCAGTCAGGCAACAGTAATGTACACCAAGGAAAGCCATGTGCTGCAAAGATCGGTCATTTTTATAAGTTTTTCCATAGTATTACGTTCAGGTAAAAAGAGCCTTCCTTCATCTCTACTTACTCTGCACAGGATGGTGTTGGGGTGCAAGGTGGCAGGGGACTTTGATCTCCACTTGCCTGGTCCGTCAAGGAATACTTAATATTTGTGTATTCATGTCCTTTCCTCTTGCTTTTCTGAAAAGCAAAGCGTGCATGTATGAAGAGCTGTGACTTTTTTCAAGGGATGAAGAAGTTAAACAGGCAATTCACAAGAAAGAGAGAGGAGAGAGAGACCGACAGAGAGATAGGGCCTGACGGATAAGAAAAGTTGGACCCTAATTACTGATATGTTGGCCAAATGCCAGGGGATTCATCTGCTCCACATGAACCCATCCTACGGGTGAAAGGGAATTCTGGGCCATACAACTCAAAAGCAGAGAGGGCTGTGCATTAACAACTTACTGTATTAAATGAAAGGTACCTGCTCTGAGCTAAGAGAGAACTTACACTTCCTTTGCTACATTAGCATCTAATCATTTCATGGTTCACTTGCAACACATTTAATGATTTTCAAGTAAACAGGTGGGTAAAAAAAGAGTTCCAGAAATAAATACACTCCAAGTGGAAACAGCCCACAGGTACAAAAGATGTAGCACTCCTGTCAGAATCATACATTTACCACACTGTCCACACCCCACCCCCACACCAGAAAAAAAAACCAGCACATTTAAAGCTTTATTTTCAGCCCACTGATAAACTCTAGGGAGGAAAAAAGGAAAAGAAAAGTAGTAGAATGTAATCTCCTCTAAGACAGAGAATGAACTGCATTAGGTAGGACTCCTGGTTAGATGACTGATCACTCTTTCCTCCTACATTCACCCAGAAACAACCAATTCCAAACATCTAATCCATCAAGTTCTCATCCATTATAGAATGCTGGTTTCATTACAGGATTATTCAAGAAATGGCAAATATTAAATACATATCAAATACTGACATACAGCAGTGACTTTCACTCACTGCTGGTGAGAGGGCAGACCAATAGCAGCACTCTGGGGCACAACTGGTCAGAACGGAGAGCACCAACACTAGCCAGCATCTGGTAATGATGAAGAAGCATGCCTGTTCTGCAGCTTTATAAACATTTACTTCCTCAGAAGCTCAGGCTCACAAGCCTACAGGAGCTGACCAGGACGTCCAGCAACGTGTTGTTTCCAACAAGGTTCACCGAAAGAACAAACGAACGTGATGTATTCACATCACAAAATAATACGTCACAGTGCGGAGGAAATTTACGCATGTGTGTGCGCATTAAAATAGATTTCATGCACAGTGTTAGGAGGAAAAACACAAACTCCAAAAACACTGAAACAGTATATCATCTTGTTCAACATTTTAAGGGAATTCCCATTATACTATTTCTGCAAATTTTTTAAAAATGCCTTTTAATACTATAAGTGGAAGCTATCAAAAAAAAAAAAATCTACTTTCAAGTAAATGGCAGGGTGTAAGAAGCTCCATTTATAAAGACCGGAGAATTTGTCAGTCTTGCCTATCTGCATTTCCTCTAGAGTCCCACCTTTGTTTCGTTTCTTCCTTGCGATACCTTCTCATTCTCTCTACTCCTCTCTGCCCCCACTCTCCACTCCTGCCCATTTCTTTTTTCCATGTGTCCCTCTGCAGCACAGTCTTTCATTCCCAAAGGCCCTTAATGCTTCATATTAATAATTCTGGAAATGCCTGGATCTCAGAGTAGTTAATTATGCTGAGTGAGTTTTGTCCTTATGAATGAGTTTTGTCCTTTTGCTTCATCTAAAATTCAGGCAAGTGTAATATTTTTAAGTCTGCCAATCCAACCTACTAAATAACGTCTTACTCTATCTCAAAATCAAGTAGCAAGTTCCCACACTGTGTCAAACAGAACAATGAAGAAAACATATCACAAAATCTAATTTCTTTCTTTTTATTAGTGGGTTTTTAAATTTTTATTTATTTATTTTTGGTCCCACCCTGAAATATACAGGATCTTAGTTCCCAGAGCAGAGATCCAGCCCCGGTTCCCCAGGATTGGGAGCATGGGAGTCTTAACGACTGGACCATCAGGGAAGTTTCCACAAAATCTAACTTTAAAAACAAATATAATCGAAGCCTACATATTTTTCTTTTAGATCCAAAGGTTCAAATATCAAATAGTTCATGTGCTGACACATATTGGCACCAAAAGCACACACACATCCAAGCACTCTCAGGATGGGATTACCAGGAACATACAGTTTCTACATTCTATAATAATAAGTGGTTCTACCCTCCTGACCCCTCACCCTCAATAAAAGGGCAGCGATAAAGGCGTTCTGGTTTTGTTTGAACTAGTTGCTAAAGCCAAATCACAGCTTCAGGTTTAGGGTCCAAAGGGTCATCTAGGGTAGGTAATGGGAAGATGTGAAGGGCCAGGAAGCTGGGAGGGCAAGTCCCTAAATTCTTGAAAACCAGAATAAAAAACAAAGCAGCTTCTGAATGAAACAGAGCTCTTCCCCTCTCCCTTAAGCTTGTCTGAGCAAGACTGCCTTATGTTTTTCTGGATATTCCCAAGTAATTTTCCATTTGTACCAGCTGTACTATCCTCTCTCTCTATTTCTTAGGAGTCCTTCTATTTAGGCAACTTCATCTTGAGTAAGTATTCTTGGCCCAAATCAATCTAGCTGGAAGGTGAATATGAAATTGCCTACAGTAACATCGAACTAGTTCACAGCACTTACAGTAACACAAGGACTTCAAGCGGTAAAGTTCAAAACCAGCAGCTTGTTGATTACTTGACTGTGCCTTCCTACCTCCACACTGCTTCTGAGGATGTTTTTGTATCTGGGAACAACCTTGTGCATATATATATATATATTTTTTTTTTTTTTTTTTTAAAGATTTATTTATTTATTTATTTTGGGCGGGGATCGGGTTGGGGAGGGAGGGGAGCGGGCGGGCCACCTCCACTGGTCTTTCATTTCTCCATTTTCATCCGTCCCTGCTCCTTGGCTCCTGCAGGCCTCCCTTCGCGGTGGCATCTGTTGTCGCAGAGCGCCAGCTCTGGGCACACGCTCTGCAGAGCTCCAGCTCGGCGATTGGACACATCGGTCCAGCCGCTCCGCGGCACGTGGGATCTTCCCAGGCCAGGGCTCGAACTGGCACCCCTTGCACTGCAAGGCGGTGTCCCTATCCACTGGACCACCAGGGGAAGCCCCCTGGGCATATTTTTATGTGGACTGAAAACCTACTAAACTAACCACCTAACTTGGGCTAACCAGGCTGTGGTAACACTGCTGCTGTGCTGCTAGACTAGAAACCTTTTCCATCAGGTGGCAGGTCCTGTTTTTGAGAAGCTGAGACTTCTGGAAGGCAATAAACAGGGTAAAGCAGGCAGACACCACTGACGTTTAGACATCACAGCCTGTCCAGTCTGCAGCACAGTAAAGGGGCCGAGTGTGGTGGTGGGAAGGGAGATAAGCTCAGCTTCCCAAAGAGCTGTCTCCTCAGTCCTCACGAGCTCAGCTTTGTGTCTGTTACGAAGCACTTCCAATGGAAAGGCTCTAATGCTACACTGTTCATTACATGTGGCTTATTAAAACTGAAACTTTACTGTTTCCAACTCGACCACACCGGTGGCTCCAACTCTCCTGTGCTATTAAAGAGTGAGGCGTTCATTTAAGACCTAGAATCAGGATGATGGCCTGGGTAAAAAAGAATGGGGGTAAGCAATATGTTTTCTGGATATTCCCAAGTAATTTTCCATTGTCCCTTATCCTCTCTCTCTATTTCTTAGGAGTCCTTCTATTTAGGCAACTTCATCTTGAGTAAGTATTCTTGGCCCAAATCAATCTAGCTGGAAGGTGAATATGAAATTGCCTACAGTAACATCGAACTAGTTCACAGCACTTACAGTAACACAAGGACTTCAAGCGGTAAAGTTCAAAACCAGCAGCTTGTTGATTACTTGACTGTGCCTTCCTACCTCCACACTGCTTCTGAGGATGTTTTTGTATCTGGGAACAACCTTGTGCATATATATATTTTAATATTTTTTTTTTTGAAAGGTTTATTTGTTTTTTTTTTTTGGGGGGGGATCGGGTTGGGGAGGGAGGGGAGCGGGCGGGCCACCTCCACTGGTCTTTCATTTCTCCATTTTCATCCGTCCCTGCTCCTTGGCTCCTGCAGGCCTCCCTTCGCGGTGGCATCTGTTGTCGCAGAGCGCCAGCTCTGGGCACACGCTCTGCAGAGCTCCAGCTCGGCGATTGGACACATCGGTCCAGCCGCTCCGCGGCACGTGGGATCTTCCCAGGCCAGGGCTCGAACTGGCACCCCTTGCACTGCAAGGCGGTGTCCCTATCCACTGGACCACCAGGGGAAGCCCCCTGGGCATATTTTTATGTGGACTGAAAACCTACTAAACTAACCACCTAACTTGGGCTAACCAGGCTGTGGTAACACTGCTGCTGTGCTGCTAGACTAGAAACCTTTTCCATCAGGTGGCAGGTCCTGTTTTTGAGAAGCTGAGACTTCTGGAAGGCAATAAACAGGGTAAAGCAGGCAGACACCACTGACGTTTAGACATCACAGCCTGTCCAGTCTGCAGCACAGTAAAGGGGCCGAGTGTGGGGGTGGGAAGGGAGATAAGCTCAGCTTCCCAAAGAGCAGTCTCCTCAGTCCTCACGAGCTCAGCTTTGTGTCTGTTACGAAGCACTTCCAATGGAAAGGCTCTAATGCTACACTGTTCATTACATGTGGCTTATTAAAACTGAAACTTTACTGTTTCCAACTCGACCACACCGGTGGCTCCAACTCTCCTGTGCTATTAAAAAGAGTGAGGCGTTCATTTAAGACCTAGAATCAGGATGACGATGGCCTGGGTCAAAACTGGAATGGACTGGAAACTTCCAGGTTTTGAGTTCTAAGCTGCCCGGTGAGCCTGGGAAAATCCCAACGACATTTATCAGGCCTGGCGCCCCTCCCTGAGCTATTTCCACACTATGCAGTCGAATTGTGCAGTAGCGAATAATTAATTTCCAGAGGTGTCCTTCCTGCTCGGGAACTTGTTTCTCCTTTTCCAGTAAAGACAATTATCTACCGAAGCCTGTCTTCTTGCTCAGAAGGAGAGCATATCCAAGCTGCCCAGAAACAAACAAACAAAAAACACTGAAAATCCACATGTCAGCCTCATAGGGCTGGTACCTGCTCTTCTTCAATCCTGCGCTGTAGTGTTTCAATGTAATGCTGGACAGCCATATAAATGAATCGGTACTGTGCTTCTGTCTGGACCATCCCTGACCTCTGAGACCTCACCATCTGAATGGTTTTGGGAACGTCGATGTCGCAGTCAACACCTACAAAGCAAGCAAGCACCACGGAGCATCAGGAGAAGCTGCAGAGACGAGGGGAAATGTTTAAAGCACAACTTCGAGCAGACTCGGAGAAAAGCAAATTTACTCTTTCATGCTCTAAATGAACCTGTTACAAGGGCTACAGCACTGGAGCTTCTGACCAGTACTAGTGATCCTAGAAGATTATAGGGTAAGCGGTTGGCCAAGAGGGGCCCCTCAAGTTCCAACAGCACCGCTCCACACCATCAGTAAATAAGTAGATGGGTAGAGACCACCACTGCATGTTCAACAAAAGATCACAGAAGTGGAATCCACAGCTCCTGGGCTTCGTTTTACACCAATAGCTCAAACAGCATCACTTTTTTGGGGGGCCACTTCTAATTCATTTATTTATTTTCATCCATCTTTGTTCTTTGGCCTGTGTGGGCCTCCCATTGCAGTGGCCTCTGTTGTCGCAGAGCACCGGCTCTGGGCACATGCGCTCCAGAGTACTGGCTCCGGTAGTTGGACACATCGGTCCAGTCACTCCATGGCACAAGGGATCTTCCCAGGCCAGGGATCAAACCAGCGCCCCTTGCACTGCAAGGCGGTGTCCTTACCCATTGGACCACCAGGGAAGCCCAGCATCACTTTTGTTCTCTGGCAAACATACTGAGAGTTGATGTCTCTGGCCTAGATTTCTGTGAAAATATTTTAATATTCCATTCTCTTCTGTAGGCACTTTTCACTAGCACTTTTCTTCCATAAATTGAAAACAGGAGTCGTAGCTTCTTGCCCTCCAGAGGACTTACCTTTCTCTCTGATGATGTCAATAAGAATATCAATCACAATGAACGTCCCTGTCCGGCCAATTCCAGCACTGCGGGCAGAAGGACAAAGAGCAAGGACAACGGAGTCATTCATGAGCTCAAAACCAAGCTATTAATATTAACGGAAACAATGTCTCCTCTTGGGAGTGTTTATAAGATTGTCTATTTGTATTTGCAAACATATTAGCAAAGAGCACAGGTCTTTGGACTCAGGCCATTCTGGACTTGGAGCTCAGTTTCTCTAGCACAGTGTGTCTAAGGCAACTCCCTTAGCCTCTCTGACCCTCAGTTTTGTCACCTGTGAAATGGGCTGTTGTGAGGATCAACTATCAGTAATGGATGAAAAACACTGAGCTTAGATGCTGGCATGGAGCAAGTGCTCAATAAACAGGAGCTTTCTTTCTGGGAGTAGAGGGAAGAAGTTTTTAAAGAACTGACTAGGTAACATTTCCCACGCATCTACTTGCCCACCACAGGAAACTTAGGAAACCCAACGTTCCCCAGGATACCCATGGAGCACCAGCAGCCTGCAGCGCTGGTGCAGAGGCTACAGGCCTGGCTTCTTGGAGCCTAGAGAGGGAAAGGTCTGCATCTTCTAAAGCAAACCAGTATAGTGTCAGGGGGGAAAATGCATCTTATTTCCATGGGGAAAAAAATGAACAGAGAAAACCAAGCCAACATTATCAGACTAAGGGCTCCCTAAGAGTAAGGACTGTATTCACCACCTCCTGCCCCACCACCCCAGGACCTGGTGGTCCCACAGGATATAGAGAAAATGGACTTTGGGGTCAAAGTGGGCCTTAATGCCTCAAACGGAGACTACATTTTTCCCCACAGTTAAAGAGCTGGGGCTGGGCAGGTAAAAACAGGTGCCCTGGGCGTCAGGAGACAAGACAGGTGACATCCTAGGGGCGGGAGGGCTGGTCACCTGCAGTGAACCACCACGGGCCCGGCCTCCATGATGCTCTCCTGCTTGTGGTGGACCTCCTCCAGGAAGTCCAGCACGCCCCCGGGGTCACTGGGCACGCCGTGGTCTGGCCAGGTCCGAAAGTGGTACTGCCAGACCGTTCTCTCCGTATTCCCCTGGAGTAGAGCCAAGAAAAACCAGAAAAGAATTAAATAAATCAAGGGCTTGAGGAAGTGTCTGCTTGCCTTGTTCCCCAGATCCTACACGAGCCCGGGGGAAGCCGGCACCGCTTCCTCGCACTCTGTTCACAGGCCCCCTCCACGAGCTTCCCGGGGCTTTCTTCCTCCTGGGCCTGGCTGAGCAATCCTGGAAGCTGGACCCCTCTGCCTCTGTACCAAGACCCAAGATGCCTCGGATGGCAGCTGGAGCTTCAGGAAACTACACCCGGCATCCGTGTCTCAGTCGTCGGCCAGCAGCAGCCAGGGTCCCTGCTCTGCCTCACCCAAGTGCAGCTCCACTTGGGAGGCCACTGAGGCCTCTGGGACTCGGGGCTCTCGTCTCATCAGATGAGCAAGCAGGTATTCCCTCCAGACGCCTGCTCATCTTTGTGTTTTTAATGCCTGGCCCTCCTTCCCTCCCTCGACATGCACCTTCATCATTATATAATTATTTCCACTTCAGTTTGGAGCAGGGCTGGTAAGACAGGTTTTGCACTCAGGTGGGCAAATTCAGGCCCAAACCCCAGCACTCACACTCACTGCGGCCCTGGACGTCTCTACGCCTCCACTTCTTCACGTGCTGATGGGCAAAAGACGCTCTCTCCCACAGTACCCGTGCGAGGACTAAACAAGACCAATTAAACACAGAGCTACTGCGACAGTGAGACTCAGCACGCTGGGGCCCTTCTGAGGACTTTGACGACCTCCCCAATAAACAGTGGTGGTCCCACAGGATATAGAAAATGGACTTTGGGGTCAAAGTGGGCCTTAATGCCTCAAACGGAGACTACATTTTTCCCCACAGTTAAAGAGCTGGGGCTGGGCAGGTAAAAACAGGTGCCCTGGGCGTCAGGAGACAAGACAGGTGACATCCTAGGGGCGGGAGGGCTGGTCACCTGCAGTGAACCACCACGGGCCCGGCCTCCATGATGCTCTCCTGCTTGTGGTGGACCTCCTCCAGGAAGTCCAGCACGCCCCCGGGGTCACTGGGCACGCCGTGGTCTGGCCAGGTCCGAAAGTGGTACTGCCAGACCGTTCTCTCCGTATTCCCCTGGAGTAGAGCCAAGAAAAACCAGAAAAGAATTAAATAAATCAAGGGCTTGAGGAAGTGTCTGCTTGCCTTGTTCCCCAGATCCTACACGAGCCCGGGGGAAGCCGGCACCGCTTCCTCGCACTCTGTTCACAGGCCCCCTCCACGAGCTTCCCGGGGCTTTCTTCCTCCTGGGCCTGGCTGAGCAATCCTGGAAGCTGGACCCCTCTGCCTCTGTACCAAGACCCAAGATGCCTCGGATGGCAGCTGGAGCTTCAGGAAACTACACCCGGCATCCGTGTCTCAGTCGTCGGCCAGCAGCAGCCAGGGTCCCTGCTCTGCCTCACCCAAGTGCAGCTCCACTTGGGAGGCCACTGAGGCCTCTGGGACTCGGGGCTCTCGTCTCATCAGATGAGCAAGCAGGTATTCCCTCCAGACGCCTGCTCATCTTTGTGTTTTTAATGCCTGGCCCTCCTTCCCTCCCTCGACATGCACCTTCATCATTATATAATTATTTCCACTTCAGTTTGGAGCAGGGCTGGTAAGACAGGTTTTGCACTCAGGTGGGCAAATTCAGGCCCAAACCCCAGCACTCACACTCACTGCGGCCCTGGACGTCTCTACGCCTCCACTTCTTCACGTGCTGATGGGCAAAAGACGCTCTCTCCCACAGTACCCGTGCGAGGACTAAACAAGACCAATTAAACACAGAGCTACTGCGAAGCGACAGTGAGACTCAGCACGCTGGGGCCCTTCTGAGGACTGACACTCATAAAGGTCAACAAGGATACCAAGACTACAGAAAACCAAAAAAGCATCGGCTTCTGGGTCCACCAGATTAGGTCACTGTAACAGCTCTATTTGCCACTACACCTTCTTCCCACATATCCTGAGACTATCCAAGATAAGTAACATTATTAAAGGGGATTTGAAGAAAAAACAAGGAGAAAATGACCAGGCCAGTACCCACCCCCAGTGACCTTCAGAATATTCAAGGAATCTGAAGCACAATTAAGATCTTTTCTTAAATTTATGTGCATTTAATTCACTGAGCCAGGAACAAGATTTTTTTGGATGTTACCAGGGAGCTAAATGTCAAGGGGCTCCAAGGGCCATGAAAGCGCAGGGAGTGAGAGACTCAGCCATCCTGAGCATCCCTGCTGCTCCCCCTTTATAAATGGCCACTGGGGTCCCTGCCCCACCCACCTTTCCCAGGTGATTAGGAGGCTTAAATGAGATCATGTGATAGCACTTTGAGAGATACAAAATGTCCTACACAAAAAGCAGATAATCTCTGACCAGCAGTTCTGGAGAAATGATCAGTCTCATGTCAGCACCTGCATCTTAGGGTGCAAAACACAAACCAGACACCAATGTTTCCCGTAGCTGCTAATTCCAAATCTCCGCTAACAAGAAGATGGATGGTTTATCACTAAAAACTGAAGAAAAATCCACCTGCTACTGAGAAACGCCTGATAAGGAGAAGATGGGTAGTTTATCACTATAGCTGAAGAAAAACTATCTGAAATCTTGGTTCTATGTCCTCTAAATCTCTCTCCCCTGTTCCTGCTTGACAGCTACATTCTTCCAGCTTCTTGGGCAGTCTCTGCAATTGACTGAACCTCCACCCTCTCCCAGAATGCCGTATCACAAGTCTGACATTACCCTGGACCACAACCAAGGCCCCCAGCTCACTTCAGTCTTCCAGCCACCTCAAGGGATTCAGCAGAGCGGAGCCCCTCCTCCACCCCACCCCCCGCCCCCTCTCCCCACTGCCACCCACCTGCCCGGCTCAGACTCCAGGCATGCTCCTGAGAGTCGCCCTCCACCACAGACCTCCACTCCCCCCACCCTCCCTCCATCCACTGCTGAGGAACCCCAGCACCCTGGATGCGTGTGACAGCATAGGGACTTGTATCGTGGCTTCTCATGGTTACATGATTGCAACTCCTTGAGGACAAAGGCTGTTTTGCCCACCTTTGTGTCCCCAAAGGACCTTGAATAAGTAAGTCCCCCTAACCGTGAAATTAAAATGAATCCAAACCATGCTGGACTCCAAGCTAGTCATCCCAAATGTATATTGTGTTCTGAGTTCCTTTGCCATCCACAACATTGTTAATTGGCCGTATCCCAATATGAAATAAAAAGTTCTTAAGAGAACGACTCACCCCAGGGACAAACCTGAAATACATGCCACTAAAAGCTGACGCGTGGAACATGGTCACTAAAAACAGGCCTCAGGGCCCTTGCTCTAGCTGTTCCCTTTGCCTGGAACTCTCCGCCTTCGGGTCTCACCTTGCACGGCACCCCCTTAGAATGGCCCTCCCTACTTACTCCATGTCACTCTCCAACACACCGTCCTGCGGCCCTCACGGCCACAGCACAACTGGAAAGCTCCTTAACCTCCCACCTCCCCTAGGCTACGTGGGGTCAGGGACTGTGCCGGTCTGGCTTGCCACGTACCAGCAAGTCCTTCGACAGTACCTGGCACATAGAAGGCACCCATGAATGGAGTCTATTCAGGGAGTGAACGAATGCCTGAAGATATACCAACAGGAGTGACCACGTGACCCTGGACCACTGCACCCCGTGCGCAGTTACCAGAGTCTCTAAAGTACGACAATATACTTACTTGTCCAACCTTCGAGAGTTTGAGTTCTCTTAATGTGTAGTCGTGAGCGGCGCTTTCCTTGACGTTCCTAACACGCATGACCCCGTATTCTTTCAGCGCATACTCGTCAGGCCAGTATTTGACGCATTTACTCTGGAAGGGGTCAGAGAAGAGACAGTGAATCTCTGTGAACTCTGATGTGAGAGTCTCAACCAGCTGCCGAGCAATGCTCAGGTCTTGACCACTAATAAAAGGCCTGCCTCATGTCTGACGCTGGGATTTTCAAAGAAAAGGAAAAGGAGAATTCAAATTAGCGAAGCGGGCAGGTGGAGGACCAGGGAGAAGTGGGATGAGGATGCCGCTCTCGTAGAGCTGTCCATCGAAGGCAGAGTCCCCGAAGAGTCGATGCTGGTCTCTTTCTCTCTAAAGAACCAAAGAGGGGCTTCCCTTGGTGGTTCAATGGCTAAGACCCCATTGTTCCCAAGGCTGGGAGCCCGGGGGACTAGATCCCACATGCTGCTACTAAGACCCAGCACAGTCAAATATATTAATTAATTAAAATATTTTCTTAAGGACTTCCCTTGTGGCTCAGTGGATAAGAACCCGTCTGCCAATGCAGGAGACACAGGTTCGAGCCCTGATCCGGGAAGATCCCACATACTGCAGAGCACCTAAACCCACACACCAACAAAGACCCAGCACAGGCAAAAATAAATAAATAAAAGTTGTTTAAAAAAATTTTTTTTCTTAAAAAGACTTAAACTTATCTTTAAAAAAAAAAAAGAACCAGGGCTTCCCTGGTGGTCCAGTGGGTAAAGAGTTCACCTTGCACTGCAAGGGATTACCAGTTTGGTCCCTGGCCCAGGAAGATCCCACATGTCATGAAGCGGCTGAACCAGTGTGTCCAATTGTGAGCCAGTGCTCTGGAGCACATGCACCCAGAGCGATGTTCTGCAACGAGAGAGGCCACTGCAATGGGAGGCCCACACAGGCCAAAGAATAAAGGTGGATGAAAACAAATAAATAAAAAACCAGTAAAAGAGGACAAAAATAAATAAATAAATAAATCAAAGGGTGAGGTGATAAACTGGAAAAAAAAAAAAAAGAGCAGGACGTCCCTGGTGGCACAGTGGATAAGAATCTGCCTGTCGGTGCAGGGGACACAGGTTCGATGCCTGGTCTGGGAGGGTTCCACAGGCCGTAGAGCAAGCTGGTGCACCACAGCTACGGAAGCCTGTGTGTCTAAAGGCCAGGCTTCCCAGCAAGAAAAGCCATCCCCCTGAGAAACCTGCTCACCACCATGAAAAGTAGCCCTGCTTGCCCCAACTAGAGAAAGCCCACGCGCAGCAACAGACCCAGACCAACAACAACAAAACAACAACAAAAACAAAATAAATAATTAAAAAAAAAAAAAGGAACCAAAGAGTACAGAGTAGGAGGCTCCCCAGTGTGCGGGTGCTGTCTAGCAAGCCCTGAGTGCTGAATTCTGGAGATCCGCCAGTCACTCTGCAGTGAAGACACGCAGGGGCTCTGGAGGTGGACGGGCGGCCGAGCAAGCCAGACTGTCTGGTTCACTTCCACGCCTGTGTAGGAGGCCTCCGCGCCTTATCTAACCCAAGTGTGAATAACTCCAGCACAGAAAGGCAGCTGATGGGGCTTTGAACCAGCTGCTTCTTCTATATCCAGATCTACTTGATAACCTGCTATGCACGTCACCCTCGCTTAACCGGGTGCCTGGGAACGCCAAGCCTGCAATAGCTGCTGGCATAGGATTGGAAAATATGGCACGGGTGGAACTGGTCTTGGTGCCAAAGAGGGAGGTATTTTGCTCAATGAGAGATGAGTCCGTAGAGATCTGGTGACACGTTCTGGGCAGAGAACACTTTTGCGTCTTGTTTCTTTTCCCTGGGAGCGGTCCCCACCCTACTCGCTGTCCACAGTTCCCAGGACACAAACAGCAGCAGGAGAAATCTACCTTGTGCATCAGGAAGCAAGAGAAATTCACTGTTATAAAACAAGAATCGGAGAGCAGCCACAGACACCCTCACAGTCAATGATGAAAGGAAACAAAACATGGTAGGAGGACAGATCAACAGAAGAATTAATAGACAGGACTGCTTTTCTGCTTGACATGATTTATGTGGCCTTTTTTTTTTATTCTGAATTTGGCTTTCCCTCCATCATTCTGTAGATGCAAGTACCTCTTTGACAGAGATGATACAATTTTTATCATCCTCAAATGAACACTTTGACTATTAAATGTATGCCATGCTGTCACTGGTCAATCAATTCTGAGGACTGCTGGTCGCCCAAGAGAACACAAATCACAACTCCCAACACTGGAAATGACTCTACATGTCTGCAGACTAACTACTTTGCCCTCCTCCCGGTTTCCCAAACTCTGATGGAAACCTTGGCAAACAAATTCTAAAATATGAGCACTGCTATTTTAGCTTTCAAATCAAAAGCCCAGGAATCTAGAGTCCATTCTGCACACTGGGGAGACTGCAAACAAGTTATCAGAAGAACCTGTGGGGAGACTGAAGCCGACTACGTCCTCCTCTCTAGCTGCAGAGGGAAGAGCGGAAGAATGAGAAAACTGGCCAGGGAAGAAGGCAAGGAGTAGGGCGGAGTGACCCAGCGTCTGTCTGTTCTAGAAGTTCTTCCAAGCGGGACCAATCCCGATGCCTCTGAAGGGACCCGAGAACCCCCTCTCCCCAGTCCCCAAGTCCTCTAAGAATGGGCGGCCTCCTACAGCAGCCATCAGGCAGCTGGCAGAACAGAGGGTTCAAGTTTTCCTTTCCACACTTAGAGCAGGTGACCCTCCCTTGAAGCAGAAATTATGAAGATGCTGTAGCCTGTCCATTAATTCAAGAACATCTAGTGTGACTGCAGCTGCTGCCTTCCACCTTTGTTTCCCAGTGATCAGACCTTGCCTTCGAGGTATTCGGACGTGTAACAGCTAGCAGTGCAACAATGAAAATCTTAACAACGGGAACTCCTTGGCAGTCCAGTGATTAGGCTCCTAACGCTTTCAGTGCTGAGGGCCAGGTTTTGATCCCAGGCTGGGAAACTAAGATCCCACAAGCCACACAGCATGGAAAACTACACCAAAGTACATCTCAGGTTTCTTCTATTTCCCTTTTTCCAGAGGGTCAGTTGGAAGAAGCCTGATATATTTGTTCAGTTCCTAATCTGGTCAACCAGACATGTCTGATACTTCAGTAGAGGAGAGAATTAATAGACAGGACTGCTTTTCTGCTTGACATGATTTATGTGGCTTTTTTGTTTTTCTGAATTTGGCTTTCCCTCCATCATTCTGTAGATGCAAGTACCTCTTTGACAGAGATGATACAATTTTTATCATCCTCAAATGAACACTTTGACTATTAAATGTATGCCATGCTGTCACTGGTCAATCAATTCTGAGGACTGCTGGTCGCCCAAGAGAACACAAATCACAACTCCCAACACTGGAAATGACTCTACATGTCTGCAGACTAACTACTTTGCCCTCCTCCCGGTTTCCCAAACTCTGATGGAAACCTTGGCAAACAAATTCTAAAATATGAGCACTGCTATTTTAGCTTTCAAATCAAAAGCCCAGGAATCTAGAGTCCATTCTGCACACTGGGGAGACTGCAAACAAGTTATCAGAAGAACCTGTGGGGAGACTGAAGCCGACTACGTCCTCCTCTCTAGCTGCAGAGGGAAGAGCGGAAGAATGAGAAAACTGGCCAGGGAAGAAGGCAAGGAGTAGGGCGGAGTGACCCAGCGTCTGTCTGTTCTAGAAGTTCTTCCAAGCGGGACCAATCCCGATGCCTCTGAAGGGACCCGAGAACCCCCTCTCCCCAGTCCCCAAGTCCTCTAAGAATGGGCGGCCTCCTACAGCAGCCATCAGGCAGCTGGCAGAACAGAGGGTTCAAGTTTTCCTTTCCACACTTAGAGCAGGTGACCCTCCCTTGAAGCAGAAATTATGAAGATGCTGTAGCCTGTCCATTAATTCAAGAACATCTAGTGTGACTGCAGCTGCTGCCTTCCACCTTTGTTTCCCAGTGATCAGACCTTGCCTTCGAGGTATTCGGACGTGTAACAGCTAGCAGTGCAACAATGAAAATCTTAACAACGGGAACTCCTTGGCAGTCCAGTGATTAGGCTCCTAACGCTTTCAGTGCTGAGGGCCAGGTTTTGATCCCAGGCTGGGAAACTAAGATCCCACAAGCCACACAGCATGGAAAACTACACCAAAGTACATCTCAGGTTTCTTCTATTTCCCTTTTTCCAGAGGGTCAGTTGGAAGAAGCCTGATATATTTGTTCAGTTCCTAATCTGGTCAACCAGACATGTCTGATACTTCAGAAGAGGAGAGAATGTAGCATACCTTTCCCCTCTCCACTTCCTTTGTTGTCATGACAATCACTCGGGAGTTCTCCTGAAACACCATCCGCCAGAAGTCATTCACCGTGTTCTGCAGGCAGCCTTGGGTGGCAATGTAGCTCTTTTTGGGCTTTGAGTTGTTGCACTTGGTTTCAAATTCAGGCTAGAGATTTAGGAGGAAAATAACTTCAAACATTTGAAAATTGCTTTCAGGCCGTGGGGAAGGATTTAAGATACAAAAACTGGCTAGCAAGATATGGTCAGGAAACACCATGAGAAGCAAAGTTTACCATGATGATGTTTGCGTTGATGTAATCTGAAACGGGCTCATTGGGATCACCATCATGGAGGACAACCCTGGTGTGATCGACTGGAAGAAGAAGAGAGCCGGGTCATAGAGGCCTTCAGAACAAATCAGTTCATCCTCAGTGGGTCCCAGTTTTGTTCATTTCATGATAAAACGACATTAAAAACAAAGTCCTACATGAGTACAATAATCTGAACGCGATGCCCCACGATGCTTTTCTTTCAGAAGAATAAAGCAACCATGTCGGGACTTCCCTGATGGCTGAGTGGCTAAGCCTCTTCGCTCCCAATACAGGAGGCCCCAGTTCAATCCCTGGCCAAGGAACTAGTTTCCACATACTACAGTTCCCATGCTGCAACTAAGACCTGATGAAGCTAAATAAATATATATATATACATATATATATACATACATACATATATATATTATATATAAAGCAGTCATGTCAATTCCCTGGTTTTAACAATGTCCTACTGCTATCAAGGATATTATCACTGGGAGAAGCTACGGAAATGGTACATGGGAACCCTCTATATATTTCTGTTACTTCTTTTGAGCCTAAAATTATTTTAAACCAAAAGGTTTTTCTATTTTCTTGTTTTTTCAAAGGAAGAGTAAAGTACAGGTAAATGACACATGTCAGAGACTTGCTTCACAATAATTGAAGAAAAGAAGTGTATCAGAATATAGGTAAGTTGGGCTTTCCCTCGTGGTCTAGTGGCTAAGACTCCATGCTCCCAAGGCAGGAGGCCCAGGTTCAATCCCTGGTCTGGGAACTAGATCCCATATGCTGCAACTAAAGATCCCATGCCGCAACTAAGACCCAACACAGTCAAAATAAATAAAAATAAATATTTTTAAAACACAGAATATAAATTCATCAAAACTGGGCAAAAGTTGACAATTGGTAGAGCTGGGTGCTAGGTATATGTGAGTTGTTTATACCATTTTGTCTACTTTTGAATATATCTTTGTTTTGGTCTTTATTTTTTTAATATATTTTAAACTTTCTGTAACAAAAAGAGTTTTTTTAAAAATGAAGTAGAATTAAATACGGTACCCAGACAAGATTCTGATGATAGTATCTACCAATCAAATTCTGTATAAAAGCACATTATGGATATAAAAACGCAAGTGTTCTATCTAAAGCAACACATTTTATACTGGGAATTATTAATAAGTCTATGTCTTAACAGAATAATGTTCTTTTGTTCTTTTGTTTGTTTCAGAGTGCCCATCTTTAAAGAATAGGATGCCAGGGCTTCCCTGGTGGTCCAGTGGGTAAGGAGTCTGCCTGGCAGTGCAAGGAGCACTGGTTCGATCCCTGGCCCGGGAAGATACCACGTGCCGCGGAGCGGCTGGGCCAAGGTGTCCCAATTACGAGCCAGCACTCTGGAGCGCATGTGCCCAGAGCCGGTGCTCAGCAACGCGAGAGGCCACTGTGATGGGAGGCCCACACAGGCCAAAGAATAAAGATGGATGAAAATAAATAAATGAAAAACCAATGAAGGAGGCCAAAAAAAAAAAAAAAATAGGATGCTAATCAGAAGAAACATCTGACTGGGATCTTTAAGGGAGGAAAGGACACTAATCTATTTAGTCCTGCACACCACAGCTCCCATCATCTCCTCCTGTATGCCCACATCTTCCTAATGAGCACCATTTAGACCTCCCAAGCAGAAATGAACCCTTAAGACATAAAGAGGATGCTGCTTCCCCATGGTCATTAGGACCACACTGTGGCTCAAAATGAATCTCTGCAAATTCCTCTTTTTCTTTCCTTGGTATTAGAAAAGCCTCCGCTTTCTCCCATCCTCACCTGCACACATTACACACAACTATATGAAGGTGGTATACATATACACCATATATGTGCCCACATGAAAACAGAATAAGGAAAACTACACTACACACACATAGGTGTGCGTGCATATGCACACACACACATACACACACAGAGGATGGATTTACACATCTGACAAAGTAGCTCTGACCTAATGAGACATAAGAGCAATGCTCTCTAATCTATCTGATGATGCTCCCAAATCAACTTTAATAATAAAGTTTTTGAATAATGAAATATATATATATATATATATATATATATATATATATATATATATGCGGATAGGCCACAAAAGTTCATCCATCGCAGTGACCTCTCTCGTCGCAGAGCACTGGCTCTGGGCACATGCGTTCCAGAGCGCTGGCTCACAATTGGACACACCAGTCTAGCCTCTCTGTGACATGTGGGATCTTCCCGGGCCAGGGATCGAACCGGTGCCCCCTGCATTGCAAGGTGGACTCTTTACCCACTAGACCACCAGGGAAGCCTCCCTGTATGTTCTTAATATGGAGAGCCCGAATGAACTTTCTGGCCAATCCAACCATAGATACCAACAAGCCTTACTTGCACTATAGATGCAGATGTAGACAAGCCCTTACAGAGCACGCTCTGGAAACTCTGAATCAGAGCCTGGGGCTAAGAGCAGCAACTCTGGGGGTTCCAGTACCAGTTCTCCCACAGACCCACACAGGCCAAAGAATAAAGATGGATGAAAATAAATAAATGAAAACCAATGAAGGAGGCCAAAAAAAAGAAAATAGGATGCTAATCAGAAGAAACATCTGACTGGGATCTTTAAGGGAGGAAAGGACACTAATCTATTTAGTCCTGCACACCACAGCTCCCATCATCTCCTCCTGTATGCCCACATCTTCCTAATGAGCACCATTTAGACCTCCCAAGCAGAAATGAACCCTTAAGACATAAAGAGGATGCTGCTTCCCCATGGTCATTAGGACCACACTGTGGCTCAAAATGAATCTCTGCAAATTCCTCTTTTTCTTTCCTTGGTATTAGAAAAGCCTCCGCTTTCTCCCATCCTCACCTGCACACATTACACACAACTATATGAAGGTGGTATACATATACACCATATATGTGCCCACATGAAAACAGAATAAGGAAAACTACACTACACACACATAGGTGTGCGTGCATATGCACACACACACATACACACACAGAGGATGGATTTACACATCTGACAAAGTAGCTCTGACCTAATGAGACATAAGAGCAATGCTCTCTAATCTATCTGATGATGCTCCCAAATCAACTTTAATAATAAAGTTTTTGAATAATGAAATATATATATATATATATATATATATATATATATATATATATATGCGGATAGGCCACAAAAGTTCATCCATCGCAGTGGTCTCTCTCATTGCAGAGCACTGGCTCTGGGCGCATGCACTCCTGAGCGCTGGCTCATAACTGGACACACCATTCCAGCTTCTCTGTGGCACAGGGGATCTTCCCGGGCCAGGGATCGAACCGGTGCCCCCTGCATTGCAAGGTGGACTCTTTACCCACTAGACCACCAGGGAAGCCTCCCTGTATGTTCTTAATATGGAGAGCCCGAATGAACTTTCTGGCCAATCCAACCATAGATACCAACAAGCCTTACTTGCACTATAGATGCAGATGTAGACAAGCCCTTACAGAGCACGCTCTGGAAACTCTGAATCAGAGCCTGGGGCTAAGAGCAGCAACTCTGGGGGTTCCAGTACCAGTTCTCCCACACAGACCCACCAGCCAGGGACTGGAGGACAAGGACACACACCCGGGACCCCTGAGACTGGTGGTGAGATCCTGGGAGACGACAAGTCGAGATGAGCTCTCCTGGGAGGACTAAATTTATTAACAGAGAGAACAACCACACCCTAAGCCTCCCTGTGGCAATTTTACTCTGTAAGCCGCCTCACAAGAACTCAGTGCATGAGGCCGTCCTTCCCCTCAACAGTTCATTGTTTTGGAAACTGCTCACGATTAAAAGAAGCCACAGCCTTGGATCTGCTGAGAAAGAACCTGCCCACCCCCACCTCCCAAGAAAAGGGACAGAGATGCTGGACATCAAAGCCTTCGAGAGTGACAGTCACAGAGAAACGGATCGATACTTACAGGGCAGAATGTTCTTGTATCTATTTTTGTTTTTATTCTCCTGCCTCTGACCCTCTTTTCGGCTGTAGAGAAGTTTACACTCCTGTTGTTGTAGTGTCTGAAAAGAAACAAAGGTAAACATCATTATGCGTCAAAAGCTTCCCCCGGAAAAAAGCCTGAGCGAGTGTTTCCGTGTTAGGGAATTTATCTCAGGAAATGTTCGAGAGTTGTGGGCAACAGCTATAAGAATGCTCACCTTCACGCTGTATTGAGAGGGGCGGAAACACTGGAAATCATACAAGTGTCCAACCGGAAAGAGCTGCCTAAATAAACACCTTCATGTATTCATACAAAGGATGTACTACAGACATTTAAGAGATATCCTAGGAGGATATCTAATGCCTTGGAAAGACGATCATCAGAGTGAGTATTAACTGAAAAGAAGGCCAACTTTCCCAAACAGCGCTTACATAATATGTCTGCGTGCACCTATGTCTGTAAGAAATGGCAGAAGGCTGTATACCAAAAATGTAATCGAGTTTTTTTTCAGAGTAGTAGGATTTTTTTGTTTCATTTTACTGGGCTTTTTTGCCTCTACTTTCTACAGTAAATATTTGTAAGAGAAACTTTGAGAATTCCCCATCAGTCAAATGGTTAGGACCCTGTGCTCTCACTGCTGAGGGCATGGGTTCAATCCCTGGTCAGGGAACTAAGATCCCCAAGTCACCCCTGGAAAAGAGAGAAACCTTTAAAAATAACAGTTATTAAGAATGAAAGCCAGTGAACACTGCCATACAGTGCCCAAACAGTAGATGTGATCCATGGTCTTGAGGACTCTGTAACCTGCCTACTGTTCAGTCAGTTCAGTCGCTCAGTCGCATCCCGACTCTGCGACCCCATGGACACAGCACACCAGGCTTCCCTGTCCTTCAGCATCTCCCGGAGCTTGCTGAAACTCATGTTCATTGACTCAGTGATGTCATCTAACCATCTCATCCTCTGTCATCCTCTTCTCCTTTGCCTTGTATTTTTCCCAACATCGGGTCTCTTCCAATGAGTTTTGGCATCAGGTGGCCAAAATATTGGAGCTTCAGCATCAGTCCTTCTAATGACTATTCAGGATTGATTTGCTTTAGGCCTAACTGATTTGATCTCCTGGCAGTTCAAGGGACTCTCAAGAGCCTTCTCTAACACCACAGTTCAAAGGCAACAATCTTCAGTGCCCAGCCTTCTTTATAAGTCGCACATCCATACATGACTACGGTGATCACAAAGAGTCAGACACAACTGAGAAACTTTCACTTTCACAAGTAAATCAAATAACAATTACAGCAAAGTAAAGATGAATAAAGCTGAAATCTGCCTACTTTCACCAATGATTAATTCAGAGCAAGCTGAAAGTCAGTTCTCAAATCTGGATTCTGGCAGACAGTGAAAAGTGGCTTACTCTGGGCATACAACCTTTGTTAGCAAGGCTTCAGAGACCTTGTATGCCCCCAGCCCATGTCAGTCCCCTAGGCAGCTAGCCTGAGTCTGTACCGACACCTGCTCCCTGTGCTCTGAGAGGAGGGGAGTCCTCTGCTCTCCCCAGACAGAAGAGGAGGAGGAGAATGCTCAGGCTCCTGAAGCAAGTGGTCAGGAAGGACACCTCTGCAGGGAAAGGAGGTAGGGAACAGAACTAGGGAAAGAAGCACTTAAACCAGGCTGCTACAGTGGGGCTGGCCCCAGGGAAGAGGGGACGTCGTGGGGAAGTGGAAAGACCAGCTGTGGAAACAGACAAGAAGGTGGACAAGCCAGGCTGAATGAAACATTTTCAAGGCTGTAGGTTTCATTTTCAAAATTACCAGAAGCGCCTCTTCAAGGAAACAGTGGTTTCAGATAAAGCTCATTTGCATAGGAAATCACAAATGAGTAAATCGAGAAAGTGAAAAGCAGACTAAAAAGGAAAAATGAAATCTGTTATATATTAAAAATATATTTATATATGCCAAAATGATTATCCCTTAGAGATCTCTCTATGAGGAGAGGCAGAGTCAGTATTTCGTAACACAGCAGCCCTGTTACATTTCCGTTTCATTTATCTGCATTTCACAGATAGGTATGAAAGTCAGGAGTTTAAATTGCTATTTGACTCTTGATTCCAAAATGCAATATTCAGCACTGACATACAGCTCATAACCAGAATGTTTAGCCAGCTGAAACCTGGACAGAAATCAAATGCAACATACACAGAACTCTGACAATCAAGTGGTCACTAAAAATTCTTTAACGAAAAAAAAAAAATCTCCAACAAATTCATATAAAATAATTACAGCCTCTGCATCCTTGGAGCTGGCATCTCCTCTGAACTGTGAGCCAGTGCAATACTGCTGTATGAGGAAGAAAGTTCAATCTTGGTTTTCAGACATTAAGGTGAGGTTCAAACCCTATGAACGGAATCAGTCACTTAACATCAACCAAGTGAAGAGAAACAACACCAACGAAAGCTACACACTAGGAAATAACTAGGTGCTTGATTCAAAACAAACTTGACAGCAAAGCATTCAAGTGTTCACTTACGGAACAAACTTCAAGTGATGCTTCACTTGTGGAGGGCACGTTGCCAGAGCAACCTCTAGAAGAGGCACATTTCAGCCAGTCATCCCTGTTTAGTCACCTTTGATTTCTCCCCCAGCATTCAAGATCGAGCGCAGGCTTTTCAGAGGAGCTCAGGAGACCGTCTCTTCTCTGAGATTCAGCTCGTCCAGTCACTGTGCTGACTGTGCCTCAGCGTCCTCCAGGGTAAACCGGGACGTATCCTATTCATCTACCCACAAGGGCTGGTGCAAGAGTTAAGGCGCACTGTCCACACTCCAGCCACATCAAATATACACAAGGGTGTTGAACCCACTGTATTTCTTCAGGCGAGGGTGTTCTTGTTCATGCCCTCTACCGAGAGCTCCTTTTCTCGGCCTTGAGTTCCTGTGAATGTTACATTTTACTTACTCGGATCCACCTCGCATGCTTCCTCCTCTGGGACGCTCTCCTGACCTACTCAGCATAACCTCCCTGTGTCTCACGACACCAGTGCATGGCCTGTAGGCCCTCCCTCTGGGAGGACTCTGTATCACACTGAATCCAAGCTACGTCTTTAAAACCTGCCGCTTGAGGACTTCCTAGGTGGTCCAGTGGCTAAAAATCTGCCTGTTAATACAGAAGACACAGGTTCGATCCCTGGTCCAGAAAGATTCCACGTGCTCGGAACAACTAAACCCATGCACCACAACTACTGAGCTTGCGCTTGAAGCCCACGCTCTACAACGAGAGATGCCACTGCAATAAGAAGCCTCTGTACAACTACTAGAGAGTAGCCCCTGCTTGCCACAGCTAGAGAAAGCCCGCCCACAGCAACAAAGACCCAGAGCAGCCAAAAACAAACAAAGAAAATTAAAAAGAAAAATCCTTCCTCTTGAGAGCATGGACCACCCATCTGCCTGCAACCTGCCCAGTGTCCAGCACAAAGAAGGCCTTCCAAAAGTATCTGCTGAATGAACAAACAGATACAGAAAGGGGCTGTGGGGAGAGGGCAAGCAAGGAAGAAACAACACCAACGAAAGCTACACACTAGGAAATAACTAGGTGCTTGATTCAAAACAAACTTGACAGCAAAGCATTCAAGTGTTCACTTACGGAACAAACTTCAAGTGATGCTTCACTTGTGGAGGGCACGTTGCCAGAGCAACCTCTAGAAGAGGCACATTTCAGCCAGTCATCCCTGTTTAGTCACCTTTGATTTCTCCCCCAGCATTCAAGATCGAGCGCAGGCTTTTCAGAGGAGCTCAGGAGACCGTCTCTTCTCTGAGATTCAGCTCGTCCAGTCACTGTGCTGACTGTGCCTCAGCGTCCTCCAGGGTAAACCGGGACGTATCCTATTCATCTACCCACAAGGGCTGGTGCAAGAGTTAAGGCGCACTGTCCACACTCCAGCCACATCAAATATACACAAGGGTGTTGAACCCACTGTATTTCTTCAGGCGAGGGTGTTCTTGTTCATGCCCTCTACCGAGAGCTCCTTTTCTCGGCCTTGAGTTCCTGTGAATGTTACATTTTACTTACTCGGATCCACCTCGCATGCTTCCTCCTCTGGGACGCTCTCCTGACCTACTCAGCATAACCTCCCTGTGTCTCACGACACCAGTGCATGGCCTGTAGGCCCTCCCTCTGGGAGGACTCTGTATCACACTGAATCCAAGCTACGTCTTTAAAACCTGCCGCTTGAGGACTTCCTAGGTGGTCCAGTGGCTAAAAATCTGCCTGTTAATACAGAAGACACAGGTTCGATCCCTGGTCCAGGAAGATTCCACGTGCTCCGGAACAACTAAACCCATGCACCACAACTACTGAGCTTGCGCTTGAAGCCCACGCTCTACAACGAGAGATGCCACTGCAATAAGAAGCCTCTGTACAACTACTAGAGAGTAGCCCCTGCTTGCCACAGCTAGAGAAAGCCCGCCCACAGCAACAAAGACCCAGAGCAGCCAAAAACAAACAAAGAAAATTAAAAAGAAAAATCCTTCCTCTTGAGAGCATGGACCACCCATCTGCCTGCAACCTGCCCAGTGTCCAGCACAAAGAAGGCCTTCCAAAAGTATCTGCTGAATGAACAAACAGATACAGAAAGGGGCTGTGGGGGAGAGGGACAAACCACAGACCACTACTGGCAACGGCCCGTGGCACGGAAGGTCCCACACTCAGCATCCCATACTGACACTGCCAGACAAACCACTGGAGGCAAAAGAGGAAAACAGCATTTTCCAATCTTCAGTCATCTGAAAAGCATCTTTAAGGGAATTCCCTGGCGATCCAGTGGTTAGGACTCCAAGCTTTCACTGCCAAGGGTGCCAATTAAATCTCTGGTCGGGGAATCAAGATCCCATAAGCGTCACGGCACAGCCACACAAAAAAAAAAGGAAATGAAAAAGAAAAGCATCTCAGCACACCGCCTATTATATCGCTTGTTTTCTTAAATTAACCTCCACTTCTTCCCCTTCAGAAAATGTATCTCAAAAGGAAACTGCATATTACTGGCACACATAAAAATCAGTATCCTTTACCATATATAGAAGGTAATCAGAAAGGAATATAATAAAAATGAAATCCTGTCAAATCCTATCCTGACATTTTAGCATGCCTGAGGTTCTATTAAAAAAAGGGGGGGGTGGTGCTTCCCTGGTGGTCCAGTGGGTAAGGACACCGCCTTGCAGTGCAAGGGGCGCCAGTTCGATCCCTGGCCTGGGAAGATCCCACGTGCCGTGGAGTGGCTGGACCGATGTGTCCAACTACCGAGCCAGAGCTCTGGAGAGCGTGTGCCCAGATCTGGTGCCCTGCAGCGGCACAGGCCACTATGATGGGGGGCCCATGCAGGCCAAAGAACAAAGATGGATGAAAATAGATAAATGAAAGACCAATAGAAGTGGACAAAAAAAAAAAGGCTGGGGGGAGTTCACTGGCAAGTGTCAGAGGTAGACGTTGCTGCTGTTTAGTTACTAAGTCGTGTCCAACTCTTTGCAACTCCATGGACTGTATGCAGCCCACCAGGCTCCTCTAAACATAGGATTTCCCATGCAAGAAAACTGGAGCAGGTTGCTAATTCCTTCTCCAGGGGATCTTCCAAACCCAGGGATTGAACACACATCTCCCACATTGGCCAGCAGATTCTTTACCACTGAGCCACCAGCGAAGTCCAGAGGTAGATATTAGAAGCCTATTAAAACTATACTCAGGGCTTCCCCTGGTGGTCCAGTGGATAAGGACACCGCCTTGCAGTGCAAGGGGCGCCGGTTCGATCCCTGGCCTGGGAAGATCCCACGTGCCGCGGAGCGGCTGGACTGATGTGTCCAATCGCTGAGCCAGAGCTCTGGAGCGCATGCGCCCAGAGCTAGCGCTCTGCGACAACAGACGCCACCGCGATGGGAGGCCCGCAGGAGCCAAAGAACAAAGACGGATGAAAATAGAGAAATGAAAGACCAATGGAAGTGGCCCGCCCGCTCCCCTCCTTCCCCAACCCGACCCCCACCCAAAATAAATAAATAAATAAATCTTTAAAAAAAAAAAAAAAAAAAAAACTATACTCAGACCTCGTCCTAAGCCATGACCAAAGGAATGGATAAGGACTAAAGAGAGGAAAAGGAGAAAAAACATCTTTATTCATCAATTCAATCTTACTGTAATGAGGCCACTGAAAATCATTTCACACACCAAAAACACTTTGCAAGAATAATCCAGAGTTCCAGGCCAAGGAAATTCCCAGAGCATGCTGGCTGCACCATCTACTGAGCTCAGCCTCCAGCTTCCCTCATCCCACATTCAGTTACCAATCGCCTCCTCCATGCGGATATGAGGTCTGAACAGAACACAAGCTGAGACAGTTTGGGCCTTGGAGTCTTCCAGAAGGACAGGCCCAGGGGCCCCTGTGTCCCAGGCTTTGCCAGGTAGTGGCTGCCGACGGCTGGCAGCTGTCGCAGATTAGTACTGAGTAACTGTGTCTCCCGCTCCAGTCCTGCTCCTTTCTCAGACCCCACTAACCCATTCTCATCCGCTCCTGGGGCTCAAGTTGCCTGAACACATTTCATTTCTTACAGTAGATGGCTGCCATCCCTCTAGAGTGAGACTGAACATAAAAGAACTCTGAAGTCGTGAGTTGCCATGCTCTGCCAGCAGAGGCTCCCCGACTGTGACCGAGATTATCAGCGACCACCTGCTAAGGGGCGCTTCCTCCCTGGCACCAGACAGGGGAATAGCCAACAAGGCATACCCCCAGGAGGTTAAAATCCCTTCACAGCTGATCTTCCCGGAACTCCCTCTCAGTCGCCCCCAGGTCACCAAAAGCTATGGAAGACCTGCAGCTGAATGTCACAGCCTCTGCCTGCTTCTCCACTGATCCTGGCAGAGTGTCAGCGATAAGCTGTGGGACAGGCAGCCAAAAGGACAGTAGAAAGTAGAGAGAAGTCCGCACAACCAGCAGCCACAACTGAGGGAGGAATGCGCGAGATATATGGAAAGAGTAACATGGAAACTTACAGTACCATATGTAAAATAGACAACCGATGGGAATCTGCTATAAGACTAAGGGAACTCAAACAGGAGCTCTGTAACAACCTAGAGGGGTGGGGTGGGGAGGGAGATGGGAGGGAAGTTCAAGAGGGAGGGGACATAAGTACACCTATGATTGATTCAGGTTGACAGGTGACACTAAACAAAACTGTAAAAATAAATAAACAAAAAATAAAGCATACGAACAACCACAACAAAAAGGACACTGTAAGGCTGGGGCACAGGCTGTAAGACAGCAACACAACCAAAGGGTTTGCACCCAAGGATGAACCCTCAAAAAGGACCAGAGGCTAGCTACAGTCACCTGATTACATGAGCCAAAACTGATCCACCAGGGATTACAGCAAGCAGTTAAGCGTTTATGAAAGGCACGAAGAGAAAGGCAATTCCCCGATCCACACTATATGTGAGGAGTGCCCAACAGCGCAACCAAGGGTGGACGAACAGGTGTTCACGCCGCAGAACCGTCCCTCACATTCATGGCTCTTGAACATCCAGGCCCCCCACAGCTGGACCCCTGCCAGTCTCCAGCCTAAATGCCAGCAGCAGCGTCCCCAGTCACAGTGATGACTGAAAGAGAACCCCCACAGGCTTCCAAAGTCCACTGGAACCAACTCTTGACCAGAATGTCACGAATGCAAAAGGAGAATCAGGATCAGAGAAAGACACACATACAAATGAATGGGCAGAGCCAGGCAGCTCCGTGGAGCAAGACACGACCAGAGAACCGTCTGTCCTCACTGCTTGGAGCAACAGGGACAAACTGCTGAGAGGAATGAAATAATGCCATTAACCATTAAGGCCAGACCAAGTGGTACCATTACTTTATCATTTTTAATTTTAATTTTTATTAAGATTTTGGTCTGCGCTGAATCTTGGTTGCAGTGTGCAGGCTTTCTCGGGTTGTGGAGCATGGGCCCTAGAGCATGCAGGCTCAGTAGTTGCATGCACTCTTCTCCAGTTGCATGGGAGAGTCAGGATAAGCTGTGGGACAGGCAGCCAAAGGACAGTAGAAAGTAGAGAGAAGTCCGCACAACCAGCAGCCACAACTGAGGGAGGAATGCGCGAGATATATGGAAAGAGTAACATGGAAACTTACAGTACCATATGTAAAATAGACAACCGATGGGAATCTGCTATAAGACTAAGGGAACTCAAACAGGAGCTCTGTAACAACCTAGAGGGGTGGGGTGGGGAGGGAGATGGGAGGGAAGTTCAAGAGGGAGGGGACATAAGTACACCTATGATTGATTCAGGTTGACAGGTGACACTAAACAAAACTGTAAAAATAAATAAACAAAAAATAAAGCATACGAACAACCACAACAAAAAGGACACTGTAAGGCTGGGGCACAGGCTGTAAGACAGCAACACAACCAAAGGGTTTGCACCCAAGGATGAACCCTCAAAAAGGACCAGAGGCTAGCTACAGTCACCTGATTACATGAGCCAAAACTGATCCACCAGGGATTACAGCAAGCAGTTAAGCGTTTATGAAAGGCACGAAGAGAAAGGCAATTCCCCGATCCACACTATATGTGAGGAGTGCCCAACAGCGCAACCAAGGGTGGACGAACAGGTGTTCACGCCGCAGAACCGTCCCTCACATTCATGGCTCTTGAACATCCAGGCCCCCCACAGCTGGACCCCTGCCAGTCTCCAGCCTAAATGCCAGCAGCAGCGTCCCCAGTCACAGTGATGACTGAAAGAGAACCCCCACAGGCTTCCAAAGTCCACTGGAACCAACTCTTGACCAGAATGTCACGAATGCAAAAGGAGAATCAGGATCAGAGAAAGACACACATACAAATGAATGGGCAGAGCCAGGCAGCTCCGTGGAGCAAGACACGACCAGAGAACCGTCTGTCCTCACTGCTTGGAGCAACAGGGACAAACTGCTGAGAGGAATGAAATAATGCCATTAACCATTAAGGCCAGACCAAGTGGTACCATTACTTTATCATTTTTTTAATTTTAATTTTTTATTAAGATTTTGGTCTGCGCTGAATCTTGGTTGCAGTGTGCAGGCTTTCTCGGGTTGTGGAGCATGGGCCCTAGAGCATGCAGGCTCAGTAGTTGCATGCACTCTTCTCCAGTTGCAGAGCATGGGCTTAGCTGCCCTGTGGCATCTTAGTTCCCTGACCAGGATCAAATCCATGTCCCCTGCATTGGCAGGCAGATTCTTAACCTCTGGACCACCAAGAAAGCCCCAGCAGTTACTATATTTTTAAAAACAGAGCTATGAAGGAAGGAAACAAGGTTAACAGAGTATTGATATGTGTTATAGCTGAGTGTTGGGAAAAAGAAGGTTCATCATCCTACTCCCTCAACTTCAGAGTGTATGAAAACTTCAATAATAAAAGAAGGTCTTTATAAAAAATTTTTTTTTGAATAGCTGCTATTAACTCTCCCCCTACTCAGGCACAGCTGGCCTCCTAAAGGAGAAAAAGAAGGCTGAGAAGAGTTGTCAGGCTGATGGTGTCTCTTACTTGGGGACCATAAATAATAAGACAGTGGTAACCACGTGGGCAGGCTCTAAACCCGGCCTTCTACCCTGTCTGAATGAACTTCTCTCTCCCCTTTGGGGTCTGCTCTTTGCATAGAGGAACACTGGAATGCTCACTCTGTCCTCTTTACTGCAAACTCTGCAGTGTTACCAGGCACCACCGGCGGAGGAAAGCCCCCAGTTCCAGATGCAAAACCGTCCAGTCTGTCGCCATTTCCTGTCAGTGGAGTCTGGGCGGTTCCTCCTGAATGAGTCCACAACACCTTCCAAAAGGAAGGGGCGATGGAGACTCGCATGGCCAGAGAAGGTTCCCACTGATGGACACACCCTTACAAAGCACCACGAGCGACAAAACCAACCTGAGATCTGGTTCCTTTTGGGTGCTTGTCGTTAAGTCAAGTCACTACCTTCCTCCAACAAGGTGAAGTATAAGTAGAAAGACACATTTAGAAGGCACAGTCTCCAGAGGAAAATGGGATCTGACACAGCAAACAGTGCAGACAAATCCATCATCAATAATCTTTTGTTTGGTGTGTACTTAATTAGGTGGTGCAGAACTTAAGGAGTGAGATTCGCAAACATTAAGGGAAGCAGGTTTCTTGAGGCTTGAGGCAGGTGAGGGGCTGGGCGAGTGCAAGGAAGAAAGGAAGACACCTCAGCAAGTTAGGGACGTAAACTGAGGTGGTTAAGAGGCCATGCCCTGTGGCATCTTAGTTCCCTGACCAGGATCAAATCCATGTCCCCTGCATTGGCAGGCAGATTCTTAACCTCTGGACCACCAAGAAAGCCCCAGCAGTTACTATATTTTTAAAAACAGAGCTATGAAGGAAGGAAACAAGGTTAACAGAGTATTGATATGTGTTATAGCTGAGTGTTGGGAAAAAGAAGGTTCATCATCCTACTCCCTCAACTTCAGAGTGTATGAAAACTTCAATAATAAAAGAAGGTCTTTATAAAAAATTTTTTTTTGAATAGCTGCTATTAACTCTCCCCCTACTCAGGCACAGCTGGCCTCCTAAAGGAGAAAAAGAAGGCTGAGAAGAGTTGTCAGGCTGATGGTGTCTCTTACTTGGGGACCATAAATAATAAGACAGTGGTAACCACGTGGGCAGGCTCTAAACCCGGCCTTCTACCCTGTCTGAATGAACTTCTCTCTCCCCTTGGTGTCTGCTCTTTGCATAGAGGAACACTGGAATGCTCACTCTGTCCTCTTTACTGCAAACTCTGCAGTGTTACCAGGCACCACCGGCGGAGGAAAGCCCCCAGTTCCAGATGCAAAACCGTCCAGTCTGTCGCCATTTCCTGTCAGTGGAGTCTGGGCGGTTCCTCCTGAATGAGTCCACAACACCTTCCAAAAGGAAGGGGCGATGGAGACTCGCATGGCCAGAGAAGGTTCCCACTGATGGACACACCCTTACAAAGCACCACGAGCGACAAAACCAACCTGAGATCTGGTTCCTTTTGGGTGCTTGTCGTTAAGTCAAGTCACTACCTTCCTCCAACAAGGTGAAGTATAAGTAGAAAGACACATTTAGAAGGCACAGTCTCCAGAGGAAAATGGGATCTGACACAGCAAACAGTGCAGACAAATCCATCATCAATAATCTTTTGTTTGGTGTGTACTTAATTAGGTGGTGCAGAACTTAAGGAGTGAGATTCGCAAACATTAAGGGAAGCAGGTTTCTTGAGGCTTGAGGCAGGTGAGGGGCTGGGACGAGTGCAAGGAAGAAAGGAAGACACCTCAGCAAGTTAGGGACGTAAACTGAGGTGGTTAAGAGGCCAGAGCTAGTGACCTAAGAGTTAGGGTGAAGGAAGCTGGTCAAAGAGTGTGGAAGCTGTGCTGTCAGCGGTGGGGAAGGAGGTCAGGCAGGGAGCTGGGAGCCTGGGGAACGGGGCAGGAGATCTTCAACAGCTGAGAAGCACAATACAGTGGACTTGAGCCAGAAGTTCTAGAAGTTCAAACCACAGCCAACTATTTGCCAGCCACATCCTTGGGGACAGTTCTCTCCCCTCTTCCAGGTGCTTCATCTTCAGAATGAAGATGCCTCTGGTGGGACCTCAGGAGCCACAGCAGATCTGTGAGCAGAAGAGTGACGGGAGAAACACTGAGAGCAGACAAGCAGGAAGGGTGGAGGGAAGGGCAGAGGTCAAGGGTGAAAGATTGGCGGGTGTCCCATGGGGGGATGAGTGCCTGCACCCCTGGCATCAGGTGAGCCTCCCGTCTCGGCCACTGACCACCCAGGCAGTCCTGGGGACAAGCCTGATCTCTCAGAGCATCCAGGGACACAAGATCTACCTCCCTCTCAAGATCTGGGAACGCAGTGAGATGACTTCCCTAGTCTGCCGTGCAGCACCAGACAGGCTATAAAGTCAGGTTTCCTCCCTTCCTTCCTCTAAGGACAGAAAGACAACTAGGAAAGGAAAACCAACTGAACTTGGTGAACGGCAAGGTATAAGAGAAAAAAGACGAGTTAAGAGATCCTCTGAGGATTCCGGCCTACGGGGTCAGAGAATACACAGGACAGCCACCAGAGATGCAGAAGTCAAAGGGGATAGCTGGCTTGGGACATTCAAAATACCAGGTCTGGTTGTGAATGCTCCAACTGAAAGAGATATGAATGCCAAGACATCTGGAAGGCACAACTGAAAACCAGAGTCTGGACGCCACACTAACTTAGGGATGATCAGACTGGGGTGAAAATGAACATGCTCCTCGGTGGAGAGCAAGTCTAAAGCCAGAAGAACAGAGGGCCCAGACCACGTCTTGGGAGAATCCAGAGTTAACTGGTCAGGAGAAGAGAGGGCAGTGAGCAGCAAGGGCACACGGGAGAGGAGGAAGGAATGAAGCAGGCGCATGTCCCTACAGGTCAGAGAAATAAAGAAATCGTAGGAATGAGGAGCTGGACGGCTGTCTCCAGAGCAGCTCACAGGAAAAAGAGATCGGAGAAAAGACTATTCTTTAATCACCTAAGAAAGCCACTGGTGGGGCTTTCCCTGATGGTCCAGTGGTTAAGAATTCACCTTCCAATGCAGGGCATGCAGGTTTGATCCCTGGTTAGGACACTAAGATCCCATATGCCGCGGGGCAGCTAGGCCTGCGTGCTGCAATTAGAGAGCCTACGCACCACAATCACTGAGCCCATGTGCCACGATGAAGGTCGACCACAACCGAAAAAAAAAAAGGGAAGAAAGCCATTGGTGTCTTCTGAAAGTATTACTTCAATATACTGGGGACTGTCACATTCCAAGGTTAAAGAAGAAAGGAGCTAAGAAGAAACGGAGGCCACAACACAGGCCCGCTGGATGGAGAAGGCAGAAGGACAATGGCAGGTGCAGAAAGCAGCAGGGTCGTCCGAAGGCTGAGGGGAAGGCCGAGTAGAGGTATGAAAGTACCTGGAAGCCCCTTCGGTTCTTTAATTCTCTGTTACGATGTCAGGCAGCTCCAGGCAGTGGAACAACTCTGAAGAGAAAAATCTGACACTGGAAGGGCATAGAACAAAAGCAGGAATGGAGGGGGGAAGCTGAAAGAGAGAGTTCAAAGGAAACAAAGAAATGTCTCCAGAAGGAGGCTTGCGGAATAACCTTACCTCCTCGCCAAGGGGAGGCTCTGCCTACAGGAAGGCAGCAGCTGGGAACTCTGGGCCTGAATGGGAAATCCTGGTGACAACACCAAGGCTGCCACCCTGGGGCAATTTTAAGCACAAAGCTGGGGCCCTGCTTAGGGGCGATTGTTCAACGTGGGTTTGCTTAGTCACCCAGCAGAAATCTTCTGCTAGAGATCACCAGCAAGAATCATTCTTCAAGGCACAGCTTTGGGGTGCAGTTAGTCTTGTCTTCATAAAACCTAACCACTTCCAAGGAGAACTGACACCTCCCCTGAGTAGATGTGATCACTTGAAAGAAATCAGACTGGACTGTGGGTTTGAAGACAGGCACGAGCCCCTCCTGGAGACTCATAGGTTGGCAGAGCTGCAGGCGGGATCCAGGACATCTGTGTGGCTGTCAGCGAATTGCCTGCCAGGCCCGTGCAAACGGAAGAACAGCTTCTGACCATGACAGGGAAGACAGGCTTGTGTATGAAAGCCAGCCTTAAAGAAAAATCAAATTACTCAGGAAAACAAAACTTTCAAGTGCTGAGAAAACAGAATTCCAGTGAATAATGTTTTGTGTGGGGTTTGTCTGTGGACGTTATGGGGTGGTTTTTATTTTTTTTTGTGGCCACTTCTATTGGTCTTACATTTATTTATTTTCATCCATCTTTGTTCTTTTGGCCTGTGTGGGCCTCCCATCACAGTGGCCTCTCTCGTTGCAGAGCACTGGCTCTGGGCACATGTGCTCCAGAGCTCCGGCTCGATAGTTCTACACATCGGTCCAGCCGCTCTCAGGTACATGGGATCTTCCCAGGCCGGAAATTGAACCGGTGCCCCTTGTACTGCAAGGCAGTGTCCTTACCCACTGGACCACCAGGGAAGCCCCTGTTTTTTGTTTTTTAATCAGAAACAGAAAGTTTAAAACTGAAATCTTTCTGAAATTCATTACTGTGACCCTGAATGGCATCATTTTAATCAAGTGTATAGAGGAGTAGCAGGGACTAAAATGTGTGTTCCAGGGGCTCTTAATGAAAACTGCATGGGAATATAGAGGAACATCTCAAAGCAGAGCCTGGAACATTTCTCTACAGTGCTTAAGCATCAGAAAGCTGTTCCTTATCGCAAAGAAGTAAAGGGTCTGAAGCCAATGCAAGTCTCTCCTGCTCCTGAAAACAGCTCAGACTCAACACAACATAAACACACATGTTGTGCCTACTGTGTGTCAGGCACTCTGCTGGATCCTAGGGCTAGAGGGAACAAAACAAAACAAAAAGGACTATCTTGTCCTTGCGGGGCCCACAGACTGACCTGGACTACTTTCTTAGATAATATGCACAGAGCAGACATAAGACAGCGGGATCAAAGTGTTTCTCTCTATGTGTTCACCAACCATTTAATTTGAACAAAACCAAGATGCACAAGGGCTGAATAACATGCTCATCACAGAGACAAAACTGCAGGATCACAACCTGCCTGGTCATTTCTTTAGTGTCAGTCATATTTTAACAGAATTTCATTTCAACAAATACAGAAATACTGCCCACCTCTTTACAGTCACAAGCAGAGATACGAAGGAGACACAAGGTCTTTACAGAAAACAGCAATCTCATTTTACCACAATAAAAAAAAGGAGAGGGAAGAGGGAAGCAAAGAAAGAAAAAAAGATGGAGTATAGGAAAAAATCAAAGACTTGGGTTTGCAGCACTTTGATCATATACCACATGTCCTAGAAGAAACCATCAATTTAAATTTATTTCAGGAGCAAAGGGGAAAAGAACCAAAGAGCTTCAGAAGAGACTTCACATATCTTAAGATGCCTCAAAATTGAAAGTCATTTATAAGTGTCTTTTGGGGAGAAACACCCGAAAGAACACAAAGAGTTTTACAGAAAACCAGAAGCCGGGTATACAGACAAACAAAATGTACCCATCAGAGCTAAATTCTCAATGGCACTGCATTTAGAGCGCTAGTTGGCTTTAAAGACCATCAGAACACACAGTAAAAAGGAGTTGATCCCAGATTTATCACCTTCTGGGAAACAACTAAGGTACAACCATGAAAATAACAATGCCTTGCTGTTGGACCAAACAGTGGCTTCAGAGGATTTCGATTTTAATGAATCTCTGCTTCCTCACACCTAAATTCTTCTATTATAGTTCATTCTGTTCCCAGCCTTATTCCCCTGGCCCCAACTTTAAACGGCATTTAAAAAAAAAAAAAATTGACTGGATTTAAGAAGCAGGCACATAAGAGATCTAGAAAGAAGGCCATCAGTTGTTGGATCTAGCTTCAGTTTAAATGAAATAATCACGCCCTGCTTGAGTGCCTGACAATTTATCACCCCAGCCTGGCCTCTGCAGAGGACTTAGGCGAGTACAGACGTGATCTTGTTTTTTTCCATTTCCCCTGAAAGCCAACTCAGTTCGCCCTCATTTTGCTGTTAATAATGTATAAAAGATAAACTGAATTTGAGATGTCACGGAGTGAAACCATCAGGTCAGCATTTAGAATCAACCTTCTTTACACGGCCAGAAAAGTGGGATAGGCTTTCCTTCCAAGTTCTATCCTGATCCAGCTGATGAAAACACCCAACTGCAGGATCACAACCTGCCTGGTCATTTCTTTAGTGTCAGTCATATTTTAACAGAATTTCATTTCAACAAATACAGAAATACTGCCCACCTCTTTACAGTCACAAGCAGAGATACGAAGGAGACACAAGGTCTTTACAGAAAACAGCAATCTCATTTTACCACAATAAAAAAAAGGAGAGGGAAGAGGGAAGCAAAGAAAGAAAAAAAGATGGAGTATAGGAAAAAATCAAAGACTTGGGTTTGCAGCACTTTGATCATATACCACATGTCCTAGAAGAAACCATCAATTTAAATTTATTTCAGGAGCAAAGGGGAAAAGAACCAAAGAGCTTCAGAAGAGACTTCACATATCTTAAGATGCCTCAAAATTGGAAAGTCATTTATAAGTGTCTTTTGGGGAGAAACACCCGAAAGAACACAAAGAGTTTTACAGAAAACCAGAAGCCGGGTATACAGACAAACAAAATGTACCCATCAGAGCTAAATTCTCAATGGCACTGCATTTAGAGCGCTAGTTGGCTTTAAAGACCATCAGAACACACAGTAAAAAGGAGTTGATCCCAGATTTATCACCTTCTGGGAAACAACTAAGGTACAACCATGAAAATAACAATGCCTTGCTGTTGGACCAAACAGTGGCTTCAGAGGATTTCGATTTTAATGAATCTCTGCTTCCTCACACCTAAATTCTTCTATTATAGTTCATTCTGTTCCCAGCCTTATTCCCCTGGCCCCAACTTTAAACGGCATTTAAAAAAAAAAAAAATTGACTGGATTTAAGAAGCAGGCACATAAGAGATCTAGAAAGAAGGCCATCAGTTGTTGGATCTAGCTTCAGTTTAAATGAAATAATCACGCCCTGCTTGAGTGCCTGACAATTTATCACCCCAGCCTGGCCTCTGCAGAGGACTTAGGCGAGTACAGACGTGATCTTGTTTTTTTCCATTTCCCCTGAAAGCCAACTCAGTTCGCCCTCATTTTGCTGTTAATAATGTATAAAAGATAAACTGAATTTGAGATGTCACGGAGTGAAACCATCAGGTCAGCATTTAGAATCAACCTTCTTTACACGGCCAGAAAAGTGGGGATAGGCTTTCCTTCCAAGTTCTATCCTGATCCAGCTGATGAAAAACACCCAACTGCCACAAGTGGCAAGAATGTTTGACTTTGTTTCTCTAAGCACTGCCTATGTGAACTTAAAGAATCCACCACTGCACGAGATATCCAATTGGCTACTGTAATTTCTTAAAAGCCACCTGGTGGCTCAGTGGCAAAGAATCTGCCTGCCAACGCAAGAGACACAGGTTCGATCCCTGGGTCGGGAAGATCCCCTAGAGAAGAAAATGATAACCCACTCCAGTATTCATGCCTGGGAAATCCCATGGACAGAGGAACCTTAAGGGCTGCAGTCCATGGGGTCACAAAGAGTCAGACATGACTGAATGACCACACATGGTCACTTTTTATAGGAAAATTGGTTTATGCAAATGATTGCCCCAGTTATTTTAAAGTGTAACATAAAAATGGGTCTAGGTTACAAAATAGCTCACTATTTACTTCTTATATTTACCAAAAAGGTTTGGTATTATTTAATTTTAATTAAAAACAGTACTTTTCAGACTTTAAATACACTAACCAAAATCATGTAGGATATGTAACAAAGATTAAAGATGAGCAGGGAGGTCCCTAGCAGCCAAATGGTTAGGTTTCAGCCTTTTAACTGCTGAGGCCTGGGTTCAATCCCTGATCAGGGAACTGAGATCCAGCAAGCCATGTGATATGGCCACAAAAAAAAAAAAAATATATATATATATATGAGTAACAACCATCATTTAAAAAAAATAAAATAAAAGTATATCCAGGGGCTTCCCCTGGTGGTCCAGTGGGTAAGGACACCACCTTGCAGTGCAAGGGGCGCCGGTTCGATCCCTGGCCGGGGAAGATCCCACGTGCCGCGGAGTGGCTGGACTGACGTGTCCAATTACTGAGCTGCAGCTCTGGCGCGCATGCACCCAGAGCCGGCGCTCTGCAGCAACAGAGGCCACCGCGATGGGAGGCCCACAGGAGCCAAAGAACAAAGACGGATGAAAATAGAGAAATGAAAGACCAATAGAAGTGGCCCACCCGTCCCCCTCCCTCCCTACCTCACCCCCAAAAGATAAATAAAATAAAAGTTTAAAAAAAAAAGTATATCCAAAAATGTTACTATTAACAATAGTCAGTAAAAAACAGAGAAACATGCATGCACAAGGCTATCCATTGTATCCTCTTTCATTTGGAAAGTATCCAAATGTGAATCAATAGGGTGAACAAACTACGGTCCATCCACACAATGGAAGATGATGCAGTAAAAATGAATGAAGACTATCTGTAGATACTATTATAGAGTGATCACCAATGTAATTAAAAAGAAAAAAAGTTGGAAAAAAGCATGTGAATCTATACTACTATTTATCTGTGAAAGGATGCGTTTGAAATTACAGGTACATATTTGCTGATGCTTGTTGAAAGGCAATGATAAGCTATAATTTTTTTAAACGGCTATAAATATAAGGAGGAAAAGACGAGAATAGAAGGTAGACTTCTTGAAATGTATTTTTTTCATATGTGACTTAAGAATCAAAGGCAGTATTTTATATAATTGTAAGTAAAATTTTATAGAAATAAATTTCTGAAATCCAAACATAACATGAAACAAATAAGCTCATTTTATGTCCAGTTAGAATATAACTACATAGAGAAGAACCATTACAAGTGAGCTGAAAGCACAGTAATTTGTCTATTCCTTTGAAGAGTCCTTCAAAGGATTAAAAAATAAAACCATAAGGATTGAAAAACAAAAACTAGGAAAACAAACTGTTTTCAGTAATCTAATATTATTCCAGATAGCAGAAGCCTTATTCCGAGTCCTCAATTTGAATTGAAAGTATCATTTGGACTCATGGTTTTTTGTGTTTTTTTGGTCTCGGGGCCCCACACCAGCACACCAGCCCACGTCCCAGCATGTTCGTGGGGCTCGAACGCATCACTTCCTGTTTTCCGGACCTCAGCCAGCAGAAAATTCCCCCAGCAGTGGCCACAGCAAGGGGTGAAGCCAAGAGGTGAGACCAGCAGGTTGGCAGCACTGCACAAAGAAAGCTGGCGGGAGCCGGGCAGCAGGAACACCAGCAGATGGGTACGGGACACGCGGCCAGAGCAGTGGAGTGGCTGGGGCCAGATGTCCCTTGGACTCATAATTTATTTCAAGAAAATAACTATTTTCCAGCTCCATCCTTTGAAAAGGTAATAACCAACCTCACAAATAAGCACTTCTGGCTCCCAGACTACAGTCTCTAAATACCACTTCCCATGAAAGGAAGGAAGAGAAGGAAGGGAAAAAAGGAGAAAAGAAAGAGAAGCTAACTCGCTCCTTGGAAAAATGACTGATTTCAGTTCTGACAGGGAATTTTTTTTTTTTCACTTTTTATTTTATTTTTTACAGAGTTTTGTTGTTTACTGCCACACATCGACCTGAATCCGCCATAGGTATCCATATGCCCCCCTCAAACTCCAACCCATCTTCCTCCCCATCCCACCTCTCCAGGTAGCCAGAAAGGCCTTCTTTGAGAGCCCCTAGTCCCACAGCCTATTCCCCTCCCTCACACCAATGCCCATAAGACTGTTCTCCATGTCCACCTCTCCACAGTTGCTCTGCATATTTATTTATCAGCACAATCTTTCTAGATTCCATATATGTGTCCAGGAAAATGTTTCCACCTCTACCACAGTTGATAAATTCTACAATACTGACGAATAAAAAAAAAAAATTTTTTTTTTCTGAAATCCAAACATAACATGAAACAAATAAGCTCATTTTATGTCCAGTTAGAATATAACTACATAGAGAAGAACCATTACAAGTGAGCTGAAAGCACAGTAATTTGTCTATTCCTTTGAAGAGTCCTTCAAAGGATTAAAAAATAAAACCATAAGGATTGAAAAACAAAAACTAGGAAAACAAACTGTTTTCAGTAATCTAATATTATTCCAGATAGCAGAAGCCTTATTCCGAGTCCTCAATTTGAATTGAAAGTATCATTTGGACTCATGGTTTTTTGTGTTTTTTTTTGGTCTCGGGGCCCCACACCAGCACACCAGCCCACGTCCCAGCATGTTCGTGGGGCTCGAACGCATCACTTCCTGTTTTCCGGACCTCAGCCAGCAGAAAATTCCCCCAGCAGTGGCCACAGCAAGGGGTGAAGCCAAGAGGTGAGACCAGCAGGTTGGCAGCACTGCACAAAGAAAGCTGGCGGGAGCCGGGCAGCAGGAACACCAGCAGATGGGTACGGGACACGCGGCCAGAGCAGTGGAGTGGCTGGGGCCAGATGTCCCTTGGACTCATAATTTATTTCAAGAAAATAACTATTTTCCAGCTCCATCCTTTGAAAAGGTAATAACCAACCTCACAAATAAGCACTTCTGGCTCCCAGACTACAGTCTCTAAATACCACTTCCCATGAAAGGAAGGAAGAGAAGGAAGGGAAAAAAGGAGAAAAGAAAGAGAAGCTAACTCGCTCCTTGGAAAAATGACTGATTTCAGTTCTGACAGGGAATTTTTTTTTTTCACTTTTTATTTTATTTTTTACAGAGTTTTGTTGTTTACTGCCACACATCGACCTGAATCCGCCATAGGTATCCATATGCCCCCCTCAAACTCCAACCCATCTTCCTCCCCATCCCACCTCTCCAGGTAGCCAGAAAGGCCTTCTTTGAGAGCCCCTAGTCCCACAGCCTATTCCCCTCCCTCACACCAATGCCCATAAGACTGTTCTCCATGTCCACCTCTCCACAGTTGCTCTGCATATTTATTTATCAGCACAATCTTTCTAGATTCCATATATGTGTCTGACAGGAAAATGTATTACCCCATAACAACTTATTACACTAGAAAGTAAGGAATCTAGCAAAAACTACTATAGTTGTACAGCAAGGAGTAGAAGCCAACTTGCAGAAGCTTCTAGTGGCCAAAGCTAGAAGAATTTGAGCAACAGAAGTGATCATAAATGGGGTAAACAGAAGCATACTGAATGTGTTAAAAATCCATAAACAGGGCTTCCCTGGTGGTTCCATGATTAAGAATCGCGCCTTGCAATGCATGGGACACCGGTCAATCCCTGGTCCAGAAGGATCCCACCTGCTGCAGAGCAATTGAGCCTGTGTGCCCACAACTACTGAGGCTGCACTCTAGAGCCCGTGTTCACTACAAGAGAAGCCACTACACTCAGAAGTCCATGTACCACAACTAGAGAAGCCACCACTTGCTGCAAATGGAGAAAGACCATACAGAGCAATGAAGACCCAAAACAGACAAAAATTAATAAATAAATAATAAAAACTTCCAAATAAATGTAAAGTACCAATGTAAAAATAAAGTAAAAGTAAAGACGTACAATTTTTTTTTTTAATCCATGAGTACGTATTGATAAAAAAAAAAGTCTTTTTTAGAGAATGCTATTTTGAAAACTAAGCTTAGTAAAAAGGAAAAGAATCAAGCACTTATCCTGTCTTTAGTAGGGAGACAGTCTCCTAGTGGTACAGGGGTTAAGACTCTGCACTCCCAATGCAGGGTTCATGGGTTCGATCCCTGGCTGGAGAACTGAGATGCCACATGCCATGCAGAGCAGCCAAGAAAAAAGAAGGGGAGATGGGATGCTGGCCTGTTCTCAGAACCTCCCACGTGAGAACAAAATCTAAATGCGCAGCCAGAAAAGGCCCTTCCGCCATAGGTATCCATATGCCCCCCTCAAACTCCAACCCATCTTCCTCCCCATCCCACCTCTCCAGGTAGCCAGAAAGGCCTTCTTTGAGAGCCCCTAGTCCCACAGCCTATTCCCCTCCCTCACACCAATGCCCATAAGACTGTTCTCCATGTCCACCTCTCCACAGTTGCTCTGCATATTTATTTATCAGCACAATCTTTCTAGATTCCATATATGTGTCTGACAGGAAAATGTATTACCCCATAACAACTTATTACACTAGAAAGTAAGGAATCTAGCAAAAACTACTATAGTTGTACAGCAAGGAGTAGAAGCCAACTTGCAGAAGCTTCTAGTGGCCAAAGCTAGAAGAATTTGAGCAACAGAAGTGATCATAAATGGGGTAAACAGAAGCATACTGAATGTGTTAAAAATCCATAAACAGGGCTTCCCTGGTGGTTCCATGATTAAGAATCGCGCCTTGCAATGCATGGGACACCGGTCAATCCCTGGTCCAGAAGGATCCCACCTGCTGCAGAGCAATTGAGCCTGTGTGCCCACAACTACTGAGGCTGCACTCTAGAGCCCGTGTTCACTACAAGAGAAGCCACTACACTCAGAAGTCCATGTACCACAACTAGAGAAGCCACCACTTGCTGCAAATGGAGAAAGACCATACAGAGCAATGAAGACCCAAAACAGACAAAAATTAATAAATAAATAATAAAAACTTCCAAATAAATGTAAAGTACCAATGTAAAAATAAAGTAAAAGTAAAGACGTACAATTTTTTTTTTTAATCCATGAGTACGTATTGATAAAAAAAAAAGTCTTTTTTAGAGAATGCTATTTTGAAAACTAAGCTTAGTAAAAAGGAAAAGAATCAAGCACTTATCCTGTCTTTAGTAGGGAGACAGTCTCCTAGTGGTACAGGGGTTAAGACTCTGCACTCCCAATGCAGGGTTCATGGGTTCGATCCCTGGCTGGAGAACTGAGATGCCACATGCCATGCAGAGCAGCCAAGAAAAAAGAAGGGGAGATGGGATGCTGGCCTGTTCTCAGAACCTCCCACGTGAGAACATTAAGAGGCTTAGGATTTCAAAAACAGAGATCCAGAGGGAACTTATTTTAAAAAATTATCCAACAACAAAAGACAATAAGTATAATGAGAACAATGACGAGCCATTTGATGAATCCTTATTATAATAAGTGGGTATAGCATAAAAAGACTGGGGCCAGAGTGTTTCCCTGGTAGTCCAGTGGGTAAAGAGTCCACCTTGCAGTGCAAGGGGCACTGGTTCGATCCCTGGCCAGGGAAGATCCCACATTCTGAAGAACTGCTGGGCCGGTGTGTCTAATTACGAGCCAGCGCTCTAGAGCACATGCGCCCAGAGCCAATGCTCTGCAACGAGAGAGGCCACTATGATGGGAGGCCCACACACGCCAAAGAATAAAGATGGATGAAAAATAAATGACTTAGACACACACACACACACAAATTCCTTAAAAAAAAAGTCCTACAGAAAAGTATGGAAAAACCATTCCTATAAACAGAATAGTAATATAATATCATAAATATTAGCTAAACGTAAATACTCATTCAATAAACATTTCCGGAGCTTCTGACATTTCTAGGCATTATGCTATGTGCTAAGCATAACTATGAAAGTAGATACGCACACACACACACACACACACACAAAATTGTTTTTTGAGGAAGTTTTCAGTTGAAGGGATGACAAGGGAGAGGACAAGAGGACAATGGCTGGCAGGTGACACACCTCACTGCCACAGGAACACAGGCCAACCCCACTGAGGACACTCTCCTACCCAAGCTGGTTTCGGGAAAGAAATCAGTTAACCTCTGAAAAGTTATAAACTTCAACTCCACCATAAGAGCCACCATGAGATAACTGTCGAAGACCCAGCCAATGCTGGAAATCTTCTGAAGAATTAGATCTTTTGTTCTTTTTCTGGGATTTTGCCAGTGGTCCAAACCAAGAGAGCCAAATAGAGCTATTGGCTCATCCATTTAATATTAACTGCCAACTCCTTTCTCCTAGAAAGTAATTCACCACTCTATTTGAAAAGCCCCCTCAGCAACTTGCTCCATGTCAATTAATGGCCAAATTAAAAAGGGATGCAGATCTGAGTCCTTGAGATCCAATCCCAAACAAAAGACCAACCTTTCTTCCATTAAGAACAGAATTTAATAAACCACATAAAAAAACAAACAATTTTTTTTCATAACTTACCTCAAACTCTTCCCAAAAGCCTTGTTTCACTTTATCTGTGGTCTCAGCTAATTTGCTTAGTTCTCGAACCCGACTTTCTATTTCAGCAGCATTGATACGAGTTGTGTTGAGGGGCTAATCAAATTCAGCAGTTGGTGTGAAATCAAGGAAGTATTACAAAAAAAGTGTTAATGCAAAAATAAAAAAACAAAAAAAGACTTCTATGTTAGCATTCATAAAGGCAAGGACAGGAAGTTCACAGTATTCATAATAGAAGTTTTCAGAGTTTCACTTTCCTTTCTGCTCTGTCAGGAAATACATCTTTCTTGAATCTCCATACACTTTACTCTTATGATATAAATTCAAACCTAATTTTTTTTTTAGATAGACCACAAGGTCATAGATGAGAGTGAACTCTGAAATAGCAATAACTCCAAAGTAGTAAGGGAATGATCACCTAAAGGTAACTAAAGGTGGATCTACAGTGAAAACTTTATGAAAATTCTGCTTTAAAAACAACATAAAGCCTTTCAGAATTACATATGGTGGCAGTTATGAAAATGGTGTAATATCTAGAATTTGTTCCCAAATACTAAGGAAGAAAGTAGTGAGTGCAGTTAACAAATGAAACAAGATTTGATGAGTTGATCGTAACTGAAAAGCTGAGGAATGGGTACGTGGAGACTCACAATATCATTCTATTTCTATCTGGAATATTACAAGTTAGGACACCTTAAATTCTACAAGGAGGTGGAGTTTAGCTTTCCAATTTGCTTACCTGCTTGAGTTGTAGTACTGTGCCCAATGTCTCTACCATAGGATTCTTCTTGTAATGCTCCACAAGATCTGTCAAAGAGTCAAACCGTTCTCCTCCACCAACATCATAGAGCTATTGGCTCATCCATTTAATATTAACTGCCAACTCCTTTCTCCTAGAAAGTAATTCACCACTCTATTTGAAAAGCCCCCTCAGCAACTTGCTCCATGTCAATTAATGGCCAAATTAAAAAGGGATGCAGATCTGAGTCCTTGAGATCCAATCCCAAACAAAAGACCAACCTTTCTTCCATTAAGAACAGAATTTAATAAACCACATAAAAAAACAAACAATTTTTTTTCATAACTTACCTCAAACTCTTCCCAAAAGCCTTGTTTCACTTTATCTGTGGTCTCAGCTAATTTGCTTAGTTCTCGAACCCGACTTTCTATTTCAGCAGCATTGATACGAGTTGTGTTGAGGGGCTAATCAAATTCAGCAGTTGGTGTGAAATCAAGGAAGTATTACAAAAAAAGTGTTAATGCAAAAATAAAAAAACAAAAAAAGACTTCTATGTTAGCATTCATAAAGGCAAGGACAGGAAGTTCACAGTATTCATAATAGAAGTTTTCAGAGTTTCACTTTCCTTTCTGCTCTGTCAGGAAATACATCTTTCTTGAATCTCCATACACTTTACTCTTATGATATAAATTCAAACCTAATTTTTTTAGATAGACCACAAGGTCATAGATGAGAGTGAACTCTGAAATAGCAATAACTCCAAAGTAGTAAGGGAATGATCACCTAAAGGTAACTAAAGGTGGATCTACAGTGAAAACTTTATGAAAATTCTGCTTTAAAAACAACATAAAGCCTTTCAGAATTACATATGGTGGCAGTTATGAAAATGGTGTAATATCTAGAATTTGTTCCCAAATACTAAGGAAGAAAGTAGTGAGTGCAGTTAACAAATGAAACAAGATTTGATGAGTTGATCGTAACTGAAAAGCTGAGGAATGGGTACGTGGAGACTCACAATATCATTCTATTTCTATCTGGAATATTACAAGTTAGGACACCTTAAATTCTACAAGGAGGTGGAGTTTAGCTTTCCAATTTGCTTACCTGCTTGAGTTGTAGTACTGTGCCCAATGTCTCTACCATAGGATTCTTCTTGTAATGCTCCACAAGATCTGTCAAAGAGTCAAACCGTTCTCCTCCACCAACATCATATTTCAGTTCCTTTCAAGATAAAAAAAAAAAAATTAGGTTCATGACCTTTATGTTAAATTACTCTTTTTCCCAACTCAAGCACAGGGACCAACTCTCCTCCAGCTTCTTCGTAGCCTTGAAAACCAACAGTCTCCTAACCACGGTAGCTGGGAAAACAAAGCGGCCTTAGCACAACTGGAGTGGACAAGATGGACCTGGAACGCTTTCCAGAGAACTAACACTATTTGATCTGTTTAGTAGTTTGCTATCTGCACAGCCTGTCTTTGAGCCTGATTTAGAGCTCATCCAGCCCTGCCTTTAGGGGATTGCCCCAAAACAATCAGCAGCAACTGTTTAAATATCACAGTTGAAGAAAAAATAAAGAAATATCACAGTTGCCTAAAGCAGCAATATCAGTCAGGGCAAATAACAGATAGAGAAACAAAAGGAAAATCCAGGCAACATCCATAGCAGGCTCTAAAAACCTCCAACATGCCCTTGAGAATCTAGAAGGACATGTGCATGTATAGAGCTATGTCAAGTTTAGGAAAGATCCAAAAAGGCCCTAATCTTTATCTCCAGCTGATCCTGAGGTTCTGTACAAGCAAGAAGTGAAGGCTAAGGCAGTTTTAAGGTACCAGAACTCTAAAGGCAGACGTGCCCCAACACATACACTCACATATACACACACAGAGCCGGGAGATTTAATGTTTCAAGGCATTTAAGGAAATCTCTGTCCAATCATTTACTGATCACTAAGCTACCCAAGCAAAGACATCAGTGGCCACACATGAGAAAGAATACTGGAAAGTCAATAAACATAAATAAATAACAAACTATAGGAACAATAAAAAAGCAGCAACAACAAACCCTGGAAAAGGAGGAAAGTAGTGAGTGCAGTTAACAAATGAAACAAGATTTGATGAGTTGATCGTAACTGAAAAGCTGAGGAATGGGTACGTGGAGACTCACAATATCATTCTATTTCTATCTGGAATATTACAAGTTAGGACACCTTAAATTCTACAAGGAGGTGGAGTTTAGCTTTCCAATTTGCTTACCTGCTTGAGTTGTAGTACTGTGCCCAATGTCTCTACCATAGGATTCTTCTTGTAATGCTCCACAAGATCTGTCAAAGAGTCAAACCGTTCTCCTCCACCAACATCATATTTCAGTTCCTTTCAAGATAAAAAAAAAAAAATTAGGTTCATGACCTTTATGTTAAATTACTCTTTTTCCCAACTCAAGCACAGGGACCAACTCTCCTCCAGCTTCTTCGTAGCCTTGAAAACCAACAGTCTCCTAACCACGGTAGCTGGGAAAACAAAGCGGCCTTAGCACAACTGGAGTGGACAAGATGGACCTGGAACGCTTTCCAGAGAACTAACACTATTTGATCTGTTTAGTAGTTTGCTATCTGCACAGCCTGTCTTTGAGCCTGATTTAGAGCTCATCCAGCCCTGCCTTTAGGGATTGCCCCAAAACAATCAGCAGCAACTGTTTAAATATCACAGTTGAAGAAAAAATAAAGAAATATCACAGTTGCCTAAAGCAGCAATATCAGTCAGGGCAAATAACAGATAGAGAAACAAAAGGAAAATCCAGGCAACATCCATAGCAGGCTCTAAAAACCTCCAACATGCCCTTGAGAATCTAGAAGGACATGTGCATGTATAGAGCTATGTCAAGTTTAGGAAAGATCCAAAAAGGCCCTAATCTTTATCTCCAGCTGATCCTGAGGTTCTGTACAAGCAAGAAGTGAAGGCTAAGGCAGTTTTAAGGTACCAGAACTCTAAAGGCAGACGTGCCCCAACACATACACTCACATATACACACACAGAGCCGGGAGATTTAATGTTTCAAGGCATTTAAGGAAATCTCTGTCCAATCATTTACTGATCACTAAGCTACCCAAGCAAAGACATCAGTGGCCACACATGAGAAAGAATACTGGAAAGTCAATAAACATAAATAAATAACAAACTATAGGAACAATAAAAAAGCAGCAACAACAAACCCTGGAAAAGGAGGACATCAGATTTCCAGAGTTGCCACATTATACAGTTTAAACTGTCTGGTTTCCAGGAATTCCCTGGTTGTTCAGTGGGTAGGACTCAAGTTTCCACTGCAGTGGACCCAGGTTCAATCCTTGGAAGGGGAACTTAGATCCAGCAAGTCATGTGGCTCAGGAAAACAAAAATTTTAAAAGCAAAAACAAAAAACTTTGCTATCCACCTGAAAGTATCACAACATTGTGAATCAGCTATATTTCAATATAAAATAAAAATGTTTTAAAAATAAAAATAAAATGCCTAGTTTCCAACAAAAACTCATAAGCCATGCAAAGAAATAAGAAGAGATCAACCATTATTTCAGAGGTAGGAGGAAAACATTCAGTAGAAACTGTCCTTGAGAAAACCTAGACAAAGACTTTAAACCAGCTAGTATAAAAATATTCGAAGAACTAAAGGAAACTATATTTTACAAATTAAAATATGAGTATCATGTCTCATCAAATATCATATCATGAGAACATCATAATTGTTCATAGCAGCATTATTCATAATAGCCAAAATGCTCATCAATTTTTTAATGGGCTAACAAAATATGGTATACATCCATACAACAGAATGTTTGACAAGCGAGTTTACTGACACATGCCCCAACATGGATAAACTTTGAAAAAACATGCTAAGTAGAATTTAGTCACAAAAGGTCACAAATTACATGAATCCATCTATATGAAATATCCAAAATAGGCAAATATACTGAAACAAAGAGATTAATGGTTGTCAAGAGCTGAGGGAAAGGGGAAAGACAGGGAGTTACTGGTAAAGAACACAGGGTTTCTTTCTAGGGTGATGAAATGGTTTGGAATTAGTGTTCTGGGCTGCATAATTTGTGAATATACTAAAAAACCACCAAACTGTGCATCCTAAAAGGATGAACTGTATGGTGTATGACTTATATCTCAAAAAAGCTTTTCTTTTTAATCTTCCTAAAAAACTGAGAGTTGGGGCTTCCCTGGTGGTCCAGTGGGTAGAGTCCACCTTGCAGTGCAAGGGGCACCAGTTTGATCCCTGCCCTGGGAAGATCCCATGTGCCATGGAGCAGCTGGACCGGTGTGTCCAATTACGAGCCAGTGCTCTGGAGCCCCTGGCCCATACATACCAAAGGATAAAAGATAGATGAAAATAAATATAAAAATAAAAGAGGCGTGGTGGGGAGAAAAAAAAATTTTTTTTTAAAGTAAAAAATGTTTTAAAAAAAAACCCCTGAGAGTTGGATTATAAAGAAGGCTGAGCACCAAAGAATTGATGCTTTTGAATTGTGGTCTGGAGAAGACTCTTAAGAGTCCCTTAAGACAGCAACGAGATCAAACCACTCAATGCTAAAGGAAATCAACCCTGAATAGTCAATGGAAGGACTGACGCTGAAGTTGAAGCTCCAATACTCTGGCCACTTGATGCGAAAAGATGACTTGCTGGAAAAGATCCTGATGCTGAGAAAGATTGAGGGCAGGAGGAAAAGGAAGCAATAAAGGATGAGATGGCTGGATGGCATCAACAACTCAATGGACATGAGTTTGAACAAACTCTGGGAAATAGTGAAGGACAGGGAAGCCTAGTGTGCTGCAGTTCATGGGGTTGCAAGGAAAACAGCAACTGAACTGTATCAATTTTTATCATGGGCTATAGCATAGCAGCATTATTCATAATAGCCAAAATGCTCATCAATTTTTAATGGGCTAACAAAATATGGTATACATCCATACAACAGAATGTTTGACAAGCGAGTTTACTGACACATGCCCCAACATGGATAAACTTTGAAAAACATGCTAAGTAGAATTTAGTCACAAAAGGTCACAAATTACATGAATCCATCTATATGAAATATCCAAAATAGGCAAATATACTGAAACAAAGAGATTAATGGTTGTCAAGAGCTGAGGGAAAGGGGAAAGACAGGGAGTTACTGGTAAAGAACACAGGGTTTCTTTCTAGGGTGATGAAATGGTTTGGAATTAGTGTTCTGGGCTGCATAATTTGTGAATATACTAAAAAACCACCAAACTGTGCATCCTAAAAGGATGAACTGTATGGTGTATGACTTATATCTCAAAAAAGCTTTTCTTTTTAATCTTCCTAAAAAACTGAGAGTTGGGGCTTCCCTGGTGGTCCAGTGGGTAGAGTCCACCTTGCAGTGCAAGGGGCACCAGTTTGATCCCTGCCCTGGGAAGATCCCATGTGCCATGGAGCAGCTGGACCGGTGTGTCCAATTACGAGCCAGTGCTCTGGAGCCCCTGGCCCATACATACCAAAGGATAAAAGATAGATGAAAATAAATATAAAAATAAAAGAGGCGTGGTGGGGAGAAAAAAAAATTTTTTTTTAAAGTAAAAAATGTTTTAAAAAAAAACCCCTGAGAGTTGGATTATAAAGAAGGCTGAGCACCAAAGAATTGATGCTTTTGAATTGTGGTCTGGAGAAGACTCTTAAGAGTCCCTTAAGACAGCAACGAGATCAAACCACTCAATGCTAAAGGAAATCAACCCTGAATAGTCAATGGAAGGACTGACGCTGAAGTTGAAGCTCCAATACTCTGGCCACTTGATGCGAAAAGATGACTTGCTGGAAAAGATCCTGATGCTGAGAAAGATTGAGGGCAGGAGGAAAAGGAAGCAATAAAGGATGAGATGGCTGGATGGCATCAACAACTCAATGGACATGAGTTTGAACAAACTCTGGGAAATAGTGAAGGACAGGGAAGCCTAGTGTGCTGCAGTTCATGGGGTTGCAGAGTCAGACACAACTCAGCAACTGAACTGTAACAGAAACAACAACAAAAATGAAGCAGTAAGTGAATACACAGTTCCTATTTAGGAAACTATGTTGAAAGAAAGTTTGATGTAGTTGACCAAAGACCAATCTCCTTGGTCTAGCCACCACATTAAAATCAAGAAACGGTGAGTTCATTTCTCCCAGTCTCAACAGGAACTCTGTAATATGAAAGCACATGTAGTCACGGGCTAGGCTGTGACAACTTGAGGGAGGAAGTGAGGCCATCACTTTAGAAATTGAAACAGGGGCAGACTCTAGCTGCAACCAAGAACAAGCAGACTGAGACAATGTCGGGCTGGGCATTCGCTGGCAGTTTAATAGTTAGGGCTCCACACTGATTGCTGAGGGCCCAGATTCAATCCCTGGTCAAGGAACTAAGATCCTGCAAGCCACATGGTGCAGCCAAAAAAAAAGAGATACTGCAGGACAGAAGGTGATACATTGAGGCATGACTTAACCTGCCAGAGACAGACATGAAATAAGTAATATAATAAAGCTCTGAGATGATGAAACAGTTATCATTAACAAGGTTTAAAAAGTGTAGAAGCCCTCACCTAAATGAAAAAAGAAAACCTGACTTTGGAAGAAGTGGTGTCAGTCTTCTCCCAACAGGAAAACCACCCACAGGTGACATTTCATCAGACGCACAGTTCGGGTGGGGCTTTACCTGACAGCGGATCATGACGTGGGTCACTTTAGACTTGGCGTCATTGCTCTCCCCTTTGTCGTCTCCTGTGCGGACAGAGAGAACAAAATCTCCAGGGTGGCTCTGGCTCTCACGCACAAGAAAGCTACCGTGTTTTCCTTTCTCGGTTAATAATTTCTCTGCTTCTTTCCCAGAGAGGTGTCCATGAAACCACCTAAATTTTTTAAAAATGAAAATCAACTGAGCTCTGCCATGGGTTCACAACATTCTTTCATAAAACTACCATCCATAGTCACCTCTCAAAACAGTTCAAAACAGACACACTCCTCCAAGAGATTGATCCACCCCAACACAAGATAGACACTGATGCCCAGCAAACAGGAAAGACGACAAAGATGTTACAAGTGACCATTAAACTTCTTAAAGTTAAAAAAAAAAAAAAAAAAACTCCTTAAAGTAGCCCCACAGTTATTTGAAGGCAAATGTCCTCAGTCTTTCTTATTTTCTTTTAAATCCCCCATCTTTTTAAAAGGTAGTCTGTCATTTCTCTACTGCCCAACCCCAAAAGGACCAATTATTTAATCACAGTCATAGAATAGAGGCTTAACAGTAGTGACAGAGAATCATCTGAATGCTTGCCCTTGCTTTGACATGCAAACACTTCATTAAAAAAAAGATCTTTAGAAATTAATTTCAACATTCCAAACTTTTCCAGATTTTCAGTTTATACTTCAAGAGCTTCCAAGTTTGCTGTGCACATTTTTAGACTATCTGCTGGATTATCATTTCAAATGGTAATACACCTGAGACTTGGAGTGGAAGCAAGGGATTTTGCTAAAAATGTGAAGTTCCATGCCTCACAATCAGAGATAACCAATACACTAAGTCTTAACGGGACCCAGCAATCTGCCTTTTAACTAGCACATTTAGAGTCCTAATGTCGGTGGTCCAAAGTCAGACTTTGAGAAAATACTACTCTACGTTATGATAGGAAACATCTTAACAGTCCTATTAATACTACCAGGACTTCCCTGGTGGTCCAGTGGCTAAGATCTCACACTCTCCCAGTGCCGGGAGGGCAAGGTTTGATCCCTGGTCAGGGAACTAGATCCCACATACTGCAACTAAGACCTGGGACATCCAAATAATTAATGAAAATAAACATCAAAAGCAATTTCATTTTAAAATAAATAAATTTAAGAGAGAAAAAGAAAATGCCGTGGTTTCTCCTCTCAGGATCTTAGTGAGAAAACATCCATGATGCGACAACACTGATGGCTTCTCACTGAAGGAACATATATCCTGGCGTGTTTCATCCACCCTCTGTCAGTATTATGTGGAACAGTTATAATTAACAAAGTACACTAAAAACTAGTTAAAAGAGGATTAAGAAATAAAGCGCACAGAGTTGTCTGACAGCCTTTGGCTTAATAATTTCGCCACAAATGGTCAGCATAAAACAGCAGTGACAGAAAGGTACCTATAGATGGAAGAAACAACCTAAAGACAGAAAAGAGACAAACCTAACTAAGAGGCCCTGACTTGCCACAAAGTCTGGAGAGGAGACGGAGAATGCAGGCAACCGATTGAATCAATACAAATAAGTCAAGCCCTGGTTTTCATCAGCTTAGTTCCAACACAAGGGAAGATCTTGGAAATCACACAATTTCCTCCAAGAGAGGTCATTCCACACATACAAGGACATAACATCAAAGAACCGAAGACAGACCTGAACCCTCTGACATCTCTGCTTTCCGTTTCTGAGCTTAAACTGACATCTATTGGTAGCACTGCTGAACAGCTGGTCCACCACAGGAACTGCTACTGTTTGCTGTGCACATTTTAGACTATCTGCTGGATTATCATTTCAAATGGTAATACACCTGAGACTTGGAGTGGAAGCAAGGGATTTTGCTAAAAATGTGAAGTTCCATGCCTCACAATCAGAGATAACCAATACACTAAGTCTTAACGGGACCCAGCAATCTGCCTTTTAACTAGCACATTTAGAGTCCTAATGTCGGTGGTCCAAAGTCAGACTTTGAGAAAATACTACTCTACGTTATGATAGGAAACATCTTAACAGTCCTATTAATACTACCAGGACTTCCCTGGTGGTCCAGTGGCTAAGATCTCACACTCTCCCAGTGCCGGGAGGGCAAGGTTTGATCCCTGGTCAGGGAACTAGATCCCACATACTGCAACTAAGACCTGGGACATCCAAATAATTAATGAAAATAAACATCAAAAGCAATTTCATTTTAAAATAAATAAATTTAAGAGAGAAAAAGAAAATGCCGTGGTTTCTCCTCTCAGGATCTTAGTGAGAAAACATCCATGATGACGACAACACTGATGGCTTCTCACTGAAGGAACATATATCCTGGCGTGTTTCATCCACCCTCTGTCAGTATTATGTGGAACAGTTATAATTAACAAAGTACACTAAAAACTAGTTAAAAGAGGATTAAGAAATAAAGCGCACAGAGTTGTCTGACAGCCTTTGGCTTAATAATTTCGCCACAAATGGTCAGCATAAAACAGCAGTGACAGAAAGGTACCTATAGATGGAAGAAACAACCTAAAGACAGAAAAGAGACAAACCTAACTAAGAGGCCCTGACTTGCCACAAAGTCTGGAGAGGAGACGGAGAATGCAGGCAACCGATTGAATCAATACAAATAAGTCAAGCCCTGGTTTTCATCAGCTTAGTTCCAACACAAGGGAAGATCTTGGAAATCACACAATTTCCTCCAAGAGAGGTCATTCCCACACATACAAGGACATAACATCAAAGAACCGAAGACAGACCTGAACCCTCTGACATCTCTGCTTTCCCGTTTCTGAGCTTAAACTGACATCTATTGGTAGCACTGCTGAACAGCTGGTCCACCACAGGGAACTGCTACTGTTCTGGGGTTTGGTATTAGCATTGGTTTTCTCTCCTAATGTTCAAACTTCAATAACATTTAAGTTCAATCGTCTTTAAATGATTGCATGTACCAAGTATAAGACATACAGGAACAGTCTGAGCCTTCCACAGAATGAGGTGTAAGTATAACAGAGACTGAAGCTTTTGCAAGAAAAGGCCACTCTGAGAATAATCTGATCCTATCACTCTTACTTTAGTAAAACTTTTTTAAGATCATGAGATTTTAGGATTAGAAGCAGATGGAAGCCACACTCCCATAATGCGTTCACATCACACCTACGGCACAGGAGCGACACAGACGCCCGCAGCTACGAGAATGAAACTGACCTTTCAGAGGTAGGATCGGCACAGTTCAGAGGATACTTGAGCTCAATAACATCTCCATTCTTCTCTTTCAGTTGCCCGTGATGTTCCATGTAATACTGGACCAATTCAGCCAAAGTGGCAAACTTCTCTCCTCCGTACAGGTCATAGTAATCACCAGTGTTCTGAATCTTGATGTGGGTGACAGCTCCATTTCTTCTAAACAGTCCAGGAGAAAGGTGGGGGGGGAAGACAAATAAAGAGCTAGCCTAAGAAAAAGGGATCTCATACTCACTGTCAGACTTCACCTAAACACTGAAACAAGCCCACAGAGTTTGACAGCCTTTGGCTTAATAATTTCGCCACAAATGGTCAGCATAAAACAGCAGTGACAGAAAGGTACCTATAGATGGAAGAAACAACCTAAAGACAGAAAAGAGACAAACCTAACTAAGAGGCCCTGACTTGCCACAAAGTCTGGAGAGGAGACGGAGAATGCAGGCAACCGATTGAATCAATACAAATAAGTCAAGCCCTGGTTTTCATCAGCTTAGTTCCAACACAAGGGAAGATCTTGGAAATCACACAATTTCCTCCAAGAGAGGTCATTCCCACACATACAAGGACATAACATCAAAGAACCGAAGACAGACCTGAACCCTCTGACATCTCTGCTTTCCCGTTTCTGAGCTTAAACTGACATCTATTGGTAGCACTGCTGAACAGCTGGTCCACCACAGGGAACTGCTACTGTTCTGGGGTTTGGTATTAGCATTGGTTTTCTCTCCTAATGTTCAAACTTCAATAACATTTAAGTTCAATCGTCTTTAAATGATTGCATGTACCAAGTATAAGACATACAGGAACAGTCTGAGCCTTCCACAGAATGAGGTGTAAGTATAACAGAGACTGAAGCTTTTGCAAGAAAAGGCCACTCTGAGAATAATCTGATCCTATCACTCTTACTTTAGTAAAACTTTTTTAAGATCATGAGATTTTAGGATTAGAAGCAGATGGAAGCCACACTCCCATAATGCGTTCACATCACACCTACGGCACAGGAGCGACACAGACGCCCGCAGCTACGAGAATGAAACTGACCTTTCAGAGGTAGGATCGGCACAGTTCAGAGGATACTTGAGCTCAATAACATCTCCATTCTTCTCTTTCAGTTGCCCGTGATGTTCCATGTAATACTGGACCAATTCAGCCAAAGTGGCAAACTTCTCTCCTCCGTACAGGTCATAGTAATCACCAGTGTTCTGAATCTTGATGTGGGTGACAGCTCCATTTCTTCTAAACAGTCCAGGAGAAAGGTGGGGGGGGAAGACAAATAAAGAGCTAGCCTAAGAAAAAGGGATCTCATACTCACTGTCAGACTTCACCTAAACACTGAAACAAGCCCACAGAAGGTACAAGTTTACGCCTTTCTTAATCAAATGTAGTGCATGAAAAATAATCAACCAGTCAACCATTTCAACACAAAAGGCTCTGCATATATGAAGTGACAATCATTTTTCTCATCATTAATTAACCAACATGAACATCATTAAAATTAAACATACATTTACCATATATTCCAGTAAACTCACTCAAGTATTTTGCCTTCCAAAAATGAAACTGCATGGCTACCAAAAGATTCGTACAAGAATATTCATTGCAGCCTTTTTGTAGTAGGAAAAAAATGGAAAATCAAATATTCATGGCCATCGTGGACACAAATGCTCATACAGTGGAGCATCATACAGGAATTTAAAAAGCAAGAGACAACTATTAATATACACAAACAACATGGGTGAATCTCTAAAACATTCCATGAAGACCAAGAAGTGGGTGCTTGGGGCTTCTCTGGTGGTCCAGCGGGTGGAGAGTCTGCCTTGCAGTGCAAAGGGCACTGGTTCAATCCCCGCCCCAGGAGGATCCCACGTGCCACAGAGCAGCTCGACCTGTATGTCCAGTTCCAAGCCAGTGCTCTGGAGCGCATGCACCCACAGCTGGTACTCTGAGGCGAGGGAAGCCACTGCGGTGGGAGGCCCACACAGGCCCAAGAATAAAGATGGATGAAAATGAATAAATGAAAAACCAATAGAAGATGCCAAAAATTTAGAGAAAAAAAAATGCTCACTTCAGTAGCACATATACTAGAATTGAACGATACAGAGATTACCATGGTCTCTGTAGAAGGAAGACACACAATTTGTGATGCATTCCATAATTTAAAAAAGCATCGGCACAGTTCAGAGGATACTTGAGCTCAATAACATCTCCATTCTTCTCTTTCAGTTGCCCGTGATGTTCCATGTAATACTGGACCAATTCAGCCAAAGTGGCAAACTTCTCTCCTCCGTACAGGTCATAGTAATCACCAGTGTTCTGAATCTTGATGTGGGTGACAGCTCCATTTCTTCTAAACAGTCCAGGAGAAAGGTGGGGGGGGAAGACAAATAAAGAGCTAGCCTAAGAAAAAGGGATCTCATACTCACTGTCAGACTTCACCTAAACACTGAAACAAGCCCACAGAAGGTACAAGTTTACGCCTTTCTTAATCAAATGTAGTGCATGAAAAATAATCAACCAGTCAACCATTTCAACACAAAAGGCTCTGCATATATGAAGTGACAATCATTTTTCTCATCATTAATTAACCAACATGAACATCATTAAAATTAAACATACATTTACCATATATTCCAGTAAACTCACTCAAGTATTTTGCCTTCCAAAAATGAAACTGCATGGCTACCAAAAGATTCGTACAAGAATATTCATTGCAGCCTTTTTGTAGTAGGAAAAAAATGGAAAATCAAATATTCATGGCCATCGTGGACACAAATGCTCATACAGTGGAGCATCATACAGGAATTTAAAAAGCAAGAGACAACTATTAATATACACAAACAACATGGGTGAATCTCTAAAACATTCCATGAAGACCAAGAAGTGGGTGCTTGGGGCTTCTCTGGTGGTCCAGCGGGTGGAGAGTCTGCCTTGCAGTGCAAAGGGCACTGGTTCAATCCCCGCCCCAGGAGGATCCCACGTGCCACAGAGCAGCTCGACCTGTATGTCCAGTTCCAAGCCAGTGCTCTGGAGCGCATGCACCCACAGCTGGTACTCTGAGGCGAGGGAAGCCACTGCGGTGGGAGGCCCACACAGGCCCAAGAATAAAGATGGATGAAAATGAATAAATGAAAAACCAATAGAAGATGCCAAAAATTTAGAGAAAAAAAAATGCTCACTTCAGTAGCACATATACTAGAATTGAACGATACAGAGATTACCATGGTCTCTGTAGAAGGAAGACACACAAATTTGTGATGCATTCCATAATTTAAAAAAAAAGAGAGAAGCCAGACACAAAAGAATAAACAACAAAACTCTGTAAAAACTTAAAAAAAAAAAAAGAATATATACTGTATGACTTCATTATATAGTATCATTAAGTAAGTTAGTCACTGAGGACAGAAAAGATTGGCTGCCTATGAGAGGGAGGCATATCAGAAAGGGACACAAAGGAACTTTCTAGGGTGATAGAAATATTCAAGATTCTGACCAGAGTTTGGGTTGCATTAATAAGTACATTTGTCAAAACTCACCTCACTACACATTTAAGATATTATACATAACTGTATCTTTTAAAGTCATTTTAAACACATACAACTGATGAGAGCTTCCAAAATGAGATGGTTAATATGTCAACCCACGGAACTGATGTAATATTGGTCAAAAGTTTCCAAAACTTGATATTTTACTTAGCTTAGACAGTCTGATGATTTTCCGTTTGGTTTTCCAAACTACTAAATATATCTCTCAAGTTGACCCATAATCATTTTTGTGGACCCAGGAAGTCTGGCCATCCCAAAATGACAATGACGGACCTATATTTATTTTTTACTCTGACCCCATAGCATTATTGATGAGGCCTCTGTTAAATATAAACACATTTCTACTAAAGATAAAAGAAAAAGAGAACAAAGTAAGGAAAAGTTGCCCTACAATGTTAATAACAATACCCACTTCTGATCTGCAGTGACAATCATCTCCAGTGGGTAAAAAAGGTCACTTTCCTCCAGCTACACCTGATTCTATTTTAACACCTGAGCTTTTTATCTCTAACCTTGACTTAAGTACATAACGCAAAAACAGGTATTTCAGTTATGGACTAGATCAATATAAAGCAACACAGGCCGATCTCAGAAACATCATATTATTTACTATAGGCATATGTATTTTTTAATGAACTAGAAAGAAATATATCATTTCTTTCTAATGTTTAATAAATATTATTTACATATTTAAAAAAATACAGGTTTTTTTATGAAATTGGAACATTCCCTGACACCATACACTAAGATGAACTCAAAATGGATTAAAGACCTAAATGTAAGACCAGAAACCATCAAACTCTTAGAGGAGAATATAGGCAAAACCCTTAAGGACATCAATCAAAGCAAGATCTTCTCTGACCCACCAACTAAAATAGCAGAACTGAAAAGAAAAATGAACATATGGGACCTCATGAAACTTAAAAGCTTTTGTACAGCAAAAGAAATTACAAAAAAGCTCAACAGACACCCCACAGAGTGGGAGAAAATCATAGCAAATGAAACAACAGACAAAGAATTAATCTCCAAAATCTACAAGCAACTCAAGACAACTCAGCACAGGGAAAACGAACAACCCAATCAAAAAATGGGAAAAAGATCTAAAGAGACGCCTCTCCAAAGAGGACATACAGATGGCCCAAAAGCACATGAAATGATGCTCAACCTCGCTTATTATTAGAGAAATGCAAATTAAAACTACAATGAGATATCACCTCGCACCCGTCAGAATGGCCATCTTCAAAAAATCTGCAGACAATAAATGCTGGAGAGGGTGCAGAGAAAAGGGAACACTCCTGCATTGCTGGTGGGAATGTAAATTAATACAGCCTCTATGGAAGACAGTATGGAGATTTCTTAAAAAACTAAAAACAGAAGCACCCTATGACCCAGCAATCCCACTATTAGGCTTATATCCTGATGAAATCAAAACTGAAAGAAGCACCTGTACCCCAATGTTCATTGCAGCTCTCTATACAATAGCCAAAACATGGAAGCAACCTAGATCAACGAATGGATCCAGAAGCTCTGGTACATATATACAATGGAATACTACTCAGCTGTTAAAAAGGTCACTATGATTCTATTTTAACACCTGAGCTTTTTATCTCTAACCTTGACTTAAGTACATAACGCAAAAACAGGTATTTCAGTTATGGACTAGATCAATATAAAGCAACACAGGCCGATCTCAGAAACATCATATTATTTACTATAGGCATATGTATTTTTTAATGAACTAGAAAGAAATATATCATTTCTTTCTAATGTTTAATAAATATTATTTACATATTTAAAAAAATACAGGTTTTTTTATGAAATTGGAACATTCCCTGACACCATACACTAAGATGAACTCAAAATGGATTAAAGACCTAAATGTAAGACCAGAAACCATCAAACTCTTAGAGGAGAATATAGGCAAAACCCTTAAGGACATCAATCAAAGCAAGATCTTCTCTGACCCACCAACTAAAATAGCAGAACTGAAAAGAAAAATGAACATATGGGACCTCATGAAACTTAAAAACTTTTCTACAGCAAAAGAAATTACAAAAAAGCTCAACAGACACCCCACAGAGTGGGAGAAAATCATAGCAAATGAAACAACAGACAAAGAATTAATCTCCAAAATCTACAAGCAACTCAAGACAACTCAGCACAGGGAAAACGAACAACCCAATCAAAAAATGGGAAAAAGATCTAAAGAGACGCCTCTCCAAAGAGGACATACAGATGGCCCAAAAGCACATGAAATGATGCTCAACCTCGCTTATTATTAGAGAAATGCAAATTAAAACTACAATGAGATATCACCTCGCACCCGTCAGAATGGCCATCTTCAAAAAATCTGCAGACAATAAATGCTGGAGAGGGTGCAGAGAAAAGGGAACACTCCTGCATTGCTGGTGGGAATGTAAATTAATACAGCCTCTATGGAAGACAGTATGGAGATTTCTTAAAAAACTAAAAACAGAAGCACCCTATGACCCAGCAATCCCACTATTAGGCTTATATCCTGATGAAATCAAAACTGAAAGAAGCACCTGTACCCCAATGTTCATTGCAGCTCTCTATACAATAGCCAAAACATGGAAGCAACCTAGATGTCCATCGACGAACGAATGGATCCAGAAGCTCTGGTACATATATACAATGGAATACTACTCAGCTGTTAAAAGAAATGCAGAAGACTCAGTCCTAATGAAGTGGCTGGCTCTAGAACCTATCATAAAAAGTGAAGTAAGGGGCTTCCCCTGGTGGTCCAGTGGGTAAGGACACCGCCTTGCAGTGCAAGGGGCGCCGGTTCGATCCCTGGCCTGGGAAGATCCCACGTGCCGCGGAGCAGCTGGACCCATGTGTCCAATTACCGAGCCGGAGCTCTGGGGCGCATGCGCCCAGAGCTGGCGCTCTGCAACGACAGACGCCACTGTGATGGGAGGCCCACAGGAGCCAAAGAACAAAGACGGATGAAAATAGACAAAGACCAATAAAAGTGGCCCACCTGCTCCCCTCCCTCCCCAACCCGACCCCCGCCCAAAAAAAAAAAAATAAAAAAAAAGTGAAGTAAGTCAAAAAGAGAAAGACAAATACAGTATACTAACACACATATATGGAATCTAGTAGGACGGTCTTGATATCACACACAGGGAACTCATGGAAAAAAAGACAGAGCATAGACATAGGGACATCGTGGCGAAGAAATAGGGAGGGGGAAGCATGGAGGAAGTAACAAGGAAACCTATACTGTCATGTGTGGAAAAGATAGCTAGTGTCATAGTGCTAAGGGAATAGGAGTGCTTACAATGGCTTGGGGCGAAGGTCTGGAGGGGTGGGATGGGGGGATCTGGGCGGGTGGGGACCATGGATATGCATATGACTGATCTTATTATTAGAGAAATGCAAATTAAAACTACAATGGGATATCACCTCACACCCGTCAGAATGGCCATCTTCAAAAAATCTGCAGACAATAAATGCTGGAGAGGGTGCCGAGAAAAGGGAACACTCCTGCATTGCTGGTGGGAATGTAAATTAATACAGCCTCTATGGAAGACAGTATGGAGATTTCTTAAAAAACTAAAAACAGAAGCACCCTATGACCCAGCAATCCCACTATTAGGCTTATATCCTGATGAAATCAAAACTGAAAGAAGCACCTGTACCCCAATGTTCATTGCAGCTCTCTATACAATAGCCAAAACATGGAAGCAACCTAGATGTCCATCGACAAACGAATGGATCCAGAAGCTCTGGTACATATATACAATGGAATACTACTCAGCTGTTAAAAGAAATGCAGAAGACTCAGTCCTAATGAAGTGGCTGGCTCTAGAACCTATCATAAAAAGTGAAGTAAGGGGCTTCCCCTGGTGGTCCAGTGGGTAAGGACACCGCCTTGCAGTGCAAGGGGCGCCGGTTCGATCCCTGGCCTGGGAAGATCCCACGTGCCGCGGAGCAGCTGGACCCATGTGTCCAATTACCGAGCCGGAGCTCTGGGGCGCATGCGCCCAGAGCTGGCGCTCTGCAACGACAGACGCCACTGTGATGGGAGGCCCACAGGAGCCAAAGAACAAAGACGGATGAAAATAGACAAAGACCAATAAAAGTGGCCCACCTGCTCCCCTCCCTCCCCAACCCGACCCCCGCCCAAAATAAATAAATTAATAAAAAAAAAAAAAAGTGAAGTAAGTCAAAAAGAGAAAGACAAATACAGTATACTAACACACATATATGGAATCTAGTAGGACGGTCTTGATATCACACACAGGGAACTCATGGAAAAAAAAGACAGAGCATAGACATAGGGACATCGTGGCGAAGAAATAGGGAGGGGGAAGCATGGAGGAAGTAACAAGGAAACCTATACTGTCATGTGTGGAAAAGATAGCTAGTGTCATAGTGCTAAGGGAATAGGAGTGCTTACAATGGCTTGGGGCGAAGGTCTGGAGGGGTGGGATGGGGGGATCTGGGCGGGTGGGGACCATGGATATGCATATGACTGATCTGGGAACATACATGTCTGTGAACAACAAAACTCTGTAAAACCTTTAAAATAAAGAATAAAAAAAAAAAATACAGGTTTTTTTATTTATCCTTTATTGAGGACTTGACAAGCACCTTCCATATATCATTTTATTTCATCTCTCCTCTTCCTCCTCCATCTCTTTGTTGTCATTGTCCTCCTAGTCTCCTTATCATCATTATATAACTCAAATGTCATTCAGCTGCAGGTTAGAGGTTTGTGCCAGGACAAGCCTAAAAAACTCATGAAAGCTTCTGCCCACTCGTTGTAGCAAAACAGAAGTAAAAACCAAAAACGATGTGGGCTCCTTGAAATACTAATACACACCAAAAAAGGGACTTCCCAAATCCCAAAAGAGTCCTAAATAAATCCACAGAGCACATTTTCCTTACTTCTTTATTTAAAAGTAATAACGATAAAAGTAAATACACAGAGTGATTCGAATCTGGCTCCTGCAATGAGCTAGAGCAAGGAGAATGAGTATATTAGAGAAAGTCAATTTCTAGAAAAACTCCCAGGCGGGCTCCAAAAGACATGGAGCAGGATGTTGGCCCCATATCGTTCAGAACAATTTTAAACACGGTAAAACTTAGGGTTCAACAATAAGGGATGGGATAAGGTGTGGTATATTCCCACCATTTGAGTATTATATATTGTCATTAAAATGAGCAATTAGATCTATAGGTCCTAGTGCAGAACTCAAAAAATAAAAACTTCAAGGGACGTCGCAGCACACACACATTATACAGCCAGTGATAGGAATTCTAAAAACACACAAACCAATTTCATATCATTCCCACATAGTACAAATGCAGTACGAGCGTAAAAACACGTTCAGGAAGGAGATATGCCAACCTCTAGATGGTGGTTTCCTCTGAGGAAAGAGGGAGGGGAATGGGACTGGGCAGAGGAACAAATGGGGCCACAACTTCCTCAGTGATGCTTGATTTCTTGAAAAAGAAAAGTGATCTCAAAAAACTCTTCTCTTTTTTTTTACCTTAAGTACAGTTGATTTGCAATGGTGTGTTAGTTTCAAGTGTACAGGAAAGTGGTTCAGTTATATATGCATTCTTTTTCAAATTCTTTTCCCCTAGAGGTTATTACAAGATATTGAGTATAGTTTCCTGTGCTACACCGCAGGTCTTTGTTGTTTGTCTATTTTATATATAATAATGTATATCTGTTCATTTCAAACTCCTAATTAATCCCCACCACCACCCACCACTTTTACCTTTGGTAACCTAAGTTTGTTTTCTATGTCTGTGAGTCTATTTAAAGAAATATTTCAAAAGTAGTTTTTTTTTTTTTTTTTTTTCCCATTCAGTAATCACCAAGAAAGAAAGGAAAAATGCAAGGAACCAGATTCAGGATGAGTGGAACAGAACTGTACCTTGTCGAGGATTAAACTGGGATCAAACCAGGCTTAAGAATTTGTTATGCTTTGCCCCAATTCATCCTCAAGTGGTCTCTCAAAAGAGAAGAAAAGTTCATCCTTGGGCCCCTTCTGCCGACTCCCCAAGCCTCTCACTCTCAGGAGGCCATGCCCTGAACCCCACATGCAGGCCTAAAATCACCCCTGCTCTGGGGGCCACAGCACTGGCAAGGCCTCACCCACAGGGCAGCAGGCAGGCCTTCAGACTCTAAATCAGGCAAGCAGGTTGGCCTTGACATTTCCCACCTGGAAGACACTCCCAGGATGCACTCTTGTTCTTCCAACTTACCTAACAGAAAGTGTGAAGTCTCCGGGGTTGCTTTTACTGGGCCTTGCCAAAAAACTGCCATCAACTCCTCTTGTCAACAGTAGGTTTTCTGCCTCCACGCCAGTGATATTTGGGTGAAACCATCTTGAGAGAGAGAGAAACAGAGCAATGAAAAACAAAGCCTTGCTTTCCACACCTTCACAGCTAAAAGGCCCATGAGAAGAGTAGCAAATAAAAATAAAGGGCTTCCCTGGTGGTCCAGTGGGTAAGGACACCACCTTGCAGTGCAAGGGGCGCCGGTTTGATCCCTGGTCTGGGAAGATCCCGCATGCCACGGAGCAGCTGGACAGATGTGTCCAACTACTGAACCAGAGCTCTGGAGTGCATGCGCCCAGAGCCAGTGCTCTGCAACGAGAGAGGCCATTGCAATGGGAGGTCCACACGGGTCAAAGAAGAAAGATAGATAAAATAGAAGTGGCCAAAAATAAACAAATAAATAAATAAATAAAAATACCAACATAACCCCTTTCCCCTCCTCCCTCTTTGATCACCGCCCAGGGCCCCTCAGGCACAGTGGCTGAGGTTGGGCACATGATTAGTGGGACTGAGGTTGAGATGGATGCTATTTATATAGGGTGGTTGGGGAGGGCCTTAGCCATAAGGGAATATTTGATCAGAAGCAAGGTGGTAACATGCAGCCATGTTAGACAGGAGCATATCTGGCAAAGGCAGGAACAAGATCAAAAGGCACAGGGGCAGACTGTTTTTGACCTGCTTAAGCATTCAAGAGACCAGTGCACTGGGGGCAGAACAGGCAAGGGACAAAGGAGAAGGAGATGAGGTCAGTGAGGTAATGAAAAGCCAGATGAGGCAGGGCCTTGGAGGACACTGTAAAAACTTCAGCTTTTATTTTTGTGAAATAGGAAAGGACTACAGGGCTTTTATGCAGAGGTGCAACAAGATCTGACTTTCTATGTATTTATTTATTTTGCTGTGCCACGTCTTAGTTGCCTCCAGCCCCCCCCTAAATCAGGCAAGCAGGTTGGCCTTGACATTTCCCACCTGGAAGACACTCCCAGGATGCACTCTTGTTCTTCCAACTTACCTAACAGAAAGTGTGAAGTCTCCGGGGTTGCTTTTACTGGGCCTTGCCAAAAAACTGCCATCAACTCCTCTTGTCAACAGTAGGTTTTCTGCCTCCACGCCAGTGATATTTGGGTGAAACCATCTTGAGAGAGAGAGAAACAGAGCAATGAAAAACAAAGCCTTGCTTTCCACACCTTCACAGCTAAAAGGCCCATGAGAAGAGTAGCAAATAAAAATAAAGGGCTTCCCTGGTGGTCCAGTGGGTAAGGACACCACCTTGCAGTGCAAGGGGCACCGGTTTGATCCCTGGTCTGGGAAGATCCCGCATGCCACGGAGCAGCTGGACAGATGTGTCCAACTACTGAACCAGAGCTCTGGAGTGCATGCGCCCAGAGCCAGTGCTCTGCAACGAGAGAGGCCATTGCAATGGGAGGTCCACACGGGTCAAAGAAGAAAGATAGATAAAATAGAAGTGGCCAAAAATAAACAAATAAATAAATAAATAAAAATACCAACATAACCCCTTTCCCCTCCTCCCTCTTTGATCACCGCCCAGGGCCCCTCAGGCACAGTGGCTGAGGTTGGGCACATGATTAGTGGGACTGAGGTTGAGATGGATGCTATTTATATAGGGTGGTTGGGGAGGGCCTTAGCCATAAGGGAATATTTGATCAGAAGCAAGGTGGTAACATGCAGCCATGTTAGACAGGAGCATATCTGGCAAAGGCAGGAACAAGATCAAAAGGCACAGGGGCAGACTGTTTTTGACCTGCTTAAGCATTCAAGAGACCAGTGCACTGGGGGCAGAACAGGCAAGGGACAAAGGAGAAGGAGATGAGGTCAGTGAGGTAATGAAAAGCCAGATGAGGCAGGGCCTTGGAGGACACTGTAAAAACTTCAGCTTTTATTTTTGTGAAATAGGAAAGGACTACAGGGCTTTTATGCAGAGGTGCAACAAGATCTGACTTTCTATGTATTTATTTATTTTGCTGTGCCACGTCTTAGTTGTGTCATGAGGAATCTTCAATCTTCGTTGTGACATGCAGGATCTTTAGATGTGACATGCAGAATTTGGGGCTGCAGCATGTGGGATCTAGTATCAAACCCAGGCCCCCTGTATTGGGAGCAAAGAGTCTTTGCCACTGGAACAACTAGGGAAGCCCTTGACTTCTATTTTTAGATCATCCTTTCAGCTATTATGCAAAGACAGAAGCACACAGATCAGTTAAATAAACTACTGTGATAATCCAGGCAAGAGATGATGGTACAAAGGACCGAGGTGGCTGAAGAAGCAGTGATAAAACAGTCCAACTGAAATATTCTAAAGGTGGCCACCAGGATTTCCTTACTACTTATGAGATGGGAAAAAAAGAAAGGAGTGAGAATGACTGCTGGGTGTCAGGTTTGAGCGAGCAGAAGGTTGGAGGTACAATGTACAAGTTAGAGGGAAAGGGTGGGGAGAGGAAACTCGAGTGTTGGATTTGGCCCGTGTTAAGTACAAGATGTTTAGTCATCTGAGTATCTGGTACATATCGTGCACTAAAGGTTAGATATTATTATTGACAATCACAATAACAAATACACGGTTGTTCTGACAAGGAATAATCAGAAACGGCAAGAATCCAAACGGAGCCTATCAACATTCCTGTTATGTACACTAACTGAATTTTTTTTTTTTTTTTTAAATATTTCCTATAGGATCTTACTAGCATTTGGAGGAAATCTTAAACATCATTCTGACTGTCCTAGAAAAAAAGCAAGGTGGTAACATGCAGCCATGTTAGACAGGAGCATATCTGGCAAAGGCAGGAACAAGATCAAAAGGCACAGGGGCAGACTGTTTTTGACCTGCTTAAGCATTCAAGAGACCAGTGCACTGGGGGCAGAACAGGCAAGGGACAAAGGAGAAGGAGATGAGGTCAGTGAGGTAATGAAAAGCCAGATGAGGCAGGGCCTTGGAGGACACTGTAAAAACTTCAGCTTTTATTTTTGTGAAATAGGAAAGGACTACAGGGCTTTTATGCAGAGGTGCAACAAGATCTGACTTTCTATGTATTTATTTATTTTGCTGTGCCACGTCTTAGTTGTGTCATGAGGAATCTTCAATCTTCGTTGTGACATGCAGGATCTTTAGATGTGACATGCAGAATTTGGGGCTGCAGCATGTGGGATCTAGTATCAAACCCAGGCCCCCTGTATTGGGAGCAAAGAGTCTTTGCCACTGGAACAACTAGGGAAGCCCTTGACTTCTATTTTTAGATCATCCTTTCAGCTATTATGCAAAGACAGAAGCACACAGATCAGTTAAATAAACTACTGTGATAATCCAGGCAAGAGATGATGGTACAAAGGACCGAGGTGGCTGAAGAAGCAGTGATAAAACAGTCCAACTGAAATATTCTAAAGGTGGCCACCAGGATTTCCTTACTACTTATGAGATGGGAAAAAAAGAAAGGAGTGAGAATGACTGCTGGGTGTCAGGTTTGAGCGAGCAGAAGGTTGGAGGTACAATGTACAAGTTAGAGGGAAAGGGTGGGGAGAGGAAACTCGAGTGTTGGATTTGGCCCGTGTTAAGTACAAGATGTTTAGTCATCTGAGTATCTGGTACATATCGTGCACTAAAGGTTAGATATTATTATTGACAATCACAATAACAAATACACGGTTGTTCTGACAAGGAATAATCAGAAACGGCAAGAATCCAAACGGAGCCTATCAACATTCCTGTTATGTACACTAACTGAATTTTATTTTTTTTTTAAATATTTCCTATAGGATCTTACTAGCATTTGGAGGGAAATCTTAAACATCATTCTGACTGTCCTAGAGAAAAGTCACAGGGCTCAGATGAAAAACAACATATATTACCTTGATTTTTACTCCGAGGGCCTATCAAAAGATCAAGATAGAATTTTGCCCCAGGAAAACTCAACCTTAATTATATAGTACCTATCTTTCCAACCTCCCATTCTTTTGCATACAGTATGATTACTAAATTCTTTTTTTCTTTTTAATCTTGCCTATAGTTTCTTTGGTCTATGGATCCCATCTGAGTTCCCACAGTCCTAGGGAATCAAAATACAGTAACAAGAAGGTTTCCAGTTACTCATAACTCTAAAAAAACAGTGAAAATCTTACATTAACATTTTATTTGCCTACCTATATAAGTTAGTTAAAACGTCACATCTTTTTTGCTTTGGGTTACAAAACAATGTATTACTTGACGTGGGAGTCCGAAGCTGAGTGAGGGAACACACATTAACTCGGGGTAAAAAACACGCAATAGACCAGAACTAATATTTAAAACTAAATTGAGGGCTTCCATGGTGGCCTAGGGGTAAAAAATCCTCCTGCCAATGTAGATGTGGGTGTGACCCCTAATCTAGGAAGATCCCAGATGCCCCAAAGCAGCTAGATCCCTCTGCCACAACTACTGAGCCTTTGCTCTAGAGCCATGACTACTGAGCCCACATGTCACAACTACCGAAGTCCGTGTGCCCTTGAGCCCATGCTCTGCAACAAGAGAAGCCACTGCAGTGAAAAGCCCAGGAAATGCAACTGGGGAATAGCCTCTGATGGTTACTACTTATGAGATGGGAAAAAAAGAAAGGAGTGAGAATGACTGCTGGGTGTCAGGTTTGAGCGAGCAGAAGGTTGGAGGTACAATGTACAAGTTAGAGGGAAAGGGTGGGGAGAGGAAACTCGAGTGTTGGATTTGGCCCGTGTTAAGTACAAGATGTTTAGTCATCTGAGTATCTGGTACATATCGTGCACTAAAGGTTAGATATTATTATTGACAATCACAATAACAAATACACGGTTGTTCTGACAAGGAATAATCAGAAACGGCAAGAATCCAAACGGAGCCTATCAACATTCCTGTTATGTACACTAACTGAATTTTTTTTTTTTTTTTTAAATATTTCCTATAGGATCTTACTAGCATTTGGAGGGAAATCTTAAACATCATTCTGACTGTCCTAGAGAAAAGTCACAGGGCTCAGATGAAAAACAACATATATTACCTTGATTTTTACTCCGAGGGCCTATCAAAAGATCAAGATAGAATTTTGCCCCAGGAAAACTCAACCTTAATTATATAGTACCTATCTTTCCAACCTCCCATTCTTTTGCATACAGTATGATTACTAAATTCTTTTTTTCTTTTTAATCTTGCCTATAGTTTCTTTGGTCTATGGATCCCATCTGAGTTCCCACAGTCCTAGGGAATCAAAATACAGTAACAAGAAGGTTTCCAGTTACTCATAACTCTAAAAAAACAGTGAAAATCTTACATTAACATTTTATTTGCCTACCTATATAAGTTAGTTAAAACGTCACATCTTTTTTGCTTTGGGTTACAAAACAATGTATTACTTGACGTGGGAGTCCGAAGCTGAGTGAGGGAACACACATTAACTCGGGGTAAAAAACACGCAATAGACCAGAACTAATATTTAAAACTAAATTGAGGGCTTCCATGGTGGCCTAGGGGTAAAAAATCCTCCTGCCAATGTAGATGTGGGTGTGACCCCTAATCTAGGAAGATCCCAGATGCCCCAAAGCAGCTAGATCCCTCTGCCACAACTACTGAGCCTTTGCTCTAGAGCCATGACTACTGAGCCCACATGTCACAACTACCGAAGTCCGTGTGCCCTTGAGCCCATGCTCTGCAACAAGAGAAGCCACTGCAGTGAAAAGCCCAGGAAATGCAACTGGGGAATAGCCTCTGATGGTTACTACTAGAGGAAAGCCTATGCAGCAACAAAGACCCAGAACAGCCAAAAATAAATAACTAACTACAATTTTTTAAAAATTTGGGAAAATAAATAAGATGTGAGTATACACACTGAAAGGCTCCACCAGGTACTTGGGGAAATTAACCCAGAGCAATCACTCTAACACTTGTTCTAATGAAACTATTACACCATAAAGACAAATGGGAAAAAAAATCTTCAAATGCCTATAGTAAAATCAAATAACTTGCTAGAGGAAACAAACAAGAAATAACACCTGACTTTTCAAAGCCAACATATATAGCAAGTTGACAAATGAACAAGCATTTTTTAAAAACTCAATGAAAGAAAAGTATAAACCAAGAATTTTATATCCAGCCAAGTGTTATATCAAGTTATCTCTCAAATATCAAACCTAAAGAAAAAAAACAAGTTTCAACATATAAGAACTAAGGGAATGCTCCACAGATCAGTCTTCCCTAATGAATCTACTCAAGGATAAAATTCATCTAACCAAATGGTAACAAGCAACATTGACAAAATAACTGACACTGAGCATTTAATATCTGTAAGGGTACATGGACAACTAAAATAAAGATGGGAATGAGAGGGCTTCCCCTGGTGGTCCAGTGGGTAAGGACACCGCCTTGCAGTGCAAGGGGCGCCGGTTCGATCCCTGGCCTGGGAAGATCCCACGTGCCGCGGAGCGGCTGGACTGATGTGTCCAATGACCGAGCCGGAGCTCTGGAGCGCGTGCGCCCAGAGCCGGTGCTCCGCGACTACAGAGGCCACCGCGATGGGAGGCCCACAGGCGCCAAAGAACAAAGACGGATAAAAATGGATAAATGAAAGACCAATAGAAGTGGCCCATGGTGGCCTAGGAAAATCCTCCTGCCAATGTAGATGTGGGTGTGACCCCTAATCTAGGAAGATCCCAGATGCCCCAAAGCAGCTAGATCCCTCTGCCACAACTACTGAGCCTTTGCTCTAGAGCCATGACTACTGAGCCCACATGTCACAACTACCGAAGTCCGTGTGCCCTTGAGCCCATGCTCTGCAACAAGAGAAGCCACTGCAGTGAAAAGCCCAGGAAATGCAACTGGGGAATAGCCTCTGATGGTTACTACTAGAGGAAAGCCTATGCAGCAACAAAGACCCAGAACAGCCAAAAATAAATAACTAACTACAATTTTTTAAAAATTTGGGAAAATAAATAAGATGTGAGTATACACACTGAAAGGCTCCACCAGGTACTTGGGGAAATTAACCCAGAGCAATCACTCTAACACTTGTTCTAATGAAACTATTACACCATAAAGACAAATGGGAAAAAAAATCTTCAAATGCCTATAGTAAAATCAAATAACTTGCTAGAGGAAACAAACAAGAAATAACACCTGACTTTTCAAAGCCAACATATATAGCAAGTTGACAAATGAACAAGCATTTTTTAAAAACTCAATGAAAGAAAAGTATAAACCAAGAATTTTATATCCAGCCAAGTGTTATATCAAGTTATCTCTCAAATATCAAACCTAAAGAAAAAAAACAAGTTTCAACATATAAGAACTAAGGGAATGCTCCACAGATCAGTCTTCCCTAATGAATCTACTCAAGGATAAAATTCATCTAACCAAATGGTAACAAGCAACATTGACAAAATAACTGACACTGAGCATTTAATATCTGTAAGGGTACATGGACAACTAAAATAAAGATGGGAATGAGAGGGCTTCCCCTGGTGGTCCAGTGGGTAAGGACACCGCCTTGCAGCGCAAGGGGCGCCGGTTCGATCCCTGGCCTGGGAGGACCCCGCGTGCCGCGGAGCGGCTGGACCGATGACGTGTCCGACGACCGAGCCGGGGCTCTGGAGCGCGTGCGCCCAGAGCCGGTGCGCTGCGACGACAGAGGCCACCGCGATGGGAGGCCCACAGGCGCCAAAGAACAAAGACGGATAAAAATGGATAAATGAAAGACCAATAGAAGTGGCCCGCCCGCTCCCCGCCCTCCCCAACCCGACCCCCGCCCAAAATAAATAAATAAATAAATCTTTAAAAAAAAAAAAAAAAAAAAGATGGGAATGAGAGTAGAAGACTAACGTATGGTAGTTATATACTATCACACGGCAGTAATACCACAATTAGAAAATGGGAAAGGGAAAACAGAATAAAGACCTCATTGTTATATAGGCAATATGCAACAGATGGCTATTTAAGAATAATGAAAAAATCTGATAAGCCTAATAAGAGTTAAATAAAAAGCAGAGGGGCTTCCCCTGGTGGTCCAGTGGATAAGGACACCGCCTTGCAGTGCAAGGGGCGCCGGTTCGATCCATGACCTGGGAAGATCCCACGTGCCGCGGAGCGGCTGGACTGATGTGTCCAATTGCCGAGCTGGAGCTCTGGAGCATATGCGCCCAGAGCCGGCGCTCTGCAGCGACAGACGCCACCGCAATGGGAGGCCCACAGGAGCCAAAGAACAAAGACGGATGAAAATAGAGAAATGAAAGACCAATAGAAGTGGCCAGCCCACTCCCCTCCCTCCCCAACCAGACCCCAGGCCAAAATAAATAAATAAATAAATCTTTAAAAAATTAAAAAAAAAAAAGATGGGAATGAGAGTAGAAGACTAACGTATGGTAGTTATATACTATCACACGGCAGTAATACCACAATTAGAAAATGGGAAAGGGAAAACAGAATAAAGACCTCATTGTTATATAGGCAATATGCAACAGATGGCTATTTAAGAATAATGAAAAAATCTGATAAGCCTAATAAGAGTTAAATAAAAAGCAGAGGGGCTTCCCCTGGTGGTCCAGTGGATAAGGACACCGCCTTGCAGTGCAAGGGGCGCCGGTTCGATCCATGACCTGGGAAGATCCCACGTGCCGCGGAGCGGCTGGACTGATGTGTCCAATTGCCGAGCTGGAGCTCTGGAGCATATGCGCCCAGAGCCGGCGCTCTGCAGCGACAGACGCCACCGCAATGGGAGGCCCACAGGAGCCAAAGAACAAAGACGGATGAAAATAGAGAAATGAAAGACCAATAGAAGTGGCCAGCCCACTCCCCTCCCTCCCTCCCCAACCCGACCCCCGCCCAAAATAAATAGATAAATAAATCTTAAAAAATAATAATAATAACAAAGCAGAGGACTAAAGACATTCAAATAGATGTAACCACTAGAATTAAAAAAAAAAAGAAAAAAGAAAAAAAAAGACATAAACCTTCCTAAACACACCCTCAAAAAACTATTTTCAACAAAAATATTTTCAGTACGCATCTTAGAAAAAACTACACACACACACACACACATCTTGAGAGAACAATGAAAAGAAGCATTATCTATACTAGTGGACCCCTGAACAACATAGGGGTTAGAGGCACCGATCATTATGCAGTTGAAAATCCATATATAACCTCTATATCCACTGTTAGCCCTCTATATCCACTGTTCTGCTTCCAACCGCATGATTTCAACCAGTTGCAGACTGTGTTGTACTGTACTACATATTTAGTGAAGTAGACCTGTACCGTTCAAACTTGTGTTGTTAAAGGGTCAACTGTATGTATAAAATATTATCATAGAGTTGATAACTACCAAACCTATCAGTCGTTAACAATAAATGTATACGAATTTTCTATCTATTAAAAGAAATCAATAAACCTATGAATACTTATGTGCCATCACCTATATGGAGCAAACACTACAAGAGGTGCAAGGAAATACAGATGGAAACACATTAATAATAGATTTTAATGGTCTACATTTAGTACAAGATAAACTAAGAAAACAGAGACGAGGCATAAAATCTAAACAATATAAACAACACAGCAGATATTATGTGCATATGTTGAACTCCACTCCTTGATAATAGTCACATATTCTTCTCAAGTGCCGAGAGCATTTTTATAAAAATTGATCACATATATTAGGGCACAAAGAAAATACTAGTTCCTATAAAGTAGAAGTACTGCAACTTAATACCATTGTATCATGACTGGTCAATTCTGTATCACCAAAACTATCATTTAACAGAAAAATCTGTGATCACTTTTTTAAATAAAGCTGCTTACCAGAATTATCTTAGAATTTTTTGAAGAATACAAATGCCCAGGTAATGCTTTTCTTCTCCAAAGCTCTAGATGTGTTTCTAACGAGCAGCCATGTTTAAAGACAACTGGACTGGGGCTTCCCTGGTGGTCCAGCAGGTAAAGAGTCTGCCTTGCAGTGCAAGGGGCACCGGTTCAATCCTTGGCCTGGGAGGATCGCACGTGCCATGGAGCAGCTGGACCGGTGTGTCCAATTACCAGCGAGCGCTCTGGGGGGTGCATGCGCCCAGAACCGGTGCTCTGCAGTGAGAGAGGTCACTGCAATGGGAGGACCACACAGGTCAAAGAATAAAGATGGATGAAAATAAATACATAAAAAACCAACAGGGCTTTCCTGGTGGTCCAGTGGGTAAGGACACCGCCTTGCAGTGCAAGGGGCGCTGGTTCGATCCCTGGCCTGGGAAGATCCCACGTGCCGCGGAGCGGCTGGACCCACGGTGTGTCCAATTACCGAGCCGGAGCTCTGGCACACATGAGCCCGGAGCTGGTGCTCTGCGACGACAGTGGCCACCGCGATGGGAGGCCCACACGGACCGAAGAACAAGGATGGATGTAAATAGAGAAATGAAAAGACCAATAGAAGTGGCCTGCCCATCCCCCCCCCCCCCCCCCTACTCTTCAAAAAAAAGATAAATAAATTAATTAATTTAAAAAAAAAAAAAAAACAACAGAAGAGGCCAAAAAAAAAAAACCCACACAACTGGACTATATGTGGATCTTTTACTTTTATCTAGTTTGTTTCACTTAATTTCATATTCAGTGCCCCCATTTTATTTAGTTTGTTTTATAATTTCTCATCCTTTTTAGTAACATTCTTTTTCAAGCCTTTATCAAATGTAGTAGAAAAACTTTTTTTATGACATAAATAGTACGTATAATGTTTATATTTTAGAAAACGTATGAATTTTTGCCTAGCTAAAAAAAATTACGACATTTTCATTGCTCTGTGAGAAAAGGGGATCCTGCAGGGGTGTTGTGTGACAGTCTGGAGGGGTGGGATGGGGGATATACATATGACTAATCTGAGAACATACATATCTGTAAACAACAAAACTCTGTAAAAGTTAAAAGTAAAATAAATCTTCTTCCTTTTAAATAAAGCTGCTTACCAGAATTATCTTAGAATTTTTGAAGAATACAAATGCCCAGGTAATGCTTTTCTTCTCCAAAGCTCTAGATGTGTTTCTAACGAGCAGCCATGTTTAAAGACAACTGGACTGGGGCTTCCCTGGTGGTCCAGCAGGGAAGGAGTCTGCCTTGCGGTGCAAGGGCACCGGTTCAATCCCTGGCCTGGGAGGATCGCACGTGCCATGGAGCAGCTGGACCGGTGTGTCCAATTACCAGCGAGCGCTCTGGGGGGTGCATGCGCCCAGAACCGGTGCTCTGCAGTGAGAGAGGTCACTGCAATGGGAGGACCACACAGGTCAAAGAATAAAGATGGATGAAAATAAATACATAAAAAACCAACAGGGCTTTCCTGGTGGTCCAGTGGGTAAGGACACCGCCTTGCAGTGCAAGGGGCGCTGGTTCGATCCCTGGCCTGGGAAGATCCCACGTGCCGCGGAGCGGCTGGACCCACGGTGTGTCCAATTACCGAGCCGGAGCTCTGGCACACATGAGCCCGGAGCTGGTGCTCTGCGACGACAGTGGCCACCGCGATGGGAGGCCCACACGGACCGAAGAACAAGGATGGATGTAAATAGAGAAATGAAAAGACCAATAGAAGTGGCCTGCCCATCCCCCTCCCTCCCACCCTACTCTTCAAACAAAAGATAAATAAATTAATTAATTTAAAAAAAAAAAAAAAACAACAGAAGAGGCCAAAAAAAAAAAACCCACACAACTGGACTATATGTGGATCTTTTACTTTTATCTAGTTTGTTTCACTTAATTTCATATTCAGTGCCCCCATTTTATTTAGTTTGTTTTATAATTTCTCATCCTTTTTAGTAACATTCTTTTTCAAGCCTTTATCAAATGTAGTAGAAAAACTTTTTTTATGACATAAATAGTACGTATAATGTTTATATTTTAGAAAACGTATGAATTTTTGCCTAGCTAAAAAAAATTACGACATTTTCATTGCTCTGTGAGAAAAGGGGATCCTGCAGGGGTGTTGTGTGACAGTCTGGAGGGGTGGGATGGGGGGGATATACATATGACTAATCTGAGAACATACATATCTGTAAACAACAAAACTCTGTAAAAGTTAAAAGTAAAATAAAAGTTTAAAACAAAAATTATGACATTTTGATTCTACTTGTTTGACATAGCATGAATAGAATGCTAGATTTTATAAGAAAAAAAAAACAGATACACAACCAACAGCAAAGGTTTATTGTATAGCACAGGGAACTATAGTCAATATCTTGTAATAACCTATAATGGAAAATAATCTGAAAAATAATGTATGTATATACATTTAAATGAATCACCTTGCTGTGCACCTAAAGCAGTGTAAGTCAACTATACTTCAATAGAATATATATATTTAGAAAAAAAAAATTCACAAAATACAGTATTATAAAGCAGTAAAACTGAACTTTATTAACAAAAGCAAAAAACTAAAAAGTGCTACCTGGAAATTTTAAAATCTTCTACTAAATAACTGTTAGGTAAAGGAGGAAATACAAGCTGAAATTACACTATTGGTAAGAAATAATGGCTACGAAGACACTAATATCAGTATTTATAGCACACAGCTAATGGAGTGGACAGTGGAAAATTCATTATACAAACACTAACATTAGTTTAAAAAAAAAGAATAAAAAATAAAGTACCACTCAAAAAAAAGGGGGCGGGGGGACAAATATACCACAAGGGAGGAAATATAGTTTATAAAGATAAAAGCAAATATCAAAGAAAACAAAAAAGTAGTAGTAGATCTAATTAATAAAAATCCTGCTTCTTAAAAATAGCAAAATAGACAAATCACAAGTGAATTGATTCAGGACTACAAAAACAAGAAAAAAAAATCACAAGCACACAAAATAAGAAATGACAAGAGGAAAATAACCATTGAAACAAGAAAAAAAAAATTTAAGAAACTACCTTGCAAACTGCTGTGCAAATGACTTAGAAAATCCAGATGAAGTGACTAATTTTCCAGGGAAAAACAGACTGCCAAAATTAAGTCCATTTGAGAGAAAATTCAGGCAAACCAATTTCTATATAAAAACAGAGAAAGCAATTTTAAAACTACCCACAGAAAACCACCCTTTTCTTTTTTCTGTTGGGGGTGGGATGGGGGGGATATACATATGACTAATCTGAGAACATACATATCTGTAAACAACAAAACTCTGTAAAAGTTAAAAGTAAAATAAAAGTTTAAAACAAAAATTATGACATTTTGATTCTACTTGTTTGACATAGCATGAATAGAATGCTAGATTTTATAAGAAAAAAAAAACAGATACACAACCAACAGCAAAGGTTTATTGTATAGCACAGGGAACTATAGTCAATATCTTGTAATAACCTATAATGGAAAATAATCTGAAAAATAATGTATGTATATACATTTAAATGAATCACCTTGCTGTGCACCTAAAGCAGTGTAAGTCAACTATACTTCAATAGAATATATATATTTAGAAAAAAAAAATTCACAAAATACAGTATTATAAAGCAGTAAAACTGAACTTTATTAACAAAAGCAAAAAACTAAAAAGTGCTACCTGGAAATTTTAAAATCTTCTACTAAATAACTGTTAGGTAAAGGAGGAAATACAAGCTGAAATTACACTATTGGTAAGAAATAATGGCTACGAAGACACTAATATCAGTATTTATAGCACACAGCTAATGGAGTGGACAGTGGAAAATTCATTATACAAACACTAACATTAGTTTAAAAAAAAAGAATAAAAAATAAAGTACCACTCAAAAAAAAGGGGGCGGGGGGACAAATATACCACAAGGGAGGAAATATAGTTTATAAAGATAAAAGCAAATATCAAAGAAAACAAAAAAGTAGTAGTAGATCTAATTAATAAAAATCCTGCTTCTTAAAAATAGCAAAATAGACAAATCACAAGTGAATTGATTCAGGACTACAAAAACAAGAAAAAAAAATCACAAGCACACAAAATAAGAAATGACAAGAGGAAAATAACCATTGAAACAAGAAAAAAAAAATTTAAGAAACTACCTTGCAAACTGCTGTGCAAATGACTTAGAAAATCCAGATGAAGTGACTAATTTTCCAGGGAAAAACAGACTGCCAAAATTAAGTCCATTTGAGAGAAAATTCAGGCAAACCAATTTCTATATAAAAACAGAGAAAGCAATTTTAAAACTACCCCACAGAAAACCACCCTTTTCTTTTTTTCTGTTGGGGGGTGGGGTCAAAATGGAATTCTATCAAACTTTCAAAGAGAAGACCATTCAAATGCTCTGTAAATTACTCCAGAGAAGCAAAAGGAAATGATAATGCACGACCTCCTTTCAAGAAGCAAACACTGACATCTACACCAGACAGTCAGCTACTTCGGTGAGATGGAAGGCAGGCATCTTGTTCCTGATTCTAAGACAATTCTTACTATTTTTAAACTATAAGGACTGTTGTATCAGAGTATCTGAATAATCCTTAAACTTACAATTATAAGGTGACTGAAGTGAATGAAGGGAAAAATCACTTTGTCTCCCCTCTATGTAAGGCTCTTCCTCCATTACTGATCTTCATTAAATGAGATTCTGTGGGCTCAGCAGTTGCTTCATTTTTAAATACTGCTCATGCAGCCTGGGCCCCCACAATCTTTGGGGGATCTGTTCCCTTACTGTCACCACTGTTACCCTTCTTTCTTTTTTAAAAATAGGTTCTACCAAGCTTCCCTGGTGGTCCAGGGGGTAGAGAGTCCATCTTGCAGTGCAAGAGGCACTGGTTCGATCCATAACCCGGGAAGATCCCACATGCGGCGGAGCAGCTGGACCAGTGTGTTCAATTACGGGCCAGTGCTCTGGAGCACCTGCACCCAGAGCTGGTGCTCTGCCATGAGAGAAGCCCACACAGGCCAAAGAATAAAGACGGATGAAAATAAATAAATAAACAAATTTTTAAAAATGAATGTTTAAAAAAAAAAGAGGCCAAAATTAAAGAAAGAGAAAAGCTTCTAGAATTTCTCAGGTTTGTCCTCAACCTCACACCTGGGAGAGCTGCCTCAAGGGCATTATTTACTGCTTATAGCAAGACTTTTTTATTTGGTTCTGTTTTTCATTCCCATTTCATCTTTCCTTATCTCAGCCAGCTACTCAGGCAGCTCTCATTTGGTATAGAGTCGCTGTCCTCTAGGATCTTGCTGAGAACACCCACATAAACTTTCTAGAAACCTTTGAAAATTCACTTATTAAAATAGCACGGGGGAATTCCCTGGTGGTCCAGTGGTTAAGACTCTGTGTTCCCAATGTAGTAGGGCCCAGGTTCGAGCCCTGGTCAGGGAATTAGATTTCACATGCCACATCTAAGACCCAGAGCAGTCAAATAAATAAATAACTAGAAAAAATATTTTAATAAAAAAAAAAAACCAGCACAGATTGGTACGAAATTCAGAGAAACAGCCCAAGGTTCCACAGATCCCCAGTGGTATTCATCAAAAGTTAACTAGTGGGCTTCCCTGGTGGTCCGGTGGGTAAAGAGTCTGCCTTGTAGTGCAAGGGGCACCAGATCGATCCCTGGCCCATGTGCTCTGGAGCAGCTGGACGGGCGCGTCCAACTGTGAGCCAGCGCTCTGGGGAGCATGCACCCAGAGCCAGTGCTCTGCAGCAGAGAGGTCACTGCAATGGGAGGTCTACGCAGGCCAAAGAGTTAAGATGGATAAAAATAAATAAATGAAGGACCAATAAAAAAGGCCAAAAAAAAAAAAAAAGCTACTTAGCAAGTTTCCTGTAACACTGAGAAATGTCTCATGTGTTTACATATACATACTTACCTATGTGTGCACCTGTGCAAACATACTCCATGCTAGACTGTGTGAAACACACACACACACACACGGAATCTTGATCTACACCTGTCACTTACTGCAATACAAAGATCTTTCCGTATGATCTTTCTACTCTTTTATTGGTTACACACTATTTCATTGTAAGAGTGTCCTGTTCCTAATTTAACCCCTATTAAAGGATGTACAATTCCTATTAAAGGAACACCATTTACATTGTTCCTAGATTTTTGTTATTTCAAATAATGCAACATATCATACCTTTTATAATCATCTTTCTATACCTTTTCAAATATATCTGTAAATTAAAATTTTAGAAATAAAACTGCTTTGACAAGTGATCTTTTTTTTTCAACTCTGACAAATCTTCCGAAGTGCATTCAAAAAGAAGGCATCAGTTTCGACTCCCATGAAATGAGTGTGAAAGTCCCTGTTTTTTCCCACTTTTGCCAACACTACACATATTACCAAACATTTTCATCTGAGTCATGGAAAATGGTCCCATTATAGTTTGCATTTCTGTGTGAGACTGAGCACTTTTTCATATTTTCAGACCACTCTTTTTTTCTTCTTCTTCTGTGAGTTGTCAGCTTGCTATTGTTCATTTCCATTGGGTTTTTTGTTCTTACTCATTTAAAGGGGCTCTTGATAGAACCAGAAAATGATTCTTTATTGTAAGTGTGACAATATTTATCTTAGCATTTTTCCCTTTTACTTGCTGGTGGTTATTTTTTTCCCAAAGAAATTCATCTTGGCATGGTTAAATTTATCAGCTTGTTCCTTTATGGCTTCTGGGTTTCTTGCTGTGTTTAGAAAAACTTAACTCACGGCACTGTTGGGAGCCTGAAATAAATGAATACACATAAAAGGCGCGTCCAACTGTGAGCCAGCGCTCTGGGGAGCATGCACCCAGAGCCAGTGCTCTGCAGCAGAGAGGTCACTGCAATGGGAGGTCTACGCAGGCCAAAGAGTTAAGATGGATAAAAATAAATAAATGAAGGACCAATAAAAAAGGCCAAAAAAAAAAAAAAAGCTACTTAGCAAGTTTCCTGTAACACTGAGAAATGTCTCATGTGTTTACATATACATACTTACCTATGTGTGCACCTGTGCAAACATACTCCATGCTAGACTGTGTGAAACACACACACACACACACGGAATCTTGATCTACACCTGTCACTTACTGCAATACAAAGATCTTTCCGTATGATCTTTCTACTCTTTTTAATGGTTACACACTATTTCATTGTAAGAGTGTCCTGTTCCTAATTTAACCCCTATTAAAGGATGTACAATTCCTATTAAAGGAACACCATTTACATTGTTCCTAGATTTTTGTTATTTCAAATAATGCAACATATCATACCTTTTATAATCATCTTTCTATACCTTTTCAAATATATCTGTAAATTAAAATTTTAGAAATAAAACTGCTTTGACAAGTGATCTTTTTTTTTCAACTCTGACAAATCTTCCGAAGTGCATTCAAAAAGAAGGCATCAGTTTCGACTCCCATGAAATGAGTGTGAAAGTCCCTGTTTTTTCCCACTTTTGCCAACACTACACATATTACCAAACATTTTCATCTGAGTCATGGAAAATGGTCCCATTATAGTTTGCATTTCTGTGTGAGACTGAGCACTTTTTCATATTTTCAGACCACTCTTTTTTTCTTCTTCTTCTGTGAGTTGTCAGCTTGCTATTGTTCATTTCCATTGGGTTTTTTGTTCTTACTCATTTAAAGGGGCTCTTGATAGAACCAGAAAATGATTCTTTATTGTAAGTGTGACAATATTTATCTTAGCATTTTTCCCTTTTTACTTGCTGGTGGTTATTTTTTTTTTCCCAAAGAAATTCATCTTGGCATGGTTAAATTTATCAGCTTGTTCCTTTATGGCTTCTGGGTTTCTTGCTGTGTTTAGAAAAACTTAACTCACGGCACTGTTGGGAGCCTGAAATAAATGAATACACATAAAATGCTTAGCAAAGGAAAAAGCTCTAAGGGCTTACACCTTGGAAACTAGGAATTTGTTTTAGGTCAGAATAAAATATTTACAATAAAGACAGATATTAACAGGACCCTTCAGTAGGTACTAAAAAAGACGGAACAACTGGAAAAAGAAAGTAAAAAAGACAGAGATGATAATTTACATCAAGAAAGAGTATGGAGGGCTTCCCCTGGTGGTCCAGTGGGTAAGGACACCGCCTTGCAGTGCAAGGGGCGCCGGTTCGATCCCTGGCCTGGGAAGATCCCACGTGCCGCGGAGCGGCTGGACCGATGTGTCCAATCACCGAGCCAGAGCTCTGGGGTGCATGCGCCCAGAGCCGGTGCTCTTTCAGCGACAGACGCCACCGCGATGGGAGGCCCACAGGAGCCAAAGAACAAAGATGGATGAAAATGGAGAAATGACAGACCAATAGAAGTGGCCTGCCCGCTCCCCTCCCTCCCCAACCCGACCTCCGCCCAAAATAAATAAATAAATAAATCTTTAAAAAAAAAAAAAAAGAAAGAGTATGGAGACAGAGAATTCTATTTTTACCACTAGTAATATTTTTTTATTTTTTTTAATTGATGGAAAATTGGTCTCAATGTTGTGTTTTTCCCTGCTGTACCACAACAAGAATCAGTCATAATTATACACACACACACATATATACCTTCCCCTTCCAGTATTTCATATTTAAAGAAAAAGTTACCAAACATTTTCATCTGAGTCATGGAAAATGGTCCCATTATAGTTTGCATTTCTGTGTGAGACTGAGCACTTTTTCATATTTTCAGACCACTCTTTTTTTCTTCTTCTTCTGTGAGTTGTCAGCTTGCTATTGTTCATTTCCATTGGGTTTTTTGTTCTTACTCATTTAAAGGGGCTCTTGATAGAACCAGAAAATGATTCTTTATTGTAAGTGTGACAATATTTATCTTAGCATTTTTCCCTTTTTACTTGCTGGTGGTTATTTTTTTTTTCCCAAAGAAATTCATCTTGGCATGGTTAAATTTATCAGCTTGTTCCTTTATGGCTTCTGGGTTTCTTGCTGTGTTTAGAAAAACTTAACTCACGGCACTGTTGGGAGCCTGAAATAAATGAATACACATAAAATGCTTAGCAAAGGAAAAAGCTCTAAGGGCTTACACCTTGGAAACTAGGAATTTGTTTTAGGTCAGAATAAAATATTTACAATAAAGACAGATATTAACAGGACCCTTCAGTAGGTACTAAAAAAGACGGAACAACTGGAAAAAGAAAGTAAAAAAGACAGAGATGATAATTTACATCAAGAAAGAGTATGGAGGGCTTCCCCTGGTGGTCCAGTGGGTAAGGACACCGCCTTGCAGTGCAAGGGGCGCCGGTTCGATCCCTGGCCTGGGAAGATCCCACGTGCCGCGGAGCGGCTGGACCGATGTGTCCAATCACCGAGCCAGAGCTCTGGGGTGCATGCGCCCAGAGCCGGTGCTCTTTCAGCGACAGACGCCACCGCGATGGGAGGCCCACAGGAGCCAAAGAACAAAGATGGATGAAAATGGAGAAATGACAGACCAATAGAAGTGGCCTGCCCGCTCCCCTCCCTCCCCAACCCGACCTCCGCCCAAAATAAATAAATAAATAAATCTTTAAAAAAAAAAAAAAAGAAAGAGTATGGAGACAGAGAATTCTATTTTTACCACTAGTAATATTTTTTTATTTTTTTTAATTGATGGAAAATTGGTCTCAATGTTGTGTTTTTCCCTGCTGTACCACAACAAGAATCAGTCATAATTATACACACACACACATATATACCTTCCCCTTCCAGTATTTCATATTTAAAGAAAAAGTTATAAATTGTAACACAGAAAAGACTTCTCAGACTTCCCTGGTGGTCCAATGGGTAAAGCCTGCCTCGCAGTGCAAGGTGTACGGGTTTGATTCCTGGCCTGGGAAGATCCCATGTGCCACGGAGCAGCTGGACCAGCATGTCCAATTACGAGCCAGTGCTCTGGAGCACATGCGCCCAGAGCCGGTGCTCTGCACTGAGAGAGGCCACTGCAATGGGAGGCCCACACAGGCCAAGGAATGAAAAGATGGATGAATATAAATATAAGTAAGAAAAGAGGCATGATGGGGGAAAGAGGGGGAAAAAAAGACTATCTTAAAAAAAAAAAAGACCATGTTCATATTAGTATATATATACATTTTCTCCTCAATTATGAACCAGCTCTGACAACAAGAAAAAAAGTAATTTATTGCCTATTATATAATGTATGTGTTAGTCACTCAGTCATGTCTGACTGACTGACCCCATGAACTGCAGCCCACCAGGCTCCTCTGCCCATGGGATTCTCCAGGCAAGACTGCTGGAGTGGGTTTTCATGCCCTCCTCCAGGGGATCTTCCTGACCCCGGGATCAAACCCAGGTCTCCTGCACTGTAGGTGGATTTTTTACTGTCTGAGCCACCAGGGAAGCCTTATATAATATGGCTGGTTAAAACTGCGCTACAGGGCTTCCCCTGGTGGTCCAGTGGGTAAGGACACCACCTTGCAGTGCAAGGGGCGCCAGTTCGATCCCTAGCCTGGGAAGATCCCACGAGCCGCGGAGCGGCTGGACCCATGTGTCCAATCACCAAGCTGGAGCTCTGGCGCGCATGCACCCAGAGCCGGTGCTCTGCGACGACAGAGGCCACCGCGATGGGAGGCCCACAGGAGCCAAAGAACAAAGACGGATGAAAATAGAGAAATGAAAGACCAATAGAAGTGGCCTTCCTGTGCCCCTCCCTCCCCAACTCGACCCCCGCCCAAAATAAATAAAAAAATAAATCTTTAAAAAAAAAAACAAAAAAAAACTGCGGCTACATACACTGACTGTTTGCCATGGGCCAGTCTGCAATGCAGACTCCAGAAATCAAATTTTTAACCATTACAGTCTATTTATTTCTAAAAATTTCTAGAGCAGGACTCTTGAGTCTAAATAGTATTCATTAATAACCACCTTTGTACAGTTTACAAACATAGCGTTTATGGGGCTTCCCTGATGGTCCAGTGGGTAAGGACACCGCCTTGCAGTGCAAGGGACACTGGTTCGATCCCTGGCCTGGCAAGATCCCACGTGCCGCGGAGCAGCTGGACTGACGTGTCCAACTACCGAGCCAGAGCTCTGGAACACATGCGCCCAGAGCCAGTGCTCTGCAGCGACAGAGGCCACTGCGATGGGAAGCCCACCCAAGCCAAAGAACAAAGATGGAAATAAAACAAAAGACCAATAGAAGTGGCCAAAAAAAACCAAAACAACAACAACAACAAAAAACACATAGCCTTTATGTAGAGCATCCTGCTGAGGCTGAGGGACAATTATAAAAGTGACTTCCACTGCTGAAGGCGGGGCTAGGTAACCATCACCAATACTCATCAGGCAGACTGGCACAAGAGATAAGGCAAGTGGTTTCTTTACCACTTTATTAAATAAACTACTATTATTTCATTGCCAAGTTCTAATTATACCTATCATGTTATTAAGAAGGAACAGAGGCAAGCAATGTTTACAGGGGAAACTCAGTCACCAGTGTTGAGCACAAAGGCTAGAGGTAAGGGCGTAATAAACATTCGTTATCACTGCTGTTATCATTGTTATTACTGGTGGAAGATAACGCAGACAGATTCTTCCCTTGCATAATCATGTTAGTTTCACACAGGCCACTTCGACATATGAATCATTTGTTACACTGCCTTTGCAAAAATTGAACTTCACTGCTCAGGGGCTGTCCCTACGTTATTTTGAACAGTGTATAATTAGAAATTGAAAGCTCTATAACATAGTCCACCCACTTGGGTTTTGATATACTGTAAACTCTCCTTCCTTAGCTATGTTTTTCAAAAAGTCTTTGTATTTACCAGAAATTCTTTCCCAATCACACATTTAATATGTGATTAATAGTTCAACAACTGGCAGTTTTGTGATTCATAACATGCTTATCTCTAACATAGAGAAGTTAAGAGTTCATTCAATCCCCGAGATCTTCGTGAGTGAGGGTAAAGCATACATATGTGCTAAGTCACTTCAGTCATGTCCGACTCTGCAACCCCATGGACTATAGTCTGCCAGGCTCCTCTATCCGTGGGATTCTCCAGGCAAGAACACTGGAGTGGGTTGCCATGCCCTCCTCCAGGGGATCTTCCCAGCCCAGGGACCGAACCTGGGTCTCCTACACTGCAGGCAGATTGTTTACCACTGAACCATCAAGGAAGCCAAATAGTGAAGCTAATAGGATTAATATTAGATTACAGGGTTGTAACATTAGGTACTGAGGCCACACATCTCTAAACCCTGCCCCCATCTTCTGCTTAGTGTGAATTCAAAGAGCAGAGGCTAGTCTTCTCAAAATAATGTAAATGTTTCTGTATTACCTAAAAGGAAGGAAAAAGAGCAAATCAGGATACATTTGGGTTTATCAACAAGGTAGGCCCGTAAAGGATGAGAAGAAACAGATTGATCCCAGTCTTCCTCATGCAGATAGTAGGCATTCAGTGAACTGCTGTTTGAGTTACCTTTGGGAATGAAGAAAAACCAGGGAAGAGAAAAGCCAGAGAGCAAGGGCATAGGGGAAAAGGCCCATGGAGGAGAAGGGAACAGCATTCTCCTCTTTATTTTTTGTCAGCGCTCTGCGGCAAGGTGTGCTGGATCTCAGTTCCCTGACCAGGGATCGAACCAGTGCCCTCTGAGGTGAAAGGGCAGAGTCTTAACCATGGGCCCCCAGGAAATATGAGCATTCTCCTCTTGCACACTGAAACTCTTGCAAATCTGCTGGAGCCTGACAACCCCTTCTAATCAGTCATCCTCTGGCACTGTCTATTTTTTAATAAACTTCTTTATTCTATACTGAGTACAGCCGATTAACAATGCTGTGATCACTTCAGGCGGACAGTAAAGGGATTCGGCAGTACACACACATGTATCCATTCTCCCCAAACTCCCTCCCATCCAAGCTGCCCCATAACACTGAGCAGAGTTCATTATGCTATACAGAAGATCCTTAGTGGTTATCCATTTTAAATACAGCAGCATGTACCTGTCAATCCCAAATTCCCTAACAATCCCTTTCCCCCATCCCTGCCCCCTGGCAACCATTAAATTTGTTCTCTAAATCTGTGGTGTTATTATTTATTAAGAATCTCAGGTCATAATATGGCCCAGGTGGGTACCACCCATCTCACGGAAAGAGCTGGAAATATATGCACTCACACAACCTCAACACTTGGAAAAAGAGCTTCAAATCAAGGTCTGAAACAAATCAGCCCTGTGCTGAGTGGGCTTGAAGAAAGGAAAGACAGAATCCTCACCTCCAGCAGAGTTTACAAACCTAAACTATTTGCCGGGAAATCATGCCAGAAATCTACATCTCTCATCAGTGAACACCGATTCTGCAAAGACTTATTAGGTCACCGAGACCGGGATCTTCTTTATGTCAAGTGAGTTTAAAAAAATAAAATGCTGATGAACCAAAAAGAAAATATAATGATGCTGAATATTTTGTTTATCTGTGCGTCCCCTTTCCCCGGTGATGTGGGGGAACAGTCCAGCAGGCCGGATCATTTCAGGAACTGATTCTCAAGGCTGCTATGCTAGGAAGGGAGTTTAAACTAGGGATCCCAAGTCTAATTTCAGTTTCTTGGCTAAATATAAAATGATACTGGGTATAGTTTTCTTACCCACTGCTCCAGAAAAATCATTATCTTTGTCCTTGGGGAGAAAGCTTAGAGTTCAGATTACAAGAAAACTCCTCTCTTCCAATGAAATGTTAATTTTCTATGAGAAAAGGATGAGTTGTGAAGGAGTGGCAGTCGACAGGGATTAGGCAATAGAGGCTAAAAAAAAAAGTCAGGGCAGCTCTTTAATGGTAGTGGAGAGCTATGTCTTTAATCACCCGTTCAGGGAGTCCCAGTGGTCAGCACCTCTGCTCGAATGACAAGCCAATGGAAACTGACTCCAAAAATCTTGCCACAAAGGCCTTTTACCCTGTTCAAAGCTTCTCAATGGCTGCTCTCCCTGGATCCACTGGAGCCTCTAACAGTCTTCCCTTCACAGCAGCTAGGGGGGCATTTCTAAATAGATCAGTTCCTGCCTATCAGAGGTATGAGCATACTGAATACATGACATTTTAACTACTGAATGCATACTCCCATGTGGGTTTGTGCACCTCTTAAAATACAATTCAAACTCCTCTCCGTGGTCCCTGTGATGCCCAGGACATTAAAACCCCTGAGTGGTCTAGTTCCCACCTGCAGTCCCAGTATCTGCCCTCCACGTGCTCCCTTCTGTCATTCAAGCACTCTAAGAACTCCCACCTCAGGACTCTCACACTGGCTGTTTCCTTAACTAAACCGCTGGAAATATATGCACTCACACAACCTCAACACTTGGAAATTCTGCCAAAGTGGAGGCTTGAAGAAAGGAAAGACAGAATCCTCACCTCCAGCAGAGTTTACAAACCTAAACTATTTGCCGGGAAATCATGCCAGAAATCTACATCTCTCATCAGTGAACACCGATTCTGCAAAGACTTATTAGGTCACCGAGACCGGGATCTTCTTTATGTCAAGTGAGTTTAAAAAAATAAAATGCTGATGAACCAAAAAGAAAATATAATGATGCTGAATATTTTGTTTATCTGTGCGTCCCCTTTCCCCGGTGATGTGGGGGAACAGTCCAGCAGGCCGGATCATTTCAGGAACTGATTCTCAAGGCTGCTATGCTAGGAAGGGAGTTTAAACTAGGGATCCCAAGTCTAATTTCAGTTTCTTGGCTAAATATAAAATGATACTGGGTATAGTTTTCTTACCCACTGCTCCAGAAAAATCATTATCTTTGTCCTTGGGGAGAAAGCTTAGAGTTCAGATTACAAGAAAACTCCTCTCTTCCAATGAAATGTTAATTTTCTATGAGAAAAGGATGAGTTGTGAAGGAGTGGCAGTCGACAGGGATTAGGCAATAGAGGCTAAAAAAAAAAGTCAGGGCAGCTCTTTAATGGTAGTGGAGAGCTATGTCTTTAATCACCCGTTCAGGGAGTCCCAGTGGTCAGCACCTCTGCTCGAATGACAAGCCAATGGAAACTGACTCCAAAAATCTTGCCACAAAGGCCTTTTACCCTGTTCAAAGCTTCTCAATGGCTGCTCTCCCTGGATCCACTGGAGCCTCTAACAGTCTTCCCTTCACAGCAGCTAGGGGGGCATTTCTAAATAGATCAGTTCCTGCCTATCAGAGGTATGAGCATACTGAATACATGACATTTTAACTACTGAATGCATACTCCCATGTGGGTTTGTGCACCTCTTAAAATACAATTCAAACTCCTCTCCGTGGTCCCTGTGATGCCCAGGACATTAAAAACCCCTGAGTGGTCTAGTTCCCACCTGCAGTCCCAGTATCTGCCCCTCCACGTGCTCCCTTCTGTCATTCAAGCACTCTAAGAACTCCCACCTCAGGACTCTCACACTGGCTGTTTCCTTAAAACCTGGGAACACCCAATGCCTAGCACCTAGTAATCCCACGATAACTAAGTTAAATCCCAAATTTGTGAGTGAACAGGTCCACGATTCATTAGACTGGGTCAATGGAATGACAGACTTGGATCTATAGCCTGCTATTCCTAAAAGAAACACGTTGCATGTGTGTAAAGGTATGTGTATACAGACATAGACACAGTGTGTGTGAAGGCATACATCAGTACACAAGAATGTGTATATTCTGAATAGTACGCTCTATGCTACCACATTTCAGTTTCGGTTTGGTACTAGCTCCGTCAGATGCATTCGATGTTGTCCTACAAGTCTGTCTCCCTCTAAAGTCAATGCCCCTGCAAACGTGAATTGGATCTTTCATAATTCAGCACTGCCAAGGACCACAGCGTGTACAAGTTTGCTAAATGCACACCACACTCCAAAACTCAGAAACGAACTGGGCTGCATTTTAGGGTATTTCAATCCATTTCAGGGGGTGGGTCTCAAACCCCTGACTGCGGTTCACAGCGGCCACAGAACCTGCCAAACATCCGTAGTTGCCTTTCCCTTCCTTAAAAAAGGGCAGCATTGGAGGGCAAGTGCCATCTGTGTTTCCCAAAGGGAAAAAAGAATAAGCACAGTGTCTCCTATTGTTCTGTGGCTGCCTGACAAAGTACACCAAGGCCCGCTGGTAACAATTACAAACAAGGGTTGGCTCTGCTTTTCCAGATCGCGTGCAACTCTCGAACACTCACCACATTGACCACATGCAAGAAGGGTAAGAAATCTTAGCAGTGGCCCCTTCAATGGGGCAGCTCCAGACAAAGACCCGGGCTCATATCGGGACAGGACAGTAAAGACAACCCGTTTCAACTGGAAACACACAGAGCTATTATTTTTCAGAAAGGCAAGTTTACTGACTCCCACAGAAGATAAACAAACAGGACCACCGGAGAGAGCCTGGGACAAAATGCACTTGACCTGCAACAGATAAACCAAAAGCCTAGAGTCTAAGAACAAGCTGAATTTTCTGCGCCTCATGCCCAGGACATTAAAAACCCCTGAGTGGTCTAGTTCCCACCTGCAGTCCCAGTATCTGCCCCTCCACGTGCTCCCTTCTGTCATTCAAGCACTCTAAGAACTCCCACCTCAGGACTCTCACACTGGCTGTTTCCTTAAAACCTGGGAACACCCAATGCCTAGCACCTAGTAATCCCACGATAACTAAGTTAAATCCCAAATTTGTGAGTGAACAGGTCCACGATTCATTAGACTGGGTCAATGGAATGACAGACTTGGATCTATAGCCTGCTATTCCTAAAAGAAACACGTTGCATGTGTGTAAAGGTATGTGTATACAGACATAGACACAGTGTGTGTGAAGGCATACATCAGTACACAAGAATGTGTATATTCTGAATAGTACGCTCTATGCTACCACATTTCAGTTTCGGTTTGGTACTAGCTCCGTCAGATGCATTCGATGTTGTCCTACAAGTCTGTCTCCCTCTAAAGTCAATGCCCCTGCAAACGTGAATTGGATCTTTCATAATTCAGCACTGCCAAGGACCACAGCGTGTACAAGTTTGCTAAATGCACACCACACTCCAAAACTCAGAAACGAACTGGGCTGCATTTTAGGGTATTTCAATCCATTTCAGGGGGTGGGTCTCAAACCCCTGACTGCGGTTCACAGCGGCCACAGAACCTGCCAAACATCCGTAGTTGCCTTTCCCTTCCTTAAAAAAGGGCAGCATTGGAGGGCAAGTGCCATCTGTGTTTCCCAAAGGGAAAAAAGAATAAGCACAGTGTCTCCTATTGTTCTGTGGCTGCCTGACAAAGTACACCAAGGCCCGCTGGTAACAATTACAAACAAGGGTTGGCTCTGCTTTTCCAGATCGCGTGCAACTCTCGAACACTCACCACATTGACCACATGCAAGAAGGGTAAGAAATCTTAGCAGTGGCCCCTTCAATGGGGCAGCTCCAGACAAAGACCCGGGCTCATATCGGGACAGGACAGTAAAGACAACCCGTTTCAACTGGAAACACACAGAGCTATTATTTTTCAGAAAGGCAAGTTTACTGACTCCCACAGAAGATAAACAAACAGGACCACCGGAGAGAGCCTGGGACAAAATGCACTTGACCTGCAACAGATAAACCAAAAGCCTAGAGTCTAAGAACAAGCTGAATTTTCTGCGCCTCTCAGTTGAGGTCGTCGGACAGTATCTTCCAGAGGAACCAAAGCAAAGGCTAAAGACACACCAGATGGTGAAGCATATAGCCAATTTTTTCAGCTGGATGAGGCAGAGAAGGGCAGCCAAGCAATCTCAAAATCTAAACTCAGTACTACCATCACTCACTACCTGGGGTTGTTATTGTTTAGTCACTAAATTAAGTCTGACTCTGTGATAAATGGACTATAGCCCGCCAGGCTCCTCTGTCCATTGGATTTCCCAGGCAAGAATACTGGAGAATTTCTTTCTCCAGGAGATCTTTCCTGACCCAGGGATCGAACCTGCACCTCCTGCATTGGCAGGAGGATTCTTTACTACTGAGCCACCAGGGAAGCCCATGGTGAGGTTGGGGTGGGGCGAGTAAGAGTCATACAACTGCTCACGCATTCTTTTCTCTACCTGTGATGCTGACAGGTATTAGCATACTGAATACATGACATTTTAATTACTGAATGCATACAGATTCTAAACCCATGGACCAAAAAGGAATTATTTTGATAATTAAGCAAAACAAAATTCAGAGTATTAGTCATTTAGGAGACAGCTCATATGATCACCTCCTCACAGACTTTTCCTAAACCCCTTATCAAAACCAACCACAGGAACTTCTCTGGTGGTCTGGTTAAGACTCTGTGTTCCGAATGCAGGGTGCCCGGGTTCTCTTTCTGGTCAGGGAACTGGATTCCACATACCACAAATAAGACATGGCACAGCCAAATAAATAAATATCACCTTCTTTTAAAAAAATTTAACCACATTCTCCACATTTGTTTTATTTTTTCTCCCAGCAGTTATTACAACCTGAAATAACTATTCGTGGATTTGTCCACTTTCTCTCTCAGCCATGAGAACAGCAATATTTGCCTATTTTATTGCTTCATCCTGCCTGGCTCATTAACTACTTGTTGAATGGATTAATTCTGAGGTTAAACATCATTTGAAAACAAACAGAGCTATTATTCTTCAGAAAGGCAAGTTTACTGACTCCCACAGAAGATAAACAAACAGGACCACCGGAGAGAGCCTGGGACAAAATGCACTTGACCTGCAACAGATAAACCAAAAGCCTAGAGTCTAAGAACAAGCTGAATTTTCTGCGCCTCTCAGTTGAGGTCGTCGGACAGTATCTTCCAGAGGAACCAAAGCAAAGGCTAAAGACACACCAGATGGTGAAGCATATAGCCAATTTTTTCAGCTGGATGAGGCAGAGAAGGGCAGCCAAGCAATCTCAAAATCTAAACTCAGTACTACCATCACTCACTACCTGGGGTTGTTATTGTTTAGTCACTAAATTAAGTCTGACTCTGTGATAAATGGACTATAGCCCGCCAGGCTCCTCTGTCCATTGGATTTCCCAGGCAAGAATACTGGAGAATTTCTTTCTCCAGGAGATCTTTCCTGACCCAGGGATCGAACCTGCACCTCCTGCATTGGCAGGAGGATTCTTTACTACTGAGCCACCAGGGAAGCCCATGGTGAGGTTGGGGTGGGGGCGAGAGTAAGAGTCATACAACTGCTCACGCATTCTTTTCTCTACCTGTGATGCTGACAGGTATTAGCATACTGAATACATGACATTTTAATTACTGAATGCATACAGATTCTAAACCCATGGACCAAAAAGGAATTATTTTGATAATTAAGCAAAACAAAATTCAGAGTATTAGTCATTTAGGAGACAGCTCATATGATCACCTCCTCACAGACTTTTCCTAAACCCCTTATCAAAACCAACCACAGGAACTTCTCTGGTGGTCTGGTTAAGACTCTGTGTTCCGAATGCAGGGTGCCCGGGTTCTCTTTCTGGTCAGGGAACTGGATTCCACATACCACAAATAAGACATGGCACAGCCAAATAAATAAATATCACCTTCTTTTAAAAAAATTTAACCACATTCTCCACATTTGTTTTATTTTTTTTCTCCCAGCAGTTATTACAACCTGAAATAACTATTCGTGGATTTGTCCACTTTCTCTCTCAGCCATGAGAACAGCAATATTTGCCTATTTTATTGCTTCATCCTGCCTGGCTCATTAACTACTTGTTGAATGGATTAATTCTGAGGTTAAACATCATTTGAAAACAAACACAGTTTGAAGACTAACACTATCCGATTTCAAGACTTGTTATAAAGGTACTATGATCAAGATCATGTGGTATTGGCATAAAGAAAGACAAACAGATCAATAGAACAGCACAGAGTCCAGAAATAGACCCACATATAAATGGACAACTGATTTTCAACAAAAGCGTAAGTTCAGTAAAGACCGTCTTTTCAACAAGTAATGCTAGAACAACTGGACACCCATATGTAATAAAAAAGAAGTTATATCACATCTTAGACTACATACAAGAGTTAACTCAAAGTGTATCATAAAACTATAAAACTTGGAGAAAACATTTGAGACTTGGGTTAAGCAAAGATTTCTTAGGAATAGCACCAAAAGCATGATCCTTTTTTTTTTTTTATTTTTTGTGGGATGGGGTGGGGAGGGAGGGGGACGGACAAGCCACTTCTATTGGTCTTTCATTTCTCTATTTTCATCCGTCTTTGTTCTTTGGCTCCTGTGGGCCTCCCACCGCGGTGGCCTTTGTTGTTGCAGAGCACGGCTCTGGGCGCATGCGCTCCAGAGCTCCGGCTCAGTAACTGGACACATCAGTCCAGCCGCGGTGTCCTTACCCACTGGACCGCCAGGGAAGCCCTGATCCATTTTTTCTTTTTAATTGATAAGCTCAACTTTGTCAAAATTAAAAACCTCTGCTTAGGCATTGTTTAAAAAAATAAAAGACAAACCACAGACTAAAAGAAAATGTTTGCAATTCTGATCAAAGACTTGTATCCAGAATAAAACACTCTCAAATTTCAATAAGAAAACAAACAAGTGGGCTTCCCTGGTGGTCCAGTGGGTAAGGACACCACCTTGCAGTGCAAGGGGCGCCGGTTCGATCCCTGGCCTGGGAAGATCCCACCTGCCACGGAGCGGCTGGACTGATGTGTCCAATTACCAAGCTGGAGCTCTGGAGCGCATGCGCCCAGAGCTGGTGCTCTGCAACGACAGACGCCACCGCGATGGGAGGCCCACGCGGGCCAAAGAACAAAGATGGATGAAAACAGACAAATGAAAGACCAACAGAAAGTGGCCCGCCCACCCCCTCTCTCTCCACTCCCCCAAAATAAATAAATAAATGTTTTTTAAAAAAGAAAACAAACAAGTAAATTTCATTTTTTTTACAAGTAAATTCTGAAAGGGAAATATTTAATCAATAGACGTGTCACCAGGGCTTCCCCTGGTGGTCCAGTGGGTAAGGACACCGCCTTGCAGTGCAAGGGGCGCCGGTTCGATCCCTGGCCTGGGAAGATCCCACGTGCCGCGGAGCTGCTGGACTGTTGTGTCCAATTACCGAGTCGGAGCTCTGGAGTGCATGAGCTGGGAGCAGGTGCTGTACGACAACAGACGCCACCGCGATGGGAGGCCCGCAGGAGCCAAAGAACAAAGATGGATGAAAATAGAGAAATGAAAGACCAATAGAAGTGGCCCGCCTGCTCCCCTTCCTCCCCAACCCGACCCCCGCCCAAAATAAATAAATAAATAAATAAATAAATCTTTTTAAAAAAAAGAAAAAAATAGACGTTTCACCAGAGAAGAGGTACCAGATAGCAAACAATCGCAGGAAAAGGTGATCAACATTATTAGCCATCAGGGAAAATACAAATTAAAACCACAATAAGTAATATCAAATCAGTATGCTATGCTGTACACCTGAAACAAATTTGTTAGATGTCAATTATACCTCCATTAAAGTATTAAATACATAAAATTAAAATATTAAAGAGTGCTGATATAGGGGAAAAAAACTACAGTGACATACAAGGACACACCCTTCAAATGGCTAAAATATAAAAATTAACCATGCCACGTGTTGGCCAGGATGTGGAGAAACTGTAACTCTTTTTTTTTTTTCATCCATCTTTATTCTTTGGTCTGTGTGGGCCTCCCATTGCAGTGGCCTTTCTCATTGCAGAGCACCGGCTCTGGGTGCATACGTTCCAGAATGCTGGCTCATAATTGGACACACTGGTTCAGCCACTCCGCAACATGTGGGATCTTCCCGGACCAGGGATCGAACCAGTGCCCTTTGCATTGCAAGGCGGACTCTTAACTCACTGGACCACTAGGGAAGCCCGAAACTGTAACTCTTAATACACTGCCAATGGGAACATTTTGAAAAAGTCTAGCCATTTCTGGAAAAAGTTACATACACATCTACTAGGTGATCCAGTCATATCACTAATGGGGATTTACCAAAGAGGAATGAAAGTATACCTCCATATAAACATGTATACACGGGACATTCAGAACGGTTTTATTTGTGAAGGCAAACTCTGAAACAATCTAAACATCCATCAACAGGTGGATGGAAAAATAAATGGTGATACACCCATACAACAGAGTATTACTAACTGATAAAAAGTAAGGAACTAACTGCCACACACAACAACAGAGGAGTCTAAATTTTGCTGAGCATAAGAAGCCACACATTAACATTCATTTATATAAAATCCTAAGAAATGCAAACTAATGCAGTGTGACAGAAGAGTGTTTGCCTGCAACAAGAAAGGGATTATAAACACCACGAAGATCGTCACAAGGGGTGATGGGTATGTTCATTATCTTAATCGTAGTGATGGTTTTACGAGTGTACATGTGTGTGGAAACATCAAATATACACTTAAATGTATGCGATTTGTTTCATGTCGCTTATACTTCAATAAAGTTGGTTGAAAAATAATAAAACAGACCTATGATCTGAAAACTAATAATAAAAAATCCCCAACTAAGTGAATTATTTTTGTTGTTTAGCTGCTAAATTGGCTCCAATTCTTCTGCAGCCACTGTAGGCGGCCAGGCTCCTCTGCCCATAGCATTTCCTAGGCAAGTATACTGGATGTGTTGCCATTTCCTTCTCCAGGGGATCTTCCTGACCCAGGGACCACACCCGCATCTCCTGCATTGGCAAAGGGATTCCTTACCACTGAGCCACCAGGGAAGTCGTGCATCACATTCATAATCTGGCTTTTTAGGGGGCACATATTTTCCATAATAGGTACGGGAGGGCTAGAGGAGGAAGAGGATCAAACTGTCTTCCTTACTACTTGCTGCTTTGGCTCTACCCACACTTCCTGGCTTCTAAACTAACAAACTGGACAATGTAGGGTCTATCACTACCCAGCCCCTACCCCACCCCCAGTCCACAGTCTTTTTGTCTCCTAAAAGAAGCAGATCCTTAAGAGCAGACATAAGGAACAAAAGGTTCAATGACTATTTGACAGATTAAAGAACAGACAACTGTTTTATTTAAATGCTCCCTAAAGAATTAGAACACTGGAGGCTGCACACTACTCTGCTGACATGCAAATATGTATTACCCAGATCAGTAAGCACTTGCCAGCAGACCTGTCCGAATCACGCCCTACTTGAGTTTTTCAGTTTTCTTCTTTCTCTCTCTTATCATCCCATGAATGAATAATGTGCAGGTGTACTGCTGAGAAGACATTCCTAATATTTTGAAGTCTCTCAGTCAGTAACCCCAACAGCTTGCAACAGTTTTTCAAATGTCTAAGGCAGTGACCAGGACAACAAAGTCTGAACAATGGGTCTTAAGTGTGAATCATATACACAGTGACAATACAAAACAGCAAGATCGTCGTCTGAAAACAATAGATCACACTACTATGTAACAAAATTAAGGCTTACAAAGGATTGCCAATAGTCATAAAATAATACCAAGCCAAAAATGAACAGTGGGATTCTGTCTCTACCACTTATCGACTGTGTTAGGCAAGTTGCCTAACTTCTGAAATTCAGTTTACTCATCTTTAAGGATAACCGTAACTACCTGTTACTGTTGGGTTATAGGGTTGGCATACAATAGAGCTAAACTAATAATAAAAAATCCCCAACTAAGTGAATTATTTTTGTTGTTTAGCTGCTAAATTGGCTCCAATTCTTCTGCAGCCACTGTAGGCGGCCAGGCTCCTCTGCCCATAGCATTTCCTAGGCAAGTATACTGGATGTGTTGCCATTTCCTTCTCCAGGGGATCTTCCTGACCCAGGGACCACACCCGCATCTCCTGCATTGGCAAAGGGATTCCTTACCACTGAGCCACCAGGGAAGTCGTGCATCACATTCATAATCTGGCTTTTTAGGGGGCACATATTTTCCATAATAGGTACGGGAGGGCTAGAGGAGGAAGAGGATCAAACTGTCTTCCTTACTACTTGCTGCTTTGGCTCTACCCACACTTCCTGGCTTCTAAACTAACAAACTGGACAATGTAGGGTCTATCACTACCCAGCCCCTACCCCACCCCCAGTCCACAGTCTTTTTGTCTCCTAAAAGAAGCAGATCCTTAAGAGCAGACATAAGGAACAAAAGGTTCAATGACTATTTGACAGATTAAAGAACAGACAACTGTTTTATTTAAATGCTCCCTAAAGAATTAGAACACTGGAGGCTGCACACTACTCTGCTGACATGCAAATATGTATTACCCAGATCAGTAAGCACTTGCCAGCAGACCTGTCCGAATCACGCCCTACTTGAGTTTTTCAGTTTTCTTCTTTCTCTCTCTTATCATCCCATGAATGAATAATGTGCAGGTGTACTGCTGAGAAGACATTCCTAATATTTTGAAGTCTCTCAGTCAGTAACCCCAACAGCTTGCAACAGTTTTTCAAATGTCTAAGGCAGTGACCAGGACAACAAAGTCTGAACAATGGGTCTTAAGTGTGAATCATATACACAGTGACAATACAAAACAGCAAGATCGTCGTCTGAAAACAATAGATCACACTACTATGTAACAAAATTAAGGCTTACAAAGGATTGCCAATAGTCATAAAATAATACCAAGCCAAAAATGAACAGTGGGATTCTGTCTCTACCACTTATCGACTGTGTTAGGCAAGTTGCCTAACTTCTGAAATTCAGTTTACTCATCTTTAAGGATAACCGTAACTACCTGTTACTGTTGGGTTATAGGGTTGGCATACAATAAGAGCTAAATAAATGTTAGCTATTAGTATGATTACCCTGAACTCTCAAAGGATTTCATTAACTCACTAATCTTCCTCTGACTCTTCGGTTCAAACCCTATCATTTAGCAGCATGTTTCTTCTGAGCCTCAGTTTCCACATCCGTAAAACGGGGGTGATTGTTAACTGACTTTTAAGGTTGTGGTGAAGGATTAAATAACTAGTGATAAAGATCCCTTCCCTCCCACCTCCCAAAGCGAAGATCGCAGAGGAAGGAAATACTTCTAATAGCTGCAGATACAGTCAGTTTTTCCATTTCTGGCACGTGAGGGGTTTCGGGTGGGGGGGGCGGTAAGGAGACGTACAGAAGAATATAAAGGGGTCAAGGATCCCGAGCAAAGCCCCCAAATGCGCGCAAGAGGCAGAGTGACCAAGAGAGACTCGACTGTCTGGGCCTGGCCCCGCGTAACTCTCTCCTCTCCCCGCCCGCGTCCCGAGCGGAGGAACCTCCCCAAGTGAGCGGGGTTATTTCGGAATCACCATGAGGCAATTCTCATGAGGCAATGGGTCAGGAATGCGGCGCCGAGCCGGGCCGCTGGCGTCCACGGTTCCCCCGGCGGCTCTACCTGCCCCTGTCCAGACTGGCATCCCCAGGGCTGCGGGAGCCGGAACTCGGGGAGGCAGGAAATGAATGGGGACCCGAGGGGTGGGGGCGCGGTGGGGCCGGGCCCCGAGGCTCCGGAGGGCTACAGGGCTGCAACAGAAACCGGCCTCCGCGAACCCGAGCCGGAGTCCGAAGCGCAGCCGGGCCGCCCCATCCCAGGCGGGGCTGACTGAAAGCAGCGGGGGCCGGGCCGAGGCCCGCGCCCGGCCCTCGGGGCTCCTCACCTCCGCGATGTCATGTTCCTCCCGCCCTCCGGCTCCGCGACGGACCCGCTCCTTCCTCAGGCGCCGCTGGGCCCGGTCACATCAGGCTGGCCCGAGGGAGGCCCGCTCCGGACCGGACGGGGGGCAGAGCCAGCCGGCCGCGCGCAGACCCCCCTCAAGGCCTGGGGATCCCGGAGACTATGCAGCCGCCCCCCAAACCCGGTTTGCTCCTCCTCCTCCCCCGCCCTTCGCCGCCGGCGCCTCCGTGACGTCACCCCACGCGACTCCGGCCGCTACTTCCTGCTTCCATTCTGAGCTGCGGCTGGTGGTAGCAATTCAGTGCCTCTGTGCACCCTCCGCCACTCTGCTTCTTCACACCCTCCTTTAGATCTTGGCGTCAGTCCGTGCGTGGTGCGCTCCAAGTTGCACGCAGTCGCGTGAACTGATCGTATCCGCTCGCACAGGGTCAATTTCCATCCCTGCGCTGTCAAGTCGAATTTCATTCATTTCATTCCACAGCCATTCCACTTACTACTGTGTAACCTTAGGAAAGTTGTTTCATTTCTCTGAACCCAATTTCTTCTATTCCTTGATTTCTGTAAAAAAGAGAATAGTTATTGTATTTTCTTTGTAGGATTATGAGGAGAATTAATATGTAAAATATTTAGAACTAGGCCTCGTCTCTTTAATGGACTTTCTGCTAGTAAAGAATCCATCAACTATGCAGGAGACTCAGGTTCGTTTCCTGAGTCGGGAAGATCCCCTGGAGAAGGGATAGGCTACCACTCCAATATTCTTGGGTTTTCCTGGTGGCTTAGTCCGTAAAGACTCTGCCTGTAATGTTGAAGACCTGGGTTCAATCCCTGGGTTGGGAAGATTTCCTTGAAGAAAGGAATGGCCTCCTACTCCAATATTCTTGCCTAAAGAATTCCATGAACAGAGGAGCCTGGAAGACTACAGTCCACGCAATTGGTAATAGTTGGACACAACAGAGCAACTAACATTTTCACTTTTGTGTGTGTGTGTGTGTGGTTATTAGCTCTATTATTAGAAGAAAACATCTGAGCATTGTCTGTTTGCCAGGCCCTGATTTTTTTTGCTATGGGGATACAATAGTGAACTGAAAAGACAAAAATTCAGACATTCTTATGGGAAGAGCTACAGTAATCGAGATAAATAAAACACTCTCAATAACACCACCATACTCATTTCCCTTCTTTTCTCCATAGCCCTTTATATATTTTTTATATATATGTATATATATATTTTTTAAAAAACTGGTTATTTAGGGAAAACTTCACTAAGGATGATATTTGAGTAAAGGAGCAGTCAGTTGGAACAATTTAGAGAAAGAGAATTTCAAGCACAGGAGGAGGCCAGTTGCAAAGGCCCTAAGGCAAGAGGCTGCCTCCTGAGTTTGAAGAAAAAGGAGAGCATGACAGGCAGATTCTTTACCATCTGAATCACCAGGAAAGTCAGAGCACAGTGTGAGGGCTATAGGAGATGAGGGAGAGTACTAGGAAATGAGATGAGAATGAGGTAGAGATGGTTTAGGGTCCTATAAGCTATTAAAATAAACAGTAGGGACTTCCCTGGTGGTCCAGTGGTTGAGTCTGGGCTTCCAATGCAAGAGGCTTCCTAGTTGAATAACTAAAGTCCCACTTCCCAAGAAAATACTATTTTTTTTAAATCCGTTGAAACTAATGAACAGTGAGTTTAAGATTTCGCTCTGAACCCAACTTCTTCTATTCCTTGATTTCTGTAAAAAAGAGAATAGTTATTGTATTTTCTTTGTAGGATTATGAGGAGAATTAATATGTAAAATATTTAGAACTAGGCCTCGTCTCTTTAATGGACTTTCTGCTAGTAAAGAATCCATCAACTATGCAGGAGACTCAGGTTCGTTTCCTGAGTCGGGAAGATCCCCTGGAGAAGGGATAGGCTACCACTCCAATATTCTTGGGTTTTCCTGGTGGCTTAGTCCGGTAAAGACTCTGCCTGTAATGTTGAAGACCTGGGTTCAATCCCTGGGTTGGGAAGATTTCCTTGAAGAAAGGAATGGCCTCCTACTCCAATATTCTTGCCTAAAGAATTCCATGAACAGAGGAGCCTGGAAGACTACAGTCCACGCAATTGGTAATAGTTGGACACAACAGAGCAACTAACATTTTCACTTTTGTGTGTGTGTGTGTGTGGTTATTAGCTCTATTATTAGAAGAAAACATCTGAGCATTGTCTGTTTGCCAGGCCCTGATTTTTTTTGCTATGGGGATACAATAGTGAACTGAAAAGACAAAAATTCAGACATTCTTATGGGAAGAGCTACAGTAATCGAGATAAATAAAACACTCTCAATAACACCACCATACTCATTTCCCTTCTTTTCTCCATAGCCCTTTATATATTTTTTATATATATGTATATATATATTTTTTAAAAAACTGGTTATTTAGGGAAAACTTCACTAAGGATGATATTTGAGTAAAGGAGCAGTCAGTTGGAACAATTTAGAGAAAGAGAATTTCAAGCACAGGAGGAGGCCAGTTGCAAAGGCCCTAAGGCAAGAGGCTGCCTCCTGAGTTTGAAGAAAAAGGAGAGCATGACAGGCAGATTCTTTACCATCTGAATCACCAGGAAAGTCAGAGCACAGTGTGAGGGCTATAGGAGATGAGGGAGAGTACTAGGAAATGAGATGAGAATGAGGTAGAGATGGTTTAGGGTCCTATAAGCTATTAAAATAAACAGTAGGGACTTCCCTGGTGGTCCAGTGGTTGAGTCTGGGCTTCCAATGCAAGAGGCTTCCTAGTTGAATAACTAAAGTCCCACTTCCCAAGAAAATACTATTTTTTTTAAATCCGTTGAAAAACAAAAAAAGATAAATGAACAGTAAAATTGACAGTCATTAAAAGATTTTCGGCAGAGAATTGATGCCTTCAAACTGTGATGTTGGAGAAGACTCTTGAGAGTCCCTTGGACTGCAAGAAGATCAAACCAGTCAATCCTAAAGGAAATCAACCCTGAATATTCATTGGAAGGACTGATGCTGATGCTTAAGCCCCAATACTTTGGTCAACTGACACATAAAAGACCCTGATGCTAGGAAAGAGTGAAGACAGGAGAAGGGGTGACAGAGGACAAGATGGCTGAATGGAATCACTGACTCAGAGGACATGAGTTTGAGCAGAATCCAGGAGATGGTGAAGGACAGGGAAGAGATTCCACAAGCTTCCCACTGCAGCCAAAAAAAAGAAAGTCTACAATTTACTTTGCAAAATAGTCTAATGATAACCAGCATTTATCACATGCTTACTTTGGCAGGCACTGTTCTATTCTTTATAACCTACCCTATGGTAGGTAGTACTTTGATGCCTCCATTTTACAGAGAAGGAAACTGAGGCACAGAGGACTCAAGTGACTTGTCTGAAGACACCCAGGTAGGCAAGCTGACCTTTGGAGATAAAGAACTTAATCCTCTTCTGATACTGTGTCTTAGATTTATAACGGAGTGTGTTCAGTTCTAAACTAGGTAGGTGTCTCAGGGAACATCTTATCTGGATTAGGAGAATAAGGTGATTTTTCCTATTCCAGAGGAGACGGTTTCTAGCCTAAGATCAGAGACATAAACTAGAGTTCATGGGGGAGGGTCAGAATCCTCCAGGGAGAAGGAGTAGATTGTTTAAAGGCCCTGAGCTGGGAGAGAACATGGGTATTAACAGGAACTTCAGCATGGCTGGGTCATAGAGTGAAGGGGAGAGGAAGGGCTGATTAAGTGAGCAGAGACTAGGCCAGGCGGTTATTAAATTTTCAAAAAACTCAAGTGCAAGTCCTAACTATTGCTTTTTGAGTCCATAAACCATTGCTACTCCAGTCTCTCCTATGTTCTGTACACTCAACAGCTAGAATGATCTTTCTACAATACAAATCTAGTCATGTCCTAGTCTATGAAAGAAGTTCAAAGCCTTTACATATGTGTGCTATACGTGTGTGCTCTACGTGTGTGCTAAGGCACTTCAGTCATGCCTGACTCTGCAACCCTGACTGTAGCTGGCCATGCTCCTCTATCCATGGGATTCTCCAGGCAAGAATACTGAAGCAGGTTGCTGTGTCAGCCTCTAGAAGATCTTCCTAACCCAAGGATCAAACCTGCATCTCTTATGTCTCCTTCATTGGCAGGCAGGTTCTTTACCACTAGCACCACCTGGGAAGCGCAAAGTCTTTACTACTGAGTGAAAATTCTCCCATTAATACATAAGTCTCTTCTAAACATGAACTATGTCTACCTGTTCAGTTTCATTTGCCTCTACTCCCTAACATATTCTGGTAGTTTCCAAAGGCCTCTGGCTGTTTCTTGTATCCCTCCCTGCCTTTCAAATTTTAATCCTTCTTTATAAAATATCCTTTAGGGGGCTTCCCTGGTGGTCCAGTGGCTAAGACTCCACGCTCCCAATACAGGGGGCCTGAGTTCAATCCCTGGTCAGGGAACTACATTTGCGGCCAAATCAATAAATACTAAAAATAAATAAATAAAATATGTTTTAAATCCATTTCCGTCTGGAAAACTAAATATCATGCACAAGATTCAGTTCCAACTCAATCAGCTCCTCTAGGAAACATTCACTGCACACATCCCTTGACTACTTCCTGAAAATAAAATAGAAACCCTCTCCCTGGAAATTCCCTGACAGTCCAGCAGTTAGGGGATCTTCTCAGGTGGCACACTGGTAAAGCATCTGCCTGCCAATGTAGGAGCCACAGGAGATGTGACTTTGATTCCCTGGGTCAGAAAGACCTCTGGAGTAGGAAATGGCAACTCATTCCAGTATTCTTGCCAGGAGAAGGAGTAGATTGTTTAAAGGCCCTGAGCTGGGAGAGAACATGGGTATTAACAGGAACTTCAGCATGGCTGGGTCATAGAGTGAAGGGGAGAGGAAGGGCTGATTAAGTGAGCAGAGACTAGGCCAGGCGGTTATTAAATTTTCAAAAAACTCAAGTGCAAGTCCTAACTATTGCTTTTTGAGTCCATAAACCATTGCTACTCCAGTCTCTCCTATGTTCTGTACACTCAACAGCTAGAATGATCTTTCTACAATACAAATCTAGTCATGTCCTAGTCTATGAAAGAAGTTCAAAGCCTTTACATATGTGTGCTATACGTGTGTGCTCTACGTGTGTGCTAAGGCACTTCAGTCATGCCTGACTCTGCAACCCTGACTGTAGCTGGCCATGCTCCTCTATCCATGGGATTCTCCAGGCAAGAATACTGAAGCAGGTTGCTGTGTCAGCCTCTAGAAGATCTTCCTAACCCAAGGATCAAACCTGCATCTCTTATGTCTCCTTCATTGGCAGGCAGGTTCTTTACCACTAGCACCACCTGGGAAGCGCAAAGTCTTTACTACTGAGTGAAAATTCTCCCATTAATACATAAGTCTCTTCTAAACATGAACTATGTCTACCTGTTCAGTTTCATTTGCCTCTACTCCCTAACATATTCTGGTAGTTTCCAAAGGCCTCTGGCTGTTTCTTGTATCCCTCCCTGCCTTTCAAATTTTAATCCTTCTTTATAAAATATCCTTTAGGGGGCTTCCCTGGTGGTCCAGTGGCTAAGACTCCACGCTCCCAATACAGGGGGCCTGAGTTCAATCCCTGGTCAGGGAACTACATTTGCGGCCAAATCAATAAATACTAAAAATAAATAAATAAAATATGTTTTAAATCCATTTCCGTCTGGAAAACTAAATATCATGCACAAGATTCAGTTCCAACTCAATCAGCTCCTCTAGGAAACATTCACTGCACACATCCCTTGACTACTTCCTGAAAATAAAATAGAAACCCTCTCCCTGGAAATTCCCTGACAGTCCAGCAGTTAGGGGATCTTCCCAGGTGGCACACTGGTAAAGCATCTGCCTGCCAATGTAGGAGCCACAGGAGATGTGACTTTGATTCCCTGGGTCAGAAAGACCCCTCTGGAGTAGGAAATGGCAACTCATTCCAGTATTCTTGCCTGGGAAATCCATGGACAGAGGAGCCTGGTGGGCTATAGTCCATAGGGTCACAAAGAGTCCATTACGATTGATCGACTGAGCACACCAGTGATTAGGACTCAGAGCTTTCACTACCAAGATCTGACCCTTGGTTAGGAAACTAAGATCCCATGTGGACAGAAAATAAACAAAAAGCCTCTCCCTGAACTCTGGAGGTTGTCTGTTCATGCCTCTATCAATTCCTAATACAGTTTGATGTCTTTGTTGGCTGATTTCCTGTCTCTTGCCCTAGATCAGAAGCTACTCTTAAAACAAACTCATTGTCTTCTTTGTCTTTTTATGCCCAGAGCCTAGTACAGGGCCTGGCATTTAACAAGTTCAATAAATATTCATTTAGGTATGCTTTATTTTAATTTCTTTTTTTTTAATTTTGGCCTCTTTTTTTAATTGGTTATTTATTTATTTATTTTCATCCGTCCCCATTCCTTGGCCTGTGTGGGTCTCCCACTGCAGTGGCCTCCCTCACTGCAGAGCACCAGCCCTGGGCACATGCGCCCCAGAGCACTGGCTTGCAACTGGACACACTGGCTCTGCTGCTCCAGGGCACGTGGGATCCTCCTGGGCCAGGGATCGAACCGGTGGCCCCTGCACTGCAAGATGGACTTTCCACCCACTGGACTACCAGGGAAGTCCTTAATTTTTTTTTTAATTTCTATTTTACTTTTTACTTGTACAGAGTTTTGCTGTTTACAGATATGTATGATCCCAGATTAGTCATATGTATATCCCCCCCCATCCCACTTAATTTCTTTTTGTTAAAAAATATCTATGTATGACCTAAAAAACAAACTGATTACTGAGGAAATCAAAGGAGAAATTTTAAAACTCCTAGAAGAAAATGATAATGAACATATGACCATGCAAAACCTATGGGATACCGCAAAAGCAGTTCTAAGAGGGAAATTTATAGCAATACAATCCCACCTCAAAAAACTAGGAAAATATGAAGCAGATGACCTAACCCTCCGCTTAAAACAATTGGAGAAAGAAGAACAAAAACATCCCAAAGCCAGCAGAAGACGAGAAATTATAAAGACTAGAGCAGAAATAAATGAGAAAGAAATGAAAGAAACTATAGTATGGTAAAACAAAAAGATGGTTCTTTGAAAAGGTAAACAAAATTGACAAGCCACTGGCCAGATTCATCAAGAGAAAGAGAGAGAAGAACCAGATCAACAAAATCAAAAATGAAAAAGGAGAGATTACAACAGATAATGCAGAAATCCAAAGGATTCTAAGAGACTATTATGAGCAACTCTATGGCAACAAACTGGACAACCTGGAAGAAGTGGACAGTTTCTTGGGGAAGATTAATCTCCCAAGACTGAGCCAGGAAGAAACAGAAACTTTGAACAACCCAATCACAAGCTCAGAAATCGAATTTGTGATTAAAAATCTACCCAAAATAAAAGCCCAGGGCCAGATGGCTTCACAGTCAAATTCTACCAAACATTTAAAGAAGAGCTAATGCCCGCCCTTCTAAAACTCTTTCCAAAAATTGCACAGGAAAGAACACTTTCAAACACATTCTACGAGGCCACCATCACTCTGATACCCAAACCAGGCAAAGACAACACAAAAAAGGAAAATTACAGACCAATTTCTCTGATGAACTTAGATGCCAAGATCCTCAACAAAATCCTAGCAAACAGAATTCAACGACACATCAAAAAACTCATACATCATGATCAAGTCGAGTTCATCCCAGGCATGCAAGGATTCTTCAATATCCGCAAATCAGTCAATGTGATACACCATATCAACAAACTGAGAGACAAAAATCACATGATCATCTCAATAGATGCAGAAAGAGCCTTCGACAAAGTACAACATCCATTTATGATAAAAACTCTTCAGAAAATGGGCATAGAAGGAACCTATCTCAACATAATAAAAGCCATCTATGAGAAGCCCACAGCGAACATTATCCTCAATGGTGAAAAACTGAAAGCATTCCCTCTAAGATCAGGAACAAGACAGGGGTGTCCACTTTCACCACTACTATTCAACCTAGTTCTGGAAGTTCTAGCAACAGCAATAAGGGAAGAGAAAGAAATCAAAGGAATCCAGATTGGAAAGGAAGAAATCAAGCTCTCTCTCTTTGCAGACGACATGATATTATACATAGAAAATCCCAAAGACACTATTACAAAGCTACTAGAGCTAATCAATGAATTCAGCAAAGTTGCAGGGTACAAAGTCAACACACAGAAATCACTGGCATTCCTATACACAAACAATGAAAAATCAGAAAACGAAATCAAACAGGCAATCCCCTTCACCACTGTCCAGACTCATCAAGAGAAAGAGAGAGAAGAACCAGATCAACAAAATCAAAAATGAAAAAGGAGAGATTACAACAGATAATGCAGAAATCCAAAGGATTCTAAGAGACTATTATGAGCAACTCTATGGCAACAAACTGGACAACCTGGAAGAAGTGGACAGTTTCTTGGGGAAGATTAATCTCCCAAGACTGAGCCAGGAAGAAACAGAAACTTTGAACAACCCAATCACAAGCTCAGAAATCGAATTTGTGATTAAAAATCTACCCAAAATAAAAGCCCAGGGCCAGATGGCTTCACAGTCAAATTCTACCAAACATTTAAAGAAGAGCTAATGCCCGCCCTTCTAAAACTCTTTCCAAAAATTGCACAGGAAAGAACACTTTCAAACACATTCTACGAGGCCACCATCACTCTGATACCCAAACCAGGCAAAGACAACACAAAAAAGGAAAATTACAGACCAATTTCTCTGATGAACTTAGATGCCAAGATCCTCAACAAAATCCTAGCAAACAGAATTCAACGACACATCAAAAAACTCATACATCATGATCAAGTCGAGTTCATCCCAGGCATGCAAGGATTCTTCAATATCCGCAAATCAGTCAATGTGATACACCATATCAACAAACTGAGAGACAAAAATCACATGATCATCTCAATAGATGCAGAAAGAGCCTTCGACAAAGTACAACATCCATTTATGATAAAAACTCTTCAGAAAATGGGCATAGAAGGAACCTATCTCAACATAATAAAAGCCATCTATGAGAAGCCCACAGCGAACATTATCCTCAATGGTGAAAAACTGAAAGCATTCCCTCTAAGATCAGGAACAAGACAGGGGTGTCCACTTTCACCACTACTATTCAACCTAGTTCTGGAAGTTCTAGCAACAGCAATAAGGGAAGAGAAAGAAATCAAAGGAATCCAGATTGGAAAGGAAGAAATCAAGCTCTCTCTCTTTGCAGACGACATGATATTATACATAGAAAATCCCAAAGACACTATTACAAAGCTACTAGAGCTAATCAATGAATTCAGCAAAGTTGCAGGGTACAAAGTCAACACACAGAAATCACTGGCATTCCTATACACAAACAATGAAAAATCAGAAAACGAAATCAAACAGGCAATCCCCTTCACCATTGCAACCAAACGAATAAAATATCTAGGAATAAACCTACCCAAAGAAACAAAAGAATTGTACACAGAAAATTGCAAGACACTCATGAAAGAAATTAAAGAAGACTTAAACAGATGGAGAGATATTCCATGTTCCTGGGTTGGAAGAATCAATATTGTGAAAATAACCATACTACCAAATACCATCTACAGATTCAACGCAATACCTATTCAACTACCATTGACATTTTTCACAGAACTAGACCAAAGAATAACACAGTTCATATGGAAACACAAAAGACCTCGAATAGCCAAAGCAATCCTGAGAAAGAAAAATGGAGCTGGAGGAATCAGCCTCCCTAACTTCAGACTCTACTAAAAGCAACAGTCATCAAGACAGTATGGTATTGGCACAAAAACAGAACTATAGAACAAATGCAACAAGATTGAGAACCCAGAGATAAACCCACACACCTATGGGTACCTTATTTTTGACAAAGGAGGCAAAACTATAAAATGGGACAAAGACAGCCTCTTCAACAAGTGGTGCTGGGAGAATTGGACAGCTACATGCAAAAAAATGAAGTTGGTGTAAATTAAGACAACCTCTATGGAAGACAATATGGAGATTCCTTAAAAAACTAGGGATAGAAGCACCCTATGACCCAGAATCCTTCCTATAGAGGCTTCAAAGTACAACATCCATTTATGATAAAAACTCTTCAGAAAATGGGCATAGAAGGAACCTATCTCAACATAATAAAAGCCATCTATGAGAAGCCCACAGCGAACATTATCCTCAATGGTGAAAAACTGAAAGCATTCCCTCTAAGATCAGGAACAAGACAGGGGTGTCCACTTTCACCACTACTATTCAACCTAGTTCTGGAAGTTCTAGCAACAGCAATAAGGGAAGAGAAAGAAATCAAAGGAATCCAGATTGGAAAGGAAGAAATCAAGCTCTCTCTCTTTGCAGACGACATGATATTATACATAGAAAATCCCAAAGACACTATTACAAAGCTACTAGAGCTAATCAATGAATTCAGCAAAGTTGCAGGGTACAAAGTCAACACACAGAAATCACTGGCATTCCTATACACAAACAATGAAAAATCAGAAAACGAAATCAAACAGGCAATCCCCTTCACCATTGCAACCAAACGAATAAAATATCTAGGAATAAACCTACCCAAAGAAACAAAAGAATTGTACACAGAAAATTGCAAGACACTCATGAAAGAAATTAAAGAAGACTTAAACAGATGGAGAGATATTCCATGTTCCTGGGTTGGAAGAATCAATATTGTGAAAATAACCATACTACCAAATACCATCTACAGATTCAACGCAATACCTATTCAACTACCATTGACATTTTTCACAGAACTAGACCAAAGAATAACACAGTTCATATGGAAACACAAAAGACCTCGAATAGCCAAAGCAATCCTGAGAAAGAAAAATGGAGCTGGAGGAATCAGCCTCCCTAACTTCAGACTCTACTAAAAGCAACAGTCATCAAGACAGTATGGTATTGGCACAAAAACAGAACTATAGAACAAATGCAACAAGATTGAGAACCCAGAGATAAACCCACACACCTATGGGTACCTTATTTTTGACAAAGGAGGCAAAACTATAAAATGGGACAAAGACAGCCTCTTCAACAAGTGGTGCTGGGAGAATTGGACAGCTACATGCAAAAAAATGAAGTTGGTGTAAATTAAGACAACCTCTATGGAAGACAATATGGAGATTCCTTAAAAAACTAGGGATAGAAGCACCCTATGACCCAGCAATCCCACTATTAGGCCTATATCCTGATGAAATCAAAACTGAAAGAGGCATCTGTACCCCAATGTTCATTGCGGCTCTCTATACAATAGCCAAAACATGGAAGCAACCTAGATGTCCATCGACGAATGAATGGATAAAGAAGCTCTGATACATATATACAATGGAATACTACTCAGCTGTTAAAAGAAATGCAGAAGACTCAGTCCTAATGAGGTGGCTGGCTTTAGAACCTATCATAAAAAGTGAAGTAAGTCAAAAAGAGAAAGACAAGTATAGTATACTAACTCATATATATGGGATCTAGTAAGATGGTCATGATAACACACACAGTGAACTCATGAAAAAACAGAGAATAGACATAAAGACATTGTGGAGACCGAACAATGGGAGGGAGTAACATGGGAACCTATACTGTCATGTGTAGAAAAGATAGCTATTGTCATTGTGCTAGGGGAATAGGAGTACCTACAACCACTTGGAGCAATGGTCTGGAGGGATGGGGAGGGAACCTGGGTGGGGGGAGGGCCAAGGATATGCATCTGATTGATCTGGGAACATACATGTACAAAAATAAATAAATAAATAAATAAATAAATAAATAAAAAGAAATCTGGTTTCACCCAGATGATAACAATATAGAACCCCCAAATCATTCTGAGTCTCTTTCACCAGTGGGAGTGACCTGCCTTTTGTGGCCAAGAAAAGAGCTTCTTCTGAGTTAAACCATGTGGAAACACAAAAGACCTCGAATAGCCAAAGCAATCCTGAGAAAGAAAAATGGAGCTGGAGGAATCAGCCTCCCTAACTTCAGACTCTACTAAAAGCAACAGTCATCAAGACAGTATGGTATTGGCACAAAAACAGAACTATAGAACAAATGCAACAAGATTGAGAACCCAGAGATAAACCCACACACCTATGGGTACCTTATTTTTGACAAAGGAGGCAAAACTATAAAATGGGACAAAGACAGCCTCTTCAACAAGTGGTGCTGGGAGAATTGGACAGCTACATGCAAAAAAATGAAGTTGGTGTAAATTAAGACAACCTCTATGGAAGACAATATGGAGATTCCTTAAAAAACTAGGGATAGAAGCACCCTATGACCCAGCAATCCCACTATTAGGCCTATATCCTGATGAAATCAAAACTGAAAGAGGCATCTGTACCCCAATGTTCATTGCGGCTCTCTATACAATAGCCAAAACATGGAAGCAACCTAGATGTCCATCGACGAATGAATGGATAAAGAAGCTCTGATACATATATACAATGGAATACTACTCAGCTGTTAAAAGAAATGCAGAAGACTCAGTCCTAATGAGGTGGCTGGCTTTAGAACCTATCATAAAAAGTGAAGTAAGTCAAAAAGAGAAAGACAAGTATAGTATACTAACTCATATATATGGGATCTAGTAAGATGGTCATGATAACACACACAGTGAACTCATGAAAAAACAGAGAATAGACATAAAGACATTGTGGAGACCGAACAATGGGAGGGAGTAACATGGGAACCTATACTGTCATGTGTAGAAAAGATAGCTATTGTCATTGTGCTAGGGGAATAGGAGTACCTACAACCACTTGGAGCAATGGTCTGGAGGGATGGGGGGGGAACCTGGGTGGGGGGAGGGCCAAGGGATATGCATCTGATTGATCTGGGAACATACATGTACAAAAATAAATAAATAAATAAATAAATAAATAAATAAAAAGAAATCTGGTTTCACCCAGATGATAACAATATAGAACCCCCAAATCATTCTGAGTCTCTTTCACCAGTGGGAGTGACCTGCCTTTTGTGGCCAAGAAAAGAGCTTCTTCTGAGTTAAACCATGTGTAAAAATGGAGTTTGGGGGTTAAGGGAGCTGTTTCAGAAATAAATACTCACTACAACCTCAAAAAAAAAAAAAAAATGAAGTTGGAACATTCCCTGACACCATACACAAAGATCAACTCAAAATGGATTAAAGACCTAAATGTAAGACCAGAAACCATCAAACTCTTAGAGGAGAATATAGGCAAAATACTCAAGGACATAAATCAAAGCAGGATCTTCTCTGACCCACCTACTAGAATAGCGGAACTGAAAAGAAAAATGAACATGTGGGACCTCATGAAACTTCAAAGCTTTTGTACAACAAAAGAAATTACAGAAAAGCTGAACAGACACCCCACAGTGTGGGAGAAAATCACAGCAAATGAAACAACAAACAAAGAATCAATCTCCAAAATCTACAAGCAACTCAGACAACTCAGCACAGGAAAAACGAACAATCCAATCAGAAAATGGGAAAAAGGGCTTCCCCTGGTGGTCCAGTGGGTAAGGACACCGCCTTGCAGTGCAAGGGGCGCCAGTTCGAGCCCTGGCCTGGGAAGATCCCACATGCTGCGGAGCGGCTGGACCGATGTGTCCAATTACCGAGCCGGAGCTCTGGAGCGCATGTGCCCAGAGCCGGCACTCTGCAACGACAGACGCCACCTCGATGGGAGGCCCACACGGGCCAAAGAACAAAGACGGATGAAAATAGATAAATGAAAGATCAATAGAAGTGGCCCGCCCGCTCCCTCCCTCCCCAACCCGACCCCCGGCCAAAAATAAAAAAATAAAATAAATAAATCTTTTTAAAAAAAATGGGAAAAAGATCTAAAGAGACACCTCTCCAAAGAGGACATACAGATGACCCAAAAGCACATGAAACGGGGCTTCCCCTGGTGGTCCAGTGGGTAAGGACACCGCCTTGCAGTGCAAGGGGCGCCGGTTCGATCCCTGGCCTGGGAAGATCCCACGTGCTGTGGAGCGGCTGGACCGATGTGTCCAGTTACCGAGCCGGAGCTCTGGAGCGCATGCACCCAGAGCCGGCGCTCTGCAACGACAAACGCCACCACGATGGGAGGCCCACAGGAGCCAAAGAACAAAGACGGATGAACATAGAGAAATGAAAGACCAATAGAAGTGGCCCGCCCCTCCCCCCCCAAAAAAAGTACATGAAACGATGCTCAACCTTGCTTATTATTAGAGAAATGCAAATTAAAACTACAATGACATATCACCTCACACTCATCAGAATAGCCATCTTCAAAAAATCTGCAGACAATAAATGCTGAAGAGGGTGCAGAGAAAAGGGAACCCTCTTGCATTGCTGGTGGGAATGTAAATTGATACAGCCTCTATGGAAGACAGTATGGAGATTCCTTAAAAAACCAAAAATAGAAGCACCCTATGACCCAGCAATCCCACTATTAGGCTTATATCCTGATGAAATCAAAACTGAAAGAAGCACCTGTACCCCAATGTTCATTGCAGCTCTCTATACAATAGCCAGAACATGGAAGCAACCTAGATGTCCATCGACGAATGAATGGATCCAGAAGCTCTGGTACATATACACAATGGAATACTACTCAGCTGTTAAAAGAAATGCAGAAGACTCAGTCCTAATGAAGTGGCTGGCTCTAGAACCTATCCTAAAAAGTGAAGTAAGTCAAAAAGAGAAAGACAAATACAGTATACTAACACACATATAGGGAATCTAGTAGGACGGTCTTGATAACACATGCAGTGAACTCATGAAAAAACAGACAGAGCATAGACATAGGGACATTGTGGGGAAGATATAGGGAAGGGGAGGCATGGAGGGAGTAACATGGAAACCTATACTGTCATGTGTGGAAAAGATAGCTATTGTCATTGTGCTAAGGAAAAAGGAGTGCTTACAATGGCATGGGGCGATGGTCCGGAGGGGTGGGATGGGGGGAACTGGGGTGGGGGGGACCAGGGATATACATATGACTGATCTGGGAACATACATGTCTGTGAACAACAAAACTCTGTAAAACCTTTAAAATAAAGAATGAAAAAAAAACTCTGTATTTTTTTTGGCTGTGCTGGGTCTTTGTTGCTGTGCAAAAGCTTTCTCTAGTTGTAGTCTGAGGGCTTCTCATTGCAGTGGCTTCTCTTGTTGTAAAATCATGCGCTCTAGGCATGCAGTAGTGTGTGCTCACAGGCTGCAAAACATGGTCTCAGATGCCCCTCAGCACATGGGATCTTCCTGGGCCAGAGATGGAACGGGTGTCCCTTGCACTACAGGGTGGATTCTTAACTGCTGAATCACCAGGGAAACCCAATATTTGCTTATTTGGCTAAACAGGGTCTTAATTGCAGCAGGCGGGTCTTTAGTTGCAGCATGTAGGATCTAATTCCCTGACAAGGGGTCAAACCCAGGCCTCCTGCATTGGGAGCTTAGAATCTTAGCCACTGGACCATCAGGAAGCCCTGTTTTAATTTCTTTCTCAACTACAAAAACAATACAAGTTCCTTGAAACAAGTCCAATAAAATAGTAATTTTCCCTGCTCTGCAATGTATACACCCTCCCTTCCTCAACCCCCACCAAGGTTAATGGTTTGGTGTGTATCCTTTCATACTTTTTTCCATATCTATACAAACACGCACACATATCCCGCACCCACACTCACTCATACACATAACATATATAGAGTCATGATATGTGGATATTACGGGTTCATAATATGCATATATTTGTACATATGCATACATCTGTATAAATATGGATGCATATATGGGTATACACACATGGTGAAGGACAGAGAAGCTTAGCATGCTGCAGTCGCTGGGATCGCAAAAAGTCTGACATGACTGAGCGACTGAACTGATGTGTATACATATAAAAATAAAACTATGATCTTTTTTCTCTTAAAATATAACAGACAGCCCTCTAGACCAGCACTGATTGTCCAATACAAATATGTCAGCCATACATGTGATTTTATCTCTTTAGTTATGTCATTGGAGTATAGTTGCTTTATAGTGTTGAGTTAGTTTCTGCTCTGGAGCAAAGTGAATCAGCTTTACATATACATATTACCCACCCCCCCTTTTTGGATTTACTTACCATTTATGTCACCACATAGCACTGAGTAGAGTTCTTTGTGCTGTACAGTAGGTTCTCATTAGTTATCTATTTTATACATAGGAATGTACCATATAAATAATTTTGAAAGTTCCAGCATTTACGTTTAAAAAAGTGAAAAGAAATGGATAAAGTCAATCTGTAAAAATATCCTTGTTTAACCAAATATATCAAAATAATATCATTCAACATATAACTAATCAATATAAAATTATTTTTATACTTTTTTTTACTTGTTATACCTCTAAAGTCTAGTAGATATGTTACACTTACAGACAATGTGTGAAATCTCAGTGTGAACTGGCTACATTTCCAGGGCTCAATAACCTAATTTGGCTGAGGTAACCATACTGGACAGCAGGTGCATGCTGCTTGCTAAGATGCTTCAGTCGTGTCTGACTCTTTGCGACCCTATGGACTGTAGCCTGCCAGGTTCCTCTGTCCATGTGATTCTCCAGGCAAGAATACTAATTTGCCATTGAAAAGTGAATTATCCTGCTCTGCAATGTATACACCCTCCCTTCCTCAACCCCCACCAAGGTTAATGGTTTGGTGTGTATCCTTTCATACTTTTTTCCATATCTATACAAACACGCACACATATCCCGCACCCACACTCACTCATACACATAACATATATAGAGTCATGATATGTGGATATTACGGGTTCATAATATGCATATATTTGTACATATGCATACATCTGTATAAATATGGATGCATATATGGGTATACACACATGGTGAAGGACAGAGAAGCTTAGCATGCTGCAGTCGCTGGGATCGCAAAAAGTCTGACATGACTGAGCGACTGAACTGATGTGTATACATATAAAAATAAAACTATGATCTTTTTTCTCTTAAAATATAACAGACAGCCCTCTAGACCAGCACTGATTGTCCAATACAAATATGTCAGCCATACATGTGATTTTATCTCTTTAGTTATGTCATTGGAGTATAGTTGCTTTATAGTGTTGAGTTAGTTTCTGCTCTGGAGCAAAGTGAATCAGCTTTACATATACATATTACCCACCCCCCCTTTTTGGATTTACTTACCATTTATGTCACCACATAGCACTGAGTAGAGTTCTTTGTGCTGTACAGTAGGTTCTCATTAGTTATCTATTTTATACATAGGAATGTACCATATAAATAATTTTGAAAGTTCCAGCATTTACGTTTAAAAAAGTGAAAAGAAATGGATAAAGTCAATCTGTAAAAATATCCTTGTTTAACCAAATATATCAAAATAATATCATTCAACATATAACTAATCAATATAAAATTATTTTTATACTTTTTTTTACTTGTTATACCTCTAAAGTCTAGTAGATATGTTACACTTACAGACAATGTGTGAAATCTCAGTGTGAACTGGCTACATTTCCAGGGCTCAATAACCTAATTTGGCTGAGGTAACCATACTGGACAGCAGGTGCATGCTGCTTGCTAAGATGCTTCAGTCGTGTCTGACTCTTTGCGACCCTATGGACTGTAGCCTGCCAGGTTCCTCTGTCCATGTGATTCTCCAGGCAAGAATACTGAAGTGGGTTGCCATTTCCAGTAGAAATGTGCAGAAATTTATCACACGATCAGATAGCAAGTGATCCCTGACTAGGACAGTATCCCTTTCACAGCACAACTGCCTACTGGTTTTCTGTAGCACAAAGAGATAGGATTCAACTTAAGTGTATGTGTGACCTTGGATAAGCCATTTATTGTAATCAAACCTCAGTACTTTCATGTTAAAGTTCTGTGTGTGCTAAGTCACTTCAGTTTTGTCCAGCTCTTTGTGACCCTACCTACTACACCCCACACCCACCCGCTGTGCCAGGCTTCTCTGTCCATGGGATTATCCAAGCAAGAATTCTGGAGTGGGTTGCCATTTCCACCTCCCGGGAATCTTCCTGACCCAGGGATCAAACTGAAATCAGCACATCTTATGTCTCCTAAATTGGCAGGCAAGCTCTTGACCACTAGCGCTTCCTGGGAAGCCCGCTACACTGTGTTAAAGTCCTGCCATTGAGACTTAAAATGATTTAGTGTCTGCAAATGTTTGCATTGTAATTAATAAAGCACTGAGAAAATTTATGAGCAATTCAGAGGTGGCAAAACAGGTGCTTAATCATACTGTTTATAACTAACAAAGCAATGATATTAATATTTTGCCAACTAATAAATGGCTTCCCTGCTGGCTCAGACAGTAAAGAATTTGCCTGCAATGAGAGAGACCTGGGTTCGGCCCCTGGGTTGGGAAGATACTCTGGCAAAGGAAATGGTAACCCTCTCCAAAGTCATTTATTTAAAATTGGATAAAGTCAATCTGTAAAATATCCTTGTTTAACCAAATATATCAAAATAATATCATTCAACATATAACTAATCAATATAAAATTATTTTTATACTTTTTTTTACTTGTTATACCTCTAAAGTCTAGTAGATATGTTACACTTACAGACAATGTGTGAAATCTCAGTGTGAACTGGCTACATTTCCAGGGCTCAATAACCTAATTTGGCTGAGGTAACCATACTGGACAGCAGGTGCATGCTGCTTGCTAAGATGCTTCAGTCGTGTCTGACTCTTTGCGACCCTATGGACTGTAGCCTGCCAGGTTCCTCTGTCCATGTGATTCTCCAGGCAAGAATACTGAAGTGGGTTGCCATTTCCAGTAGAAATGTGCAGAAATTTATCACACGATCAGATAGCAAGTGATCCCTGACTAGGACAGTATCCCTTTCACAGCACAACTGCCTACTGGTTTTCTGTAGCACAAAGAGATAGGATTCAACTTAAGTGTATGTGTGACCTTGGATAAGCCATTTATTGTAATCAAACCTCAGTACTTTCATGTTAAAGTTCTGTGTGTGCTAAGTCACTTCAGTTTTGTCCAGCTCTTTGTGACCCTACCTACTACACCCCACACCCACCCGCTGTGCCAGGCTTCTCTGTCCATGGGATTATCCAAGCAAGAATTCTGGAGTGGGTTGCCATTTCCACCTCCAGGGGAATCTTCCTGACCCAGGGATCAAACTGAAATCAGCACATCTTATGTCTCCTAAATTGGCAGGCAAGCTCTTGACCACTAGCGCTTCCTGGGAAGCCCGCTACACTGTGTTAAAGTCCTGCCATTGAGACTTAAAATGATTTAGTGTCTGCAAATGTTTGCATTGTAATTAATAAAGCACTGAGAAAATTTATGAGCAATTCAGAGGTGGCAAAACAGGTGCTTAATCATACTGTTTATAACTAACAAAGCAATGATATTAATATTTTGCCAACTAATAAATGGCTTCCCTGCTGGCTCAGACAGTAAAGAATTTGCCTGCAATGAGAGAGACCTGGGTTCGGCCCCTGGGTTGGGAAGATACTCTGGCAAAGGAAATGGTAACCCTCTCCAGTATTCTTTTTTTTTTTTTTAATTTTTATTTTACTTTTTTACTTTTACAGAGTTTTGTTGTTTACAGATATGTATGATTCCAGATTAGTCATACGTATATCCCCCCCATCCCACCTCCTCTCCAGTATTCTTACCTGGAGAATCCCATGGACAGAGGATCATGTCAGGCTACAGTCCATGGTGCTGCAAAGAGGGGGACACAACTGAGCAACACACACACACACACACACAAATGCTAAATTATTGCAATACCGCAACAAAACACTAGAGGGGGTTCATTATGTTTTTATTTCAGAGGCAAGTGATTTGATCAACATTTTGAGGCTAGTACTATGTGGTGAAAGTCTCTGAGAGTGTCAGAATTTTTGATGGGTTCAAGTAAGCCACTCTGCACTTTATTCATTGTGATGCATTTTCTAAAGTAGCAGGGTTTTTTTTCAATTTCTTTCTTTAATTTTGGCCTCTTTTATTGTTTTTTTATTGATTTATTTTCATCCATATTTATCCTTTGACCTGTGTGGGCCTCCATTGCAGTGGCCTCTCTTGTTGCAGAGCACTAGCTCTGAGCACATGCGCCCCAGAGTGCTTGCTCCTAAGTGGATACACCGGTCCAGTTGCTCCACGGCATGTGGGATCTTCCCAGGCCAGGGAACAAACTGGCGCCCCTTGCACTGCAAGGTGGATTCATTGCCCACTGGAGCACCAGGGAAGCCCCTGAAATAGCAGTTTTGAAGAGGTGCTTTTCTGAAAAAGCTGAACAAATAAAGGTGCTGACATTCACATGGGAATGTTCGGGGGCATTCCTCAGGGAATCTTCCTGACCCAGGGATCAAACTGAAATCAGCACATCTTATGTCTCCTAAATTGGCAGGCAAGCTCTTGACCACTAGCGCTTCCTGGGAAGCCCGCTACACTGTGTTAAAGTCCTGCCATTGAGACTTAAAATGATTTAGTGTCTGCAAATGTTTGCATTGTAATTAATAAAGCACTGAGAAAATTTATGAGCAATTCAGAGGTGGCAAAACAGGTGCTTAATCATACTGTTTATAACTAACAAAGCAATGATATTAATATTTTGCCAACTAATAAATGGCTTCCCTGCTGGCTCAGACAGTAAAGAATTTGCCTGCAATGAGAGAGACCTGGGTTCGGCCCCTGGGTTGGGAAGATACTCTGGCAAAGGAAATGGTAACCCTCTCCAGTATTCTTGTTTTTTTAATTTTTATTTTACTTTTTTACTTTTACAGAGTTTTGTTGTTTACAGATATGTATGATTCCAGATTAGTCATACGTATATCCCCCCCATCCCACCTCCTCTCCAGTATTCTTACCTGGAGAATCCCATGGACAGAGGATCATGTCAGGCTACAGTCCATGGTGCTGCAAAGAGGGGGACACAACTGAGCAACACACACACACACACACACAAATGCTAAATTATTGCAATACCGCAACAAAACACTAGAGGGGGTTCATTATGTTTTTATTTCAGAGGCAAGTGATTTGATCAACATTTTGAGGCTAGTACTATGTGGTGAAAGTCTCTGAGAGTGTCAGAATTTTTGATGGGTTCAAGTAAGCCACTCTGCACTTTATTCATTGTGATGCATTTTCTAAAGTAGCAGGGTTTTTTTTCAATTTCTTTCTTTAATTTTGGCCTCTTTTATTGTTTTTTTATTGATTTATTTTCATCCATATTTATCCTTTGACCTGTGTGGGCCTCCATTGCAGTGGCCTCTCTTGTTGCAGAGCACTAGCTCTGAGCACATGCGCCCCAGAGTGCTTGCTCCTAAGTGGATACACCGGTCCAGTTGCTCCACGGCATGTGGGATCTTCCCAGGCCAGGGAACAAACTGGCGCCCCTTGCACTGCAAGGTGGATTCATTGCCCACTGGAGCACCAGGGAAGCCCCTGAAATAGCAGTTTTGAAGAGGTGCTTTTCTGAAAAAGCTGAACAAATAAAGGTGCTGACATTCACATTCTCGAAAAAGAGCAGTGTCTTAGCTCTTCCTAGAGAATATTACATGCCTGTACAGTGAATAATCCTAAATGGTTATGAAACGGAGTAGGGCATTGTGATCCTTGCCTCAACTTGCCTCCTGTGGAAAATTAGTCAAAGAACAAGTTTAATCATAGAAGTGAGAATATGCAGAAGCACAGAAAAGGAGTCCAACAACAGAAACCTGTAATAGTTTAGTCCACAAGCAAAGTCAAGGATCTTCAGTTCCTTTTCAAAAGCTATAGATAAATATTCTGAGCCACATCCTGTGAGCTGTCTTGCAGATACTAAAATCCCCACTAGGTGGAAGAAGTGAGTTAACTACATGATGACCAGACTGAAGCCATGACATAAGCTGCCACAATTCTGAGAACTGACCTTAAGAAAAATGGGAGCAAACAGACTCTGGAACTGCAGATTAACCGCACTTAATCAAAGATGATGCTGGTCAGACCAATTTCAAGATGACTGTCAGAGCTGACTGTGCTGCTTTCTACCTGTAACTCCCTCCCTCAGCCTATAAAAACTCTTACCCCCTGATTGTTAGGTGCGGAAGTCAGCCTTTGGACAGGCATTCTCCACTTCTCAGTTGGGGCTCAGTCTCTCAGTCGTGTCTGATTCCTTGCAACCCTGTGGACGGTAGCCTGCTAGCCTCCTTCATCCATAGGATTCTCCAGGCAAGAATATTGCAGTGGGTTACCATTCCCTTCTCTAAGGTATCTTCCCAATCCAGGGATTTTATGCACATCTCCTACATCTCCTGCATTGGCGAGAGGGTTCTTTACCACTGGCGCCACCTGGGAAGCCCCTACCCAGCATCCAAACTACATTTGATCTTAGCCAAAAGGCCGAGAAGCGATCCAGCATCCAAACTAAACTTTCCTTTACACCGACCTTGCCTCTTTTAATGGCTTTTAAGCAGTGAAGCAGCCAGACCCCAATCTTAGTTACAGGTACAAAGTGCAGCCTATTAAGACAACAGTCATTCTAACCCATGTGAAAGGCAGATAAGTTTAGGAGACCCAAGTTTCAGCAAGCGTGGTGCCTCTGAATTTACTGTAGTCTGAAGTGTCCCATTGAAATCTCTGAGGCCTTCAGAAGCATTTCATCAGTATGTTTGTATCCTTGGTCAACCAGAACCAGAAAAAGCTACATTATTCTCAGGGGCACAGTCATGAAACAGGTAGTTTGTATACATCAAGGTGAAAAGCTCCAGCCACCAGCAACAAGCAAATGGAAGAGAATGGAACATTCATATCAAAAGATGTCACATTGTGTATATGTTACCTTAAGGGCTTTGATGCAGTTAAACAAACAAACCTATAAGGTATACTGTGTTGTTGGTTTTGCAAAAGATAATAACTTCTTATTTTTAATTCTATTAATGACTTATTCATCTTCATTAGTCAGTTCTTTAATTTTCACAGATATTGGATAGGAGTGCATTCTTGGGCTTTCCTGGTGGTCCAGTGGGTAGAGTCTGCCTTGCAGTGCAAGGGGCACCGGTTTGATTCCTGCTCCAAGAAGATCCCACGTGCTGCGGAGTGGCTGGACGGGTGTGTCCAATTACGAGCCAGCGCTCTGGAGCGCATGCGCCCAGGGTCAGCGAGAAGGGCCACTGCGATGGGAGGCCCACACAGGCCAAAGAATACAGATGGATGAAAACAGATAAATAAAATACCAAAATTTAAAAAAATCCTAAAATAAATAAATAAACAAAGAGTCTGCCTTGTGGTGCGAGAGGCACCGGTTCCATCCCTGACCTGGGAGAATCCCACGTGCCGCGGAGCTGCTTCGTCATTGTGCCCAATTGAGAGCCAGCATTCTGGAGCGCGTGCGCCCGGAGTAGGTGTCTGCAGCAAGAGGGGCTGTTGTGGTGGGAGGCCCACATATAATTAAAAAGATGGATGAAAAATAGGGCTTCCCTGGTAGCTCAGTGGTGGAGAGTTCGCCTGCCAATGCAGGAGACACGGATTTGATCCCTCATCTGGGAAGAGCCCACATGCTGCGGAACAACTAAATCTATGAGCCACAACTATTGAGCCTGTGCTCTAGAGGCTCAGAACCGCAACTATGGAGCCCATGTGCCGCAACTACTGAAGTCCATGTGCCCTAGAGCCTGAGTTCCACAACAAGAGAAATCACGGCAACAAGAAGCATACTGACCTCAACTGGAGAGTAGGCCCCATGCCCTGAAACTAGAGAAGAGCCTGCAGCAGCAGTGAAAACCCAGAATAGCCAGAAATAAATAAAATAAAAAGCTTTAGAATTCTTAAAAAAAAAAAAAAAGATGAATGAAAAATAAATGATGACTTAGAGGCAAAAAAAAAAAAGAAAGAAAAGAGTGCGTTCTTTGGAATCTGATCCATCCTGTGGGCAAGTTACTGTACCTCTTTGAGTCCAGTCCCTGGGTTGGGAAGATCCCCTGGAGAAGGGCCTGGCAACCCACTCCACTATTCTTGCCTGAAAGATTCCATGGACACAGGAGCCTGGCAGGATACAGTCCATGGGTTGCGAACAGTCGGACACAAGTGAACGACTTTCACTTACTTTTACTTTCCCACAATAGTTACCCTCTACAGTTTGTTGGGAGGAGTCAGTGAAATAAAGCAAGACACACAGAACAGTGCTAGGTACATAGCATACAGCACTGCTCTTATCATCCCTGGTGCATAACTTTTAACCGAGTACTTGTAACATAGTAAGTTCCTACAGGGTCTTGCACCATTACATCATCAACAATTATGACGTGGATGGTAATGATGGTGCTGGCAGTGGTGACAAGGACAAACATTTATTTAGACCTTTCCATGAGCTTGAGCAAACTCTGGGAAATAGTGAAAGACAGGGAAGGCTGGTGTTCTGCAGCCCATGAGGGTCGCAAAGAGTCAGACATGACTGAGCAACTGAACAACAAATGCATCAAATAGGGTTTTCCCTGGTTCAGGGTAAAGAATTCGCCTGCCAATACAGACGATGGGAGTTTGATTCCTGGGTCAGGAAGATCCCCAGGAGAAGGAAATGGCAACCCACTCCAGTATTCCTGCCTGGAGAATTCCATGAACAGAGAAGCCTTGAGGACTATAGTCCATGGGGTCGAAAAAGAGTCAAACATGATTTAGCAACTAAACAACAACAACAAGAAGCATCAAATACTATTCTTAGTGATTTTGTATATATTAACTTATTCAATCTTCTCAACAATTCTGTGAGATAGATATTATGGTTAGCTCCATTTCAGAAATTAAGAAACAGAGGGTAGGGCTTCCCTGGTGGTTCAGTGGGTAAGGACACCGCCTTGCAGTGCAAGGGACGCCGGTTCAATTCTTTGCCTGGGAAGATCCCACGTGCCGTGTAGCGGCTGGACTGATGTGTCCAACTACCGAGCCGGTGCTCTGGAGGGCATGTGTCCAGAGCCAGTGCTCTGCAGTGACAGAGGCCGCTGCGATGGGAGGCCCACAGGAGCCAAAGAACAAAGATAAATAAATGAAAGATCAATAGAAGTGGCCAAAAAGGACACTCCCTGGTGTGTCCAATCACCGAGCCAGAGCCCTGGAGCACATGTGCCCAGAGCCGGTGCTCTGCGACAACAGAGGCCACCGCGATGGGAGGCCCACACGGGCCAAAGAACAAAGATGGATGAAAATGGAGAAATGAAAGACCAATAGACGCGGCCCGCCTGCTCCCCTCCCTCCCCAACCCGACCCCCGCCCAAAATAAATAAATGAATAAATCTTAAAAAAAAGAAGAAGTGGCCAAAAAAAAAGAAAACCAGAGGGTAAAGTGGCCAGGGAGGGAATGAACAACCGTGCTCTTGGATGCCTCCATGCCGCTCTTCAAACTCTTCTGCAAAACTTCCACAAATCTCCCGGAACAAGTAACTTACAATTATTCATGTCTTTGCTCAGTTTTCCCTTGAATATGTGTTCTCCATCGCAGGAATACACTTCACTGGTTTTAAATCCTAGCCGTTTTTCCTACTGTACACCACAGGGAACTATATCCAATCTCCTGGGATAAACCATAATAGAAAAGACTATTTTTAAAAGAATGCATTTATGTATAAATTGAGTCACTTTGCCACACATCAGACATTGGCACAACATTGTAAATCAACTATATTTCAATAAATGAAGTAAATTCTAGCTTTTTAGACTAGTAGTCATTGAACACAGGTTGTAGTCTGATTAGGCAATTGTGGAGAAAATGTCCCTGGTAGGTTCCCATCTTGCCTTTCATTGGAAAGATTTCACTCTACTTGGGACTTAAGTCTTTCATCCATCTATGTAGTTAAGTCGCTTCAGCCGTGTTCAACTCTTTGCGATCCCATGGACTGAAGCCCGCCAGGCTCCAGGCTCCTCTATCCATGGCATTCTCCAGGTAAGAATACTGGAGTGGGTTACCGTGCCCGTCTCGAGGGGATCTTCCGTACCCAGGGACCAAAACGGTGTCTAGAGTCTCCTGCATTGGTAGGTGTATTCTTTACCATTAGCGCCACCTAGGAGGTATAGCCATCATTACCTTATATTGAAAATAGTACTGTTTTTTGATGTTCTAGATAAGCAAAATAAAAGTTTCAACCTTATGCCGGCTCCCAAAAGTACTCTTAGAATTTTATTGGTCTGTGAAATGAAGCATTTTCAGACAACAGGTTCTCCGCTTTGACCTCCATAGAAAATTAGGTTTGTAGAAAGCACGAACGAAAACTACATTTCCCGTGACGCCTCAAAGCCGGAAGGAAGTGAGACTCGACCTCTTCCCGTGATTCCTTATAGACCGGAAGCCGAGGCCTTAGTTCTCTTTCCCATCTTGCAAGGTAAGAATGGCGGTGTCTCTTTGCAGCACTAGTTTCAAGACTCCCAATCCTTCATCATCCTAGCCAGGAGGGTATCAAGTCGACATCTGCAGGGGTCGGACACGCTCCGGGCCTACTGAGTGGCCTCCCAGACGTTTCGTTTCTCTCGCTTGGGCTTACCGTGGGGCACGAAAAAGGGTGAGGTGGAATGCTGTAGAGGCTCCAGGGCTCCGGTTGCTCGCCACCCTCTTGGGCTGGGGAAACATGGTCCTTCCAGGGATTCGTAGCAGATTAGTGGGGCGCAGGGACTAGAGAGGCGGCGCGCGCTCCGGAATCCCGGACCTGGCTTCCCGGACCCGGCTTCCAGAAGACGTCGCGAAGCTCGTCCATGCCACGTTGTGGATTTGAAGCTGAGGTCAAACGCTGTTTCTCCCGTCTTGTCGAGTGCGCGTCCGGAAGTCGACTCCGGGGCTTTGCGCTTTTTTCACTGTGGGCCTAGTTTGAGCCTAGTGTCTGTCTTCGCCCTGTAAACGTAATTTCTTGAATGAGACAGTTTGGTGAGAGTTCAAGTCCTGAAAGCAAACGATTTCAGGTTTCAGTGGTGTGGCTTCCTGGCTTTGGAAATTCTGAAGGCCTGTGTCTAGGATTTCTCACTTGCAAAATAGAAACAATGAAGCAGGGACTTGTGATCTCAAAATACGTAGCAAACAACGTAACGTGTGAGATGTCTTCGGGTCATCAGGTTATAGTGTATTGGGGAGACAACCTAAAAGTCAAACAGTCATGGATGTTGCAGATGGGAGAGGAGGGGAGAAAGACCTGTATTTTCTCATGGGAGGAATGAAAAGGACTTTTTAGCTACTTGGAGAGGGAGGGTGAGGGCCTGGGCGGGGCGGCTGTCAGCATATAGCTATGGGATCATTGATGCAGTGCCTTTTTGAAAAACCCGTGTATTGGTAGATGGCGGGTGAAAAGGCTGAGAAGCCAGATACTAAGGAGAAAAAACCTGAAGCCAAGAAGGCTGATGCTGGCGACAAGACGAAGAAAGTGAAGAAAGTTAAGAAGGGCAAGCCCCACTGCAGCCGAAACCCTGTCCTGGTCAGAGGAATCGGCAGGTACTCCCGATCAGCTATGTATTCCAGAAAGGCCTTGTACAAGAGGAAGTACTCAGCAGCTAAATCCAAGGTAAGGGATAAGGGGAACCATTGAACATTCTCCTAACCTGAATGTGTGTCTGCCTCTTCTGACTGTTTTGGTGTATTTGTGTCCCGCAGGTTGAAAAGAAAAAGAAGGTTCGCGTTCTTGCTACCGTCACAAAACCAGTTGGTGGTGACAAGAACGGTGGTACCCGAGTGGTCAAACTTCGCAAAATGGTAAGATTTGGAGGAGATCTTAAGTGGGGTGTTGAGCTGCATCCTGTATGGATTTTTTTTCCTGTGCTCGGGTCCTGGAAGTTTTAAGAGGGTTACTGATGGAGGATAGTGAGTCCTGGGTTTACAGTTTCGCTTTATTATTTACTGTTCTTCAGTAGAGTTACTTTTCTGTGCTTTTGTTCCCTGTAAAACAGGAATCAAGTTTTATCTCCCAGGATTGTTGTGAAATTTACTGTGCATGTGGCCGGACCTGTAGAGCCTATGTCCACTAAACCAGTGTTTCTTGGCCTGTCTTTATCATGCACAAGACTCAGCCTTTTCTCTATGAAAAAGTGTGCTCTGTGATTTCCATTATGGGACTATTCCTAGATGTATTGCACTCTCACAGTTGAATATTACTGCATGAGAGGGAAATGTCACTTTGACTTTTTTGTCATGGGGTTTTGTGAGCTGATTTTTCTTTTATGTATTCATGTTTGTGGTAAAAGCTAGAGTGCCCACTAAAAGGATGCACTTAGGAGTAGATTACTATAAATTATTTGTCATAAGTCAGAGTCTGTTAGGGTCTTGTTTTTATAATGAATGAACTGATAGTCTTGATCTAAACTAATATCCAATTGGTTTTACACAGAAACTAAACAGTACGTGATATTGCACAATATTTCTTTGTGAATATCATGGGTGTGACACATGTTAACATGATGTATATGGACACATAATTTTAATTGGAAAACAAGCCAGGCCTTTTTCGTGACATACAAAATGTGTGTTGAGCCTCTGAAATATAGTTTATGTCAGAAGTCAGAGACCTTAGAAGGGCTTCAGAATCACTGCTACAGGACAGTGTGTAAGGCACGTCATCCCTAAAGTTTGGTTTTAATGCCGAATTTACAAAGATAACTTGCTTGATCTTTCCCTCTGAAGACATGGCTCCTTCATTTAAATGAATTCTGTCCCCTGTTTTGCATGAAACGTTTCTACTTCTAAAATCTTAGAAGCGAAATTCAGTAGTATGATTAAAGTGTTTCACTGACCTCACAACCAGTCCTCTTGACTTGATTGGCTTATTTTAACAAGCTGAACCTCCGGAATCTCTCCAGCCTAGGTATTACCCAACTGAAGACGTGCCTCGAAAGCTGTTGAGCCACGGCAAAAAGCCTTTCAGTAAGCATGTGAGAAAGCTGCGGGCTAGCATTACTCCAGGGACCATTCTGATCATCCTGACCGGGCGCCACAGGGGCAAGGTGAGTTCACTGCCTGGAGTAAGTCATCCTAACAACTGTTTCACTCAGTATAGGGTTTGTTTACCAGTGTTAACAACAACCCAGTCACTAGCATAAGTGTTGTCTTTACTGTTATCATGTGGCGGACCTGTAGAGCCTATGTCCACTAAACCAGTGTTTCTTGGCCTGTCTTTATCATGCACAAGACTCAGCCTTTTCTCTATGAAAAAGTGTGCTCTGTGATTTCCATTATGGGACTATTCCTAGATGTATTGCACTCTCACAGTTGAATATTACTGCATGAGAGGGAAATGTCACTTTGACTTTTTTGTCATGGGGTTTTGTGAGCTGATTTTTCTTTTATGTATTCATGTTTGTGGTAAAAGCTAGAGTGCCCACTAAAAGGATGCACTTAGGAGTAGATTACTATAAATTATTTGTCATAAGTCAGAGTCTGTTAGGGTCTTGTTTTTATAATGAATGAACTGATAGTCTTGATCTAAACTAATATCCAATTGGTTTTACACAGAAACTAAACAGTACGTGATATTGCACAATATTTCTTTGTGAATATCATGGGTGTGACACATGTTAACATGATGTATATGGACACATAATTTTAATTGGAAAACAAGCCAGGCCTTTTTCGTGACATACAAAATGTGTGTTGAGCCTCTGAAATATAGTTTATGTCAGAAGTCAGAGACCTTAGAAGGGCTTCAGAATCACTGCTACAGGACAGTGTGTAAGGCACGTCATCCCTAAAGTTTGGTTTTAATGCCGAATTTACAAAGATAACTTGCTTGATCTTTCCTCTGAAGACATGGCTCCTTCATTTAAATGAATTCTGTCCCCTGTTTTGCATGAAACGTTTCTACTTCTAAAATCTTAGAAGCGAAATTCAGTAGTATGATTAAAGTGTTTCACTGACCTCACAACCAGTCCTCTTGACTTGATTGGCTTATTTTAACAAGCTGAACCTCCGGAATCTCTCCAGCCTAGGTATTACCCAACTGAAGACGTGCCTCGAAAGCTGTTGAGCCACGGCAAAAAGCCTTTCAGTAAGCATGTGAGAAAGCTGCGGGCTAGCATTACTCCAGGGACCATTCTGATCATCCTGACCGGGCGCCACAGGGGCAAGGTGAGTTCACTGCCTGGAGTAAGTCATCCTAACAACTGTTTCACTCAGTATAGGGTTTGTTTACCAGTGTTAACAACAACCCAGTCACTAGCATAATGTGTCTAGTCAATAGTAGATAATAACTGATTATCTTTTCCTGTTGTAGGTAATACTAGTTGACAAATGACTCAGGTGTCTCTGTACCCAAAAATGTATTTGAGTTACTTCCTTAGGATGGAGTTGCAGGCATAGAATTACTGAGATAAAAGATAGCTATTTTTAAAATTTATTTCTAATGTTAAAGATGGTGGCTGCTCTTTTAAAAAAAGAAAAGCACACGAAAGTACAGCTCATATCCTAGAGTCACTTGTTAGTAGTTTCGTACCATTTCTTCCAGAATTGTGTGTATACATATGTAGGAATTTCCTTCAGCACAGTTAGGAGCCTGTGGTTTGATAAATTCAGAAGTCAGTTTCTGTTTGTAGAGCCTTGTGACATTTGTTTTTAATTTACAGAGGGTCGTTTTCCTGAAGCAGCTTGGCAGTGGCTTGCTACTTGTGACTGGTAAGGAAATCCTTGGATTTAATATTCTCCAAAATTTGCAGGTTTCTCCACATTCATTTGTGTTGAGAAATAATTTATGTGCATCTAATCTTCTACAAGCTTAAGATATACAGTGTGGTTTGATTTATTTAATACATGTATTGTGAAATAATCACTGCAGTATACTCAGTATCCAGCTTTGCATGTAGATAAAATTTTTAAAAAATTTTCCTTGTGATGAAAACTTTAGAATTTAGAAACTTTTTTTTTTTTTTTTTTTAACCTGATAAGTGGCTCTTCTCTCTTCCAGTCTGGGTAACTTTTAAGATGTGATGGGTGGGGGAAGCCTTGGACAAACTGAGATTTTGAGGAGGGGGAAGCCTTGATGCAGTGAAAAGCAGTTTAGAATTTCTTCAGGTCCAGAGAAAAGGTAGAACCTTTGTCAACACAGTCTTTTCAAGTCCAGTCAGGTCTTGAACATTTGCTTCCCCTTCCCCTCACTATTGATCCTTCCCATTCTCCAGGGCCTCTGTCCCTCAATCGTGTTCCTCTGCGTAGAACACACCAGAAATTCGTCATTGCCACCTCCACCAAAATCGATCTTAGTGGTGTGAAAATCCCAGAGCATCTCACTGACGCTTACTTCAAGAAGAAGAAGCTGCGGAAGCCCAGGCACCAGGAGGGTGAGATCTTCGACACTGAGAGAGAGGTAATTTCTATTTTCTTTTTAAAAAATTATTTATTTATTTGGCTGCACTGTGTCTTTGTGGCGTGTGGGATCTCATTCCCTGACCAGGGATTGAACCCAGGCCCCCTGCATTGGGAACACAAGAGTCTTAACCACTGGACCGCTAGGGAAGTCCCAATTTCTGTCTCTGTCTTCTGTCTTTTTAGTAGCTCTGGCTCCTCTTGTTGAGAGTGAAAGTAAATAAGATTGAGAACTTGAAAAGCTATATATAATGAGTGAGGGATAACTGGGAAGTAATATTCCAGATTCTGCTGGATTCAGTAGTTCTTAATAACAGCTAGGAGCTCCCCTCAGAAATCTGGGGTTTTGGTGAAACTCAATGAACTACTCTTCTGTTTGGAATTAAGTCATCATTTACTCTTTGAGTATTAAAGTAGGCAAAAGGATAAGAATTGCTATTGTTATATATTGAAAATAGGTTATGGTTCACAGTTCTTCAAGGAAAGGGTTGTCAGAATTGCCTTCTGCGTATTTCCAGGATTCAGTACTTGTTGTGAAAGAGGATTTCTTCATGTGGCGTTTGGTACTTGGGGACCATCTTTTTTTAAAAAATGGTTTTTCCTTTTCTTTAGAAATACGAGATCACAGAGCAGCGCAAGGTTGATCAGAAAGCTGTGGACACACAAGTTCTGCGAAGAATCAAAGCTGTTCCTCAGCTCCAGGGCTACCTCCGCTCTGTATTTGCTCTCACAAATGGAGTCTATCCTCACAAAATAGTGTTCTGAGCTTCTTACAATGAACTTTATTAAATAACTTGTCCATTTCCTTGGTGTCCTGTTTTTTTAATCGGCCTCTAGGATGGGACGTTAGCCTCTACTAAGGGTGGGATTGGAAGGGCTGTATGCTGCAGGGGAGTCTCCTCTTTGGATGAGCATTCTTAGCTTCCTGAGGATCTCTTCAGCAAACCAGTCCAAAGCAGTGGCGTTTTCCCAGTCACCACCGGACAAGTCTATACTAACTATGTGGATAAGAACTAGTCGTGGGCTCTTCAGGTCACGACTTTACACAGCTTAGCATCCATTTCTGCCCAGTTCAGCCTCTCTCCCTAGTCATTGGTATTTCTTGTGTGTCTGGTTTCTTAAAGCATATGATACCTAATTGGTGTGATTATATACCCTTCCCACACCCAAACCTCATGGTACACGACACCACATAAAACTATGTTTTGATTATTCCATAGGGAATACCCATATTTACCGCTCCCTAGTGTAACCTTGTGTTCTATGGATATTTGGGTTTCCAACGTTTGTGATGATATAGATGATTTCACCTGCTTTCCTAAAGTAGAGTATTCCTCTCAAACCTGTCAGCTGAAATGGCATAAAGTGAAATTGCCAGTGGGCATATTTTGCTAACAGATGTGCTCACAGTTCAGAGCAGTGGTTCTTAAGATGCTGAGTGCAGTTCTCATCTAAGGAGCTTGGGTTGGAAAGACTACTCTTCTGTTTGGAATTAAGTCATCATTTACTCTTTGAGTATTAAAGTAGGCAAAAGGATAAGAATTGCTATTGTTATATATTGAAAATAGGTTATGGTTCACAGTTCTTCAAGGAAAGGGTTGTCAGAATTGCCTTCTGCGTATTTCCAGGATTCAGTACTTGTTGTGAAAGAGGATTTCTTCATGTGGCGTTTGGTACTTGGGGACCATCTTTTTTTAAAAAATGGTTTTTCCTTTTCTTTAGAAATACGAGATCACAGAGCAGCGCAAGGTTGATCAGAAAGCTGTGGACACACAAGTTCTGCGAAGAATCAAAGCTGTTCCTCAGCTCCAGGGCTACCTCCGCTCTGTATTTGCTCTCACAAATGGAGTCTATCCTCACAAAATAGTGTTCTGAGCTTCTTACAATGAACTTTATTAAATAACTTGTCCATTTCCTTGGTGTCCTGTTTTTTTAATCGGCCTCTAGGATGGGACGTTAGCCTCTACTAAGGGTGGGATTGGAAGGGCTGTATGCTGCAGGAGTCTCCTCTTTGAATGAGCATTCTTAACATCCTGAGGATCTCTTCAGCAAACCAGTCCAAAGCAGTGGCGTTTTCCCAGTCACCACCGGACAAGTCTATACTAACTATGTGGATAAGAACTAGTCGTGGGCTCTTCAGGTCACGACTTTACACAGCTTAGCATCCATTTCTGCCCAGTTCAGCCTCTCTCCCTAGTCATTGGTATTTCTTGTGTGTCTGGTTTCTTAAAGCATATGATACCTAATTGGTGTGATTATATACCCTTCCCACACCCAAACCTCATGGTACACGACACCACATAAAACTATGTTTTGATTATTCCATAGGGAATACCCATATTTACCGCTCCCTAGTGTAACCTTGTGTTCTATGGATATTTGGGTTTCCAACGTTTGTGATGATATAGATGATTTCACCTGCTTTCCTAAAGTAGAGTATTCCTCTCAAACCTGTCAGCTGAAATGGCATAAAGTGAAATTGCCAGTGGGCATATTTTGCTAACAGATGTGCTCACAGTTCAGAGCAGTGGTTCTTAAGATGCTGAGTGCAGTTCTCATCTAAGGAGCTTGGTGTTGCCACTCCCACTGCCCAGATATGCTGCATTTAATGACTGCAAAACCGCTCTTACCCCTTTGCCATTTTTTTTTTTTAGGTAAGAAATGGATTTATCCAGATTGAGAGAAAGCACACTCCACAGACAGTGGGCCATGGCAGAGCAAATCCAGTGGCCCCCCTTTGCCTTTTTATTTTTATTTTATTTTATTTTTTTAAAGATTTATTTATTTATTTATTTTGGGCGGGGGTTGGGTTGGGGAGGGAGGGGCGCAGGCAGGCCACTTCTATTGGTCTTTCGTTTCTCTATGTTCATCCGTCTTTGTTCTTTGGCTCCTGTGGGCCTCCCATCGTGGTGGCATCTGTCGTTGCAGAGCGCCGGCTCTGGGAGCATGCGCTCCAGAGCTCTGGCTCGGTAATTGGACACATCGGTCCAGCCGCTCCGCAGCACATGGGATCTTCCCAGGCCAGGGCTCGAACTGGTGCCCCTTGCACTGCAAGGCGGTGTCCTTACCCACTGGACCACCAGGGGAAGCCCTGCCTTTTATTTTGATCAAAGCCATCTTTCAGAAAGCAGTGGCTATCTGAGCGTGGTAATCTGAAGTGTGCACTACAGATGAACAAATACCAGGATAAAGGTTTTGGCTGAGCCTGGGAAGCCCCAGGCAGTTCTGATAAATGGTGCCAAAGTACCCTCCATGAAGGTTTACCAATCTATAGAGACTCCTTGAATGATAGGTCATTATATTTGGGGTTTTCCCCCTAGTCATTGGTATTTCTTGTGTGTCTGGTTTCTTAAAGCATATGATACCTAATTGGTGTGATTATATACCCTTCCCACACCCAAACCTCATGGTACAGACACCACATAAAACTATGTTTTGATTATTCCATAGGGAATACCCATATTTACCGCTCCCTAGTGTAACCTTGTGTTCTATGGATATTTGGGTTTCCAACGTTTGTGATGATATAGATGATTTCACCTGCTTTCCTAAAGTAGAGTATTCCTCTCAAACCTGTCAGCTGAAATGGCATAAAGTGAAATTGCCAGTGGGCATATTTTGCTAACAGATGTGCTCACAGTTCAGAGCAGTGGTTCTTAAGATGCTGAGTGCAGTTCTCATCTAAGGAGCTTGGTGTTGCCACTCCCACTGCCCAGATATGCTGCATTTAATGACTGCAAAACCGCTCTTACCCCTTTGCCATTTTTTTTTTTTAGGTAAGAAATGGATTTATCCAGATTGAGAGAAAGCACACTCCACAGACAGTGGGCCATGGCAGAGCAAATCCAGTGGCCCCCCTTTGCCTTTTTATTTTTATTTTATTTTATTTTTTTAAAGATTTATTTATTTATTTATTTTGGGCGGGGGTTGGGTTGGGGAGGGAGGGGCGCAGGCAGGCCACTTCTATTGGTCTTTCGTTTCTCTATGTTCATCCGTCTTTGTTCTTTGGCTCCTGTGGGCCTCCCATCGTGGTGGCATCTGTCGTTGCAGAGCGCCGGCTCTGGGAGCATGCGCTCCAGAGCTCTGGCTCGGTAATTGGACACATCGGTCCAGCCGCTCCGCAGCACATGGGATCTTCCCAGGCCAGGGCTCGAACTGGTGCCCCTTGCACTGCAAGGCGGTGTCCTTACCCACTGGACCACCAGGGGAAGCCCTGCCTTTTTATTTTGATCAAAGCCATCTTTCAGAAAGCAGTGGCTATCTGAGCGTGGTAATCTGAAGTGTGCACTACAGATGAACAAATACCAGGATAAAGGTTTTGGCTGAGCCTGGGAAGCCCCAGGCAGTTCTGATAAATGGTGCCAAAGTACCCTCCATGAAGGTTTACCAATCTATAGAGACTCCTTGAATGATAGGTCATTATATTTGGGGTTTTGGCAATGGGAAAAGTCACTGGTAGGTTTTTTTTTTTAATATGCCTTTTTTTTTTTTTTTTTTAAGTTTGGCCTATTTTTATTGATATTTATTTTTCATCCATCCGTATTCTTTGGGCCTCCCATTGCAGTGGCCTCTCTCTGTAGAGCACTGTCTCTGGGATGTGCGCTCCAGAGTGCTGACTCAATTGGACACACTGACCCAGCCACTCCACAGCACGTGGAATCTTCCCTAGCCAGGAATTGAACCAGTGCCCCTTGCACTGCAAGGTGGACTCTTCACCCACTGGGCCACTAGGGAGGCCCAGTTGTTTTGTTGTTTTTTGATGGTGTGGTGTTTTGTTTTTTGCTGCACTGGGTCTTAGCTTCGGGTCTAGTTCCCTGACCAGGGATCGAACCTGGGGCCCTTGTATTGGGAGCAAGGAATCTTAGCCACTGGACCACCCAGGAAGTCCCTTCATCTGTGAATTTTTTTTTTTAAACATTTTATTTATTTATTTATCTTTTTTGGGGAGTGGGGTAGGGAGGGAGGGGGATGGGCGGACCACTTCTATTGATCTTCCATTTCTCTATTTTCATCTGTCTTTGTTCTTTGGCTCCTGTGGGCCTCCCAACGCGGTGGCCTCTGTTGTTGCAGAGCACCGGCTCTGGGCACATGCGCCCGAGAGCTCCAGGCAGGTAATTGGACACATCGGTCCAGCCGCTCCGTGGCACGTGGAATCTTCCCAGGCCAGGAATTGAACTGGCGCCCCTTGCACTGCAAGGCGGTGTCCTGACCCACTGGACCACCAGGGGAAGCCCATGTAAAGATTTATAAAATATGTTTTAGCACTTCATGTTTAAGATTTGTTGAACATGTATGCGCTGCTTACGGAATATAGATTGGCAGAATATTCAAGAAAGCAACTTAGAGAATCTAGAGGAAATAGTCATAAATATGCAAAAAGTTATGGAAAAATACATCTCATTTTGACTGTACAAAGAAACACACACATATAATGTGATAGGTTGTAAAAATGGCCACCCACAGGAAATCTTTTTGCATTTAAGGCAGTGTTGGATTTGGGTTTTTTTGGGTGGGGGGTACTCTAGGACCCTTTATGATCTTAGAGTTTATTTTTGCAAATTTCTTGATGTCTGGCTTAATAGAAGAAAGCTGAAAAAAAACAAAATATAAAAAAAGCTGACTCCTCATCCATGCTTCTGCATTGTTGCTGTGCCACGTGTCTGCAGCCTCCGGAAGCTTCATTTTACGCTCCCTAGAGAATGAAAATGAAGACAGTATCTTAATAGCAGAGTGGCAAATGGCTTTCACTTCACGGATTTATTTTAAAATCTGGAGGACACCAAGGATTCCGAGTTTATACTTATTAGCACTGTACTAGCTCCTTTGCAAGGTTCCAGATTCTTTGTTTATTTTTGTGGTCACACTGTGCAGCATGTGAGATCTTGGTTCACTGACCAGGGATCGAATTTACGCCCCTTGCAGTGGAAGCTCGGAGTCAACCACTGGACCAGCAGCCACGCCCCCAGTATTTCTATCTTCGAGGTGTCCTCCTTTCCAGTCCATTTTTGCTCTGCTGCATTTGTGCAGTGCTTCAGACAGGACTGCTGTCACAGATTATGTGGGGTAGGGAGGGAGGGGGGCGGGTGGGCCACTTCTATTGATCTTTGATTTATCTATTTCCATCCATCTTTGTTCTTTGGCCCGTGTGGGCCCCCCAGCACGATGGCCTCTGTTGTTGCAGAGCACTGTCTCTGGGCACTTGCGCTCCAGAGCTCTGGCTCGGTCATTGGACACATCGGTCCAGCCGCTCCGGTGGGATCTTCCCAGGCCAGGGATTGAACAGGCGCCCCTTGCACTGCAAGGCGGTGTCCTGACCCACTGGACCACCAGGGAAGCCCATGTAAAGATTTATAAAATATGTTTTAGCACTTCATGTTTAAGATTTGTTGAACATGTATGCGCTGCTTACGGAATATAGATTGGCAGAATATTCAAGAAAGCAACTTAGAGAATCTAGAGGAAATAGTCATAAATATGCAAAAAGTTATGGAAAAATACATCTCATTTTGACTGTACAAAGAAACACACACATATAATGTGATAGGTTGTAAAAATGGCCACCCACAGGAAATCTTTTTGCATTTAAGGCAGTTTTCGGATTTGGGTTTTTTTGGGTGGGGGGTACTCTAGGACCCTTTATGATCTTAGAGTTTATTTTTGCAAATTTCTTGATGTCTGGCTTAATAGAAGAAAGCTGAAAAAAAACAAAATATAAAAAAAGCTGACTCCTCATCCATGCTTCTGCATTGTTGCTGTGCCACGTGTCTGCAGCCTCCGGAAGCTTCATTTTACGCTCCCTAGAGAATGAAAATGAAGACAGTATCTTAATAGCAGAGTGGCAAATGGCTTTCACTTCACGGATTTATTTTAAAATCTGGAGGACACCAAGGATTCCGAGTTTATACTTATTAGCACTGTACTAGCTCCTTTGCAAGGTTCCAGATTCTTTGTTTATTTTTGTGGTCACACTGTGCAGCATGTGAGATCTTGGTTCACTGACCAGGGATCGAATTTACGCCCCTTGCAGTGGAAGCTCGGAGTCAACCACTGGACCAGCAGCCACGCCCCCAGTATTTCTATCTTCGAGGTGTCCTCCTTTCCAGTCCATCTGCTTCCTGTAGCTCTGCTGCATTTGTGCAGTGCTTCAGACAGGACTGCTCGTCACAGATAAGGCTATGAACCCCATGCCCGAGATCCTACTTCCTCAGCATCCAAACACCTCTTCTTTAGGCTTCCTGTTGCTGCTGTAACAAATTAGAGTCCTTAGCTTACAGCAATACAAATACATTCTCTTCAGAGTTCTGGAGGTCAGAAGTTCAAAACCAGTCTCAATGGGTTCATGTCAAGCTGTTGGTAGTGAGCACCCACCCATCTCCCTTGACTTTTGATCCCTTCCTCCCAGGTGCTCCAGTCTGAATGTTTCAGCATGTCACCTTCTTCCTCTGATCCTAGGTCCCTTCTATAAAAGACCACTGTGATTACATCCTAATTGGAAAGTCCAGGGTATCTCCCTATGAAGATTAGTTTATTCACTCACAATATTCCTGACACTGAACTGTGTGGGTTTTCCACACCAAGCAATTCTCCAGTTCTCTGCAGATAGCAACTGAATGTCCTACGGCTCGGACACTGACTGTTCAGAATTAGCATGAACCCGAAGGTTAAGGCTCAGTCCAGCAAGACTGCCCCTCATGTCAGATGCTAGTCATAAGTCCCGGGTCTGCAGGTCACTCACACTTCAGTCTGACTTGGCTACAAATGGAGAGTTCTCAAATCCCTCCTCAGTTTGATAGATTGCTCACAGAACTCAGAGGAACACTTTACTTCACCAGTTCGCTATAAAAGGCACAATTCGGTAACAGCCAAATGAAAGGTATAAATAGGGTAAGATAAGGGTGGTACTGGGAGCACCATACTCTCTCTGGATGCACCATCCTCTCTTGGTTGATGACTTCATCGACCAAGAAGCTCATCAAATCTTTTTCTTTTTTTGGTGCCAGGACCTGGGAATTTTTTAAAAAAAATTTTAAAATTATTATTTATTTATTTGGCTGTTCTGGGTCCTAGTTGCGGCATGTGGGATCTCGTTCCCTGACCAGGGATCAAACCCAGGCCCCCTGCATTGGAAACACAGAGTTTTAACCACTGGACCACCAGGGAAGTCCAGTTCATCAAATCTTGTCCAAGATTTGTTCAAGTTTTCAAGTTCAAATTTGATTTGTTCAAGTTCAAATCTAGTTCAGGTTTTACAGATTTTTTCTTTTGCCTCTAGGTCATCATTTATTTTTCGTCCATCTTTATTCTTTTTGGCATGTGTGGGCCTCCCATCGTAGTGGCTTCTCCTGCTGCAGAGCACTGGCTCTGGGTGCATGCATTCCAGAGCGCTGGCTTGTAATTGGACACACCAGCCCAGCTGTTCCTTGGCACATGGGATCTTCCCAGGCCAGGGATTGAACTGGTACCCCCTGCTCTGCAAGGTGGACTCTACCCACTGGACCACCAGGTAAGCCCCAAGTTTTATAGATCTTGATCATTAGCAGCATCACCCTTTCCCCCCCACCTTTTCGTAAGTCTGGGTTGGGTTGAAAGTTCCAGCCTTGACAAACCCTGTCCTGAGGCTGGGGTCTGACCCTAAGCCAGTTATTGATATAAACGCAGGTGTTATCAGTAAGTTTCTTACGAATAACAAAAAATACTCCCATCACTCAGGAAATGCCAAGGGCTTTAGGAGCTCTATGCCAGGAATCTGGAACAAAGACCAAATTTATATATATATATATATATATATATATATATATATATGCCACTTCTGTTGGTCTTTCATTATTTCTTTGTTCTTTGGCCTGTGTGGGCCTCCCATTGCAGTGGCCTCTGTTGTCACAGCACACTGGCTCTGGGCACATGCGCTCCAGAGCTCCGGCTCGGTGGTTGGAAACATGGGTCCAGGCTGCTCTGTGGCATGTGGGATCTTCCCAGGCCAGGGATCGAACCGGTGCCCCTTGCACTGCAAGGCAGTTTCCTTACCCACTGGACCACCAGGGAAGCCCCAAATACATTTTTGTGTTATGCTTCCCTCCCCATCTGAAAATCTTTAAATAAATATATATATAATATATTTGTTTATTTGTATTTGGTCTTAGATGTGGCACATGGGATCTTTCAGGTGCAGGTTTCTCTCTAGTTGTAGCTCACAGGTTTAGTTGCCCCTGTGGGATCTTAGTTCCCACATGCCTCAGGAGATCCAACCCATAGCCCCCACATGGGAAGGTGGATTCCTAAATTCTTAACCACAGGACTGCCAGGGAAGTCCCTCAAGATTTTTAACTTAATCATGTCTGGGACTTCCCTGGAAGTCCAGTGGTTAGGACTCTGTGCTTCTACAATAGAGATTGCAGGTTTGATCCTTGGTTGAGGAGCTAAGATCCAGCAAGCAAAAATCTAATCACATCTGCCAAGTACCTTTTGCCATATAAGTTAATACTCATGAGTTTGAGGGACTATGACAGATACATAATTTGGGACCATTATTTAGCTTACATTGTCTACAAAGCTCTGGTTACCTGGTTTGGGGAGGGTTCCTACTCCAGTCCGGGGCCTGATCCCCACCTTTAGCAGCTCCAAGTGTTGAAGAGACTCCAGTGCTAGGCTCCATGTACGCAATTCAAAATAAAAACAGTATCAAAGTAAGAAAAGGCAATTATGTTCTGAATTTCCCCATAGATTGCACAAGTGTACAACTGGAATTTCTTTGGGAAAAGGAGATGTGGAATAATTCACTCAAAAGCTGTTCGTTGAATGCAGGTCAGTTGAAAATGGTATGGGGTTACAGTTATAGCTTTGGGGATCCAATGGACTTGGATCTGAATCCTAACTTTGATGCTTTTCATTTACCTTTCAAATAATCGCTATGGTCATAATGACAAATGCTGTGGGCCTGATACTATGTGTCAAGCAGTTCAGGTATACACTATTTTTTAGAATTGTTTTTTAGTTATTTAAAAAATTATTTATTTATTTTGGCTGTGGTGGGTCTTTGTTGCTACACGCTGGCTTTCTCTAGTTAACTGCAGTTTAAATAGGTACTACTGGGCTTCCCTGGTGGTCCAGTGGGTAAAGAGTCTGCTTTGCAGTGCAAGGAGCACTGGTTAGATCCCTGGCCCGGGAAGATCCCATGTGCCAAGGAACAGCTGGACCGGTGTGTCCAATTACTTGCTGGTGCTCTAAAGTTCATGTGCCCAGAGCCAGTGCTCTGCAACGAGAGAGGCCACTGTGATGGGAGGTCCACATGCCAAAAAGAATGAAGATGGATGAAAACAAATAAATGAAACCAATAAAAGAGGCCAAAATTTTTGCTCAAAAAAAAGAATGCGAAGCATTTGGGGGGCCATGAGGTAGCTGAGACCAAATGATTTTAAATGAAACAGAAAGTGCAGCCTAGGCCAGGAATAGCATTGATTTAACTTAATCATGTCTGGGACTTCCTGGAAGTCCAGTGGTTAGGACTCTGTGCTTCTACAATAGAGATTGCAGGTTTGATCCTTGGTTGAGGAGCTAAGATCCAGCAAGCAAAAATCTAATCACATCTGCCAAGTACCTTTTGCCATATAAGTTAATACTCATGAGTTTGAGGGACTATGACAGATACATAATTTGGGACCATTATTTAGCTTACATTGTCTACAAAGCTCTGGTTACCTGGTTTGGGGAGGGTTCCTACTCCAGTCCGGGGCCTGATCCCCACCTTTAGCAGCTCCAAGTGTTGAAGAGACTCCAGTGCTAGGCTCCATGTACGCAATTCAAAATAAAAACAGTATCAAAGTAAGAAAAGGCAATTATGTTCTGAATTTCCCCATAGATTGCACAAGTGTACAACTGGAATTTCTTTGGGAAAAGGAGATGTGGAATAATTCACTCAAAAGCTGTTCGTTGAATGCAGGTCAGTTGAAAATGGTATGGGGTTACAGTTATAGCTTTGGGGATCCAATGGACTTGGATCTGAATCCTAACTTTGATGCTTTTCATTTACCTTTCAAATAATCGCTATGGTCATAATGACAAATGCTGTGGGCCTGATACTATGTGTCAAGCAGTTCAGGTATACACTATTTTTTAGAATTGTTTTTTAGTTATTTAAAAAATTATTTATTTATTTTGGCTGTGGTGGGTCTTTGTTGCTACACGCTGGCTTTCTCTAGTTAACTGCAGTTTAAATAGGTACTACTGGGCTTCCCTGGTGGTCCAGTGGGTAAAGAGTCTGCTTTGCAGTGCAAGGAGCACTGGTTAGATCCCTGGCCCGGGAAGATCCCATGTGCCAAGGAACAGCTGGACCGGTGTGTCCAATTACTTGCTGGTGCTCTAAAGTTCATGTGCCCAGAGCCAGTGCTCTGCAACGAGAGAGGCCACTGTGATGGGAGGTCCACACATGCCAAAAAGAATGAAGATGGATGAAAACAAATAAATGAAAAACCAATAAAAGAGGCCAAAATTTTTTTTAAAAAAGGCACTACTGAAAAAATATAGTGTGCAAAGAGATTGAGAAACAGAAGGACTTGTCATGTTTTGGGGGGAGCCAAGGAATTCCTCTATGAGGTAGCTGAGACCTGAAGGATGAATAGGAGTTTGTCAAGTGAAACAGAGGGGAAGTGCAGCCTAGGCCAGGGAATAGCATGTGCCAAGGCCCAGAGTAGGAGCAATTGTACAAATGCTAAAGAACTGGAAAGAAGCCAGGGTGACTGCCTTCAATCAGGATTGCTACTGCCAAAGGAGAGTAAATCCTAAGAGTTCTCTTCACAAGGAAAAAACATTTCATTTGTTTGTAATATGGGATGAATGGATGTTTGACAACCTTATTGTGCTCATCACTTCATGATGTAAGTCAAATCATTATGCTGTACACATTAAACTTACAGACTTATGTCAATTATATCTCAAATAAATAAATAAATAAATAACACTTGAACAAACATCCTGTCCCACCCATACATCCCCAGGGAACCTTCCTCACTTCTCAGATCAGGAGCCTGGACTTCTTGTCCCCTTTGGGGATGAGAACTTTAACCCTCATACCGTTTTCAGCTGACCTGAATTACCTACTTGTTCTGAGTTGCTTCCCCATCCTAAGCTTCTGGAGTGAGGAAAGCTGGCCTTTTTCCTAGAGGGAAGAATGCCAAACCTAAGACGTTGCTGACACGCAGTAGGCACTCAGTGCATACTGAATGAATGAAAAGATAGGGTGTTTGCTTTTTTTCTCTTGTGCAAATTCTAGGACGGTGTTTTTGCCCACTTTTCCTCTGTGGAGGGTAGCTTTTTTTTTTTTTTTTACTTAAATTGGAGATTAATTGCTTTCTAATGTTGTGTTGGTTTCTGCTCTACAACTACGTGAATCAGCTATATGCATACACATATCCCCTCTCTTGAGCTCCTCCCCCTCCCCATTTCTTAATTTAAGTTTTTGCGACAAGGGAGTGCTTGCAAGATTCTCAAGTCAGAATTAGAAATTCCAGTGCAGTAAGCCCTCTAATACCCACAAGATGGCGCTAGAGGACGTGGCATATTTCGGAACTCCAGATTTCTGGAAAATCTCGAAAATGAAGGTCCACATGCCAAAAAGAATGAAGATGGATGAAAACAAATAAATGAAAAACCAATAAAAGAGGCCAAAATTTTTTTTAAAAAAGGCACTACTGAAAAAATATAGTGTGCAAAGAGATTGAGAAACAGAAGGACTTGTCATGTTTTGGGGGGAGCCAAGGAATTCCTCTATGAGGTAGCTGAGACCTGAAGGATGAATAGGAGTTTGTCAAGTGAAACAGAGGGGAAGTGCAGCCTAGGCCAGGGAATAGCATGTGCCAAGGCCCAGAGTAGGAGCAATTGTACAAATGCTAAAGAACTGGAAAGAAGCCAGGGTGACTGCCTTCAATCAGGATTGCTACTGCCAAAGGAGAGTAAATCCTAAGAGTTCTCTTCACAAGGAAAAAACATTTCATTTGTTTGTAATATGGGATGAATGGATGTTTGACAACCTTATTGTGCTCATCACTTCATGATGTAAGTCAAATCATTATGCTGTACACATTAAACTTACAGACTTATGTCAATTATATCTCAAATAAATAAATAAATAAATAACACTTGAACAAACATCCTGTCCCACCCATACATCCCCAGGGAACCTTCCTCACTTCTCAGATCAGGAGCCTGGACTTCTTGTCCCCTTTGGGGATGAGAACTTTAACCCTCATACCGTTTTCAGCTGACCTGAATTACCTACTTGTTCTGAGTTGCTTCCCCATCCTAAGCTTCTGGAGTGAGGAAAGCTGGCCTCTTTCCTAGCGGAAAGAGTGCCAAACATAAGACGTTGCTGACACGCAGTAGGCACTCAGTGCATACTGAATGAATGAAAAGATAGGGTGTTTGCTTTTTTTCTCTTGTGCAAATTCTAGGACGGTGTTTTTGCCCACTTTTCCTCTGTGGAGGGTAGCTTTTTTTTTTTTTTTTACTTAAATTGGAGATTAATTGCTTTCTAATGTTGTGTTGGTTTCTGCTCTACAACTACGTGAATCAGCTATATGCATACACATATCCCCTCTCTTGAGCTCCTCCCCCTCCCCATTTCTTAATTTAAGTTTTTGCGACAAGGGAGTGCTTGCAAGATTCTCAAGTCAGAATTAGAAATTCCAGTGCAGTAAGCCCTCTAATACCCACAAGATGGCGCTAGAGGACGTGGCATATTTCGGAACTCCAAGGTGCCCATTTCTCCAGTGACAGTTGCATTTCCTGATGCTTTTCATTAACATAAAGGCTCTTCCCTTGGTTACTGTAATTAAAAGTTCTAAGGAGAATTTCTCTCCCTTCATTTTTCAAATATCTTTTTCACTCGATTCTTTTCTCCGATGCCTCATAGACCCACCCGTGAGCTGAAACAATTTTCCTTAATGAAAAGAAAAAGAAAACAGGGCCAACCATATTACTTGGAAAAAAAAAAAAGATTTTGAGGGAGGTGTATGTGTGCTTCCGCTTTGATACTGTGATTAGTGAGATGGAAATAATCAATGCCCCCACAGGCTCTGTCAATGGGTGTGAATGTATTTATTTAGCAGATGTAGTAGGCAGGTGCTTTTCCCTCGGTATTTTGAAAGGCTTTACAAATTAACATGGCCGCTTTGTTTAAAGCTATTTCAAGCTCTATTAAGGCTTATCAAGGACCACTTATCACCACCCTACACTCGCATTTTTGCGGGCCTGCTAAGGATTACAGACTTAGTTTTAGACACTCAGCGGGTGCAGGAAAACCAGCCAAAAGGAGAGATTCTGCAAAATCCCAGAGGGGCCCCAGCTCAATCCAAGGCCAGGGAACACCACGTCAGCAGCTGGGGCAGCAGGGAGACGGTCTCCATCAACAAACACGCTCTCTCATGGGAGATGCCTCCCAGGAAACCAAAGTCAAATCGTGGCTTTTCTTCTTTCGCTTCTCTGCTTCTGACAGAGGGTTGAAAATTCTAATGACACGCAGTAGGCACTCAGTGCATCGAATGAATGAAAAGATAGGGTGTTTGCTTTTTTTCTCTTGTGCAAATTCTAGGACGGTGTTTTTGCCCACTTTTCCTCTGTGGAGGGTAGCTTTTTTTTTTTTTTTTACTTAAATTGGAGATTAATTGCTTTCTAATGTTGTGTTGGTTTCTGCTCTACAACTACGTGAATCAGCTATATGCATACACATATCCCCTCTTGAGCTCCCCCTCCCCATTTCTTAATTTAAGTTTTTGCGACAAGGGAGTGCTTGCAAGATTCTCAAGTCAGAATTAGAAATTCCAGTGCAGTAAGCCCTCTAATACCCACAAGATGGCGCTAGAGGACGTGGCATATTTCGGAACTCCAAGGTGCCCATTTCTCCAGTGACAGTTGCATTTCCTGATGCTTTTCATTAACATAAAGGCTCTTCCCTTGGTTACTGTAATTAAAAGTTCTAAGGAGAATTTCTCTCCCTTCATTTTTCAAATATCTTTTTCACTCGATTCTTTTCTCCGATGCCTCATAGACCCACCCGTGAGCTGAAACAATTTTCCTTAATGAAAAGAAAAAGAAAACAGGGCCAACCATATTACTTGGAAAAAAAAAAAAGATTTTGAGGGAGGTGTATGTGTGCTTCCGCTTTGATACTGTGATTAGTGAGATGGAAATAATCAATGCCCCCACAGGCTCTGTCAATGGGTGTGAATGTATTTATTTAGCAGATGTAGTAGGCAGGTGCTTTTCCCTCGGTATTTTGAAAGGCTTTACAAATTAACATGGCCGCTTTGTTTAAAGCTATTTCAAGCTCTATTAAGGCTTATCAAGGACCACTTATCACCACCCTACACTCGCATTTTTGCGGGCCTGCTAAGGATTACAGACTTAGTTTTAGACACTCAGCGGGTGCAGGAAAACCAGCCAAAAGGAGAGATTCTGCAAAATCCCAGAGGGGCCCCAGCTCAATCCAAGGCCAGGGAACACCACGTCAGCAGCTGGGGCAGCAGGGAGACGGTCTCCATCAACAAACACGCTCTCTCATGGGGAGATGCCTCCCAGGGGAAACCAAAGTCAAATCGTGGCTTTTCTTCTTTCGCTTCTCTGCTTCTGACAGAGGGTTGTCCAAACAACACCTTTTCCTGATCCTTTTCCCATTCCAAATACCCATTCTCAGAAGAATGGAGAGGACAATTCCAAAGAAAATAAGCCATAAGTCATAACCCTTTTCTTTATATGATTTCATGAATGGTTATTTACTGTATGCATGGGTGTGTGTGTGTGTGTGTGTGTGTGATCTTAACTAAATTCGTATTCTCTGCATCCAGACTTCCAGCATAGAATTCTTTTGAACAGGGACTTTTTTGTCTGACTAATCTATTCTAGAAATTCCCAGTAAATGGTCTTTTTTCTCCCCCGCCCAGGGGGGCTCTATAAATATTAATTCATCAGTTGTCTCATCGTGGTACAATGGCAGCCATGCAGTCCAGTGACTAATTAACTACTGTTGCTTAAATATTAAATAACTATTCATTATGCAGTCTAAAGACTCTCAGCTGTGAATATGTCCTGTTTTCATTAACTGAAGCGAAGGGCAATACACACTGTCTCTAGGATGACCTAGGATGGTTTGATTTACAGATTCTTCAACTTTCCAATGGTCGAAGATGAATATGGTGATTTTGCTCAAGTGTAGACTCATGTAAGAGCTTTGAGCACCTTTAGGTAGAATGAGCCAAGCTATGATGTTCAGTGGGGCTTTTTAATTTTGATATTTTCAACTTACGATGGGTTTACTGGGACATAACCCCATCATAGGTCAAGAAAGATCTGTAGTTCCTAGGCATCTTGACTCCTGATCTTGAAATATAAACAATATGAGGACAATTTTTTTTTTAATGTTTTTTTTTTTTTTTAAAGATTTATTTATTTATTTTGGGCGGGAGTCGGGTTGGGGAGGGAGGAGAGCGGGCGGGCCACTTCTATTGGTCTTTCATTTCTCTATTTTCATCCGTCTTGTTCTTTGGCTGCTGTGGGCCTCTCATCGCGGTGGCTTCTGTTGTCACAGAGCACCGGCTCTGGGCGCATGCGCTTCAGAGCTCCGGCTTGGCAATTGGACACATGGGTCCAGCCGCTCCGCGGCACATGGGATCTTCCCAGGCCAGGGCTCGAACCGGTGCCTCTTGCACTGCAAGGCGGTGTCCTTACCCACTGGACCACCAGGGGAAGCCCGGAAAATTTTTTTTTTTTGAGCCACAGAAGATTCTTGCAAGATTCTAAAGTCAGAATTAGAAATTCCAGTTCAGTAAGCCCTCTAATACAGAAGGTTAGTTATTTAGATTTCAAAGTCTGTACATTCAAAAATTGTCATGCCAGACATGAAAGTAATCTAAATGTTCATTGACAGAGGAATGGATAAATGGCTTGTGGCACATATATACAATGGAATATTACTCAACCATTGAAAAAGAAGAAATAAGGCCATTTGACTAATCTATTCTAGAAATTCCCAGTAAATGGTCTTTTTTCTCCCCCGCCCAGGGGGGCTCTATAAATATTAATTCATCAGTTGTCTCATCGTGGTACAATGGCAGCCATGCAGTCCAGTGACTAATTAACTACTGTTGCTTAAATATTAAATAACTATTCATTATGCAGTCTAAAGACTCTCAGCTGTGAATATGTCCTGTTTTCATTAACTGAAGCGAAGGGCAATACACACTGTCTCTAGGATGACCTAGGATGGTTTGATTTACAGATTCTTCAACTTTCCAATGGTCGAAGATGAATATGGTGATTTTGCTCAAGTGTAGACTCATGTAAGAGCTTTGAGCACCTTTAGGTAGAATGAGCCAAGCTATGATGTTCAGTGGGGCTTTTTAATTTTGATATTTTCAACTTACGATGGGTTTACTGGGACATAACCCCATCATAGGTCAAGAAAGATCTGTAGTTCCTAGGCATCTTGACTCCTGATCTTGAAATATAAACAATATGAGGACAATTTTTTTTTTAATGTTTTTTTTTTTTTTTAAAGATTTATTTATTTATTTTGGGCGGGAGTCGGGTTGGGGAGGGAGGAGAGCGGGCGGGCCACTTCTATTGGTCTTTCATTTCTCTATTTTCATCCGTCTTGTTCTTTGGCTGCTGTGGGCCTCTCATCGCGGTGGCTTCTGTTGTCACAGAGCACCGGCTCTGGGCGCATGCGCTTCAGAGCTCCGGCTTGGCAATTGGACACATGGGTCCAGCCGCTCCGCGGCACATGGGATCTTCCCAGGCCAGGGCTCGAACCGGTGCCTCTTGCACTGCAAGGCGGTGTCCTTACCCACTGGACCACCAGGGGAAGCCCGGAAAATTTTTTTTTTTTGAGCCACAGAAGATTCTTGCAAGATTCTAAAGTCAGAATTAGAAATTCCAGTTCAGTAAGCCCTCTAATACAGAAGGTTAGTTATTTAGATTTCAAAGTCTGTACATTCAAAAATTGTCATGCCAGACATGAAAGTAATCTAAATGTTCATTGACAGAGGAATGGATAAATGGCTTGTGGCACATATATACAATGGAATATTACTCAACCATTGAAAAAGAAGAAATAAGGCCATTTGCATCCCCATGGATGGATCTAGAGATCGTCCTACTGAGGGAAGATAGACAGAGAAGGAGAAATATCACATGACACCCCTTATATGAGAAAATCTAAAAAGAAGTGATAAAATGAAGTTACTAACAAAACAAAAGGAGACTCACAGACCTAGAGAATGAACGTACTGTAGCTGGGTTGGGGAGTTTGGGACGGACACATACACACTGCTGTATTTAAAATGGATTACCGACAGGAGCCTACTACCTAGCAAGAGCAACTCTGCTCAGTTTTAGGCAGGAGCCTGAATGGGAGGCGAGTTTAGTGGAGAATGGATACATGCGTATGTATAGCTGAATCCTTTTGCTGTTCACCTGAAACCATCACCACATTCTTAATCGGCTATACCCCAATACAAAATTAAAAGTTAAAAAAACAAATAAAGCTAGGATTATAGAATCAGACATAGGTTCACATCTGAGATTTGATGTTTACTATTGTGAAATATTTATTAAAGCATCCTCAAATTCCTAGCTGAGAGTGGGGATAATAATATCTCCATTCTGTACACCTCCAGGATTTGACACTCACTGGGAGCTTAACACATGTGTGTGGGGCAAATATCTTGTTAACAATCATTGTAAGGCACATGAAATTGTTGTAACAATGTGATGCATATGAATTGCTTATTTGAGAGGGAGGCAGAAGAGGATGGAGCCAGCCATGGGTTCGAACCGGTGCCTCTTGCACTGCAAGGCGGTGTCCTTACCCACTGGACCACCAGGGGAAGCCCGGAAAATTTTTTTTTTTTGAGCCACAGAAGATTCTTGCAAGATTCTAAAGTCAGAATTAGAAATTCCAGTTCAGTAAGCCCTCTAATACAGAAGGTTAGTTATTTAGATTTCAAAGTCTGTACATTCAAAATTGTCATGCCAGACATGAAAGTAATCTAAATGTTCATTGACAGAGGAATGGATAAATGGCTTGTGGCACATATATACAATGGAATATTACTCAACCATTGAAAAAGAAGAAATAAGGCCATTTGCATCCCCATGGATGGATCTAGAGATCGTCCTACTGAGGGAAGATAGACAGAGAAGGAGAAATATCACATGACACCCCTTATATGAGAAAATCTAAAAAGAAGTGATAAAATGAAGTTACTAACAAAACAAAAGGAGACTCACAGACCTAGAGAATGAACGTACTGTAGCTGGGTTGGGGAGTTTGGGACGGACACATACACACTGCTGTATTTAAAATGGATTACCGACAGGAGCCTACTACCTAGCAAGAGCAACTCTGCTCAGTTTTAGGCAGGAGCCTGAATGGGAGGCGAGTTTAGTGGAGAATGGATACATGCGTATGTATAGCTGAATCCTTTTGCTGTTCACCTGAAACCATCACCACATTCTTAATCGGCTATACCCCAATACAAAATTAAAAGTTAAAAAAACAAATAAAGCTAGGATTATAGAATCAGACATAGGTTCACATCTGAGATTTGATGTTTACTATTGTGAAATATTTATTAAAGCATCCTCAAATTCCTAGCTGAGAGTGGGGATAATAATATCTCCATTCTGTACACCTCCAGGATTTGACACTCACTGGGAGCTTAACACATGTGTGTGGGGCAAATATCTTGTTAACAATCATTGTAAGGCACATGAAATTGTTGTAACAATGTGATGCATATGAATTGCTTATTTGAGAGGGAGGCAGAAGAGGATGGAGCCAGCCATGGGTTCGAATCTCAGTTCTGTCCATTTCTAGGCAGGTGCAAGTCACTTAATTCTGAGCTTCAGTTCCTTGTAAAATGGGACTATTAATGAGTACTCAGAAGGATTGTATACTGGATATATGAGTGGAGACACCTTGATTCCTAGGTGTTCAATAGATTTTTTTTTTTTTTTTGCTTTTATCAAAAGTAACACAAGTTGAGGAAAAAAACTTGGAAAACATTGCAAAGCACAAACTACCAGTCTAGCAGCCACCTGTAATTGAACTGCTGAAATTTATCCAGATATGATCAGACATGACCCCCTTCCCTGTCTTTTCTTCTAACCCTGTATTCATGCATGCATGTAATTTTAAAAATGCAATCATATAGCAAACAAAATAAAATTTCAAAACTCCTTACTATTTTAGCCTGACATTTTCTGTTTACCAGTATATCATCACCACTCACTTGTATTCATATTCTTCATAAGTCTTATTCTGAATGGCATCATACTAGTCCATGTTATAGATACACCATTGTAATTGTCAACCAGTCCCATATGGTTGGGTATTTAAACTGACTATAATTTTTCCTCTTATAAATACAACTGAGTAGCACATCCCTGTATGTTCTTCCTTGATTGTGGGTCTGATTATTTCCTTCAGACAGCTTCCTCAAAGTCGAATTGCTGGATCAAAGAGTATGCTCTTTAATAGTCTCATTCATTCATTCTTGATGAACATTTTATTCTTTTAGAGTAGTTTTAAGTTCATAGAAAAAATTGAGAAGGTGCAGAAATTTCAGACATACTCCTTGTTCCCATGCATGCATGCATGCATCTCCCGTTTTCAATATGCCCCACCAGAGTGGTATCTTTTGCTACAGCTGATGAACCTTACTGACACACCCAGTAAGGATGTCCCTTAAGTTCACGGTTTACATTGTGGCTCCCTCTTGGTTTTGTACAGTCTATGATTTTTGGACAAATGTATAATCTCCATTCTGTACACCTCCAGGATTTGACACTCACTGGGAGCTTAACACATGTGTGTGGGGCAAATATCTTGTTAACAATCATTGTAAGGCACATGAAATTGTTGTAACAATGTGATGCATATGAATTGCTTATTTGAGAGGGAGGCAGAAGAGGATGGAGCCAGCCATGGGTTCGAATCTCAGTTCTGTCCATTTCTAGGCAGGTGCAAGTCACTTAATTCTGAGCTTCAGTTCCTTGTAAAATGGGACTATTAATGAGTACTCAGAAGGATTGTATACTGGATATATGAGTGGAGACACCTTGATTCCTAGGTGTTCAATAGATTTTTTTTTTTTTTTTGCTTTTATCAAAAGTAACACAAGTTGAGGAAAAAAACTTGGAAAACATTGCAAAGCACAAACTACCAGTCTAGCAGCCACCTGTAATTGAACTGCTGAAATTTATCCAGATATGATCAGACATGACCCCCTTCCCTGTCTTTTCTTCTAACCCTGTATTCATGCATGCATGTAATTTTAAAAATGCAATCATATAGCAAACAAAATAAAATTTCAAAACTCCTTACTATTTTAGCCTGACATTTTCTGTTTACCAGTATATCATCACCACTCACTTGTATTCATATTCTTCATAAGTCTTATTCTGAATGGCATCATACTAGTCCATGTTATAGATACACCATTGTAATTGTCAACCAGTCCCATATGGTTGGGTATTTAAACTGACTATAATTTTTCCTCTTATAAATACAACTGAGTAGCACATCCCTGTATGTTCTTCCTTGATTGTGGGTCTGATTATTTCCTTCAGACAGCTTCCTCAAAGTCGAATTGCTGGATCAAAGAGTATGCTCTTTAATAGTCTCATTCATTCATTCTTGATGAACATTTTATTCTTTTAGAGTAGTTTTAAGTTCATAGAAAAAATTGAGAAGGTGCAGAAATTTCAGACATACTCCTTGTTCCCATGCATGCATGCATGCATCTCCCGTTTTCAATATGCCCCACCAGAGTGGTATCTTTTGCTACAGCTGATGAACCTTACTGACACACCCAGTAAGGATGTCCCTTAAGTTCACGGTTTACATTGTGGCTCCCTCTTGGTTTTGTACAGTCTATGATTTTTGGACAAATGTATAATCTCATATGTCCGTCCTTATGCTATTATACAGAAGACTTTTCATTGCCCTGAAAATCTTCTGTGCTCTGCCGACTCACCCCTCCCTTTCTGCATCCACTAGTTACTACTGATCCTTTTATCATCTCCATAGTTTAACTTTTCCAGAATATGATAGAGTTAGAATCATACAATGTATTGTCTTTTCATGGCTTGGTAGTTATTTCTTCTTCATGCTGAATAATATTCCATTGTCTGGATGCGCCACAGTTGATGTATCTATTTCCTTCCTGAAGGGCATCTTGATTTTGGTAATTATGAATAGAGTTGCTGTAAACTTCCCTATATAGTTTTTTTTAATTTAAATTTATTTACTTTTAATTGAAGGATAGTATGGTTTTTCTAATAGTCATATATGGATGTGAGAGCTGGATCATAAAGAAGGTTGCCTGCTGAAGAATCGATGCCTTTGAACTGTGGTGTTGTGGAAGGCTCTTGAGAGTCCCTTGGACTGCAAGGAGCCCAAACCAGTTAATCCTAAAGGAAATCAACCCTGAATATTCATTGGAAGGACTGATGCTGAATCTGAAGCTCCCATATTTTGGCCACTTGATGCAAAGCAACAACTCATTGGAAAAGAGCCTCATGTTGGGGAAAAATAGAAGGTAAAGGAGAAGGGGATGACAGAAGGTGAGATGGTTGGATGGCATCACTGAGTCAACAGATATGAGTTTGAGCAGGCTCCAGAAGATAGTGAAGAACACAGACGCCTGGCCTGCTGCAGTCCATGAGAAAGCAAAGAGTAGGACACAACTGAGCAACTGAACTGAAGTGAATTGCTTCTCAATATCATGTTGGTTTCTGCCCTATGTCAACATGAATCAACCATAGATATACATATGTCCTCTCCCTCTTGAATCTCTGTCCCAGCTCCCATTCCTCTAGGTTGTCACAGAGTACCTGAGTTGGGCTCCTTGTGTCTTACAACAAATTTCCCCTGTTTTTTTGTGTGTGTGTGTGTTTTTTTTTTTTTTAATTTTGGCCTCTTTTTATTTGATTTTTCTTTCTTTCTTTCTTTCTTTCTTTTTCATCCATCTTTCTTCTTTGGCCTGTGTGGGCCTCCCATTGCAGTGGCCTCTTTTCACTGCAGACCACTGGCTCTGGGCACACGCGCTCCAGAGCGCTGGCTCGTCATTGCATACACCAGTGCAGCCGCTCCGTGGCATGTGGGATCTTCCCAGGCCGGGAATCAAACCAGTGCCCCTTGCACTGCAAGGCGGACTCTTTATCCACTGGACCATCAGCGAAGCCCTCCACTGGCTATTTAATTTTATATATGGTAATGTATATGCTTCAGTGCTACTTTCTTTCTCAATTTACCCCACCCTCTCCTTCTCCTACTGTGTCCACCAGGTTGTTGTCTATGCCTGCATCTCCAATGCTGCCCTACAGATTCTCTCATCAGTATCATCTTTCTAGATTCCATATATTTGTGTTAATATACAATACTTGTTTTTCTGACTCATTTCACTCTTGGTTCATCCACCTAATTAGAACTGACTCAAATGCATTCTTTTATGGGGGAAGGCTCTTGAGAGTCCCTTGGACTGCAAGGAGCCCAAACCAGTTAATCCTAAAGGAAATCAACCCTGAATATTCATTGGAAGGACTGATGCTGAATCTGAAGCTCCCATATTTTGGCCACTTGATGCAAAGCAACAACTCATTGGAAAAGAGCCTCATGTTGGGGAAAAATAGAAGGTAAAGGAGAAGGGGATGACAGAAGGTGAGATGGTTGGATGGCATCACTGAGTCAACAGATATGAGTTTGAGCAGGCTCCAGAAGATAGTGAAGAACACAGACGCCTGGCCTGCTGCAGTCCATGAGAAAGCAAAGAGTAGGACACAACTGAGCAACTGAACTGAAGTGAATTGCTTCTCAATATCATGTTGGTTTCTGCCCTATGTCAACATGAATCAACCATAGATATACATATGTCCTCTCCCTCTTGAATCTCTGTCCCAGCTCCCATTCCTCTAGGTTGTCACAGAGTACCTGAGTTGGGCTCCTTGTGTCTTACAACAAATTTCCCCTGTTTTTTTGTGTGTGTGTGTGTTTTTTTTTTTTTAATTTTGGCCTCTTTTTATTTGATTTTTCTTTCTTTCTTTCTTTCTTTCTTTTTCATCCATCTTTCTTCTTTGGCCTGTGTGGGCCTCCCATTGCAGTGGCCTCTTTTCACTGCAGACCACTGGCTCTGGGCACACGCGCTCCAGAGCGCTGGCTCGTCATTGCATACACCAGTGCAGCCGCTCCGTGGCATGTGGGATCTTCCCAGGCCGGGAATCAAACCAGTGCCCCTTGCACTGCAAGGCGGACTCTTTATCCACTGGACCATCAGCGAAGCCCTCCACTGGCTATTTAATTTTATATATGGTAATGTATATGCTTCAGTGCTACTTTCTTTCTCAATTTACCCCACCCTCTCCTTCTCCTACTGTGTCCACCAGGTTGTTGTCTATGCCTGCATCTCCAATGCTGCCCTACAGATTCTCTCATCAGTATCATCTTTCTAGATTCCATATATTTGTGTTAATATACAATACTTGTTTTTCTGACTCATTTCACTCTTGGTTCATCCACCTAATTAGAACTGACTCAAATGCATTCCTTTTTATGGCTGAGTAATATTCCACTGTATATATGTACCACTACTTCTTTATCCATGTGTTGATGGACATCTAGGCTTATGAAGGATTTTTTTGTGCACATATGTATCCGAGTCCTTTGATACCAAAGAGTGATTTATTTTTTGTAAGTATAAAAGCAATACAAAGGCAATCTTACTTCAGCTATTCCAGGTTAGTCTCGCTCTGTGTGGTAATTCACATTAACAATTTGGTATATATTCTCCCCCACATTTTTCTCTACACATCTAGTTCTTTCTTGTTTTAATAAAAGTGGGATGGCCGAAATATTTTTTTTTTTGGATATATTGTCATTGTTTTTTTTTTTTTAAACCTTTATTTTACTTTTAACTTTTACAGAGTTTTGTTGTTTACAGATATGCATGTTCCCAGATTAGTCATATGTATATCCCCCCCTTCCCACCCCTCCCGACCATCACACAGCACCCCTGGAGGATCCCCTTTTCTCACAGAGCAATGACTATAGCTATTTTCTTCACTTATGATAGTACAGGCCTTCATGCTACTTCCCTTACGCCTCTCACCCACTGTTCCTTCCCCAAAATGTCCATATGTCCACTGTCCATGTCTGTCTTTCTGTTGCTTCACTGCGTGTGCCATCATCACCATCCTACTAGATTCCATATATATGTGCTAATATATTGTATTTGTCCTTCTCTTTCTGACTGACTTCACTTTTGATGATACTTTCTAGATCCAGCCACCTCACTAGGGTTGATTCTTCTGCATTTCTCTTTACAGCTGTGTAGTATTCCATTGTATATACGTCCCACTACTTCTTTATCCATGTGTTGATGGACATCTAGGCTTATGAAGGATTTTTTTGTGCACATATGTATCCGAGTCCTTTGATACCAAAGAGTGATTTATTTTTTGTAAGTATAAAAGCAATACAAAGGCAATCTTACTTCAGCTATTCCAGGTTAGTCTCGCTCTGTGTGGTAATTCACATTAACAATTTGGTATATATTCTCCCCCACATTTTTCTCTACACATCTAGTTCTTTCTTGTTTTAATAAAAGTGGGATGGCCGAAATATTTTTTTTTTTGGATATATTGTCATTGTTTTTTTTTTTTTAAACCTTTATTTTACTTTTAACTTTTACAGAGTTTTGTTGTTTACAGATATGCATGTTCCCAGATTAGTCATATGTATATCCCCCCCTTCCCACCCCTCCCGACCATCACACAGCACCCCTGGAGGATCCCCTTTTCTCACAGAGCAATGACTATAGCTATTTTCTTCACTTATGATAGTACAGGCCTTCATGCTACTTCCCTTACGCCTCTCACCCACTGTTCCTTCCCCAAAATGTCCATATGTCCACTGTCCATGTCTGTCTTTCTGTTGCTTCACTGCGTGTGCCATCATCACCATCCTACTAGATTCCATATATATGTGCTAATATATTGTATTTGTCCTTCTCTTTCTGACTGACTTCACTTTTGATGATACTTTCTAGATCCAGCCACCTCACTAGGGTTGATTCTTCTGCATTTCTCTTTACAGCTGTGTAGTATTCCATTGTATATACGTCCCAGAGCTTTTGGATCCATTCGTTCGTCGATGAGCATCTAGGTTGCTTCCATGGTCTAGCTATTGTATAGAGAGCTGCAGTGAATATTGGGGTACAGGTGCTTCTTTCAGATTTGATTTCATCAGGGTATAAGCCTAAGAGTGGGATTGCTGGGTTGTATGGTGTTTCTATTTTTAGTTTTTTAAGAAATCTCTAGACTGTCTTCCATAGAGGCTGTATCAATTTACATTCCCACCAGCAATGCAGGAGTGTTCCCTTTTCTCCGCACCCTCTCCTGGCCGAAATATTTTTAAGGTGTATGCCAATCAGTGTTGAATATTGATGAAATATAAGAATAGTTTTAACTCCCTCTTGGAGCATTTATTAAGTTCCAGACTGCAGACATTGCTACCAGTGCTTTATTTTCACCAGATTCTGAGTGCTTATTGGGTACTAGAGCTTGCGGTATACATGTAGCACCTACTGTGCATTTCTACCAAGCGCTTATGAACAAATATGCAGCGCCTACTCTGAGCCAGATTTTTGCATCCATCTTGTTTAAATTTGAAAGCAGCCAGAGACTCTCCATGGTCTGCCCACTGGTCTAGGGTGGGGACTCCGGCCAAAGAGAGAGGGGTGCATCGTCGAGCAGAGAGGAGGCGCTACTCTCTTCTTCTGGTGCACTGCAGTCCTAGGGCGCCCTGGAAGCGCGGGGCTCGTGGGAGGTCACTCTGAGGGCAAGATGCAGCGAAAGCCGTAGCAGAGGTCCAGCAGACCTGGCTGTCCCCGGGCCTAGGGGAGGTGGGCGGAGCCAGGTGGGTGGGCGGGGCCGGTATTGTCCGCTCCGCGGGGCATGCCGGGAGCCCCGCCCCCAAAATGGCGCCTCACTGACAGTTGGCTGAGGAGAGGCAGAGGCGTATCCTACTCCTCAGGGCGGCGGCAGCGGTGGCGGCGGCGGCAGGGCCGGGGTCTCCGGGTCCAAAGGTGGGAGGATGGCGGCTCGAACCTCCTAGGGCGGAGCTGCACGGGCGAGGCGGCGAGCAGGTCGCTGCAGGCGGGCGCGGCGTCTGCTGCCATGGACTGGTGAACTCGGAGGCTCCTGCTCGCGTCTCCCCGGGCCGAGCGGCTGCTCCTCTCCGCCAACCCCGAAGCCGGTGCCATGGGCTCGTCAGCGGCCGCGGCGGCCGCGGCGGCTGCGGCCGCGGACTCGGCGCAGTGGCTCTCGGTGAAGGAGGAGACCATCTTCCTGCACGACGGGCTGATCCGGGTCACCGACCTGGCCGAGCTGCCCAGCGAGATCCTCGGGGCCCCGGAGGCCGCCGACACCGACTTGGAGGTGAGCGAGGCTGCTGCCGGCCTCCGCCCGCAGATGAGCCCGCCCGCCCTCACCCCCGGGGTCGGGCCCCCTCCTCTCCTCTTCACCCCGACCCCGCGGCCGCTGAAGGCCGCTCCGGCAGGTGTGTGGGCGCCGGGCCGGCAGGTGCGGGCCGCGCCGCCAGTCAGCAGACAGTGCTTTATTTTCACCAGATTCTGAGTGCTTATTGGGTACTAGAGCTTGCGGTATACATGTAGCACCTACTGTGCATTTCTACCAAGCGCTTATGAACAAATATGCAGCGCCTACTCTGAGCCAGATTTTTGCATCCATCTTGTTTAAATTTGAAAGCAGCCAGAGACTCTCCATGGTCTGCCCACTGGTCTAGGGTGGGGACTCCGGCCAAAGAGAGAGGGGTGCATCGTCGAGCAGAGAGGAGGCGCTACTCTCTTCTTCTGGTGCACTGCAGTCCTAGGGCGCCCTGGAAGCGCGGGGCTCGTGGGAGGTCACTCTGAGGGCAAGATGCAGCGAAAGCCGTAGCAGAGGTCCAGCAGACCTGGCTGTCCCCGGGCCTAGGGGAGGTGGGCGGAGCCAGGTGGGTGGGCGGGGCCGGTATTGTCCGCTCCGCGGGGCATGCCGGGAGCCCCGCCCCCAAAATGGCGCCTCACTGACAGTTGGCTGAGGAGAGGCAGAGGCGTATCCTACTCCTCAGGGCGGCGGCAGCGGTGGCGGCGGCGGCAGGGCCGGGGTCTCCGGGTCCAAAGGTGGGAGGATGGCGGCTCGAACCTCCTAGGGCGGAGCTGCACGGGCGAGGCGGCGAGCAGGTCGCTGCAGGCGGGCGCGGCGTCTGCTGCCATGGACTGGTGAACTCGGAGGCTCCTGCTCGCGTCTCCCCGGGCCGAGCGGCTGCTCCTCTCCGCCAACCCCGAAGCCGGTGCCATGGGCTCGTCAGCGGCCGCGGCGGCCGCGGCGGCTGCGGCCGCGGACTCGGCGCAGTGGCTCTCGGTGAAGGAGGAGACCATCTTCCTGCACGACGGGCTGATCCGGGTCACCGACCTGGCCGAGCTGCCCAGCGAGATCCTCGGGGCCCCGGAGGCCGCCGACACCGACTTGGAGGTGAGCGAGGCTGCTGCCGGCCTCCGCCCGCAGATGAGCCCGCCCGCCCTCACCCCCGGGGTCGGGCCCCCTCCTCTCCTCTTCACCCCGACCCCGCGGCCGCTGAAGGCCGCTCCGGCAGGTGTGTGGGCGCCGGGCCGGCAGGTGCGGGCCGCGCCGCCAGTCAGCAGACCCGCCGCCTCCCTCCCGGCCTCCCTCCGGGGCCTCAGGCCCGCCGGGGATTTCGTCTGTGGTTTCCTTTTGAACGTTCCGACTCCCGGCATTTTATTAGAGCATCACCCGGCCCGGCCTTCACGCCCCGGAGGAGCCGCCGCCGCCTCGCGGGCCCTGCCTCCCCTCCCCCACGGGCCCCTCGGTAGCTCTTCCAGGGCACACCCAGGCTGCTTAGCTCTGGGGACGTTTTCATTTTAACGCTTGCCATCGCCCCCCCGTGTCATTCCCCGGTGGTGTGTGTGTGCGCGCGTGCGCGTATGTTTTTGTTTGTTTTTCTCCGGAGGAGGTAGTGGCAGCTGCCGGTCCGTGCTGGGCAGTCCTGCAACTACCCGAGGTCGTGCCGGGGATTGACACGGGGCCTTTGTCAGGGAAGCGGGCGGTGTGGACCACCAAGGGGGGATGCTGCGGTGGCCCTCCGTGCCCTCTCCGCAAGGGCCACGGGCATTTTAGGCCGCTAGGCCCTTTTATGAGCTCTGGGGAGTTCGCGGAGAAGCCCCGGCTTAGGAGCCGTGACAGGTGCAAAAGCAAATCCCGTCAGTTGTGCTGCAGGGTTTGGGGATTGAAAGAAACCAAATACGCCGGGTGGATGGGAACTTCACACTGACTTCACTTGGTTTCGTGCTTGCTCAGGGGTGGGAACTCCGGCAGGATCGGTTCATCGAGGCCCCCTCCCCGCCCCCCTACCCCCCACTCCCTCCGGTTTGTGGGATGACATTTTGACGTGTAGATAGCCTCCGGTAGGACTAAATTCTTACTGTCGCAAGGAGGACTCTCAGGGGTAGGGTGCAGAGAGGATGGCCTGTCTTCTGGCTATAAACGGAATGCGAAGGTCTTTTGTGTTTTGCGGTGGGTTTTTTTTTTTTTTTTCTTTTTGCGGGCCCTTTGACTTTCAACACGAACATTTATAGAAATGGATGAAAAGCCCATTACTGTCTGCTTCTGGAAACAGCAGTGATGGAGTCCTGTTAGTGGAGACGTTTGGACGTGTCTGAGATGGGAATACGGTCCTCTGTATTTGTGTGCCTGGATTTGAGGTTGAGGTTGCAGCATTTACCTTGTGAATTCTTCATGACTTATTTTACGGTCTAGCCACCAAAAAAAGACATGTGCAAATTGATAGAGCCTTCCTAACATGGCATCATAGGTTTATTATGTCTCACTGGGGCCTTTTCTATAAAAGCCAAGGTGCGTCTGGGTGTCTTATCTGCTGGAAAACTCAAGGGGCATTATGGCATGACGGTGGAATCTTTGGATTTAATTGGCTCTCTTGTATGTACAGAGTGAAAAGCTCTTTGTTCCTCAGAGACTAAGTTCACAGATACAAAATTTTTATATGTAATTTATATATTTTTAAGATTAAAAAGTGTAGTCTTGGTTAAATATACCTGAGCTGTTCAATTGGTTTCCTAAAATGTTTACTGTATAAATGTACTGAGTATTTTTGATATTTTCAGAGAAGAATGACTTTAAAAGAAAGGACCTCTTTGGCCTGGAGGTTTTTTTTAAAAAACTCTTAAACATTTTTTCGTTCTCTGACCTCTCAGAAACCAGTATGTGTATGAGTGATAAACACTTCTGACTGTGGTCAGAACTTTTCATTTCTTTCCATGTGTTATACAGGCAACAGAGCCTCAGGAGAAATAGCTAAGAATGTTGTGTTAGATTCGTGTTTTGTGTGGGTGTATTCACATTTATTTATTTATTTAATAATAATAATCTTGATTAAGAGTATCCAATGTGTCAGGCATTTATTAACTTCTCAAAGGGATCTTGGTTAAAAAAAAAAGGATCCTGGTAGCTAAATATTGTTACCTGTTTTAACAATTGTAAATATTGTACCTGTGTACAGGTGAGGCAACTAAAATGCAGAGCAGATACACAGCTTGCTCAGGATCATGCATAACTGGAGAAGAGAGCCTGATATTAACCCAGCTCTGTCTAGTCTCAAACATATTTGCTCCTGATCATAATATTCCCATCTTCATATATGTGTGATACTCATGTAATTATTTTAAATTTGATAGCTGGCTAAGGATAGGGTAATAAACAGATACCTTTATTTCCTTTCTAGTGATTTACTCTTTTTATATTTGAGGAAGATTAGAGGTTTGTTAACTTTTTTCTTTATGATAGATGATTTTGTCTTTTTTTTAAAAAATATTTATTTATTTGACTGTATCCAGTCTTAGTTGTGGCATTTGGGATCTTTCATTTGGGGCATGTGGGATTTACTTCCCTGACCAGGGATCAAAGCTGGGGCCCCTGCATTGGGAGTGCAGTCTTACCCACTGGACCACCAGGCAAGTTCCCTTAACTTTTTTTTTTTAAAAGATGGACTTTCTTTTTTTTTTTTTTTAACTTTTTTTTATTTATTTATTTTTGGCTGTTCTGGGTCTTTGTTGATGTGTGGGTTTAGCTGCTCTGCGGTATGTGGGATCTTCCTGGATCAGGGCTCGAACCCTTGTCTCCTACATTGGCAGATGGGTTCTTATCCACTGAGCCACAAGGGAAGCCCAAGTTCCCTTAAGTTTTTAAAAAGTAACTTTTGGGGACTTTCTAGTGGTCTAGTGGCGAGGGCCGTGCACTCCCAATGTAGGAAACTTGAGTTCGATCCCTGGTCAGAGAATTAGATCCCACCTGCTGCAACTAAGACCCAGTGCAGCCAACTAAATAAAAAACAAAACAAAACAAAAAAATCCTAGCTTTTGAAATGCTACCACCTCTGTATAGTTATATTCTTCTTCCAGGCTGCTCCTTCCAGAGGACATCTGGGTGAGAATGACCAGTTTTTACAGGATTTTATTGTTATATATAATCTTTTTAGTTTTGGATTGGAAAGATGAGACTCAAACTGAGCTAACTAATTTATTATTGGCAACTTCCCTACGACTGCACTAGCTGCAGTAGAATCTCAGAATTTTAGGAGGAACCTTAGAGACACTTGTTTCCCTCATTTTGTTATTTTTTTAAAAAAAATTATTTTTTAAACCAATCTCATTTTTTTTTTTTTTTAAAAAAAGATTTATTTATTTATTTATTTAGGGCAGGGGTTGGGTTGGGGAGGGAGGGGAGAGGGCGGGCCACTTCTATTGGTCTTTCATTTCTCCATTTTCATCCGTCTTTGTTCTTTGGCTCCTGTGGGCCTCCCATTGCGGTGGTGTCTGTCGTTGCAGAGCGCCGGCTCTGGGCGCATGCGCTCCAGAGCTCTGGCTCGGTGATTGGACACATCGGCCCAGGTGCTCCGCGGCACTTGGGATCTTCCCAGGCCAGGGATCGAACTGGCGCCCCTTGCACTGCAAGGCGGTGTCCTTACCCACTGGACCATCAGGGGAAGCCCAACCAATCTCATTTTTAAAAAATACTATTATTTACTTTGGCCAGACTACATTGCTTGTGGGATCTTACTTCTGTGGCCAGGGATTGAACCCAGGCCCTCAGCAGTCAGAGCACAGAGTCCTAACCACTGCATGGCCAGGGAATGACCCTGCCCTCATTTTAGAGAGACCTTATCTGAAATAGAAGAGGGCTTGGCTGGGAGCATAGCTAGTTATGGCAGGGCAAATGACTAGACCCTGGCCATCCTGCCTTTGAATTCCAGTGTTCTTTTCACTCTGTAAGTGTGGCTCAAAGTTAAATGTCATTCTGAAAAAAGAACGCATCCTGAGAAGTAGATCAGCATTAGCTTAGCATTTTAATTTAAGCAGCAGCAGGGTATTTGAATTAAAAAATCTTTCTTAGTGAATTCTAAACAGAAGGGTTTTTTTTTGTTGGTTGTGTGTGTTTCAGTCAGTAGTGTTTAATCATAAGTTCATTCAACAGGTGTTTGTGGAATTCACAGGTGAGCTGAGCCTACTGTCATGGGTTTTGGGGACATAGCAGAGGGTAAATAAAATCCTTGTTCTTAAAAAACTTATTTTGGTGGGGGATATAGACAATAACAAATACTGTTAAATATAGGACATGTATGGTTGTCAGTTCCTCAGTCGCGTCTGACTCTTTGGTACCCCATGGACTGTAGCCTGCCAGGTTCCCCTCTCCATGGAGTTCTGCAGGCTAGAATACTGGAGTGGGTTGCCATTCCCTTCTCCAGGGGATCTTCCCAACCCAGAGATCAAACCCAGGTCTCCTGAATTGATTCTTTATCCCTGAGCCACCAGGGAAGCCCCAAGGGCATGTATATATTAAAAGTGTGAGGGCAGGGGTTGGGTTGGGGAGGGAGGGAGAGGCGGGCCACTTCTATTGGTCTTTCATTTCTCCATTTTCATCCGTCTTTGTTCTTTGGCTCCTGTGGGCCTCCCATTGCGTGGTGTCTGTCGTTGCAGAGCGCGGCTCTGGGCGCATGCGCCCAGAGCTCTGGCTCGTGATTGGACACATCGGCCCAGGTGCTCCGCGGCACTTGGGATCTTCCCAGGCCAGGGATCGAACTGGCGCCCCTTGCACTGCAAGGCGGTGTCCTTACCCACTGGACCATCAGGGGAAGCCCAACCAATCTCATTTTTAAAAAATACTATTATTTACTTTGGCCAGACTACATTGCTTGTGGGATCTTACTTCTGTGGCCAGGGATTGAACCCAGGCCCTCAGCAGTCAGAGCACAGAGTCCTAACCACTGCATGGCCAGGGAATGACCCTCCCCTCATTTTAGAGAGACCTTATCTGAAATAGAAGAGGGCTTGGCTGGGAGCATAGCTAGTTATGGCAGGGCAAATGACTAGACCCTGGCCATCCTGCCTTTGAATTCCAGTGTTCTTTTCACTCTGTAAGTGTGGCTCAAAGTTAAATGTCATTCTGAAAAAAGAACGCATCCTGAGAAGTAGATCAGCATTAGCTTAGCATTTTAATTTAAGCAGCAGCAGGGTATTTGAATTAAAAAATCTTTCTTAGTGAATTCTAAACAGAAGGGTTTTTTTTTGTTGGTTGTGTGTGTTTCAGTCAGTAGTGTTTAATCATAAGTTCATTCAACAGGTGTTTGTGGAATTCACAGGTGAGCTGAGCCTACTGTCATGGGTTTTGGGGACATAGCAGAGGGTAAATAAAATCCTTGTTCTTAAAAAAAACTTATTTTAGTGGGGGATATAGACAATAACAAATACTGTTAAATATAGGACATGTATGGTTGTCAGTTCCTCAGTCGCGTCTGACTCTTTGGTACCCCATGGACTGTAGCCTGCCAGGTTCCCCTCTCCATGGAGTTCTGCAGGCTAGAATACTGGAGTGGGTTGCCATTCCCTTCTCCAGGGGATCTTCCCAACCCAGAGATCAAACCCAGGTCTCCTGAATTGATTCTTTATCCCTGAGCCACCAGGGAAGCCCCAAGGGCATGTATATATTATGTCAAAGGATAGGTGCTATGGAGATAAGTATAGCAGGGTAAGAGGGATGGAAAGTAATGGGTATGAGGAGGGCTCTCTTTTACACGCAGCGGGCAGGACAGCTGGCATGGCCTTTGAGACCTGAAAGAAGTCAAAGTGTACCATATGGCTGCTAGGGGAAGCGCATTCCAGACAGAGCACAGTAAGAGCCAAGTCACAGAGAAGGAAGTATCCTTCCCACCTTTAGTGTGGAACTCTGAGCCCAGGAAGCAAAGGAGGAGAGGAAAGTGAGTGATCAGGTAGAGACAGGGGCTGCAGATCAAGTAGGGCCTTGTAGATAAGGACTTTGAATTTATTGAGTGAATTAAAGATACAGAGTGAAGCTGTTTCTTGACCTTTAAAATAGCTGTAGTTGTTCAGTCGCTGATTCATGTCCGACTCTTTTGTGGACCCATGAACTGCCAGGCTCCTTTGTCCATGGGATTTCCCAGGCAAAAATACTGGAGAGGGTTGCCATTTCTTTCTCCAGGCAATCTTCTTGACCCAGGGATTGAACCCACGTCTCCTGAATTGGCAGGTGGATTCTTTACCACTGAGCCACCAGGGAGGCTCCTTAAAATAACCATCTATATTTAATTGTATGTTGTTGGCAAAAAGTGAAGGCATGCAGAAAGTTATTTTTAAAGTGTTGAAATAAATATAAATTTAAGAGAAATAAAAAAGCAGTAGCTCAAAAGGGACAATTCAAATATTATTTTGTGTTACATTTCATAGGACATTAGTCCTTTTAAAAGAAAGGGAATTTACAAGAAAAAAGCATTTGGGGCTTCCCCTGGTGGTCCAGTGGATAAGGACACCGCCTTGCAGTGCAAGGGGCGCCGGTTTGATCCCTGGCCTGGGAAGATCCCACGTGCCGCGGAGCGGCTGGACTGATGTGTCCAATCACCAAGCCGGAGCTCTGGAGCGCATGCGCCCAGACCTGGCGCTCTGCGACAACAGACGCCACCGCGATGGGAGGCCTGCAGGAGCCAGAGAACAAAGACAGATGAAAATAGAGAAATGAAAGACCAATAGAAGTGGCCCGCCCGCTCCCCTCCCTCCCCAACCCGACCCCCGCCCAAAATAAATAAATAAATAAATCTTTAAAAAAAAAAAGAAAAAAAAAGAAAAAAGCATTGGTTTCTTTGTGGGAGTTCCAGAAGATTTCAGCCTCCTATCTCAATTTACTTTACAAACTCCAGGTGGGGACAGGCATCATACAGGTGGATATTGATAGAGATGCTAACTGACTTGGCTTAAGGTAGCCAAGACATTTTTTACTCCATAATTTAGATTAATTTGAACCTAAGCATTTTGGTTTGTATTTCTTATTTTTCATTGTGGTGTTTATAAGGGTCCCTTTCCCCTTTGCCTCTCCCTGCCCCAACCTCTAACACCATTCCAAGACTTTAACACATTATGTTCAGGGCAGCTTTATTTGTGATTGCCAAAAACTGGAAATAATAAAAATGTCCATCAACAAGTGAATGGATAAACAGATGTGGTACACACATATAATGGAATAGTACTCAGCAAAAATAATGAATGAGCTATTGATACAGACAATATGAATTTATGCTGAGTGGAAGAACCCAGTCATACAAGAGTGCACACTGTAAGATTCCGCATGTACGACGTTCCATGAAGTGTAAACTAATCTGTATTTCAGATCAGTAGTTGCCTGGGGATGGAGGCAGACAGGAAGGGTTTGGAGAAAGGATTATAAGGTCCATGAGGAAAGTTTTGGGTTGGTGGTAGTGTTCCTTGTTTTGATTGTGGTCCTGAGTTCAGGTTGGATGCATGCATATGTCAGAACTTCTCAAATTGTATACTTTAAATTTGTGCAGTTTATTGCATGCCAGTTATTATTCAGTAAAACAAAGAAAACCCATGGAAGCCCAGAATACTTTACTGATAATGTTTAGGAAGTGAAAAAGGCTAAACAGGTCTTTGGTTTTGTTTTGTTTTGTCTTTTAAGGGAAAGAACTTGGGTTTGAGGTGGTCAGGCAAGATGTGGAATACTTAAGTTACACTCAAGTAAAACCCAAGATTGACTAGGAGCCAAGACGAATGGGAGGCCTGCAGGAGCCAGAGAACAAAGACAGATGAAAATAGAGAAATGAAAGACCAATAGAAGTGGCCCGCCCGCTCCCCTCCCTCCCCAACCCGACCCCCGCCCAAAATAAATAAATAAATCTTTAAAAAAAAAGAAAAAAAGAAAAAGCATTGGTTTCTTTGTGGGAGTTCCAGAAGATTTCAGCCTCCTATCTCAATTTACTTTACAAACTCCAGGTGGGGACAGGCATCATACAGGTGGATATTGATAGAGATGCTAACTGACTTGGCTTAAGGTAGCCAAGACATTTTTTACTCCATAATTTAGATTAATTTGAACCTAAGCATTTTGGTTTGTATTTCTTATTTTTCATTGTGGTGTTTATAAGGGTCCCTTTCCCCTTTGCCTCTCCCTGCCCCAACCTCTAACACCATTCCAAGACTTTAACACATTATGTTCAGGGCAGCTTTATTTGTGATTGCCAAAAACTGGAAATAATAAAAATGTCCATCAACAAGTGAATGGATAAACAGATGTGGTACACACATATAATGGAATAGTACTCAGCAAAAATAATGAATGAGCTATTGATACAGACAATATGAATTTATGCTGAGTGGAAGAACCCAGTCATACAAGAGTGCACACTGTAAGATTCCGCATGTACGACGTTCCATGAAGTGTAAACTAATCTGTATTTCAGATCAGTAGTTGCCTGGGGATGGAGGCAGACAGGAAGGGTTTGGAGAAAGGATTATAAGGTCCATGAGGAAAGTTTTGGGTTGGTGGTAGTGTTCCTTGTTTTGATTGTGGTCCTGAGTTCAGGTTGGATGCATGCATATGTCAGAACTTCTCAAATTGTATACTTTAAATTTGTGCAGTTTATTGCATGCCAGTTATTATTCAGTAAAACAAAGAAAACCCATGGAAGCCCAGAATACTTTACTGATAATGTTTAGGAAGTGAAAAAGGCTAAACAGGTCTTTGGTTTTGTTTTGTTTTGTCTTTTAAGGGAAAGAACTTGGGTTTGGAGGTGGTCAGGCAAGATGTGGAATACTTAAGTTACACTCAAGTAAAACCCTTGAGATGATGTTTACATTCATAAATGTTGATCTCTTCTCCTAGGAGGGTACTACTACCTGTTCATCCTTTGGTCAGAATTTTTTGAAAAGTGTGTGCTTTTAGAGAATTTCGAATTCTAGATTTGGAAGAGTTAATGAATAAATGAATAAGCTGCTTCACTAACAGAATTAATTATTAGATAATTTATGAGCACTGGAATAAGAGTCACTGAATCTCGATAATGTTCTTTGAGTTCAGCAAATGACCCAAAAGTTTACCTTTGAGTTCGGCAAATGGCCCAAAAGTTCTCAGGTGAAAGAATATAAAAAAAGAGTGTATAATTGAGTTACTTTGCCATGCAGCAGAAATTAGCACAACATTGTAAATTAACTATACTTCAATTAAAAATAAAAGGAAAAGAAAAGCATTCTCAGGCGTGGCTGCTTAGCTGTAAAGTTAGGATGAAGTGCCTGAACACTGTGGGAGGCAGTATTCCCTAGAGGTTAAATCAGATTTAAAGAGTCAGACTGGGATTGAAATTCTAGCTCTTCACCCTTACTAGCTACGTGACCTTGGGCCAGTTCAGTTACCTTTACTAATCCCTGATTTCTTCCACTGCAGCTTCTTTGTCATCATTGTCACCACCTCTACCCCACGAGGACAACAGTGTCAGCACATTGCGTGCCAGACTCTGTACTAAGCACTTCCCACCCATTATCTCATTTAATCCTCACTGAAACTTTATGAGGTTGGTATTATTGTTATCTTATTTTACAAATAAGGAAGCCACCGCACAGAAATGAAGTCACTTAGGAAGGTCATTACAGAGACTGGTAAAGCTGTGGCTGAACTAGATCTGTCTGTTCCAGCCCAGGGTTGAGGCTTGAAAACCACTGTTAGACTGCCTGGTCATCGGTATGAGGGAGATAATAATAGGGTTAATGTAAGGATTAAATAAGGATGGATGTGATTATGTACTTGACAGTGTATGCATTCTCTTTGGAAGGTGCTATTGTTGCTGAAGAGGTTATGTATATTAGACTGCCAGTTTGTTCATCGAGGATATTGGGTTTGGAGGTGGTCAGGCAAGATGTGGAATACTTAAGTTACACTCAAGTAAAACCCTTGAGATGATGTTTACATTCATAAATGTTGATCTCTTCTCCTAGGAGGGTACTACTACCTGTTCATCCTTTGGTCAGAATTTTTTGAAAAGTGTGTGCTTTTAGAGAATTTCGAATTCTAGATTTGGAAGAGTTAATGAATAAATGAATAAGCTGCTTCACTAACAGAATTAATTATTAGATAATTTATGAGCACTGGAATAAGAGTCACTGAATCTCGATAATGTTCTTTGAGTTCAGCAAATGACCCAAAAGTTTACCTTTGAGTTCGGCAAATGGCCCAAAAGTTCTCAGGTGAAAGAATATAAAAAAAGAGTGTATAATTGAGTTACTTTGCCATGCAGCAGAAATTAGCACAACATTGTAAATTAACTATACTTCAATTAAAAAAAAAAAAAAAGGAAAAGAAAAGCATTCTCAGGCGTGGCTGCTTAGCTGTAAAGTTAGGATGAAGTGCCTGAACACTGTGGGAGGCAGTATTCCCTAGAGGTTAAATCAGATTTAAAGAGTCAGACTGGGATTGAAATTCTAGCTCTTCACCCTTACTAGCTACGTGACCTTGGGCCAGTTCAGTTACCTTTACTAATCCCTGATTTCTTCCACTGCAGCTTCTTTGTCATCATTGTCACCACCTCTACCCCACGAGGACAACAGTGTCAGCACATTGCGTGCCAGACTCTGTACTAAGCACTTCCCACCCATTATCTCATTTAATCCTCACTGAAACTTTATGAGGTTGGTATTATTGTTATCTTATTTTACAAATAAGGAAGCCACCGCACAGAAATGAAGTCACTTAGGAAGGTCATTACAGAGACTGGTAAAGCTGTGGCTGAACTAGATCTGTCTGTTCCAGCCCAGGGTTGAGGCTTGAAAACCACTGTTAGACTGCCTGGTCATCGGTATGAGGGAGATAATAATAGGGTTAATGTAAGGATTAAATAAGGATGGATGTGATTATGTACTTGACAGTGTATGCATTCTCTTTGGAAGGTGCTATTGTTGCTGAAGAGGTTATGTATATTGAGTTAACTGCCCATTGTATATGAAAGCAAAACTATCCCATCAACAATTTTTTTTCCCTAGTAGTGAATAGTGGGGATAGTGCTTTTTTTTGGTGTGTTTATGATCCCTTTAGAATTTTCTTCCTTCCCAATTTGTTTGGAATCTGACTGGTAGATGAGGTAATAGTCTTCATTCAGTTTTCTTCCAATTGTTTGTCCAGGGTCTTGATAAATAAATCAGTTCTGGTTAGTATCTGTGCTCTTGGCTTCCACGTTGGCTGTCAAAAAATGCTACCTGTTGACCAGGGATACTTGATCAATTGTCATGCACCTGTTCTTTCCTAAGTCATGTGCGGTGCCTGCGGTGATCATTATAGAAGGACTATCAATTCCTCCAAGTGCCCCATGCTTTCTCCTCCCTCTGCCCCTTTCTGGCTTGTTCTACAGTGGTGGTGGTGGGGTGAACACAAGGAGTGTAGTCTGCTTTGCAAGATGTTTTGTCAGGGGCTTCCCTGGTTGCCCAGTGGGTCAAGAGTCCACCTTGCAGAGCAAGGTGTGCCGCTTCGATCCCTGGCCCTGGAGTATCCCACGTGGCGTGGAGCAGCTGGATTGATGTGTCCATTTATGAGCCAGTGCTCTGAGCGCATGCGCCCAGAGCCTGTGCTCTGCAACAAGAGAGACCACTGTAATGGGAGGGCCACATATGCCAAAGAATAAAAGATGGATGTACAAACAACAGTGTCAGCACATTGCGTGCCAGACTCTGTACTAAGCACTTCCCACCCATTATCTCATTTAATCCTCACTGAAACTTTATGAGGTTGGTATTATTGTTATCTTATTTTACAAATAAGGAAGCCACCGCACAGAAATGAAGTCACTTAGGAAGGTCATTACAGAGACTGGTAAAGCTGTGGCTGAACTAGATCTGTCTGTTCCAGCCCAGGGTTGAGGCTTGAAAACCACTGTTAGACTGCCTGGTCATCGGTATGAGGGAGATAATAATAGGGTTAATGTAAGGATTAAATAAGGATGGATGTGATTATGTACTTGACAGTGTATGCATTCTCTTTGGAAGGTGCTATTGTTGCTGAAGAGGTTATGTATATTGAGTTAACTGCCCATTGTATATGAAAGCAAAACTATCCCATCAACAATTTTTTTTCCCTAGTAGTGAATAGTGGGGATAGTGCTTTTTTTTGGTGTGTTTATGATCCCTTTAGAATTTTCTTCCTTCCCAATTTGTTTGGAATCTGACTGGTAGATGAGGTAATAGTCTTCATTCAGTTTTCTTCCAATTGTTTGTCCAGGGTCTTGATAAATAAATCAGTTCTGGTTAGTATCTGTGCTCTTGGCTTCCACGTTGGCTGTCAAAAAATGCTACCTGTTGACCAGGGATACTTGATCAATTGTCATGCACCTGTTCTTTCCTAAGTCATGTGCGGTGCCTGCGGTGATCATTATAGAAGGACTATCAATTCCTCCAAGTGCCCCATGCTTTCTCCTCCCTCTGCCCCTTTCTGGCTTGTTCTACAGTGGTGGTGGTGGGGTGAACACAAGGAGTGTAGTCTGCTTTGCAAGATGTTTTGTCAGGGGCTTCCCTGGTTGCCCAGTGGGTAAAGAGTCCACCTTGCAGAGCAAGGTGTGCCGCTTCGATCCCTGGCCCTGGAGTATCCCACGTGGCGTGGAGCAGCTGGATTGATGTGTCCATTTATGAGCCAGTGCTCTGGAGCGCATGCGCCCAGAGCCTGTGCTCTGCAACAAGAGAGACCACTGTAATGGGAGGGCCACATATGCCAAAGAATAAAAGATGGATGAAAATAAATATAAAAATAAAAATGAGGCATGATGGGAAAAAAAGGATGTTTAGTCAGTAGCTGTAGACAAACGTAAATATCATCAGATAATCAACTCTGGGACAAATGCATAATTCTAAAGGAGAGAAATCTGCAGAAATTGTATAACTGTTCCTTTGATCCTGCATTTTTAACAATTGTTATGTGTTCATTACATTTTAAAAAACCAAGATAGGAATACATTCGTATAAAAACTGCAGGTGAAACTGAAGTTCCTTTTGACTACCATCACTAAACCTGTCTCATCTACTCCCCAGTTCAGTTAAGTCAATGATAATTTTTTATACACTCTTCAAGACCATTGTTGAAGGTGTATTTTTTCTGTGTGTGTACATAGCACTTTTTAATATCTTTTTTGCATGAAAAATTTGATGCTAGACATACCTTTGTATGACTTGCTTCGTTAAAAAACCTCAATGTTTAGGTTTTCTGTTTCTCCATATATGGATCTACCACATTTCCTTAAGGGCTGCACAAGACTCTAGAAATACCATAGTTTATTTAGCTGTTCCCCTGTTGATGTGTGTTGTAATTTCCTGTTGCTATAACACGCTTTCAAACTTAGTGGCTTAAGAATGACACAGACTTATTCTCTTATATTTTGGAGATCAGAAGTCCTAAATGAGTCACCTTGGGTTAAAGTCAGGTGTTGGCAAGTCTGCTTCCTTCTGGAGGTTCTAGGGGAGAATGCGTTCCCTAGTCTTTTACACAGTTTCTAGTAAGCACCTGTATTCCTTGGCTTCTGGCTCCTTCGTGGAGCCTTCCGAGTGCATTACCCTCATGTCTGATCGATCTGTCATCCTATCATCTTCTCCTCTGATCGGCTCCTTCTGCATCTCTCAGGGGTTTGGTGCCCAGGGTAGAGTCCACCTTGCAGAGCAAGGTGTGCGCTCGATCCCTGGCCCTGGGTATCCCGTGGCGTGGAGCAGCTGGATTGATGTGTCCATTTATGAGCCAGTGCTCTGGCGCATGCGCCCAGAGCCTGTGCTCTGCAACAAGAGAGACCACTGTAATGGGAGGGCCACATATGCCAAAGAATAAAAGATGGATGAAAATAAATATAAAAATAAAAATGAGGCATGATGGGAAAAAAGGATGTTTAGTCAGTAGCTGTAGACAAACGTAAATATCATCAGATAATCAACTCTGGGACAAATGCATAATTCTAAAGGAGAGAAATCTGCAGAAATTGTATAACTGTTCCTTTGATCCTGCATTTTTAACAATTGTTATGTGTTCATTACATTTTAAAAAACCAAGATAGGAATACATTCGTATAAAAACTGCAGGTGAAACTGAAGTTCCTTTTGACTACCATCACTAAACCTGTCTCATCTACTCCCCAGTTCAGTTAAGTCAATGATAATTTTTTATACACTCTTCAAGACCATTGTTGAAGGTGTATTTTTTCTGTGTGTGTACATAGCACTTTTTAATATCTTTTTTGCATGAAAAATTTGATGCTAGACATACCTTTGTATGACTTGCTTCGTTAAAAAAAAACCTCAATGTTTAGGTTTTCTGTTTCTCCATATATGGATCTACCACATTTCCTTAAGGGCTGCACAAGACTCTAGAAATACCATAGTTTATTTAGCTGTTCCCCTGTTGATGTGTGTTGTAATTTCCTGTTGCTATAACACGCTTTCAAACTTAGTGGCTTAAGAATGACACAGACTTATTCTCTTATATTTTGGAGATCAGAAGTCCTAAATGAGTCACCTTGGGTTAAAGTCAGGTGTTGGCAAGTCTGCTTCCTTCTGGAGGTTCTAGGGGAGAATGCGTTCCCTAGTCTTTTACACAGTTTCTAGTAAGCACCTGTATTCCTTGGCTTCTGGCTCCTTCGTGGAGCCTTCCGAGTGCATTACCCTCATGTCTGATCGATCTGTCATCCTATCATCTTCTCCTCTGATCGGCTCCTTCTGCATCCCTTTTACAAGGAGCCTTGTGGTCACACTTAGAGCCCACCTGCATCATCCAGAGTGGTCTCCCCATCTCGGGGTCCTTAATTTAACCCCATCTGCAAAGTGCCTTTTGCCCTCTAATGTTACATTCACCAGTTCCAGGAATTAGGGTGTGGATATCTTTGGGGGGATCATTATTCATCTTCCCACAATGGCTATTTTGACTGTTTGAAATTCAGTTTTTCACTCTTAGAAATGGTCCTTCAGGGACTTCCCTGGTGGTTCAGGGGCTAAAACTCCACACTCCCAATGTAGGGGGTTTGGGTTTGGTCCCTGATCAGGAAACTAGATCCCATATTCTGACCCTAAGTGCTGCAACTGAGACCTGGTGCAGTCAAATAATACATGTTTAAACAAACAAACAAAAATGGTCCTTCGGTGCACATCCTTGTATGCCTATTTGTGCATATGTGGGATTATTTCGCTAGAACAGTTTCTGAGAAGTAGAATTGCTGAGTCACAGGTGACCATTTTAAATTTGAATAGATACTGCCAAATGGCTCTCCAGAGTGGCTATACTAATTCATACTCCCAAGGAATAGGACTTGATTGAACCTCTTTTCCTCACACCCTCATAGAGACCATTTAGAACTTACGGATTTGCTTAAATTTATCATTTGCTTAAGCCAATGGCTTTTGCTCCCAAAGATGAGTCCAATAGATGTAACTGGGTACCTGTACATGCATGCTGAATCATAGTCAGCTGAAAGAAGCCAGAATTTTCTGTGAGGCCGCCTAGCTGTTATCACTTCACTTCAGAGGACTGCACAAGACTCTAGAAATACCATAGTTTATTTAGCTGTTCCCCTGTTGATGTGTGTTGTAATTTCCTGTTGCTATAACACGCTTTCAAACTTAGTGGCTTAAGAATGACACAGACTTATTCTCTTATATTTTGGAGATCAGAAGTCCTAAATGAGTCACCTTGGGTTAAAGTCAGGTGTTGGCAAGTCTGCTTCCTTCTGGAGGTTCTAGGGGAGAATGCGTTCCCTAGTCTTTTACACAGTTTCTAGTAAGCACCTGTATTCCTTGGCTTCTGGCTCCTTCGTGGAGCCTTCCGAGTGCATTACCCTCATGTCTGATCGATCTGTCATCCTATCATCTTCTCCTCTGATCGGCTCCTTCTGCATCCCTTTTACAAGGAGCCTTGTGGTCACACTTAGAGCCCACCTGCATCATCCAGAGTGGTCTCCCCATCTCGGGGTCCTTAATTTAACCCCATCTGCAAAGTGCCTTTTGCCCTCTAATGTTACATTCACCAGTTCCAGGAATTAGGGTGTGGATATCTTTGGGGGGATCATTATTCATCTTCCCACAATGGCTATTTTGACTGTTTGAAATTCAGTTTTTCACTCTTAGAAATGGTCCTTCAGGGACTTCCCTGGTGGTTCAGGGGCTAAAACTCCACACTCCCAATGTAGGGGGTTTGGGTTTGGTCCCTGATCAGGAAACTAGATCCCATATTCTGACCCTAAGTGCTGCAACTGAGACCTGGTGCAGTCAAATAATACATGTTTAAACAAACAAACAAAAATGGTCCTTCGGTGCACATCCTTGTATGCCTATTTGTGCATATGTGGGATTATTTCGCTAGAACAGTTTCTGAGAAGTAGAATTGCTGAGTCACAGGTGACCATTTTAAATTTGAATAGATACTGCCAAATGGCTCTCCAGAGTGGCTATACTAATTCATACTCCCAAGGAATAGGACTTGATTGAACCTCTTTTCCTCACACCCTCATAGAGACCATTTAGAACTTACGGATTTGCTTAAATTTATCATTTGCTTAAGCCAATGGCTTTTGCTCCCAAAGATGAGTCCAATAGATGTAACTGGGTACCTGTACATGCATGCTGAATCATAGTCAGCTGAAAGAAGCCAGAATTTTCTGTGAGGCCGCCTAGCTGTTATCACTTCACTTCAGAGGACTTCTCTTGTGGCTTGCTTGCCTTCACCTCCTGGCATGTACTTCTGTTAGTCAGTAATCCAGTTAATACAGATTGTGTCTGTATATAGGCAGGAAAGAGCAACAACTGTATATTCTTATGATCTGGGGATGCTGCCAAAGGCCAGCAGAGCCAGGGAGCTGCCCATCCTGGGGAAAGATACAGTGGCCCCTGAAATGTATTCAGAGGGCGCAGCAGTACTAGGCAGACTGTCTGGACTCAGATTGTTTTAAAATTTTCTCTTATACATATCAATACAAGAAGTAATTCTCTGTTTTTTAACCTAGATGGAAAATAATTGATAGTAAGTTCATTGTATTTTTATGCTATCAAAACTTTTTTGATTACGAAGAAGTAATACATGGATGTCATAGAAACTGGAGAAAGTTCGAAAAGGTGTAAGAGAGAAAAGAAATCCCCTTTCTTTGTGGCAACCTGGAGGGGTGGGATGGGGTCGGGTTGGGTAGAGGTTTGGGAGGCGGGAGAGCGTATGTATACCTGTAGTAGATTTGGGTTGACGTGTGGCAGTAAACAACAAAACCCTGTAAAAAAATTAATAATAATAAAGTTTGTGTGGAATAAAAAAAAAATCCCCTTTGATGTCACTACCCAGAAATACTCATATTACTTCAGTTTTTGCTAGTTCCTTCTTGAATTCACATTTATGCATTTTAGTATAAATAAACCTAAAAGATTTTTAGTATTTGGAGTGTCATTTTCTTTTTTTTTTTTTTTTAAAAGATTTATTTATTTATTTATTTTGGGCGGGCGTCGGGTTGGGGAGGGAGGGGAGCGGGCAGACCACTGCTATTGGTCTTTCATTCGTCTGTCTTCATCCGTTTTTGTTCTTTGGCTCCTGTGGGCCTCCCATCGCAGTGGCCTCTGTCGTCGCAGAGCACCCGCTCGGGGTGCATGCGCTCCAGAGCTCGGGCTTGGTAATTGGACACATTGGTCCAGCCGCTCCGTGGCACGTGGGATCTTCCCAGCCCAGGGATCGAACCGGCGCCCCTTGCACTGCAAGGCGGTGTCCTTACCCACTGGACCACCAGGGGAAGCCCTTCTTTTTTTTTTTAATTGATAAAATTTGGTAAATTATAAATTTGTGGTTAACTATTAAAGTATGTTTCAATTAACTATTCTTCAATAAAAAATAAAATTAAAAAAAGTAAAGCAACAGCAACAATAAAAAAGTGTGTTTCTGCAATCCATTATTATTGGCAGTTTATAATTGAAGATTTTTATTTAATATGGTGTTATATGATTCCTCTCCCAATAACGTTGAATATTTTGTGGAACTTTGAGTTTATGAAGTGTTATTAAGCACAGTTGTAGAATAATTAATTAATGTTCCATGATGGGACATTTTCAAGTGGACACACTTGAATCCCTGGTGTTTCTACTGAAACCGGCAGTCGACTGAATTATTAGGTCAATACACAGTGTGTAGCAACTTTAGATTAACAATAAAGAGATATAGTATTCGCAGACTCTTTTATGCAAATTGTAGGTTTAGTAACACTAATAACTACAGATTCATGGTTCAAGCAGTGGTGTTGATACCAACAAAATATCAATATTAACATTCAGCTTATATTTGTAATGCATCTTTTTGGAGTTTTCTATACTTGAATTCTGGTAATTTGCATGACTGATTTCAGATGAGCAAAGTCTAATATAAAGGGTATAGCTATTTATAGGACAAATTAGAAAATCTGGACCTCCTATCTCTAGATACATTTGCTTTTCTTATTTGTGAGATAGAGTCATGAAGAATCTATTATACATTTTTTCTATTACCTACTAATTGTAAACTATTAGATAGTAATGATTTTCTTGAGTGATCTGATGTTTGCCCATTTGCTAAACATGGTATCATTTAAAAAGATACTTTTTAAAAAAATTAAATACTTCCTACAGAATGGCAAGCAACTCTTTTGAAATAGAACAATTTTTGTTCACCAAATATTTTGAGATTTTCCCTCTCATGTCTAGGGAGAATGTTGGTAAACGGAAACTATGGAAATAAAAATCCATCAACATAGTTTATATTGGTGTCTTATACTGCTAATAATGAACTGTTTTAAACAAATGGCCTCAAGCAGTAACTGTTGGTATCCCAGGAGAACATTATTTTTTAAGTTGGAAATTCATTTTGCTTTCATCTTCTCTATAGAGTACAGTTATGTGACTATGGTTTCTTTTATTGTTCAACGTGTTCTTTTATGCTTGTGTTGTCAAAGTTTAGCAGTTTTACCTAAAGAACCTCCAGAGCTATGCTGTCCAGTGGGTAGCTACTACCCATATGTGGCTGTTGAGCACTGTACGTGTGCTGAAGGTGTAAAAGAGACAGCAAATTTGGAAGATTCATACAAAAAAGCTGTAAAATAGCTCCCTTTGCTATTGTAGTTGTTTAGTTTCTAAGTCGTGTCTGACTCTTTACAATCCCATGGACTGTGGCGCTACAGGCTCCTCTGTCTGTGGGATTTCCCAGGGAAGAATACTGGAGTAGGTTGCCATTTCCTTCTCCAGGGGATCTTTCCCACCCAGGGATCAAACCCAAGTCCCCTGCATTGGAAAGCAGATTCTTAATCACTGAGCCACCAGGGATATGAAAATATCTCCACAATAAAATCTAAATGGATTAAATGTAGAAATGATAATATTTTAGATTAAATAAAATATAATTTAAAAAATATACTGCAATTAATTTTATCTCTTTTTACCTTCTTAAATGTGACCACTGGAAAATATTAAATTCCATATATGTTTCACCTATTTCTATTGCATCTCCACAATCCAGCTGTCTCTTTTTGGGGAGGCAGGTTGGGGAGGAGTTGGGTGGGAGGTACATTTGCTTTTCTTATTTGTGAGATAGAGTCATGAAGAATCTATTATACATTTTTTCTATTACCTACTAATTGTAAACTATTAGATAGTAATGATTTTCTTGAGTGATCTGATGTTTGCCCATTTGCTAAACATGGTATCATTTAAAAAGATACTTTTAAAAATTAAATACTTCCTACAGAATGGCAAGCAACTCTTTTGAAATAGAACAATTTTTGTTCACCAAATATTTTGAGATTTTCCCTCTCATGTCTAGGGAGAATGTTGGTAAACGGAAACTATGGAAATAAAAATCCATCAACATAGTTTATATTGGTGTCTTATACTGCTAATAATGAACTGTTTTAAACAAATGGCCTCAAGCAGTAACTGTTGGTATCCCAGGAGAACATTATTTTTTAAGTTGGAAATTCATTTTGCTTTCATCTTCTCTATAGAGTACAGTTATGTGACTATGGTTTCTTTTATTGTTCAACGTGTTCTTTTATGCTTGTGTTGTCAAAGTTTAGCAGTTTTACCTAAAGAACCTCCAGAGCTATGCTGTCCAGTGGGTAGCTACTACCCATATGTGGCTGTTGAGCACTGTACGTGTGCTGAAGGTGTAAAAGAGACAGCAAATTTGGAAGATTCATACAAAAAAGCTGTAAAATAGCTCCCTTTGCTATTGTAGTTGTTTAGTTTCTAAGTCGTGTCTGACTCTTTACAATCCCATGGACTGTGGCGCTACAGGCTCCTCTGTCTGTGGGATTTCCCAGGGAAGAATACTGGAGTAGGTTGCCATTTCCTTCTCCAGGGGATCTTTCCCACCCAGGGATCAAACCCAAGTCCCCTGCATTGGAAAGCAGATTCTTAATCACTGAGCCACCAGGGATATGAAAATATCTCCACAATAAAATCTAAATGGATTAAATGTAGAAATGATAATATTTTAGATTAAATAAAATATAATTTAAAAAATATACTGCAATTAATTTTATCTCTTTTTACCTTCTTAAATGTGACCACTGGAAAATATTAAATTCCATATATGTTTCACCTATTTCTATTGGACAGTGCTTCTCATGACCATATCCAGCTGTCTCTTTTTTTGGGGGGGAGGCAGGTTGGGGAGGGAGTTGGGTGGGAGGGCCACTTCTATTGGTCTTTCATTTCTCTGTTTTCATCTATCTTTGTTATTTGACCCGTGTGGGCCTCCTATCGCAGTGGCCTCTGTTGTCGCAGAGCACTGGCTCTGGGCGCATGCGCTCCAGAGCTCTGGCTCGGTGATTGGACACATCGGTCCAGCTGCTCCGTGGCACATGGGATCTTGCCAGGCCTGGGATCTAACCGGCGCCCCTTGCACTGCAAGGCGGTGTCCTTACCCACTGGACCACCAGGGAAGCCCCAGCTGTCTCTTTTTATAAATAAAGTTTAATTGGAACATAACCAGTCCATTCTCTACATATTATCTGCCTCCTTGCTACAAGGCAGAATTGAGTGTTTGTAACAGAGACCTTATAGCCAGCAAGCCTTCTGGGGGCTTCCATACATTCTATTTTGACTTTATCCTTTCAGTGACTCCATGAGACAGTAAAGGAGATGTTTATTATTTTAGAAAAAAAAGACTTAGAGAAGTGAAATGATTTGTCCAAGGTCATATAATTAGTGCTGTGACTCTATTTCATTTCATGAATGATTTTCCACCATACCTTTGCTTTACGTAGCACTTAATCCTAATAACCTGTGAGACCTGTGAGACAGGTGATTAGGATCAATAACCTTGATCCTAATTATATGTGAGACAGAAGTTAATGGCAGCTATCTTAAATAAGAACTACACAGCCCAGCCCCCACAGGCTGCCAGAGTAATCGTCCTAAAACATTGTTACCTCCTTGCTCAGTTTTCAGTGGCTTCTCATTTCCTGCAAAATAAAATAATCAACATAGCTATGTCTTGGTTCTATCTAGCTTTCCAGTCTTATTAATCCTTGCCCCACCTTCTCCCTGTAACTCACTATATTAACTCCTACAGTCTTGTCTCATGGGCTTCTATTGCTTTGGGGTACCCCACCTCCACGTTTGGCACCTTACTCTTTATCCTTCAAGTAGCAGATCAAATGCCACTTCTCCATGAAATTTTCATGATGCCTACGATTAGAAGCAGTCACACTCTCTTCTGTATCTTCCTATAGCATCTACCTCTAGGCTCCTGTCTGCCTCTAGGCTCCTATCTCCCTAATGTAGCATTGCCCTATATTGAAGTTATTTTACTATAGCTCTTTGAGAATGGCCATTTCATATTGTACATCAAGTACCTACTAATACAGGAGCTCCAACATTGGATATTGATTGAACTCAATATTAAAAGGAGCATTTAAAATGTGTGAAAACTGATTTAGTGAAGGTGGCTCAGTTTATAAAGACTCTGCCTGCAATGCAGGAGACGCAGGCTTGATCGCTGGGTTAGGAAGATCCCCTGGAGAAGGAGATGGCAACCCTCTCCAGTATTCTTGCCAGGGAAATACCATGGACAGAGGAGCCTGGAGGGCTATAGTACATTAGGCCGCAAGAGTCAGACACAACTTAGCAACTGAACCACCACCAATCATCATGAGTTGAGGGCATAGGTAAGGAAAAATTCATTAATGGAGAATAAAATAAGAATAGGTAGTTATTTTTGGTGAGCTGAAGTAATAGCCCAGGTGAGGCTTTAGGAATTTTAATTGTGGTTGTGGTTTGCATTTTAGATAAGAGGATAGAACACATTACAACTGTTGGAATACATGTTGTTAATGCTGGAATGTGGGTAATATGGGGCTAACATCTTTCAGTTTATGTAGAGTGCATTTCTTATAGAGAATAATTTATTCCTGAGAAGTGTCTGAAAACAGCTACATTATAGGGAGTTAATTGAAAATACCTTGCTTTGCTCATCATTCTAAATTCTTAATGAATTTGAATGAATTTTTTTTCTTAACTTAGTTGTTCTCTGGTTAGGTAGTAAACTTGAGCATCATTGTGTTTATTTTTAGTTTTTTTTTTTTAACTTTTATTTTACTTTTAACTTTTACAGAGTTTTGTTGTTTACAGATATGTATGTTCTCACATTAGTCATATGTATACTCCCCCATCCCACCCCTCCAGACCGTCATACAGCACCCTTGCAGGATCGCCTTTTCTCACAGAGCAATGGCTGTAGCTATTTTCTTCACATATGATAGTACAGGCCTTCATGCTACTTCCTTTACGCCTCTCACCCACTGTTCCTTCCCAACAATGTCCGTATGTCCACTCTCCGTGTCTGTCTTTCCATCGCTTCACTGCATGAGAGCATCATTGTGTTTATTTCGAACATTTCCAGGTAGAGGAAATGGTAGGTTTTTTTTTTTTTTTTCAAGCTTTTCAGTCAACTGTGATCATTTACCAGTTTTTATTGAGTGGCAATGCCTTTAGGACTGAACTGTCACAAAAGTTATCTCATAGGATTTAGCTGTTAAATAGCATAATAAGGCTACTAATCATACCTTATTTAAAATATGACAAAATGCATAAGATTTAAAAAATTAAAATGTTATGATTTTAGAAAACTTGCAAGATGTAAAAAAAATATAAAGAAGAAAAGAATATTGCCACCTAAAAATGAGTTTAGTTTACAATTTCATGTGTTTCCCTTCAGAGTTTTTTCTGCTTATGTGTACTTACAGAGATATTTTAAGAAATCAAGGTCATTTTATAGACATTTTGTGTCTTGCCTCTGTCACTTACGTTGATGTTACTTGAGGGGCATTTCTCCAAAACTTTCAAAATTGTTGAGAATGTAATTTTTAAAACATATTATGTGACCATGCCAAGTCTTAGTTGTGGTGTATGGGATCTAGTTCTCTGACCAGGGATTGAACCCTTACCCTCTGCATTGGGATTTTGGAGTTTTAGCCACTGGACCACCAGGGAAGTTCAAGAATATAATTTTTAATACCTGCATAGATATTACAGTCTGCATGAGTTTTCATTATATGGATATTCAGTGATTTTCCTCGATTGTTGGATACATAATCAATTCTCAATTATTGGATATTTAATCAATTCAGTTGCAAAGTTTTTAAAATTAGGGAAATGGTCTTTATAAATGATGAGTTATGCTTCAACACAACTATATATCCATCACATTTATTTACCACAAGTCAGAATGAGTGGCTTTAGAACTATGCTTTAACTGTATTAGTCAGGTTCATATTTCTGATTATGTAATATATAAATTACATCCCCCACCCTCAGACCGTCATACAGCACCCTTGCAGGATCGCCTTTTCTCACAGAGCAATGGCTGTAGCTATTTTCTTCACATATGATAGTACAGGCCTTCATGCTACTTCCTTTACGCCTCTCACCCACTGTTCCTTCCCAACAATGTCCGTATGTCCACTCTCCGTGTCTGTCTTTCCATCGCTTCACTGCATGAGAGCATCATTGTGTTTATTTCGAACATTTCCAGGTAGAGGAAATGGTAGGTTTTTTTTTTTTTTTTCAAGCTTTTCAGTCAACTGTGATCATTTACCAGTTTTTATTGAGTGGCAATGCCTTTAGGACTGAACTGTCACAAAAGTTATCTCATAGGATTTAGCTGTTAAATAGCATAATAAGGCTACTAATCATACCTTATTTAAAATATGACAAAATGCATAAGATTTAAAAAATTAAAATGTTATGATTTTAGAAAACTTGCAAGATGTAAAAAAAATATAAAGAAGAAAAGAATATTGCCACCTAAAAATGAGTTTAGTTTACAATTTCATGTGTTTCCCTTCAGAGTTTTTTCTGCTTATGTGTACTTACAGAGATATTTTAAGAAATCAAGGTCATTTTATAGACATTTTGTGTCTTGCCTCTGTCACTTACGTTGATGTTACTTGAGGGGCATTTCTCCAAAACTTTCAAAATTGTTGAGAATGTAATTTTTAAAACATATTATGTGACCATGCCAAGTCTTAGTTGTGGTGTATGGGATCTAGTTCTCTGACCAGGGATTGAACCCTTACCCTCTGCATTGGGATTTTGGAGTTTTAGCCACTGGACCACCAGGGAAGTTCAAGAATATAATTTTTAATACCTGCATAGATATTACAGTCTGCATGAGTTTTCATTATATGGATATTCAGTGATTTTCCTCGATTGTTGGATACATAATCAATTCTCAATTATTGGATATTTAATCAATTCAGTTGCAAAGTTTTTAAAATTAGGGAAATGGTCTTTATAAATGATGAGTTATGCTTCAACACAACTATATATCCATCACATTTATTTACCACAAGTCAGAATGAGTGGCTTTAGAACTATGCTTTAACTGTATTAGTCAGGTTCATATTTCTGATTATGTAATATATAAATTACATGTGAAGCCTGTGACTTCATGAGGCACTTTTTTCTTTTTAAACTTTGGCCTCTTCTATTGATTATTTATTTATTTATTTTCATCCATCTTTATTCTTTGGCCTGGGTAGGCCTCCCATTGCAGTGGCCTCTCTCGTTGCAGAGTACTGGCTCTGGGCGCATGTGCTCTAGAGCTCTGGCTCATAATTGGACACACTGGTCCAGTCGTTCCACGGCATGTGAGATCTTCCTGGGCCAGGGATCGAACCGGTTCCTCTTGCATTGCAAGGCAGACTCTTTACCCACTGGACCACCAGGGAAGCCCCATGAGGTACTTTATTTAATGAAAAATTTTAGGGAAGCAAAACGTGGTTCAGAATTCTTAGGGTTCAAAAGGGAGTTCAGGGAGAAGTTCCCTTCCTTAACCTCTCCTTCCTGACAGAAGCCCACAGTGCCCCCAGAGGTATTTAATGCACATACAAGCCAGTGCCTAGAGGATTCTGTGGAATTCTGCTCCCACTATGCCCTTTTCCCTTCACTCACTACAGCTACCTGGGCCTCCTGGTGTTCATCATAGGTCAGGCTGTCTGATCTCAAGGGCTCCCTTCTTCAGGGCCTCACCTCTTCCTTCTGGATGAAATTAGCTTCCACAAGGCAACCATCCACAAATGAGATAGAGGTGGTACTTTTGAGAATTTTAGAGTATGAAAAACTTAGAAATTTAAACATATTTGAAACAAAAACCGCCATATTAGTAAGGACAGCTTTAGTTCTGAAAGCAGACCAGTGGAAAAAAACTTTGAAACAACTAAAACAATAAATCTTTCAAACAGATACAAACAGCTATATGTATAACACAGTTCCAGAGAATACAGATAGGTGCTAAAATGTCACCCTGCCTGCTACTGGAGTCAGACAGACACTTACATATTAAGCAGCTATATATCTTGCATAGGACTGGTCTTTAAATGTGTATAAAGTACTATGTTGTATGACTCTTTCTTTTTGCCTGTTGGTTTTAAAATACATGTTAGTACAAGGGGCCATGCAGAATATGGTACCCTCTGGAATTTAAAGAAGGGTGGCATGCTGAGTCAGTAACAGATCTGGGACTTCTAAATGCAGGAGTCTTTAGGGGATGTGTAGACACAGCTCAAGCCCAGTGGTTAAGCCACTAGGCTTTGGCATTAACATACACATCTAGCCAACTTTCTGTTACCTGTCCAAATGTCCATTTCTTTGTTATACTGTAAACTTATTTTTTCATGAGTTAGATTTAATTACTACTCTGTCCAGTTTTTAGAGATTTATTTGTAGGAGAGTTGTATCCCCACCCTGAATTCTCCCAGATAAAAGCTGTTGTGGTTGGTGTTTATCTTTTTAACTCAGCTACATCACCTCACTGTTGGTATCTGCCTCCCAGTCAGTTCTTATTCTTTTTCTCTGAGCTGGTTCTTTCCTCCTTGTTTTGTCTTTCTTCTTTTAGTCACTCCACTAGAATGACAGAATTGGCTGTTGTTAGGCAGTAAAGGTTTTATTTGCTGATCATGTCACATCTTCAGTATTCAGAATCATAAAGTTTGTGAGGTTGAAATGGATCTTGAGATCATTTAATTTAGCTTTTTTTCCCAGAAGGTACTGGATTCTTTTAGCCTATTGTGATCATTACTAAGAGTTTGGAGACTTGAAAATTATACTGGAAAATTAAATGGTTACATACAGAACAATGCTATTCTTAAGTGTAGGCCACATACCATGAATTATTACCTGTTAACAACAAGGTAAGTGCAGAGACTAAGAATAAACATTCAGAAACTTCTAGTTTTAGACTAGTTTTATATCTGTAATGATAACACTTGAGACTTCCATTTGGTGTCTTTTTTCACTTTTGTTCACTTTTTGTTACAAAACGTTTGTTCTGCATTGTATGGGTGCGTGTACTCAGTTGTGCCCAATTTTGTGGGACCTTTTGGACTGTATCCCACCAGATTCCTCTGGTTTTCCAAAAAGGGATTTTTCAGGCAGATTTTGATGTAAAAAAAGCAGCTATATATCTTGCATAGGACTGGTCTTTAAATGTGTATAAAGTACTATGTTGTATGACTCTTTCTTTTTGCCTGTTGGTTTTAAAATACATGTTAGTACAAGGGGCCATGCAGAATATGGTACCCTCTGGAATTTAAAGAAGGGTGGCATGCTGAGTCAGTAACAGATCTGGGACTTCTAAATGCAGGAGTCTTTAGGGGATGTGTAGACACAGCTCAAGCCCAGTGGTTAAGCCACTAGGCTTTGGCATTAACATACACATCTAGCCAACTTTCTGTTACCTGTCCAAATGTCCATTTCTTTGTTATACTGTAAACTTATTTTTTCATGAGTTAGATTTAATTACTACTCTGTCCAGTTTTTAGAGATTTATTTGTAGGAGAGTTGTATCCCCACCCTGAATTCTCCCAGATAAAAGCTGTTGTGGTTGGTGTTTATCTTTTTAACTCAGCTACATCACCTCACTGTTGGTATCTGCCTCCCAGTCAGTTCTTATTCTTTTTCTCTGAGCTGGTTCTTTCCTCCTTGTTTTGTCTTTCTTCTTTTAGTCACTCCACTAGAATGACAGAATTGGCTGTTGTTAGGCAGTAAAGGTTTTATTTGCTGATCATGTCACATCTTCAGTATTCAGAATCATAAAGTTTGTGAGGTTGAAATGGATCTTGAGATCATTTAATTTAGCTTTTTTTCCCAGAAGGTACTGGATTCTTTTAGCCTATTGTGATCATTACTAAGAGTTTGGAGACTTGAAAATTATACTGGAAAATTAAATGGTTACATACAGAACAATGCTATTCTTAAGTGTAGGCCACATACCATGAATTATTACCTGTTAACAACAAGGTAAGTGCAGAGACTAAGAATAAACATTCAGAAACTTCTAGTTTTAGACTAGTTTTATATCTGTAATGATAACACTTGAGACTTCCATTTGGTGTCTTTTTTCACTTTTGTTCACTTTTTGTTACAAAACGTTTGTTCTGCATTGTATGGGTGCGTGTACTCAGTTGTGCCCAATTTTGTGGGACCTTTTGGACTGTATCCCACCAGATTCCTCTGTCCATGGGATTTTTCAGGCAAGAATATTGGAGTGGGTTGCCATTTCCTTCTGGAGGGGATTTTCCTGACCCAGGGATTGAACCTGCAGCTCCTGAAGGGATCAAACCCACAGCTCTTGCTTTGCAGGTGGATTCTTTATTCACTGAGCCGCTGGGGAGACACTCTGTTGTACAATGGATTGGGAAGAACTGGTCCTTCAACCAAGACAGTGTGAGAAGCAATTGAGATAGAATATCTAGAGTAATGTTTGGCACAGAGTAGGCTGTCAAGAACTGAATGTTTCCCTGTTTCTTGTAAGTTTGCATTTATTTTGGGTGTGGATGCTAGAGATCTGGGTAGTAGATAAAGGAAACATTGCTTTATAGAAATGAGGTGATTAAAATCGACATTGCTTGTTTTCAAATATAAGCAACTCAGTTTTTTCCTGTTTAAACTTAGCCTATGCTTTGAGGAGAGATTTATACACTATAGAACTCTAATAGATAATTGCACTGATTCTTGGAGATGCTTTATAACATTTAATGTGCTACTAAACCCTCAACTCAGCAAAGTTGAAGAAACTTAAACATTTTGGTAGCTAGCCATCTCCATAAATGTTTGAATATATTATGGTAGTATGTGTATATTATCTTCTTAGATTAAAGAAGGAAAAGAGCTAGAGAAAAGCACTGCAGCTTTTGTCAGATTTCTCATGTCATTCATCTTTTGGTAAGTACATTGTTGTAATGTTGTTTGGCATTCCCACTTTTTTTTTTTCACTTTTTGTTACAAAACTTACATTATGTTTGCATGCTCAGTTGTGTCCGACTCTCTGCAACCCTTTGGACTGTAGCCTGCCAGGCTCCTCTGTACATAAGATTTTTTGGGCAAGAGTATTGGAGAGGATTGTCATTTTCTCTGCCAATGCCATATACAGTGGTCCTTACATTTTTTGCAGTCACTGACTACTTTTTTTTTTTAATTTTGGCCTCTTTTATTATTTTTTTTTTTTTAATTTTCATTCATCTTTATTTTTTGGCCTTTGTGGGCCTCCACTGCAAGGCGGACTCGTTACCCACTGGATCACCAAGGAAACCCCTTGACTATTTTTTGAAATTAGTCTTTAATTGAACTAAATTGTAGTCGAACTTACATATGACACAGTTTTATAGATTATTAAAACCTCTTAGCTTACCCTGGTTTACAGGTTTGAGGAACATTTTTCTTATTACTCAAGATCTTGAAATTGCTACTCCCTATTTAAGGATAAAGAAAGGTCAATGACTGAGCCAAGTGACTCTCCTCAAATGTCACCCTTTAAAAATTCTGTTTATAACCAAGAATCTTTAGAAATAAATCCCTTTGATTTATGAGATTTCATTTTAGCAAGTTAAAAACATTATCTGAATGTTAAGAAACCTGAAAAGATTGCTTTGTGCTTGGCAACACAATCCACCTCCATGTGACACGGTACACATAATGTAATAGGATAAATCTTTGTCCATATAATGAAATGAAATTGGAAGGGAAGTTCAAATGGGAGGAGGTATATGTATACCTGTGGTCAATTCTTGCTGATGTTTAGTAGTAAACAACAAAACTCTGTAAAGCTATTATCCTTCAATTAAAAAAAAAATCCTATTTGGAACATCCTTAATCTTATGCTTATCTAAATGTAGAAAATATATTTGATCTGTAGGGCAGATTAAATATTTTTGTTTTGAGTTTAATTTTTATTTGGACAAGGATCACATTTCTTTTTGCTTATTTGTTTATTTCTTATTTTTAATTTCTTTTTTAAAATTTATTGGCCATGCAGATGCTAGTTCTACTAAGGATTGAACCACATCTCCTGTGTACAAAACTCAAAGTCTTAACCACTGGACCACCAGGGACGTCTTAGTCTTAGTCTCCTGGTTGCTTCTTTTTTATTTTTTTTTAATTTATTTTTTGAAATTGAAGTGTAGTTGATGTACAGCATTTTATACAGCTGTACAATATAGTGATTCAAAATTTTAGAGTTTATAGTCTATTTATAGTTATATTGGCTATATTCCCCATACTGTAGAATATATTCTTAGTTTATTTTATATATAATAGTTTGTACCTACTAATTGCCTGCTCCTGTTTTGCCACTTTCCTCTTCCCTCATTCCCCCCCTGAGAACCAGAGTTTATTCTCTATATCTGTGAGCCTGCTTCTGTTATGTTCTAGTCATTAGTTTGTTATATATTTTTTAGATTGCACATGTAATTGATACCATATAATATTTGTCTTTCTCTGAGTTACTAGCGTAATACCCTCCAAGTCCATCCATGTTGCTGCAAATGGCAAAATTTCATTCTTTTTAAAAACTGTTACTATCCATGGTGTTTGAGACTGAACTAGGATTTGAAATAACTAGCATATACCATGTTTGAGAGTAGTTTTGAAGTGATGACTTAAAATGATTTGAGATTTGAAGTGTCACTCCCTGGTTTTGCTAGGAGCACTTGAATAACATATGCAGGTTTCCCTCTCTTTCCGTCTCTTTTTAGAATCAGGCTGAAGAATTTCAGGAAAAAGAACAACTGTTATTAATCCTGTTGAGCACATATTACATTTTGGCAAATCTGACTGATGATACTAAAATTACCCTTCACATTTTAAGAGTTATAGTTCTATAATGTTATTCAGCAGCAGGTAGATCCTAGGAAGTCAGGAAATGAACATTCTTATAGCCTAATTTGAGAGTTTAGAATTTATTTGGGGATTTGCTTTGATGCATGAAAGGATCTGGTTGTAATTTGTTAAAATAGCTCAGTTTCTCTGTTAGCAGTCATGTTGAAATTCAAGGAAAAGCCACGTTTTGGAAAATATGAAAAACAAACAACTGGAACTCTCTTAGTGATATAAGATGTTCTTCTATGAGAGAGCTGATAAACACAAAATAGTGCCAGAATGCTCATGTAACAAATAGGAGAATACCAGACTACACATATGTCAAAAATATGTAATCAACAATGCTTATCTCTAAATATCTTTGCTTATTTTTTCTCATGCTTTATTTCTGAATCTGACTCTTCATATGTAAAATAAAATTATTATATAATATAGTTGTGAAAAAAAAGTATATAAATGGGTTAATACCATAGATTGTTACCCACCAGGCTCCTTCTATCATGACATTATCCTGACAAGAACACTGGAATGGGTTGCTATCTTTACTCCCCTGTTTTCAGGAGAGTCTTACCACTCATATTGTATAAAAAAAGTTTGTACCTACTAATTGCCTGCTCCTGTTTTGCCACTTTCCTCTTCCCTCATTCCCCCCCTGAGAACCAGAGTTTATTCTCTATATCTGTGAGCCTGCTTCTGTTATGTTCTAGTCATTAGTTTGTTATATATTTTTTAGATTGCACATGTAATTGATACCATATAATATTTGTCTTTCTCTGAGTTACTAGCGTAATACCCTCCAAGTCCATCCATGTTGCTGCAAATGGCAAAATTTCATTCTTTTTAAAAACTGTTACTATCCATGGTGTTTGAGACTGAACTAGGATTTGAAATAACTAGCATATACCATGTTTGAGAGTAGTTTTGAAGTGATGACTTAAAATGATTTGAGATTTGAAGTGTCACTCCCTGGTTTTGCTAGGAGCACTTGAATAACATATGCAGGTTTCCCTCTCTTTCCGTCTCTTTTTAGAATCAGGCTGAAGAATTTCAGGAAAAAGAACAACTGTTATTAATCCTGTTGAGCACATATTACATTTTGGCAAATCTGACTGATGATACTAAAATTACCCTTCACATTTTAAGAGTTATAGTTCTATAATGTTATTCAGCAGCAGGTAGATCCTAGGAAGTCAGGAAATGAACATTCTTATAGCCTAATTTGAGAGTTTAGAATTTATTTGGGGATTTGCTTTGATGCATGAAAGGATCTGGTTGTAATTTGTTAAAATAGCTCAGTTTCTCTGTTAGCAGTCATGTTGAAATTCAAGGAAAAGCCACGTTTTGGAAAATATGAAAAACAAACAACTGGAACTCTCTTAGTGATATAAGATGTTCTTCTATGAGAGAGCTGATAAACACAAAATAGTGCCAGAATGCTCATGTAACAAATAGGAGAATACCAGACTACACATATGTCAAAAATATGTAATCAACAATGCTTATCTCTAAATATCTTTGCTTATTTTTTCTCATGCTTTATTTCTGAATCTGACTCTTCATATGTAAAATAAAATTATTATATAATATAGTTGTGAAAAAAAAGTATATAAATGGGTTAATACCATAGATTGTTACCCACCAGGCTCCTTCTATCATGACATTATCCTGACAAGAACACTGGAATGGGTTGCTATCTTCTTCAGGAGGTCTTCCCAGCCCAGGGATCGAACCCGCATCTCCTACATTGGCAGGCAGAGTCTTTACCACTAAGCCACCAGGAAAGCTCTTTCTCCCAGGCAGCGTGTTTAGCATTTAAAGAAATAGTCCAGGTTTGATGAAATTTCCATTAGCCTAGAAAGGTCCCTAGTGAAAATCCCACACTTCTTCTTAAGCTGCTCCCTGACTGTAACAAAACTGTGTGCTGGTCCTGAGAACCGCAGGGCTGTCCAAATAATATTGGTAGAGAGAGCTCCCTGGAGATCCAGTGGGCAGGACCCAGTGCTCTCACTGCCGAGGGCCAGGATTCACTCCCCATTCTGGGAACTCAAATCCCACAAACCACATGACAATTGCGCACCCCCCCCCCCCAAAAAAAAGATAATATCTCTAGAGAGGCCAGCACTGTTTAACCTGTTAATGGTGGCTACTAGCTAGGGGGCTCTGCAGTCTGATGCTTATGAAATCCTTGTTTCCATAGGGTAGTCATTCTCTTTTGGTCTGGGCTAAAGACTTCATCCTTGCCACGAATGTTGTTGACATGGAAAACAGTGATGCTGCCAGCCTTTTAGTGACTGACTTGTTGGAATTCTGATGTTTTCTTCATTGTAGGCAAGATTTTCTAACTGCTCTGCACCAGTTTCTGCTGTTCAGTTTTTGAGAATCCGAGTTATGCTTTCTGTGTTTAAAACTCAGATTGATAATTAAAAAAAATTTTTTTCCCCTTTGCTTCCTGTATTTTCAAGTGCTTATATAAAGCAGAGAAAAAAAATTCGTTCATGACTAAGTGTTAGTCCGTGGCCATATCCCTGTGGGGCTTTGTGTATTTTAGTATAGATGACCTGAGTGAGGTTCAGCCCTGCACTGGGCTGGGTTGTGCCCTTCCCTGCTTATTGTCCCTCTTCATCCTGACCTCTTTTTTATTTTGTTAAGTTTTTATAATAGTCATGAGGGAGGTTAGGTGATGCTAATATCTTAATGACTTTTATTTATTTATTTATTTATTTAAGATTTACTTATTTATTTATTTTGGGCGGGGTCGGGTTGGGGAGGGAGGGGAGCGGGCGGGCCACTTCCATTGGTCCTCCGTTTCTCTATTTTCATCAGTCCTTGTTCTTTGGCTCCTGTGGGCCTCCCATCGCGGTGGCGTCTGTCGTTGCAGAGGGCCGGCTCTCGGCGCATGCGCTCCAGTGCTCCGGCTCGGTGATTGGACACATCAGTCCAGCCGCTCCGCGGCACGCGGGATCTTCCCAGGCCAGGGCTCGAACCGGCGCCCCTTGCACTGCAAGGCGGTGTCCCCATCCACTGGACCACCAGGGGAAGCCCCTTAATGACTTTTAAAGCCAGCTTCTCCAACTTGCTTTTTTTTTTTTTAAAGATTTATTTATTTATTTATTTTGGGCGGGCGTCGGGTTGGGGAGGGAGGGGAGGGGGCGGGCCACCTCCACTGGTCTTTCATTTCTCCATTTTCATCCGTCCCTGCTCCTTGGCTCCTGCAGGCCTCCCTTCGCGGTGGCATCTGTTGTCGCAGAGCGCCAGCTCTGGGCACACGCTCTGCAGAGCTCCGGCTCGGTGATTGGACACATGGGTCCAGCCGCTCTGCGGCACGTGGGATCTTCCCAGGCCAGAGATCGAACCGGTGCCCCTTGCACTGTAAGGCGGTGGTGTCCTTACCCACTGGACCACCAGGGGAAGCCCTCCAACTTGCTTTTATGTCTGAGTGATTACACCTAGTTTTTGCCTGTCTAGGACTTTGAAATGTTAGTAAAGTAGATTTGAAACCTTTTTCTGAGAAATCTCCATCTTCTTTGTCCTGATAGGGTTATACTGATTGTTGTCATGTCCTTCTCAGTTTACCTGAACATGAACCTTCAAACTGAACATTAACGTTGTTACTTTTTTAGGTATATAAAAGATACAAGTCTAGTCAGAAAGTATTTTGTATGCTTTTTATATCATAGCCAAGTTTGTTTCTTTTTTAACCTCCAAAAGAGAAATGGGAGTTTGTCTTCTAAGAAAGTAAGGAAAAATCCACAGTCTTTTGATAAAACCAATTTGATATCATTAACTAGAGAGGTAGAGGTTTCTTCAAAAAATGTAGCTCTCCATCTGAAGGATTCACTGTAAGATTGAACAAAGCTTTTAGACCATAATAAGGAGAAAACAGAGGCCTTATACAAAGAAATGTCAAGCCTTCTGAAGAAATAAAATCACAGAAAAAGATTGTCTGGAGCAAGTAGAAGAAAATAAGAGGCCTCAACACTTGACGGGACGGGACAGCATAGCTCCCTCCTTTCTCACTGTCACTGATGACTTGAGATTCTTACTTGAGCTCTTGGATGTTAAGGAAAGATTTTGGCTAGTAGATTATGTTTCTCTAGCAAAAAACCATCAAAGGATTTGGGGGCTTTACTATTTGATTTCAAGATGTTAAATATTCTTGGGACTTCCCTAGTAGCTCAGTGGTAAAGAATCCACCTGCCAGTGCAGGAGACATGAGTTCTGTCCCTGATTCAGGAAGATCCCACACGCTGCAGAGCAGCTAAGCCCATGTGCTGCATCTGTTGAGCCCAGGAGCTGCAACTGCTGGGCTCATATGTCACATCTACCGAAGGCTGCGTGCCCTAGAGCCCTTGCTCCACAAGAAAAACCACCACAATGAGAAGCCTGCATACTACAGCTAGAGAGTAGCCCCGGCTTGCCCTAACTAGAGAGAAAGCCTGCATAGCAATGAAGACCTCGCACAGCCAAAAATAAAAAATAAAACAATTTTTAAAATATTGCATGTTCTGAAAGAGTGTGCTTTTCTTCCCTTTCTTGGGTCATAACTTGTCCTTTTCAAGTTTTACAACATAGTGCAAAAGCTTTAGAATTTTGTATTTCTTATGATTAAAGTGAATCTAAACAATTTTATTTGGAGAATTTTATATACTTTTTATATCATAGCCAAGTTTGTTTCTTTTTTAACCTCCAAAAGAGAAATGGGAGTTTGTCTTCTAAGAAAGTAAGGAAAAATCCACAGTCTTTTGATAAAACCAATTTGATATCATTAACTAGAGAGGTAGAGGTTTCTTCAAAAAATGTAGCTCTCCATCTGAAGGATTCACTGTAAGATTGAACAAAGCTTTTAGACCATAATAAGGAGAAAACAGAGGCCTTATACAAAGAAATGTCAAGCCTTCTGAAGAAATAAAATCACAGAAAAAGATTGTCTGGAGCAAGTAGAAGAAAATAAGAGGCCTCAACACTTGACGGGACGGGACAGCATAGCTCCCTCCTTTCTCACTGTCACTGATGACTTGAGATTCTTACTTGAGCTCTTGGATGTTAAGGAAAGATTTTGGCTAGTAGATTATGTTTCTCTAGCAAAAAACCATCAAAGGATTTGGGGGCTTTACTATTTGATTTCAAGATGTTAAATATTCTTGGGACTTCCCTAGTAGCTCAGTGGTAAAGAATCCACCTGCCAGTGCAGGAGACATGAGTTCTGTCCCTGATTCAGGAAGATCCCACACGCTGCAGAGCAGCTAAGCCCATGTGCTGCATCTGTTGAGCCCAGGAGCTGCAACTGCTGGGCTCATATGTCACATCTACCGAAGGCTGCGTGCCCTAGAGCCCTTGCTCCACAAGAAAAACCACCACAATGAGAAGCCTGCATACTACAGCTAGAGAGTAGCCCCGGCTTGCCCTAACTAGAGAGAAAGCCTGCATAGCAATGAAGACCTCGCACAGCCAAAAATAAAAAATAAAACAATTTTTAAAATATTGCATGTTCTGAAAGAGTGTGCTTTTCTTCCCTTTCTTGGGTCATAACTTGTCCTTTTCAAGTTTTACAACATAGTGCAAAAGCTTTAGAATTTTGTATTTCTTATGATTAAAGTGAATCTAAACGAATTTTATTTGGAGAATTTTATAAGTCTACTTTAAGGTAATGGGAAAGAGGTGGGGATTCTTGCTGCAAATCATAGTTTGGCAGCTCAGAGATGATGGACAATCCTTAACATTTCCTCTTATCCTTTCATTGGAGTTTGTCATTGTTACCCTGTCTTATTTGTTTGAATAGATGCAAATAAATAGTAGAAAGAAATAAAGAGATGGAAGACCAGCTTGGATATAGCCTTGTCATAAGGTGTAGTTTCTGTGCATATAAAAGCTATGTATTTCTATACCATCAAAAAAAAAAAATCCTCATCAACTTCACAAATTAAATCTACCCTCAAAAGCTTTCCTTCTTTATATAATCTAATATTCAGTAAGTCATCTAATATAGCAAGTTTTCTGTTGGGTGTTTCCTTTCTATTCTTAGGCTTTTCCACAGGCTTGTGCATGTGTGTGTGCTAAGTTTCTTCAGTCATGTCCTACTCTGTGCAACCCCGTGGACTGTAGCCCACCAGACTCCTCTGTCTGTGGGATCTCTAGGCAAGAATGCTGGAGTGGGTTGCCATGCCTTCCTCCAGGGGATTTTCCCAAGTCAGGGATTGAACTTGCTTCTCTTATATCTCCTGTATTAAGCAGACAGTTCTTTACCATCAGTGGCACCTGGGAAACCCCTTCCATAGGCTTGCTGGCTTCTTGTTGTTAGGAGATTGTACCTAGTGATCTTATTTTGGATTATTCTTTTTCTTTTTAACGTGTTTTCACTTTTAAGAGACCTCATGTGGCCAAAGCTAAACAGATGTCATGTGTTTGTTGAGATTTTCTTATTTCTAAGTCATATTGGAACTATGACATATTTTAACTTTCTAGTTGTATTTTAAGAGCCAAGCATTCTGTAAAATAAAAAACAAAAACCTTCTTAATGGGAGATTTTCCAATTTCCCCATAATTGCATGTTTATTTGTGAATCAGAGTTCCTCATCCTACCTACTATCCGGAATGTGGTATGCTTGCTGAATATTTGTTAACTTGGACAAAAGCACTACTATATGAGAGAGCATGGGCATATTAAGACAGGTAGCTTATTATTTCTGAGAGGTAGATAGGGGTCATTCTGTCTTTGTTCTAAAAACTAGGAATCTGAGGAATGGAAAGATTAGTGATTGACATACATTGGATAGACTTTTTTCCTCTTAAACACACAAAGTGTGTTTTCTATATTAAGCTGTGTTACCATGTCAGCACACATGATGGCCTTGGTATTGAAATCTTTCTTGTGCATTGGCCCAATTTAGGGCATGTAGCATATAAATAGGTAAAAATATTCTGTTGTGATCTTTCATGATTTGTCTGTAGTTTTTCTTGTTGTTGTTATTTATTTATTTACTTTTTAGCTATTCTGGATTTTCACTGCTGCTGCAGGCTCTTCTCTAGTTGCAGAGAGTGGGGGCTACTCTCTAGTTGAGGTGAGCAGGCTTCTCGTTGTGGTGACTTTTCTTGTGGAACTCAGACTTTACAGCACATGGACTTCAGTAGTTGCGACACATGGGCTCTATAGTTGCGGCTCCAAGGCTGTAGAACACAGGCTACATAGTGTGGCTCACGGGCTTAGTTGCTCTGCAGCATGTGCGATCTTCCTGGATCAGGAATCAAACCCTAGTCTCCTGCATTGGCAGGTGAGCTCTGTACCACTGTGCTACCAGCGAAGCCATTGCCTGTAGCTTTAACAATGAAAAAAAGACCATCTAAACATGCTAAATGAAAAACTTTCACTTTTACCCCTTTCTCTAGCAATGTCTATTAAAGCATGAGATTCATTTGTATCTATCCATTTGTCCCTATGGATAGCTGATAGACGGATCTAGAAATCTCCAGGGTTGTCTTTGTTGGAGTACCTGCATAAATAGTCGTCTTTCTTAAACCACCCCCCACTTGTTTTGTTTTGTCCTCTATTGAAAAATTCTATAAGTTGGTTACCTAGAGGAGACCTCTGTGATTTTAACTTTCTAGTTGTATTTTAAGAGCCAAGCATTCTGTAAAATAAAAAACAAAAACCTTCTTAATGGGAGATTTTCCAATTTCCCCATAATTGCATGTTTATTTGTGAATCAGAGTTCCTCATCCTACCTACTATCCGGAATGTGGTATGCTTGCTGAATATTTGTTAACTTGGACAAAAGCACTACTATATGAGAGAGCATGGGCATATTAAGACAGGTAGCTTATTATTTCTGAGAGGTAGATAGGGGTCATTCTGTCTTTGTTCTAAAAACTAGGAATCTGAGGAATGGAAAGATTAGTGATTGACATACATTGGATAGACTTTTTGCCTCTTAAACACACAAAGTGTGTTTTCTATATTAAGCTGTGTTACCATGTCAGCACACATGATGGCCTTGGTATTGAAATCTTTCTTGTGCATTGGCCCAATTTAGGGCATGTAGCATATAAATAGGTAAAAATATTCTGTTGTGATCTTTCATGATTTGTCTGTAGTTTTTCTTGTTGTTGTTATTTATTTATTTACTTTTTAGCTATTCTGGATTTTCACTGCTGCTGCAGGCTCTTCTCTAGTTGCAGAGAGTGGGGGCTACTCTCTAGTTGAGGTGAGCAGGCTTCTCGTTGTGGTGACTTTTCTTGTGGAACTCAGACTTTACAGCACATGGACTTCAGTAGTTGCGACACATGGGCTCTATAGTTGCGGCTCCAAGGCTGTAGAACACAGGCTACATAGTGTGGCTCACGGGCTTAGTTGCTCTGCAGCATGTGCGATCTTCCTGGATCAGGAATCAAACCCTAGTCTCCTGCATTGGCAGGTGAACTCTTTACCACTGTGCTACCAGGGAAGCCATTGCCTGTAGCTTTAACAATGAAAAAAAGACCATCTAAACATGCTAAATGAAAAACTTTCACTTTTACCCCTTTCTCTAGCAATGTCTATTAAAGCATGAGATTCATTTGTATCTATCCATTTGTCCCTATGGATAGCTGATAGACGGATCTAGAAATCTCCAGGGTTGTCTTTGTTGGAGTACCTGCATAAATAGTCGTCTTTCTTAAACCACCCCCCACTTGTTTTGTTTTGTCCTCTATTGAAAAATTCTATAAGTTGGTTACCTAGAGGAGACCTCTGTGCTGGTGTGAGTCATATTCTGAGATAGCAGGAGGGCTGCCTGTATCCCCTTATCTGTGTCCTGACAGACATTATAAACAAACTCCACCCTGGCGTGTTTGGTGAGAGGCGATAGTGTGTCCTAGCTGATGATGACCTCTGGGCCCCTCCCCACACTGGGACATCTGTCCTCACAGGAAGCTTGATTTCCTTTGGAAGCAAAGAGATTTGAATCCTTTGTAAGCACTAATGAAGTGAGGCAGGTGGGTTGGGCAAGGCCGGCTACTTGATACATCTACACAGAAAGCTGGATTCAGCTCCTGCCGATCTGCAAGGTATAGAAAGTAATTCCTTCCCCCACTAAACTGATGGATAGAACAGGAAATGAGGTGGCTGGTGAACGAAGAGAATGGTTTATGCTGGCTTTCACGCTCTGTTGGATTTCTGACACAGGATGAAGCTTTTTCTTAGGGAGACTAAAAAGCCCTAATGTAGATTGAACCACAGGTTAGTGTTTGGTTCCAACTGACTGAGCTACTCGTGTTAACCCAAAGAGCTGACCCAGCCCTCTCACTGAAGGGTATACTAACCAGGAGAGGAAAGAGTGGTGTGCTGTGCAGCCAAAGGTTTGGCATCCTAAATCGGAGCTGATTGCACATGGATGATAAAAACTGAGGTGTGTGTTTTGCTGACAGCCTTAAACTTTTAAAATAGGACTGTTTTTTTTTTTAAATGATGAAATTCACTTGAGGGACATTGTAATGATGTTTGTCTCTTTTGAAAAATGAATTCACCCAAGAACACTAAAGGATAAACTTTTATTAGATAAAAGTATACTGAGAGATTGAAGAAGGGAGCACTCTTCACTGGCTTCATATCCTTAATAAAGAAAAACAAAGCAGGCACTTTAAAACTGAGGCAAAACCTGGAATTTACATTAAACTGCTTAGAAGCTTAGGAGGATATGGCATTATTGCTTCCTAAATCAGTGAAATCAAAACAAGAAAAGTTATACAAAACAATAATTTTTTTTTTATAACACAGGCTGTTTCCTCAGAAATGATCATTACCTCCTCCTATCAGCATGTTGTGAGAACAGCATGTTTATTTTGAGTTGGGAGTCTAAAAAGATATTTGATAACAAAATAAAAAGTACTGTATATTTATTACCAATAGCCTTCTTCCCCACCAATAGAAAAATTTTCAGGAATATAAAATTGTTTGAGGTATTCTCAACATTATTGCTTTTCTAGAATTAAGTAGGTTTCTTTAGTCAGTTTGGTTTCTCCTTAGCATTCAGACCTTGTCAAATAAAATCTTCCTACACTGGTTCATCCAGTTTTACTTCATAACATTCCAGGCACTGTATCTAGGAAAAGGTTAAAGTTAACTTGATACATCTACACAGAAAGCTGGATTCAGCTCCTGCCGATCTGCAAGGTATAGAAAGTAATTCCTTCCCCCACTAAACTGATGGATAGAACAGGAAATGAGGTGGCTGGTGAACGAAGAGAATGGTTTATGCTGGCTTTCACGCTCTGTTGGATTTCTGACACAGGATGAAGCTTTTTCTTAGGGAGACTAAAAAGCCCTAATGTAGATTGAACCACAGGTTAGTGTTTGGTTCCAACTGACTGAGCTACTCGTGTTAACCCAAAGAGCTGACCCAGCCCTCTCACTGAAGGGTATACTAACCAGGAGAGGAAAGAGTGGTGTGCTGTGCAGCCAAAGGTTTGGCATCCTAAATCGGAGCTGATTGCACATGGATGATAAAAACTGAGGTGTGTGTTTTGCTGACAGCCTTAAACTTTTAAAATAGGACTGTTTTTTTTTTTAAATGATGAAATTCACTTGAGGGACATTGTAATGATGTTTGTCTCTTTTGAAAAATGAATTCACCCAAGAACACTAAAGGATAAACTTTTATTAGATAAAAGTATACTGAGAGATTGAAGAAGGGAGCACTCTTCACTGGCTTCATATCCTTAATAAAGAAAAACAAAGCAGGCACTTTAAAACTGAGGCAAAACCTGGAATTTACATTAAACTGCTTAGAAGCTTAGGAGGATATGGCATTATTGCTTCCTAAATCAGTGAAATCAAAACAAGAAAAGTTATACAAAACAATAATTTTTTTTTTATAACACAGGCTGTTTCCTCAGAAATGATCATTACCTCCTCCTATCAGCATGTTGTGAGAACAGCATGTTTATTTTGAGTTGGGAGTCTAAAAAGATATTTGATAACAAAATAAAAAGTACTGTATATTTATTACCAATAGCCTTCTTCCCCACCAATAGAAAAATTTTCAGGAATATAAAATTGTTTGAGGTATTCTCAACATTATTGCTTTTCTAGAATTAAGTAGGTTTCTTTAGTCAGTTTGGTTTTCTCCTTAGCATTCAGACCTTGTCAAAAATAAAATCTTCCTACACTGGTTCATCCAGTTTTACTTCATAACATTCCAGGCACTGTATCTAGGAAAAGGTTAAAGTTAAGAATAATATATTTCCTGCTGACCACCATGTTGATGCTGCCACAGCTGAATGCTGTGCCAACTTCTTTTGCCATCTGTTCTCAGCATGGATACATTGAGATTCGTTCAACGAGAGAGAAGCAAAACTAGATGCTTTATCTGACTTCTTCCCCAAGAAGCACAGCTTATGTTTGCCAATTAGAGCTTTCACTGCAAGATAAACTGACATGGAAATAGCAAGCAACATATTTTTATTTATTTATTTTTTTTAATTCTTTATTTTAAAGGTTTTACAGAGTTTTGTTGTTCACAGACATGTATGTTCCCAGATCAGTCATATGCATATCCCTGGTCCCCACCCCCGCAAGTTCCCCCCATCCCACCCCTCCGGACCATCGCCCCAAGCCATTGTAAGCACTCCTTTTCCCTTAGCACAATGACAATAGCTATCTTTTCCACACATGATAGTATAGGTTTCCATGTTACTCCCTCCATGCCTCCCCCTCCCTGTTTCTTCCCCACAACGTCCCTATGTCTATGCTCTGTCTTTTTTCCATGAGTTCCCTGTGTGTGTTATCAAGATCGTCCTACTAGATTCTATATATGTGTGTTAGAATACTGTATTTGTCTTTCTCTTTTTGACTTCACTTTTTATGATAGGTTCTAGAGCCAGCCACTTCATTAGGACTGAGTCTTCTGCATTTTTTTTTAACAGCTGAGTAGTATTCCATTGTATATATGTACCAGAGTTTCTGTATCCATTCATAGCAAGCAACATATTTTTAAGTGTTGATTTTGGGGCGATTCATGCTAGGTATCTCTGTGTATACTTTTTTATTTTTAAAAGTAGTAAAAACATTTTTTTTGATTGCTGTTTGTAGCCTGCTTTGTTTACTTAATGTTATATTTTAAGATTTCTTCCCATGATATCATATCCACCCGTCCCCCAATTTAAAGGCAATTTTTATGTTTATTGCACACAACTTGGAAAATAAAGAAGAAAAAGAAGATAAAAGTCAACTATAATTCCTCCACTCTTGGGTTTTTTCCAGGCCAAAAATTTTTGTTCATCCAGTTTTACTTCATAACATTCCAGGCACTGTATCTAGGAAAAGGTTAAAGTTAAGAATAATATATTTCCTGCTGACCACCATGTTGATGCTGCCACAGCTGAATGCTGTGCCAACTTCTTTTGCCATCTGTTCTCAGCATGGATACATTGAGATTCGTTCAACGAGAGAGAAGCAAAACTAGATGCTTTATCTGACTTCTTCCCCAAGAAGCACAGCTTATGTTTGCCAATTAGAGCTTTCACTGCAAGATAAACTGACATGGAAATAGCAAGCAACATATTTTTATTTATTTATTTTTTTAATTCTTTATTTTAAAGGTTTTACAGAGTTTTGTTGTTCACAGACATGTATGTTCCCAGATCAGTCATATGCATATCCCTGGTCCCCACCCCCTCAAGATCCCCCCATCCCACCCCTCCGGACCATCGCCCCAAGCCATTGTAAGCACTCCTTTTCCCTTAGCACAATGACAATAGCTATCTTTTCCACACATGATAGTATAGGTTTCCATGTTACTCCCTCCATGCCTCCCCCTCCCTGTTTCTTCCCCACAACGTCCCTATGTCTATGCTCTGTCTTTTTTCCATGAGTTCCCTGTGTGTGTTATCAAGATCGTCCTACTAGATTCTATATATGTGTGTTAGAATACTGTATTTGTCTTTCTCTTTTTGACTTCACTTTTTATGATAGGTTCTAGAGCCAGCCACTTCATTAGGACTGAGTCTTCTGCATTTTTTTTTAACAGCTGAGTAGTATTCCATTGTATATATGTACCAGAGTTTCTGTATCCATTCATAGCAAGCAACATATTTTTAAGTGTTGATTTTGGGGCGATTCATGCTAGGTATCTCTGTGTATACTTTTTTATTTTTAAAAGTAGTAAAAACATTTTTTTTGATTGCTGTTTGTAGCCTGCTTTGTTTACTTAATGTTATATTTTAAGATTTCTTCCCATGATATCATATCCACCCGTCCCCCAATTTAAAGGCAATTTTTATGTTTATTGCACACAACTTGGAAAATAAAGAAGAAAAAGAAGATAAAAGTCAACTATAATTCCTCCACTCTTGGGATTTTTAACCTGTTCTTCTTCTTCCCCCCACCGTATATACACAGTATACATACACGTGTACATTTATATAGAAAACATACATGCACATTTGAAAAATAGGATTATGCTCTAGCATTTTAGAGAATGTAAATTGTAGGGTTTTGATCCATTATTCTGATGATATAACAATGCAGGAACAGCATAAAACCTTTTTCAAGGACATTCTAGGATCTACTTGATGAAGCTTATTTCTCTCAACCATAAAATTGATTAGTTCCTTACATCTTATGTTAGAGGTTGCTTACAAAAATGCAAAGAGGCTAGGGTCACCCAGTCCTCTCAGTCATCCCCTTGTAGAGCACTTCATTTAAAGTGCTAATCTCCTTTATTTCTTCCCTTTTTTTCATTTATATTTTTACCTTGATTTCTTAATTTGTTTTTTAATTGGAGGAAAATTGGTTTATGATGTTGTGTTGGTTTCTGCTGCACAGCAATGCACATCAGTCATAATTATATATATTGCTTTATTTTTTTAGTATCAAAGCTTGGTCTTTAAAAACATTTACAACCTTTACAACCTTTACAAAGGTTCACGGTACTCCACCATTGTTTCTCTGTGGTTTGCCAAAATAAGTGAAATGTTTACTGCTCAAGTTTGGGGCAAGAACTTGGCAGAGCCAAAGAAGTGACAGCCTGAAAAAACTCAAGCAGGGAATTCTGTGTATCATCCTATTCCATGTCATCCATATAAATGGAATGTGTTTATAGTTCATATGGCAAGCAATTGGCATGAGTGGAAACACAGCTTGGGCCAACATACTGTCCTTATGTTCTTTATCAGCAGTTCTTAACACCTGCCTTGGGGCCCCCTCTCCTTCTGCCCCAAGCATCACTGTGTTAGCAAACCAGGGTGACTGGGGAAGTGTGTGATATGTCTCTCAGCCCTGTTGGAAGAGAAGGAAGGCGGTGAATCGTGGCTCCGAGTTCTGTCCTCTAGGGGTCTGATATTATTCTTAAAATGCCTATTGGTGATTAGTGGTAGGAAAGTGAAATGCAAGTAAATTCCTTATTTTACCTGGCTTAGTATTTCAATCACTAGGTTATTCCCAATCTTAAATTTCATTTTTCAAAGAGCCTACTTGACAGATGCTAGGTCAATTATCATCAGAAGTTTTTTTTCAGCTTATTGAAGTGTGATTGACAAATAAGAGAGGTATTTAAATTCAGCATTTGTCCCCTCCATGTATAATGAATGACATATATTTATGGAAAAATAAACTGAGGTAAGAAGAATTTGGGCCAACAAGGATTGCAGACTATAGTCAGTAGGTCAAATTCAACCCACCAGTTTTGTTTGACATGTGGAGTTTTGGCGAAATATTTGAATGCCTTTAGGAGGAACCCGCATTTTCCAGGCCAGGGATCAAAGTGCCCCTTGCACTTCAAGGCGGACTCTACCACTGGACCACCAGGGGAGCCCTATACTTCGGTTTTTAAAAATGAAGAAAACTTAAAAAAGAAACCTAAATAATTCTTATAAAAGTAATACATATTCTATGGGGAAAATTTGAAAAAGCAGAAGAAATATAAATTACTTGTACTCCATAATTTCATGAATTAACTTGCAGTCTTTGTAGACAAATATTATAATGTGACCAATGTATAGCTAGTATTTTTCTTTTGTAAAATACCTTATTGTTCAGAATTGCTTATTTTGCTGTTTACCTCTACATTACTTATATCATTAAGGTTTTGGTTTCCCAGTTGGTTAGTTTTTGTTTGTTCTTTTAGGTAGGGTTCACAGTCTTATTTATTGTTTTTATATTGTTGGATCATGAGTTTTTTCTTAATCCAAACATTTTGTATGCAATAGGAAAAACTCAAGATAGTCCAGAGACCTATGGTCATTTTTGTCCAGTCTCCTTTCTTTTTTTTTTTTTCTTTTTAACAATTATTTTTATTTTACTTTTTACTTTTGCAGAGTTTTGTTGTTTACAGATATGTATAATTCCAGATTAGTCATACGTATATCCCTGGCCCCCTCCCTTCTCCACTCCCTTCTCAGTTCCCCCATCCCACCCCTCCAGGCTGTCGCACAACACCCCTGTAGGATCCCCTATTCCCACGCGCGATGACAATAGCTATCTTTTTCATATATGATATTATAGGTTTCCCTGCTATGCCTCCCACTCACTGTTCATTCCTTTCTTTTCTATAATGTACCTTTGTGCCTCTGCTGTGTTATGAACTCTGAGTGAAGCTAGTTTTGGAATTTGTTTTTTGAACAGAGACATTGCTGCTTTGTGCAGTTTCTCACAGTTTGGCTGTTTACCAGGCCATGTTTTTTATGCCCAACACTCATCTAAATTGTTCCAGAAATTACTGGGTCAGTTATAACACCCCTGTAGTTTTTGGTTTACAGCTTTAGTTGTTTCACTAAAACAGGACATTGTAGGATACTTCTGTGGTTGTTGATTTTTCTCCTTGAAGTCATTAAGAGTTGGAAATGATTTGGAGTTAAAATTTTGAGTTTTCCCAAGAGTGATAGATCTAAGTAAGTGGAAATCAATTATTATAAAAATTTAAGTGAAATTGTTTGGAGTGATACTTAGATTTCCGTTCAGCCCTATTCAGATCCCATTCCTTTGTCTCCCGCCGTAATTGGCCTCTTCCAAGTATGCTCATCTCAGCTCTTAGCTTTTTTTTTTTTTTTAATTTTATTTATTTATCTTTTTGGAGGGTGAGGTGGTGAGGGAGAGGGATGGGCGGGCCACTGCTATTGGTCTTTCATTTCTCTATTTTCATCCGTCTTTGTTCTTTGGCTCTCATGGGCCTCCCATCGCGGTGGCCACTGTTGTCGCAGAGCACCGGCTCTGGGCGCATGCGCGTCAGAGCTCCGGCTGGGTAATTGGACACATGGGTTCAGCCGCTCTGCGGCACGTGGGATCTTCCCAGGCCAGGGCTTGAACCGGCGCCCCTTGCACTGCAAGGCGGTGTGTCCTTATCCACTGGACCACCAGGGGAAGCCTAGCTCTTAGCTTTTTTGCTCACAGAGCCTGAAGGTGCTGCCTATAGAAGATATGTAGTATTATCTTTTCCTTTTTAGCATTAATGTTGTTATATGTGTGTTTTTCTAACTTAGATTTTTGTACTTAGTATATCGTAGAGCTTAATTCATGTGTGTGTGTGAATTACATATATATGAATATGAACTATATTATGAGTTATATATAATTATATATGAACTGGGTGTATATGAATATATGGGTTATATATAACTATATTTTACATAGTTCATACATATGAATTATATGTGTATATATATATATATAATTTATTTATTTATTTATATGAATTGTTCAGCCTCATTTAAATTTCCTCACATATTATATATCCCTTCTCCTGTTAATAGACATTCCAGGTTGTTTCCATTTTTTCTCCTGTACAGTGTTCAATGTCTTTATACCTCCAAGTGTTTCTGAATCCTCACAGTGCTTATCAGTTATAACACCCCTGTAGTTTTTGGTTTACAGCTTTAGTTGTTTCACTAAAACAGGACATTGTAGGATACTTCTGTGGTTGTTGATTTTTCTCCTTGAAGTCATTAAGAGTTGGAAATGATTTGGAGTTAAAATTTTGAGTTTTCCCAAGAGTGATAGATCTAAGTAAGTGGAAATCAATTATTATAAAAATTTAAGTGAAATTGTTTGGAGTGATACTTAGATTTCCGTTCAGCCCTATTCAGATCCCATTCCTTTGTCTCCCGCCGTAATTGGCCTCTTCCAAGTATGCTCATCTCAGCTCTTAGCTTTTTTTTTTTTTTTTAATTTTATTTATTTATCTTTTTGGAGGGTGAGGTGGTGAGGGAGAGGGATGGGCGGGCCACTGCTATTGGTCTTTCATTTCTCTATTTTCATCCGTCTTTGTTCTTTGGCTCTCATGGGCCTCCCATCGCGGTGGCCACTGTTGTCGCAGAGCACCGGCTCTGGGCGCATGCGCGTCAGAGCTCCGGCTGGGTAATTGGACACATGGGTTCAGCCGCTCTGCGGCACGTGGGATCTTCCCAGGCCAGGGCTTGAACCGGCGCCCCTTGCACTGCAAGGCGGTGTGTCCTTATCCACTGGACCACCAGGGGAAGCCTAGCTCTTAGCTTTTTTGCTCACAGAGCCTGAAGGTGCTGCCTATAGAAGATATGTAGTATTATCTTTTCCTTTTTAGCATTAATGTTGTTATATGTGTGTTTTTCTAACTTAGATTTTTGTACTTAGTATATCGTAGAGCTTAATTCATGTGTGTGTGTGAATTACATATATATGAATATGAACTATATTATGAGTTATATATAATTATATATGAACTGGGTGTATATGAATATATGGGTTATATATAACTATATTTTACATAGTTCATACATATGAATTATATGTGTATATATATATATATAATTTATTTATTTATTTATATGAATTGTTCAGCCTCATTTAAATTTCCTCACATATTATATATCCCTTCTCCTGTTAATAGACATTCCAGGTTGTTTCCATTTTTTCTCCTGTACAGTGTTCAATGTCTTTATACCTCCAAGTGTTTCTGAATCCTCACAGTGCTTATCAGTACTTTGTACATGAGAAACCACATCAGAAATAAAGTTTGGGGCTTCCCCTGGTGGTCCAGTGGGTAAGGACACCGCCTTGCAGTGCAAGGGGCGCCGGTTCGAGCCCTGGCCTGGGAAGATCCCACGTGCCGCGGAGCGGCTGAACCGATGTGTCCAATTGCCGAGCCGGAGCTCTGGAGCGCATGCGCCCAGAGCCGGCGCTCTGCAACGACAGACGCCACCGCGATGGGAGGCCCACGGGAGCCAAAGAACAAAGATGGATGAAAATAGATAAATGAAAGACCAATAGCAGTGGCCCGCCCACTCCCCTCCCTCCCCAACCCGACCCCCGCCCAAAATAAATAAATAAATAAATCTTTAAAAAAAAAAAAAAAGAAATAAAGTTTGTTGAGTTGAGTTTGGAGAATGCTCGTTTCTTTATTTACTTATAAATGGAGTTCAGTGGTGTTTGTCAAAGTTGCTGTATTATCAGACAATCTGAAGTTTAGTTTTGAGAGTGTCAGTGTCACTATACAGGTGTGCTCATGCTACTTGAACCCACTTGCAGTAAATCTGTGTAACAAAAACATTATTAACCTAGTTGGTGGAAACTTACTTTCTGGTAAATTTGTTACACCACTTCTTCTACACAATAAAAAAAATATAACATATCTTTGGAAGTGATGTTCTCTTTAATTTTGAGTTACAGGGAAATTCTGAAATTACAGCTATATGATTTTGATGAAAAAGGAACCTCATTCTTAATTTTATCAGTAACTCCTGGGTAGTCCAGAGTGTTGTCAGTTAAATATACATTGCTGTGGTAAAGTGTAGTGATTTTGAAATAAATTTCCAAAATGTAAAATGTTCAGTGCTTCATTTTGTTGTCTGTTACATTACTTATCAGAGAGAGGATTTCTTTGGTAAAAAATCATGTTGAGAAGAGAGATTGGACTTTAGATTTTATGTGATGTTTTAGGACATAGGTGTCACATGGCATAATTTGGGATATGTGGTTTAGGCAGCAAAAATCAGTCCACAGTCTCACAGAAGCAACTTTAGGCAGTTAACATCCACAATGCAATAGGTCTTTTTTGTGTGTTCCTCCTTTATCATACCTAGGCAAGGACTTTATAAGTCAGAAGTGATAGTAAAACCTGTGTTAAGAGGGGGAATTTTATATATTTTGCTGTCATAATTTATGAAACTTTTAGAAATTTGAAGTTATAGGTTCCAGATAAAGGCCATAAAAAGTGTTTTCTTTTCTTTTCTTTTTTCCTGATCATGGGACAGGACCAATTATCTCAACATGTTTTTCAAATCTCAAAAACAAAGCTATACATTTTGAGCCAATTTAGGTTTTTGAATGTTCAGATGAGGAGAAAATGGATGAGCAGACCTTTGGGGCTGATAACCCTATGTAATTATTTTGGAAAAGCAATGTCTGACAGATGTTCATTTCTCCAGAAAGTTGCCTTTCGATGTAAACCTTTTTTTACCCATGAGTTTCTGGATTTATCTCTGATTTGCTAAGATCGGAGTTGAATATCTACGTATCTAATCTGGTTTAGCTTTGTGTTACCTTAATTTTATCCATAGGTTTATCCATGTATTCCTTGCTCCCTGCCACTAACAAGATATGAAGTCTTAGCTACAAAAGGTACATTTAATTTTAGCTAGTTGGTTAGTTTATCTGAACATTTGTTCTTTGCAGACTGAGGGAGACAGATGGATTTGAATTCTAAAGTGGAGTCTTTTGAGTTAGTAGAAGAAATAACCAGTGAAGTGATAGACGAGGTTTCCAGGCAGTCTTAATTAGTATTAGTCAGGCACAGCTGTGAACAGAAAGTGATGAGAAGGGCAAAGATCAGTGGTATAAAAGATGCAGCATTTCTCATGTTTCTTAGAGGTATTTAGTGCTCAGCCATGATTATTGGTAGTTTTTGAATAGTTGCTGAGTGATTGTTCACGTTTTTACCTTAATCCAACCAACAGTTACAGCCAGGTGTCTAGAATTAACGTATTTGATCTTATAATTAAAGTATGGATGACACTGACTTCAGCTTCTTCGTTTATGTTGACTAGAGGAGGATGAGATCAGCAGTCGCATTAGAAGTTCTGGCTTGGGGACTTCTCTGCTGGTCCGGTGACTGGGACTGTATGCTCTCTCTGTCAGGGCTTGGGCTTGATGCCTGGTTGGGAAACTACCACACCTACCACAACTAAAGACTCCCTGGGCAGCAACTGAGACTTGGCACAGCCAAATAAATAAAATTAAAAAAAAAAATTACTTACCTGGAGTGTATCTGCAAATGGTGCCTTTATTGTGTCTGCTTCTTTCTGTCTTTTGTTTTGTTTGGGAGGACACATATATGTACTGTTGGGTAGCATCTTTAGTCATTTGCTGCTCAGTAAAGACTTACTGAGCACCTATTATGTGCCAGGTTCTCTGATGTTTAACATACATTAAGGAACAAAATAGACAAAGTTGTAAGCCATATTGACAGAGAAAGAGATTTCTTTTTTTAAATAATATTAACTAATGTTGGACTTCCCTGGTGGTCCAGTGGGTAAGGACACTGCCTTGCAGTGCAGGGGGCGCCGGCTCGATCCCTGGCCTGGGAAGATCCCACGTGCCGTGGAGTGGCTGGACCCATGTGTCCAACTACCGAGCCGGAGCTCTGGAGCACATGTGCCCAGAGCCGGTGCTCTGCAGCGACAAGAGGCTGCTGTGATGGGAGACCCACACAGGCCAAAGAACAAAGATGGATGAAAATAGAGAAATGAAAGACCAATAGAAGTGGCCAAAAAAAAAAAAAATTAACTAATATTGGGGAGTAGAGTTTCCTGATGGCTCAGCAGTAAAGAATTTGCCTGCAGTGCAGGAAATGCAGGTTTGATTCCTTGGTTGGGAAGATTCCCTGAAGAAGGGAATGGCAACCTTCTCTAGTATTCTTGCCTGAAGAATCCCATGGGCAGTGGAACTTGGAGGGCTAGAGTCCAAAGGGTCACAAAGAGTCAGTCACAACTGAGCGACTGAACACACACGCAATTTTATTGAGTGCTTACTACTTGCCAGGTATTGTGCTCAGTGTCTCATTTCAGGGGAAACCATTCAAAACATGCTGAGATTTTAGTGTAGAGGGTAAAAAGGGGAATGAATTTAAGTGTGCACTCTTGAGAAGTTTACAATCATAATTCTTCTGTTAACAAAATTACTTATAGAACTTATATTTTAATCAAGCATATAATTATAATCCCTTCTGTGCACAATTCTGAGGATTGACAAATTTTCCAAACCAGGACTTCCTATGTCCCTAAGGGGAAGTTGTTCGTCACACTTAATGTCGGGTGGCAGTGGTTAGTTAGGTTTATTGCATGCATTCCATTAAGTGGTTACTATAGAGCAGGGTTTTTCAACTTCAGCCAGATGATTCTCTGTTTTGGGGGCTTCTCTGTGCATGATAGGATTTTAGCAGCATCCCTGGCCTCTACCTACTAGATACCAGTTTCTTTATTCATGACAACCAAAAACATTCCTTCGCATTGCCAGACGTCTCCTGGAAGGTATCAAGAGTCTCTTTTTGGGGCTTCCCTGGTGGTCCAGTGGGTGAAGAGTCCACCTTGCAGTGCAAGGGGCACTGGTTCGATTTGGGGAGATCCCACATGCTGAGGAATGGCTGGGCCCATGGTGCTCTGCAACAAAAGAGGCTACTGTGATGGGAGGCCCACACAGACCAAAGATAAAGATGGATGAAAAATACACAATGGCTCAGCTCTCCCTTGAGCCAACCCACTCTGAGGCCCACTATTCTCACAGTGTCTCCCACTTTCTCCCTTAAGCTGGCCCACGGTACTGGCAGTGATGTTATTTTGCTAAAAGTTTTAATTAAAAAGTTATTAAAATTGCTTACTTATGACCTTACTAGTAGCTGCTAGCCATATTATGTTCTATGTCACCTGTTTCAGACAGCAGTGATCCTTAAGACCCCTATGCCACTCCTTAGAGCCTAGCTATACAATGAGTGAAAGACCCCTGCTTGGGGTCAGCTCTCCCTTGAGCCGACCCACTGTGAGGCCCGCTGTTCTCACAGTGTCTCCTACTTCTCTCCCTTAAGCCGGCCCACTGTACTGGCAGCGACTCTTCCTTCCCCCACTCTAATACACTTTACTTTCCTCTCAATAAATAAATAAATAAGTAAATAAATAAAAAATGACTTAGAGACACGCACACACACACAGAAAAGTCTCTGCTGTAGGTGTTAGTCTCCCTGGACAGTCAGCAGCTCCTCAGGGGACAGAGCCAAGTGCAGCATCACCCAAAGCTTAGCTGGTGCCCTCAGCTCACACTCGTCCTACAAATGTGAACTGCTAGGGCTATTCACCCTGTATACTGAAATACTCTCATATAGAGTGACAGTGTCTCTACTGTGTCACTCAGTGCCTATCAGCAGTGGGAATAATGATCTTGGTCTGTTTTCAGAAATAACTTTTTTTTTAATCAAAGGAGTATATTTGCCTGTTTTGGAGGGCTCCCTTCTTTTTGGGCCCATGATAGGATTTTAGCAGCATCCCTGGCCTCTACCTACTAGATACCAGTTTCTTTATTCATGACAACCAAAACATTCCTTCGCATTGCCAGACGCTCCTGGAAGGTATCAAGAGTCTCTTTTTGGGGCTTCCCTGGTGGTCCAGTGGGTGAAGAGTCCACCTTGCAGTGCAAGGGGCACTGGTTCGATTTGGGGAGATCCCACATGCTGAGGAATGGCTGGGCCCATGGTGCTCTGCAACAAAAGAGGCTACTGTGATGGGAGGCCCACACAGACCAAAGATAAAGATGGATGAAAAATACACAATGGCTCAGCTCTCCCTTGAGCCAACCCACTCTGAGGCCCACTATTCTCACAGTGTCTCCCACTTTCTCCCTTAAGCTGGCCCACGGTACTGGCAGTGATGTTATTTTGCTAAAAGTTTTAATTAAAAAGTTATTAAAATTGCTTACTTATGACCTTACTAGTAGCTGCTAGCCATATTATGTTCTATGTCACCTGTTTCAGACAGCAGTGATCCTTAAGACCCCTATGCCACTCCTTAGAGCCTAGCTATACAATGAGTGAAAGACCCCTGCTTGGGGTCAGCTCTCCCTTGAGCCGACCCACTGTGAGGCCCGCTGTTCTCACAGTGTCTCCTACTTCTCTCCCTTAAGCCGGCCCACTGTACTGGCAGCGACTCTTCCTTCCCCCACTCTAATACACTTTACTTTCCTCTCAATAAATAAATAAATAAGTAAATAAATAAAAAATGACTTAGAGACACGCACACACACACAGAAAAGTCTCTGCTGTAGGTGTTAGTCTCCCTGGACAGTCAGCAGCTCCTCAGGGGACAGAGCCAAGTGCAGCATCACCCAAAGCTTAGCTGGTGCCCTCAGCTCACACTCGTCCTACAAATGTGAACTGCTAGGGCTATTCACACTGTATACTGGAAATACTCTCATATAGAGTGACAGTGTCTCTACTGTGTCACTCAGTGCCTATCAGCAGTGGGAATAATGATCTTGGTCTGCTTTTCAGCTAGAATAATCAATGGGAATTATATTTTTTATTATATTTATCATGAATTCAAATGGAGTATATGTAAGGTGTATATATATATATATATATATATATATATATAAATAAGTATATATATATCAGGTAGAACTTTTGAATATTTAAATAAAATACTATATGTGTGTGTGTGTTTGTGTGTGCTGTCTTTCCACCACCCAGTTAAGAAAAGGGTCCTTACCAGTACCTTTAAAGACACCTACTGTACCATCCAACTCTCCCTCTCTCCATTTAGGAAACCGTTGTCCTGAATTTTGTGTTTGCTTTTTTTTATTGTTTTCTCATATTATGCACACAACTCTAAGCATTACAGAGCTCAGTTTTGTGTGTTTTAAGACCTTATTATATAAATGTAGTATGCCATATTATATTTTCTGTGACTTGCTTTTTGTCTCTGCCCCACATGTGTTTTGTGATTTCTCCACGTTGATGTGGGTAGCTAGCTGTACTTTATTTTCACTGATGTGTAATTATATGAATACATCACAGTGTATCCATTCTGCTGATGAATGTGTGAGTTGTTTCCAGTTTTGTTGTTGTTGTAAACAATATTTCTGTGACTATTCTTGTACTTGTCATCTGGTATTCATGTGTAAGAGTTTCTGTAGGGTATTACCTGGCAGTGGGTTGCTCTGTTACAGGCTGTGTTTATGGCACAGGCTGAAGGATGGCCCCAAAAGATACAGGTTCTAATGCTGGAAACTGTAAATGTTACCTTATGTGGAAAGAGGATCTTTGCAGATGCGGTTAAGTTTAGGATGTTGAGCTGGGGAGATTATCCTAGATTATCAGATGGGCCCTAAATGCAATTACAGGTATCCTTTATAGAGGAGAGGCTGACAAGATTACACAGAGTACAAGCAGAGAAGGGCATGTATCACGGAGGCAGAAACTGAAGAGATGTAGCCACAGCCAAGGGCACCAGCAGTCACCCAAAGGTGGAGGAGCCAAGAGGCACACTCTTTCCTTGAGCCTGTGGAGGGAGTTCGGCTCTGCCAGCACCTTGACTTTGGCCCACTGATACTGATTTTGGACTTCTGGCCTCCAGAGCTGTGAGAAAATAAGTATCTGTTGTTTTAAGCCGCTAAGTATGACAATTTGTTATAGCAGCCACTGGGAACTAAAACAATGCATTTTTACTTTAACTGGACAATGCCAGTTGTTTTTTAAGGTGTTTATACTAGCTTTTATTTCCACCAGAAGTCTGAAAATTCCTGTTGTGTCATATTCTCAGCATTTTGGTACTTTTTCATTCTATTGATAAGAGACTTTTCTAAGCAGTTCTATAAAATTTGGTGTAAACTTTGAAAAATTCAGTCCAGAATGCAAAAACAAACAAAAGACTGAATATGCTAAAAAGGTAAAAATGTTGATATTGAATATCATAATAATGAAGATAAGGGGTTTGGTTAAATTAATAAATATGCTACAGATATTGTGTTATACCTATTATTTCTGTTACCTTATCTGCTAACCACTAAACTGAATATATTCTGTACACACTCTTCTTTCTCTTGAAAAATATCCAGTAATGAGGGACTTCCCTGGTGGTCCAGTGGCTAAGACTCTGCACTCCCAATGCAGGGTGTCTCTCGTTCGATCCCTGGTCAGGGAACTAGATCCTGCACACCATAATTAAAGATCTCATGTTCTACTGCTAAGACTGGCACAGCCAAATAATATAAGTAAAAGTAAATGTAAGAACAAATAAGTAAAATTGTTTATACTTAAAAAAATATCTAGTGATTCTTCAGTATTCATTACATGAATTGGCATGCTCTTTAGTTTCTGTTTGGTTTGTTGCTATTTTTACTCTGTCCCATGTTAAATCTTTTTGGCTGAACATAAATTAGTAAAATAGTATTTTGTGGAGGGGAACAGTGGACAGTAATTGCAAACTATCTGCTCAATAAGATAATGTATTTGTTTATGTATTTTGAGCAAACAGATGTCCAGTCATCCATCCCAGAAAATGTTACCATGCCCTTACCTTATGAACTATATTGTTTGATGAAAAACATTGCCCAGACTAACAGTAATTGTAAATACCTTAGGGATGAATTGCATTTGGCACTTTAAAAATAATTTTAAAATATCTATCATTTGATTGTTTCTTTTGTGTTCCTTAAGGGTAAGCATTTAACCAAATATATTTACTTGGGAAACTGGATTAATCGTAGTTGTTTGTAAGCAGTTTTGAGAGTCCCAAGAAAAAGTTTCTGTTAGCAAAATTAAGTGGCAAATTGAGATAATAGAATCCTAGGATTGGAAGAAGAAATCCTTGTGCATCATTTACAAGAGGACCATCTAGTTTGTTCTTGATTGTGCCCTTTGGTGGGACTCTTACAAACTCTTAAGCTTTGGGTTTTGACAAGTTTTTTTTTTTTTTTTTTAAAAACTCTTTTCTGATAAAAAAAAAAATCTGGAAAATTGTCTCCAAATATCAAAGTAGACAGAGTTGCATAACGAGCCCTTAGGTACCCATCACCAACTTTCACAGTTTTCTACACATAGACAATCTTCTTTTATACTGCCACCTGTTTCTCTCTTTCCCATATTATTTTAAAGTAAATCCATGATATCCTAGCATTTTATCTGTAAATATTTCATATAAATCTAAAAAAGATGAGGACTCCGAAAACATAATCATAATACTCATATCTTTAACTTTTTAAATATAATTATATATGTAGATAGCATTTGCATTTCCAATTGTCTTAAGATTGTGCTAATATTTTTAAAAGGTTGGTTGTTTGAATCAGAATATAAATAAGACACACAATGAGATTGGTTGATTTTTATTTTTTAATTTTGGCCTCTTTTTATTGAATTTTTATTTATTTATTTGTCATCCATCTTCACTCTTCCCCCTGTGTGCGCCTCCCATTGCAGTGGCCTCTCTCGTTGCAGAGCTCCAGCTCTGGGCGCATGCGCTCCAGAGCTCTGGTTTGTAATTGGACACACCAGTTCAGCCACTCTGCGGCATGTGGCATCTTCCCGTGCCAGGGATTGAACCAGTGCCCCTTGTGCTGCAAGGCGGATTCTTTACCCACTGGACCACCAGAGAAACCCTGGTTGATGTTTTTAAACTACATGTTACTTCTTTCTCTCTCTCTTTTTTTCTTCCTTTGCGTTTGAAGTTTTAATTGAAGAAAGCTGGTTTTTTGTCTACTTGAGTTTCCTTTGGTCTTGTTTCTGTTGAATCGCTAAATTGTGTCTGAGTCTTTGCAGCCTCATGGACTGCAGCACACCAGGCTCCCTTGTCTTTCACTATCTCCCAGAGTTTGCTCAGATTCATGTCCATTAAGTCAGTGATGCTATCTAACCATCTCATCCTCTGCCAGCCCTTTCTCCTGACTTCAATCTTTCCCAGCAACAGGGTCTTTTCCATTGAGTCAGCTCTTTGCATTAGGTAGCCAATTTATTGTCGCTTCAGTTTCAGCAACAGTCCTTCCAGTGAATATTCAGGGTTGATTTCCTTTAGCACTGACCGGTTTGATTTCCTTGCTGTCCAAGCGATTCTCAGGAGTTTTTTCCAGCACCATACTTCGAAAGCATCAGTTCTTTGACACTCAGCTTTCTTTATGGTCCAACTCTCACATCCATGTATGACTAATGTAAAAACCATAGGTTTGACTACGTGGACCTTTGTTGGCCAAGTGATGTCTCTGCTTTTTAATCTTTGCTTCCAGGAGCAAGCATCTTTTAATTTCATGGCTGCAGTGATTTTGGAACCCAAGAAAATAAAATCTTGTCACTGCTTCCACTTTTCCTGCATCTGTTTGCCATGAAGTGATGGGACCAGATGCCATTATCTTAATTTTTTGAATGTTGAGTTTTAAGCTAGCCTTTTCACTCTCCTCTTTCAGCTTCATCAAGAGGCTCTTTAGATCCTCTTCACTTTCTGCCATTAGGGTGATATCTGCATATCTGAGGTTGTTGATAATTTCTTCTGGCAGTCTTGATTCCAGCTTTTGATTCATCTAGCCTGGCATTTCACATGACGTACTCTGCATAGAAGTTAAATAAGTAGGGTGGCTTGGGGCAAAGGTCTGGAGGGGTGGGATGGGGGGATCTGGGCGGGTGGGGACCATGGATATGCATATGACTGTTCTGGGAACATACATGTATGTGAACAACAAAACTCTGTAAAACCTTTAAAATAAAGAATAAAAATAAATTAAAAAAATAATAAAGACATCACAATGGTGAATGCTTTAGCTAGTAATACAAAAAAAAAAAAATAAATAAGTAGGGTGACAGTATACAGTCTTGTCATACTCCTTTCCCAATTTGTAACTAGTCAGTTGTTCCATGTGTGGTTCTGACACTACTTGTCCTGCATACAGGTTTCTCAGGAGACAGGTAAGATGGTCTGATATTGCCATCTCTAAGAATTTTCCACAGTTTGTTGTGACCCACACATAGGCTTTATCTTAGTCAATGAAGTAGAAGTAGATGTTTTTCTAGAATTCTCTTGTGTTCTCTATGATCCAAAGAATGTTGGCAATTTGATCTCTGGTTCTTCTGCATTTTCTAAACCCAGCTTGTACATCTGGAAGTTCTCAGTTCACATACTGTTGAAGCCTAGTGTGAAGAATTTTGAGCATAAGCTTAAACTAGCATGTGAAATGAGCACAGTGATGTGGCAGTTTGAACATTTCTTTGTCATTGCCCTTCTCTGGGATTGGAATGACAACTGACCTTTTCCAGTCTTCTGGCTACTGCTGAGTTTATGCTTCTTATACCCGCCTGGTATAGTTTAACATGTTTTTTTCTGTCCTCTCTATTTCCTGTAAGTTTTTACTTGGATTTCACTTTCTAGACCACAGTCCCATCAGATTTCAAGTTTTTCAGAGTATTCTCTGTACCTGATTTCCTTTGATCTTAACAGTGTAAACCCTTCGCTTTTTAGATGTAGAAACAAAGACTGAGAGAATTGAAGTTAAATGCCTAAGGGGAGAGTTATGTCTCAGCTACTTTTCTTAACTCAAGGGTTTGTAATCTTTGTTGCATATCACATTAATCTGTGGCATTAAACAAAATGCCATCAGAGAGTGGGGACCCATTCAGTGTTATGTAGAAGCTCTCAAGGTGATTCCCACAGCCAGGATTGAGAGCAACTGCCCTGACTCATATCCTCATGTTCCCTCCCCTGTCACATATATTTTCTTCATCTAATTAAAGGATTCTTATGTGGAAGAGGAATAATTATTTTCCATTGCTCCAGAAGGCAGAAATATAATTAGTCCAAGTGAGAGAAGGTTACTCAAATGTGTAGTGGGAACCAAATGTACATCTTTAGAGAATTATTCTTGGAATTTATGTATCTTCTCATTCATTAATTTATAATTCTTTGTCTAGTTGAGTTTCCTTTGGTCTTGTTTCTGTTGAGACAGACACTGCTACAAATGTCTGTTGGCAGATACTGATACAAGTATGGATAAGACACGGTTTCCCCTTTTTAGAACTCAGTTGTAAGGATTTAACTGTTGACAGATTTAAATAACATAATAGTAGATTTAAATGACAGATTTAAATAACATAATAGTAGAGTGTGGTACTTGTTACACATATTGAGGGCTGCATTATTTCCTTCTTCAAGTTGTTATATTTTTTGTATTTTTATATTGTCAACAGTGATTTTCTTACTGATATATTTTATGAGCCAACACTCAATCTGGTAACAAGACAGAGTCTATTCCTAGTTTTGGCACCAATTTAAGGGCTAAAACTCATGGATTAAAGTGTGAAACTTAATTGTGGTTATCATTAAGACCCTTTTAAACAATAGATGATGTTGAGAGTTTGAATATGTATTTCCGAGATTGAATAAGGTCATGGTTTAATTTAATTGATAAGGGATCCACTTTTGATTTAGGCTTTCTTTCTAGAGATAGAATTCCATCCTTCCATTCTTGATTCATTTGCCTGGTTCACATAAAATCTGTCTGATCTTGGAGTTTCTATATGCAATTCAGTTTGACCATGATTGCCATCTGTATAATGTAAAATAGTAGGAGAATCTGTAGAAGGGTTTAAAAATTCACTAATGTTTGAAAGGGTTTGTAATCTTTGTTGCATATCACATTAATCTGTGGCATTAAACAAAATGCCATCAGAGAGTGGGGACCCATTCAGTGTTATGTAGAAGCTCTCAAGGTGATTCCCACAGCCAGGATTGAGAGCAACTGCCCTGACTCATATCCTCATGTTCCCTCCCCTGTCACATATATTTTCTTCATCTAATTAAAGGATTCTTATGTGGAAGAGGAATAATTATTTTCCATTGCTCCAGAAGGCAGAAATATAATTAGTCCAAGTGAGAGAAGGTTACTCAAATGTGTAGTGGGAACCAAATGTACATCTTTAGAGAATTATTCTTGGAATTTATGTATCTTCTCATTCATTAATTTATAATTCTTTGTCTAGTTGAGTTTCCTTTGGTCTTGTTTCTGTTGAGACAGACACTGCTACAAATGTCTGTTGGCAGATACTGATACAAGTATGGATAAGACACGGTTTCCCCTTTTTAGAACTCAGTTGTAAGGATTTAACTGTTGACAGATTTAAATAACATAATAGTAGATTTAAATGACAGATTTAAATAACATAATAGTAGAGTGTGGTACTTGTTACACATATTGAGGGCTGCATTATTTCCTTCTTCAAGTTGTTATATTTTTTGTATTTTTATATTGTCAACAGTGATTTTCTTACTGATATATTTTATGAGCCAACACTCAATCTGGTAACAAGACAGAGTCTATTCCTAGTTTTGGCACCAATTTAAGGGCTAAAACTCATGGATTAAAGTGTGAAACTTAATTGTGGTTATCATTAAGACCCTTTTAAACAATAGATGATGTTGAGAGTTTGAATATGTATTTCCGAGATTGAATAAGGTCATGGTTTAATTTAATTGATAAGGGATCCACTTTTGATTTAGGCTTTCTTTCTAGAGATAGAATTCCATCCTTCCATTCTTGATTCATTTGCCTGGTTCACATAAAATCTGTCTGATCTTGGAGTTTCTATATGCAATTCAGTTTGACCATGATTGCCATCTGTATAATGTAAAAATAGTAGGAGAATCTGTAGAAGGGTTTAAAAATTCACTAATGTTTGAAAGGGTTTTGGTATTCTAAAAACTTTTGTCCTGCTGCTAAAAACTTTTGTCCTGGGGTTGCAAGTCTGGTCAGTTGAATATGCTTTGAAATAATCCAGGTTTAAACTCCTTTTATGCTGACAGGGTCATATAATGAATTGAATCAGTTAATGTACCATACTGGGGAGTATAATAATTTATTTGGAGCTTGAGTGATCCTGAGTTTAAAATTTCATTTATTTTTGGAGAGTGGACGGGTTTATTGTCCCTTGATAGTTCTCAGCATCTCCGGTCTCCCCCATCCCACCACCCAGTCCTCCCACCTAACCAGCCTTATAGTGAGAAATAAAACTGTTGCTGAAGTACAGTAGGTGGGACTAGCAAATCAGTTTAAAGAACATACTCCCTTTTGTACTTAGGATTGTGCTTTGTCAGATATGTCCCCCAAATGTTGATTATATCATTTGTGTCACCATTCGTTTGACAAGTAGTTATTTAAAGACAGTGTTTGCATCTATGAAATACCAGTTCTGATTATGACAGCTTTTCTTCAATATAAGCTATTTAATTTGTCATCACTATTTTTTTTTCTTTTAATTTTGGCCTCTTTTATTTATTTATTTATTTTTCATCCATCCTTATTCTTTGGCCTGTGTGGGCCTCCCATTGCAGTGACCTCTCTTGGTGCAGAGCACCGGCTCTGGGCGCATACGCTCCAGACCACTGGCTCATAACTGGACACACCTGCCCTGCCACTCCACAGCATGTGGGATCTTCCCTGGCTAGGGATCGAACCAGTGTCCCTTGCACTGCAAGGTGGACTCTTTACCATTGGACCACCAGGGAAACCCTATCACTGTTTTTTAAAGAGGCAAAAACTTCACATGTTTCTGTTACCACAAATACTAATGACATTTCAACATTGAATAAACATGTTTTACATAGCCCTTATTATGGGGCATGTATAATTTTTAAAAAAATTTTGTTTATTTTTGGCTATTCTGGGTTTTCACTGCTGCTGCAGACTCTTCTCTAGTTGCAGGGAGTGGGGACTACTCTCTCATTGAGGTGAGCAGGATTTGCCTGGTTCACATAAAATCTGTCTGATCTTGGAGTTTCTATATGCAATTCAGTTTGACCATGATTGCCATCTGTATAATGTAAAAATAGTAGGAGAATCTGTAGAAGGGTTTAAAAATTCACTAATGTTTGAAAGGGTTTTGGTATTCTAAAAACTTTTGTCCTGCTGCTAAAACTTTTGTCCTGGGGTTGCAAGTCTGGTCAGTTGAATATGCTTTGAAATAATCCAGGTTTAAACTCCTTTTATGCTGACAGGGTCATATAATGAATTGAATCAGTTAATGTACCATACTGGGGAGTATAATAATTTATTTGGAGCTTGAGTGATCCTGAGTTTAAAATTTCATTTATTTTTGGAGAGTGGACGGGTTTATTGTCCCTTGATAGTTCTCAGCATCTCCGGTCTCCCCCATCCCACCACCCAGTCCTCCCACCTAACCAGCCTTATAGTGAGAAATAAAACTGTTGCTGAAGTACAGTAGGTGGGACTAGCAAATCAGTTTAAAGAACATACTCCCTTTTGTACTTAGGATTGTGCTTTGTCAGATATGTCCCCCAAATGTTGATTATATCATTTGTGTCACCATTCGTTTGACAAGTAGTTATTTAAAGACAGTGTTTGCATCTATGAAATACCAGTTCTGATTATGACAGCTTTTCTTCAATATAAGCTATTTAATTTGTCATCACTATTTTTTTTTCTTTTAATTTTGGCCTCTTTTATTTATTTGTCTATTTTCATCCATCCTTATTCTTTGGCCTGTGTGGGCCTCCCATTGCAGTGACCTCTCTTGGTGCAGAGCACCGGCTCTGGGCGCATACGCTCCAGACCACTGGCTCATAACTGGACACACCTGCCCTGCCACTCCACAGCATGTGGGATCTTCCCTGGCTAGGGATCGAACCAGTGTCCCTTGCACTGCAAGGTGGACTCTTTACCATTGGACCACCAGGGAAACCCTATCACTGTTTTTTAAAGAGGCAAAAACTTCACATGTTTCTGTTACCACAAATACTAATGACATTTCAACATTGAATAAACATGTTTTACATAGCCCTTATTATGGGGCATGTATAATTTTTAAAAAAATTTTGTTTATTTTTGGCTATTCTGGGTTTTCACTGCTGCTGCAGACTCTTCTCTAGTTGCAGGGAGTGGGGACTACTCTCTCATTGAGGTGAGCAGGCTTCTTGTTGCAGTGAACGTCTCTTGTTGTGGAACTCGGGGTCTAGGGCACACGAACTTCAGTAGGTGTGACACATGGGCTCAAAGGTTGCGGCTCCGAGGCTCTAGAGCACAGGCTCCATAGTTGTGGTCCACAGGCTTAGTTGCGCCACAGCATGTGGGATCTTCCCGGATCAGGGATTGAACTCGTGTCTCCTGCATTGGCAGGCGAACTCTTTACCACTGAGCTACCAGGGAAGCCGACAATTTTTTTAAAAAATTAAATTCATTTATTTTTAATTGAAGGATAATTGCTTTACAGTGATTTTGGTTGGTTGGTTTCTGCCAAACATCAACATGAATCAACCATAGGTATACCTATGTACAATTTTTATACTGCTTTTTTATATTATTATTGTGTAGTTTTTTTCTTTTTTTTTTTTTTTTACTTATTCCATAATATTCCATTGTGATATGTTAGAATTTAATTGAGCACTTCTGAATATTGAGATTGCTTCCACTTTTTCCACTTGAACCACAGTGAAAATCTCTTGTGTATTTTTATTTCAGGAGTGTTCCTTTAGGATAAATTGTGATAAATGAGTTTGCTTTCTATTTCTTTCAGAGGTAGGAGATAATATGTCCTTTAGCTTGTTCTGATCCTTTTAGAGAATTACTTCTCTGGTATTCCGAATAGCAAAGTAGATGGAAATTGAGGTTTACATTTAGGGGAATATAGTAGTGTATTCCCTAATCTTGATTTTTCTGCTGATTATTAGTCTAGTTGATTTCCTAATGTCTATACATAATATACTCTGTTACCTGAAAAGCCTCTATATGCTTATTCTCCCTACCATATTTACTTGAAATGCATGTTAGAATTTTACACTTTGCATCATGACTGGCAGGTATATATTCTGTGTTTTCCAAAATGAAAAAAAAAATTGGTTAAAATGATACTACCGTCTATAACACTTCTTGTGTCAAATACTGGAATCTTGTTCAAAGCCAGATAAGACTGGTAAAGAGTATTTGGCCTACCTTCTCTTAGCTTTCCAGAGTGATTGTTTAGCTTAAAAACATATGTCATGGATATAAAAATTATATTAATGCTATGAGTTAATATTGGAGTATCATTCCCTTAATACTTTGGTGACTTCTGCATTGCCACCAAAGTACAGTTAGTAAACCTGTCTTCTGATTAAGGGTGACAGGGATCTTCCCTTTTCCTTAAGTAGCCTTTTTCCTTTTTAAAGAAAAAATACCAATTTTCTAATGATATTTTGGTCTTTTATCTTCTTGTTCAAGCGCCATTACTAAGAGCAGTGGTTTTATATGAGCATCAGAGACAAATCAGTTAATATTCATAAGTACCAGAATAGATCCTCCATAACTGATGTACTAAAACCCAAAGGTATAATATCTTTATAAAATGATTTTAGGTCATGACTTTCAAACTTCAGAATTCTTAAAGACAACAGCATATCAGACAGTTCTTAGTTCTCATAAGGGGCCTTTGAAATGGGTAATGCTGAGTAATCTAATGGATTTCTGAAAGCATAGTGTGCTTTAGATACTGCTAAATCAATAAACATAACAGTCACTTAAGTGTGTATATTATATAATATTTGGTTAATTATAACTCAAATCCATTCAGAATATTTATCTCTCAAGTAGAATAGCTAAAAATATAACTGAAGTACTTGTAAAAATAGAACCATCAGAAAAATTCAGAAGTATAGTATGTATTTTTTCAGATAATCTTAATATTTGGAATTAGCTACTGATTCTGTCATATACGTCATTTTATGGACCATGAAGTATCATATTTCAGAAGCACTTATGTTTGAGATTGGTAATAAAAGTAAATAGCTGGGTTTAATGTTACTGAATTGTTGTTTGATTCTTGTGTCCAATAAAAGCCTATATTGAATTTTTCAAGAGTTGCTTTGTATAGCATAAGTAGTTGCTCAGTGTAGCGTAAGTAAAAATGTATTTGGAATACATATGTATTTTATATCAAAGAGTTGTATTGAGTAGAAATGACAAAATCAATATCGAAAAGCTTTTTTTTAATGCAACAAAATTTGTTTAGATTTTCATAATTTGAGAGGACCAAAAATTTAAAATTTTATGGTTTTCCCATTAAAAATATCTCAATCTGGGCTTCCCTAGTGGTCCATTGGGTAAAGAGTCTGCCTTGCAGTGCAAGGGGCACTGGTTTGATCCCGATCCCTGGCCGGGAAGATCCAATGTGCCACTGAGTGGCTGGGCAGGTGTGTCTGATTAGGAGCCAGCTCCCTGGAGCACATGTGCCCAGAGCCAGTGCTCTGCACCAAGAGAGGCTGCTGCAATGGGAGGCCCTCGCAGGCCAAAGAATAAAGATGAGTGAAAATAAATAAAGTAAAAAATAAAACAATAAAAGATGCTAAAATAAAAAAAAAATCTCAATCTTTGGTGGTTAATCATAATAGTGGTGAAAGTTGGTTACTAATTTTGACAAGAGATCTTTTTTTGTTTGTTTTTTTTCAATTTTGGCCTCTTTTATTGGCCTTTTCACTTATTTATTTTCATCCTTCTTGTTTCCCTTTGGGCTGTGTGGGCCTCCCATCTCGGCGGCCCCTCTCGCTGCAGAGCCCTGGCTCTGGGCACTTTGCGCCCAGGCGCTGGCTCGCAGTTGGGCACAGCGGTCCAACTGCTCCACGGCACGCGGGATCTCCCAGGCCAGGATTGAACCAGCGCCCTTGCACTGCAAGGTAGACTCTCTACCCACTGGGACCGTTAAAACCCAAATCTCAGAATATTTATCTCTCAAGTAGAATAGCTAAAAATATAACTGAAGTACTTGTAAAATAGAACCATCAGAAAAATTCAGAAGTATAGTATGTATTTTTCAGATAATCTTAATATTTGGAATTAGCTACTGATTCTGTCATATACGTCATTTTATGGACCATGAAGTATCATATTTCAGAAGCACTTATGTTTGAGATTGGTAATAAAAGTAAATAGCTGGGTTTAATGTTACTGAATTGTTGTTTGATTCTTGTGTCCAATAAAAGCCTATATTGAATTTTTCAAGAGTTGCTTTGTATAGCATAAGTAGTTGCTCAGTGTAGCGTAAGTAAAAATGTATTTGGAATACATATGTATTTTATATCAAAGAGTTGTATTGAGTAGAAATGACAAAATCAATATCGAAAAGCTTTTTTTTAATGCAACAAAATTTGTTTAGATTTTCATAATTTGAGAGGACCAAAAATTTAAAATTTTATGGTTTTCCCATTAAAAATATCTCAATCTGGGCTTCCCTAGTGGTCCATTGGGTAAAGAGTCTGCCTTGCAGTGCAAGGGGCACTGGTTTGATCCCGATCCCTGGCCGGGAAGATCCAATGTGCCACTGAGTGGCTGGGCAGGTGTGTCTGATTAGGAGCCAGCGCCCTGGAGCACATGTGCCCAGAGCCAGTGCTCTGCACCAAGAGAGGCTGCTGCAATGGGAGGCCCTCGCAGGCCAAAGAATAAAGATGAGTGAAAATAAATAAAGTAAAAAATAAAACAATAAAAGATGCTAAAATAAAAAAAAAATCTCAATCTTTGGTGGTTAATCATAATAGTGGTGAAAGTTGGTTACTAATTTTGACAAGAGATCTTTTTTTGTTTGTTTTTTTTCAATTTTGGCCTCTTTTATTGGCCTTTTCACTTATTTATTTTCATCCTTCTTCGTTCCTTGGTCTGTGTGGGCCTCCCATCACAGTGGCCTCTCGCTGCAGAGCACTGGCTCTGGGCACTTTGCGCTCCAGAGCGCTGGCTCGCAGTTGGGCACAGCGGTCCAACTGCTCCACGGCACGCGGGATCTCCCCAGGCCAGGGATTGAACCAGCGTCCCTTGCACTGCAAGGTAGACTCTCTACCCACTGGACCACCAGGGAAGCCCAAAGAGAGATCTTAAAAAAAAAATAAAGGGCAGTCTAACTTCCTTATACATGATATTTCAGAGTGGATGGTCACACCTGAAATGTGATCCTTTTTAAAGAAATTTGGAATTACTGTATTTGCTGCCATGTGAAAAATAATCAAAAGTGTAATTTGTGTTTGCTAAATCTAGACACAAGGGTAGGATAATATAATTTCTATGACTTGATGGTAAGGACATTATGATTATCTTTTTGATATTGTTTAGTAAAAGCTAAATTAAAATGTCCCTAGTTCTTATTTTTAATAATATGATTTGTAATATACCTTTACTCAGTGATGCCTACTTATATACAACCACTGCCCGGTTAGAACTTTATAATTTTTATTTTAAAATTATCGTAATTTGGAGGCGAATGGATGCATGTATATGTATGGCCAAGCCTTTTCACTGCTCAGCTGAAAACTGTCACAGAATTGGGTGTTTTTTTGGCCACTTCTACTGGTCTTTCATTTATTTCCATCTTTGTTCTTTGGCTTGCGTGGGCCTCCCATCGCAGTGGCCTCTCTCATTGCAGAGCACCGGCTCTGGGCTCCAGAGTGCTGGCTGGGTAGTTGGATACATCGGTCCAGCAGCTCCGTGGCACGTGGGATCCTCCCAGGCCAGGGATCGAACTGGCACCCCTTGCACTGCAAGGCCGGTGTCTTTATCCACTGGACCACCAGGGAAACCTTGTCACAGAATTGTTAATTGACTGTACCCCAAGACAGAATATTTTTGGTGTTAAAAAAAAAAATACAATAAAAGAATCCTATGGTAAAGTTGACCTTTTGTGGGGGGAGTGTGCATTTTTATGAGTCTTAACACATGTGTTGGTTCATGTAACCACCAGCATTGTTCAACATATAGAACAGTTGATCTCCGGGAACCTGTGTATATTTTCCCTGAATAGCCAAACTCTGCCTGTACCTCAGCCTTTGACAACCACTGATCTTTTTTCAATCACTGTAGATACTTTCTCCCAGAAAATCATGAATAGAATCATGTAGATGGAATCTTTTGAAATTGATTTCTTTCACTCAACAAAATGCTATAGAGATTCGCTGAGGTTGTGGAGATTAATGGTTGATTTCTTTTTATTGCTAAGTTGTTGATTGAAATATTATGGCATTTGGGTATTATTTCTGATTTGATACACTGGCCCTGAAGTTTGACTGGTTACTTTAATTGGTTTGAATATTTTTTAAAAAATCTATTACATGAGATACATATATAGTTCGTGTTTTGAATAGGAATTTGTTGCTTTTCACACTGATCTTTTGTTTTCAGTTCAGTGGCTTGCATGTATAGCTAAACTAGGCAGTTACAGGGTTTAAGGGCAAAATTTGAGGTTAAAAAAAAAGAGTTTTTTTTAGAATGACCTATGACTCTTTAAGATGTCAGTTCCAGTGACTTGACAGAATTTTGTTTGCTGTTTTTCAAAGCCTTTTCCCACTCTGACTTTCTGGTCTACTGAGACCAAGATGCCTCTGGCACCTAATAATCTGTTTCAGTGTGCTTGCTCCAGGAGTGCCCTCCTTTATTTGTTGGTTCTAACAGTCTGTTCATCTTCACTTAGTCACACTTACATGCATAAACTCTTTGTATCATAAATTTAGTTTGATTCTTTACCTTAGTCACTGTTTCTTAGTTGATTGAGTTTTATTATTTCTCCAGCTAATGAAAATGGCAAGGAAGTCTCCTGATAATTGCGTGTTTTAGATAAAAGGATAGTAGTGGTTCTGTTATCCATGTGAACTGCATCAATCTATACCATGTCATCAGTTGAAATAATAGATGAACAGTAGTAAGACTGGAATGTTCTTCAAAAGGAGAGCGTAGTAAACAATCACTTATTAGTAGATATATTCGATTTTAAAGATGAAATATTCTATTTTCATTGACAGTCTACTTGGTAATAGAATTTAGAGACAGATTTATCATTTGATTGAATAAATATTTATGCCTCCGCTTCCTAAAATAAGTTATTCAAATTAACTTTGACTTCCATACTTAACTATTTTCATGATTTGGGTTATAATCTCACTTTTAGTAGGAGCATTAGCAGAAATACCAAGAAAAAAGTCTCCATCAGCAGCCTGACTTTATAGCAGTTTTTTGTATTTGGTTACATTGAAAAGAGTTTTTGATGGGGACCAATTTTTTTTTTTAACTTTTAATTTTAAACTTTTGATTTTGTAATGAGATGTAGTTGATTAACAATGTGATAATTTCAGGTGGACCGTGAAGGAACTCAGCCATACATATGCAGGTATTGGTTCTCCCCCAAACTCCCGTGCCATCCAGGCTGCCATGATGTGGACGGTTTTTAGATACCAGTGGATAGATTTGCCTCATAGATGAGAGTGATGATGAAAGCAATACATACCAACTTCTTCTCTACTGTTTCTTTCCTTAGATTTTAACATTTGAGACCAAGAACCCGACGGAATTAGCAGAACGTCTGCGCTCTGTTTGTGGAAATCAGAGCAATGCGTATGCCCGCCTGCTGGAATACCGCCTGAATGCCTTGGGGGACTGTGGAATGCCCAGCGCCAGCTGGCCTTGGAAGAACAGCATGAAAGGGAGAGTTCGGGTGACGAAGAAACTTTGGCCCTGCTCAAACGCCAGGGCTTGTTGCAGCAACCCGAGCAAGCTCCCTTCACCTCGAGGATGGGGCTCCTGCTGGTCTTCCCCCTTATTCAGTCCCAGAGTAGAACAGACCCCTCTCTCTGTAATATAACTGCTGAGGTGCTATTGAACTGCCTTCGCGACTGCCAGCCTTTGAGCCTGACCAAGGAGCCTGCTGACTGTCTCAATGGAATTGAAACTTTGTTTGGGAAAATGGCAAGGAAGTCTCCTGATAATTGCGTGTTTTAGATAAAAGGATAGTAGTGGTTCTGTTATCCATGTGAACTGCATCAATCTATACCATGTCATCAGTTGAAATAATAGATGAACAGTAGTAAGACTGGAATGTTCTTCAAAAGGAGAGCGTAGTAAACAATCACTTATTAGTAGATATATTCGATTTTAAAGATGAAATATTCTATTTTCATTGACAGTCTACTTGGTAATAGAATTTAGAGACAGATTTATCATTTGATTGAATAAATATTTATGCCTCCGCTTCCTAAAATAAGTTATTCAAATTAACTTTGACTTCCATACTTAACTATTTTCATGATTTGGGTTATAATCTCACTTTTAGTAGGAGCATTAGCAGAAATACCAAGAAAAAAGTCTCCATCAGCAGCCTGACTTTATAGCAGTTTTTGTATTTGGTTACATTGAAAAGAGTTTTTGATGGGGACCAATTTTTTTTTTTAACTTTTAATTTTAAACTTTTGATTTTGTAATGAGATGTAGTTGATTAACAATGTGATAATTTCAGGTGGACCGTGAAGGAACTCAGCCATACATATGCAGGTATTGGTTCTCCCCCAAACTCCCGTGCCATCCAGGCTGCCATGATGTGGACGGTTTTTAGATACCAGTGGATAGATTTGCCTCATAGATGAGAGTGATGATGAAAGCAATACATACCAACTTCTTCTCTACTGTTTCTTTCCTTAGATTTTAACATTTGAGACCAAGAACCCGACGGAATTAGCAGAACGTCTGCGCTCTGTTTGTGGAAATCAGAGCAATGCGTATGCCCGCCTGCTGGAATACCGCCTGAATGCCTTGCGGGGACTGTGGAATGCCCAGCGCCAGCTGGCCTTGGAAGAACAGCATGAAAGGGAGAGTTCGGGTGACGAAGAAACTTTGGCCCTGCTCAAACGCCAGGGCTTGTTGCAGCAACCCGAGCAAGCTCCCTTCACCTCGAGGATGGGGCTCCTGCTGGTCTTCCCCCTTATTCAGTCCCAGAGTAGAACAGACCCCTCTCTCTGTAATATAACTGCTGAGGTGCTATTGAACTGCCTTCGCGACTGCCAGCCTTTGAGCCTGACCAAGGAGCCTGCTGACTGTCTCAATGGAATTGAAACTTTGTTGTGCTCTTGGCTAGAGGAGACGTCTGACACAGGCCGACACATCCCACATAAGCAAAAAGAAAATGCTGCTGCTGCCCTCGTGGCTTTGGCATGTGCCAGGTAAGGAAAATCAAAGGTGTCCACTGGTGACCTTGTGACGGCTGCTGCCTGAGTTGGGTGAGTGAGTGAGAGGGCAAGCGTATTTAGTGGAAGTCTTAACATTCAGAAGGCCTTCTTTGTTTCCAGTATTGAATTTCACAGCCTTGACAGTGCATAAGATGCTTTCATCAAAACTTGGCACCAGGTGTTGGAGCCAGAACCCAAGTTCATGGTTTTGCTTTCTCTTACATCATGATGACAGCTTAAACCATTGAAAATGGAGAATTAACACTTAGCAATATCTACTTACCCTTAGATGATTAATGCTTTACATCAAGTGGTTAGTGGAGGATGTTATATCTGTATTCCTCCCAGAAGGACAGTCAAAAATATGTGGAGCTTTTAGTTTTTTCTTTACGCATGTCTGTAATGAGTACGTCTGTGAGTGAATGGGTTATTACTCACCTGGACTCAGTCACACAGATATGGTCACAGATTATATTTTTGAACCTTGATGCTTGACTCCATCAATTTAATTGAACCGTCTCTCTGTATACAAATATATATTTATTAAGATTTAATAGCATACTGTCCTTCAGGTGTTAAGTTAGCCCCTAAAAACTTACTTTTCGGCCCCGGAATTAGCAGAACGTCTGCGCTCTGTTTGTGGAAATCAGAGCAATGCGTATGCCCGCCTGCTGGAATACCGCCTGATGCTGGGACTGTGGAATGCCCAGCGCCAGCTGGCCTTGGAAGAACAGCATGAAAGGGAGAGTTCGGGTGAGAAGAAACTTTGGCCCTGCTCAAACGCCAGGGCTTGTTACAGCAACCCGAGTAAGCTCCCTTCACCTCGAGGGTGGGGCTCCGGCTGGTCTTCCACCTTAGTCAGTCCCAGAGTAGAACAGACCCCCCTCTCTGTAATATAACTGCTGAGGTGCTATTGAACTGCCTTCGCGACTGCCAGCCTTTGAGCCTGACCAAGGAGCCTGCTGACTGTCTCAATGGAATTGAAACTTTGTTGTGCTCTTGGCTAGAGGAGACGTCTGACACAGGCCGACACATCCCACATAAGCAAAAAGAAAATGCTGCTGCTGCCCTCGTGGCTTTGGCATGTGCCAGGTAAGGAAAATCAAAGGTGTCCACTGGTGACCTTGTGACGGCTGCTGCCTGAGTTGGGTGAGTGAGTGAGAGGGCAAGCGTATTTAGTGGAAGTCTTAACATTCAGAAGGCCTTCTTTGTTTCCAGTATTGAATTTCACAGCCTTGACAGTGCATAAGATGCTTTCATCAAAACTTGGCACCAGGTGTTGGAGCCAGAACCCAAGTTCATGGTTTTGCTTTCTCTTACATCATGATGACAGCTTAAACCATTGAAAATGGAGAATTAACACTTAGCAATATCTACTTACCCTTAGATGATTAATGCTTTACATCAAGTGGTTAGTGGAGGATGTTATATCTGTATTCCTCCCAGAAGGACAGTCAAAAATATGTGGAGCTTTTAGTTTTTTCTTTACGCATGTCTGTAATGAGTACGTCTGTGAGTGAATGGGTTATTACTCACCTGGACTCAGTCACACAGATATGGTCACAGATTATATTTTTGAACCTTGATGCTTGACTCCATCAATTTAATTGAACCGTCTCTCTGTATACAAATATATATTTATTAAGATTTAATAGCATACTGTCCTTCAGGTGTTAAGTTGATGTTATTGATACACCTCAATAGGAAATAACCCTGGAGTTACTTTTCTGGGAGAAGGTTTTTTATGTTCTGCTGCCCAGTAAACTGTATGATCACTCTCACAAATTTGTGAGAAAAAGATTCATTGCCTTTGCTTTCTTCTAACCTCATTGTCTAGGGACCATTAGGACCATGGTCTGAACAGATTATTGTCACTAATTTGTCCCTCTCCTTTCAGAATTCTTTCTTTGAGTTCTTCATTTTGTTAGCAAAGTTAATGTGAGTAACTTCTTGGAGGATTACAAAGTCCTTAGCTATAGGGCTCCTTCCTCCATTTTTATGGTTTCAAAGTTGACCTTCAAATGGTTGAATCTCAAGCTATTTTTTATTTTTTTATTTTTTACATGTATGTTCCCAGATCATTCATATGCATATCCCTGGACCCTCCCCCCCCCCAGTTCCCCCCCTCCCCTCCCTCCAGACCATCGCCCCAAGTGGTTGTAGGTACTCCTATTCCCCTAGCACAATGACAATAGCTATCTTTTCCACACATGACAGTATAGGTTTCCATGTTACTCCCTCCCTGCCTCCCTCCCACTGTTTGGTCTCCACAATGTCTTTATGTCTATTCTCTGTTTTTTCATGAGTTCACTACGTGTGTTATCATGACCATGTTACTAGATCCCATATATATGAGTTAGTATACTGTACTTGTCTTTCTCTTTTTGACTGATTTCACTTTTTATGATAGGTTCTAGAGCCAGCCACCTCATTAGGACTGAGTCTTCTGCATTTCTTTTAACAGCTGAGTAGTATTCCATTGTATATATGTACCAGAGCTTCTGGATCCATTCATTTGTCGATGGACATCTAGGTTGCTTCCATGTTCTGGCATTAGATGATTAATGCTTTACATCAAGTGGTTAGTGGAGGATGTTATATCTGTATTCCTCCCAGAAGGACAGTCAAAAATATGTGGAGCTTTTAGTTTTTTCTTTACGCATGTCTGTAATGAGTACGTCTGTGAGTGAATGGGTTATTACTCACCTGGACTCAGTCACACAGATATGGTCACAGATTATATTTTTGAACCTTGATGCTTGACTCCATCAATTTAATTGAACCGTCTCTCTGTATACAAATATATATTTATTAAGATTTAATAGCATACTGTCCTTCAGGTGTTAAGTTGATGTTATTGATACACCTCAATAGGAAATAACCCTGGAGTTACTTTTCTGGGAGAAGGTTTTTTATGTTCTGCTGCCCAGTAAACTGTATGATCACTCTCACAAATTTGTGAGAAAAAGATTCATTGCCTTTGCTTTCTTCTAACCTCATTGTCTAGGGACCATTAGGACCATGGTCTGAACAGATTATTGTCACTAATTTGTCCCTCTCCTTTCAGAATTCTTTCTTTGAGTTCTTCATTTTGTTAGCAAAGTTAATGTGAGTAACTTCTTGGAGGATTACAAAGTCCTTAGCTATAGGGCTCCTTCCTCCATTTTTATGGTTTCAAAGTTGACCTTCAAATGGTTGAATCTCAAGCTATTTTTTATTTTTTTATTTTTTACATGTATGTTCCCAGATCATTCATATGCATATCCCTGGACCCTCCCCCTACCCAGTTCCCCCCCCTCCCATCCCTCCAGACCATCGCCCCAAGTGGTTGTAGGTACTCCTATTCCCCTAGCACAATGACAATAGCTATCTTTTCCACACATGACAGTATAGGTTTCCATGTTACTCCCTCCCTGCCTCCCTCCCACTGTTTGGTCTCCACAATGTCTTTATGTCTATTCTCTGTTTTTTCATGAGTTCACTACGTGTGTTATCATGACCATGTTACTAGATCCCATATATATGAGTTAGTATACTGTACTTGTCTTTCTCTTTTTGACTGATTTCACTTTTTATGATAGGTTCTAGAGCCAGCCACCTCATTAGGACTGAGTCTTCTGCATTTCTTTTAACAGCTGAGTAGTATTCCATTGTATATATGTACCAGAGCTTCTGGATCCATTCATTTGTCGATGGACATCTAGGTTGCTTCCATGTTCTGGCTATTGTATAGAGAGCTGCAATGAACATTGGGGTACAGGTGCCTCTTTCAGTTTTGATTTCATCAGGATATAGGCCTAATAGTGGGATTGCTGGGTCATAGGGGGCTTCTATTTTTAGTTTTTTAAGGAATCTCCATATTGTCTTCCATAGAGGTTGTATCAATTTACATTCCCACCAGCAATGCAAGAGGGTTCCCTTTTCTCCGCACCCTCTCCAGCATTTGTTGTCTGTAGATTTGTTGATGATGGCCATTCTGACCGGTGTGAGGTGGTATCTCATTGTGGTTTTAATTTGCATTTCTCTAATAATAAGCGAGGTTGAGCATCGTTTCATGTATTTTTGGGCCATCTGTATGTCCTCTTTGGAGAGGCGTCTCTTTGGATCTTTTTCTCATTTTTTGATTGGGCTGCTCATTTTCTCTGTGCTGAGTTGTCTGAGTTGCTTGTAGATTTTGGAGATTAATTCTTTGTCTGTTGTTTCATTTGCTATGATTTTCTCCCACTCTGTGGGGTGTCTGTTCAACTTTTTGGTGATTTCTTTTGTCAAGCTATTTTTAAGGCAAAATGGAAGCAGCATTTATTGTCAGTTTCATTGCCCTGAGCAAACTGTCATAGCCTAGATCCTTGAAGACTGTAGTTGATTATGGAAATCTTGACTTGAGCTTAATGCTGGAGACATTATTGAGTGGTACTGAAATAAAGTTTCCCTGTAAAAGCTCTATGTTGGATTTATTTATTAATTTTTGGATATGTAGAAGACAGTTTTGTGCCCTAAATAGATTTGTTATTAATGCAAAAGTCCTGCTTTGGGAAATTTTGCTTTCAGATGGTTCTGTCTTTAGACAGATTTAAGCTGGGAATTTACTAGATCCCATATATTATAAAAGTTAGTATACTGTACTTGTCTTTCTCTTTTTGACTGATTTCACTTTTTATGATAGGTTCTAGAGCCAGCCACCTCATTAGGACTGAGTCTTCTGCATTTCTTTTAACAGCTGAGTAGTATTCCATTGTATATATGTACCAGAGCTTCTGGATCCATTCATTTGTCGATGGACATCTAGGTTGCTTCCATGTTCTGGCTATTGTATAGAGAGCTGCAATGAACATTGGGGTACAGGTGCCTCTTTCAGTTTTGATTTCATCAGGATATAGGCCTAATAGTGGGATTGCTGGGTCATAGGGGGCTTCTATTTTTAGTTTTTTAAGGAATCTCCATATTGTCTTCCATAGAGGTTGTATCAATTTACATTCCCACCAGCAATGCAAGAGGGTTCCCTTTTCTCCGCACCCTCTCCAGCATTTGTTGTCTGTAGATTTGTTGATGATGGCCATTCTGACCGGTGTGAGGTGGTATCTCATTGTGGTTTTAATTTGCATTTCTCTAATAATAAGCGAGGTTGAGCATCGTTTCATGTATTTTTGGGCCATCTGTATGTCCTCTTTGGAGAGGCGTCTCTTTGGATCTTTTTCTCATTTTTTGATTGGGCTGCTCATTTTCTCTGTGCTGAGTTGTCTGAGTTGCTTGTAGATTTTGGAGATTAATTCTTTGTCTGTTGTTTCATTTGCTATGATTTTCTCCCACTCTGTGGGGTGTCTGTTCAACTTTTTGGTGATTTCTTTTGTCAAGCTATTTTTAAGGCAAAATGGAAGCAGCATTTATTGTCAGTTTCATTGCCCTGAGCAAACTGTCATAGCCTAGATCCTTGAAGACTGTAGTTGATTATGGAAATCTTGACTTGAGCTTAATGCTGGAGACATTATTGAGTGGTACTGAAATAAAGTTTCCCTGTAAAAGCTCTATGTTGGATTTATTTATTAATTTTTGGATATGTAGAAGACAGTTTTGTGCCCTAAATAGATTTGTTATTAATGCAAAAGTCCTGCTTTGGGAAATTTTGCTTTCAGATGGTTCTGTCTTTAGACAGATTTAAGCTGTTTGGAATAATTATCAACTCTTTAGTGTCAAATGTTTTAATCGTGGGATCATAAAACTCACTTTTTTATTATGTGCCCTAATTTAGTCTGAACCAACAGATAGTTACTGAAATTGCTTCATTTATTTGAGATTCCAAGTTCCATCCTGCAGAAATGTTGAAATGAATGTTTTTTTTTTCTTCTTCTGGGTGTGTATTTTTTGCTTTTGTCTTAGTTGGGCCTACATTCTATTGCTGATATTACCACCTTGATTTACCTCACAAGTCACATGCTTTTCAGTGTTAGATCATCTTCTCTAACGATGTTATTTAGGAGCATGTTATTGAACTTTTGAGATTGATGCTCTCAAAGACACAGTGATGTTTCCAAAAAATTATTTTGAAGATATGCATTCATTTCAACCAACTAACATTTATCGAACACCTCTGGTGTGCCAGGAACCTTGCTAGGTCTTAGAGAGATAGTGACTGACAGGGAGTGACTCATAATCTCTAATCTTACAGCTGGGTGGATTTCATTTTGTCAGTCATTATTGCTTACTTACTAGATGTGAGGGGCTCTTCTAGGCACTGGATATATTAACAGTGAGCAAACAAGATGGTCCCTAAGATGACTAAGTTTACATGATAGTGAAAGAGCCAGATAGCCAACAACAAATGCTCTGTATATATAGAGAGATCCACAGTTAGAAGGCAGATCAGGATATTTTGATAACAGAGAATGTCTTCAGAGGAAGTGGAGACCAGTGTTCGCTAGAGATACGATGGAAGGCCTCATTGAAGAGGGGACATTTGAGCTGAGGCCTAAATGATGAGAGCCAGCCATGTGATAAAGCCAGTGACAGGGAGTTCCAGGCCAGAGGAGCAGCAAGCAGCACAAATTTGATCTGCTTTCTGTTCTTGGGGTAGCTGAAAGACAGCAAAGTGAGCACAGTGGCTGGAATGCAGTGGTAGAAGGGGAGGGCTGGGAGATGAGGGTCCAGACCAAGTTGGGGCTTAGGAACCATGGAAGGAGTTTAAATTTCACTCTTAAAGTCTGAATCTGGCGGCTAATACTATCTTATAATTGGCTTAATAGTTTTATATATACCAGTGTGCCTTTGCCTGTTTATTTGAACCTCAAGGTACTCCAGTGAAGTAGCCCTGTTGAACAGAGGATGAGGTAAAAATAAAAACCTCTAGGAGTTTGTTAACAGAAATGAGATGGTGCCCCTGGTGAGTGGCAGAGCTGGGGTTTGGAGCCTATGGGTACTGTCTCCCAGTTTGTGCTTTTATGTTCTATCTCTGCCTCCCTACCTTATGTGGCTTTTTTCTTGAACACCAGAGATGGGGAGGAGGACAATTAAGTCCTGTCCCGTTTTTTCTTCTTCTGGGTGTGTATTTTTTGCTTTTGTCTTAGTTGGGCCTACATTCTATTGCTGATATTACCACCTTGATTTACCTCACAAGTCACATGCTTTTCAGTGTTAGATCATCTTCTCTAACGATGTTATTTAGGAGCATGTTATTGAACTTTTGAGATTGATGCTCTCAAAGACACAGTGATGTTTCCAAAAAATTATTTTGAAGATATGCATTCATTTCAACCAACTAACATTTATCGAACACCTCTGGTGTGCCAGGAACCTTGCTAGGTCTTAGAGAGATAGTGACTGACAGGGAGTGACTCATAATCTCTAATCTTACAGCTGGGTGGATTTCATTTTGTCAGTCATTATTGCTTACTTACTAGATGTGAGGGGCTCTTCTAGGCACTGGATATATTAACAGTGAGCAAACAAGATGGTCCCTAAGATGACTAAGTTTACATGATAGTGAAAGAGCCAGATAGCCAACAACAAATGCTCTGTATATATAGAGAGATCCACAGTTAGAAGGCAGATCAGGATATTTTGATAACAGAGAATGTCTTCAGAGGAAGTGGAGACCAGTGTTCGCTAGAGATACGATGGAAGGCCTCATTGAAGAGGGGACATTTGAGCTGAGGCCTAAATGATGAGAGCCAGCCATGTGATAAAGCCAGTGACAGGGAGTTCCAGGCCAGAGGAGCAGCAAGCAGCACAAATTTGATCTGCTTTCTGTTCTTGGGGTAGCTGAAAGACAGCAAAGTGAGCACAGTGGCTGGAATGCAGTGGTAGAAGGGGAGGGCTGGGAGATGAGGGTCCAGACCAAGTTGGGGCTTAGGAACCATGGAAGGAGTTTAAATTTCACTCTTAAAGTCTGAATCTGGCGGCTAATACTATCTTATAATTGGCTTAATAGTTTTATATATACCAGTGTGCCTTTGCCTGTTTATTTGAACCTCAAGGTACTCCAGTGAAGTAGCCCTGTTGAACAGAGGATGAGGTAAAAATAAAAACCTCTAGGAGTTTGTTAACAGAAATGAGATGGTGCCCCTGGTGAGTGGCAGAGCTGGGGTTTGGAGCCTATGGGTACTGTCTCCCAGTTTGTGCTTTTATGTTCTATCTCTGCCTCCCTACCTTATGTGGCTCTTTGGTTTTGATTCTTTGAACACCAGAGATGGGGAGGAGGACAATTAAGAGTAGGGTTCTAGGCCTCCTTGGTCCCGTGTTAGGTATTCCATTTCTTTTGAGGTTTAGGTACATGATACCTAACAATTAAAGCACTGGCTAAGGGAGTAAGACAGCAATCCCAGATCAGTCTATCTGATACCCACAGTCGTTTAGTTCAGGAAGTGTTCTCGTGGTGATTTATACTTGGGGTCTGGCCAGGTAAATCTTGTGCATCTTAAAAGCACCTTCTTTTAGATGCAGCTGACCATATTTCAGACTTTCCAGAGCCTCAAGCCTTTGGAACCAAAAGGAAATTGGGTGTTAGGGAACTCTGCAAGCATTACATACAGTCCATGTATGTATCCATACAGTCATATACTTCACAGCCAGGGGAAGCAGAAGGAACACCTCTGAGCATAAATGATTATTTGAATGTTTTCCTTTGGGTCATATTTAATGTGATGGGGTTTGGAGAGATGTTATGTAAAATGGATGAACTTAACAATGTATTAAAAGATTTATCTTGGAAATACTGCTAGACTTTACATACAGCCTCTTCCTATGAAATCTGTCCTCTAGACTAGAGGCTGACTTGATGATGAAAAAGTATCCAAGCATGATCACCACATGTTCTTTGTGCTTGAGCTTCTTGTTGTAAACTTTTATGTTAGGGGAAAATTAGTTACCTTTGCAAGCATAAGAAGAACCCGCATGGGAAGAATCAAGCATATTTGATATTTTGAACAACACATCTACTGATTGGCAGCCCATATGCATGACTCAGTCGCTCAATAGAGACAGACTCATTCTGGAAGCTTCCCATGTGGTTAATAACATTGACATCAACAACCTTATTACTTGACATTTCAGTTTTAATGATTTTCTGTTCTCTCATTTTTTTTTAGGGGATCATTGAAAACTTTTGTTCATACAGTCCATCTATTACAGAAACAGAGTGATTTAGGGTCCCTACCTGTAGCTGATGTGCTGCATAGGTAAGTTGTCACCTTGGATCCTCACCCTCCTTCTACACAAGGGAGCCTGGAGAATAAAAGCTGTGTCTACATAAATTGCTAAACCCTTTTTTTTTTTTTTGGCCGCTTCTATTGGTCTTTCATTTATTTCCATCTTTGTTCTTTGGTCTGTGCGGGCCTCCCATCACAGTGGCCTCTCTCGTTGTAGAGCACTGGCTCTGGGCTCCAGAGTGCCTGCTCGGTCATTGGACACATCGGTTCAGCCGCTCTGCGGCACGTGGGATCCTCCCAGGCCAGGGATCGAATCGGCGCCCCTTGCACTGCAAGGCGGCATCCTTACCCACTGAACCACCAGGGAAGCCCTAAACTCGTTTTTTTTAAATCAATTAATGATTCATAGTTTTAAACAAGTGTGCTAATCATCTTAAGTAAGAATTTTGTTTCTTTCCTTTTTGGAAGGTGTTCCTAGAACATATTTTAATTTTAGTGGTTTACAAAAATGCATGTGTTTTTATTGTAAATTTCAGGATAATAGTGTGTTAAGATATAAAGAAAAATGTGAAAGTTGTTCATAATCTTGCTGCTCAAAGATAACCACTCTGAATGTTTTATGTATTTCCTAGTTCATACCCCTCTCTTTCTGTCCCTCTTTCTGTCTCTCTCACACACACATATATATGTAAAATACGTACATTTTACAGACAGCTACAGTGTTGTTATAACAAAATCACTACTTTATATTTTTTTAATTAAAAATATACTTACCATGACTGTCTTCTCAGATGTATAATATTTGTACAGACCTATTTTAGTTTTCTGCTCTTTGAGATGGTAAGTAGACTTTTGTCTTCTTGCTAAACTGGACAGTCTCAGTGTCTTTGTGATTCTCTTCCTCCTGTTTTTAGGCTGTTGCTTTTGGAAGGGGGTCCTGGCTCCCCCTCCTGTTTGCTTGGTGGCAAACACATAGTATCATGGGGGTATGAAGACATGCTACCCGGCACCCCGTTCTGAAAATAGCAAGGTTCCTTTTTTTATCAGTGGCAAACGATTGAAAACTTTTGTTCATACAGTCCATCTATTACAGAAACAGAGTGATTTAGGGTCCCTACCTGTAGCTGATGTGCTGCATAGGTAAGTTGTCACCTTGGATCCTCACCCTCCTTCTACACAAGGGAGCCTGGAGAATAAAAGCTGTGTCTACATAAATTGCTAACCCCTTTTTTTTTTTTTGGCCGCTTCTATTGGTCTTTCATTTATTTCCATCTTTGTTCTTTGGTCTGTGCGGGCCTCCCATCACAGTGGCCTCTCTCGTTGTAGAGCACTGGCTCTGGGCTCCAGAGTGCCTGCTCGGTCATTGGACACATCGGTTCAGCCGCTCTGCGGCACGTGGGATCCTCCCAGGCCAGGGATCGAATCGGCGCCCCTTGCACTGCAAGGCGGCATCCTTACCCACTGAACCACCAGGGAAGCCCTAAACTCGTTTTTTTTAAATCAATTAATGATTCATAGTTTTAAACAAGTGTGCTAATCATCTTAAGTAAGAATTTTGTTTCTTTCCTTTTTGGAAGGTGTTCCTAGAACATATTTTAATTTTAGTGGTTTACAAAAATGCATGTGTTTTTATTGTAAATTTCAGGATAATAGTGTGTTAAGATATAAAGAAAAATGTGAAAGTTGTTCATAATCTTGCTGCTCAAAGATAACCACTCTGAATGTTTTATGTATTTCCTAGTTCATACCCCTCTCTTTCTGTCCCTCTTTCTGTCTCTCTCACACACACATATATATGTAAAATACGTACATTTTACAGACAGCTACAGTGTTGTTATAACAAAATCACTACTTTATATTTTTTTAATTAAAAATATACTTACCATGACTGTCTTCTCAGATGTATAATATTTGTACAGACCTATTTTAGTTTTCTGCTCTTTGAGATGGTAAGTAGACTTTTGTCTTCTTGCTAAACTGGACAGTCTCAGTGTCTTTGTGATTCTCTTCCTCCTGTTTTTAGGCTGTTGCTTTTGGAAGGGGGTCCTGGCTCCCCCTCCTGTTTGCTTGGTGGCAAACACATAGTATCATGGGGGTATGAAGACATGCTACCCGCACCAGATAGCAACACTGGCTCCAGTTCTGAAAATAAAGGTAATGCAAGGGTTTGGGTCCCGTGATTGAAATTAAGATATGAAGAGAGTGGTTTTAGATCATTGTGGCAAACGATTTAGATATAACTCTGTGTTCGTTTTAATTAAGAGCACAAGGTTCCTATACAGTGCTTTCATTGTCTGCTTTATCAGTAAAAGTCTCATACTCAGTGAGGTAAGAAAATGGATAGGTTTTATTCTCACAAGGGAGAAGGATCATCCATGCACTGCTGCCAAAGAGGCACGAGTTACTTACATCGATTCCTGGGTATTTGAATTTGGGCATGGAAGCTTTAAGTTGAATTTTTATGTCTATGAATAAAGTCAGGTCTTGCTGCCTGATACTGTTTGAGGAATATATTGTGTGTGTGTGTTGGAGAACCCTTCTGTCCTAAGAGCAAAAAATAGAAAAGAGATTGTTTAAAGGAGCATGGATTGCGAAGGATCTCCTTTAAACAAAGGAGCTGGATGAAAATGTTTTTACACAGGTATTACAAATCTGTTTATTCTGTCATCTCAGTGAAAATGGCAGAAGGTCTCTGACATGACCTGCAGTTAGCTGACTTGTCAGCGAAGTAGGCCTCTTTCTTTGCTTGGTGGATGTACTGACCAGTGTTGTGGCACACACAGCTCAGGAGGCCTGCAGGCTCTTCTTAGAATCTGTGCCCTGCTGCTCTCACCTCCAGAGTTGCAACCTTGCTTCCCAACCTGTTTGTTATTGTTGTTGGCACTTGTGATTATATCATGAAATGTTACATAACTGATTAAAAGTAGGAATTAAAAAAAAAACCCTAGGAAATTATTTCCATTTAGAAATGGAATGCTTTAGAAAGATCCAAAAAAGTGAATCTATAAAAATTAAAGTTCTCTAAGAAATTAGGGTGGGACTCAAAGACTCCATTCTGCCCATCCTTTCATTTCACACTTTTTTAAAAAAATTATATATGTATATGTTTTTTTTTTATTGGGGTGTACTTGTTTTACAATGTTGCATTAGCTTCAGGTGTATAGCGAAGTTATTGTTATATGTTTTTACACAGTTTTCTTATTTACAGGTATACATAATCCCTAAACAGTCATAGGTATATCCCTGACCCATCATTTCACACTCTTGATGGGGGCAAGTTTCTCTGATGACTATATGGGCCTGGGTGCGGCCTAAGCAATGGGCCCCCCTGCACCTGTCATATGGTGCCTGTGCCTTTTCATGGTCTCGTTTCTTCCAGACAGTCATATGAAAGTGGCGAGAGGAGCAACCAAGACTTTGGGACATGAGTTACCACCTTCACTCACTCTAACTGTAGAGTCAACAGGAGAAGCCCAAATCTGCAGTGCCCAAGAAATTCTTAAACATTATGGGTGGAAATAATGCAAATTCATACAAAGCAAAAACCCCTTTCTTCACGCTCTCCTTTCCTCCTTTTGGGAAGGAGGGTATGACCACCTACTCCAGTATTCTTGGCTGAAGAATCCTCATGGACATACTCCTTTTAGTGTCTCCTTTGAAGTAATTTCTCACTGAGGATGATGGTATTAAGCTGATCTGTATGGTTTGCTGTTTCTTGTGCCTTTGGTTTGGTTCTGGCTAGAGGATGTTTTCCCTCTAAAAATTTTAAAAGTAATCTTATATAGCTTTTAACATTGGAAACATTCAACATACACAGGAGTTGAAAGAATTCTATAGTAAACCCTGTGTACTCATCACTCAGCTTCAACAAGTATCGGCTCTGGCCTATCTTGCTTATTGTTCTGTCCCTTTCACTCCCACTGCCTATCAGACCCATACTCAAAAGGCTTTGGCCTTAATCTAAAGAGTGATGGATAAATCTCTATTTATAAGTCAAATGTTTAAGGAATGGAATTAATGTGTTGAAAATGATGACCTACTTTAACTGCTTTTTGAAGAACCAATAGGAACAAGTCTCAGTTGTCTTGGATTAGTAGACTGAATTTTAAGATAACCATGTGCGTATATGTGTGTTCACTCAGTTGCTCAGTCGTGTCTGACTCTTTGTGACCCTATGGACTGTAGTCTGCCAGGCTTCTCTGTCCATGGGATTTTCTAGGCAAGAATACCATGTCCTTCTGCAGGGTATCTTCGACCACATATTCAGTACCATTTGATATGTGCTGTTCCTCGTTGCAAGTGTGACTCACTACATAGCTTCAGGTGTATAGCGAAGTTATTGTTATATGTTTTTACACAGTTTTCTTATTTACAGGTATACATAATCCCTAAACAGTCATAGGTATATCCCTGACCCATCATTTCACACTCTTGATGGGGGCAAGTTTCTCTGATGACTATATGGGCCTGGGTGCGGCCTAAGCAATGGGCCCCCCTGCACCTGTCATATGGTGCCTGTGCCTTTTCATGGTCTCGTTTCTTCCAGACAGTCATATGAAAGTGGCGAGAGGAGCAACCAAGACTTTGGGACATGAGTTACCACCTTCACTCACTCTAACTGTAGAGTCAACAGGAGAAGCCCAAATCTGCAGTGCCCAAGAAATTCTTAAACATTATGGGTGGAAATAATGCAAATTCATACAAAGCAAAAACCCCTTTCTTCACGCTCTCCTTTCCTCCTTTTGGGAAGGAGGGTATGACCACCTACTCCAGTATTCTTGGCTGAAGAATCCTCATGGACATACTCCTTTTAGTGTCTCCTTTGAAGTAATTTCTCACTGAGGATGATGGTATTAAGCTGATCTGTATGGTTTGCTGTTTCTTGTGCCTTTGGTTTGGTTCTGGCTAGAGGATGTTTTCCCTCTAAAAATTTTAAAAGTAATCTTATATAGCTTTTAACATTGGAAACATTCAACATACACAGGAGTTGAAAGAATTCTATAGTAAACCCTGTGTACTCATCACTCAGCTTCAACAAGTATCGGCTCTGGCCTATCTTGCTTATTGTTCTGTCCCTTTCACTCCCACTGCCTATCAGACCCATACTCAAAAGGCTTTGGCCTTAATCTAAAGAGTGATGGATAAATCTCTATTTATAAGTCAAATGTTTAAGGAATGGAATTAATGTGTTGAAAATGATGACCTACTTTAACTGCTTTTTGAAGAACCAATAGGAACAAGTCTCAGTTGTCTTGGATTAGTAGACTGAATTTTTAAGATAACCATGTGCGTATATGTGTGTTCACTCAGTTGCTCAGTCGTGTCTGACTCTTTGTGACCCTATGGACTGTAGTCTGCCAGGCTTCTCTGTCCATGGGATTTTCTAGGCAAGAATACCATGTCCTTCTGCAGGGTATCTTCCCGACCACATATTCAGTACCAATTTGAATACTGTGACATTGGATTTCCTCTGATATGACAAGTAGTAAAGAAACTCCACTTAAACATAGTAAATGGATTAATTTTGAAAATAAACACTAAGTTTTATTTATAAACTCTTTTTTTAAGGTAAATTCTCTAAAATATGTTAGTAAATCATTTACTGTCATTTAGGAGATTTTGTCTGTTTTAGCTTCGGGAAGATAGGCTGAAACGGAAATATAGTTGCTGTTTTTAAGTAGAAATGATACTGTGTTTTTGTACTGTGTCACTCTAGAAGTTTGGGCTTTCCCAGTGGCTTACTAGTAAAGAATCCACCTGCAATGCAGGAGACGCAAGAAATGCAGGTTTGATCCCTGGGTCAGGAAGATCCTTTGGAGGAGGGCATGACAACCCACTCCAGTATTCTTGGAAAATCCCATGAATTGAGGAGCCTGCTGGCCTACAGATTATAGGATTGCAGAGAGATAGACATAACTGAAGCGACTGAGCACACAGCAGCACAGCGCTCCAGAAATTTAAAATTTGGATTTCTAGAGGGAAAATCTACAAGGAGCATTTTCTAGTTCAATGTATCACTAGTCTATCTATATAATTTCATTTGCATTTAGTGGCACTGGCTGTGTACCAGAGAGCAGTATGGGTGTTTGCCTGTGTTGTCTCATTCAGCCGTCACAATCACTCGTGAAGTATGTACTGTTTTCATCTTAGAGGTGAAGAAACTGTGATTCACTCCCACTGCCTATCAGACCCATACTCAAAAGGCTTTGGCCTTAATCTAAAGAGTGATGGATAAATCTCTATTTATAAGTCAAATGTTTAAGGAATGGAATTAATGTGTTGAAAATGATGACCTACTTTAACTGCTTTTTGAAGAACCAATAGGAACAAGTCTCAGTTGTCTTGGATTAGTAGACTGAATTTTTAAGATAACCATGTGCGTATATGTGTGTTCACTCAGTTGCTCAGTCGTGTCTGACTCTTTGTGACCCTATGGACTGTAGTCTGCCAGGCTTCTCTGTCCATGGGATTTTCTAGGCAAGAATACCATGTCCTTCTGCAGGGTATCTTCCCGACCACATATTCAGTACCAATTTGAATACTGTGACATTGGATTTCCTCTGATATGACAAGTAGTAAAGAAACTCCACTTAAACATAGTAAATGGATTAATTTTGAAAATAAACACTAAGTTTTATTTATAAACTCTTTTTTTAAGGTAAATTCTCTAAAATATGTTAGTAAATCATTTACTGTCATTTAGGAGATTTTGTCTGTTTTAGCTTCGGGAAGATAGGCTGAAACGGAAATATAGTTGCTGTTTTTAAGTAGAAATGATACTGTGTTTTTGTACTGTGTCACTCTAGAAGTTTGGGCTTTCCCAGTGGCTTACTAGTAAAGAATCCACCTGCAATGCAGGAGACGCAAGAAATGCAGGTTTGATCCCTGGGTCAGGAAGATCCTTTGGAGGAGGGCATGACAACCCACTCCAGTATTCTTGGAAAATCCCATGAATTGAGGAGCCTGCTGGCCTACAGATTATAGGATTGCAGAGAGATAGACATAACTGAAGCGACTGAGCACACAGCAGCACAGCGCTCCAGAAATTTAAAATTTGGATTTCTAGAGGGAAAATCTACAAGGAGCATTTTCTAGTTCAATGTATCACTAGTCTATCTATATAATTTCATTTGCATTTAGTGGCACTGGCTGTGTACCAGAGAGCAGTATGGGTGTTTGCCTGTGTTGTCTCATTCAGCCGTCACAATCACTCGTGAAGTATGTACTGTTTTCATCTTAGAGGTGAAGAAACTGTGATTCAGAGCGGTCCAAGTCAACTAATAAATGCCCCAAACTGCTGAATCTCATATTTTTATTATTAATATTATTATGCATTCCTTAGGGAAAGTATTGTATCCTTAGTCATTTTCAGTTAACAGTTAGGAATGTATTTTTGCTATTCAAAAAAAAAAAAAGAAAGAAAAAATCTTTGGCTGACTGAACCAGATTCTCCTGGTAGTAAATATCTGACCTCTTTCCCTGATCTTGGTCTGTAACCCAACAGGCATTTTGAAGTTTAATTTAGGGGGTCACACCATCTTCCCTGGAAGTTATACTGAAGTACATATTTTAACTTTTTTCTTTTTGACTGCACTGCACAGTTTGTGGGGAATCAAACCTGGGGCCCTGGCTGAGAGAGCATTGAGCCTTAACCACTGGACCACCAGGGAATTCCCAAAAAGCACTTATTTTAGAAGTGGGAAGTTGCCTTTCACTCAGCCTCCTAATGGCTTTTTCATTAGAAAAAGCACATTTATAATTTCATTAGATAAAGCATGTATATAATTTACTTGTGAAAAAACGATTTCAGATGCTGACTTGGGACGCTGTCTCACGGCAGATGGTCTTTACCTGTATACTACTAACTCAGTTGGAAGAGGAGTAAGCAAATTGGGGTCTGGATTACATGGTACTCTCAGGTCAGTTGCATGGAACTTGCTGAATAATTTGGCTGGAATGTTTTCCTCATTACATAAATCTATGATGAAGACACCTGGGAGTGCCTGCTGACTCCCCATAGACTGACTGGTGACTAAATAAGTCTGAATAACTTCCTACAGTCCTGGTTTTCTCATACTGTCACTTTTTCTTCCTGGTTCTCTTCATGCATTTCAGCTTTGTTTTTGACTCTTTAGAGTTTGGTAGCCCTAAGATTATTGTTTCTAGCTTCTAGCCAGAAATCCTTCTATGATCAGAATTTCTCTATTAGTGACTTTTCCATGTCAATAAATGGACTTTTTCCTAGTTAAGTCTTTTTGTTCTTGAATTTGACATTGAATCAGCAGTGACTTTTTTTTTTTTCGGTTGGGATATAAGATCTATGAATTGCTGCCAAAAGAAACCACAGTTTGAGAGCCTTATGTATATTTAATTAGACTGTTTCCCCAACCTTTTCTCCTCTCCGGTTTGTTGTGGGAAATTAATATTTGCCGTAGTTTGTCAGTCTCAAAGTTAATGTAATATGTTTATTCTCCTTCAGATGTCTTGCATACGTAGTCATTGAAAAGAAGCTAGGAGAAATCGTTTTGTCTGTTGTAGCTCATCATAGAGTTCAGACGTGACCTGCTAACTTCACCTGTGTACCTTTTCCCTGCAGAGGTTTTGTGTACTGCCGGAATGAGGAGCTGGAGCCAGGATGGGTTGCTTTCGGCAGTGGCACTCTTCTCCACCGGCCTGTATCTTTTGACAATAAACCTCACTCCCTTTTCCAGGTCATTGACCAGCATACCCTTCAGGTAAACAGAACACGAAGGCTTTGTGTTTTATGTTTTGGAGACAGTAAGTGAAGTTTGTGACATGAACAGAAGGAATAATAACACAGTTGATATCATGGATTGTCTAAAAGGTTTGTTCAGGTTTTTCCATGAGATGTTACAGAAATAGTAAAAGGAGTAATGTCCTTTAACTGTCATTGTTTGGGCATTCTGGTTTTTTCCTCTAATGGCTTAAGTCTTCGCACATGATCTGAGTGAATGTGTTCTCTAAGGGTTTCTAAAGCCAGTGACAAACTTTGGAATATAGTTTCTCTACAGTGTTGTGTTAGTTTCTGCTGTACAACAAAATGAATCAGCTGTACATACACACGTATCCCCTCTTTTTTGGATTTTCTTCCCATTTAGGTTACTGCAGAGCAGTGAGTAGAGTTCCCTGTGCTGTACAGTATGTTCTCATTAGTCATCTATTTTATACATAATGTCAATAATATGTATATGTCAATCGCAGTCTCCCAAATCATCCCATGACAAGCTTTTTTATGATTAAAAAGTTCTAGAGAGCCTAAGATGGTATAAATACCAGCTTTTTTTTTTTTTTAAGCTTTTTATTTTTTAAATAGAACTATTTTGTAAAGATATTATTTCCCTATTCAGTCTGTTCTAAACAGCCTTTCTGGAGCTTTGAAATGAGCTTAGATAAAATTATTATGTGCTTAGGATCAAGCTCATCCGTTGGGCTCTCATAGCACTCTATGATGGCACTTGCTACTTTATACTGAAGTCACCTGCTCTTATGTCAAACTGCTCTCCAAGACCACACACACCTTTAGGTCTGGACACTGTCTTACTCATGTTGGTGTCCTTAGATTATAGCCACAGCACTTGATTGATGATAATAACAGTGTCCCTCTGTCCCAGACTCTGGTTTGGACAATTGACATACACTCATCATAGAGTTCAGGCGTGACCTGCTAACTTCACCTGTGTACCTTTTCCCTGCAGAGGTTTTGTGTACTGCCGGAATGAGGAGCTGGAGCCAGGATGGGTTGCTTTCGGCAGTGGCACTCTTCTCCACCGGCCTGTATCTTTTGACAATAAACCTCACTCCCTTTTCCAGGTCATTGACCAGCATACCCTTCAGGTAAACAGAACACGAAGGCTTTGTGTTTTATGTTTTGGAGACAGTAAGTGAAGTTTGTGACATGAACAGAAGGAATAATAACACAGTTGATATCATGGATTGTCTAAAAGGTTTGTTCAGGTTTTTCCATGAGATGTTACAGAAATAGTAAAAGGAGTAATGTCCTTTAACTGTCATTGTTTGGGCATTCTGGTTTTTTCCTCTAATGGCTTAAGTCTTCGCACATGATCTGAGTGAATGTGTTCTCTAAGGGTTTCTAAAGCCAGTGACAAACTTTGGAATATAGTTTCTCTACAGTGTTGTGTTAGTTTCTGCTGTACAACAAAATGAATCAGCTGTACATACACACGTATCCCCTCTTTTTTGGATTTTCTTCCCATTTAGGTTACTGCAGAGCAGTGAGTAGAGTTCCCTGTGCTGTACAGTATGTTCTCATTAGTCATCTATTTTATACATAATGTCAATAATATGTATATGTCAATCGCAGTCTCCCAAATCATCCCATGACAAGCTTTTTTATGATTAAAAAGTTCTAGAGAGCCTAAGATGGTATAAATACCAGCTTTTTTTTTTTTTTAAGCTTTTTATTTTTTAAATAGAACTATTTTGTAAAGATATTATTTCCCTATTCAGTCTGTTCTAAACAGCCTTTCTGGAGCTTTGAAATGAGCTTAGATAAAATTATTATGTGCTTAGGATCAAGCTCATCCGTTGGGCTCTCATAGCACTCTATGATGGCACTTGCTACTTTATACTGAAGTCACCTGCTCTTATGTCAAACTGCTCTCCAAGACCACACACACCTTTAGGTCTGGACACTGTCTTACTCATGTTGGTGTCCTTAGATTATAGCCACAGCACTTGATTGATGATAATAACAGTGTCCCTCTGTCCCAGACTCTGGTTTGGACAATTGACATACACTCCCTGTCCTACCTGTGAGGTATAACTGTGGCAGTTTCATCTTACAGTTAAGGCATCCGCGGCTAAGCACTTTGTAAGCACGCAGTTAAGGGCTTGTCCTTCAGTGAAAGAGTGAGCTCCGAGAGGTTAAGTGTCTTGGCACACAATAATGGCAGCATGAGAACTTGAACCCGTCCACCCTGGAGTCCGTGTTCTTTGTGCTGCAGCTTTCTGCCTTTCAGCCCAAGCTGAACAGAACAGTTAGAGTTGCTGTCTGAGGTGTGAGCACCCTGAGAGCAGTCCCAGCCAGGACTTGAGTGGGATGTTACCTCTTTTCTTGTCTGTCACTCAGCTGTGTCTTTTTCCTGGCATTGTTTTCCACATTGGAGGTACTCAGCAATTGTTAGATGAATCAAACGAATCAGTAGAAGCCAAATTAATTCCATTTCCTATCAGTAATGTGGATGGAGGAGATACATTGCCTGTATTGTTTGAAAAAGAGTTATAAGCTAGGGGGTTAAACAGATGTTAAATCTTGGAATGAGATTTACATTTGAAGCAATATCAATATCCTGTTTTCTTGCACAAACACTAACTACATATGTGCATTGGAACAGTTTGGGGGTGGCTTAAGCCATTCAGTCACTGTCAACTTTCTAGACTTACTGGCATTACAGATTTCAAAGTGTGGTTATAGCCTCAGGACTTTTTAAACTTTTGATGTGGACGAAAACAAGTCTGGAGAAATTCAGTAAATGTCAGGGATCAAGCTTTTTATGATTAAAAAGTTCTAGAGAGCCTAAGATGGTATAAATACCAGCTTTTTTTTTAATCTTTATTTTTTAAATAGAACTATTTTGTAAAGATATTATTTCCCTATTCAGTCTGTTCTAAACAGCCTTTCTGGAGCTTTGAAATGAGCTTAGATAAAATTATTATGTGCTTAGGATCAAGCTCATCCGTTGGGCTCTCATAGCACTCTATGATGGCACTTGCTACTTTATACTGAAGTCACCTGCTCTTATGTCAAACTGCTCTCCAAGACCACACACACCTTTAGGTCTGGACACTGTCTTACTCATGTTGGTGTCCTTAGATTATAGCCACAGCACTTGATTGATGATAATAACAGTGTCCCTCTGTCCCAGACTCTGGTTTGGACAATTGACATACACTCCCTGTCCTACCTGTGAGGTATAACTGTGGCAGTTTCATCTTACAGTTAAGGCATCCGCGGCTAAGCACTTTGTAAGCACGCAGTTAAGGGCTTGTCCTTCAGTGAAAGAGTGAGCTCCGAGAGGTTAAGTGTCTTGGCACACAATAATGGCAGCATGAGAACTTGAACCCGTCCACCCTGGAGTCCGTGTTCTTTGTGCTGCAGCTTTCTGCCTTTCAGCCCAAGCTGAACAGAACAGTTAGAGTTGCTGTCTGAGGTGTGAGCACCCTGAGAGCAGTCCCAGCCAGGACTTGAGTGGGATGTTACCTCTTTTCTTGTCTGTCACTCAGCTGTGTCTTTTTCCTGGCATTGTTTTCCACATTGGAGGTACTCAGCAATTGTTAGATGAATCAAACGAATCAGTAGAAGCCAAATTAATTCCATTTCCTATCAGTAATGTGGATGGAGGAGATACATTGCCTGTATTGTTTGAAAAAGAGTTATAAGCTAGGGAGTTAAACAGATGTTAAATCTTGGAATGAGATTTACATTTGAAGCAATATCAATATCCTGTTTTCTTGCACAAACACTAACTACATATGTGCATTGGAACAGTTTGGGGGTGGCTTAAGCCATTCAGTCACTGTCAACTTTCTAGACTTACTGGCATTACAGATTTCAAAGTGTGGTTATAGCCTCTCCAGGACTTTTTAAACTTTTGATGTGGACGAAAAAACAAGTCTGGAGAAAAGTTCATGTGAAATGAGTTCAGGGATCAAAAGTAACCTTAGGAAAACTAGTGATTCACCCAAAGAGATGAAGTAACTGAAGGTCATTCTTACTGTTCCCTAAAGGCACCTGACCTTCTCTAATTATTTTGATTTGGAGATTTTCAGTTCTGTTCCTATTCTTGGATTCTTTTTTAAAAATCTAGTCAGCAGTTTTCTTGATTCTCATTTTCTCTCATTTTAAGTGCTTTTCTCAGCAGTAAAAATTAGTATGTAACTGTACATTTAATGTGAAACGAGGCAGAATTTTCTCATTATTCTGAACTGAAGGATATTTAATATTAGAAATAAGTGCCTTCATGTCTAATGCAGAGAATGAGTATTTGTTTTATTTCCCCCTGATGGAAATGGTGAATTTTAATAAGGTCTCATTTGCTGTTAGGGGCTTTCTTTTTTCTTTTTTTTTTTTAAAGTACTTTATCCTTCTCGTTCTTCTCTGTATTCCCTCTTATTTTCCTCTTGCCTTCTCTTTTTCCCTTCCTCATATAATTATTAATTTTTGAGTTAGACTCTGAATTAGGCAATGGGGGTATAAAGATGAATAAGATATAGTTCCTGTCCTTTACCTATAACGATGTTTTAAATTTATTTATGAAGGAAATTTCAGAAAATACTATTGTCTTAAGACTTTGTTTCTTTCTTTTTTTTTTTTTTTATTTGGGATGGGGGTGGGTTGGGGAGGGAGTAGGGCGGGAGGGCCACTTCAATTGGTCTTTCATTTCTCTGTTTTCATCCATCTTTGTTCTTTGGCCCGTGTGGGCCTCCCATCACAGTGGCCTCTGTTGTCGCAGAGCACCGGCTCTGGGCTCATGCGCTCCAGAGCTCTGGCTCGGTCATTGGACACATCAGTCCAGCTGCTCTGCGGCACGTGGGATCTTCCCAGGCCATGGATTGAACTGGCTCCCCTTGCACTGCAAGGCGCTGTCCTTACCCACTGGACCACAAGGGAAGCCCCAAGACTTTTGTTTTTTAATAAAACACCCATGCATAGCTGATTCAAAGTATTTAGTCAGTACTTTTTTCCTATTAAAATGTAATTTGAATTAATCTCAAGAATCTGAGTCTGTTGCATGAAGTCTTATACTTTTGTCATGTAATTTTCATATATCATTCTTAGAGAAAAATGTCAGTTTTATTTTGACCAGGAGGCCTGCTGAATTGGACTTAGTGGCATTAGAGTTAACTGATAGAATCAGAATTTCCACATCACACTAATGAAGTTTTTTCTCCCATTTTTGTCCAGGTATGCCAGATGGTAGTAATGCCAGCCAATCACCTCCCCGTGGGCAGCACTATGAGCACTGTGCACCTTTCTTCAGATGGCACTTACTTCTATTGGATCTGGTCTCCGGCCAGTCTGAATGAGAAGACACCTAAGGGACATTCTGTCTTCATGGACATCTTTGAACTTGTGGTAAGTTTCACGTTCTCATTTTGTGTCTTTGAAGAGACATTTTTACTTGCTTTCTTTTTATGTTGGTCCCCAAAGAACCAATGAATAGAGTACCTATACAGTATATTCACTTGTGCCTCAAAATTGACTTTTCTCTTGGATGTATTTGAAGGTTGCTTTGTTTGGTGTTGTATGATGCAAGTAAACCAAGCTTTCTGAAGGTTAATCTAGCAACAGAGGGATGATAACAGTAGTTAATGTGTAGACAGTGAGGTTTTTAAGTAGAAGTGCTCATGAGTTTGTTGAAATTTGGAACTAAATTACAGTAGCAAGATTGACTCTACAGATGGATATTGGGAGTATCTGAGAGAGGCAATGATTGAAATTGTGAAAGGTAATCATTCATTCATTCGATACTGGCTAAGTATCTGCTGAGAACCAGGCACAGTGGTATCTAGGTGGTGGGAATACAGTGATGGGCAAGGGAGCAGGATCCTTGCTCAGTGGAGTTTGTATCCTGACTGGTGGGTGAGTTACGTGGTGGTGGTGGAGAGACAAAACACTAAGCACAGGTAAGTGGACAACATAATTTGAGATAGTGAAGGAAAAGTAGTAGCTAACCAGATGAGGAAGTTGGGAGTTAAGGAGGAAAGAACATTCTTGGAAAAGGAGATGACAAGTGCAAAAACTCTGTGATGAGAGCAAGCATGTTTGTTATCAGAAATGACAGCAGGCCAGAGTGGATCCGTGCAGAGAGCAGAGCTTGAGGCAGAGAGAGACTGGGAACGGTGGGAGCCCAGGTCTTCATTGTCCAGTGCAACAACCAGTAGCCACATGAAGCTGTTTATCAGAAGTAAATACAATTAAAACTTGAGTTGCTCAGTCAGTTTAGCCATGGTTCAAGTGCTCAGTAGCCACATGTAGCTGACTAGTGGCTACGACACTGAATGTCTGACTAGTGGCTACCACATTGAATGTCAAAGCTAGAGAACATTTCCACTGTTGAAGAAAGTTCTTTTGGATAGAGCTGGTATACATAGTATTTATAGAGTCTTGTAAAAGAAAAAATTGCTCCAAGACAGGTCCAACAAAACCTTTTTTTCATGATGTAATTTACAGCCTTTTTCTGGGAAGACATTAGCGTTCCTGAAGGGGAAAAAAAAAAACACCGAAGCAATTTCTAATAAACTTTAATGGGGTTAAAACTTGTTCTGGGAAAGCAGTCATCCATTCTGCCAGCTAACTGTCAGTCTGCTAACCTTTAACTGTACATTCTTCTTTTTCTATTATCTAGTTTCTCAGTATTCTCAAAGAATTATCTTTCTTATAAAATGTCTTAGTCAGAGTGAGTCTTCAGATTTATCTGCTAGAGATTTTCCTACTAGAACACGTGTTCACAATTAAATGGTCAGAAATGTCCTTTCTAAAAAGATTGTTTTCAAACAAGCTTAACCAGCTGGTCAAAGGAAAGATTTAGGTCTTTGCTCTGGACAGAGGAGCCTAGCAGTCTACAGTCCATAGAGTCTCAAGAGTTGGACATCACTTTGTGACCAAACCACCACCACCACCACCACCACCACCACCTAAGAATAATGGGAAAACATCAAAGAATTCCCCTTTCCCTGATATGCTTTGGTTAAGATCATGTCAAAGCATCTCTCCAAAGAGGACATACAGATGGCCCCAAAACACATGAAACGATGCTCAACTTTGCTTATAATTAGAGAAATGCAAATCAAAACTACAATGAGATATCACCTCACACTCGTCAGAATGGCCATCATCCACAAGTCAACAGACAATAAATGCTGGAGAGGGTGCCAAGAAAAGGGAACACTCCTGCATTGCTGGTGGAAATGTAAATTGATACAACCTCTATGGAAGACAGTATGGAGATTTCTTAAAAAACTAAAAATAGAAGCACCCTATGACCCAGCAATCCCACTCTTAGGCTTATACCCTGATGAAATCAAATCTGAAAGAAGCACCCATACCCCAATGTTCGTTGCAGCTCTCTATACAATAGCTAGAACATGGTAGCAACCTAGATGCCCATCGACGAACGAATGGATCCAAAAGCTCTGGTACATATATACAATGGAATACTACACAGCTGTAAAGAGAAATGCAGAAGAATCAGCCCTAATGAGGTGGCTGGATCTAGAACGTATCATCAAAAGTGAAGTCAGTCAGAAAGAGAAGGACAAATACAGTATATTAACACATATATATGGAATCTAGTAGGATGGTGATGATGGCACACGCAGTGAAGCGATGGAAAGACAGACACGGACCGTGGACATATGGACTTTGTGGGTGGGAGGCGTAAAGGAAGTAGCATGATGGCCTGTACTATCATAAGTGAAGAGAGTAGCTCTAGTCATTGCTCTGTGAGAAAAGGAGATCCTTCAGGGGTGCTGTGTGATGGTCGGGAGGGGTGGAAGGGGAGCATATACATATGACTAATCTGGGAACATACATATCTGTAAACAACAAAACTCTGTAAAAGTTAAAAGTAAAATAAAAGTAAAAAAAGAGATCATGTCAAAGAAAAACATGCATGTGGATTAAAACTTGAGGTAGCACATCTAGGCTCATAATGAAAAGTGAGAGTCTCTTGTCCTACTTGGGAATGGACAACATGCTGTGGACAACATGTCTGTATTCCTCATAGATGGTTACTTAAATGGTGTCAGCTTTTCCTTCTTCTCGTGGTTGCTTTCATATCTTTTTCTTTTTTTTTTGCTTTCATATCTTTAAAGATTTACCAGCTCTATATGCTATTGTGTGTGTGTGTGTGTGTGTGTGTGTGTGTGTGAGAGTGAGTGTATTTGGTTATTTTTTGTAGCAATAAATGAGGATTTGGCTCAATTCACCTCCTTTCTGTCCTCTTTTTATTTCCTTCCTCCTAATGTATTTATTTGATTCATTTTAATTCGTCTTTTGAGGGGGATATCTTTGTAACTTATAGTTAAACCTTTATGACTTGTTCCTCGACTCTAAGTAGTATCTCTTGTCCCCTGACCTTAGGAGATGGAGATAATAGTGTCTCTTCAGTGGGGAGAGCCATAGCTAAAAGCATATATTCAGGGGAATTCCCAAGAGGAAGGGAGAGAGTTCACTCACATCCAACCTTACAGAGTCTTAAGAATTGGCAGCATGAAAAAAAGGAAGAATTGGCAGCATTAGGTATGGCATAGAGCCAGTGTGAGATGGGGGTATAGACCGAAAGTTTGTAAAAGAAACTGTCATCTCTCTTCTTGGTACACACAACATTTATGTTCAGATGCCAGCTACCCAGGCAAAAGTATAGATGATTATTGTCTGAAGAAACCAAATGACTCTGGAAAAAAGACCCCAGTATACTGATATTGGGTTCATATAAGTTAAAGACTTGCTGCCCCAGTGAATCACCCACAAGTGGTGTCTTCCAGCAAGCAAGCCTCAACCATGTCTATAGTATTCCTCTCTAGTGATGAACTGCTTAAAAAAAATAGAGCAGATTCAAAAACACCCCAAACAAACAAAACCCAGAACTTGGGAGAGCTGTGTCTGTGGAGGGGAGAGGAATAGATTTAACAAGTTGGGCAAGATAGTGGTGATTACTGAAGCCAAGTGACAGGTACACGGGGAGCTCATTGTCCTACTCTTTCTTCTTTTGTCTGCATTTAAAATGACCCTAATGAAGTTCTTCAAAAATGTTTAAACCAGACTATTGAGAATATCTAGACAAACAAGGAAAGTCTCTAGTTTGGAAACTAAAAATAAGAAAAAGAAATCAGAAAAACAGCTAATAGAGTAAGATAAAAACCTCGTTGGCACTACATTGTGAGATATGAGAATATACTGTGTTCATAAAACAGAGCAAGATGTCATGAAAAAAGAACTCTCAGGATGAGAAAGAGCTTATGATTCTCAAAATTTTTAAATTAATGAAAGAATTAAAAGTAAGAAACCTAGAAAACAGGACAAATAAAGAGCAGTAAATATGAAAAGATAAAAGACATAAAGGAGTAATCCATCTGAAGTCTTTGTAACAGAAGTTCCAAAAAGAGAACAGAAAATAAAGATAAGATCAAAGAAATAATAGAAGAAAAATGTCAGTCTAAAGGACACTGGTGATCAGATTAAAAGGTCTTTGGCACAGTGAATGAAAATGTCCACAATGAAAAATCATCTTGAAATTTCAGATTATCAGGAACAAAGAGGATTCTGAACTTCTGGAAGTAAAATAAAATCATGTACAAATAACAAGGAATAAGAAAAGCAGTAGCATGAAGGCCTATACTATCATAAGTGAAGAAAATAGCTCCAGTCATTGCTCTGTGAGAAAAGGGGATCCTTCAGGGGTGCTGTGTGATGGTCGGGAAGGGAGGGAAGGGGGGGATATACATGTGACTAATCTGAGAACATGCATGTCTGTGAACAACAAAACTCTGTAAAAGTTAAAAGTAAAATAAAGGTTTAAAAAAAAAAAGAAAAGCAGCAGTTGTTCAATAGCATTACTGGATGTAAAAATGGAGCAGGACTTTTGGAGGAAACCTAACCAAGAAGTCAGTAGTCAGCCAAAGTATCAATCAGTTGCAAAGACAACATAAAGATATTTTTAGACCTATAGTTACACAATCAAAAGCTCATCCCTGCCCTGGAGGAAATAGATCAACAAAAAGTCAGTGGCATGAAATAAAAAGTTAGGGCAGGGCCACTGGATTTGCTATGCCATGGTCCATACTCTGTGGAGTGTGCTTTCTCTGACTCTGAATAAATCCATTTCTTACCTATCACTTTGTCTCTCACTGAATTCTTCTCTGCAAAGAGACACAAAGAACCTGAACCTCAGTGGGTCCAGACTTGGGTTGGTGGAAGGTTCATGGGGCCTAGCCGGTCCAGGAGGCAGTGGTCACAAAAGATTCCCTGCTGACTCATCATTGGTGCCAGCTGCATCCAGAATCGTCCCGCCCAGATGGAGTACAGCTGACTTACATTTTTAAGTGCTTCTGCACAGGTGCAAGACCCTGCCCTGACTTACATTTTTACCTGAACAGATAAAAGACCCCTGCCTTGCCTCTGGGTGCGACTTCACAGGCCCTGCTCACGGACTTGTGAACCTCGCCCGGGAGCAGGATCCCAATAAAACTTAACTTTTTGCTTATATATAAAAAAAGTTAGAGCGGAAGCTCAGGGGTCTGCTCTAGATTAAAAGAACAACCTTGAGTCACTTGGATTCTGACAGACCAATTGTGGAGAAAAAGATTGGAAGATAATTTGATATTTGAATATGAAATGAGTATTAGAGGAAACCAAGGAGTTTTTTCTTATTTTTACAGAATGATAATGATGTCTTGATTAGATAAGAAGATGTCGTATTTTTAGAGACATGTAGTGAAGTATTCAGAAGTGGAATCACATGATTTCTGGGGGATGGTTTAGAATGTTTGAGCAGAAAAGAGACAGGTGCATTAAACACATTTGGCCATATCTAGATCATAGTTGGGTTTCCCAGGTGGCACTAGCAGTAAAGAACCTGTCTGCCAATGCAGGATAAAGTAAAATAAGTTAAAAAAAAAAGCAGCAGTTGTTCAATAGCATTACTGGATGTAAAAATGGAGCAGGACTTTTGGAGGAAACCTAACCAAGAAGTCAGTAGTCAGCCAAAGTATCAATCAGTTGCAAAGACAACATAAAGATATTTTTAGACCTATAGTTACACAATCAAAAGCTCATCCCTGCCCTGGAGGAAATAGATCAACAAAAAGTCAGTGGCATGAAATAAAAAGTTAGGGCAGGGCCACTGGATTTGCTATGCCATGGTCCATACTCTGTGGAGTGTGCTTTCTCTGACTCTGAATAAATCCATTTCTTACCTATCACTTTGTCTCTCACTGAATTCTTCTCTGCAAAGAGACACAAAGAACCTGAACCTCAGTGGGTCCAGACTTGGGTTGGTGGAAGGTTCATGGGGCCTAGCCGGTCCAGGAGGCAGTGGTCACAAAAGATTCCCTGCTGACTCATCATTGGTGCCAGCTGCATCCAGAATCGTCCCGCCCAGATGGAGTACAGCTGACTTACATTTTTAAGTGCTTCTGCACAGGTGCAAGACCCTGCCCTGACTTACATTTTTACCTGAACAGATAAAAGACCCCTGCCTTGCCTCTGGGTGCGACTTCACAGGCCCTGCTCACGGACTTGTGAACCTCGCCCGGGAGCAGGATCCCAATAAAACTTAACTTTTTGCTTATATATAAAAAAAGTTAGAGCGGAAGCTCAGGGGTCTGCTCTAGATTAAAAGAACAACCTTGAGTCACTTGGATTCTGACAGACCAATTGTGGAGAAAAAGATTGGAAGATAATTTGATATTTGAATATGAAATGAGTATTAGAGGAAACCAAGGAGTTTTTTCTTATTTTTACAGAATGATAATGATGTCTTGATTAGATAAGAAGATGTCGTATTTTTAGAGACATGTAGTGAAGTATTCAGAAGTGGAATCACATGATTTCTGGGGGATGGTTTAGAATGTTTGAGCAGAAAAGAGACAGGTGCATTAAACACATTTGGCCATATCTAGATCATAGTTGGGTTTCCCAGGTGGCACTAGCAGTAAAGAACCTGTCTGCCAATGCAGGAGATGCAGGAGATGTGGGTTTGATCCCTGGGATAGGAAGTTCCCCTGGAGAAGGGAGTAAGAATACCCACTCCAGTATTCTTGCCTGGGAAATCCCATGGACGTAGGAGCCTGATGGGCTTCAGGCTGTGGGGTCAGACACTACTGAAGCGACCTAGCATGCATGGTTAATAGTTGAGTTTGGATGATGAATATGTAGAGGTTCATTATACTAGTCACAGTTTTTACCTGTATTTGAAATTGTTCATCATAAGATAGAATTTTTTAAAGCATCACCAGCCACTAGCTTGGCAACTTCTGAAATGCTGACTTGGAAAGCTAAACATGGATATCTACCTGGCTTACTGCTTATGATCCTTTCACAGGAAGGAACACTTCAAAGCCAGTAAAAAGCATGAGACAGATCTGTATAGATCAGTGTAGATTCATTTCCAAGTTCTATTGTTTTAGTGCTGAGAGAGCTTGGATCAGTGCACTGTGTACAGTCACTACCTGCTGTGTGATGGCAGTTGCGGTGTGCAGAGTGTAGATTTTCTCTGGAAATGTCCTTCTTCAACCATAACAACTTCTCTCTCTCAGTGTATCATTCACCACAGCATACAAATAGAGGAGACAGTATTCAGTCTTGCAGAAGCAAACCAACTCCCTTGACCCTCATCTTCCTCCACTCTTGTATCTTTGGCTCTGCTTTACAGCAATATGCTTGAAAGAGTTTATTCTTACTGTTTTACTTTCTTTCCTTCTGTTCACTCTTGAACCTCCTCCCGTCAACCTCACCATGCCACCTAAGCAGCTCTTCCCAAGTTCCCCCAGGGACTTCCACAGTGGTACATTCAAGGGCAACTCTGTTTCCTTTTTACTTGACCTTCCAACAGTATTTAATGTGGTTTCCCTCCCCCATTTTTGAAACTGATTTCACCTGGACGTTGGGACACTCCTAGGACTTCTCCCATCACTGATGTCTTCCTAACCTCTCAACAGTCATAGGCACCAGGACCTATTTCTAGAACCCCTTCTGTCTACTCTGTCAGCACTTACTCCCTTGTTGATCTCATCCTATCTTACAGCTTTAAACACCTCTCTATACAGATGATGCTCATTCTTGCTTCTCTGCCAAAACCTGTCGCTGCAGCTCTGCATGCATATTGATGTGGGTGGGTGTTTGTATATGCACAGGATATGAGACTTTTTCAGTTGGAAGTCTGATAGTTCCCTCAAGCTATATATGCCCTGCACCAAACTCCTGATTTTACCCCAGACCTGCTTCTCCCTCAGCCTTTCCCATTTTGTTCATGACATCTGTGTCCTTTCAGTGCTGGCCAGAGACCTTTGTGTCCCTCTCTGTTCCTCTTTTTTCCCTTCCCCAGTTCCTTACCTAGTCAGCATATGTTGCCTTCTGTTTTCGGTGGGGGGTTGGGGGTTGAGTTGGGGAGGGAGGGGGAGGGCGGGCCACTTCTGTTGGTCTTTAATTTGTCTATTTTCATCCATCTTTTGTTCTTTGGCTCCTGTGGGCCTCCCATCGCGGTGGCCTCTGTTGTCGCAGAGCACCGGCTCTGGGCGCATGCGCTCCAGAGCTCCGGCTTGGTAATTGGACACATCAGTCCAGCCGCTCTGAGGCACATGGGATCTTCCCAGGCCAGGGATCGAACCAGTGCCCCTTGCACTGCAAGGTGGTGTCCTTACCCACTGGACCACCAGGGAAGCCCCATATGTTACCTTCAAAGTGTCCCCCAAATTCGATCTACTTCTGTACAGGTACTGTGTGATTTGGGCTCCTCTCACCCTACTCCAGCACACACACTGAGTGTGCGCCCCTTTCAGGGCCTTTGTGCTGCAGTGGCAACTGCAGTTAACCAGATGACTCGTTCTCACTTCTTTTTGGTCTCTGCTTGCATATTGTCTTACCAAAAAGACCTTTCTGACCATTCTTTATAAATTATATTATATAAAATATAATCCTGTCCCTCCGTATCCCTTTTGCCTTGGTACAGAATTCAGCTGTGGCAGTACCAACAGGGTGATCAGCAGGAAATATATTATTCTTCACTTTAACCTTTTTCTGTAACCAAGGCATGAACTTTTCCTGCCTGATTTCGTTCCCTGTACACTGGACACGTCATTGCTCGAGAATCTTCTGTGACTCTCTGTTACCTTTTCAGGGCACATGTTTTACGTCTTCAGTTCTATTTTGCTCTGAGAGTTCTGTCTGTCCCCATGTACTTTCTATAAACTGCTGTTCTTTAGATAGATTCAGTGACAATTTTATTGCTATTTTGTCTTTTTCTTTACGTCTCTTCTGAAATGTATGATCAGTATAGTAAGGAATGTGCTAGGTGTCTTTCTTCTTTAACCCCATGGGTTTATTATTTCCTTTAAATTATGATTCACATAACTGAGATGCCCTTCATTCATTCAGTGTTAATCAGTGCCTTTTCAGGGTAGCAGGGTAATGTAAGCCTTTGTTTTCAAAGGCGCTTACATCAGCGTGTGGAGAGGTGGTAAGAAAGGAAACAAGAACAGAGTAATTTCAGCTAGTGACAAAGGCTGGAGAGAAAATAAAAACAGGATAATACAGTAAAGAGTGAGAGGGTGGAGGTGGGGAGCCACTCCAGTTTGCCTGGCAGAGAGGGCCATTCTGAGGAAGGACATTTGAGCTGAGACGAGAATGATGAGACACAGCCATCCACCCTGCCAGAGAGGCAGGGCCTGGGCCTGAGACAGTTCTCAGGATGGGGACTGTCAGTGCTAAACCCAGGACATTCTCAGGCAAACCAGTCCAGGAGGAGGGATCAGCAAGTACAGGCCTAGCGCATAGATGATTTCTAGGAGGGACAGAAGGCACTGTACTGAAAGCATGGGGTGAAGGGGAACAGAGGCAGGCGAGGTGGGGAGGTCAGTGGATGTTGAACCCTGTGGGCCTTACCAGCCATTTGGATTTGATTAGAAGTTTGTTGGGAAGCTGCTGCAGGCTTTCAGATGTGGAAGGACATGGCTTTATTTACATCTGTAAAGAAATCATTGGCCGGTGTGTGGAGAGTGAAGCATATGGAGTCAGAGTGGGGAGACCAAGTTGAGAGGCTGAATAGTCACTGGGCTTGAGTGATGGCTTGGGCCAAGAAGGGAGCCAGATGACGCTTCTTGTTACCAGTAGTTGTCACTCCTCCCAGGTTCTTCCCCTCCTTTCTAAATCGCTAACAACTTTTTCATTCCAAAAAGCTGCTTTGGTAAGCATAGAGGTTCCTAGATTTACTACTTGGGCATCAAAGCTCAATCCTCTTTGCTCCCCACAGATGCTGTGTCAGGCTTTCTTTTCAGTATTTGAGCACACTAATGTAACTCTTTTTTCTTAACTTATCCATGGTTTTTCTTATAGGGCCAGATTGGGCAATGCTTTTGAAGGCTAAGTGATCGATTTTTCATCTGGATGCCTTTGAAGGGTCATATTTAGAGCTGTGAGACATAAACAGAACTGTACTTGCTAAATGTGAATCTAGCTGGAGGGAGAGGGTAACACGTGGAAAGATGTGGATTTGCTCAATTTTAGGCGACAGTAGTCTATTGCAGCCTAGGCTGGGGAGTGAGAGGCAGCTGGAGAAGTCGCACTCGATCCCAGTGGCAAGGATGGTCTGTATTTAGAAATGTGGGAGTCACCATGGAGAGGTGGGATTGGATTTGGATCAGGACACTGATCTGCTTATTCAGTAGAGCTTCAAGTATTTACCGTGTGCCTCTGAGTGCTGGAGATGGGATGATGAACAAGCCAGGCAGGATCCTGGCTCTTGGCAAGCGGGCATTCAGCTAGAGTGGGACAAGGGTAGAAGGTCAAACAATAAATGAATAAATGAGTAAATTCATTCAGAGAATGGTAAGTGCTGTGCAGATAACACCACTGGGTGTTGTGCTCTGGCTTGTGTGGGGTGGAGCAGGGAAGGTCTTTTTGAGGAGGTGACAATCTACCTGAGACCTGGATGATGGCAGAGAGTCAGCCACATACAGGAGGATCTAGGGACAGGGAGTTCCAGGCAGAGGTCTTAGACACCAGTTGTTGTTGAGTCGCTAAGTCGTGTCCGACTCTTTGCAACCCCATGAACTGTAGTCTGCTAGGCTCCTCTCTCTATGGGATTTTCCAAGCAAGCGAGTTGCCGTTTCCAACTCCAGGGGATCTTCCCGATCCAGAAATCAAACCCGTGTCTCCTGCATTGGCAGACGGATTCTTTACTGTTCCACCACCTAGGAACCCCTCTGGACACCAGGGCAGGATCTAATCCTCAGCAGACTCCAACTTAAGTAAGTGGAGGTGGAAACAAGCGGGTAAGAGGAGTGTAAGGAGGGCAGAAACTGTCTTGGCTCGGTTCACTAGAAGAGTCCCTTTCACATAGGTGAGTGTTTCTTTGGAAGGAAACAAATTGGGACTGAGGGTGGACAACCCCAGGAATTCTGGCAACTCTGACAAACCTACACAGAACTCAAGGAAAAGCTTGATGATTTTGGTTTTAGGATACTTGCGTACCATCAAGAATGCCCAGTGGTTAGAAGGAATGGAGTTAAGTAGCTGCAAAGGATTAAGAGGCAGAGGCAGGGAGATAGAAACAGCATTTTGGAACTCTCTAAGAAATCTTTTTTTCTTATCATTTGTGAATGCATCATAAAAAGCACCACCCCACCTTGGCCCAGCCTCCTGTGGGAACCTTGCCTGGCCATGCTTCTCAGTTTGTTCTTTCTCTTGCCTCTTCTCTGTTGCCAGCCTTTCAATTTGAACTCCTTTGCTTTCTGTTTGCTTCTGGAAGCCTTGCTACTTTGCCCTCCTGCTCTCATTTCTAGTCCTGCCTGCCTTTGCTCATGGCACCAGTTTCTGAGACTCCAGCCAGATCCAGGAGCCTGGTCTGGAGGGGACAGTCGATGAAGAGGCTGCAGGAGATATATCTGAGACATTTGACAGGGACTCGAAGCAGAGAAGAGGGGTGGTGTGCAGTGGACCATCAAGATTCCTTTAAGATCTCGGAGACCTGTGAATATTTGAAACCTAAGAAGAAGGAGGTCAGAGAGGGAGACCTTGAGGGGGAAGGGCAGATGGGAGATAATTGAGGGGACGGTTAGAGAGGAGGTGGAAATGCTTCTTCCTCTGAATTAAGAGGAAAGGGGTAAGTGAGGCTGGCTACCAAGATTCTTGAGTGGCAAGAGAGACGAATGGGAGGATCTTATAGTAAGTGGTCTGGATCTTTTTAGTAATAAAAAAGGCAGGTGATCTGCTTAAAGCCAAACTCAAAATCTGGTGGAAGAATTTTGGAATCACCACTCCAGAGCTTTTGCTGGTGAATAATCAAGCAATGAAGGAAAAACTGCCAAGTCCCAGCAAGGATCCAGCTGAAGCTGGCATATATTTTTAGCAGACAAAGTCTGCCTTTCTTCACGATTGCTCTGCCAGTACCCAAGCAGCTGGGGCTAGTGTTGACTGCTGTTAATACAGAGTTTGGATTTTAGCCACTAATTATATTTCAAGAAACCATAATCCTCATAGCTGTACTTAATAGTAAATCAAGACCTGATTGATTTGTTTTCCTCTCATCTTCCTTTTACCTGTCAGAGGCTTGTAATTAGTGAGAGCTGCCTGTGGAATTCAATATAAGGAATTTTAATCAACAACCTTTCATAGAACCTATTAAACTTGGCTCATTACTTTAAAAAAAATCTGGGCTGTTATGAAAAATGAAAACTCTCAAACGTCTCGTAGTGTGCCTTTTGTTCTCAGCTTCTGTAGAGCAGTTCGATTTTGAGGCGTACACCTACTCAGGTACAATTTTGGGAAATTTTTTTGAATAACCAGGTGAGAATAATACACTTCTCAAGGAGACACTTGCTCACTGAATGGAAACAGATGCCATTTAAGGATCTCTTTTTCTTTAAATATTAGGTGGAAAATGGTGTATTCATAGCCAACCCACTTCAGGAACGCACAATTCTAATGAGAAAAGAGGGTGAGTCTGCAAAAAGCATTAATGAGATGCTCCTGAGCCGACTATCCCGTTACCGAGCCTCACCATCTGCAACACTGGCTGCCCTCACCGGCTCCACCATCTCCAACACCCTGAAAGAGGACCAAGCAGGTCGGCTGCCCTTTGCTCATCACATGTTTACTTTGTACAGCTCCATTCAGCTCCCTGCATCCTTACAAGTTATTATTCTAGAGCAGTTTCAGGTTCGCAGTAAAACTAAAGGAAGGTACAGTTTTCTTGCGTACCTACCGCCCCTGAGTGCACAGCCTCCCTTATGATGAACATCCCCCACCAAAGTGGTACATTTGTCAGTCAGTGAACCCCTCATGACACATGAACCTTAGGGTTCAGGCTTGGTGGTGTACATTGCCTGGGTTTGGACAAATGCATGATGACATGTGTGCATCACTGTTGTATCATACAGAGTTTTATTGCTTTAAAAAGCCTCTGTGTTCTACCTATTCATCCTTCCCCACCCCGCAAGCCCTGGCCATTGCTGATCTTACTGCCTTTTTACTGCCTTTTCCAGAGTGTCATATAATCAGATTTATATAGAACATAACCTTTTCATATTGGCTTCTTTCACTTAATGACAGATGCCTTTACAATTCTTCGATGCCTTTCCATGGCTTGATACATTTGGCTTGTGGTTAGTGCATGCTGCCTGTTGAATTCAGGCAGTACTTGTTATTGAGCACTTATAGTGTGCCATACAAAGCAGTTTGCTTTACATAGCTCACGTTTTCATGTCCTTCCGGTCATTGTTCACTTTTTTTTTTCATTCCAAGCTAATACATACTGTTGGCTATGGGCATGAATTTGGAAGAATTCAACACAGTTATCTGTTTAATTGTAAATACTTTGTCACTACTGTTAATATAAATTATTTTCATGTTAAGTGTATGTTTCATAAATGTAAAAGACTCACATTTGGCATCAACTTCACTAAGCATGGACTTCCCTGGTGCCTCAGATAGTAAAGAATCTGCCAGCAATGCAAGAGACCCAGGTTGGTCTCTTTAATGGTCCCTAGGTTGGAAGGGTCCCCTGGAGAAGGGAATGGTGACCTGCTCCAGTATTCTTGTCTGGAGAATTCCATGGAGAGAGGAGCCTGGTGGGCTACAGTCCACAGGGTCACAAAGAATCAGACACGACTGAGCACCTTACACTTTTACTTTTCACTTTCACTCAGCAGTCTTAACCCAGCAGATAAAAGGCAAACTGTCCACAACAGAGATTGATTTTTCTGGAGTTTGGCACTTAGTGTTTGCACTGTAATATTTTAAAATAGATAATATGTTTACAGAGTTCTAAAGTAAAAAAATATAAAAGGTATGTGCAGAGAAATCTTACTCCCACATCCTGGTGTATTTTGTTATTTGCCCCGCCCTGCCCCCTGTAGGTAGATCTATTTACTAGTTTTTATTTATCCTGGCAGAGGGTTTTTTAATGCAAAGAGAAATTAAATTAATTTAGAAAGATAAATTTATATGTTTTTATTGTCCTTCTTTTCTCAGTAAGAGGTAGTCTTCTAAACACACTGTTCTATACTTTTAAAGCAGGAATTTTTGATGGGGTAAGAATTCAAGGGTTCATAGACATCCTTTCCCAAAGTTTTAAATAACATATTATATGTATCATCATAATTTTCATCAGATTTTCAAGGTCATTTATAACCCCCAGAAGTCAAGAACCATTATTCTTAAAGAGTTTTCATATTACATATCAGCCACATGAATTTATACCAAACTGTGACCTGTAGTAAAAGGTAAGGCTAGAAAAGATGCCATGTAGAAAAAAGTGCATCTGAATTAATGTATGTTTAAGGAATTTTATGAAGTTTTATGCTTTAATTCTTTTACATATTGAAATGTTAGGAAGAGAAAATATTCATGATTAATTTTTGTGAGACTATCAAATTTTAAATATTTATTAATCTGTATTAGAATTTAGGACAATATTTTACTTCTAAAAGTCTTTATTATATCAAATATACATTAGAAACTTATTATTAGTTGTTATAACTTGGGACTAGGATAATTTGAGTTATAGGCAGTACTTTTTAGAGAGTAGTCTTTATTACCTAAATAAACATTTTCCTGATAAGCTGAATGCTTTATGTGGGTTTGTCCCTTGGGAGAAAATTGAATCCTACTTGCATAATAGAAATACTAAAGAAATATTTGTTGCCTAAGAAAATATGAGTGTTATCAAAAAGAGGACTCAGAGACACGGGTATATTTAGAATCCTCTGAAAACTGGTGTCTGTATTCTAAACATGTGATCTCACTCATGCACATTCTCGATGTATTCATTTAATATGATGCTGCTTCATAAAAATTCTTCAGTTATAGGCTAAGTGAACTTTTAACAATTCAGCATTCAGAAGGGCTAGGATTTTTTTTTTTCTGTGATAAACTAATACTTATTACCATGTTAATAAGAATATGTCCATTAAAAACACTGTGGTGAAAATATTATGCTCACAAAAGTTGCTAGTTTTTCAGCTGTTGCCCCTTTTGGATTTCTTACTTACAGAAATTTATGCTACTAGATTTATGTCCTAAATGAAGAAAATATTTGTTGGGGGCTTCAAGTTTAAAAAAATAGAGTTTTTTAGAACCACAGGCATTCAAAACAAATGACAGATTAGGTTTTGCTTGTCTCATTTTTCTAATCTAAACCGTCTAGAGATAATTTTATGTCTCTGTAGGCAGTTGTATTTTATACCCTGACAGCTTCCTAGGTAAAACACTCTGATTGACTTTCTGCTGCCGTCATCAATCCTCACTAGACTAATACAGAGAAAATCCTGCAGTTCACCCTCCATTTTCATATCTGCCAATGAGTAAGGGAAATTAAAGTACATTTTATACCTCTTGATTAGAAACAACAATTATTTTCTTAATGATAATTTATGATTCTAATAAAAATATAAGAAAATGGACCATGGGTTATAAATCATGCAGGCATAAAATTATTTTGTGAACGATACTGTGAAAGCTTTAATTAACTGGTTATGGGTTGAAATTTCTGGCTGATTCCATGTTCAAAGCTGTTTATAATGAATGAAATATCACAAGCCTGTTAAGAATTATAAAAGGAAAAGATGTCTACTAGAACATAGTTTCCTAGGGGGAAACATAAACAGTAAGATTCTTCTTTTATTTTGAGATCTAGTCCATGTGAATGATTCTTTTGAAAGATTTTTTAGAGCATATTGACTACGGGGAATACCTTTGAGAAATGTTCAGATCATGTAATCAGGAGGCTTGGGACCCAGGCTGCGGAGCTGGAAGATTATTATTTTTCTCTTAGCTTATTATTTCTTTGTTCCATTTTCTGAATCTTAGTACATTCTTATTAGAATTTGGGGCCCCCTCATCTAACTCTAATTTGGTTTGGTAATCAAATTAATCTTGTTTGTCAGCTATTTCTACTTAACATTTTCATTCCTTTTACCAGCAAATACTAGCTGTGGACTTCCTCTAAAAATGCTTCGGAAGACACCCATTTATACCTGCGGTACATACTTGGTGATGCTGGTCCCACCTCCGGGAGGATCAGGCAGCTCTGCCACCCGATCTCTTTTTGGTGGTACAAGCGGTTTGTCGTCTTTAAAAAGTAAGTGAGCACTGTTGATGGCTCTTTTCCCAATTTGTCTCCAACTCTGAAATGTAAGGTTTTTCCTAATAGTGATTTTACACTTACTGTGTTAAAACAGTTGTACAGCAAAAGCTCTACCTATTGTAGAGCTATAAAAATAAGTCTATGAGAGAATAAATTTATGGTTGCCAGGGGGAAGAAACGGGGGAAAGGATACTTTGGGATGGACATGTACACACTGCTGTATTTAAAATAGATAACCAGCAAAGTCCTTACTGTACAGCCCAGGAAACTGCTCAGTGTTACATGGCAGCCTAGATGGGAGGGGAGTTTGGGGGAGAATGGATACGTGTATATGTATGACTGAGTCCCACCTGAAACTATCATATTGTTAATTGGCTATGCCCCAATACAAAATTATAAATGAAAAAAGCAAAGCAAAAGTCTGTGAAATACCTCCATTTTAGGACGAATATGAAATGTTAGGCAAAACATGTATATGAGAAAAAATAATATGTATAAAAATTCATTAGTGTTGTTAACTATACATATATTTTTATAAACGAGGGAGTGATGCTATAGTAATTAAAACAATGTGATTTTTGGCATCAGAGTGGACAGATATTTAAGTTGAAAAAAATACAGAATAGAAAGAATGTTCTTTTTATATTTTCATTTTCTGTCTTTCTTACTATAGGGACATGATTTAACCCCTGTGAGCTTCAGTTTTCCCATCTGTAAAAAAATAAAAGGCTAGTAGTATCTCACGCTGTTGTTTGGTGATCATATGCAATAAAGTTTTTTTTGAGGTTTCTAAAAACAAAAACAAATCCTAAATATTTCTCTTATATATGGTAACACCTCTTTTAACATCCTTTTTTTCCCTTGAAATTTGTTTAGACACATAAAATTAAATTTGTAAGATCGTTTTACTTAATTTCATTTCCCAGTAGTTCGTATTCTGTCCTTTTAAAACAATTTGCTTATCATAATTCTATTTTCTTAGCTTACATATTTTGGGCTGGTCCCACCTCCGGGAGGATCAGGCAGCTCTGCCACCCGATCTCTTTTTGGTGGTACAAGCGGTTTGTCGTCTTTAAAAAGTAAGTGAGCACTGTTGATGGCTCTTTTCCCAATTTGTCTCCAACTCTGAAATGTAAGGTTTTTCCTAATAGTGATTTTACACTTACTGTGTTAAAACAGTTGTACAGCAAAAGCTCTACCTATTGTAGAGCTATAAAAATAAGTCTATGAGAGAATAAATTTATGGTTGCCAGGGGGAAGAAACGGGGGAAAGGATACTTTGGGATGGACATGTACACACTGCTGTATTTAAAATAGATAACCAGCAAAGTCCTTACTGTACAGCCCAGGAAACTGCTCAGTGTTACATGGCAGCCTAGATGGGAGGGGAGTTTGGGGGAGAATGGATACGTGTATATGTATGACTGAGTCCCACCTGAAACTATCATATTGTTAATTGGCTATGCCCCAATACAAAATTATAAATGAAAAAAGCAAAGCAAAAGTCTGTGAAATACCTCCATTTTAGGACGAATATGAAATGTTAGGCAAAACATGTATATGAGAAAAAATAATATGTATAAAAATTCATTAGTGTTGTTAACTATACATATATTTTTATAAACGAGGGAGTGATGCTATAGTAATTAAAACAATGTGATTTTTGGCATCAGAGTGGACAGATATTTAAGTTGAAAAAAATACAGAATAGAAAGAATGTTCTTTTTATATTTTCATTTTCTGTCTTTCTTACTATAGGGACATGATTTAACCCCTGTGAGCTTCAGTTTTCCCATCTGTAAAAAAATAAAAGGCTAGTAGTATCTCACGCTGTTGTTTGGTGATCATATGCAATAAAGTTTTTTTTGAGGTTTCTAAAAACAAAAACAAATCCTAAATATTTCTCTTATATATGGTAACACCTCTTTTAACATCCTTTTTTTCCCTTGAAATTTGTTTAGACACATAAAATTAAATTTGTAAGATCGTTTTACTTAATTTCATTTCCCAGTAGTTCGTATTCTGTCCTTTTAAAACAATTTGCTTATCATAATTCTATTTTCTTAGCTTACATATATAAATAATTTGACAAAATTATTTAAACAAAAGTATTTATCTACGGGGCTTCCCTGGTGGTCCAGTGGGTAAGGACACTGCCTTGCAGTGCAAGGGGTGCCGGTTCGATCCCTGGCCTGGGAAGATCCCACGTGCCGCAGAGTGGCTGGACCCATGTGTCCAATTACCGAGCCGGAGCTCTGGAGTGCATGCGTCCAGAGCCCGTGCTCTGCGACAACAGAGGCCACCGTGATGGGAGGCCCACGCGGGCCAAAGAACAAAGATAGATGAAAATGAATAAATGACAGACCAGTAGAAGTGGCCTGCCCACCCTCTCTCTCTCCCCAAACACCCTCCAAATTAAAAAAAAAAAAAGAGCTGATCTATAACTATGAGCGTCTTCCTAAAACCAAGGCTTTTAACAACAACAACAAAAGTATTTGTCTATATAAACTTAACTTTTAGACTATTCCAGATAGCTGCGTGTGTTTGGGATTTAAATACTCATAACTACTCCAAGAATATTTTGCCTTTGGAATCAAATGGATTAGATTTTTTCTCAACAGCCTATTTTCTCTACCAGGTGACCAGGATGTCCCCTTTAGAACCTTGGTTAAATTATTCTCTTTAAAAAAAGAAAAAAAGAAAGCTTTATTGAGTTATAATTTACATACCATAACATTTACCCCTTTAATGTATACAGCTCCGTGGTTTTTAGTCTATTCAGAGTGGTCCAGCAATCACCACTATCTAATTTCCATCACTCCATAAAGAAACCCATGCCCATTCGTAGTCCCCACTCACTCACTCCTACGCTTTTATTTTCCATGTAAAATAAAAGGCTAGTAGTATCTCACGCTGTTGTTTGGTGATCATATGCAATAAAGTTTTTTGAGGTTTCTAAAAACAAAAACAAATCCTAAATATTTCTCTTATATGGTAACACCTCTTTTAACATCCTTTTTTTCCCTTGAAATTTGTTTAGACACATAAAATTAAATTTGTAAGATCGTTTTACTTAATTTCATTTCCCAGTAGTTCGTATTCTGTCCTTTTAAAACAATTTGCTTATCATAATTCTATTTTCTTAGCTTACATATATAAATAATTTGACAAAATTATTTAAACAAAAGTATTTATCTACGGGGCTTCCCTGGTGGTCCAGTGGGTAAGGACACTGCCTTGCAGTGCAAGGGGTGCCGGTTCGATCCCTGGCCTGGGAAGATCCCACGTGCCGCAGAGTGGCTGGACCCATGTGTCCAATTACCGAGCCGGAGCTCTGGAGTGCATGCGTCCAGAGCCCGTGCTCTGCGACAACAGAGGCCACCGTGATGGGAGGCCCACGCGGGCCAAAGAACAAAGATAGATGAAAATGAATAAATGACAGACCAGTAGAAGTGGCCTGCCCACCCCCTCTCTCTCCCCAAACACCCTCCAAATTAAAAAAAAAAAAAGAGCTGATCTATAACTATGAGCGTCTTCCTAAAACCAAGGCTTTTAACAACAACAACAAAAGTATTTGTCTATATAAACTTAACTTTTAGACTATTCCAGATAGCTGCGTGTGTTTGGGATTTAAATACTCATAACTACTCCAAGAATATTTTGCCTTTGGAATCAAATGGATTAGATTTTTTCTCAACAGCCTATTTTCTCTACCAGGTGACCAGGATGTCCCCTTTAGAACCTTGGTTAAATTATTCTCTTTAAAAAAAGAAAAAAAGAAAGCTTTATTGAGTTATAATTTACATACCATAACATTTACCCCTTTAATGTATACAGCTCCGTGGTTTTTAGTCTATTCAGAGTGGTCCAGCAATCACCACTATCTAATTTCCATCACTCCATAAAGAAACCCATGCCCATTCGTAGTCACTCCCTTCCCTACCTCCTCACCCCAGCCTGTGGCACCCACCTACCAGTCTGCTTTCTGACTATGAACTTAAACCTATTCTAGACTCTTTATATATATATATATGCAATATATGTGCTTTTGTGATTGGATTTTTTAAACGTAATGTTTCCAACTTTCATCCATGTTGTAGCACGAATCATTACTTCATATCTTTTTATGCCCCAGTCATATTTGACTTTATGGATATACTCTCTTGACATTTGAGTTATTTCTGCTTTGGGGCTCTTTTTGAGTAGTGCTGCTATAAACATTCATGTACAGGTGTTTGAGTGGACACGTTGTCCTTTCTCTTGGGTGTATGTGTAGGAGTAAACTTTTCAGTCCTGTGGTATCTGTATGCTTAACCTTTGGAGGGACTGCTGAACTGTTTCTAAAGGAGCTATACCATTTTAGAGGCTCATTAGCAGTGTTTCCAGTTTTTCCACATCCTTTCTGACATTTCTTATTTTCCTTTGTTTTTCTTTGTTTTTTTTTTTTTTCTGTTTTTTTAAGATTTATTTATTTATTTATTTTGGGCGGGGGTCAGGTTGGGGAGGGAGAGGGCAGGTGGGCCACTTCTGTTGGTCTTTCATTTTCTCTATTTTCATCCGTCTTTGTTCTTTGGCTCCCATGGACCTCCCATCGCGGTGGTGTCTGTCGTCGCAGAGCGCCGGCTCTGGGCTCATGTGCTCCAGAGCTCTGGCTCGGTGATTGGACACATCAGTCTAGCCGCTCCGCGGCACATGGGATCTTCCCAGGCCAGGGATCGAACCGGCGCCCCTTGCACTGCAAGGCGGTGTCCTTATCCACTGGACCACCAGTGAAGCCCCTTTTCTTTGTTTTAATAGCCATCCAAGTGGGTATGAATTATTATCTCATTGTGGTTGATTTGCATTTCCCTAACAATTATTGATGCTAAACATCTTGTGCTCATTGGCCATTTGTATATGTTCTTTGGAGAAATAGCTATTCAAATCCTTTGTTCATTTTAAAATTGGGTTATTTGTCTTTTTATTGATTATTAATCATCTTAAGCTGTTTTTTTTAGTTTCCTTGGCATGGTTTTTTCCCACTCAACTGAAATTAGCCCCACTTGATTAAAACAAGTCTTCATGGTGCCATTTTTTCATGAGAATATAGCTTACCCAGTGATTCTATTTTAGACCAACAAATAAGTAAATGCTGAATGAAATCCCTCCACATTGGTCACTGTGGAGGCTACTCACTAAGTGAAAAAGTGGTGCTTGTCTTGAGGAGCTTACAGGTGGGAAAAGTGGTGCAGTGAAATGTCATTATCTTTTTTGCCCCAGTCATATTATTTTGGATATACTCTCTTGACATTTGAGTTATTTCTGCTTTGGGGCTCTTTTTGAGTAGTGCTGCTATAAACATTCATGTACAGGTGTTTGAGTGGACACGTTGTCCTTTCTCTTGGGTGTATGTGTAGGAGTAAACTTTTCAGTCCTGTGGTATCTGTATGCTTAACCTTTGGAGGGACTGCTGAACTGTTTCTAAAGGAGCTATACCATTTTAGAGGCTCATTAGCAGTGTTTCCAGTTTTTCCACATCCTTTCTGACATTTCTTATTTTCCTTTGTTTTTCTTTGTTTTTTTTTTTTTTCTGTTTTTTTAAGATTTATTTATTTATTTATTTTGGGCGGGGGTCAGGTTGGGGAGGGAGAGGGCAGGTGGGCCACTTCTGTTGGTCTTTCATTTTCTCTATTTTCATCCGTCTTTGTTCTTTGGCTCCCATGGACCTCCCATCGCGGTGGTGTCTGTCGTCGCAGAGCGCCGGCTCTGGGCTCATGTGCTCCAGAGCTCTGGCTCGGTGATTGGACACATCAGTCTAGCCGCTCCGCGGCACATGGGATCTTCCCAGGCCAGGGATCGAACCGGCGCCCCTTGCACTGCAAGGCGGTGTCCTTATCCACTGGACCACCAGTGAAGCCCCTTTTCTTTGTTTTAATAGCCATCCAAGTGGGTATGAATTATTATCTCATTGTGGTTGATTTGCATTTCCCTAACAATTATTGATGCTAAACATCTTGTGCTCATTGGCCATTTGTATATGTTCTTTGGAGAAATAGCTATTCAAATCCTTTGTTCATTTTAAAATTGGGTTATTTGTCTTTTTATTGATTATTAATCATCTTAAGCTGTTTTTTTTAGTTTCCTTGGCATGGTTTTTTCCCACTCAACTGAAATTAGCCCCACTTGATTAAAACAAGTCTTCATGGTGCCATTTTTTCATGAGAATATAGCTTACCCAGTGATTCTATTTTAGACCAACAAATAAGTAAATGCTGAATGAAATCCCTCCACATTGGTCACTGTGGAGGCTACTCACTAAGTGAAAAAGTGGTGCTTGTCTTGAGGAGCTTACAGTCTGGTTGGGAGAAATAATGGAGGTGGGTGAAGCAAGTAGAACATGATCTACAGTGCTGTGTCATTGTCTGAACCATGGGGAGCAGATGTAAGTGCTGCAGCATCAGAGAAAGAAAGGGTCATTGTTCATATAAGCGGCCATGTGGGAGAAAGGCATATGCATGGTAAACAAAATGAAAAAGAGATTTGGAGAAGACAATTTTGTTGGTATGTAGGACAGAACAATAGAAAATGGAAAACAAAGAGTACAATTTAAATTATAGCTCACATCAGGCGTGATGAGAATCTGGATTACGAGGGTGATGGAAATAAAAAAAGAAACTTGAGAGATGCTGCTCAGATTATCTGTTGAAAAGTGGGGTGGAAAATAATATCAATAATTTAGCAACTAACCCATCTGCCATGGCAGCCACTGAAGAGCAGTGACCATTGCTCAGTGCAACCCCATGGCCAACGGCTTCAACATGGGCCACCAGGTGACCAAGAGCATGATCAGGTTCAGGCACAGCCCTGCAAGATACGATCTAGAAGGTGTGCACCTTTGCCCCTTTGGAACAGCGTGCCATGGAGTGACATGCTAAGGTCTCCAGGAATAAGCAAGCCCTCAAGTCCATTAAAAAAAGGTTGGGGGGCTTCCCTGGTGATCCGGTGGGTAAAGAGTATGCCTTGCAGTGCAAAGGGCCCTGGTTTGATCCCTGGCAGGGGAAGATCCCACGTACCACAGAGCAGCTGGACTGGTGTGTCCAGTTACAGGCCAGCGCTCTGGATCACATGCGCCCAGAACTGGTGCCCTGCTACAGGAGAGGCTGCTGAGATGGGCGGCCCACACAGGCCAAGGAATAAAGATGGATGAAAATAAATAAATAAAAAATCAAGAAAAGAGGCCAAAATGTTAAAAGAGACAAGAAAAGGTTGGGAACATACATCCATGCTGGTGAGGAAGAGAGAGGAGCTGTGTAATATCCTGGTCACCAAGAGGAAAGTGGCAGCCAAGAAGGCCTGAACCCTCGCCCCTCTGTCACAATAAAACCTTTTTAGGAAAAAACAAAACAGCAGCTAGCATTTCTTCTTTTTTTTCTTTGGTGGGGGGGCGCGGGTTGGGGAGGGAGAGGGGCAGGCGGGCCACTTCTATTGGTCTTTCATTTATCTATTTTCATCCATCTTTATTCTTTGGCCCGCGTGGGCCTCCCATTGCAGTGGCCTCTGTTGTCGCAGAGCGCCGGCTCTGGGCGCATGCGCGCCAGGGCTCCGGCTCAGTAATTGGACACATGGGTCCAGCCACTCCGCGGCACGTGGGATCTTGCCAGGCCAGGGATCGAACCGGTGCCCCTTGTCCTGCAAGGCGGTGTCCTTACCCACTGGACCACCAGGGAAGCCCAGCAGCTAGCATTTCTATGCTGGTGTGGATCCTTGACATGTTTTTAAACTCATTTTATCTTCACAATAACTATATAAAGTAATTTTATTATCTCCACTTTACACATGGGGCACTGAGAGGTTTAGTAAATTTCCCAGGGTGACACAGAAGTGGTAGAGCTGGAATTCAAATTCAGAATCCTGAAGCTCATGCTTATCATCACAACACTCTCCTGTGTCAAGGGAAAAAGTCAAAGCGTCTCTAGTCTTTAGAACCAGTGCTTGGAAAGATAACACCTGTGTTTGAACATCCACTGACCTTTATTGAGCACCAAATGTGTTCTGAAGTATTTCTTGTAACCCCTCTTTTGATAGTCTATATTAAAAAAAACCTGTTATAAAAGTTGCTGTTTTAAATACACTTTCAAAATTACAGTTCAGTTTGTTGACTGTTTCTCTTACTGCTTGGAGCTCTAAGTATTGGGGTTTTAGTTCATCATATGTCTAAGATGACGTGTCTTCACTCGGGGCACCATGGGGATGCGTTGGCTGTCTGTCAGTGCCTTCTGATTTTTGTGAAATCAAACAATTGGAAAAAAAAAATGTAGTTCACTATATTGGAAGAGACTATACATTTTTTTGTGTGGCGTTAACATGTGTCTTGTCTCCTCATTGTTACCTCCGATAGACAACCAAAAAAGATGTCATTTTGGTTAAAGATTTTATGTTAAGAGGCTAAAGTTTAAACTAACCGTCATCTTAAGGATTATTTAACAGCTTACTGTTTTGTTTCTGAAGTCCTGGCCTCTAGCTTGGTGTATAATATTTCGGATGGTCAATTCACAAGTCGTGCCGACCTCATAGATGCTGCTGGAAGCTCCTTGGGGCGTGGTGCTCTTGTACCAGGATTGGGTAAGAAATAAAGACTCACATTTATTGTCCTTAGAAAATTTGGAATCTTAGCAGTTTCAAAAAATCGTGCTAGTTCTCTATGGTATTCTAGTTTCCTTGAAATAATTTTTTAATGCTTCTCTTTAATTGTGATGGTTAGTATAAGGAATTTTCATATGTGAAATCCCTCTACGTGAATTATGATTGAAGATTCTGTCCATTAGGTTGAGTGATGATCCTATGACAAGTTCTTCTCAAGTTTATGCCATAAAAGGACTTCTTTCACCTAAGGGATTGGTGTACTTCTTATTGTTAGAAGATGAATATTATGTAATATATTGGATATTCTCTTTGCCTTGGCATCTAGGAATCTGATGCTAAGTTTTGGGCTCAGTTACTAGGCTTTTACTGTGTGTTAGTTAGTTTTGCTGTACCTGGGTTTTAACGTGAGCCACTTACATCCTTTTTGGATGTTTGGACCTTTTTGGAGTTAAAAAGGTCACATGTCAGTCAGTGACTAAAAACTTTCTATTCTATAAGACTTACTCTGTTCTCACATAGGAGTTATGCCAAGGAGACTTTGAGTCCTGCCTTCTTATTGAGCCACAGTTACTGCTTTGCTAGCACTGGAGGTCGTCCTTGCCCTTCCACTCTTTAGCAGTGCTGAAGAGAAGTGTGTATTCAGCAGACGATGACATGATAGTTGTATAAAGGATGCTTTTCTTGCAGGTGCCTGTTATGATACGGTGAACAACATGCTGTGGACATGCTCAAATGACTATATTGATCAGTGGTGTAATCCTGGGAATCAGGCCTTCCATTACGTCTGCCAGAGACTTGGAGTCAGCCATATCATCGCTGAGCCCAAAGGTGGGTGCACCCATGGACCTATAGGAAGAGAGTTACCCTCAGGAAGTAAGAGACAGGGCAGCAACAGTAGTAAGTGGGAACATAGCTGATGCAGCAAAATGTGTCAAGGCGTTCACGCGTTTTTGGTTTTTTAAGCCTGGCCTCTAGCTTGGTGTATAATATTTCGGATGGTCAATTCACAAGTCGTGCCGACCTCATAGATGCTGCTGGAAGCTCCTTGGGGCGTGGTGCTCTTGTACCAGGATTGGGTAAGAAATAAAGACTCACATTTATTGTCCTTAGAAAATTTGGAATCTTAGCAGTTTCAAAAAATCGTGCTAGTTCTCTATGGTATTCTAGTTTCCTTGAAATAATTTTTTAATGCTTCTCTTTAATTGTGATGGTTAGTATAAGGAATTTTCATATGTGAAATCCCTCTACGTGAATTATGATTGAAGATTCTGTCCATTAGGTTGAGTGATGATCCTATGACAAGTTCTTCTCAAGTTTATGCCATAAAAGGACTTCTTTCACCTAAGGGATTGGTGTACTTCTTATTGTTAGAAGATGAATATTATGTAATATATTGGATATTCTCTTTGCCTTGGCATCTAGGAATCTGATGCTAAGTTTTGGGCTCAGTTACTAGGCTTTTACTGTGTGTTAGTTAGTTTTGCTGTACCTGGGTTTTAACGTGAGCCACTTACATCCTTTTTGGATGTTTGGACCTTTTTGGAGTTAAAAAGGTCACATGTCAGTCAGTGACTAAAAACTTTCTATTCTATAAGACTTACTCTGTTCTCACATAGGAGTTATGCCAAGGAGACTTTGAGTCCTGCCTTCTTATTGAGCCACAGTTACTGCTTTGCCAGCACTGGAGAGCGTCCTTGCCCTTCCACTCTTTAGCAGTGCTGAAGAGAAGTGTGTATTCAGCAGACGATGACATGATAGTTGTATAAAGGATGCTTTTCTTGCAGGTGCCTGTTATGATACGGTGAACAACATGCTGTGGACATGCTCAAATGACTATATTGATCAGTGGTGTAATCCTGGGAATCAGGCCTTCCATTACGTCTGCCAGAGACTTGGAGTCAGCCATATCATCGCTGAGCCCAAAGGTGGGTGCACCCATGGACCTATAGGAAGAGAGTTACCCTCAGGAAGTAAGAGACAGGGCAGCAACAGTAGTAAGTGGGAACATAGCTGAGGCAGCAAAATGTGTCAATAGCCTTCCCTTTTTGAATTTAGAATTTAAAATTCTTATTATGTGATTGGTGTATGATTAAGTGTGTAAATAAATAGAGCTTAGGAGGTGGTTCACAGAATTCTTTTTAAAGGAAAATTATGTCCCTTCTGAAACTGTCAGAACTTGTACAGAGATTCATTCTTTATGGAATTATATATGCTGTTATGATGTTTTGTGTTAGTAACAACTTACTTATACATAAACTTACCATTTGATAGAATATCCAGTACAGGACCTTTAGATTTCTTATTATTAAGACTCTTAGTATTCTTAATGTTGATCCAAAATCAACTACAGTGATACATATGGAATAGTGAGTAACTCAGCAAATCTCCTCCTGATAAAGCAATGGGAAAATGGACTGAATTATCACAAATAACTATTTCTATAAAATTAAAATACCAACTAAAAAAAGATATTTCTAGACTCTGGAAACTGACCAAAGGGATATAATAAATTGACAAGAAGTGTTCATTAAAAAAAAATACTAAACTTTGGCTAGGAACAGTAGAAGTCTCTGGTATTCTTAGCTGGGAACGCTTCTGTCCACTGCCTCAAGCTTGATCAGTGAAGTCACTCCAGCAGGGTGGGGCAGGTCATGGAAGCTAACAGCTTTGCTTCCAGAGGGGGCTGACTGATTTGGAGCAGCGCATGAAAAAACTCATGCTCAGCAGCAATGTCAGTAGCAGTAGTGGTCTTGGTGGCAAACTGAGACATCCAGTGGCTTAGCTACCCTGAGGTTGCCATCCTGGTTAGGGCAAGCAACAAACCAGAAAACTAGCCAGAAATTTACTAGTGAGATTTGTGTAGTGAGAGAACTACAAAAGGCCTTCATAAGCTTCCCAAACATCTGAAGAAGACAGAGAAGGCCCAAGCTGTTCACATAGGCCTGACTGATAATGAACCGGTATACACATGCAGAGATATGAGAGGGCCCAGCAGAAGGTGAAAACCATGGAAGAGTGTAAAACTGCCTGAACTTTGTGCTTCCCCAGAAAACGTGGATCCATTCAGGGTAGAAGTCTTACTGGCACAGGGTGTTTGAGCACAACTTCAGATCAGGTTCCTTCGTCTCACTAGGAAGATAGCCTTAAAAAGAAAAATGAGGATTATAAAAGTAAACAAATGAGAGAAAAGAAAACCTAAAATAGAAATAATTTTTAAAAAAGTGAGAAGAGGAATCAGTAGCTAAATACTGCAGGCAAACTCAGATATTAGACTTAGCAGATAAAGACCTTTTTAAAGCAGCCTTTATAAATAAACTCAGAGGATTGAAGGAAACCATGCTGAAAAGATAAAAGGAAAGTATGATGACCATGATTAAACAGAGAATTTCAACAAAGAATTTATTGTAAAAAAGAAGAAGAACCAGTTGGAAATTCTAGATTTGAAAAGTTCAGTGACTGGAAAAAAGAGTCTCAAGGCTTTTCTTGACTCGTTACCAGCATGGGATCTGAGCTAAGATCGCCTGACTTCACATCCTAGCTCTACCATTAGTGTCTGTGTGACCTTGGGCAAGTTACCGAGCCTCTCTGATTCTTGAGTCACTCCTCTACAAAACAAGACAAAAGTAGTTGAAGTTGATAATAGGAGCCAAGTAAGTCTCTTGCAGTGTGTGTGTACCTTCTGTAAGTGAGAGGCATGTTCCCTGGTGACCACCTCCCAGAGATGTCTTTCCTCACTGACTTCCCTTTCATCTCCTAGAAGAGGCTGTAACCACGAATGAGGTGATAAACCAGTTACTGCACCACGTTGGTGCGATGTGCATACACCAGCTCAATCTTCTTGCCACCAACCCCAGTCTTCCCATCACAAGTGTCTTGGGCAAGCAGCACCCCATTGAAGCGCACCATGTTAGCAGTATTTGTGACATCATGGAGAAGGCCATGGTTAATGGAGACACCTGTATTATACGCTGCATTCTCGTTGTCTTTCAGGTAAATAATACTGTTTTAAATGAAACAAAGAAAAAGAAACAGAGACCTTGGCTTCCGTCAGCTCATTTCTACCCGAAAAAAAATGTTCTCACGTTCCTGTTTTGCAACTTAACACCTTCTCATCCTGTAATTAGAATGGGTATCATATTCATTGCACTGCAGTTAATGGAGCATTGCTATATGTAGCTCACTGCAATTAATATATGTAAAACATTTACTATAATTATACCATTCCACAATAGAGGAGATTGTGGCTAACAATCCACCTGGGTATTTATTCATAAGAATAACTGGCATGTGCTTCTCTTCATAGGGATATTTTTCGTAGAAAGACAAATGAGAGAAAAGAAAACCTAGGGGCTAGTAAAAAAAACTTATTAAAGCAGCCTTAAAATTAAATAAACTCAGAGGATTGAAGGAAACCATGCTGAAAAGATAAAAGGAAAGTATGATGACCATGATTAAACAGAGAATTTCAACAAAGAATTTATTGTAAAAAAGAAGAAGAACCAGTTGGAAATTCTAGATTTGAAAAGTTCAGTGACGGGAAAAAAAGAGTCTCAAGGCTTTTCTTGACTCGTTACCAGCATGGGATCTGAGCTAAGATCGCCTGACTTCACATCCTAGCTCTACCATTAGTGTCTGTGTGACCTTGGGCAAGTTACCGAGCCTCTCTGATTCTTGAGTCACTCCTCTACAAAACAAGACAAAAGTAGTTGAAGTTGATAATAGGAGCCAAGTAAGTCTCTTGCAGTGTGTGTGTACCTTCTGTAAGTGAGAGGCATGTTCCCTGGTGACCACCTCCCAGAGATGTCTTTCCTCACTGACTTCCCTTTCATCTCCTAGAAGAGGCTGTAACCACGAATGAGGTGATAAACCAGTTACTGCACCACGTTGGTGCGATGTGCATACACCAGCTCAATCTTCTTGCCACCAACCCCAGTCTTCCCATCACAAGTGTCTTGGGCAAGCAGCACCCCATTGAAGCGCACCATGTTAGCAGTATTTGTGACATCATGGAGAAGGCCATGGTTAATGGAGACACCTGTATTATACGCTGCATTCTCGTTGTCTTTCAGGTAAATAATACTGTTTTAAATGAAACAAAGAAAAAGAAACAGAGACCTTGGCTTCCGTCAGCTCATTTCTACCCGAAAAAAAATGTTCTCACGTTCCTGTTTTGCAACTTAACACCTTCTCATCCTGTAATTAGAATGGGTATCATATTCATTGCACTGCAGTTAATGGAGCATTGCTATATGTAGCTCACTGCAATTAATATATGTAAAACATTTACTATAATTATACCATTCCACAATAGAGGAGATTGTGGCTAACAATCCACCTGGGTATTTATTCATAAGAATAACTGGCATGTGCTTTCTTCATAGGGATAATTTTAGCCTCGGTAGAATTTAGCATCTTCAGATATACCCCTTCTGCTTCTGTAGGTGGTGTTTAAATTTTTCTTCAGCCCACAAACTGAAAGGAATCGAGACATCATTCGACGGTCAGGACTGCTTCTTTGGCAGTTGTTGATGGCACCAAAAGATCAAATTTGCCCTGAAATTCAGAAGGAAGTCTGCCTTGCGATCAGGTAATCACCACATGATTTCCATGTGCTCTTTGCTGAAGGCTTCTTCTGTACTGCCTTGTTATTGTCCCTCAAGACTCTTAGCCTAGATATCTCTTACCCATCCCGCAGTCAGGACCTCAAGGACTCAAGCCATCCACGTACATACACTCCTCATGTATGCATCTTAAAACAGCAAAAGGAAAGAAATCCTTTATGTAGATGTTTTGGTGGTTTCTAAGTGGATGTTCTCATCTGGGACAAAGTGTGGCAAGGTGGTTAAGACACAGACTTTGGGGGACTACCTAGGTGGTCTGGTGGCTAAGATGCCTCAATCCCAATGCAGGGGGCCTGGACTTGATCCCTGGTTGGGGATCTGGATCTCACATGCTGCAGCTAAGAGTTCACATACTGCCTCTGAGACCTGCAGCTAAAGAAATAAATTTGAAAAAAAAAAGAAGAAACAGGCTTTGGCAGCAGGCAGACCTGGATTCTAGTCTTTGCTTTGCCAGTTAATTTCTCAAATGATTTTTGGCACAGTCTGCATCTAGCTAGGTTGACTACAGTGATTTTTTATAGCTCAATTTTCTTTAACCAGTTCTGTGTCTAGCCTTAGATAAGTCATCATTTTGGTAATTCACAAATATGGGGGTTTATAGGTAAAGAAAGAAAAGAACCTTGGCTTCCGTCAGCTCATTTCTACCCGAAAAAAAATGTTCTCACGTTCCTGTTTTGCAACTTAACACCTTCTCATCCTGTAATTAGAATGGGTATCATATTCATTGCACTGCAGTTAATGGAGCATTGCTATATGTAGCTCACTGCAATTAATATATGTAAAACATTTACTATAATTATACCATTCCACAATAGAGGAGATTGTGGCTAACAATCCACCTGGGTATTTATTCATAAGAATAACTGGCATGTGCTTTCTTCATAGGGATAATTTTAGCCTCGGTAGAATTTAGCATCTTCAGATATACCCCTTCTGCTTCTGTAGGTGGTGTTTAAATTTTTCTTCAGCCCACAAACTGAAAGGAATCGAGACATCATTCGACGGTCAGGACTGCTTCTTTGGCAGTTGTTGATGGCACCAAAAGATCAAATTTGCCCTGAAATTCAGAAGGAAGTCTGCCTTGCGATCAGGTAATCACCACATGATTTCCATGTGCTCTTTGCTGAAGGCTTCTTCTGTACTGCCTTGTTATTGTCCCTCAAGACTCTTAGCCTAGATATCTCTTACCCATCCCGCAGTCAGGACCTCAAGGACTCAAGCCATCCACGTACATACACTCCTCATGTATGCATCTTAAAACAGCAAAAGGAAAGAAATCCTTTATGTAGATGTTTTGGTGGTTTCTAAGTGGATGTTCTCATCTGGGACAAAGTGTGGCAAGGTGGTTAAGACACAGACTTTGGGGGACTACCTAGGTGGTCTGGTGGCTAAGATGCCTCAATCCCAATGCAGGGGGCCTGGACTTGATCCCTGGTTGGGGATCTGGATCTCACATGCTGCAGCTAAGAGTTCACATACTGCCTCTGAGACCTACGCAGCTAAAGAAATAAATTTGAAAAAAAAAAGAAGAAACAGGCTTTGGCAGCAGGCAGACCTGGATTCTAGTCTTTGCTTTGCCAGTTAATTTCTCAAATGATTTTTGGCACAGTCTGCATCTAGCTAGGTTGACTACAGTGATTTTTTATAGCTCAATTTTCTTTAACCAGTTCTGTGTCTAGCCTTAGATAAGTCATCATTTTGGTAATTCACAAATATGAGGAGAAAGATGTTGTATCAAGAAGCTCATTGAACTGTATCACAATAGTGAATTTAGGTTCACCTGTACTCAAATTGGCATCTGTAATAAAAGTTTAAAAATTTAGAGTTTGGATATTTTAGAACATGGGTTTAAAATCTTTTTCAACTCTTCTGTCATTTCAGCTCTGGTTTAAATATCTTATACCCAGGTGAAGCCGAAATCAATAACTTGCTTAAGCTGGTCTTAACAGAAGGTGAGAATTATCTTTTAATTGCCCTTGAAAAACCATCCTGTTTTTGTCTGTAAGAGAATGACTGAATTTTATTTTTTTCTTCATATCTGTGTTAGCATATTTTAAAAAGTGCACTTTTAGATGTCACACTTCAGGGACTTACCTAGTAGTCCAGTGGTTAAGAATCTACCTTCCAGTGCAAGGAATACAGGTTCAATCCCTGGTCTGGGAACTAAGATCCCACGTGCTTCAGGGCAACTAAGCCCCTGTACCACAATGAAGATTCCATGTATCGCAACTAAGATGCAAATGTATCCAAATAAATAAATAAATAAATAAATAAATAAATAAATAAATATATATATATATATAAAAGAGAGAAATCACACTTCATGAAATATTAAGACAGTAACTACACTTAAGTCAGGATGTACTGGTTAAAGAAAATCTGATTGTGATGTAATTTTTGCTGCTGCTGTTTCTGTAAATACATATGCCTGGTGTCCCTCGATTGTTGACAGCCTGCTCATTTCAGTTTTCTAACTTTAGTTATCAAGATAGTTTATGAAGCTTTGTTCTGTGTTAGGAGAGAGAAACAGCGGCCTCTCCCAGCTGCGGAATGTGATCCTAACCAATTTAGCTGAACAGCTTCAAAACAACCGATTTGGCAGTGAAGAGGATGATCATTATAGGTGATGTGATGTTATGTTATTCACTGCTAGCCTTTTCTTTAACCAGTTCTGTGTCTAGCCTTAGATAAGTCATCATTTTGGTAATTCACAAATATGAGGAGAAAGATGTTGTATCAAGAAGCTCATTGAACTGTATCACAATAGTGAATTTAGGTTCACCTGTACTCAAATTGGCATCTGTAATAAAAGTTTAAAAATTTAGAGTTTGGATATTTTAGAACATGGGTTTAAAATCTTTTTCAACTCTTCTGTCATTTCAGCTCTGGTTTAAATATCTTATACCCAGGTGAAGCCGAAATCAATAACTTGCTTAAGCTGGTCTTAACAGAAGGTGAGAATTATCTTTTAATTGCCCTTGAAAAACCATCCTGTTTTTGTCTGTAAGAGAATGACTGAATTTTATTTTTTTCTTCATATCTGTGTTAGCATATTTTAAAAAGTGCACTTTTAGATGTCACACTTCAGGGACTTACCTAGTAGTCCAGTGGTTAAGAATCTACCTTCCAGTGCAAGGAATACAGGTTCAATCCCTGGTCTGGGAACTAAGATCCCACGTGCTTCAGGGCAACTAAGCCCCTGTACCACAATGAAGATTCCATGTATCGCAACTAAGATGCAAATGTATCCAAATAAATAAATAAATAAATAAATAAATAAATAAATAAATAAATATATATATATATATAAAAGAGAGAAATCACACTTCATGAAATATTAAGACAGTAACTACACTTAAGTCAGGATGTACTGGTTAAAGAAAATCTGATTGTGATGTAATTTTTGCTGCTGCTGTTTCTGTAAATACATATGCCTGGTGTCCCTCGATTGTTGACAGCCTGCTCATTTCAGTTTTCTAACTTTAGTTATCAAGATAGTTTATGAAGCTTTGTTCTGTGTTAGGAGAGAGAAACAGCGGCCTCTCCCAGCTGCGGAATGTGATCCTAACCAATTTAGCTGAACAGCTTCAAAACAACCGATTTGGCAGTGAAGAGGATGATCATTATAGGTGATGTGATGTTATGTTATTCACTGCTAGCCTTTTCTTTGTGTTTTTCTCAGTAATTAATTTACACTTAAATGTGTTTGATCAACCTGAGTCTCCTGTAATATCTTATGTAACAATTGGTGTGTTAAGTCTAAACTGTGGATCAACTGAAAGATAAAAGTCCCGCAGTTGCCCTAAGAAATAATAATAGTATATTTCAGTTTTATGAGTGAAATAGCTTGAGCCTAGGAAAAGGGTACTTAAGTGGAAGTAACAGGTAGAACTTATTTAAGAAATCTTGTTAGAGGACATCATCTAATTACTGGTGTGTGAGAGAGGGTGAGGGTGTGGTTAGAATTGATGAGGGGAGGAAGGTGTCTCTCTGCTATTTATAAAATACTTGAACTAGGTTCTTAAGTACCATTGTGTTTCCATAAGTTTGATTTCAAAAATTTACCTCGTTGCATCATTACAGACTAAGATGATTTGCTTATTGAACCAATGAATTTTGTATCTCCTATTTGTCATCTTGTACCAATTATACAAGTTTTCACCTTTTATTAATGAACCATCAGTATCTTACTTTTACCTTTTTCCTTCATTTTAAAGACTAAATGATGAACTTCTACACTACATTCTGAAGATTGTTGTACGGGAATCCTGTATCTTAATCACCAAGTGCCAAACTGTCTCTAAAGATGACTTTCAAAAACTTCTTTCAACTGTGCCTGTAAGTAAAAATGTGTTTAATGAAAGCAAAATTATATCAAGTGTCCTTGTTTTCATTTTACCATTTTGAAGTATGTGTGTACACACATACTTATATTTTTCAAGGACAGACCTAATTGATGAAAGTCAGTGAATGACTGTACTTGTCTTAGAAATATAGAACTAGAGACATCCACTTACAGTACTTTCTACAGAGATTTTTTTCTTCCTGATTAAATGTCTTAATGGAATATATTGTTAGACTGAATTTGGATGGTTTAATTTTGTTTAAAATACTGAAGATTTCCCTTCTGTTAATTTTTAAATTTAGTATTATTTTCTAAACCATCAGTGGTTTATAGAGACTGCTAAGAATTAAAACATTCTTTTAAGGTTTGGGTATGGGGGAGTAGGGAAGAAGAATTAATTATTAAGAGGCAAAAATTCAAATATTGGAGTGATTAGCGAGTAATATGTAGCAGAAGGCAGAAAGTTATGATAAATGCATCAAAAACCATGTGGAAATAAGTCACTTGAGAAACTAACTTGGTGTGTTTTCTGTACTTTCTCTTTTGTTTCCCTTGTCAAAATCTTTTAAAAACGTGAGGATTACATGAGCCCTTCTTTCAGTAGGGTTTAGATCATTTAACTGCCCTTATTTGTATTAAAGGCTGCATCCTCCTGCCTGCGCTATCTGATGGCGGTTCAGAACCACCTTCTCAGTAACACTATTTTGATTAAGCCTGATGAGAATGACGACAGTGACAACTCCTTGCAGGGAGAGACATTGAAGGTACAGGTAAACACCAAGCTTTATTCTAACGATGCTTTCTACCCAGTGTGTAAAAGCACATCTGAACTGACTAAACTTCTCTGTATGATGATGTCAGAGTTCACCATGGGGCTTATATTTTTGTGTGAGGTAATGTCAGGTCATTCATTTCATAGATTTTTATGTCATTGCCAGTGGTTACCATGTTTGTGACACTCTCATTGCGTGTCATCCATGTGCTCCTGTCAGTTTTTTTGTGCCTTTGTTTATTTTCATCCGTTTTTAAGAACTATACAGTATGGCACTTACAAGTGATCTCATACACACTTGAAAGTTTTATATATATATATAAGTATATATGTGTGTATATGTATATAGATATAGATAAATCTGGCAGCATAACATTTTAAACAATTTTGACATTTTGACTGGTTTATTGTGTTCTCATGATTCAGATAACTTTAAAAGGGTGAACGTTTTCTCACAATCCTTATATTGAATAATTTCTGAACCTATAGCTCATTTCATTTTTGATAACTATTTTTAAGCTAGCTTCTGTGTAAACTCAATAATTTGTTCCCACGTGGCAATTTATAGCAATCTGCAGCTTTTTTTTATATACCCATGGTTGTTATAATCTTGACAGATGCTTGAGACTGTTGTTTGCATTGTTCTTCAGAATTTCATCTTTGTCGGAGACTTAGAGAAATCAAGAAGAACTTGATTCTTCCTTAAAATGTTGACTAAAATGCACTGAAAAATTAACCAAGGAAGCTATAGCTAGAGATAAAAGCCACTATAGTTTGCCCTTTTCTTACCCTTTTACACCCACCTGCACCCCCCATATATCTAAGAGTTCATACACCTGCTAACTTATATTTATGGATTTATCTCATTATGTAATCTGTTTTTAAATAGGCAGACATGCATGAGTTAATCATTTAACTTGCTGACGCTTTTTAGCATCTCTTGCCTCAGTTTCCTAATCAGTAAAAAGGGGCTGAAGCATCTCCCTTGTGAGGCTGCTGTGAGGACTAGAGCTGAGACCGCGCAGGGCTTAGATGTGCTGCAGCCAGTGTGCAATCAACAGGTGAAGGCTGGCAGAACCTCACATAGTCAGTTTAGAATCCCTTAATGATCAAACTGTCTCAATAATACCCCCCAAAGACCCCAGAGAATACCGACAGTGAAAACCAGTGTTTTATATTTGAAAGGCTAAATGTTACAAATCCTTAATTAACCCTTGGAAGGAAATACTCCTAGTAAAGGCAGAATAGGCTGACTTATCTAGAAATTCTGGGAAAAATACCTAAGGGATTAGATTGATTGTATTTTTTTTCCTTAATAGAAAATAACTGTCCATTAAACATTTCTATGATCTTAACTAGTGTTTCTTTTTTAAAAAAATTTGGGTCTCTTACTGTTTTTTTTGTTTATTTTATTTTCATCCATCTTTATTCTTTGGCCTGTGTGGTCCTCCCATTGCAGTGGCCTCTCTCGTTGCAGAGCACCAGCCCTGAGCGCATGCGCTCCAGAGCTCTGGCTCATAATTGAACACCCTGGTCCAGCTGCTCCACGGCATGTGGAATCTTCCCAGGCCAGGGATTGAACCGGTGCCCCTTTACTGCAAGGCAGACTCTACCCACTGGACCACTAGGGAAGCCCTTAACTAGTGTTTCTTAACAGATTATTTAGTATTTGTATTCTCTTGAGCTCTCTGATAGTTATTCTTAATGTTTAATGACCTGTAACTGCCTTCTACTTTCATTGAATTTTTTTATCTTGCCTGTTTTCAAGTGTAATGGTTTAAACATTAAGTAAAAACGTCACTTTACCGTTTCAGGATGTTGTGTTTTTGTCTCATTTTACTCACCGCCTCTACATGTGCCTTTTACTGTTCTGTTTTTCTCTTTAGCTATCCTCATACCACCCAAGGCACTCTTCCACCTGGACAGTTTCTGGGCTGGCCACCGGGAGCTCTCCTGTGCTGGAGGGGATGGGAGAAATGCCTTTTCTCCCAGGGACTCGGTGTGCTCCCCGTGAAATACTGCGTATTTCTGTCAGCACTCCAGACCTTAGCCTCCAACTCAAATTGTTACTTGCCATCTTTAGTGGAACCTACTGCTTTGGGTTTATTCTGGCCACCTCATTGTTTAATTTGGAAATGCATCATTAAACACATCATTTTATGTTGTCACTGTGAGTATATCGTCATCACAAAGCTTAAATATAACTTTACGATGTTTTCTACCTAGGAACTAAAGGTCAGTATTTTGGCTCTTGCCACCCAAATCCTGACTGGATGTGATGAAGTGCTGGAAATGCTACAGCAGGTCACGACTGCCCTCATAAATAGTGACATAGCTGACCGGGAGCAGAGGTGAGGAACTGGGTCGTGACCTGTAACCTGGTGCCCTTTGGGAAGAAGAATTTGCTTATGAAAGCGAAATGTTTTAGAACAGAACATCACACATTCACTTAATACAGAGGGGTTTTTGTGAGAATAGGTTAAATGGAAAGCGTTTCGAGCCAAATGCAGTTGAACTCCTTAATGGTGCTTTTAGGTGAGTGGGCTGACAACCATGATCTGAGGGTAGTAAGGTGTGGACACCATCGTCTCTGACACGTGGGTCTGTATCCATCATCACTTCCCATTGGAATTGAACACCCTGGTCCAGCTGCTCCACGGCATGTGGAATCTTCCCAGGCCGGGATTGAACCGGTGCCCTTTACTGCAAGGCAGACTCTACCCACTGGACCACTAGGGAAGCCCTTAACTAGTGTTTCTTAACAGATTATTTAGTATTTGTATTCTCTTGAGCTCTCTGATAGTTATTCTTAATGTTTAATGACCTGTAACTGCCTTCTACTTTCATTGAATTTTTTTATCTTGCCTGTTTTCAAGTGTAATGGTTTAAACATTAAGTAAAAACGTCACTTTACCGTTTCAGGATGTTGTGTTTTTGTCTCATTTTACTCACCGCCTCTACATGTGCCTTTTACTGTTCTGTTTTTCTCTTTAGCTATCCTCATACCACCCAAGGCACTCTTCCACCTGGACAGTTTCTGGGCTGGCCACCGGGAGCTCTCCTGTGCTGGAGGGGATGGGAGAAATGCCTTTTCTCCCAGGGACTCGGTGTGCTCCCCGTGAAATACTGCGTATTTCTGTCAGCACTCCAGACCTTAGCCTCCAACTCAAATTGTTACTTGCCATCTTTAGTGGAACCTACTGCTTTGGGTTTATTCTGGCCACCTCATTGTTTAATTTGGAAATGCATCATTAAACACATCATTTTATGTTGTCACTGTGAGTATATCGTCATCACAAAGCTTAAATATAACTTTACGATGTTTTCTACCTAGGAACTAAAGGTCAGTATTTTGGCTCTTGCCACCCAAATCCTGACTGGATGTGATGAAGTGCTGGAAATGCTACAGCAGGTCACGACTGCCCTCATAAATAGTGACATAGCTGACCGGGAGCAGAGGTGAGGAACTGGGTCGTGACCTGTAACCTGGTGCCCTTTGGGAAGAAGAATTTGCTTATGAAAGCGAAATGTTTTAGAACAGAACATCACACATTCACTTAATACAGAGGGGTTTTTGTGAGAATAGGTTAAATGGAAAGCGTTTCGAGCCAAATGCAGTTGAACTCCTTAATGGTGCTTTTAGGTGAGAGTGGGCTGACAACCATGATCTGAGGGTAGTAAGGTGTGGTGGACACCATCGTCTCTGACACGTGGGTCTGTATCCATCATCACTTCCCAACTGGCCTTTCCTTTAATTACCTGGCCCAGCACTTAGTTTCCGTATGGTGAGTACTTTAGAGACGTGGAAGTGACTCAGTGATACAGATAATAACCACTCTGCAGAAGATGACATTGGCCTGGTACCCCAAGAGTTTGCTGTAATCTTACCTCTCCAAATACAGGAGTGATCTATACAGAGGGTAAACATCTCTTTCCCAGTACTAAAGCTCTTTCTCAGTCCTCCCCATTAAATGTCTGCTATGGTTTCTTGTCAGAGATGAGGTACATCAGTGTTTGTTGATGATTTCAGTGTTGAGGTGCTGATCTGAAACAGTCCTGCAGTGTCTTTTTCCTCCAGTAACCCTGTCTGTCCCATGTCCCTGTTTCTTGCCCCCTCGCAGAGAGCAGGGGCAGGCTGGAACTGCGAACAATATGATCAAGAAAGGCATCACACTGGGGCTTATTAGGACATGTCAGGTTCACTGCTGACATGTGGAGCAGATCTGCCCTGGGAAGGAAAGACAGTTTGAGAGCTGGGGAGATGTGAGGGATGTTTTCTGGTTCCAACCCCAGTATCCTAAGTGGTTTTAGAGAACTTGCATAACCCACATGTTTCTTTGAGTGAGTCACATAACCTTAATTATTCAAATAGAGAATGAGTTATTAAGAGTGTGATTTTAGGTAATCATTTCACAGTATGGGTTAGGGTTGGGATCAAATCATATTATACATCTTAACTTTATACAGTGGTGTCAGTTATATATCAGTCAGTACTGGGTTAGCGGTTGGCTCTTGCCACCCTCGATGATGTGATGAAGTGCTGGAAATGCTACAGCAGGTCACGACTGCCCTCATAAATAGTGACATAGCTGACCGGGAGCAGAGGTGAGGAACTGGGTCGTGACCTGTAACCTGGTGCCCTTTGGGAAGAAGAATTTGCTTATGAAAGCGAAATGTTTTAGAACAGAACATCACACATTCACTTAATACAGAGGGGTTTTTGTGAGAATAGGTTAAATGGAAAGCGTTTCGAGCCAAATGCAGTTGAACTCCTTAATGGTGCTTTTAGGTGAGAGTGGGCTGACAACCATGATCTGAGGGTAGTAAGGTGTGGTGGACACCATCGTCTCTGACACGTGGGTCTGTATCCATCATCACTTCCCAACTGGCCTTTCCTTTAATTACCTGGCCCAGCACTTAGTTTCCGTATGGTGAGTACTTTAGAGACGTGGAAGTGACTCAGTGATACAGATAATAACCACTCTGCAGAAGATGACATTGGCCTGGTACCCCAAGAGTTTGCTGTAATCTTACCTCTCCAAATACAGGAGTGATCTATACAGAGGGTAAACATCTCTTTCCCAGTACTAAAGCTCTTTCTCAGTCCTCCCCATTAAATGTCTGCTATGGTTTCTTGTCAGAGATGAGGTACATCAGTGTTTGTTGATGATTTCAGTGTTGAGGTGCTGATCTGAAACAGTCCTGCAGTGTCTTTTTCCTCCAGTAACCCTGTCTGTCCCATGTCCCTGTTTCTTGCCCACTCGCAGAGAGCAGGGGGCAGGCTGGAACTGCGAACAATATGATCAAGAAAGGCATCACACTGGGGCTTATTAGGACATGTCAGGTTCACTGCTGACATGTGGAGCAGATCTGCCCTGGGAAGGAAAGACAGTTTGAGAGCTGGGGAGATGTGAGGGATGTTTTCTGGTTCCAACCCCAGTATCCTAAGTGGTTTTAGAGAACTTGCATAACCCACATGTTTCTTTGAGTGAGTCACATAACCTTAATTATTCAAATAGAGAATGAGTTATTAAGAGTGTGATTTTAGGTAATCATTTCACAGTATGGGTTAGGGTTGGGATCAAATCATATTATACATCTTAACTTTATACAGTGGTGTCAGTTATATATCAGTCAGACTGAGCGTGGGGGCATGATTTTAAAGACAGATTAAAAATCTACCTGCCACTGTCGCCACGTGAACCAGTTTCCCTAGGCCAGAAGTGGGTGTGGCTGCTCTGGGCAGCTGAGTTGGTATTTTAGCCACTCTCTGTCTCCTCATCAGAGACTCAGTGCAACACTGCAACGTGAAGCTCCTGAGCAAGGGGACTTGGCAGGCAGGAACTAGAGTAGCTGTTTGCTTTTTAGAAGCCATTTATAAAGTGCTTCAAAGGTGCTATGAAATGCACCATACAAACTTGGGGAGGGGGGCAAAATCACAGGTCAAAGGTGAGATCTGTCACTAGATTTCTGTTCTTCCTGTCTCCCTCATGGCACATAGGACATTTGTAAACTGAATTGCTCTAACAATAAGTGTTTAGCTAGTACAAGGAGATACAGTTTAAGAGAATGTGTCCAGGAATAATGATAGCTGCTTCTTTTCATGCTTGGGAAATGCTGAAGCTGTGTGTTTTCTTGGCCTTTGCAGGTTAAAAGGCTTGGAACAAGTTACTAAGGCTACTATGCTTGGTCACCTTCTTCCAGTGTTACTCACCTCCCTGATGCATCCAAATTTACAGACTCTGACCATGGCCGATGCCCTGATGCCTCAGCTAGTGCAGCTGGTACTCTATACCAGTCAGGTATGGTCCCAGGTGTGCCAAAGTGAACTGCTTTTCAGGAGCAGAAAATAAAGCAAAATGAAGATGGAATGAAGCAAAACATTGTGTCATAAAAATAAGCTGAAATGGGCTTCCTTGGTGGTCCAGTGGGTAAGGACACCACCTTGCAGTGCAAGGGGCGCCGGTTTGATCCCTGGCCTGGGAAGATCCCACGTGCCATGGAGCGGCTGGACCTATGTGTCCAATTACCGAGCCGGAGCTCTGGAGCGCATGCACCCAGAGCTGGTGCTCTGCGACGAGAGAGGCCACCGCGATGGGAGGCCCACATGGGCCAAAGAACAAAGATGGATGAAAATGAATAAATGAAAGACCAATAGAAGTGGCCCGCCCGTCCCCCTCCCTCCCTAACCGGCCCTTCCACCCCCCCAAAAAAAAGTTAAAAAAAAAAAAAGCTGAAATATTAAAGGAAAACAGTCTGTTTGACTAAATTACTTACTGTTATCTTTTAACAAATATTCATTGCCAGTCAGTTGTAAAAATGTTATCTATGGTGCAACTGAGACCCTTCCATTATATTTACTCTCCTGAGCCGTTGCTGGATATTGACAATAAATATAAGTGATATGTTCCAGGGCTAAATAAAATGGTATTAAGAGATCTAATGAGCAAAACATTTCTTAGTGAAAGAGAGCATACTGGGACTGTGAAAAGATGACTTAAGTGAGAATTCTAAGTTTGGTTCTGGTACCATCCAGAGAACTGACACGCAAGCATTTAGGACGTGATGATTTTGTGTTTCAGACGGCTTTACTGCTCAAAACCCAGTGTCCAGTTTTTGCCGATGTGGGCTGTTCCCCATGTGGTACATCAGACCAGAAGGGCAGACTCTTTCCTGATGAGAGGTAAGGGGTGCTGCTGTCATGTTGTCTTCTGGTGGAAGCCCAGTATTCCCTTTAGAACAGTGATTTTTCTAACTGGAAAAAGAGATGTCAGGGTCAAAACTTTACAGATAATTATAGAATTGCTTTGGAGATTGTAGGAACAGGTTAGAATCAATTTCCCTGGAGATCAAGAGATTAGTTCAAAATTGAAAATTTCTCATATACTAATGGTGGGGATGTATGACTTTGGCAAACAGTTTGCCAGTTTCTCTAGAAGTAAAAGTACATCTACCACGTGACCCAGCTATTCCTCTTCTGGATGTGTACATAAAAGAAAAGAAAACATAGACTCTTTTTTATTAATTAAATTTATTTTAATTGAAGGATAATCACTTTACGTATTGTGTTGGTTTCTGCCAAACAAAAGCATAGATTCTTACAGAGACTTGTATGTGAAGATTTACAGCAGTGTTAGTTAGAATAGTCTAAAACAAGAAACAAGTCTGAATGTCCATCAACGAGTGAAGGGGTAACACACTGTGTTATATCTATATAGTGGAATCCTACTCACAAATAAAAAGGAATGATGAAGCAGATATTTTCAGCAACACAGATGAGTCTTAGAATACTTAGGTTGAGTGAAAGAAGTCAGAGCCCCCTAAGAAGTACAGACTGTATGATTCTGTTTATGTAAAATAGAAAACACAAACTAATTTCCATAAAGTTAGAATGATCACTGGATTCAAAACTATTCCTGAGACCCTTCCATTATATTTACTCTCCTGAGCCGTTGCTGGATATTGACAATAAATATAAGTGATATGTTCCAGGGCTAAATAAAATGGTATTAAGAGATCTAATGAGCAAAACATTTCTTAGTGAAAGAGAGCATACTGGGACTGTGAAAAGATGACTTAAGTGAGAATTCTAAGTTTGGTTCTGGTACCATCCAGAGAACTGACACGCAAGCATTTAGGACGTGATGATTTTGTGTTTCAGACGGCTTTACTGCTCAAAACCCAGTGTCCAGTTTTTGCCGATGTGGGCTGTTCCCCATGTGGTACATCAGACCAGAAGGGCAGACTCTTTCCTGATGAGAGGTAAGGGGTGCTGCTGTCATGTTGTCTTCTGGTGGAAGCCCAGTATTCCCTTTAGAACAGTGATTTTTCTAACTGGAAAAAGAGATGTCAGGGTCAAAACTTTACAGATAATTATAGAATTGCTTTGGAGATTGTAGGAACAGGTTAGAATCAATTTCCCTGGAGATCAAGAGATTAGTTCAAAATTGAAAATTTCTCATATACTAATGGTGGGGATGTATGACTTTGGCAAACAGTTTGCCAGTTTCTCTAGAAGTAAAAGTACATCTACCACGTGACCCAGCTATTCCTCTTCTGGATGTGTACATAAAAGAAAAGAAAACATAGACTCTTTTTTATTAATTAAATTTATTTTAATTGAAGGATAATCACTTTACGTATTGTGTTGGTTTCTGCCAAACAAAAGCATAGATTCTTACAGAGACTTGTATGTGAAGATTTACAGCAGTGTTAGTTAGAATAGTCTAAAACAAGAAACAAGTCTGAATGTCCATCAACGAGTGAAGGGGTAACACACTGTGTTATATCTATATAGTGGAATCCTACTCACAAATAAAAAGGAATGATGAAGCAGATATTTTCAGCAACACAGATGAGTCTTAGAATACTTAGGTTGAGTGAAAGAAGTCAGAGCCCCCTAAGAAGTACAGACTGTATGATTCTGTTTATGTAAAATAGAAAACACAAACTAATTTCCAGTGAAAGTGTAGAAGTGATCACCTGGATTCCCAAGAGGAAGGAGGAAACTTCACAGGTGTACACAGATGGCTGAACTTACCAAACTGTACACTTCAAATATGTGCTATCTATTGTATGTCAATTATATCTCACTAAAAGTGTCTTTAAGAACATTGATCAGAAGGGAGGGACTTCTGGGTTTTTCTAGTCTCATCCTGTCTGGTTGAATTTTGTGTGGCAATAAAAATCTGTATCTTTGTGTTTCATTGCTATTGGTCATGGTGCTGTACTATTTTTTTTTTAACTTTTATTTTACTTTTTACTTTTACAGAGTTTTGTTGTTTACAGATATGTATGATCCCAGATTAGTCATATGTATATCCCCCCCATCCCACCCCTCCAGTCTGTTGCATAGCACCCCTGCAGGATCCCCTTTTCTCATAGTGCAATGACAATAGCTATTTTTTTCATATATGATAGTATCGGTTTTCATGCTACTTCCTTCACGCCTCCCACCCACTGTTCATTCCCTACAATGTCCATATGTCTATTCTCCATGTCTGTTTTTTCATCGCTTCACTGCGTATGTTATCATTACCATCCTAGTAGATTCCATATGTGTGTGTTAGTATTTTGTACTTGTATATCTCTTTTTGACTTACTTCACTTTTTATGATAGGACTCATTAGGACTGATTCTTCTGCATTTCTTCTTATAGCTGTGTAGTATTCCATTGTATACATGTACCAGAGCTTTTTAATCCATTCATTTGTCAGTAGACATCTAGGTTGCTTCCATGTTCTAGTTATTGTATAGAGAGCTGCAGTGAACATTGAGGTACAGGTGCATCTTTCAATTTTGATTTCATCAGAAAAACCAAAGAATCTTAATCCCTAGTGCAGGACTGTATATAATCAGAAATCTATCAGGCACCATTGTTGAAGATTTACAGCAGTGTTAGTTAGAATAGTCTAAAACAAGAAACAAGTCTGAATGTCCATAAACGAGTGAAGGGGTAACACACTGTGTTATATCTATATAGTGGAATCCTACTCACAAATAAAAAGGAATGATGAAGCAGATATTTTCAGCAACACAGATGAGTCTTAGAATACTTAGGTTGAGTGAAAGAAGTCAGAGCCCCCTAAGAAGTACAGACTGTATGATTCTGTTTATGTAAAATAGAAAACACAAACTAATTTCCAGTGAAAGTGTAGAAGTGATCACCTGGATTCCCAAGAGGAAGGAGGAAACTTCACAGGTGTACACAGATGGCTGAACTTACCAAACTGTACACTTCAAATATGTGCTATCTATTGTATGTCAATTATATCTCACTAAAAGTGTCTTTAAGAACATTGATCAGAAGGGAGGGACTTCTGGGTTTTTCTAGTCTCATCCTGTCTGGTTGAATTTTGTGTGGCAATAAAAATCTGTATCTTTGTGTTTCATTGCTATTGGTCATGGTGCTGTACTATTTTTTTTTTAACTTTTATTTTACTTTTTACTTTTACAGAGTTTTGTTGTTTACAGATATGTATGATCCCAGATTAGTCATATGTATATCCCCCCCATCCCACCCCTCCAGTCTGTTGCATAGCACCCCTGCAGGATCCCCTTTTCTCATAGTGCAATGACAATAGCTATTTTTTTCATATATGATAGTATCGGTTTTCATGCTACTTCCTTCACGCCTCCCACCCACTGTTCATTCCCTACAATGTCCATATGTCTATTCTCCATGTCTGTTTTTTCATCGCTTCACTGCGTATGTTATCATTACCATCCTAGTAGATTCCATATGTGTGTGTTAGTATTTTGTACTTGTATATCTCTTTTTGACTTACTTCACTTTTTATGATAGGACTCATTAGGACTGATTCTTCTGCATTTCTTCTTATAGCTGTGTAGTATTCCATTGTATACATGTACCAGAGCTTTTTAATCCATTCATTTGTCAGTAGACATCTAGGTTGCTTCCATGTTCTAGTTATTGTATAGAGAGCTGCAGTGAACATTGAGGTACAGGTGCATCTTTCAATTTTGATTTCATCAGAAAAACCAAAGAATCTTAATCCCTAGTGCAGGACTGTATATAATCAGAAATCTATCAGGCACCATCGCTCCAATAGTGAGGGGCTACAAAAAAGCACTGCAGCACAAAAGACATCCCTAGACTCCTTATCCCAAATAGTCTTAGACACAGAGTTGCTTTAGATTTTCTACTGGCTAACCAAGGAGGTATTTGTGTGATTGCTCATACCATTTGTTGCACTTAATGCTGATCGCTCTGGAGCGATGTACTATTGTTACACTCTTGCTGTGTGGCCAGTATGACCAGGAAACTGAATTTTACGCTGTGTTTCATTTAGATCCAATTTAAATAACCACATTTAACTAAGTAACCCCCATATTAGATGGCACAAAGTGGAAGGAGAATAAGAGAATTCCACAACAGCTAAGTTCACGGTATAGGAGTTTGTATTCCACAACCTTGAACTGTGAAGTCCCTGAGAGTTCAGTTACAGTAGAGAAGAGGACCTTCAAAGGCACTTTTCTGCAGTAAAAGGTTCAGTAAAAGTAGTCATGTAGACTCGTGGGTTTTCAACAGTTGGTATTTTAGTTATTAACAAGAGGACACTTCACACATCCTTCCTGTGTGACTTGGAAAGTGGCCAGTCTTAAAGACCCTTTATCGTATCTTTTTTTTCCTGAGGAATTTTCAGTGAAGGTTAGCAAGGTCTTCTTCTCCTGGGTATGAATTGGGCTTCCCCTTAAAAAAGGGGAATGGAAATATATTGTCTAATAAAGAAAAAAGAACCTAAATATAAGAGTTTAAAAAGTGTTTCTGGGGACTTCCCTGGTAGTCCAGTGGCTGAGACTGTGCTCCTCTACAGGAACCCTGGTTCTATCCCTGATCAGGGAGCTAGATCCCGCATGCTGCATGGCGCAGTGCAACCAATTAATAACTAAAAGGTTGTTTATTTGTTTTCTAATGTTTCTGGTTACAATGTTGTCATGCTGCATGCTTTAGAAAATTAAAGCAAGATTTCTTAACCTTTCCTATTTTACTTTGTATACCTTTTCCTTTCCTTCATATAAAGTTCAATTGCTTTCTCTTTGTCTGATTTTAGAATGCTGGAAGAGAAGGAGGAGCCAGGGTTTCTCACTGGTCTGAAGATTCCTGCTCCATGGGCTGCTGGGAAGACTGTGGAAACAGTCCACCCCGTCAGAGACAACTATAAATTTAAAGAAACTGTCCACATCCCCGGAGCTCGCTGCCTGTACCTTAGATTTGATAGCAGATGCTCTTCGCAATATGACTATGACAAAGTAAGCAAGAACTGATTGAGTATTGGCTTCACCTCTAATAAGCTGGGTTTTTTTAGGTGCTTCTTATTTTTCTTTGCTGCCGGTCACCATTCTTGACTTAGTTCTGTCTGCAGAGATCTCTTAGAACTTTCAAAGATAATGCCTTGATGGGTAGTGACTGGGAGAGTCGGAGCCAGCACCTCTGCAGTCTAAGAGCAGTGTTGTCATAATGTGGACTTTTGTAAGCTTTCAGAAGTGTAGATCCAAGTCAAAGGAAATTCTCCTTTTCATGCTGTTCAGCTCTTGCCTTCCCTCTGTGTTTGGAATTTGCGTCGAGGCTGGTGTCCGTTCACTTCACAGAGTCTCACTGCCCAGTTCTTGGGGCTTCTCATGTATCTTTTGGGAGAAGGTGGCTTTTTATAAAACAGCTTCAAATGTGCCCAGGTTTATATTTATTTAAATTATTTGTTCTTCTTTGCCCTTACCTCAGAGCCCACATAGTTTAAGGAAGTATAGTTCCTAACCTAGTGGCTTAAGAATAATAAATAAAAGAAAGCATTTTAGGGGTTGAAGGATTTTCTACTGTCTCTAATTGTTGCACTGTTAAATCATTCTGTTGAACTTCTAAGGAGAGGCTAATGAAATTGTGACATGAAACATATAAGAACAATTGAAGGATTGTCTGATAGCGCTGTCCATACACAGGGTTGTTTTCATGTGGATTGTTAGCTCTCTGTTGTCTTTTTCTGTGAACTGTGTAAGGGCAAATGGTCTTAAATCCCTTCAAGGGAGAGTTTTAGGGTAAAAATAGAAAACTGTGAATATTGAGATAGTAAGAGACATTATTGGCAAATTTAGTAAGTAGAATAACCTTTTCCTTTCCTTCATATAAGTTCAATTGCTTTCCAAACTGGAAGAGAAGGAGGAGCCAGGGTTTCTCACTGGTCTGAAGATTCCTGCTCCATGGGCTGCTGGGAAGACTGTGGAAACAGTCCACCCCGTCAGAGACAACTATAAATTTAAAGAAACTGTCCACATCCCCGGAGCTCGCTGCCTGTACCTTAGATTTGATAGCAGATGCTCTTCGCAATATGACTATGACAAAGTAAGCAAGAACTGATTGAGTATTGGCTTCACCTCTAATAAGCTGGGTTTTTTTAGGTGCTTCTTATTTTTCTTTGCTGCCGGTCACCATTCTTGACTTAGTTCTGTCTGCAGAGATCTCTTAGAACTTTCAAAGATAATGCCTTGATGGGTAGTGACTGGGAGAGTCGGAGCCAGCACCTCTGCAGTCTAAGAGCAGTGTTGTCATAATGTGGACTTTTGTAAGCTTTCAGAAGTGTAGATCCAAGTCAAAGGAAATTCTCCTTTTCATGCTGTTCAGCTCTTGCCTTCCCTCTGTGTTTGGAATTTGCGTCGAGGCTGGTGTCCGTTCACTTCACAGAGTCTCACTGCCCAGTTCTTGGGGCTTCTCATGTATCTTTTGGGAGAAGGTGGCTTTTTATAAAACAGCTTCAAATGTGCCCAGGTTTATATTTATTTAAATTATTTGTTCTTCTTTGCCCTTACCTCAGAGCCCACATAGTTTAAGGAAGTATAGTTCCTAACCTAGTGGCTTAAGAATAATAAATAAAAGAAAGCATTTTAGGGGTTGAAGGATTTTCTACTGTCTCTAATTGTTGCACTGTTAAATCATTCTGTTGAACTTCTAAGGAGAGGCTAATGAAATTGTGACATGAAACATATAAGAACAATTGAAGGATTGTCTGATAGCGCTGTCCATACACAGGGTTGTTTTCATGTGGATTGTTAGCTCTCTGTTGTCTTTTTCTGTGAACTGTGTAAGGGCAAATGGTCTTAAATCCCTTCAAGGGAGAGTTTTAGGGTAAAAATAGAAAACTGTGAATATTGAGATAGTAAGAGACATTATTGGCAAATTTAGTATTCTTTTTTTCCCTTATCTGTTAGGATAGTGAGGATTCCCAGATGTCCAGAGGGGTTTAAGACTTTCCCCTCAAACTCACTGTAGCTGGAAGCAAGATAATTTAGAATATTCTTCAGGGTTTTTTTTTTGGTTGTTTTTTTTTCCAAAAAAATGTATTTCCTGGCATCAGTCTATCCCACTTCATAGCTTCTGGCAGTAGCTGCCCCCATTTCCTGCGTTTTTTAATATGACTGTTAAAATGGAAATGAAAGAGGTTGCCATTTTAGCTGGTGTCATTTTGTTTCTCCTTAAAAAAAAAATAGTAACTCACTTCTCTGATGTAAGCTAACCTTCAACTGCAGTAGACATTAGTGTTAAATGTGGAGGCTTAGGGTGGCTTATACATGGATAAAAGTAACGCTTACTTTTCCAGTGGTCCCTGGCTGATGTCCCCCAAAGGTGCAAAGGGTAAGAAATCGCAAAATGATGAAGCACTTAGGGCTGAAAGTGCAGCTTTTAGATCCGAACTCAGCTCAGCGGTGGTCAGAGTGCACATTATAAGACAGACTTTGGTATTTACAGAAGCCAGAACCTTCTTCCTATGAAAGTATTTGGATGCCAAATGACCTCTAAATGTTTTTCCTTCATATTATTAATAGAAAGTTGGGTAATTGTATATAAATGAGTAGTAGTTATTGAAGAAAAATACTGATAAAATAAAACTGACCCAAAAGAAGCAACCCCATTTTCTGACCCAAATTTGTGTCATTTTCTTTTTATACCATTAAGCAACATTCTAAGAATACATGGCTTATTTTCAATTTTTTGCATCTTTAAAAATATTCATCATTGAGTTTTTTGACCTTTATTTTGTTGCTGTGTTAGCTCTAACCATCTCACCATCTGTATTTGCTCACTTTATTAATTTGGGGGAGGATTTAAGGGGCAAACTGTACCTATAATTGTGGCCTATATGTTATTACTTAGGATTAAAACAGCCATTTTTAAAAACATGTGTAATAGCTGAATATAACTATTTTAATGTAAGATCTCCAAGCTAATTACATTGCACTAATATTTGTTACTACTCTGAGGCTACCCTGTAAATACCAATGACTAATTGCATCTAAATCAGTATCAGTTGTACCTAAAAAAAAAAAAAAAAAAAAAATCAGGAAATATTACTGACAATGACCCCAGTGCCTGGTTATAAATGTATTTTTAAGCAAACTTTTTTTGCAGCCTTTTTATTTGTAGATGTTGTTTTTGTTTTTCTTTTACAGTCTAACAGTATATTTTCTGTTTTGAAGTTGGTGATATACGCGGGGCCTAACACAAACAGTAGGAAGGTGGCTGAGTATGGAGGCAATACACTGGGATATGGCAGCCGTAGTGTCTTAGGAACTGGTTGGCCGAAAGACTTGGTGAAGGTATGGTATCCAGGCACGTTCACTTCCTAGAAAAGATAATGACCTTGAGTTCCTCATGTGCTCAACTATTAGTTATAACTCTAGAGAAAATTTGCCACGGGGGCTCTTACTGAGGTGGGAAACCTGGACTGTGCCTTAAACTCACTAGAATAAGCTTCCTTTCACTTGTAGTTCACTCCAGAACTATCTACTCCAGAACTTGGACTTGTTCCATACCCCACCCCATGGAGTTAGGTGGTCACAGTGTTTCTTTCCCTGGACATGGAGAGGATGGCTAGTTCTTCCCACTCACTTGTTCTCTAGATTCCCTCATGAGTGGGAGGGCCGTTGCCATTTTAAAATGTGGAACCAATGTTCTCAAATGAATTGGAGACTTCAGAGAAAAAACAGTGATCCGTTCTCAAACTGATGAGATTGGAGCCATGTTTTGTAGTGTGGGCCCTTGAGCTATGTCCCTATAGAATATAAATATGAACAGAAATGTCCACTCAGACAGGCAGACCTCTCTCCAAAGTCTGTTCCCAGAGCCTTTATCTTACATACATTACATACCTACTTTAAGTTACCTCCAGAGGTGCAGCACAGATACATCCAAATCCAGATCCGCACAAAGCTTTCGATTGTTGTCCGATTTCCTGCATTTCTTTCTTTCTCGTGGGGGTTGGTTCTACAACACAGAGCAAGGTCTTTCAGCACTCTCTCTGTGTTCTTCAAGCCACTGGCTATTTGCCCACCTTATTGGCATAATCAAGGTGGTGACGTAGAGAAGGGGAAGGCAGAAAGAGCAGAAACCTGGGGATTTATTGAAATTTGGCTCAAGATTTGATCTTTTCTCTGGTCCCACTGTTGGGGCCCATCTCACAGATGTCTCATTCCCAAAGTTCCCTGGTCAGAAGAGGAAGCTGAAAGGTTGATGTCCAGATGAGAGGGGATGGAATTTGAATCAAAAAGCAAGTGAGGAAAGGAGTGAAATATTGCTGTGGTCCTTTTCAAAAGTAAATCTCTGAAATTCGTGGCTCTCTCACAAATTGTGTGTCTTATTTTTAAAGTGCATTTTCCCCCCTTAAATTTTAAGGTGGAAGGAGATACAGTCACCTTCTCCTTTGAAATGAGAAGTGGCCGTGAACACAACACTCCCGATAAGGCTATGTGGGGCTTTGCTTGCACAGTTCGCGCTCAGGTATTTGAATCTAACCACTGCTGTGGGCAGAATGTATTTTTTCCTGTGTGCCTTGATTACATACATCATATTTGCCTTGCAAACAGGGCAGAATATGAGCTACTGTTTCATTCATCTCTTCCATTTGGCATTAGTAATACCATTAACAGAAGTTACAGTTCTATGGAGTAAAACGGGCTAGGACCTAGAATCAATATAGTACGACAGTAAGGATCTCTTGCTAGGGGCTCTGTCTTCAAAGCCTGAAGAGGTGGTCTGCCGCCAGTACCTCTCCAGAGGCTGAGGAAGACTCAAACACCTGACAGAAGTAAGCATTTGGATTCTAGATTTTAAGAGTAGTAGTGTCAGATTATTTTTACTCTCTAGAGTAAAAATACTCTGTGCTAGAATGTAAGCTCCATGAGGGCAGGTGTCTTTGTTTAGTTCTCCTTTCTCTCAGCACCTAGAATAATGACTGGTATAGAGTAGGCATTCAGTAAATTTTTATTGAATGAATTTAGTGTAATCATTGATAGCCTCTTCGTTCAAGAACAAGATAGAGGTGACAGAACACAATAGTGGTTTATAGCTGATAGGTATAGCAGAGAGGAAGCTCTCCAAAGAGTCTTGCATGTGTTTTGTGCTGTCTCAAACACGGAGTCTTAGCGACTCTTCTCTCTCCGGAATTGTGTTGAGACTCCACTCTGTGATCATTCCAGTGCCACCATCTATCTCCTCATGGTGTTGGGTGCTGTCTCTGCGTCCCATAGCAGTGATGCTTGATGCTGCTCTGTGAGCCCTTGTGGTTGGGGACAGTGCAGCATGGTGCAGCGCAGATGCAGTGCTCCGCCGTGTGATTGACCAGCGCGGTTTGCCCTGTCTGCATTGTAGGAGTCTTCGGAGGATGTGTCAGGAGGCTTACCCTTTCTGGTAGACCTGGCTTTAGGCCTGTCTGTGCTAGCTTGTTCCATGCTAAGAATCCTATACAACGGACCAGAAATTACCAAAGAAGAAGAAGCCTGTCAGGAGCTGTTGAGGTCCAAACTTTTACAAAGGTAACAAAAACTTCAAATCCGATAGTTTTGCTTGCAAAGGAAAGAGGACTTTATGTGAAAGACTACTTTTAGTACATTTCCCAGCTGACTATGCTTATTACCTGCCAGTCTCCTGGGTACCTTTGTGTCTAAGAAATAAGATGAAAATTACACCAGTGCCTTGTGGTCCTTACTGTACTAAATGTGAAATAGCAGCCTTGAACTGTGTAAGCTTTTTTCCAACCCGAATAGTGTATAATTACATTAAGGATCCCCAAAAGGAATGGCAGATGGATGATAAAGCAAACAGAGCAAAATGTTTATTCTAGAACCTCAGCTGAGGGTATATGAGTGTTAACCATTAATTCTTTCAGCTTTTCTATATATTGAAAGGTTTTTATAATAAAATGTTGGGGAGGAGGCTGAGTCCCAAAGATGGGGTTTCATGTAATACTCGTTTTTCTTTAGCCTCTGGAGGAGGTTTGATGAATAAATACTTAATACATAGCGTGATTCTTTGTATATTTAATATATCTCCAAACTTTAAGGAACTTTCTAGATAGAGGAGGAAGTGAAGAATCTCTTTTCTCTATGCTCAGGTGCCAGTGGCAGGTGGAGGCCAACGGTGTGATCTCCCCTGCTCTTACTCCAAGCCCATCTCCGCTGCCTCTGACCATCGAGGAAGACAGAGAGTTCACGTATCCCTCTGATGTCCTCGTGCCTCCTGTTGGAAACTACTTTGACCTGCCCCGGATCAGGCTGCCTCCAGGAATCATGATAAAGCTCAGGGAAATTTCTGGGCGTGCTAGACCTCAGTTTAGACCGAGCATAAAGTACGTTACTGTATAGCATTTTTTTTTCGCCAGTGAGGAAATGTTTAAACAAATGAAGGGGGTATATTACTTTCTGTAGTCTGGCAAATGAACTTTTAATTTATTTTTATTTTATTTTGGCCATGCCACATGGCATGTGGGATCTTTGTTCCCCAACCAGGGGTTGAACCCATGCATCCTGCATTGGAAGTGTGCAGTCTTAACCGCTGTACCACCAGGGAATTTCCTGAACCTTTCATTTTTACACATACTTAATGTAACGAGCTTCCCAGGTGGTGCTAGTGGTAAAGAACCTGCCTGCCAATGCAGGAGACATAAAAGATGCAGGTTTGATCCCTGGGTTGGGAAAATGCTCCCGACATAATCCCCGGAGGAGGGCATGGCAACCCACTCCAGTATTCCCACCTGGAGAATCCCATGGACAGAGGAGCCTGGTGGGCTACAGTGAATGGGGTTGCAAAGAATCAGACACAACTGAAGCATTTAGCATGCATGCAGTAATGAGTGTTAACCAGGTATTTGGGGGAGTACCCCCAGGTGGTATTCCAGGTCAGCAAGCTTCAAAGTGTGGGCTCTCAGTCAGCAGCATTAGTATCCCCTGAGAACTTGTTACTTCTTGAGCCCCACTTCACAGGTACCGAGTCAGAACCTCTGAGGATGGGGCCCAGGAATCTGTGTTTTCACAAGTTTTCCATATGATTCTGATACATGCTAAATTTAGGTTTTTCTCAGGTGTTTTGACCTTCTACTTGACGGTAGTCTTCGACGTTGGTTTCCATAAAGTCTAGAGGCATTTCTTTATTTTTGGTGTCCATAGAGATAGTAGTCTTTAGAATGTGAGTTGTTGCAGTGACAAATATCTTGGTGGTATTCTTGCTTAAAGTCAGGTCTGTTTACAGGCTTCTACTCTGCCTTCTAATGCAAGATTGACTATTTCAGAGAGAAGAATTTAAAGAGTAGATGAAATTTAACATGAAAAAATACAAAAGCACCATTGTTTTCATCCCAATATTCATATGCCCAAAATACTATGAGCCCTAAGACTGCATAAAATTAACTGGCAGGTAATGGTGCCAAGTATCTTTCATTAGCATTAGACTTGTTCTGACCCTAATATAACTCCAGCATAAAGTTTTACAAATAGTAGAAAATGAAGTCTGTTCAGTTTTGATTTTTAGCTTCATTGGCCAATGTTAGTTTTATCAACTAAATAAAATTATTGCTTTCATGCCGTCATAATGTTCATGCCACTTTATTTTACTAAAGAAGATGTGGTGAATATTTAATGTACTTAACAATATTAATAAGTCGGGAGCATGGTATATACCTGACTGGATTTCCTGTGATCACAGAGAAGTAATTCAGCCAGATGTGATGGAGGAAATGGTGGTATCGTGTGTTATTAAGCACTTGAACTTAGTTGATGCACTGCAGTCCCTAATAAATTTCCAGTATCAAGAAGAACATGCTGAGGAATATGATTTATTATGTAAAATCATGGGAGAGACATTTAAGAAACTCAATGCCATGGAGAGACAGCTGCAGGTAAGTGCAAGTTAAAGCATTTAGATGTCTCTTATAACAGTTGGAAATGACTTCTTTCCTAGAAATTCAATGAAGTTTAAAAAGTGATCTGAAAAAAATATTGAATCATTATGTTATGTAACAGGAACTAACAGTGAAAAAAAGTATCTGAATTTTAAAAAGATTATTGCAACTAAAATTTCTAAATTCACAAATTCCATTTGTTTTTATTTTGCATCTAGTTTCAAGTTGTTTTCTATTTTACTATGTCAGAGTGTTGCAGAATTGGAACAGAAATGGCAGAGTGAGGTGGATGATGCCATGCAGGGGAAACTGGAGAGCAACATGCCTTTCTTCTATGATTATCATTTTAATGAGGTGAGCAAGTTGTGTGACTCATCACTGGGCATTACAGTTTGTCATATTGGGTTAGCCAAAAGGTTCCTTCGGGTTTTTCTGTAATGTCTTATGGAAAAACCCAAACAAACTTTTTGACCAGCCCAATACAATGGTATATACTGTGTGGGGAAATAAAATAATGTCATTCTTAAAATGTTGCATACCTTGAAATGTGCCCAGTCTTATTTTAATTTTTTTTTTTGGTCACTTCTATTGGTCTTTCATTTATTTATTTTAATCCATCTTTGTTCTTTGGCCTGTGTGGACCTCCCATCGCAGTGGCCTCTGTTGTTGCAGAGCACCGATTCTGGGTGCATGCACTCCAAGAGCTCTGGCTCAGTAGTTGGACACATCGGTCCAGCCGCTCCACGGCACATGGGATCTTCCCAGGCCAGGAATCGAACAAGCACCCCTTGCACTGCAAGGCGGTGTCCCTACCCACTGGACCACCAGGGAAGCCCTATCCAGTCTTTGAAAAGGGCTAAAGTTGATGAGATTAACATGTCAGTGATACAAAGAGTAAGTTACTCAAGTTATTTAACTGACTAATAGTTTAATAAAGAAGTTGTTACCGTTGTCAAATTCTGCTTTCAAGCCTTTTAAAATAAAGAATTATAAGTACTGGAGAAATCCCCCCAAAGTAGTCAGTACCATTTTGAATCAGTAAAATATCAAATAGTAGCATACAAATCTGCTTCTGATGTAGAAACACGGACCAAAGGTGGGTTTTTTCCCCAGAAATTTTCTGTTCCTTTTAACACGTGCAGTAAAATTCAGTTTTTGCAAATCCTACATGCCATCTTTTCTTGATTTTTCCTTCTTTAGAACAAAATGAAAGAACTAGAACTTTTGTGCTCAATGAAGGAAGTCTCCTTTGATGGAAATGATCTTGAAAACATGGTCCTATCTCTGAGGTTAGTGATGTTAGTCACTGTATTATCACCTTGATGCTCAAAACAAAATGCAAAGATCAAATCTCTTAGCAGAGATTTTTTCAAAACATTGTGCATTCATAAATATTTTAGAGTTGGAACTTACTCGGTATCTGGAAATTTTGATTTTTAACCTTCAAGAGTCAGCATATAGGCACTACCAACAGGGCAAAAGGATGGGGCAGGGAGAAGACGGGCAGTATTTATCGGGTTACTTTTGCTCATAGTCTCTGATTAAACACATCAGTTTTGGTAAACCGGAGGACAATTAAATGCACCTCAGTCTTTCTTTATAGGGAGAAGTTCCTACAGGAAGTGAATTCTCTTATTCAGAAGCCCTCACACCCACTGGCTAAAACGAAGACATTAGTGAAGAGTCTAATGAACCGAGCCGAGCTGTTGCTACACGTCACCATTGCGGCACAGTCTGGCCTAACAAGAAGCATCTCAGGAACCCCCGCGGAAACACCAGGTACTGCTGACAGACAGGCCCTGCCAGGCTCTCTGCGCTAGTATGTTCACAAAATGTACACCAACTATTTTAAAAAAGAAGAAGAAAGAGGAGACAGTCTCTCTTGTGTACTTCCAGAAAAGAAAAAAAAGGAAATTTCAATGTTGTTTTGTTTTTTACTTTTTTCAGACCAAGAAATACTTGGTGGTTTGTGAGTCACCTGAGCCTCGGGGTTGCCTCGTTGCCTACCTTATTTAGTTTTTAGGGAGCATCTAAAGAGCTCAGTGACATGTATTTCTATAACCAGTGCCCCTCATTTTTAGATTATGGATTTTCATTTTCATAGTAACATATAATTTGTCAAAATTGTGAATCCTATACTGCATGAGATTTTCCTCTTTACTTGCAACTTGAGTTTGCATTTCCTCTTTAGTAATTATGTGGAACTTTCTAGCATAGATTTTCACTATTAATTTTTTATCCTGGTAGCATTTAAATTTTTAGCCTGAGAATGCATTTCTCAGGGAAATCAGTGAGTCTTCTTACTTAAGCTAGATCCACAACACTGGACAGAGCCCATAATAGCTAGTGTTAATTCTCACCCCAAGAGAATAAGTCATAAATATGTTCTTAAAGACTCCAGGTCACCTAGCCCCATTGCCCAATGGACACTATGGAGCAAGTGAACTTGTTTTCATCCCAGTGGATCGCCCAGGGCTTCTTTCACCCGAGAGAGAAGTCTAGGATGACTCCTAGGTTTCTGATCCCAGTAATAGGCTCTCCCTCCCTGAGAACATCAAGGGAAGCATGCCAGACGTGAGATAATGATCACATGCCAAGGTAATCTTGGTCTGCTGTGCCACATCCCTGGCCATGTTAGCCTGTTTTTATTAAAGGTCTCCAAGAAGACTTACCCCCTCAGTAAGGCTGTTGGGGCTTTCCAGGAGGCTCTTGGCACAAGAGGTGAGGAACCAGTAGTTTCCTGAGAGAAACTGTATTCAAATGTCATGTTTTTTCTCTAGATTGAAGCTATCTAACCATTCTTAGAACAGACTCAAATTGACCTCAGCTTTCTTAACATCTTTTTTTTCTTAGCTGATCTTCACATACAGTTTTGTCTGCTTCTATTAAAGTGTACTTTTACAAAACAACTATTTCCTGGATAGGAGCACATATCTTATAGGAAGGGCCGGTCAGATTCTAGCAAAAGTGTAATATTTGCTCACACCAACTAGGATGAGACAGACGTGTCAGCAAATGGTTGTAAGTCAGCAAAATAAATCCAGGATTAAAGGGGGATCATAGGCCATCACTGAAAATAAAAATGGATCTGAATTTATTTAAATTCAGATTATTTGCTTCTAGAGATTATTTTCTCTATCCTCTCTTGCATTTTAAAATGCTTTATTAAAGTTAACAGTGAGAATTCTTGAAAGTCCCATTGGTTAGGACTCTGAGCTTTCACTCCTGAGGGCCCTGGTTCAGTCTCTGGTCAGGGAACTAAGAGCCCACAGACCACATGCCACAGCCAAAATAAAGAAAAACGCTTTGTTAATTCTGTTAGTTTATGAAATCAAATAAATGTTTCAGCCTTTCATGGAAGCCCAATTTAATAAAAAGAGTTCAGATTTTCAAGTTGAAGTAGTTTCTGACCTTAACATTCAAGGTTTCAGAGGTTTTAACAGTTGCTCTAAAAATCACGTGTGTGGTACTAGCTGGTTTGGTGACTGGTCTCATGCAAAGTGAAGGTACCCTTGGTTTTTGCCGTCGCTCTGCCATCCTTACAAATAGGATAGCAGATACATCAACCTTTCTCTTCTTTTCTGCTCCAGCTTGTAAGTCAGCCTCTGAAACAAAGGTGATCTCTCATGCGGTGCGGCAGCCTGTTTTCCTTCGCAGCATGTCAGCTCCCTCTGACCTGGAAATGATCGGTAACGAAGACTTGGAATTTACTAGAGCGAATCAGAGGTAATAGCTGACGGCTCAGGTCAGATCCCACATGCGACCACACACTTGCACTGCAACACACTTCCTGAGTGGGGGGTTTCTTGCTTGGCCTAGGCGGCGCCACGTGACCAGCCACCGCAGCAGCTCCTTCACACTCCTGCAGTCATTGGCCATCGAGGATAGCAGGGACAAGCCCACCTACAGCGTCCTGCTGGGGCAGCTGTTTGCGTTCATCGGCACCAACCCTGACCAAGCTGTCGTCAAAATTTTTTTTTTTCTGGGGCTTAGGGGTGTGGTCTGCCCGACCACTGGGAATTACAAAACCGGGCCATCAGGGCGGTCAGATTCTAGCAAAAGTGTAATATTTGCTCACACCAACTAGGATGAGACAGACGTGTCAGCAAATGGTTGTAAGTCAGCAAAATAAATCCAGGATTAAAGGGGGATCATAGGCCATCACTGAAAATAAAAATGGATCTGAATTTATTTAAATTCAGATTATTTGCTTCTAGAGATTATTTTCTCTATCCTCTCTTGCATTTTAAAATGCTTTATTAAAGTTAACAGTGAGAATTCTTGAAAGTCCCATTGGTTAGGACTCTGAGCTTTCACTCCTGAGGGCCCTGGTTCAGTCTCTGGTCAGGGAACTAAGAGCCCACAGACCACATGCCACAGCCAAAATAAAGAAAAACGCTTTGTTAATTCTGTTAGTTTATGAAATCAAATAAATGTTTCAGCCTTTCATGGAAGCCCAATTTAATAAAAAGAGTTCAGATTTTCAAGTTGAAGTAGTTTCTGACCTTAACATTCAAGGTTTCAGAGGTTTTAACAGTTGCTCTAAAAATCACGTGTGTGGTACTAGCTGGTTTGGTGACTGGTCTCATGCAAAGTGAAGGTACCCTTGGTTTTTGCCGTCGCTCTGCCATCCTTACAAATAGGATAGCAGATACATCAACCTTTCTCTTCTTTTCTGCTCCAGCTTGTAAGTCAGCCTCTGAAACAAAGGTGATCTCTCATGCGGTGCGGCAGCCTGTTTTCCTTCGCAGCATGTCAGCTCCCTCTGACCTGGAAATGATCGGTAACGAAGACTTGGAATTTACTAGAGCGAATCAGAGGTAATAGCTGACGGCTCAGGTCAGATCCCCACATGCGACCACACACTTGCACTGCAACACACTTCCTGAGTGGGGGGTTTCTTGCTTGGCCTAGGCGGCGCCACGTGACCAGCCACCGCAGCAGCTCCTTCACACTCCTGCAGTCATTGGCCATCGAGGATAGCAGGGACAAGCCCACCTACAGCGTCCTGCTGGGGCAGCTGTTTGCGTTCATCGGCACCAACCCTGACCAAGCTGTACGTCATGTGTTATATTTGTTTGTTAATATTTATTTGAGCGTGCTGGGTCTTAGTTGTGGCCTGTGGGATCTGGTTCCCTGACCACTGGGAATGCAAAGGCTCAGCCAGTGTCGACCATCACGGAAGTCTCTGTACGTCATGTTCTTCTGACTACAGCTGAGTAGTGCAGGGCTCCTGTGACCGCTGGAGTCAGATGCACTTCCTTCTCTTGTGTTCAGGTGTCCAGCAGCAGCTTTCTTCTGGCTGCACAGACAAGGTGGCGCCGGGGAAACACCCGCAAGCAGGCGCTGGTGCACATGCGGGAGTTGCTGACGGCTGCCGTGCGAGTTGGGGGAGTGACGCACCTTGTGGGTCCAGTGACAACAGTCCTTCAGGGAGGACCCAGGTCAGTTGTTAGTTTATCCTGCCCTGTCTGGAATGGAAAAAGGCCATTACAAAGATTCCTCCTGGGGCCAGATGTTAGACAGTGATATTTGCTAACATCTTTCCCTAAAATAATGTATGTCTTTGAAGGAGGATTTGTATTTTGTGAGGAGTTTTTCTATACTAGTGCCCTACTAGACTTCAGAGGTACTTTGATAGAAATAGAAAATGCATTCCCTACAAGGACTGGACTGGAAATGCTGGAGGCTGCTTGTGCCTCATGACAACTCTGAGGAGCTCTGGCCAAAAAACAGAGGCAGTGGCTGGAGGAAAACATGAACTAAGAGAGCTCAAGACAGAGAAGACCATTGTCTCAAAAGCTCTCAGGCTCCTTGTCAGAGCTCTGGCTCATTGGCCAGAGAGGATCTTGAGAGGCCACCAGATGAATCACACGGCCACCAGACCACAAGGTTGCCCAGAAGGCATAGTGAGTAACACTTATAACTACCACAGCTCACTTCCAGAAGTTTCTCTGCAACACTGGCAGTATTAATCCTTTTCCCCTCATTGCATTTCTCTCATGACATTAGTAATGCCATATGTCAGACATTTTTTAAAATGTGGAAAATCCCCAAAGTATAAAATAAAAATCACCCCTAAATCCAGCGTCTTAAGATAAAACCTGTTAATGTTTTAGCATATTTGTTCAGCCTTAGTCTAATCATAGTGATTAGAATAACACTATGATGTTATGATGTTTTTAGTACTTGTATAGCAGTGTATCATATCCCTGAACCTTTATTAAGACAACTTTCTATTTTCAAACCGTAGTTTTTATTTTGCTGTTATAAGCAATATTATGTTACGTGTCTCTGTAGATCAATTCAAACGTTCTTACTTTTCAACTGAAATTAATTGCTATAATCTGTCCCAGGTGTGTTTCTGAATTGGGAAAGTCTTATTTCCCAACTGGGTTCTCATATTCTGCTAACAATTAAGAGTGTGAACTTGCAGAGGACACTTAGCTAATACACTTGTATCGTGGTTTTCTCATTAGGACAATTGCATTTACAGATCAGTACTGCATGGGACATGGTAGACCTGTCTCAAATGGATGGTCTCATATTAAATACATTTGGAAAATGTTGGATGCCATTCTCCTGCTTTGAGAGATATGAGACTTTGAAGCCTCAAGTTGTCCTGGAGTGAGGAACCCTCCTTACCTTTAACTAACTTAGGATTTCCCACAGTGTCCTTGAGCATGGGCATTGTTTTTGAGGCACACTTAGAAATCCTGCCCAATGGCCTTTTGTGGTCAGAAAACGCCAATCTCAAGATTCCTTCAGCTCTGGCTTCCTCTAGACACTCTTGGATTTCCCAAAAGAGCTCTCCTACTCTCTTGTTCATTATCACTGTTCTTGACATGGTTGAGGGAGCCTGAGCTTTGGTTCTGTTTTCTTAGAATTGAAGAACTGACCTGTGGTGGGATGGTCGAGCAGGTCCAGGAAGCCTTTGGCGAGACCATGACCTCTGTTGTGTCTTTGTGTGCTCGTTACCCTATTGCCTGTGCAAATAGCATTGGACTCCTGTGTACCATTCCTTACACCAGGTAAGCGAAGAATGCTTTTTAGTATATGTAGGTTACGCCACAGTGTAGTTGATTAAGTAGAAATATTTTTTTATATATTGGGCAAAAATGTTTGCCTTTGCACATTTATTTCCTCTTAGTTAATTGATTAATAGTTTGAAGATAACAGGCATTTAGGAAGTGACTCTGAATCCTCTTATTATAAAATATGTAATTTTTTTCTATTTTGGTAACCTTGTGTTGATTCCATTAATTGTTACTTCACTGTCCTATATGAACTAAACAGAATTTGAAGTTCACTGTTTATGAAGGAAATCCTCACTCTAAAAAAATTTCTGTATAGAGGGGTTTTTTTGTCTTTTTTTTTTAATTGGCGTATATTTGTTTTACAGTGTTACATTAGCTTCAGGTGTGCAATGAAGTTATTGTTATACATTTTTACAGAGTTTTCTGGTTTACAGATATACAAAATCCCCAGACAGTTGTGTAGAGTTTTGCATGTTGTAAACACGCTGTAGACAGAGGACTATACTGAGACGTTTTATGACCCTCTGATAGCCTGGATTTTAAGTGAGAAGTTCCTAAGAGCTGGTCAGTTACCTTTCTTTCAACCCTTTCTGTCTGGCCAGGAGTGAAGAGAAGTGCCTGGTGCGCAGTGGCCTTGTTCAACTCATGGATCGACTCTGTAGCTTGAGCAGTCAGACCGAGTCCAGCTCCAGTGAGAAACAAACCAAGAAGCAGAAGGTGGCCACCATGGCCTGGGCAGCCTTCCAGGTGCTTGCCAACCGCTGTGTTGAATGGGAAAAAGAAGAAGGTGAGAAGCAGGATCCCTTTTTTTTCCTTTTTTTTTTTTTAGGATTCCTTTTTATAAAGAGCTCCTTGATTTCTTCTATCGATACTTTTTTTGTTGTTAAATATTTGTGCTAGATGCAGGGAAATTACATAACTAGATTGGTTTACTCGGTTATGATTTCATGGGAATGTCTTCATCAGCATGATTCTGTGAAAATTTATCACTGTGCTATGACATTTAACAGTATCCTAATCCAGAGCACATTATGCTAAATGAAATAAGTCAGACACAGACAAATACTGCAGTGATCTCACATGTATGGAATCTAAAAAAGCCAAAATCACAAAAGCAGAGTAGAACAGTGGTTGCCAGCGCTAGGGGACAGAGGGAATGGAAGATGAGGGACAAACTCTCTGTTATAAAAGAAATAAGTTCTGGAGACCTAATGTACAGCATTGTGATTAGAGTTAGTAATACTTCGTTTATACTTGAAAGTTGCTGAGAGAATAAGTCTTGTGTTTTTACTTCCTCAACACGCAGACTGAAAGGTAATCACCACATTGTACATCTTTTTGAAAATTCACACTCTACAGTCTGAGTATATACAATTTTTATTTGCTAATCCCACCTTAGGAAAGCTGAGGGGGCCAGGGAGGAATGATGACCACCTAAAAGAGGACAGTAACCCCCAGAAATTGAAGACGTCTTTCATTCCCTTCTTGTCAGTGCTGCCAGCGGTGTCTGAGTAGATATTTCATGATATGATTTTTCAGTTGCACTTTTGAGGCACTATTTCCAATCATATGTTCAGTCAGCAATCCAATTTAAAAAGTAAACCTGAAGGATAACTTCTCCATGATATCCCAGGTATATAGCATGTTTATTTGTTCATTCCTGGGCATTATTCACTGGGACCCAGGCATGAGATGAATAAGGCATTGTTTTTCCCCTGAAAATACATGGTCCAGTGGAGGAAACAGGCCAGTGAACAAGTAACTGCTGTGTAATCAGTGCATGGCCAAGGTGCGCCCAGAGTGCTATAGCACTTAGGAGCATGGAGGCCCTACAGACCTGCTGTCCTGAGGACTCAGGCAGAGCTTCCTCACGAAGAGGCATGAGAGTTCTTCCTGAGGATAAGGAAGGCTTCTAACCAGGTTGAGCAGTCAGTGGCAAATCATTTTTGTGGCTCTTATGAGAGATGCTTGAAAATGGAAAAATAAAGAAAGGTCTTTTATCGTGTTTGAGAAGAGGTAGGGTGAGGTAGTTAAATATCAAGGTGTTTTCCAAAAAAGAAACAAACTCACAGATAGAGAACAAACTCGTGGTTACCAGTGGGGAAAGGGAATGAAAAGGGACAATATAGGGTTAGGGTAAGTGCAAATTATTGTGTATAAAGTAAACTACAAGGACATATTCTACAACACAGGAGATAGAGCCATTATTTTATAACTATAAATGGAATACAACCTTTAAAAATTGTGAATAGTGACATTAGATACCTATAACTTATATTTTGTATCAACCATACTTCACTTTAAAAACAAAAAAAGATGTTTTCATCCCAGTAAAATGGTGATTCTTCCCTGTCAAAGTATGTACCAGGATTTTGTGTGGATAAATTATATTCAGGTTTTTTATTTTATGGTTAGAATTAATGATTTTATTGAGGAAGGTAGGTTACTCAAATGTTAACGGGCTGTAGGCAAAGGGAAGAAACGCAAGTCTCAGGTGCACTGGTAGAGGAGGAAGGGTACAGAAAACAGCTCCACCCGACAAACATTCCAGATCCAAGACTTGATTTCTCATGGATCACTTTCCATTATTCTGGAGACCAAATGCAACAGGATTCCTTCAGCTACCAATCAAGAGCTATTTCCATTTTTCATATTGTTTAAAAGTCAGCAATCCAATTTAAAAAGTAAACCTGAAGGATAACTTCTCCATGATATCCCAGGTATATAGCATGTTTATTTGTTCATTCCTGGGCATTATTCACTGGGACCCAGGCATGAGATGAATAAGGCATTGTTTTTCCCCTGAAAATACATGGTCCAGTGGAGGAAACAGGCCAGTGAACAAGTAACTGCTGTGTAATCAGTGCATGGCCAAGGTGCGCCCAGAGTGCTATAGCACTTAGGAGCATGGAGGCCCTACAGACCTGCTGTCCTGAGGACTCAGGCAGAGCTTCCTCACGAAGAGGCATGAGAGTTCTTCCTGAGGATAAGGAAGGCTTCTAACCAGGTTGAGCAGTCAGTGGCAAATCATTTTTGTGGCTCTTATGAGAGATGCTTGAAAATGGAAAAATAAAGAAAGGTCTTTTATCGTGTTTGAGAAGAGGTAGGGTGAGGTAGTTAAATATCAAGGTGTTTTCCAAAAAAGAAACAAACTCACAGATAGAGAACAAACTCGTGGTTACCAGTGGGGAAAGGGAATGAAAAGGGACAATATAGGGTTAGGGTAAGTGCAAATTATTGTGTATAAAGTAAACTACAAGGACATATTCTACAACACAGGAGATAGAGCCATTATTTTATAACTATAAATGGAATACAACCTTTAAAAATTGTGAATAGTGACATTAGATACCTATAACTTATATTTTGTATCAACCATACTTCACTTTAAAAACAAAAAAAGATGTTTTCATCCCAGTAAAATGGTGATTCTTCCCTGTCAAAGTATGTACCAGGATTTTGTGTGGATAAATTATATTCAGGTTTTTTATTTTATGGTTAGAATTAATGATTTTATTGAGGAAGGTAGGTTACTCAAATGTTAACGGGCTGTAGGCAAAGGGAAGAAACGCAAGTCTCAGGTGCACTGGTAGAGGAGGAAGGGTACAGAAAACAGCTCCACCCGACAAACATTCCAGATCCAAGACTTGATTTCTCATGGATCACTTTCCATTATTCTGGAGACCAAATGCAACAGGATTCCTTCAGCTACCAATCAAGAGTCTTTGGGTCTTCTCTCAGGCAAGGCATCCAGTGAAATATGAATTAGTTTTCAGATTCCTCTGGAGGATTAAAAAGTTTCTTTCATATTGTGATGCCAAACTCCCTGCTCTTGTGCCTCTTTTCCATGTAATCATTCTTCAAGCATTTTCTTATCTCCTGACCAAGATCATTGCAATGACCAAAAAAATTCAGAATGTTGTGGTTTTTGTGACATTCCTTAAGCAAGTTAATCAAGACGTTGCATTCTTCAGTGTGCAAGTGTGGAGATAAGTCAGGATGCATCTTTAGGAGGAGATGGAACACAGCAGAGCAACCGTACTTGCGGCCACACCCCGAGAGCAGGGTCAGTCTTCACCCGCAAAGGCTCTGTGCCTCCAAACCAGCGACCAGGATGCGGGAGCTGGGCCAGCTCGTGGTGGCGAATGATCCGCGCACTCCACTTGCTGACCAACTCAGCCAGCCCCTGCCGCTAGCCACCTTCAGATGCCTGTGTCACCCGGCCCGGACGGTCCCATTCTCAGGCACTGTGAAGGGACGGAGACCAAGTCCACTAACGGCACCTCGGAGCTTAACCTTAAAGTCCCGCTGACAAACCAGATGCCGTGGCTAGGATTAAAGCACTCAAAAAATATTCCCAGCCGAGAGCTCAGCCAGTTTCACTGAGGTCGCCCTCCTCACACGGTTCCCATATTCAGTTTTTTTTTGTTTTGTTTTGTTTTTTTTAATTTTGGCCTCATTTATTGGATTTTTATTTATTTATTTTCATCCCTCTTTGTTCTTTGGCCTGTGTGGGCCTCCCATTGCAGTGACCTCTCTGGTTGCAGAGCACTGGCTCTGGGCGCATGCGCTCCAGAGTGCTGGCTCGTAATTGGACACACTGGTCCAGTCATCCTGTGGCACATGGGATCTTCCCAGGCCAGGGATTGAACTGGTGCCCCTTGCACTGCAAGGCAGACTCTTTACCCACTGGGCCACTAGGGAAGCCCCTCATATTCAGTTTTATTTAAGAAAAATGTCTTTCCCTGAGACTTCACTGATAGTTGAGTGCTTAAGAATCCACCTTGCAATGCAAGAGACACGGGTTTGATCCCTTATTGGGGAGCTGAGATCCCATTGCCTCGGAGCAACTGAGCCTGAGTGTCACATTCCTCTAGGCAAGATTAATCAAGATTTCTTTCATATTGTGATGCCAAACTCCCTGCTCTTGTGCCTCTTTTCCATGTAATCATTCTTCAAGCATTTTCTTATCTCCTGACCAAGATCATTGCAATGACCAAAAAAATTCAGAATGTTGTGGTTTTGTGACATTCCTTAAGCAAGTTAATCAAGACGTTGCATTCTTCAGTGTGCAAGTGTGGAGATAAGTCAGGATGCATCTTTAGGAGGAGATGGAACACAGCAGAGCAACCGTACTTGCGGCCACACCCCGAGAGCAGGGTCAGTCTTCACCCGCAAAGGCTCTGTGCCTCCAAACCAGCGACCAGGATGCGGGAGCTGGGCCAGCTCGTGGTGGCGAATGATCCGCGCACTCCACTTGCTGACCAACTCAGCCAGCCCCTGCCGCTAGCCACCTTCAGATGCCTGTGTCACCCGGCCCGGACGGTCCCATTCTCAGGCACTGTGAAGGGACGGAGACCAAGTCCACTAACGGCACCTCGGAGCTTAACCTTAAAGTCCCGCTGACAAACCAGATGCCGTGGCTAGGATTAAAGCACTCAAAAAATATTCCCAGCCGAGAGCTCAGCCAGTTTCACTGAGGTCGCCCTCCTCACACGGTTCCCATATTCAGTTTTTTTTTGTTTTGTTTTGTTTTTTTTAATTTTGGCCTCATTTATTGGATTTTTATTTATTTATTTTCATCCCTCTTTGTTCTTTGGCCTGTGTGGGCCTCCCATTGCAGTGACCTCTCTGGTTGCAGAGCACTGGCTCTGGGCGCATGCGCTCCAGAGTGCTGGCTCGTAATTGGACACACTGGTCCAGTCATCCTGTGGCACATGGGATCTTCCCAGGCCAGGGATTGAACTGGTGCCCCTTGCACTGCAAGGCAGACTCTTTACCCACTGGGCCACTAGGGAAGCCCCTCATATTCAGTTTTATTTAAGAAAAATGTCTTTCCCTGAGACTTCACTGATAGTTGAGTGCTTAAGAATCCACCTTGCAATGCAAGAGACACGGGTTTGATCCCTTATTGGGGAGCTGAGATCCCATTGCCTCGGAGCAACTGAGCCTGAGTGTCATAAATACTAAAGGCAAAAGAAAGAAAGAATAATGTCTCTTCACAACATTGAATCATTTCTCAAGTTGCTATTACTTTCTTATATGTAGTTGTTCTCTAATAAGGAGACATTAATTGAATGGCTGATGAAATGCTGAGCAAGTTCAAGAAAAATTAGGCCAAGTGGTTTTCATGCAGACCTGCCATACCTGCATACTCACCGTGCCTTCCTGGGGTTTTCACTGTGCTTTCAGGTGGCTCCACAGAGGCTGTGCACTCAGGTCTGGCCCGTCAGGTGTCCAGCCTTCTCACTAACCACCTTGCCCGAGCAACCGAGTGCTGCGGAAACCAGGCTGCTGGGAACGATGCCCTCCAGGACGTCCTGAGCCTCCTCAATGATCTCTCAAGGTATGGAAGACCCAGTTGGAGCTGTGGGAGGAGGTGGCTTTTCCTCTGAGTGATTGGGCTTTCCTTGTAGCTCAGCTGGTAAAGAGTCCACCTGTAATGCAGGAGACCCCTGTTCGATTCCTGGGTCAGGAAGATCTCCTGGAGAAGGGAACAGCTATCCACTCCAGTATTCTTGCCTGGAAAAGTCCATGGCTCATCCATGGGCCACAAAGAGTTGGCCACAACTGAGTGACTTTCACTCATGCATTGAGTGGTTGAGGCTCCATTCGGAGAGAGTGGTTATCATTAGAAATATCTAAATTACTAGGCTGTCTTGACATGCTCCTGCCTGAAGAAAAATGTTAGAGAATAAAGTCTGTGAAAAATAGCCTTTAATTCCAAAATGCAAAAATGTTTAGTTGAATATCTACACCATAAAATAACATATTATCATTTGCTTTAATACTTTGTGGTAACAGCTGCTAGCCTTTTGAGTCAATACAACTGCATTCAGTAACCAAACATCTTTACCTTCATTATAGTAAGACTAAAGAATAATCAGTCAGGACCTGTAACTAATTCTTCTTCTCATACTGTGTCTTTGAAAGATGATATTCTACAGGGGTTTAATCTTATGTGTGAGCTGTGAGGCCCACAAAGGCTTGTCCACCTTAAAGCTGCTTTTTCTCTGGTTTCTGCTGAAATGTAACAGGTTCAGCTGTGGCAGACCTCAGACTCTTGAGGCCTATTCAACACTGTATGCTCTTTCTTTGGTCTTGAAGCATTTCTTGAAAAGGAATAAAAGGCTCAACTAAAAGCTTCTTAGCTTGGGTTTCTAAGCCTTGGTGCTCTGTGAATCATACTGAACTATAGGATCTCAATTAAATAAACATCAGAAATCAGAAAATACTCAAAAACCTTTTGAAGTATTGCTGGTCAATTATGAGCTTTCATCAGATGGTTACAAAAAACACCTTACTCTCCATCATGAGAACATATTGCCACATCTGTGTCTTCCCATGAAATGTGAATTCATCAGTTTGTTTGTCATCCCTCATTGAGGGAACACTCGTTTCTGAATTTCTGTGGTTCAACATTCCCAGCACTGTGGCCCTTTTCTTCCTTCCTTTGTAGGAGTCACATAGGTAAAGCCATCCTGAGCCAGCCAGCTTGTGTGTCCAAACTACTCTCCCTGCTACTTGACCAACGCCCATCCCCAAAGCTGGTTCTTATCATTCTTCAGCTGTGCCGGGCGGCACTCCCGCTGATGAGCGTGGAGGACTGTGGGAATGTGGAGCTTCCACCCTGGAGCTACTCCGTCCCCTCTCTAAACAGCGAGCAGGAGGATCCCAGCGACCCAGCATCCAAGATCGCCTCACTGCTCTTGGCAAAGTTGGCAGACTATGTAGTCCCAGGTGAGTCACCTCCAGTATGATCAGACTGTGGGCAATCAGACCGAGCTTTCCCTTGTCCATGACCACATTGGTGCTTCCTGTGGTAAAAGGGAGAGAGGGAAGAAGAAAGATTTCCAAAGCCAGTGCTTTCTCTGTCCAGGGGAGCTGCACAAACAACTTTGCAATTTTTCTATTTGCATAAAGGATGTCAGACTGTCCTCTCTCCAACTGCTTCTGAACCTGACACCACATTGACAAAAACCAGCCCCAAGAATTCCTTAAAAGGAGATAAAGATCCTGGAGAAGAAAGTGAAGCAGTGGATGGCAAGCTCTCTATCTTCATCCACAAGCGGGAAGATCAGTCATCCCATGAAGTTCTGCAGCCATTACTAAGGTGAAAATTGTCATCCCTGTCGTTACAAATGGAGGAACAGAGACTGCTGAAATGTAGACACGGTCCCTCTGACCTCAAAACCCGAACTTTGGGCTTCCCTTGTGGTCCAGTGGGTAAAGAGTCCGCCTTACAGTACAAGGGGCACCAGTTCTGTCCCTGGCCCAGGAAGATACTACATGCCACGGAGCGGCTGGACCGGTGTGTCCAATTATGAGCCAGCACTCTGGAGCATATATGCCCAGAGCTGGTGCTCTGCAACCAGAGAGGCCACTGCAATGGGAGGCCCACACAGGGCAAAGAATAAAGATGGGTAAAAATAAATAAATTTAAAAATAAACAAACAACAAAACCCCCAAACTTTTAAAAAATTTTTAATATTTATTTTATTTATTTGGCTGCATCTAGTCTTAGCTGCGGTATGCACGGGATTGTTGTTGTGGCATCACGTGGGATCTTTAGTGATAGCATATGGGACCTAGTTCCCGGACCAAGGACCGAACCTCCTCCTTCTTTGGGAGCACAGAGTCTTAGCCACTAGATTACTGGGGAGGTCTCAGAACCCAAACTTTTAGCCACAACTCAGTACGGTCTCTGCTGACCCAGCAGAGTGAAAGCCCTGTTGAGTAGGTATCATTTGTGTCTGACCAAATCTATAGTGTGACCTCAGCTGTGAGAAGGAATAATGCAGCTTGGTTTTTAGTTATGGGTATCCTTCAGTCATTAGTAAAATTAGGGATTCCATTGAACATAAGGTAAAGAAATAAGTAACTTTTTCAAAAGCCTTTGTTTATTGAAGTATGACCGGTATAATTGCTCAGCAAGGAAGTAAAAATGTAATTATTGTCCAAAGATAACTGCAGGACCCTATTAGTGGAATCTAGGACAGTGAGAATGTCGCATGGAAGACAAGGGAATTTAGGAGAGATGTTTACATCTCAGATGGAAGAGTCTTCTCTTCAAATAAATGATTGAATGATGGTGTCATCCTCATAATTGGGTTCCTTGTCTGCCATCTTGGCAGCCAAAAGCACTGCTGGGCTACTGGTATAGGCTAAACTGAGTCAGGGTGTGTCAGCACATAGATGAAGAAATTTCTAAGGAGCATTTCTGGCTACTGTAAAGTATCATCATTCAGACTTAAAATTTTTGAAGCCAGGTTAGGAGGCAGAGAGCTGAATTCTTAGAAAGGAAGATCCAGCCCCAATAAGACCGCTTACAAACCGAACTTTGGGCTTCCCTTGTGGTCCAGTGGGTAAAGAGTCCGCCTTACAGTACAAGGGGCACCAGTTCTGTCCCTGGCCCAGGAAGATACTACATGCCACGGAGCGGCTGGACCGGTGTGTCCAATTATGAGCCAGCACTCTGGAGCATATATGCCCAGAGCTGGTGCTCTGCAACCAGAGAGGCCACTGCAATGGGAGGCCCACACAGGGCAAAGAATAAAGATGGGTAAAAATAAATAAATTTAAAAATAAACAAACAACAAAACCCCCAAACTTTTAAAAAATTTTTAATATTTATTTTATTTATTTGGCTGCATCTAGTCTTAGCTGCGGTATGCACGGGATTGTTGTTGTGGCATCACGTGGGATCTTTAGTGATAGCATATGGGACCTAGTTCCCGGACCAAGGACCGAACCTCCTCCTTCTTTGGGAGCACAGAGTCTTAGCCACTAGATTACTGGGGAGGTCTCAGAACCCAAACTTTTAGCCACAACTCAGTACGGTCTCTGCTGACCCAGCAGAGTGAAAGCCCTGTTGAGTAGGTATCATTTGTGTCTGACCAAATCTATAGTGTGACCTCAGCTGTGAGAAGGAATAATGCAGCTTGGTTTTTAGTTATGGGTATCCTTCAGTCATTAGTAAAATTAGGGATTCCATTGAACATAAGGTAAAGAAATAAGTAACTTTTTCAAAAGCCTTTGTTTATTGAAGTATGACCGGTATAATTGCTCAGCAAGGAAGTAAAAATGTAATTATTGTCCAAAGATAACTGCAGGACCCTATTAGTGGAATCTAGGACAGTGAGAATGTCGCATGGAAGACAAGGGAATTTAGGAGAGATGTTTACATCTCAGATGGAAGAGTCTTCTCTTCAAATAAATGATTGAATGATGGTGTCATCCTCATAATTGGGTTCCTTGTCTGCCATCTTGGCAGCCAAAAGCACTGCTGGGCTACTGGTATAGGCTAAACTGAGTCAGGGTGTGTCAGCACATAGATGAAGAAATTTCTAAGGAGCATTTCTGGCTACTGTAAAGTATCATCATTCAGACTTGGTGAAAGATTTTTTGAAGCCAGGTTTAGGAGGCAGAGGGAGCTGAATTCTTAGAAAGGAAGATCCAGTCATTCACACCCATGCACTAGTCCAGGCTATTGTTAAAACCCTCTCACTTGGGGATTTGGAACACACATGGAGGCTTTCCATGGGTCCGGCCTTCTTTTTATTTTAGGCTCCGCTTGTCACTTTGTTCAGCTCTTTAGTTTGTCATTTTCACACAGGTTTTTAATTATCATTGTAGCTAAAAAAATTGTTTTGATCCCTAAAGGCACTATAGTTAAGTAATAAAGAATCATTTTCTTTTGAAAAGTTGAGTCATATAAGCCTGTTGAGCATGTAATGGTGACCTGACCATGATCGGGTTGCCTTGTGGTCTGCGGCCCCCAGCTGTGACTATCCTGTAAGATCAATGCCTCTCTCTGTCTTTCCATTTTAGTAGCTCAGAAGGACGGCCCTTCCGACTTGGCACAGGTGCCAACATGGAGAAAGTTGTGAAAATGGACCGAGACATGACAAAGGTAACCCTATGGAGGAACCTGCTCCAACAAGACCCACAGTTGAGGATATTTGCCAGGCTTTGGGTTTCCAGGAAATTTATTTTGTTATATATCAAGTTACCACAAAGAATCAGGGTGAGAAATTGAAGTCACTGAGGCCATTTTCAAGAGAACTAGTCAAAATCGATTTATCATCTAACTAACAAGGGCCTACTGTATAGAACTCTGCTCAGAAAAAACAAGATAACTGCAGGACCCTATTAGTGGAATCTAGGACAGTGAGAATGTCGCATGGAAGACAAGGGAATTTAGGAGAGATGTTTACATCTCAGATGGAAGAGTCTTCTCTTCAAATAAATGATTGAATGATGGTGTCATCCTCATAATTGGGTTCCTTGTCTGCCATCTTGGCAGCCAAAAGCACTGCTGGGCTACTGGTATAGGCTAAACTGAGTCAGGGTGTGTCAGCACATAGATGAAGAAATTTCTAAGGAGCATTTCTGGCTACTGTAAAGTATCATCATTCAGACTTGGTGAAAGATTTTTTGAAGCCAGGTTTAGGAGGCAGAGGGAGCTGAATTCTTAGAAAGGAAGATCCAGTCATTCACACCCATGCACTAGTCCAGGCTATTGTTAAAACCCTCTCACTTGGGGATTTGGAACACACATGGAGGCTTTCCATGGGTCCGGCCTTCTTTTTATTTTAGGCTCCGCTTGTCACTTTGTTCAGCTCTTTAGTTTGTCATTTTCACACAGGTTTTTAATTATCATTGTAGCTAAAAAAATTGTTTTGATCCCTAAAGGCACTATAGTTAAGTAATAAAGAATCATTTTCTTTTGAAAAGTTGAGTCATATAAGCCTGTTGAGCATGTAATGGTGACCTGACCATGATCGGGTTGCCTTGTGGTCTGCGGCCCCCAGCTGTGACTATCCTGTAAGATCAATGCCTCTCTCTGTCTTTCCATTTTAGTAGCTCAGAAGGACGGCCCTTCCGACTTGGCACAGGTGCCAACATGGAGAAAGTTGTGAAAATGGACCGAGACATGACAAAGGTAACCCTATGGAGGAACCTGCTCCAACAAGACCCACAGTTGAGGATATTTGCCAGGCTTTGGGTTTCCAGGAAATTTATTTTGTTATATATCAAGTTACCACAAAGAATCAGGGTGAGAAATTGAAGTCACTGAGGCCATTTTCAAGAGAACTAGTCAAAATCGATTTATCATCTAACTAACAAGGGCCTACTGTATAGAACTCTGCTCAGTGTTATATGGCAGCCTGGATGGGAGTGGAGTTTGGAGGAGGATAGATATATGTATTTGTATGGCTGAGTCCTTTCACTGTTTGCCTAAAACTATCACAGTATTGTTAAATCAGCTATACCTCAATAGAAAAGAAAAAGTTAAATTAAAAAAAAATCAGCTTATCATTAACATTAAAATGTAAAGGAAAACTCTTGATTTTGACCTAGAATTTTCTTAGCTTTGTTAAGAGAGTTCTATAGCCTAGAAATACTTTTAAAGTGATCATAGGGTAAAAGATTAAAAGAGAGACAGTTCTTGGCAGTCCTGTTTGTAAAAAAACAAAGTAGAATTCATGTACCTATAAATAGGGGATCTGTTAAAGAAAATGTTACATTTATCTAACGAAATACCTGTGGGCTTTCCTGATGGCTCAGTGGTAAAGAATCTGCCTGCCAGTGCAGGAGACATGGGTTCGATCCCTAGGTCAGGAAGATCCCCTGGAGGAGGCAAAGGCAACCCAGTCCAGTATTCTTGCCTGGGAAATCCCTTGGACAGAGGAGCCTGGCGGGGCTACAGTCCATGGGATTGCAAAGAGTCAGACATGACATAGTAACTAAACAACAACAATGAAATACTGTACAACCTTAAAAAAATGGGGCATGCCTATATTTATATTGACATGGTTATTCATGATATTTTTTGGTATCAGGTTTATATCAGTGATCAAAATTCATAATGTTTTGATAACTGACAAGGAAAAATCAAAACACTGTAGAGTGACCTTTTTGAAGATCAATGCCTCTCTCTGTCTTTCCATTTTAGTAGCTCAGAAGGACCTTCCGACTTGGCACAGGTGCCAACATGGAGAAAGTTGTGAAAATGGACCGAGACATGACAAAGGTAACCCTATGGAGGAACCTGCTCCAACAAGACCCACAGTTGAGGATATTTGCCAGGCTTTGGGTTTCCAGGAAATTTATTTTGTTATATATCAAGTTACCACAAAGAATCAGGGTGAGAAATTGAAGTCACTGAGGCCATTTTCAAGAGAACTAGTCAAAATCGATTTATCATCTAACTAACAAGGGCCTACTGTATAGAACTCTGCTCAGTGTTATATGGCAGCCTGGATGGGAGTGGAGTTTGGAGGAGGATAGATATATGTATTTGTATGGCTGAGTCCTTTCACTGTTTGCCTAAAACTATCACAGTATTGTTAAATCAGCTATACCTCAATAGAAAAGAAAAAGTTAAATTAAAAAAAAATCAGCTTATCATTAACATTAAAATGTAAAGGAAAACTCTTGATTTTGACCTAGAATTTTTCTTAGCTTTGTTAAGAGAGTTCTATAGCCTAGAAATACTTTTAAAGTGATCATAGGGTAAAAGATTAAAAGAGAGACAGTTCTTGGCAGTCCTGTTTGTAAAAAAACAAAGTAGAATTCATGTACCTATAAATAGGGGATCTGTTAAAGAAAATGTTACATTTATCTAACGAAATACCTGTGGGCTTTCCTGATGGCTCAGTGGTAAAGAATCTGCCTGCCAGTGCAGGAGACATGGGTTCGATCCCTAGGTCAGGAAGATCCCCTGGAGGAGGGCAAGACAACCCACTCCAGTATTCTTGCCTGGGAAATCCCTTGGACAGAGGAGCCTGGCGGGGCTACAGTCCATGGGATTGCAAAGAGTCAGACATGACATAGTAACTAAACAACAACAATGAAATACTGTACAACCTTAAAAAAATGGGGCATGCCTATATTTATATTGACATGGTTATTCATGATATTTTTTGGTATCAGGTTTATATCAGTGATCAAAATTCATAATGTTTTGATAACTGACAAGGAAAAATCAAAACACTGTAGAGTGACCTATGACTGTATATGTTAGAATCTGCATGGAAGAAATTCTAGAAGACAATCAGTGATCTCTGACTGGTGAGGACAAGGGATGTTTGTGGAGATGTAACTTTCTACATGTCCAACATTTTAATATTTGAATTTATAAGAAGGACACTAGGGTGGGAGAGACAGATTTTTTTAAAGTACTGCGCTGAGAAGAGTGAAACGAATATCATGCCTGTCTTTAAACTGGCTCCCAGGGTGGCTGCTGTGAGGTGATTACAGAAGAGGCGGCAGCTGCTCTGCGCAAAGCGACCAAGTGGGCACAGTCAGGCCTCATCGTCAGCATCGGGCCACCCGTGGAGTCACTCAGCCCAGAGACTGTGAGCGGACTGTCTACCGGGGACAAGAAGAAGACTGCCCAAACCTCCATTTGCCGGGAGAGGAACTCTGAACTCGCCAGGTAAAACCTTCTCCAGGGTAGAAATTCTTCTCAGACTTACTTGGTGAAGTGTTTGGGTTTTTTTATATTTTATTTTGTAAGTATTTATTTTTATTTATTTGTGTATGTATTTTTGGCCTCACTGTGCAGTATGCAGGATCTTTGTTCCCCAACCAGGAATCGAAGCATGCTCCCTGCATTGGGAGTGGGGAGTCTTAACCACTAGACCACCAGGGAAATCCTGGGGGCTTTAATTTTATATCCTCCTCTTGATCTGCTAGAAATGAGGACTGAGGACTGCTCTTAAAGTCGATTTAGCCAGTGATGACCTTTCCTCAGTGGATCTGAGGCTGTGAGGGATAAGCAGGGAGGGCCTCCAGCCTGAGTGGACGTCCGAGGCTGGAGGATTGTTTTTCTGAGAAAGGCCACCACCGGGAGCACCAGCTACAGTTTTGTTTTTTCATTTTTTTGTGTGTGCGGTAGTAGTAAATTCTGACCTTGCTGCCTTTACTTCATCCAAACAATACTTGTCATCATTCCAGCTGTGTACAGATGCCTCTTTCTAATTGGAAGAAGGATGAATGTGTGTCGTCCCTGGGATGTTTGTATAAGATTCTGTGCTTGCCAGCCAGAGGCAGATGCAGCAAGTCTCTTTCCTTGATCCCAGTGTCTGATACGATGAAGAGTTTGACATACATTGTTTCTGAGGTTTTTTCAGAAAGAATGGGAATCGCCAGAACTCACCTTTTCCTTGTATTGGTTTAGCCAAAAAGTTTGTTAAGGTTTTTCAATAACATCTTATGGAAAAACCCAGGTGAACTTTTTGGCCAACCCAGTATAACTGGAAAATGTTTCCATCTGGTGCTATATCTGACACCACTCCTCTGACTTCTTCACCGTCATGGGGCACCACCACTTTCCCCTTTTGACACTTGCAGGACCGACCCTGTCCGACCTTTCATCAGTGGGCACGTGGCAAACAGCATGGCTGCCGAGGTGATCGCCTTGCTTCATAGCTTGCTGATGGCACCTGAGTCAAACGCTGCCCAGATATGGACCACGACAGCAGAGAAGGTTAGTGTGCTGTTACTGCTTACAGGAGGAATCAGGACAGAAGTCACAGTTTTGTTCTAGCAAAAGACACTGTAACAGAGAGGGAGTTCCCAGATCTGCCAGATGGACTTGTTAGCTGTGTTTCCCCAGAAATTTGCTTTGATTTAGTAGTTTCAACTCTTGTTGACCTACATCTCCTATCACCACCAGTTCCAGTTTCACAGAAGGCAGGCTAGGATTCTCAGGGAAAGAATGGCATGCCATTTTATTCCTCCTTGCTTCTATTTGATTGGTATTAACATTAGGAAGTCACGCAGCCTTGGTTTATTGAATGTGTTAAGTGGACTTCGTGAGTCCTAATGAGGCCTCTGTGGGATTTACGCTCCCTGGGCTCTTCAGTAATTCATTTTGACAAACAACAGTCCAGTTTTCTGAAGACTAGAGTTTGGTCATCAGTTTCCTTTTCCAAGTCATTCATCTCATGAATACTGTAAAACACATCTTAAAGGTAAGTAGGTGTTGAGAGCTAAGTAGTATACTATTATGGTTTTCCTTCAAGTAAATTTTTACCTTATTTTGAGGATTTTGTTAACAGTGTTTGATTTGCTCATATTTCAAGTTTGTGCATTTCCACTTCTGTCCAATGACTTAAGGCCAGTCAATACGGCAAGAACATCAGTGGTCATACCTGCTTGTTACTGCATCCCTCCCGTGTCCGGAGTTCCTTTAGTCCAGAGGCCCCAGGCCCTTCTCTCGACACTGCATCACCCTTAGTATCAAAATAACCAGAGTTCTAACTCCTGCCACCTGGGCTGCTTCATATATTTAACTTTGGAAAATGAACTTTTTGGCCAACCCAGTATAACTGGAAAATGTTTCCATCTGGTGCTATATCTGACACCACTCCTCTGACTTCTTCACCGTCATGGGGCACCACCACTTTCCCCTTTTGACACTTGCAGGACCGACCCTGTCCGACCTTTCATCAGTGGGCACGTGGCAAACAGCATGGCTGCCGAGGTGATCGCCTTGCTTCATAGCTTGCTGATGGCACCTGAGTCAAACGCTGCCCAGATATGGACCACGACAGCAGAGAAGGTTAGTGTGCTGTTACTGCTTACAGGAGGAATCAGGACAGAAGTCACAGTTTTGTTCTAGCAAAAGACACTGTAACAGAGAGGGAGTTCCCAGATCTGCCAGATGGACTTGTTAGCTGTGTTTCCCCAGAAATTTGCTTTGATTTAGTAGTTTCAACTCTTGTTGACCTACATCTCCTATCACCACCAGTTCCAGTTTCACAGAAGGCAGGCTAGGATTCTCAGGGAAAGAATGGCATGCCATTTTATTCCTCCTTGCTTCTATTTGATTGGTATTAACATTAGGAAGTCACGCAGCCTTGGTTTATTGAATGTGTTAAGTGGACTTCGTGAGTCCTAATGAGGCCTCTGTGGGATTTACGCTCCCTGGGCTCTTCAGTAATTCATTTTGACAAACAACAGTCCAGTTTTCTGAAGACTAGAGTTTGGTCATCAGTTTCCTTTTCCAAGTCATTCATCTCATGAATACTGTAAAACACATCTTAAAGGTAAGTAGGTGTTGAGAGCTAAGTAGTATACTATTATGGTTTTCCTTCAAGTAAATTTTTACCTTATTTTGAGGATTTTGTTAACAGTGTTTGATTTGCTCATATTTCAAGTTTGTGCATTTCCACTTCTGTCCAATGACTTAAGGCCAGTCAATACGGCAAGAACATCAGTGGTCATACCTGCTTGTTACTGCATCCCTCCCGTGTCCGGAGTTCCTTTAGTCCAGAGGCCCCAGGCCCTTCTCTCGACACTGCATCACCCTTAGTATCAAAATAACCAGAGTTCTAACTCCTGCCACCTGGGCTGCTTCATATATTTAGGTTCTGTCTCGTGCACTGATGTACATTCCACAATTGGGGAAATATGCAGAGAGCATTCTGGAAAATGGCAGCAGTAGTGGCAGAAAACTCGCCAAGCTTCAGAGAATCGCGCGCCAGGCTGTGGCCGCACTGTGTGCACTTGGAGGCTTCAAAGAGACAATCAAGATCGGGTCTGAGGTCCAGGTAAGCAGCCACCATTTTCCCACATCATTACTTTCCCTTGTATAGAAGTCCGTTGATTCATTAGTCATCTGTAAGACAAGTATCATCCACCCAGTTGGGCAAAAGTTCTTGTTCTTCAAGCTAAGAAACTCATGGCTTATCATTCACACCATGCTGCAGATTATTAGACATCAGTATAATACCATATAGTAACCACAACACTTGTGTCCTGCAGTGTTGTTAATATTGGCAGTACTTTAGAGTTGACAGCTTGAATTTACATCATACTGTGATCACCTTAATATAAAGTTTTAGGACCTGTTATTTTAACTCATGTTCAGGGCTTTGGCATCTGCATTATAAGAAACTATTGCTATAATGCTGATCATGAGCTGTAAATTTAATCCTCCCCCCGTCACATCAGATCACTGCTCACACCGTCTGAGCTGATAGGTAGTGCTAATCCTCCTGTGTCTCTAGGTTTTAGGTAGAGGAATATCAGGAAGCATCGGAGTAGTGGCTTCTATCAACGAACAGGAAGGTATAGCTACAGTCAGATTCCCACCCATAGACTGTAGAAAGACTTCGCAAGCATCAGACACACTGACTATTCCATTGTCTAGACTTTGTGTTCCAAGATCAGAGGTAAGGTGATTTTTAAATGCATCTTAAAATGTCACTGCAAATGGTAACCATCCTGTAACAAATGAAATACACATGCACAGTCCAGAAGCACAAATACTTGGTTATCTCAGATTTTACTTATGATGTACATTTACATATTGAGCATCATTATTTAAGAGTAACATCTGTATGAGGATTTTTAACCTAGATGACCAAATTCATTTCGTTGGTAAGGAATATTCCATAGTATATTGTATATTTAATTGTTTTGGTCTAGCTTTCGATTTTATGTATGGTGATTTGATTTTTCTTAACTGAAATTTTGAGAATTAACTCCAGATGATAATAATACCCTCATTTCTTATAAACTAACTACTTGAATTTAACTTTTTGCCATGCCCCACCACCACCGCCATCAGGCATTGCCTCTTCATAAACTGTCCATTACTGAGAAGGTAGTACAGGCAGTCCAGTCCATGTTGCTTCCTCAGGAGGGAAGTCTCTCTATTCATACCTCACTTCCTGCAACAGGAGATGGGTCAGCTCCTGTGATGGCAGTCGGCTCCTGGCTGAAATAAGAACAAGGTTGATTCATTAGTCTTTAAATTCAAGGGCAAAAGTTCTTGTTCTTCAAGCTAAGAAACTCATGGCTTATCATTCACACCATGCTGCAGATTATTAGACATCAGTATAATACCATATAGTAACCACAACACTTGTGTCCTGCAGTGTTGTTAATATTGGCAGTACTTTAGAGTTGACAGCTTGAATTTACATCATACTGTGATCACCTTAATATAAAGTTTTAGGACCTGTTATTTTAACTCATGTTCAGGGCTTTGGCATCTGCATTATAAGAAACTATTGCTATAATGCTGATCATGACGGCTGTAAATTTAATCCTCCCCCCGTCACATCAGATCACTGCTCACACCGTCTGAGCTGATAGGTAGTGCTAATCCTCCTGTGTCTCTAGGTTTTAGGTAGAGGAATATCAGGAAGCATCGGAGTAGTGGCTTCTATCAACGAACAGGAAGGTATAGCTACAGTCAGATTCCCACCCATAGACTGTAGAAAGACTTCGCAAGCATCAGACACACTGACTATTCCATTGTCTAGACTTTGTGTTCCAAGATCAGAGGTAAGGTGATTTTTAAATGCATCTTAAAATGTCACTGCAAATGGTAACCATCCTGTAACAAATGAAATACACATGCACAGTCCAGAAGCACAAATACTTGGTTATCTCAGATTTTACTTATGATGTACATTTACATATTGAGCATCATTATTTAAGAGTAACATCTGTATGAGGATTTTTAACCTAGATGACCAAATTCATTTCGTTGGTAAGGAATATTCCATAGTATATTGTATATTTAATTGTTTTGGTCTAGCTTTCGATTTTATGTATGGTGATTTGATTTTTCTTAACTGAAATTTTGAGAATTAACTCCAGATGATAATAATACCCTCATTTCTTATAAACTAACTACTTGAATTTAACTTTTTGCCATGCCCCACCACCACCGCCATCAGGCATTGCCTCTTCATAAACTGTCCATTACTGAGAAGGTAGTACAGGCAGTCCAGTCCATGTTGCTTCCTCAGGAGGGAAGTCTCTCTATTCATACCTCACTTCCTGCAACAGGAGATGGGTCAGCTCCTGTGATGGCAGTCGTTCGGCTCCTGGCTGAAATAAGAACAAGGTGAGCGCCCTCCCAAGATCCCCTAATGTGCTGAGGTGGCGCAAGCCACAGAGACAGGCATCCTCCATGGGCCCCTCTGTGCCAAGTTTAATGGGCCTGCAGTGTGACTTTTGTGCCTAGCTGAGTAATAGAAGCTGTCCTCTTGTGCTATGTTTACTACAGTTGTTGTTGCATTCCCCAACTTCTGTGCTTGGAAATAAAGTTTAGCTGTTTCCCTAAGGAAATAAACAGTCAAAACATGATTGGTATGTGGAGTGCGTACACAAGGCTGCACTAATTTACCTTGGTTAAAAAACTGCTCTGTCACAGGAAGTCTTCTGCCACTTGGCCTTTTTAAAAGTGGTTCAGACCACACACATACCTATCTGGTCCATCTGTTTCCAAACTGCTGAGAAGAAAATTAGGGAATGCCTACAAGTGTTGTAAAGAAAATATATTTATTTACAATTAAACAACAGCAGCAGGTTTCTTTTGACAGAGAAATTGGTCAGAAAGTTCTAATATTGAATCAGGTGAGAGGAATCACCATACAGATTTCCCAAGCTAGGGACCCCTCTTGTTCCCAGAATGTTACTATTGCCCATGTAGCGCCATTTAGGACGAGGTATTAAGAGATAGTCCTCATTTCCCACCTGGCATTTGGTGTCTTCATGTAGGAAGGTGGCAACCACCTTTTCTGATTGTCTGTGCAGAGTTAGCAGTTACTATGTGGGAAGAGAGAAGCTAGTTATATATTTCCAAACTGATGCAGTTCAGTAGAAAAGAGGAATGGAGAGTTGGAACCTTATGTAATTTAGTGGATAAAATTGATTGAAATGTTTTTCACAGTTGGCTTTTTAGAGAATGACCATTGATGACTTTGAAATATTGTAAATCTTTTAACATTAAGAGCATGCCTGGTCATGGCCCAGCTTTTAGAAGACAGCTTATTTTGTGAAGAATTCATACAGCAGTGCCCTGCAGCTGTCGAAGTTCTTAACCTAGTAGCCCAGGAATGCAGTGCTGGTAAGTACCTGCTGCTTTTCTTTTTTACTCTTTTGTGTCAGGGTTTGTCAGCACACTGACTATTTGGTAATGAAATATTGACTGTTTTCACATACGCTTCCAACAGCTAAGCTCTAGGCACAGCACTTACATGATTGACTTTGATTTCAAATCTACAAATGAAAAGCTTCAGTGTATGTCAACTAGGAACTCAGCATTTTTCAATTAAACTTTTGGACCATGATGCCAGAGTATTTTCCTTTCCCCTTTCATATTAACTAGTTGTCTTTATTTCTGGATAAGAATTATTTATGATCTGTCCTTAAGGGCTACATGGAATAGTTCATCTTGATTGGTATGTGGAGTGCGTACACAAGGCTGCACTAATTTACCTTGGTTAAAAAACTGCTCTGTCACAGGAAGTCTTCTGCCACTTGGCCTTTTTAAAAGTGGTTCAGACCACACACATACCTATCTGGTCCATCTGTTTCCAAACTGCTGAGAAGAAAATTAGGGAATGCCTACAAGTGTTGTAAAGAAAATATATTTATTTACAATTAAACAACAGCAGCAGGTTTCTTTTGACAGAGAAATTGGTCAGAAAGTTCTAATATTGAATCAGGTGAGAGGAATCACCATACAGATTTCCCAAGCTAGGGACCCCTCTTGTTCCCAGAATGTTACTATTGCCCATGTAGCGCCATTTAGGACGAGGTATTAAGAGATAGTCCTCATTTCCCACCTGGCATTTGGTGTCTTCATGTAGGAAGGTGGCAACCACCTTTTCTGATTGTCTGTGCAGAGTTAGCAGTTACTATGTGGGAAGAGAGAAGCTAGTTATATATTTCCAAACTGATGCAGTTCAGTAGAAAAGAGGAATGGAGAGTTGGAACCTTATGTAATTTAGTGGATAAAATTGATTGAAATGTTTTTCACAGTTGGCTTTTTAGAGAATGACCATTGATGACTTTGAAATATTGTAAATCTTTTAACATTAAGAGCATGCCTGGTCATGGCCCAGCTTTTAGAAGACAGCTTATTTTGTGAAGAATTCATACAGCAGTGCCCTGCAGCTGTCGAAGTTCTTAACCTAGTAGCCCAGGAATGCAGTGCTGGTAAGTACCTGCTGCTTTTCTTTTTTACTCTTTTGTGTCAGGGTTTGTCAGCACACTGACTATTTGGTAATGAAATATTGACTGTTTTCACATACGCTTCCAACAGCTAAGCTCTAGGCACAGCACTTACATGATTGACTTTGATTTCAAATCTACAAATGAAAAGCTTCAGTGTATGTCAACTAGGAACTCAGCATTTTTCAATTAAACTTTTGGACCATGATGCCAGAGTATTTTCCTTTCCCCTTTCATATTAACTAGTTGTCTTTATTTCTGGATAAGAATTATTTATGATCTGTCCTTAAGGCTCTGGATACTTTCTGATTATTATCATTGGCCACATGTGAATTCAGAGTTCAGAATCTGCACTAGTATGCATCTTTTTGCATTCATGTTTCTGCATGTCTGTGTGTCTATTTACAGAAAAGTTCAAATACAAAAACAGTTTTCATGTAATAAGCCCTCATGTTTCCGTCATCTAGTTTCAACAGTTATCGACTCATTACCAATCCTGTTTCACTTATGCTGCACCCTCCTGGATGACTTTTAAGCAGATTTTTAGATATTCCTTTGTTTTATCTGTAAATATTTTAGTGTGTATCTCAATAAAGACTCTTAAAGTAACCACAATATCATTTTCACATCTAAAACATGTATAGTAATTCTTTAATTTTATTAAATATCTAGCGCGTGTTTAACTTTCTGATTTTCTCATAAAGTAATACTTGTTTTTACATTTGAATTGGACTCCAAATAAAATTCATCCACTATAATTCATTGCTGTCTTTTACATCTTTTAAAATATAGATTTAAAATCTCATTAAAATCCCTCAGTGTCTTTTTTTCCTTACAACTTATTTGTTGAAGAGTTTCCCATACTGGAGATTTTATATATCCTGTGGTGTTATTTAACATGTCATTTTGTCCTTGGATTTCTTGTAAATTGATCTTTGGCCTGGGTTTCTCTGAGTGAAAATTTACCCTTTATCCTCACGGATCTAGGTGGACTCTGAGTATGGTAGTTCACAATTAGCATTTCTCCAATGCTCTTATACTAGTGTTTTCATAAACTGTAAGAAAGAAATAGATATATATTTACCTTCCTTAATAGTTTTAGTCTTTTGAGGTGGGGGGAGGTTGGGTCATTTTTGTTATCTGTGTTATTTACTGTCTCTCATGTTGTGTGCTTTTTTCAGTAATTCTCTAATTTTTCTGTCCTTAAATTTTTCTCCTTTTTCACATGGCAGTGTTTTCTGTTGGTTTGTTTTTGCTTTTTAATTCATCTTCATTTAATATCTGTTTTACTTCTCAAATCTCCTTCCCTTAATAAGCGTAGTTGTTTGGGGCCAGTAACCATTAAAAAACCTCAGAGAGACCCCAAGAAAAAGAGAAAAAGAACAAAATTAAAGGAGCTTGCTTTTTTGGCTTCTCAAGTGACATTACTTGTGACTAAACACTTGCTCATGATTTACTTTTGAATGTGTGCTTCTGCTTTCCAATATTCTTGGCTTACATTGCATCCTAAGACTTATTTGACCCATTTTAGCAAACATATAACCTGCTGAATGAATCACTTGCTGTTCTATAGGACTCGTACTGGGTCTCTTTTATACATTTGATAGAATAAAAGGATCTTACTCCGTGAAGTTAACTTTAGTACTTAAAGTACAAGCCAGAAATCACAATAATTTAGAACAAATGGTTTTAATAATAACCCACCTAGCACATTTTTTTTTAACCTGTGGAAAAGAATGCTATAGTAACAAAGAGTTGGAAGGAAACATGTGAGAAGTTCTTCTTAAATGCTACAGTGGAGAAGACTATGAGCTTAAACATAGCGATTTATTTTCTAAAATAGTGTCCTGTGTCAAGGAAGTGAAGATGTTAGTTGCTCAGTTGTATCGGACTCTTTGCGACTGCAGCCCACCAGGCTCCTCTGCCCCTGGGATTCTCCAGGCAAGAATACTGGAGTGGGCTGCCATCCCTTCTCCAGGGGATCTTCCCGACCTAGGGATCAAACCCGGGTCTCCTGTATTGCAGGCATGTTCTTTACCATCTGAGCCACCAGGGAAGCCCATGTCAAGTTTAACAGTCCTTAATAGTTCACTTACTAGATTACCAGGAAGAACTCTAAGGTTTAAAATAGATATCCAAGTTTGCTGATATACCTATATTAAAAAAAACAAACAAAGAACTTTGTATGAATTACTTTCCAGCACAGCAGTAGGTTCTTATAACCTGCTAGAGAGCTATAGTGTGTGCTCAGAGGAAATGCTGTTTACTACATGAAGTTCAGAGTGGTGGGTAGAAGAGAAAGAGTTCTTTGACTTTTAGTTTCTAATGTACCAAGGTTTTTTAATTTCATAAATGAACGTGTTATAAAATGTATAGGGAATAATATATTGATTCTCTAAAGTAAAAAACTTTTTAGCCAATTCCTCTTATTATTTTACTTCATCTGGGATGAATTAAGTCACAGACTTGGCCATTGTAATGTTTCCCTCTTTGGTTTGTCTCTTGTCTGTGCCCATGTTTGTGCCTTATGTCCCATAATAATGCACTCCAGCCTTGCACTGAGCTCTTTGTCATATACGTGTGTGCATATACATGTCCTATCTCTCCTCCCAGATTAGGGACTTCAGCTCGTATTGACTTTTTTTTTTTTTCATATTAACTTTGTATTGTCCAACATCTGGCCCTGTGCCTTGTTCATAGGAGATGTTCAGTAGGTCTTTTAAAAAATCTATTTAGATGATAAGAATGATAGTTTTTATTCCTTAGATGATAGTCATAATAACTTTCAGTTATTGAGTGTTTGCCCTGTGTCAGGGACTTGGCTAAAGGTTTTTCTTATGATATCTCATCTTGACAACCACCTTGTAAGGCACAGGTACTGTTACTACCCCCATGTTGGCCATGAGATGGTAAATACCCAGTAATGGAACTAGATGCTGGATCCAGGGAGCCCAGCCTCAGAGCCCATACACTTGACTGCATGGCTTTGCTGCTGAGCTCCATGTAGTAGACAAAGATGTCAGGGCATGTGCTCTTTTGTAAGAATTTGAATAATCTCTATAAGCATTTTATTGCTCAGGTCAACTCCAAAAGAGTTGGAACCCTCTAGGGAGTTGCAGGACTTATTTCCACATCTGTGACATCTCCCCCTCCAGGAGAGCGGCTGGCAGTTGTGGAAGTGCAGTGTGAGCGGCTGAGGATGCTCTACCGGGACTGTGCTCGGCCCCCGCCGCCGCCACTGCAGGCTGACCGGAGACAGGTGAGCCCTCTGCCATGTCCCACACCTGCTGCCTGTCTGCAGCACACAGCATGAGAGAATTCCAGAGTGCCAGGAAGCATGTTCAGGACGTTTAGAAGGAGTGTGTGCAGAACCATGTGGAGGTGTAGACTCTGCAGTGACATGCTCTCATCTTTCATCAACTTGACATTCTGAATATTGAAAGATTACAGCAGAGGAGCAGAACTCAGCAATTTGTACATAATTTCTATGTTAGCAATAACAGAAAAAGAAAACATTTTCCGAATTTTAGATCTATAGTTCATCTCATAATAATATTAATAATTATACATAAAAAGCATGACTCAAAGGCAAAAGTGGCACAAAGAAAGAAAAATACTCTGTGATATCACTTATATATGGAATACACCAAACTAGTGACTAGAACAAACAAATCAGCAGACTCACAGGGAAAAAAACAAGATTTTTTTCACTATTGGGCATAAGAGGTGAAAGAGGCAAAAATGTTAAATATTGGTGTGTCTGTCAATGTTCTTAGCAGCCCTGTTCCTAACAGCCAAAAGGTAGAAACAGCCTAAATGTCCACCAGCTGGTGAATGAATGTATAGAATTGGTATATTCATACAATATAATGTTATTCAACCTTAAAAAGTAGTGAAGTGCTAAAGCATGCTGCAATATGGATAAACCTTGAACTATGTTAGGTGAAGGAAACTAGTCGAACTGTATAGGCATTTGATCTAGAGCATGCAATATACGACTGTAGTAGTACCCCAATGAGATGGTAAATACCCAGTAATGGAACTAGATGCTGGATCCAGGGCCCAGCCTCAGAGCCCATACACTTGACTGCATGGCTTTGCTGCTGAGCTCCATGTAGTAGACAAAGATGTCAGGGCATGTGCTCTTTTGTAAGAATTTGAATAATCTCTATAAGCATTTTATTGCTCAGGTCAACTCCAAAAGAGTTGGAACCCTCTAGGGAGTTGCAGGACTTATTTCCACATCTGTGACATCTCCCCCTCCAGGAGAGCGGCTGGCAGTTGTGGAAGTGCAGTGTGAGCGGCTGAGGATGCTCTACCGGGACTGTGCTCGGCCCCGCGCCGCCACTGCAGGCTGACCGGAGACAGGTGAGCCCTCTGCCATGTCCCACACCTGCTGCCTGTCTGCAGCACACAGCATGAGAGAATTCCAGAGTGCCAGGAAGCATGTTCAGGACGTTTAGAAGGAGTGTGTGCAGAACCATGTGGAGGTGTAGACTCTGCAGTGACATGCTCTCATCTTTCATCAACTTGACATTCTGAATATTGAAAGATTACAGCAGAGGAGCAGAACTCAGCAATTTGTACATAATTTCTATGTTAGCAATAACAGAAAAAGAAAACATTTTCCGAATTTTAGATCTATAGTTCATCTCATAATAATATTAATAATTATACATAAAAAGCATGACTCAAAGGCAAAAGTGGCACAAAGAAAGAAAAATACTCTGTGATATCACTTATATATGGAATACACCAAACTAGTGACTAGAACAAACAAATCAGCAGACTCACAGGGAAAAAAACAAGATTTTTTTCACTATTGGGCATAAGAGGTGAAAGAGGCAAAAATGTTAAATATTGGTGTGTCTGTCAATGTTCTTAGCAGCCCTGTTCCTAACAGCCAAAAGGTAGAAACAGCCTAAATGTCCACCAGCTGGTGAATGAATGTATAGAATTGGTATATTCATACAATATAATGTTATTCAACCTTAAAAAGTAGTGAAGTGCTAAAGCATGCTGCAATATGGATAAACCTTGAACTATGTTAGGTGAAGGAAACTAGTCACAAGAGACTGTATACTGTGTGATTCCATTTCTTGTAATGTCTAGAGCATGCAAATCCATAGAGACAGAAAGCAGAGAGGTGGTTGCTAGGGACTGGGAAGAGAGAGGGTTGGGAATTGACTTCTGATGAGTACAGTTTCTTTTAAGGAGGACAAAAACATTCTAAAATTAGACTGTGGCGATGGCTGTAGAAAACCATTGAACTGTACACTTTAAACAAGTGAGTTGCATGTTATGTGAATTATATCTCAAAAAAATCAGTGCATCTAGGTAGAAGTATACAAAAATTGCTGTATTCTTAAAAAAATTTTTTTTCTGTAGGCTTGAAATCATTTCAAAATAAGAAAGTTAAAAATAGAAGAAATGTCACTTGAAATATCAACATCTCTATTTTGTGTTTGCCGTTCTATTGAATGGAGGTGTTTTTCCCCAATGCAGCCCAAAGAGATTACGTGGAGCCCCTCTAGAGTGTTTCCACCTGTCCGAGCCTGCATGTTCTCCTCGCACCTCACTTCTGTCACGTTCCTGGCTGATCCCAGCGCCGGGGGCGGTCTTCCCCGGGGCACATTTATCTACGCTACCTCACCATTGCCCATTCAGGTGAGAAATCCCAGGACACTTTGTCTTCTACCTCTGTCCTTCAGATGTGAGAGAAAGAGGAAGTTCAAGGGCCCATGGTGAGCCCTTTGATTGTCTGCCCACTTCCGATGTTTCTTTAGGCCCCGTCTTTCTACTGGGAAATTGAAATTGTTTCCTATGGAGATTCAGATGATGATACTGGACCAATAGTTTCCTTTGGCTTTGCTACAGAAGGAGAGAAAAGAGATGGGGCGTGGACTAATCCTGTAGACTAGAACAAACAAATCAGCAGACTCACAGGGAAAAAAACAAGATTTTTTTCACTATTGGGCATAAGAGGTGAAAGAGGCAAAAATGTTAAATATTGGTGTGTCTGTCAATGTTCTTAGCAGCCCTGTTCCTAACAGCCAAAAGGTAGAAACAGCCTAAATGTCCACCAGCTGGTGAATGAATGTATAGAATTGGTATATTCATACAATATAATGTTATTCAACCTTAAAAAGTAGTGAAGTGCTAAAGCATGCTGCAATATGGATAAACCTTGAACTATGTTAGGTGAAGGAAACTAGTCACAAGAGACTGTATACTGTGTGATTCCATTTCTTGTAATGTCTAGAGCATGCAAATCCATAGAGACAGAAAGCAGAGAGGTGGTTGCTAGGGACTGGGAAGAGAGAGGGTTGGGAATTGACTTCTGATGAGTACAGTTTCTTTTAAGGAGGACAAAAACATTCTAAAATTAGACTGTGGCGATGGCTGTAGAAAACCATTGAACTGTACACTTTAAACAAGTGAGTTGCATGTTATGTGAATTATATCTCAAAAAAATCAGTGCATCTAGGTAGAAGTATACAAAAATTGCTGTATTCTTAAAAAAATTTTTTTTCTGTAGGCTTGAAATCATTTCAAAATAAGAAAGTTAAAAATAGAAGAAATGTCACTTGAAATATCAACATCTCTATTTTGTGTTTGCCGTTCTATTGAATGGAGGTGTTTTTCCCCAATGCAGCCCAAAGAGATTACGTGGAGCCCCTCTAGAGTGTTTCCACCTGTCCGAGCCTGCATGTTCTCCTCGCACCTCACTTCTGTCACGTTCCTGGCTGATCCCAGCGCCGGGGGCGGTCTTCCCCGGGGCACATTTATCTACGCTACCTCACCATTGCCCATTCAGGTGAGAAATCCCAGGACACTTTGTCTTCTACCTCTGTCCTTCAGATGTGAGAGAAAGAGGAAGTTCAAGGGCCCATGGTGAGCCCTTTGATTGTCTGCCCACTTCCGATGTTTCTTTAGGCCCCGTCTTTCTACTGGGAAATTGAAATTGTTTCCTATGGAGATTCAGATGATGATACTGGACCAATAGTTTCCTTTGGCTTTGCTACAGAAGGAGAGAAAAGAGATGGGGCGTGGACTAATCCTGTGGGCACCTGTCTTTTCCATAAGTAAGTGGCTATTATCACTGTTAACCTAAAAGAAGAAAAAAATAGGGACCTCCTTGACAGTCAAGTGGTTAAGACTCTGTGCTTCCACTACAGGGAATGTGGGTTTGATCCCTTAGTCAGGGAGCTAAGATCCTGCATGCCATGAAGTGTGGAAGAAAAAAAAAGACAATGGAACAATAGTGGGTGTGGGAATTTTGTTTTATTTTATTTTTGACCTCTCATCTGTCTTTATTCCTTGGCCTGTGTGGGTCTCCCATCACAGTGACTTCTCTCTGTGCAGAGCACTGGCTCTGGGTGCATGTGCTCCAGAGCACTGGCTCATAGTTGGACACACCGGCCCAGCCGTTCCCTGGCATATGGGATCTTCCTGGGCCAGGGATCAAACCAGCGCCCCTTGTACTGCAAGGTGGACTCTTTACCCACTGGACCACCAGGGAAGCCAAGGGTATGGGTATTTTAAAACTAAAGTAATATAATCTCTACCCTAAAAAATGTAGAAAATAACCAGTTGGAAATATACACGTATTCAATGAAAGAGAAGAGCTCTTAGGGTTTCTGTTCTGCTTACTCTCTGGCTACTGAAACTCTCCACCCATTCAGTGATTACCTTCTTCTGTGTTGGGCAATTAGCCTTGTCTCTGACTTATCTTTTTTTTTTTGCACAGCAATGGCCGAGCCGTGCATTACAATGGCTCCAGTTTATTACAGTGGAAGAGCGTTCGCTTAGATGTGACTCTCTCTCCTGGTGAGTGCATGGGAGTTGGGTTTTTTTTTTTTTTTTTGCACCTGTGTATTTCTGTTGTTCCCAGGTTTTAGTCAAAATATGTCAGTCCAGCCGACAGTCGAACAAGTCCAGAGAGGGAGAGAGTCACAGCTAAGAAAGAAAGATTATAGAAAAGATGGAGTCGAGAGGGCCAGCAATACAACAGAACACTCTGTTAGCCGCTGACAAACTTTATTCTTTCAAGCAAGGAATATATAGTAAAAGCTTCATAAGATAATACATTTCCCAGGACGCTCATTCTGTTACTATGTTTTGTCCAAGATTTCATGCTTTTCCCAAGGTTACATTATTATGCTTTGCCCAAGGTTACAGAGTCTGGGAACACAGGTGCTCTTTACGATATTTTGGCTATGTCTCCACAATACGTGGGGTGGCGGGACAGAGAGCTATGCTGTTATCAGCCCCTGTTGCCAGGGCAGCTCCCAGGGCTATGTTTCCTTAAAGGGAAACCCCTTGAAACAGGGCAGCTCCCCGCAAAAATAGGTCAAAATTAATGAAACTCAGCCACTGGAAATGGATACTGTCTTCTAGTGAAAATGAAATACCTACCATTGCTGTCCCCTAGTTTACAACGAACAGTCATTTTATGAGACGCTGTTGTCATTAAAGCCTCCATTGGTAACTTAGGAGTCATTAAATTTTATTCCTCCGTCACTAGAAAAATCTAAAATTTTGCTTTCCTCTGAAGTATGGTCTTTCATCAGCTTTTCATTAATGAACAGATAAATCACTCCAAAGAAATAAACCCTACCCCTACCAGTTGCTTTGAAGCACTGAAGAAATGCATTATCAGTAGATAAGACACATGCTACAGACTTTTCTCTTGGTACCCAATAACCAGTTGGAAATATACACGTATTCAATGAAAGAGAAGAGCTCTTAGGGTTTCTGTTCTGCTTACTCTCTGGCTACTGAAACTCTCCACCCATTCAGTGATTACCTTCTTCTGTGTTGGGCAATTAGCCTTGTCTCTGACTTATCTTTTTTTTTTTGCACAGCAATGGCCGAGCCGTGCATTACAATGGCTCCAGTTTATTACAGTGGAAGAGCGTTCGCTTAGATGTGACTCTCTCTCCTGGTGAGTGCATGGGAGTTGGGTTTTTTTTTTTTTTTTGCACCTGTGTATTTCTGTTGTTCCCAGGTTTTAGTCAAAATATGTCAGTCCAGCCGACAGTCGAACAGGTCCAGAGAGGGAGAGAGTCACAGCTAAGAAAGAAAGATTATAGAAAAGATGGAGTCGAGAGGGCCAGCAATACAACAGAACACTCTGTTAGCCGCTGACAAACTTTATTCTTTCAAGCAAGGAATATATAGTAAAAGCTTCATAAGATAATACATTTCCCAGGACGCTCATTCTGTTACTATGTTTTGTCCAAGATTTCATGCTTTTCCCAAGGTTACATTATTATGCTTTGCCCAAGGTTACAGAGTCTGGGAACACAGGTGCTCTTTACGATATTTTGGCTATGTCTCCACAATACGTGGGGTGGCGGGACAGAGAGCTATGCTGTTATCAGCCCCTGTTGCCAGGGCAGCTCCCAGGGCTATGTTTCCTTAAAGGGAAACCCCTTGAAACAGGGCAGCTCCCCGCAAAAATAGGTCAAAATTAATGAAACTCAGCCACTGGAAATGGATACTGTCTTCTAGTGAAAATGAAATACCTACCATTGCTGTCCCCTAGTTTACAACGAACAGTCATTTTATGAGACGCTGTTGTCATTAAAGCCTCCATTGGTAACTTAGGAGTCATTAAATTTTATTCCTCCGTCACTAGAAAAATCTAAAATTTTGCTTTCCTCTGAAGTATGGTCTTTCATCAGCTTTTCATTAATGAACAGATAAATCACTCCAAAGAAATAAACCCTACCCCTACCAGTTGCTTTGAAGCACTGAAGAAATGCATTATCAGTAGATAAGACACATGCTACAGACTTTTCTCTTGGTACCCTAGACATTCAGTCCAGCTGCAACAAATCCTCTGCCCAGATGTATCAGTCACGTACTCGGTTCAATAAGGAGGATATCTGTCCCCTCTTTTTTTTAAGCCTCCACATAACTAACCTGATCTGTAATAGTTGAGGAATAGTCCTAACAATTCCAGCAGTAGCCTGATGCAGACATTGTTCTCCTGACATTAGAAGCAGCCAAACGCATTGGAGACTTATTTTCAGACAGTACATTGTAGCATCATCTCTGATAAAACAAATTATTGCATGTGACGGATGATCGGGGATGCTTAGGTAGGGATTCCTGAGTTGCTGAACCGGTGGACAGCATCTGATAGCTGTCTGAGGGGAGTAATTTGGTCATCAGTTATCCCTGAAGGAGCTGCTTACTAAGCTGTACTTTTCCAGTGAGCATGGTATTTTCAGTTATGGTCAAGTTATGCCTTGGAAATGACTTCCTGGCAAGTTGTTTCCCTCTCTGTGGAGCAGAACTCTGTAATCTGCTGAGGACTTCAGTGCTGTAAGCACAAAAGGAGGGTGAATAGAGAGACCGGGGCATCCATAGTTGGGGGGGCTATTTGTTTGTTACAGTTGATTGTTTTGTTTGATCATGCTTTAGTTTTTGAGAAAATCTTGGATCAGACCTCAAGCAAACATGCTACTCTTCTTTTAGAGAAATGTATCTGTGTGGGCATTGGGGTGGCGGGACAGAGAGCTATGCTGTTATCAGCCCCTGTTGCCAGGGCAGCTCCCAGGGCTATGTTTCCTTAAAGGGAAACCCCTTGAAACAGGGCAGCTCCCCGCAAAAATAGGTCAAAATTAATGAAACTCAGCCACTGGAAATGGATACTGTCTTCTAGTGAAAATGAAATACCTACCATTGCTGTCCCCTAGTTTACAACGAACAGTCATTTTATGAGACGCTGTTGTCATTAAAGCCTCCATTGGTAACTTAGGAGTCATTAAATTTTATTCCTCCGTCACTAGAAAAATCTAAAATTTTGCTTTCCTCTGAAGTATGGTCTTTCATCAGCTTTTCATTAATGAACAGATAAATCACTCCAAAGAAATAAACCCTACCCCTACCAGTTGCTTTGAAGCACTGAAGAAATGCATTATCAGTAGATAAGACACATGCTACAGACTTTTCTCTTGGTACCCTAGACATTCAGTCCAGCTGCAACAAATCCTCTGCCCAGATGTATCAGTCACGTACTCGGTTCAATAAGGAGGATATCTGTCCCCTCTTTTTTTTAAGCCTCCACATAACTAACCTGATCTGTAATAGTTGAGGAATAGTCCTAACAATTCCAGCAGTAGCCTGATGCAGACATTGTTCTCCTGACATTAGAAGCAGCCAAACGCATTGGAGACTTATTTTCAGACAGTACATTGTAGCATCATCTCTGATAAAACAAATTATTGCATGTGACGGATGATCGGGGATGCTTAGGTAGGGATTCCTGAGTTGCTGAACCGGTGGACAGCATCTGATAGCTGTCTGAGGGGAGTAATTTGGTCATCAGTTATCCCTGAAGGAGCTGCTTACTAAGCTGTACTTTTCCAGTGAGCATGGTATTTTCAGTTATGGTCAAGTTATGCCTTGGAAATGACTTCCTGGCAAGTTGTTTCCCTCTCTGTGGAGCAGAACTCTGTAATCTGCTGAGGACTTCAGTGCTGTAAGCACAAAAGGAGGGTGAATAGAGAGACCGGGGCATCCATAGTTGGGGGGGCTATTTGTTTGTTACAGTTGATTGTTTTGTTTGATCATGCTTTAGTTTTTGAGAAAATCTTGGATCAGACCTCAAGCAAACATGCTACTCTTCTTTTAGAGAAATGTATCTGTGTGGGCATTGGGATAAAGAACCCACATCTGCAGATGCCATGGTGAATAATGACAAGTCCTCAGCTACTGGGAAGCCTAGCCTAGTCGTATAAAAAGCATGTGAGACTGGGAATTTCCTGGCAGTCCAGTGGTTAAGACTCCATGCTTTCATTGCTGAGGGCATGGGTTCAATCCCTGGTCAGAAAACGAAAGTCCTGCAAGCTGTGTGGTGTGGCCAAAAACAAGCATGTGATACTGATCAAAAACAGAATTGCAAAACCTCATGCACTTACTGGAGAGTTCACAACAACGAGTTTATCTTAAAGCTATGTGCACCACTAGCAGCTTGCCCGAGACAGCCTGTGGTAGTGCCGAGGTGGCAGCCACGGTCCCCTTGGTTCTCTAAGTTCATCCCAGTATCTAGTCACCTCATCAGAAAGCAGCTTGGTTTGTATTGTCTTCACTACCTGCAGACATGCCTTAAATAAATATAAGCAAGGGGTCATAATATGAGTTAATGGGGCTTCCCCTGGTGGTCCAGTGGGTAAGGACACCGCCTTGCAGTGCAAGAGGCGCCCATGTGTCCAATGACCGAGCCGGAGCTCTGGAGCACATGCACCCAGAGCCGGCACTCTGCAACCACAGACACCACCGCGATGGGAGGTCCACAGGAGCCAAAGAACAAAGACGGATGAAAATGGAGAAATGAAAGACCAATAGAGGGCTTCCCCTGGTGGTTCAGTGGGTAGGGACACCGCCTTGCAGTGCAGGGGGCGCCAGTTCGATCCCTGGCCTGGGAAGATCCCAAGTGCCGCGGAGCGGCTGGACCGATGTGTCCAATCACCGAGCCGGACTCTGGGGCGCATGCGCCCAGAGCCAGTGCTCTGTGACAACAGATGCCACCGCGATGGGAGGCCCACAGGAGCCAAAGAACAAAGACCGATGAAAAAATAGAGAAAGACCAATAGAAGTGGCCCGCCTGCTCCCCTCCCTCCCCAACCCGACTCCCGCCCAAAATAAATAAATAAATAAATCTTTAAAAAAAAAAAGTGGTAGTAAAAAAATATATATATATGAGTTAATGGTATATATTTAGCTTACATGGTAGGTTGAGTTTTGTTTTTTAAACTCTTTTTTTTTTATATTGGCCTCTTTTATTGGTTCCCCATTTATTTATTTTCATCCATCTTCATTCTTTGGCCTGCGTGGGCATCCCAATACAGTGGCCTCCTGTTGGAGAGCACCGGCTCTGGGCACATGTGCTCCAGAGCACTGGCTTGTAATTCGACACGCCAGTCCAGCTGCTCCACAGCATGAGGGATCTTCCCAGGCCAGGGATCGAACCAGTGCCCCTTGCACTGTAAGGCAGGCTCATTACCCACTGGACCACCAGGGAAGCCCAGGTTGAGTTTTAAATTACATTTTTTTAGAGCCTTCTGCAAACTTCATGAGAAAATACTACCTTTCTTACCTTTATTTGTAAGTAATCTTGTATCTGTCAAAAGAAAAAAACTTATATTCCTCTATTAAACATTTAGTGTTTTTCCTTTTTGTCTTGGCTGCCTGGAAAATAAAGGCTAAATTTCCTCTGTAGCCATGATGACTAACTTAGGTCAGACACTGGGCATCTTTGTTCTTCTGAACAGTTTCTCACTTCTCTTTTTAAAAGTGTTTATTTCTCTTGTGTTACTTTGAGTGAATGAGTGATAGTCACTCAGTTATGTCCAACTTTTTGCGACCTCATGGCCTGTAGCCCGCCACATTCCCCTGTTCATACAATTTCCCAAGCAAGAATACTGGAGTGGATAGCCATTCCCTTCTTCAGAGGATCTTCCCAGCGCAGGGATTGAATTGGGTCTCCTGCATTGCAGGTGAACTCTTTAACATCTGAGCCACCAAGGAAGCGTGTTTACTTTATATATATTTACATGTTGGATTAACCAAAAATTTCCTTCAAGTTTTTCCATAAGATGCCAACTCAATACAAGATAGTCCATGTCTTTTTTGACTGTAACTGATGGTATGAATGAATAACAGCCAATATATTCAGTGGTATGTGACCTCATATCAGTTACATATTGGAAGTTTACTTAATAGTAAATAAAAAGAAAAGAAAAAGTGTTGTTTCCTTCTGCCCTAGGTGATGTGGCAGGGATTGGCTGGGAGAGAACCGAGGGGACGCCTCCTCCGCCAGGGCAGCCTGCCAAGGGCCGTGTGTACTTCACATACTGTGGACAGCGCCTCTCACCGTATCTTGAAGACGTCTCGGGTGGGATGTGGCCTGTGGTTCACATTCAGAAAAAGGCAGGTTATCTTGTTGGGAATGCAAACCAAATTCTCCTCAGTAATTGGTTCCATCAGGAATGGAAAAATTAAGGACACCAGATGTGGTCTGGTTGATGTGGTATGTGGTACCTGATAATGGGGCCTCAAAAATCCTGAAGAAGTGGGTCCTTTCTCTGCAGTGAATTTGAGTGCTTAAATGCTCTGACTTCCTTTTAGCCATCTTTCCTAAACAACAAGGCAGGGGACACTGGTGTTCTTTCCAGTGACAGTAGTGTGTGTGCGGATCAGTAAGCGTGGAACGTGATCCTCTTGGGTTGCTTTAGTATGTCAGAAGTTCCAGAGGAGTCCTTCATTAAAGATTCAAAACTTCAACTTTATATGAATTCTACGTACATACTTAATCATGGAACTCTTGTTTTTAAGGAGCATGTATTCACAGGTAATGTTCTGTGGAACATTACTACTTACTATATGGTCGTAACTCCCACATACTTACCTGCAGCCCAGATCTCCCCCTAAATTCCAGACACAAATATTCAGCAGCCTAGGAAACATTTAAAAATAGATGTCCCATATTACAAAGCTACTAGAGCTGATCAGCGAATTCAGCAAAGTCACAGGGTACAAAGTCAACACACAGAAATCACTGGCATTCCTATACACAAACAATGAAAAATCAGAAAATGAAATCAAAGAGGCAATCCCCTTCACCACTGCAACCAAGAGAATAAAATACCTAGGAATAAACCTACCCAAAGAAACAAAAGAATTGTACACAGAAAATTACAAGACACTTATGAGAGAAATTAAAGAAGACTTAAACAGATGGAGAGATATTCTGTGTTCCTGGATTGGAAGAATCAATATTGTGAAAATGACTATACTTCCAAATATCATCTACAGATTCAGTGCAATACCTATCCAACTACCATTGACATTTTTCACAGAACTAGACCAAAGAATAACACAGTTCATATGGAAACACAAAAAACCTCGAATAGCCAAAGCAATCCTCAGAACGAATAAAGGAGCTGGGGGAATCAGCCTTCCTAACTTCAGACTATACTACAAAGCAACAGTCATCAAGACAGTATGGTACTGGCACAAAAACAGAACCATAGACCAATGGAACAAGATCGAGAACCCAGAGATAAACCCACGCACCTATGGGTACCTTATTTTTGACAAAGGAGGCAAAACTATAAAATGGGACAAAGACAACCTCTTCAACAAGTGGTGCTGGGAAAATTGGACAGCTATATGCAAATAAATGAAGTTGGAACATTCCCTGACACCGTGCACAAAGATCAACTCAAAATGGATTAAAGACCTAAATGTAAGACCAGAAACCATCAAACTCTTAGAGGAGAATATAGGCACTGGTGTTCTTTCCAGTGACAGTAGTTTACATTCTTTTGGTTTTATAGTCAGAAGTTCCAGAGGAGTCCTTCATTAAAGATTCAAAACTTCAACTTTATATGAATTCTACGTACATACTTAATCATGGAACTCTTGTTTTTAAGGAGCATGTATTCACAGGTAATGTTCTGTGGAACATTACTACTTACTATATGGTCGTAACTCCCACATACTTACCTGCAGCCCAGATCTCCCCCTAAATTCCAGACACAAATATTCAGCAGCCTAGGAAACATTTAAAAATAGATGTCCCATATTACAAAGCTACTAGAGCTGATCAGCGAATTCAGCAAAGTCACAGGGTACAAAGTCAACACACAGAAATCACTGGCATTCCTATACACAAACAATGAAAAATCAGAAAATGAAATCAAAGAGGCAATCCCCTTCACCACTGCAACCAAGAGAATAAAATACCTAGGAATAAACCTACCCAAAGAAACAAAAGAATTGTACACAGAAAATTACAAGACACTTATGAGAGAAATTAAAGAAGACTTAAACAGATGGAGAGATATTCTGTGTTCCTGGATTGGAAGAATCAATATTGTGAAAATGACTATACTTCCAAATATCATCTACAGATTCAGTGCAATACCTATCCAACTACCATTGACATTTTTCACAGAACTAGACCAAAGAATAACACAGTTCATATGGAAACACAAAAAACCTCGAATAGCCAAAGCAATCCTCAGAACGAATAAAGGAGCTGGGGGAATCAGCCTTCCTAACTTCAGACTATACTACAAAGCAACAGTCATCAAGACAGTATGGTACTGGCACAAAAACAGAACCATAGACCAATGGAACAAGATCGAGAACCCAGAGATAAACCCACGCACCTATGGGTACCTTATTTTTGACAAAGGAGGCAAAACTATAAAATGGGACAAAGACAACCTCTTCAACAAGTGGTGCTGGGAAAATTGGACAGCTATATGCAAATAAATGAAGTTGGAACATTCCCTGACACCGTGCACAAAGATCAACTCAAAATGGATTAAAGACCTAAATGTAAGACCAGAAACCATCAAACTCTTAGAGGAGAATATAGGCAAAACACTCAAGGACATAAATCAAAGCAGGATCTTCTCTGACCCACCTACTAGAATAGTGGAACTAAAAAGACAAATGAACATGTGGGACCTCATGAAACTTCAAAGCTTTTGTACAGCAAAAGAAATTACAAAAAAGCTGAACAGACAGCCCGCAGAATGGGAGAAAATCATAGCAAATGAAATAACAGACAGAGAATTAATCTCCAAAATCTACAAGCAACTCAGACAACTCAGCACAGGAAAAACGAACAACCCAATCAAAAAATGGGAAAAAGATCTAAAGAGACGCCTCTCCAAAGAGGACATACAGATGGCCCAAAAGCACATGTAATGATGCTCAACCTCGCTTATTATTAGAGAAATGCAAATTAAAACTACAATGAGATATCACCTCGCACCCGTCAGAATGGCCATCATCCAGAAATTGACAGACAGTAAATGCTGGAGAGGGTGTGGAGAAAAGGGAACACTCCAGCATTGCTGGTGAGAATGTAAATTGATACAGCCTCTATGGAAGACAGTATGGAGATTTCTTAAAAAACTAAAAATAGAAGCACCCTATGACTCAGCAATCCCACTATTAGGCCTATATCCTGATGAAATCAAATCTGAAAGAAGCACCTGTACCCCAATGTTCGTTGCAGCTCTCTATACAATAGCCAGAACATGGAAGCAACCTAGATGTCCAACGACGAATGAATGGATAAAGAAGCTCTGGTACATATATACAATGGAACACAACTCAGCTGTTAAAAGAAATGCAGAAGACTCAGTCCTAATGAGGTGACTGGCTCTAGAACCCATCATAAAAAGTGAAGTAAGTCAAAAAGACAAAGACAAGTACAGTATACTAACACATATATATGGAATCTAGTAGGATGCTCTTGATAACACACACAGTGAACTCATGGAAAAACAGACAAAGAATAGACATATGGACATTGTGGGGAAGAAACGGGGAGGGGGAGGCATGGAGGGAGAAACCTATACTGTCATGTGTGGAAAAGATAGCTATTGTCACTGTGCTAAGGGAATAGGAGTGCTCACAATGGCTAGGGGCGATGGTCTGGAGGGGTGGGATGGGGGGAACTGGGGTGGGGGGGACAAGGGATATGCATATGACTGATCTGGGAAGATACATGGCGGTGAACTCTGTAAAACCTTTAAAATAAAGAATTACAAAAAAAAAAATAGATGTTCCATTGGCATGTCAAAGTTAGCATGTCTAAAACAGCCTAACTCTGCCCCATCCACCAACTTTCTTCTTTCCTTGGCCTTTCTTGTCTCAGGAAATGGCAGCTCCAGCCTTTCAGCTGCTAAAGCCGAAAACCTTGACATCCTTCATGACTGCCTCTTTTTCTTCCTGTTCCACTTCCGGTCTGTCAGCAAACCTTGTTGACTCACTTTCAGAATCTGAAACTTAATTAATGGCCCAGCCACCCTAATCTTCTAGATAGCATATTACAGTATTCCTCTACCTCTCTCCCCTCCCAGCCCCTGAGTTCTTGCCCTTTTATGTGTCTTTCAACATAGCCCCACAGTGATCCCTTAAAAATGTTGGTTAGGTCATGTTACTCCTCTGCTTTCACCAAGTCAGTGACTTCCCATGTCACATGTTGTAAAAGCCCAAGTCTTCAGAATGACTTAGAAGATCTAGGATGTGGCCCTGGACCACGTCTCTGATAGCGGCATTTCTCACTTTGTTTAGTGAATTAAGTAAAGATGTCAGTAATTTAAGGCAGCCTGTTCTATTCAACAATATTCGTTGAGCAGCTATATTGAGTGCTATATCTCAAGTACTGTGTTAAGCTCTGGACATACAATAACACTGAACAAAACAGATATGGTCTTTGTCTTCATGCAGTTAAAACCAATTGGAGGAGTTGAATATTAGTCAAACATTCACATAAATATATGTGTGTATGTGAATAATCACAAACTTATTGGTCCAGGTTCTCAAAGAGAGAAGTAATAGGATATATATGTGTGTGTGTATATATATAATGTATATAAGAGAGAGAGAGTATGTGTTTGTGTGTGGACAGAGGTGGGAGGGTAGATTTATTTTGAGGAATTGGCTCCTGTTACTGTGGAGACTAGTAAGTCTCATGACCTTCTGTCTGCATGCGACCAACCCAGGAGAGGCATGGCACGATTCAGTCTTAGTCCAAGACCAGGAGAAGAGGGCATAAGATATCCTAGCTCAGTCAGGGATGCAGGGAGAAGGGTTGAATTCCTTCCTCCACCGCTTGTTTTATTGAGACCCTCAATGAATTGGATGGTGCCCACTCACACGGGGAGGGCCACCTACTGTGTCCACCAGTTCAGATGCTAGTCTTACTGACACACCAGCAATAACAGTGTTTAATCTGGCACCCCATGGCCTGCCAAGCCCACACATGAAATTAATAGTCACAATATGATTGAAAGCCATAGACTTCTCGGAAGCAAGAGCCAACTCCACCTGATCACATCCGCATTACCCTGAAGAAGTGATGTTTGAGCCAGGTCTGGAATATTAACTGGTTTAAATGGACAAAATTGGAGGAAATAATGTGCCAGGTGAAGGGAACAGCATGTGCAGTGACGTCAGGTAGAAAGGAACAGTGTTAGAAACAAGAAGGTCACTGTGTTTGAGTGCCAGAGAGCTTGAGCGTGAGGCGAAGGGTGGGATGCCAGGTCTGCAAGTACACCAGGCCTTCTGCTGAGGTTCACAGACTCTCTGTAGCTGGGCACAGTGAGTGAAGTCCACCTGGAGGTGTTAAAAGTGAACACATAAGTAACCTAGGTCTTTTCAAGTCCTTTCTTTGGTCTCCCTTCCAGAACACCAAGACTCGAGCAAACTTTGGCTCCCGCCCCTTTGCCTACGCTGAAGGGCAGGCCCACCGCAATGCCGCTGACCTGTGCACCGACCTGGCTGAGGAGATCAGCGCTAACTTCGAGGCCCTGCCCTTTGCCATGGCCTCTGACAGTGACAACGATGCTGGCACCAGCATTGCGTCAGACCCTGGCACACATGGGCCGCCATGCCGTATTGCTGCTGTGGCCACTGCTCAGCAGCGTAAGTCGCCTCCCGAGGGTCCCACTGCTTCCTGGGAATGGAGGTGTTGTTAACTCCATAAATCCACTTAACTTGGATACACTCCAGTGCCCAGTGGTGGTGGGTAACAGGCCCAGTAAGACAAAATGGGAGCAGGAGGAAGCCTGGTGGTCTGGAAAGTCCATCTCCCACAAACAGGAAGCCTGTTGCTATTCAGAACCAACAGAATATTGCCACATGGAAATGCAAGCCTGAAAGACTATCCACTTTTTATGAGACAGCTAAGAACCACAGAATTTTGTATAAGATCTCCTAGTTTTAAATGTTAATCATTTTTAAACTGATTTAAAAATGGAAGCCATCAAAGAAAAATAAAATGTTATTTGTGGAATCTAAGTGGTAGATGTGTAGGTGTGTGATAAAAACATCCCCGATTATTTGAAAAATCCAAGATTAAGTAAAAGAGAGCTTCATGAAATGAGATGTCTGCAGCCATATTTGGTCCTTGGAATATTGGTTTGAAAAATTTTTCAAGGAATCTGTTCAATTCTTTATCATGATGAAGAACCATCTAGATTCTTCTTTGACTTGAAGGAATCATACCCATATAAACTATTTTAGGATTCAAGGAAACTGTAGGCGATTAATTTTTCCTTGAATCTGGTTTAAAATCTCTCCAAGAACTGAGTCTTTATATCTCACAAATTAAGAGAGTCTGTGTAAGGATGAGAGGTTCGTATGCCCTTGCCTAGAATTCACCATCACTGTGCTTTATTACAGAATATGATAGTGACACTTCCTGTCATTATAAAGTGGAGCTCAGCTATGAGAATTTCATCACCTCTGGCCCAGACCCCCATCCGCCCCCCATTGCAGATGACGAAAGTGATGATGACGATGACGATGACATCCCCCAGGTAAGAGCCCCACGGCATTCACTTAGCTCGCTGGTGACCAGTACAAACCACAAGAAATATTTTGATCTGAGCATTCAAGACAGAAGCTATTATACTTTCAGTTATGTCATTGTGTTTGAACAGTTACTCTGGGGCATTCGTTTTTCTACGCCATGTCCCTGGCACACATGGGCGCCATGCCGTGTGCTGCTGTGGCCACTGCTCAGCAGCGTAAGTCGCCTCCCGAGGGTCCCACTGCTTCCTGGGAATGGAGGTGTTGTTAACTCCATAAATCCACTTAACTTGGATACACTCCAGTGCCCAGTGGTGGTGGGTAACAGGCCCAGTAAGACAAAATGGGAGCAGGAGGAAGCCTGGTGGTCTGGAAAGTCCATCTCCCACAAACAGGAAGCCTGTTGCTATTCAGAACCAACAGAATATTGCCACATGGAAATGCAAGCCTGAAAGACTATCCACTTTTTATGAGACAGCTAAGAACCACAGAATTTTGTATAAGATCTCCTAGTTTTAAATGTTAATCATTTTTAAACTGATTTAAAAATGGAAGCCATCAAAGAAAAATAAAATGTTATTTGTGGAATCTAAGTGGTAGATGTGTAGGTGTGTGATAAAAACATCCCCGATTATTTGAAAAATCCAAGATTAAGTAAAAGAGAGCTTCATGAAATGAGATGTCTGCAGCCATATTTGGTCCTTGGAATATTGGTTTGAAAAATTTTTCAAGGAATCTGTTCAATTCTTTATCATGATGAAGAACCATCTAGATTCTTCTTTGACTTGAAGGAATCATACCCATATAAACTATTTTAGGATTCAAGGAAACTGTAGGCGATTAATTTTTCCTTGAATCTGGTTTAAAATCTCTCCAAGAACTGAGTCTTTATATCTCACAAATTAAGAGAGTCTGTGTAAGGATGAGAGGTTCGTATGCCCTTGCCTAGAATTCACCATCACTGTGCTTTATTACAGAATATGATAGTGACACTTCCTGTCATTATAAAGTGGAGCTCAGCTATGAGAATTTCATCACCTCTGGCCCAGACCCCCATCCGCCCCCCATTGCAGATGACGAAAGTGATGATGACGATGACGATGACATCCCCCAGGTAAGAGCCCCACGGCATTCACTTAGCTCGCTGGTGACCAGTACAAACCACAAGAAATATTTTGATCTGAGCATTCAAGACAGAAGCTATTATACTTTCAGTTATGTCATTGTGTTTGAACAGTTACTCTGGGGCATTCGTTTTTCTAAGCCATGTATGAGCCGTATCTGTTTGGCTCCATGGCCCAGTAGCAAGTCCAGATGTTGGAGAAATGAAGCACTTTAATGGTAATTTAGCAGTGAAGTTGGGGATCATGTGAAGTGTTTATAGGGCTTGAGAGAGAAAGGAAGAGCTCAGCCCAGGCCATCTGTTGCCTCCCCAGGCTTCTGAGGGTGTAGTTAGTTTGGTGATCTGCAGGGTCTGTTTCTGTCGCTGGCATTTGAAGGGAGTGAAAGCTGTAATAAGTCAGGGAAGGACACATGAACTGGTTCACGTTTGCCTTCTCCTTCCAGGAGGACCACTACGCCCTGCTGGTGAAAGCCTGGGAGACCAAGGTTTTTCCTACTATCCGGAGGCGCTTCCGCAATGAAGCAGAGCGGAAATCAGGCCTGGACCAGATAAAGGGTGCCTTACAACTAGGTCTGGTGCTTTATATTTTCCTAAGGAACCTACTTCATGACTTGAGATGTATTCACATGAAATTCAAGGTGTACCTCAGAAAAGAGGGACTCATCTAAAGTTGGGCCAGATTTAACAGTGTCTTCTTCCTGGGCCTTTATTGAACTTGGTGGTCTTTTGCTTTCTTTCTTTTTTTTTTTTTTGCCACTTCTATAGGTCTTTCATTTATTTATCTTTGTTCTTTGGCCTGTGTGGGCCTCCCATCGCAGTGGCCTCTCTCACTGCGGAGCACCGGCTCTGGGCACACACGCTCCAGAGCTCCAGCTTGGTAGTTGGACGCATCGGTTCAGCTGCTCCACAGCACATGGGATCTTCCCAGGCCAGGGATCGAACCAGTGCCCCATGCACTGCAAGGCGGTGTCCTTCCCCACTGGACCACCAAGGAAGCCTAGGTCTTTTGCTTTCTTAGCCAGGCTTCTCTTTACTTGTCAGTTTGACTCAGTGTTTTGGGCTGATGGGCTATTAGAATGAAGCTAGCATGGTTATACCAGAAAGCTGGATGGCCAGGTGGTTAATACATTGGGCTTGAAGTCACACTTATGCTATTTACCAGATCTATGACCTTGGGAGAGTTATACTTTCAGTTATGTCATTGTGTTTGAACAGTTACTCTGGGGCATTCGTTTTTCTAAGCCATGTATGAGCCGTATCTGTTTGGCTCCATGGCCCAGTAGCAAGTCCAGATGTTGGAGAAATGAAGCACTTTAATGGTAATTTAGCAGTGAAGTTGGGGATCATGTGAAGTGTTTATAGGGCTTGAGAGAGAAAGGAAGAGCTCAGCCCAGGCCATCTGTTGCCTCCCCAGGCTTCTGAGGGTGTAGTTAGTTTGGTGATCTGCAGGGTCTGTTTCTGTCGCTGGCATTTGAAGGGAGTGAAAGCTGTAATAAGTCAGGGAAGGACACATGAACTGGTTCACGTTTGCCTTCTCCTTCCAGGAGGACCACTACGCCCTGCTGGTGAAAGCCTGGGAGACCAAGGTTTTTCCTACTATCCGGAGGCGCTTCCGCAATGAAGCAGAGCGGAAATCAGGCCTGGACCAGATAAAGGGTGCCTTACAACTAGGTCTGGTGCTTTATATTTTCCTAAGGAACCTACTTCATGACTTGAGATGTATTCACATGAAATTCAAGGTGTACCTCAGAAAAGAGGGACTCATCTAAAGTTGGGCCAGATTTAACAGTGTCTTCTTCCTGGGCCTTTATTGAACTTGGTGGTCTTTTGCTTTCTTTCTTTTTTTTTTTTTTGCCACTTCTATAGGTCTTTCATTTATTTATCTTTGTTCTTTGGCCTGTGTGGGCCTCCCATCGCAGTGGCCTCTCTCACTGCGGAGCACCGGCTCTGGGCACACACGCTCCAGAGCTCCAGCTTGGTAGTTGGACGCATCGGTTCAGCTGCTCCACAGCACATGGGATCTTCCCAGGCCAGGGATCGAACCAGTGCCCCATGCACTGCAAGGCGGTGTCCTTCCCCACTGGACCACCAAGGAAGCCTAGGTCTTTTGCTTTCTTAGCCAGGCTTCTCTTTACTTGTCAGTTTGACTCAGTGTTTTGGGCTGATGGGCTATTAGAATGAAGCTAGCATGGTTATACCAGAAAGCTGGATGGCCAGGTGGTTAATACATTGGGCTCTGAAGTCACACTTATGCTATTTACCAGATCTATGACCTTGGGAGAGTTACTTAACTTTTCTAGACTTCCTTCCCCTTTCAAATGGAATCGATAATGGTGACCACCTCATACGTATATGAAAAATTAACAAGCTGATTCAGAAACTCCTGAGAACAGTGTCTGGCACATAGTAAACACATCCACAGGGCATCGGAAGCCTAGTGGTTAGGACTCCAAGCTTCCACTTCAGGGAGCACAGGTTCACTCCCTGGCTGGAGACCCTGCGTGCCATGTCGTCTAGCCTAAAATACATAAATAAATGTCACAGCAAGGATGATGGTGAGACTTTTGCCTACTAGGCACATGGAATAATACAGTTTGCTTGCAGACAGTGGATTATTACTGAGCCTTTTTTTCCCCCATTCTTTGTGTTTCTTCTTTATAGTGAATCTTAAGTGCAGATAGCTGATTTCTGTTTAAGGTTTTTTCTAATCTGCAAAACACCTGCTTTTTGAGATGCAGAAATGCCTTTTACCAAGAGGTGCAGCTGCCCTTCTGGTGGGTGTCAGTTTGGGTTTTCTGTCATCGTCATGGCCACCAGAGGAGGTGTAAGGAGATAGTACTTGCTCGTTCTCTTTTAACTTTTGTCCTCACTGATATTAGGAACCAATAGGGAGAAAACTCACCAAACACCTTTATTTCTTGACCAACTAATTTACTGGATCCCTGATTTCTAGTGATAGCTAAGTAATTCCTTAGCTATCTCAGATTGGTGCCAGGACTAATCAGTGTGTGTGTGTGTGTGTGTATGTGTATCTGGAAGAGGGCAGTTAGTTGTTTTTTCCACTAAGAAGGAAGAACAAAGCAAATTCCAGTACTGGACGGAAGAGGTTGATGGAGCTCTCTGTCTCGCTTAAATAAACAACATAGGTTGATTGTAGCAATAATCAAAAGTACAAAAATATGTAAAGTAAGAAAAACACTATTTTCACTTTCTTCGTCCCCTCATTTGTCCTATAGTTTGTTCTCTTGACTTAACTAAAATGAAATGACTGTGTAATAATGTATTATCATTTTTAAGATGAATACGTTCACTCTTTCCATTTTTATGGTTATATTTCCCAGCAGTGCTATGGGACATGTTCCCTGTACCTTTACACACTCAAGCTTATATTTCTATGGGAGAGATTGGAGAGATTTTTTTTAGAAGTAGGGTACTGAGTATTTTAAACTTGATAGACAGTGCACAATTACCGTTCTCCAAAGACTGCCTGCTCCCACGAATTCCCCTCACTCTTCTTTCTAGGTATAACACTGGCACTGACAGTCATGTGGTCTCTGGCGGTTACCAGTTCTGTTCTCTTTTAGGCATGGTGGATATCGCCCGACAGACGGTTGAATTCCTCTATGAGGAGAATGGTGGCATCCCAAGGGACCTGTATCTTCCCACCATTGAAGACATTAAAGACGAAGCAAACAAGTTCACAATTGATAAAGTTCGAAAAGGTTCTGCTTCCCCACTTCCTTCCTCTTTGAAACTTCTCCTGAAATGAGAAGCTGAGTTTTCCCATGGAGGAATCTGAGCCAGGCAGCACAGGTTCTCCTAGGGTGACTCTTTTTACTGTTAGTGACATGAGCTCTTCCAGGCAGTCTCTTGTGAGGCCCTCACCTTCCTGGTGGGACACAAGTAGATGCCTGTTTGGCCTCTGGGGGCCTCCTGCTCATTTCCAGAACCTTTCGCATGAGCGGGTGAGACAGGACAGTTGAAGACAGAGAAGTGAAGCATGACTGGAGGGTTGCGTCTTAGGCTTAATCCTGGACGCCAAACTATTAGTAATAAACCATTAATATGTGGTTGTACTGTGCTTTTCAGAATTTTATAGAATGTGTTTATTCATTTGCTATCACATATTTTGAGGAAACAAAAATATAGAAAAGCACAAAAAAGAATTTAAAACCACTCATTATTAGACCTTCTCAGGAATATCAACGTCATGGGCAGGGACAGGCAAATATATGTATTTTCCTTTTATAATTCCTCTTTTTGAGAGAGAGAATTTCATATACCATAAAATTCACTCTTTTTAAGTATACATTTCGGTGGTTTTTAGTTTATTGACAAAGTTGTGCAGCCACCAATCCATTGCCTCTGATTCCAGAACATTTTCTTTTTTTTTTTTTTTAAAGATTTATTTATTTATTTGTTATGGGCGGGGGTCGGGTTGGGGAGGGAGGGGAGTGGGCGGGCCACTTCCATTGGTCTTTTCATTTCTCTGTTTTCATCCGTCTTTGTTCTTTGGCTCCTGTGGGCCTCCCATCGTGGTGGCGTCTGTCGCTGCAGAGTGCCGGCTCTGGGTGCATGCGCTCCAGAGCTCTGGCTCAGTAATTGGACACATGGGTCTAGCCGCTCCACTGCACGTGGGATCTTCCCAGGCCAGGGATCGAACCGGCGCCCCTTGCACTGCAAGGCGGTGTCCTTACCCACTGGACCACCAGGGGAAGCCCCCCTGATTCCAGAACATTTTCATCCCCCCAGATGAATCCTATGCTCTCCCCACTCCCCATTCCCTCTTCCTTTCCAGCCCCTGGCAACCACTGGCCTACTTTCTGCCTCTATAGATTTACCTAGTCTGGACATTTCATAAAAGGTTTTTTGTGTCTCTTTCACATACCATAATTTTTCAAGATTCATTTCTCTAGTTTTCCCATGGAGGAATCTGAGCCAGGCAGCACAGGTTCTCCTAGGGTGACTCTTTTACTGTTAGTGACATGAGCTCTTCCAGGCAGTCTCTTGTGAGGCCCTCACCTTCCTGGTGGGACACAAGTAGATGCCTGTTTGGCCTCTGGGGGCCTCCTGCTCATTTCCAGAACCTTTCGCATGAGCGGGTGAGACAGGACAGTTGAAGACAGAGAAGTGAAGCATGACTGGAGGGTTGCGTCTTAGGCTTAATCCTGGACGCCAAACTATTAGTAATAAACCATTAATATGTGGTTGTACTGTGCTTTTCAGAATTTTATAGAATGTGTTTATTCATTTGCTATCACATATTTTGAGGAAACAAAAATATAGAAAAGCACAAAAAAGAATTTAAAACCACTCATTATTAGACCTTCTCAGGAATATCAACGTCATGGGCAGGGACAGGCAAATATATGTATTTTCCTTTTATAATTCCTCTTTTTGAGAGAGAGAATTTCATATACCATAAAATTCACTCTTTTTAAGTATACATTTCGGTGGTTTTTAGTTTATTGACAAAGTTGTGCAGCCACCAATCCATTGCCTCTGATTCCAGAACATTTTCTTTTTTTTTTTTTTTAAAGATTTATTTATTTATTTGTTATGGGCGGGGGTCGGGTTGGGGAGGGAGGGGAGTGGGCGGGCCACTTCCATTGGTCTTTTCATTTCTCTGTTTTCATCCGTCTTTGTTCTTTGGCTCCTGTGGGCCTCCCATCGTGGTGGCGTCTGTCGCTGCAGAGTGCCGGCTCTGGGTGCATGCGCTCCAGAGCTCTGGCTCAGTAATTGGACACATGGGTCTAGCCGCTCCACTGCACGTGGGATCTTCCCAGGCCAGGGATCGAACCGGCGCCCCTTGCACTGCAAGGCGGTGTCCTTACCCACTGGACCACCAGGGGAAGCCCCCCTGATTCCAGAACATTTTCATCCCCCCAGATGAATCCTATGCTCTCCCCACTCCCCATTCCCTCTTCCTTTCCAGCCCCTGGCAACCACTGGCCTACTTTCTGCCTCTATAGATTTACCTAGTCTGGACATTTCATAAAAGGTTTTTTGTGTCTCTTTCACATACCATAATTTTTCAAGATTCATTTCTGCGATAGCTCACATCGGTACTTCCTCTTTAGGGCAAAGTAATATTCGGTTGTATGGATACTGCCACATTCCGTTTATCCATTCATCAGTTGATGGGCATTTGGGTTGTTTATACCTTTTGAGTATTATGAGTAATGCCACTGTGAACATTTGTGTACAAGTTTTTGTGTGGTCATGTTTTCATTCCTCTTGGATATATATGTAGGAATGAAATTGGTAGATCATATGGTAATTTTACATTTAACCTTTTGAGGAACTGCCAGATGGTTTTCCAAAGTGATTACACCATTTTACATTCCCATCAGCATGGATGAGGGTTCCAATTTCTTCACATCCTGGCCCACACTTCCTATTGTCTGTTGTTGGATGATGGCCATCTTTTTTTTTTTAATTTTGGCCTCTTTTATTGACTTTTTATTTATTTATTTTCACCCATCTTTATTCTTTGGCCTGTGTGGGCCTCCCATTGCAGTGGCCTCTCTCGTCGCAGAGCACCAGCTCTGGGTGCATGCGCTCCAGAGCAAAGGCTTGTAATTGGACATGCTGGTCCAGCCGCTCCATGACATGTGGGATCTTCCCAGGCCAGAGATCAAACCGGCGCCCCTTGTACTGCAAGGCGGTGTCCTTACCCACTGGACCACCAGGGAAGCCCCAGGATGATGGCCATCTTAATGGATGTGAAGTATGGTCTCACACTGTGGCTTTGACTTGCATTTCTGTAATAACTAATGATGTTGAAAATGTTTTCAGGCATATCTTTTCTCTTTGGAAAAGTACTTATTCAGATTTTCTGCTCATTTTTTAATTAGCTTGTCCTTTTATCGTTGCATTGCCAGAGTTTTCACAGCCCTTTGTTTTATTATCTTCTGGACTGAGCTGTGTTCTTTTGGGGTTATAACTCAATTGAAGGTATTGGTAAATGCTGTAGAGTAATTTGGACCCTAAGATATAGGTTCCCAAGATAATGCTACTTGCTCCTAAAAAATCTCCCTCTCCCTTCCTCAGGTCTCACGGTAGTAACCCGCTCTCCTGACAGCAATAACGTAGCCAGCGGCACTGTTGGAACTGCCCTGCCAAAATTTGCCATCCGAGGGATGCTGAAGACCTTTGGACTTCATGGGGTTGTCTTAGATGTGGATTCAGTGAGTGAATAGCCTTATATATACATATATATACACTGAGACTTTCATACCCAGGCTTCTGAGCACCTTAAAAAGTGACAATTCAGATAAATTACTCCTCAGAGCAGGGATGAAGAAACCAGACTGCGTGCTGTCACGCAGATGACTTGCCTGAGACTCTCAGGGGCCAAGGTCAGCGCTGGTGGTGGACTGCAAGCTGTTAACTCTCAGGGCTGTCAGCACCCTCAGACTACACTGCCGTGGCTTGTTTTTTGGGTTTTTTTCCATCAGCCATGTTCAGACTGCAACTTCCAAGAGAGAATTCTCCTACTGACCTTGTTGAATAGATGATCTGTCATTGTCACAGTTGTTAAACAGATTCAAAGAAATAGCTTTGTTGAAAATTTCACTAGCCTCGATTTCCCCATCTTTATTCTTTGGCCTGTGTGGGCCTCCCATTGCAGTGGCCTCTCTCGTCGCAGAGCACCAGCTCTGGGTGCATGCGCTCCAGAGCAAAGGCTTGTAATTGGACATGCTGGTCCAGCCGCTCCATGACATGTGGGATCTTCCCAGGCCAGAGATCAAACCGGCGCCCCTTGTACTGCAAGGCGGTGTCCTTACCCACTGGACCACCAGGGAAGCCCCAGGATGATGGCCATCTTAATGGATGTGAAGTATGGTCTCACACTGTGGCTTTGACTTGCATTTCTGTAATAACTAATGATGTTGAAAATGTTTTCAGGCATATCTTTTCTCTTTGGAAAAGTACTTATTCAGATTTTCTGCTCATTTTTTAATTAGCTTGTCCTTTTATCGTTGCATTGCCAGAGTTTTCACAGCCCTTTGTTTTATTATCTTCTGGACTGAGCTGTGTTCTTTTGGGGTTATAACTCAATTGAAGGTATTGGTAAATGCTGTAGAGTAATTTGGACCCTAAGATATAGGTTCCCAAGATAATGCTACTTGCTCCTAAAAAATCTCCCTCTCCCTTCCTCAGGTCTCACGGTAGTAACCCGCTCTCCTGACAGCAATAACGTAGCCAGCGGCACTGTTGGAACTGCCCTGCCAAAATTTGCCATCCGAGGGATGCTGAAGACCTTTGGACTTCATGGGGTTGTCTTAGATGTGGATTCAGTGAGTGAATAGCCTTATATATACATATATATACACTGAGACTTTCATACCCAGGCTTCTGAGCACCTTAAAAAGTGACAATTCAGATAAATTACTCCTCAGAGCAGGGATGAAGAAACCAGACTGCGTGCTGTCACGCAGATGACTTGCCTGAGACTCTCAGGGGCCAAGGTCAGCGCTGGTGGTGGACTGCAAGCTGTTAACTCTCAGGGCTGTCAGCACCCTCAGACTACACTGCCGTGGCTTGTTTTTTGGGTTTTTTTCCATCAGCCATGTTCAGACTGCAACTTCCAAGAGAGAATTCTCCTACTGACCTTGTTGAATAGATGATCTGTCATTGTCACAGTTGTTAAACAGATTCAAAGAAATAGCTTTGTTGATCACATCATCTTACTGGTTTCACTAGCCTCGATTTCCCCATCTATAAAATTAGTGTATTAAACTAGATTGGCTGTTTTCTCCTTAGCTTTGCAGAGCCCTCTCATGGAGCTAAGGGGGTGGGGAATGGCAGGGGAGAAGGAATACAAGAGAGTAAGGGCCACGCCACAGCTTTCTTGTGAGAACAGAGGCCTGATTGAAGACTGTGACTACATGGTCCTTAGGTTACGTGTACGTGCCTGCATGTATGCTTCCTGTGCAGGAAAGACTGAAGAAATAGCACAGAGTAAACCCAGGAGTCTCCTATAAAGAAAAGCTATCACCACACAGATAAGCTTTGGTATCTGTCTGTCTACAAACAGAGATAATGTTAGGTATCACTGATGTTTTGAAATGGAAGGTTTTACATCTTCAGCTAACTCCATTTTATCAGACCATAATTTAAATCATGACATTTCAAAATGAAGCTATTGGCTGGTGGTTTACTAAGGTGAACTTTCATATAGAAAATTCCAACAGTAATATCTCCCACTGCCTTCTGATACAGACTTCGAACTCTTGATTATCAGAAATTATGTATCTGACAGTATATTTCAGCAGTGGGAAGGTGTGCAGAGAAAATTACAAAAATAGAAACTTATTAAAGTAATGATTCTGGTATTTCTCAAGTAGTCTGATTCCCTTTGTTTTAATTAGTAATCCTAAAATAAAGATTACATTGCTATTGGAATGCATTAGACACATGCATAAGCTTACTTTTTCTGTATTCCTAGCAATGAAATAAAGCTAGCAACAGAATTCCTGCTTTTACAAAATTAATAACATCAAAGCAGTGAATATACATCTTACCTGGCAACAATGTCTATTGAATTGTTACAGAAATATAGCACTATTCCTTGGATACAAAAGCTCTGGTACATATATACAATGGAATACTACACAGCTGTAAAGAGAAATGCAGAGGAATCAGCCCTAATGAGGTGGCTTAAAAATTAAAGAATCAGCCATGTTCAGACTGCAACTTCCAAGAGAGAATTCTCCTACTGACCTTGTTGAATAGATGATCTGTCATTGTCACAGTTGTTAAACAGATTCAAAGAAATAGCTTTGTTGATCACATCATCTTACTGGTTTCACTAGCCTCGATTTCCCCATCTATAAAATTAGTGTATTAAACTAGATTGGCTGTTTTCTCCTTAGCTTTGCAGAGCCCTCTCATGGAGCTAAGGGGGTGGGGAATGGCAGGGGAGAAGGAATACAAGAGAGTAAGGGCCACGCCACAGCTTTCTTGTGAGAACAGAGGCCTGATTGAAGACTGTGACTACATGGTCCTTAGGTTACGTGTACGTGCCTGCATGTATGCTTCCTGTGCAGGAAAGACTGAAGAAATAGCACAGAGTAAACCCAGGAGTCTCCTATAAAGAAAAGCTATCACCACACAGATAAGCTTTGGTATCTGTCTGTCTACAAACAGAGATAATGTTAGGTATCACTGATGTTTTGAAATGGAAGGTTTTACATCTTCAGCTAACTCCATTTTATCAGACCATAATTTAAATCATGACATTTCAAAATGAAGCTATTGGCTGGTGGTTTACTAAGGTGAACTTTCATATAGAAAATTCCAACAGTAATATCTCCCACTGCCTTCTGATACAGACTTCGAACTCTTGATTATCAGAAATTATGTATCTGACAGTATATTTCAGCAGTGGGAAGGTGTGCAGAGAAAATTACAAAAATAGAAACTTATTAAAGTAATGATTCTGGTATTTCTCAAGTAGTCTGATTCCCTTTGTTTTAATTAGTAATCCTAAAATAAAGATTACATTGCTATTGGAATGCATTAGACACATGCATAAGCTTACTTTTTCTGTATTCCTAGCAATGAAATAAAGCTAGCAACAGAATTCCCTGCTTTTACAAAATTAATAACATCAAAGCAGTGAATATACATCTTACCTGGCAACAATGTCTATTGAATTGTTACAGAAATATAGCACTATTCCTTGGATACAAAAGCTCTGGTACATATATACAATGGAATACTACACAGCTGTAAAGAGAAATGCAGAGGAATCAGCCCTAATGAGGTGGCTGGATCTAGAACGTATCATCAAAAGTGAAGTCAGCCAGAAAGAGAAGGACACATACAATATATTAACACACATACATGGAATCTAGTAGGATGGTGATGATGACACACGCAGTGAAGCGATGGAAAGACAGACATGGACAGTGGACATATGGACATTGTGGGGAAGGAACAGAGGGTGGGAGGCATAAAGGAAGTAGCATGAAGGCCTGTACTATCATAAGTGAAGAGAATAGCTATAGTCATTGCTCTGTGAGAAAAGGGGATCCTTCGGGGTGCTGTGTGATGGTCGGGAGGGGTGGGAAAGGGGGATATATGACTAATCTGGGAACATACATATCTGTAAACAACAAAACTCTGTAATATTTAAAAGTAAAATAAAAGTTAAAAAAAGATCATAGACAAAGACAAAAAAAGAAATATAGCACTATTGTTTTTAAATTTCTAACCCATGATTACATTGACATTCTTTCTCAAACTACACATACTCCAATAAAAATCTGTTTTAAGTTAGTCAACTTGTATGGAAAAACAAAACACACTATCCAGGTGTCTTTGGAATTTTAGATTCAATCAATGATGTGAAACTAGCATTTACTGATATAGAAGTTTAGTCTTTTATATATATATATGATATATATATATATCATATATATATATATTTATGTATTTTAAAAACTGGGGGGAAAAATCAGTGCTCAAAAAACCAATAGGCTATATATGACTAATTTGGGATCATACATGTCTGTAAACAACAAAACTCTGTAAAAGTTAAAAGTAAAATAAAAATTAAAAAGCAAAAAAAGCAAACAGGCATTTCCTTTTTCTGTTGTAGGTCAATGAGCTGGTGCAGGTAGAAACATACCTTCGAAGTGAAGGTGTGTTGGTCCGATACTGGTATCCTATTGATATGTTGGAAAGGCCCCCCGCAGGCTACAGAAGGACTGCCACCAATGGGCTTGTCACATTGGACAACACCAACCTCCAGATTCACAGGTAAGTGGTTGCCCAGTGGTTAGGGCTCAGCACTCTTACTGCCAGGGCCCCAGGATCAATCCCTGGTAGGGCAACTAAAATTCCACAATCCACATGGTGTGGCCAAAGTTTTTCTTTTTTTAAAAAAAAGCACAGGTAAAATTGAGCCCTTCTTTCTAGCAGGTCACAGAAATCCACTGACTGTGTTTTGTCACATATGCCGTACATGGTTGACAAAGACGACTTTGACAAAGAAGAATTCAGTGCTTTCACTGCCAGGGCTCAGGTTCAGTTCCTTGTTGAGGAGCTAAGATCCCATATGCCACAAAATATGACCAAAAGCAAAAAATATGACTTTTTGTTTAAAATATAAGTGTCTAACTCAGAGCACAGAACCACAGAACATGCGGCCAGAGAAGCCTGGGAGGTGGTCCTTCCCCTGCAGCAGCAGACGGCCTGCCCAATGTGGCCACTGGAGCATCAGAGCTCAGCACCTCCCCTGTCCTTCCCTTGCAGGGAGCTGCTGCGCTGCGAGGCCGCACTGGCCAGGCTGTACTGCCGAATGGCCCTGCTCAACATCTTCGCCCCCAAGCTGCCTCACCTGTTTACTCGCCTCTTCCACATCCCCGGCATCCGGGACATTACGCTAGAGCACCTGCAGCTGCTGTCCAATCAGCTCCTCGCTCCTCCCCTCCCAGGTAAGCCTTGGCTTTGCCGCTGTCCCTGCAGAAACCGGGCACAGGATGGAATAGCCCTGAGGGTGAGCCGGCCGCGGAGCTGGAGCTATGTTTGGTGTCCTCGTTCTCCACCTACAGGCAGAGTCCCAGCACAGGACCTTTAGACTTAGTGTAGATAAACCGCATCAAAAGATTGCTGACCTGTTAGGCGTTCATTGAGTTTCCCAAAGTAATCATGGATCAAGGAAAATGAGACATTATATATGAACTCTAGGCCCTGTAGTGTTGTCACAGACATGCTGTTTGGGGTGTAAAGAAAAGGCTCAGGGTGCCATCAGGGTGGGCCCGGCAGCCAGTAGGTCAGGCTCTGGGAACCCCTGAATCCTCCTCAACCTGCTTAATAGACCTGGGCCACTCGGCAGCTAAAATGGTCCCAGTGGTTAGGGCTCAGCACTCTTACTGCCATGGCCCCAGGATCAATCCCTGGTAGGGCAACTAAAATTCCACAATCCACATGGTGTGGCCAAAGTTTTTCTTTTTTTAAAAAAAAGCACAGGTAAAATTGAGCCCTTCTTTCTAGCAGGTCACAGAAATCCACTGACTGTGTTTTGTCACATATGCCGTACATGGTTGACAAAGACGACTTTGACAAAGAAGAATTCAGTGCTTTCACTGCCAGGGCTCAGGTTCAGTTCCTTGTTGAGGAGCTAAGATCCCATATGCCACAAAATATGACCAAAAGCAAAAAATATGACTTTTTGTTTAAAATATAAGTGTCTAACTCAGAGCACAGAACCACAGAACATGCGGCCAGAGAAGCCTGGGAGGTGGTCCTTCCCCTGCAGCAGCAGACGGCCTGCCCAATGTGGCCACTGGAGCATCAGAGCTCAGCACCTCCCCTGTCCTTCCCTTGCAGGGAGCTGCTGCGCTGCGAGGCCGCACTGGCCAGGCTGTACTGCCGAATGGCCCTGCTCAACATCTTCGCCCCCAAGCTGCCTCACCTGTTTACTCGCCTCTTCCACACCCCTGCCATCCGGGACATTACGCTAGAGCACCTGCAGCTGCTGTCCAATCAGCTCCTCGCTCCTCCCCTCCCAGGTAAGCCTTGGCTTTGCCGCTGTCCCTGCAGAAACCGGGCACAGGATGGAATAGCCCTGAGGGTGAGCCGGCCGCGGAGCTGGAGCTATGTTTGGTGTCCTCGTTCTCCACCTACAGGCAGAGTCCCAGCACAGGACCTTTAGACTTAGTGTAGATAAACCGCATCAAAAGATTGCTGACCTGTTAGGCGTTCATTGAGTTTCCCAAAGTAATCATGGATCAAGGAAAATGAGACATTATATATGAACTCTAGGCCCTGTAGTGTTGTCACAGACATGCTGTTTGGGGTGTAAAGAAAAGGCTCAGGGTGCCATCAGGGTGGGCCCCGGCAGCCAGTAGGTCAGGCTCTGGGAACCCCTGAATCCTCCTCAACCTGCTTAATAGACCTGGGCCTCCACTCAGGTTTTTATCTTAGGAAACAGTTTTGTAGTTTAAGAGAAAGCAAACATTTAAAGACCACCGCTCCTGAACCCCACCCTGCAAGATCTAATTGGTAACGTCTGTCATCTAAGACCTAAGTCCCAGTTTTCTGGACGGGTTGCTCTTTGTTACTTAGGATCTCACAGCCTTGGGCTGATATGGTTATTGTCAGCTGTGCTTCCTTTCTTGTCCCCAGACGGCACGATCAGCTCCAGCTCCATCCTCCTGGCGCAGTCCCTGCAGCACTGCGTCCATTCCCAGAACTGCTCGGCCACAGACCTTTTCTACCAGGGCAGCTCGCAGACGGTGCGAGAGTGGCTCAACGTGGCCATCACGCGGACTCTGCACCAGGGCGAGGAGAGCCTGCTGGAGCTGACGAAACAGATCTGCTCTTTCCTGCAGGTGAAAGTCCAAAGCTCTGATGTCTGTGAACCAGGGTTATAGGTTTTAATTGAAAATCATCAGCTGTCTAAAAATGACATTTTTCTGGAGCTTCCCTGATGGCTTAGTTGTAAAGAATCCACCTGCCAATGCAGGCTTTGATGCCTCATCCAGGAAGGTCTCACATGTCACAGAGTAACTGTGCCTGTGAACCACAATTACTGACCCTGTGCTCTAGAGCCTGGGAGCCACAACTACTGAGTCCACGAGCCACAACTACTGAAGCCCGAGTGCCCTTGAGCCTGTGTTCCACAACTGGAGAAGCCGCTTCAGTGAGAGGCCCAAGCACTGGAACTGGAGAGTAGCCCCTGCTCGCCACAGCTAGAGAAAAGCCCGTACAGCAAAGACAGCTAAGACCCAGCACAACCAAAAATAAATCAAAAAAAATTTTTAATGTACTTTCTTTCCCAAGTCGCTGTCCCACTAGTCTTTTCTCTACAGCTCCTGTACCTTGTCCCATCCATGTGCCCTTCCTCCCACAGGGCTTTTTTTCCTCCTGATCCTATAAAGTACATGTGTTATGTATTGGCTCCCGTGCCTGGGAGCTGAGAAGATGAAATGCTCTCTTGTGTTTAACCCGTGGCTTTCCCTGTTCAATGTCTCTGCAGACAGCCCCAGAGCAGTTCCCCTCGGAAGAGTTTCCAATTTCCGAGTCCAAGGTCAACATGGACGTCAATTTCCCCGGGGCAGCTTTCGTCGTTGTATCTTGCAAAGAAAGTCAGTCTGGATTCCGCAAAGAGTAAGTTGCCTGCACTCCAGGAGATGGTGACAGGGAGAGAGAAGTCAGACATATTCTGGTGAAACTTGCAGAAGAAGAAAACTTACTGTTTTTATTCTTCAATGTGTATTGTATCTGAAAATGATATGCAGTTCTTTCCTAATTTCTGTGTCCTAGAAATTAGTCTGGGGCTTCCCTGGTGGTCCAGTGGGTAAGGACACTGCCTTGCAGTGCAAGGGGCGCTGGTTCGATCCCTGGCCTGGGAAGATCCCACGTGCCGCATGGGAAGATCCCACGTGCCGCAGAGCGGCTGGATCAATGTGTCCAATTACTGAGCCGGAGCTCTGGAGCGCGTGTGCCCAGAGCCAGTGCTCTGCGACAACAGAGGCCACCGTGATGGGAGGCCCACATGGGCCAAAGAACAAAGATGGATGAAAATAGATAAATGAAGAACCAATAGAAGTGGTCCGCCTGCTCCCCTCCCTCCTCACCCCACCCCCCACCAATAATAAATAAATAAATAAATCTTAAAAAAAAAAAAAGAAATTAGTCTGTATAATGACCTTCTAAAATGTGGTGGGGTTGACTTGCATGTGTATAGTTCTCACCCACTCCTTTCTCCCAACAAAATGTCTATTGACCTGATTGGCCTCTGCTCACATTCACTCCTTCTCCTCAGTTCCTCTCTGTACAAGGCGCCATGGGCACGGGTGCTCGTATACGGGCTGGGCCACAAAGTGAAGCGAAATGGCCAGCTGAACCTTATCGAGGCTGTCTGCTACCCGCGGGATGCGTCTCCAGCCAACACGGGACTCACGCCACCTCCCACCACCAACCAGTACCCTTCTGTGATCCTCTCCACTGACAAAGTCCACATCAAACTGGGTAGGTCTCTGAGTTAGCTCCCAGTAATAGGAACAGCTTCGAAGCCATTCTCTGCCTTTCTTCTTTGTGAGAACTGAAAGGATTTTCTACCTTGCTCTGTTCCTGTTTCCCATGGATTGAGAATAGGACTGCTTGGGGCAGTGTGTTTCAGAGACAGTAGATGAAAAGTTGTCTCTTTCTTGCCCAGGGAAGGCCTGACAGATGCTTCCCAGACAACAGTGGGGATTTCCTCTCCTTTCACAAGTGTGTGCTGGGTACATACTGTTCAGAACAACCTGAAGAGGGCAGTCCCATCATTTAGCTGTAACCATCCTGGCTGCCCTTTCTCAGGTTCTCATTAAAACTGAGTTCTTTCAGGTATAATGTGGCTCCCTGGGGCAGGGGCCTCAGTGATCATCCGTTCCCGACAGATGGTAAACCACATCTGGTGGCTGGGCTAGGAGGCCCGTGTCTCCCTGGAACGCTTTGTGAAGTCTTGGTAGGTTTGAATTGAGATGAGGGCTCCACCTCTGTAAACCCTGATGCTGTCATTGGCTGTCTGCTTTATATACCAGGGCTACCTGACTCTGAATCAACACACAGAGGAAGGAAAACCTAATCTCAGACTGCTGCTGCACATCCTCACTGGTTGGACATGTTTGCTGGAGACAGTCATAAAGATGTATTTGAACTTGCAGTCAAAATTAGGCCTTGGCTTCTGCACATCCCCAGTCTTGGGGAAATCACATCTTTACGGAAGAAAATGAAATAACATATTTCAAGTGATTTGATCAATGTTGAACATCTTTATGATCTTTTTATTAGGGTCTTTTTCTGCATTGTATTTTGCCGATGTTGTTTTAAAACTGTATATAAACATAGAGGATTTTCTATCACTCTGATTGGCCTTGCTCAATCCCCCCAGTTCCTCTCTGACAAGGCGCCATGGGCACGGGTGCTCGTCACAGGCTGGGCCACAAAGTGAAGCGAAATGGCCAGCTGAACCTTATCGAGGCTGTCTGCTACCGCGGGATGCGTCTCCAGCCAACACGGGACTCACGCCACCTCCCACCACCAACCAGTACCCTTCTGTGATCCTCTCCACTGACAAAGTCCACATCAAACTGGGTAGGTCTCTGAGTTAGCTCCCAGTAATAGGAACAGCTTCGAAGCCATTCTCTGCCTTTCTTCTTTGTGAGAACTGAAAGGATTTTCTACCTTGCTCTGTTCCTGTTTCCCATGGATTGAGAATAGGACTGCTTGGGGCAGTGTGTTTCAGAGACAGTAGATGAAAAGTTGTCTCTTTCTTGCCCAGGGAAGGCCTGACAGATGCTTCCCAGACAACAGTGGGGATTTCCTCTCCTTTCACAAGTGTGTGCTGGGTACATACTGTTCAGAACAACCTGAAGAGGGCAGTCCCATCATTTAGCTGTAACCATCCTGGCTGCCCTTTCTCAGGTTCTCATTAAAACTGAGTTCTTTCAGGTATAATGTGGCTCCCTGGGGCAGGGGCCTCAGTGATCATCCGTTCCCGACAGATGGTAAACCACATCTGGTGGCTGGGCTAGGAGGCCCGTGTCTCCCTGGAACGCTTTGTGAAGTCTTGGTAGGTTTGAATTGAGATGAGGGCTCCACCTCTGTAAACCCTGATGCTGTCATTGGCTGTCTGCTTTATATACCAGGGCTACCTGACTCTGAATCAACACACAGAGGAAGGAAAACCTAATCTCAGACTGCTGCTGCACATCCTCACTGGTTGGACATGTTTGCTGGAGACAGTCATAAAGATGTATTTGAACTTGCAGTCAAAATTAGGCCTTGGCTTCTGCACAGCCCCAGTCTTGGGGACATCACATCTTTAGGGAAGAAAATGAAAGAACATTTTTCAAGTGATTTGGTCAATGTTGAACAACTTTATGATCTTTTTTTATTAGGGTCTTTTTCTGCATTGTATTTTGCCGATGTTGTTTTAAAAACTGTATATAAACATAGAGGATCTCTGTCCTACCTATCACTCCCTAAATAAACATTCACCCCAAAGTATAGACCAGTCAACATGGTTCTTCCTGACCGGGCCAGAGACCTCTGGTAGCTCAGCTTATGTTTTTTGTTTGTTTGTTTTAATGTTTTTTAGGCCACACTGCACAGTATATACAATCTTATTTCCCCGACCAGGGATTGAGCCCATTCCCCCTGCACTGGGAGCTCAGAGTCTTAACCACTATACCACCAGAGAAGCTCTCCCCCAGCACATGTGACCGGTGTGACCTTGTGGAGAGGGTGGAGTGCAGTGCAGGTGGGGATCAGGCCTCAGAGCCTTTCCTCCCTTGTCATAGCTTCAGTCAGGTTCAGGTCATAGCCATAGTCAGGACGGTGAAAAAGAATCAGAGCCCCAAAGTCCTGGTAGTGCCTGAAGTTCGGGGACCCCCTTGTTGGTCTACTCTGTCAGCCTATGATACACTGAGGATCCCGTGGGATTGCAGCCGAACCAAAGGACTGGTTGTTTGTTTACCAGCATGGGACCTTTCCAGTGAAGCAGCTTTTAAAGTCTGACTTACTGTCTCCACGCCAGATCATCAGACTGGGTGCTATCTGACTGACCAGGGGATGTTTATCCTTCCCTGTCCCCATGGCTGCCCTCCTTCCAGCAAGTGAACTCCTTGGAGATAGTCCTCCGCTCCTCCTGCTCCTCCAGCTGACTCCATCTGGTGGGTGGGGAGTGAGGTTTCCTTGCCCCCAGCACAGGAGTGGACAGGCCCAGTGTCTCTGAGCACACCTGGCGGGTCTTTCTCAAAAACTTGTTTCGGGGGCTTCCCTGGTGGTCCAGTGAGTAAACAGTCCACCTTGCAGTGCAAGGGGCACCGGTTCGATCCCTGGCCTGGGAAGATCCCACGTGCCGCGGAGCGGCTGGACCCATGTGTCCAATTACTGAGCCGGAACTCTGGAGCACAGGTGCCCAGAGCCAGTACTCTACAATGAGAGAGGCCCACACAGGCCAAAGAGTAAAGATGGATGAAAATAAATGAATAAATAACCAATAAAGAGGCCAAAATTTAAAATTAGGGTCTTTTTCTGCATTGTATTTTCCCTTTTTTAAATATAAACATAGCGGATCTCTGTCCTACCTATCACTCCCTAAATAAACATTCACCCCAAAGTATAGACCAGTCAACATGGTTCTTCCTGACCGGGCCAGAGACCTCTGGTAGCTCAGCTTATGTTTTTTGTTTGTTTGTTTTAATGTTTTTTAGGCCACACTGCACAGTATATACAATCTTATTTCCCCGACCAGGGATTGAGCCCATTCCCCCTGCACTGGGAGCTCAGAGTCTTAACCACTATACCACCAGAGAAGCTCTCCCCCAGCACATGTGACCGGTGTGACCTTGTGGAGAGGGTGGAGTGCAGTGCAGGTGGGGATCAGGCCTCAGAGCCTTTCCTCCCTTGTCATAGCTTCAGTCAGGTTCAGGTCATAGCCATAGTCAGGACGGTGAAAAAGAATCAGAGCCCCAAAGTCCTGGTAGTGCCTGAAGTTCGGGGACCCCCTTGTTGGTCTACTCTGTCAGCCTATGATACACTGAGGATCCCGTGGGATTGCAGCCGAACCAAAGGACTGGTTGTTTGTTTACCAGCATGGGACCTTTCCAGTGAAGCAGCTTTTAAAGTCTGACTTACTGTCTCCACGCCAGATCATCAGACTGGGTGCTATCTGACTGACCAGGGATGTTTATCCTTCCCTGTCCCCATGGCTGCCCTCCTTCCAGCAAGTGAACTCCTTGGAGATAGTCCTCCGCTCCTCCTGCTCCTCCAGCTGACTCCATCTGGTGGGTGGGGAGTGAGGTTTCCTTGCCCCCAGCACAGGAGTGGACAGGCCCAGTGTCTCTGAGCACACCTGGCGGGTCTTTCTCAAAAACTTGTTTCGGGGGCTTCCCTGGTGGTCCAGTGAGTAAACAGTCCACCTTGCAGTGCAAGGGGCACCGGTTCGATCCCTGGCCTGGGAAGATCCCACGTGCCGCGGAGCGGCTGGACCCATGTGTCCAATTACCGAGCCGGAACTCTGGAGCACAGGTGCCCAGAGCCAGTACTCTACAATGAGAGAGGCCCACACAGGCCAAAGAGTAAAGATGGATGAAAATAAATGAATAAATAACCAATAAAAGAGGCCAAAATTTAAAAAAAATAAAAAAGCTTGTTCGATCATGGGCTGGCAATCACAAGCTTTCCTTCTGGGTGTTTCTTTTAGGGGTGTCTCCCCCACCTGGAGCTGTTCTGGTGTTACACTCCCTGCCTCTCGAGTTCCCCCTGGCCATGGCCTTTGCTGAGCAGCTGCTGTCCTGGAAGTCCGAGGACAACGAAGGGAGAGCCGAAGATGAGCCCGACACCATCCCAGCATCTGTCCTCCTACACGTGGTGGAGCTGCTCGGTGACTGCCTCCCCGGGATCGCAGGGGGAGCAGCTCGGGGCGGCCTGCCTCCCCGGGATCGCAGGGGGAGCAGCTCGGGGCGGCCTGCCTCCCCGGGATGGCAGGGGGAGCAGCTCGGGGCGGCCTGCCTCCCCGGGATCGCAGGGGGAGCAGCTCGGGGCGGCCTGCCTCCCCGGGATCGCAGGGGGAGCAGCTCGGGGCGGCCTGCCTCCGCGGGATCGCAGGGGGAGCAGCTCGGGGCGGCCTGCCTCCCCGGGATCGCAGGGGGAGCAGCTCGGGGCGGCCTGCCTCCCCGGGATCGCAGGGGGAGCAGCTTGGGGCGGCCTGCCTCCCCGGGATGGCAGGGGGAGTGGCTTGAGGCAGCCACAGTGGCCCGGGGGGCGACAGCACTGGTCAACTGCTGTCAAGTGGGCTTGAGGGATTGAGTAGAAGGTGTCACCTAGTCTTCTCAGCCATGATCTGCAGGATATTGTCATTATTTTGAAGAGTAGCATATAACTAGGAAAATAAGATTAATTTGGTCATAATTAACTTTAAAACACAAATATATACCATTGTTGTAAGGTTGATTCTGTAGTGTTGGTCACTTTCATGCTACTTTCTACCTTCAAACATCTCACAGCTCCTGAAAGGTTAAAGAGAGAGTGCATTTTGGCAAAATTCATGGAATGGTAAGCTAAGAGTCCTGAAATTAGGCTATAAATTGCCCTTGAAATGCTTCTAAATGTTGAACTTTAATGGGAAGTGGTTAAGGGTAAAACATACTGATATCTGCAATTCGTTTTGAAATAATCTAAAGAGTCCTTTTGAAAAAGTTAAGCCACCTGGAGCCATTTTGAGAGAGGCCCACACAGGCCAAAGAACAAAGATGAATGCAAACAGATAAATGAAAGACCAAAACAAGTGGCTAAAATTTAAAAAAAATAAAAAAGCTTGTTCGATCATGGGCTGGCAATCACAAGCTTTCCTTCTGGGTGTTTCTTTTAGGGGTGTCTCCCCCACCTGGAGCTGTTCTGGTGTTACACTCCCTGCCTCTCGAGTTCCCCCTGGCCATGGCCTTTGCTGAGCAGCTGCTGTCCTGGAAGTCCGAGGACAACGAAGGGAGAGCCGAAGATGAGCCCGACACCATCCCAGCATCTGTCCTCCTACACGTGGTGGAGCTGCTCGGTGACTGCCTCCCCGGGATCGCAGGGGGAGCAGCTCGGGGCGGCCTGCCTCCCCGGGATCGCAGGGGGAGCAGCTCGGGGCGGCATGCCTCCCCGGGATGGCAGGGGGAGCAGCTCGGGGCGGCCTGCCTCCCCGGGATCGCAGGGGGAGCAGCTCGGGGCGGCCTGCCTCCCCGGGATCGCAGGGGGAGCAGCTCGGGGCGGCCTGCCTCCGCGGGATCGCAGGGGGAGCAGCTCGGGGCGGCCTGCCTCCCCGGGATCGCAGGGGGAGCAGCTCGGGGCGGCCTGCCTCCCCGGGATCGCAGGGGGAGCAGCTTGGGGCGGCCTGCCTCCCCGGGATGGCAGGGGGAGTGGCTTGAGGCAGCCACAGTGGCCCGGGGGGCGACAGCACTGGTCAACTGCTGTCAAGTGGGCTTGAGGGATTGAGTAGAAGGTGTCACCTAGTCTTCTCAGCCATGATCTGCAGGATATTGTCATTATTTTGAAGAGTAGCATATAACTAGGAAAATAAGATTAATTTGGTCATAATTAACTTTAAAACACAAATATATACCATTGTTGTAAGGTTGATTCTGTAGTGTTGGTCACTTTCATGCTACTTTCTACCTTCAAACATCTCACAGCTCCTGAAAGGTTAAAGAGAGAGTGCATTTTGGCAAAATTCATGGAATGGTAAGCTAAGAGTCCTGAAATTAGGCTATAAATTGCCCTTGAAATGCTTCTAAATGTTGAACTTTAATGGAATGTCTCCTTAAGTGGTTAAGGGTAAAACATACTGATATCTGCAATTCGTTTTGAAATAATCAAAAACTAAGAGGAGTCTGAATGACTAGTGGGATGGAGAGATGTGTAGTAAACCAAACACAGTGAAGTGTTAATGGCTAGACCTGGCTGCTGAGTGTCCAGGTATTTACTTTATAAGTTGTTTGACTTTTCTATATTTTTGTACTTTCTCATATAATGATATAATGTTGAAGGGGAAACCATGTTGCAACTCAGATGGCCCTTGAGGGGTCAGGCAGTTGATGAAAGTGAGAAGAAAGTGATATGTCACCAACCTACTTAATAACTTTAGGAGAAAGATTTATGAGGTCAGAGCTGTAGAAACTCTATGACTGCCCTGCGGTCCTGCGGCATGGGGGTTAAGGTCACCAGCCCTGGTGGCGGTCTGCCTTGGGAGACCGCGTGACTGTGTGGCAGCTGTGTGAGTCCTTTGGATGTTTGGGCCTCTGTTTCTTCACCTGTGAGATGGGGATGAAGGACGTATGTTTGTTTCATGTGGCTGCTGTAAGAGCCTACTCCTTCAGAGCAGTGCCTGGAACCTAGGAAGCCCTGTGTAGGTGATTTTTTAAAATTATTCCTCCTTTCATCTGCCTTAGGCAATTTCCTCTGGACCACAGACATGGCGGCCTGCGTGAAGGAGCTGGTTTTCCACCTCCTGGCAGAGCTCCTGCGCACTGTGCACAGCCTGGAGCAGAGGAAGCACCCAGCCGGCCTGGCCTCGTCCATCGCACTCCAGCTGAACCCCTGCCTGGCCATGCTGATGGCCCTGCAATCGGAGCTCCACAAGCTGTACGATGAGGAGACACAGAGCTGGGTCTCAGGCAGTGCATGTGGAGGCTCGGGGGCTGCAGCGGCCACTGACCAGGGCCGGTTCTCGACCTATTTCCACGCACTCATGGAGGGCTGCCTGGCGGTGGCTGAGGTGACCCTGCCCACCAACATGAGCGTCACAGCCAGTGGGGTGACCTCAGCGACTGCCCCAAACCTCAGCGACTCGTCATCCTCCTCCTCATCTTCCCCAGGACAGACACCACAGAGTCCCAGCCTCCTGTCCAAGAGGAAGAAAGTCAAGATGAAGCGGGAAAAGGCCTCCTCCTCAGGGAAGCGCCAGTCCTCGCGCTCGGTGGACTCGGACCCCGCCGTGCTGAGCATTGGGGGCAGCAAACCCGAGGACATGCTGTGGTTCCATCGTGCCCTGACCTTGCTCATCATCCTCCGGCACCTCACCAGGAAGGACCCACAGGGGCTGGGGGTGACGAGCGACGCCATCGCCGATGCCTGCCAGGCCCTGGTGGGCCCCACGGCCCATAGCCGCTTGCTAGTGATCTCTGGGATCCCCACCCACCTGGACGAGGGCATCGTCAGGGGTGCCATCCGCAAGGCCTGCAATGCCCATGGTGGGGTCTTCAAGGATGAGATCTACATCCCCCTGCAGGATGAAGACCCCAAGAAGCCAAAAGACAAGGCCGAGGGTGCCGATGGGAAAGCTGAGCCAGAGAAGACCCTCGGGTTCCCCAGCACAGACAGCTTAGAGGTCAGCACTTCCAGCAGCCTGACCCCTGCCATGAGCATCAGTGCGTCTGCATCCACCAGCCAGGCCTCCATCTGCAGCTCCCAGGGCATCTCGCAGACGGTCAGTGACCTCTCCGTGGACCCACTGCCCTTGGGCCTGGAGCTGCCCATCCCTGCAGGTTTATTGGAGCCCCACGTCGTGTCCAGCCAGGAGAGCCTGGACATTTCCCTGTGCAGCACAGGCAGCCTTGGGAGCCTGGGAAGCCTTGGCGAGCCACTGGACAACGCAGAAACAGCCTCAGTGTCAGACATGGGCTCCCTGTACACAGTCACATCCCTGGACAACCAGCCCCTCGCAGCGCGCCCCATCAAAGGCTTCGCGGTCGTGGAGGTCAGCGCCTCACATCTTGGCCACCTCTTAAATCATGAGCAGTTAGAATCCCCCCCAGCCTCTGTACACCTTCCATTATTGTTTCCAGAGGACTGATAGGTGACGTTGGGGCACTTAGGGAACTCCCTGAGGCAGCTCTTGGAAACAGAAATGATTGGGCGTGTTGGTTATCTATATCTGAAACCAGGACTCTGAGCCTGATAGCAAGTCTGACGTCAGGAATAAACAGCTCATTGCTGGGTGTGGCAGGGGGGTAGCTCAAGATGGCGGGAAAAGGCCTCCTCCTCAGGGAAGCGCCAGTCCTCGCGCTCGGTGGACTCGGACCCCGCCGTGCTGAGCATTGGGGGCAGCAAACCCGAGGACATGCTGTGGTTCCATCGTGCCCTGACCTTGCTCATCATCCTCCGGCACCTCACCAGGAAGGACCCACAGGGGCTGGGGGTGACGAGCGACGCCATCGCCGATGCCTGCCAGGCCCTGGTGGGCCCCACGGCCCATAGCCGCTTGCTAGTGATCTCTGGGATCCCCACCCACCTGGACGAGGGCATCGTCAGGGGTGCCATCCGCAAGGCCTGCAATGCCCATGGTGGGGTCTTCAAGGATGAGATCTACATCCCCCTGCAGGATGAAGACCCCAAGAAGCCAAAAGACAAGGCCGAGGGTGCCGATGGGAAAGCTGAGCCAGAGAAGACCCTCGGGTTCCCCAGCACAGACAGCTTAGAGGTCAGCACTTCCAGCAGCCTGACCCCTGCCATGAGCATCAGTGCGTCTGCATCCACCAGCCAGGCCTCCATCTGCAGCTCCCAGGGCATCTCGCAGACGGTCAGTGACCTCTCCGTGGACCCACTGCCCTTGGGCCTGGAGCTGCCCATCCCTGCAGGTTTATTGGAGCCCCACGTCGTGTCCAGCCAGGAGAGCCTGGACATTTCCCTGTGCAGCACAGGCAGCCTTGGGAGCCTGGGAAGCCTTGGCGAGCCACTGGACAACGCAGAAACAGCCTCAGTGTCAGACATGGGCTCCCTGTACACAGTCACATCCCTGGACAACCAGCCCCTCGCAGCGCGCCCCATCAAAGGCTTCGCGGTCGTGGAGGTCAGCGCCTCACATCTTGGCCACCTCTTAAATCATGAGCAGTTAGAATCCCCCCCAGCCTCTGTACACCTTCCATTATTGTTTCCAGAGGACTGATAGGTGACGTTGGGGCACTTAGGGAACTCCCTGAGGCAGCTCTTGGAAACAGAAATGATTGGGCGTGTTGGTTATCTATATCTGAAACCAGGACTCTGAGCCTGATAGCAAGTCTGACGTCAGGAATAAACAGCTCATTGCTGGGTGTGGGCGGGAGGGAGGCAGAGGGGCTGCAGGGGCTCACCTATCCTGAGGGGTGGGCTTTCTCCATTGCTCTCCCACTCAGGCCCTGGCAGCATTTTCTTGAATGGCCTTGGGTTGTTCTAACCATCGCCATCAGCAGGAGGGGTCCCCGCCGAGCCATGTGAGAACAGGCTTGCCATTCTGTTCCCAGTGACTCCGAGTTGCAGGTGCCGTGCATTTTGTCAGGTTCCATTTCCAGTTCAAGATCCCATCTGTCTCCTGGGCCTCCTTGTTTAGAAATCCTGTACCTTCTGTGACAGGAGTTGAGGGTGGCCTTAAAAATGGCCCTCTCTCTTACTGGAAATAGCAAGGAGGGCCTTAGGAAGAGAACCTGTACCGCCTCGCTCCCCACCCCGTGGGCTCTGACAGCAGAGCTCAGGGATCCAGGGGGTGGCTTGCTCCCAGAGTCACTCTCCGAAGTCCCTGGGGATTTTTTTGGAGCCTGTACCCCAGCATGGACTTTAACCCCTGGGCATCTGAGTAAAACCACAGACCTTGCCAGGATTTAGCAGCAGGGGTGTTCAGTTGAGTTGTTCTCCTGCAAGTTACTCTGTTGGCATATGAGAGAGAGTTTGCAGTTAGGCCAGCTCACCCCGGTCAGGCAGCACTCAGAATGCTGAAGACAAGCAGAGGGCTTCACGGGCTGATGGGAGGAAAGAGGTCATACAGCCTGAATGACTGGCCTCTCGCTCAGATCGAGCCACTGGACAACGCAGAAACAGCCTCAGTGTCAGACATGGGCTCCTGTACACAGTCACATCCCTGGACAACCAGCCCCTGCAGCGCCCCATCAAAGGCTTCGCGGTCGTGGAGGTCAGCGCCTCACATCTTGGCCACCTCTTAAATCATGAGCAGTTAGAATCCCCCCCAGCCTCTGTACACCTTCCATTATTGTTTCCAGAGGACTGATAGGTGACGTTGGGGCACTTAGGGAACTCCCTGAGGCAGCTCTTGGAAACAGAAATGATTGGGCGTGTTGGTTATCTATATCTGAAACCAGGACTCTGAGCCTGATAGCAAGTCTGACGTCAGGAATAAACAGCTCATTGCTGGGTGTGGGCGGGAGGGAGGCAGAGGGGCTGCAGGGGCTCACCTATCCTGAGGGGTGGGCTTTCTCCATTGCTCTCCCACTCAGGCCCTGGCAGCATTTTCTTGAATGGCCTTGGGTTGTTCTAACCATCGCCATCAGCAGGAGGGGTCCCGAGCCATGTGAGAACAGGCTTGCCATTCTGTTCCCAGTGACTCCGAGTTGCAGGTGCCGTGCATTTTGTCAGGTTCCATTTCCAGTTCAAGATCCCATCTGTCTCCTGGGCCTCCTTGTTTAGAAATCCTGTACCTTCTGTGACAGGAGTTGAGGGTGGCCTTAAAAATGGCCCTCTCTCTTACTGGAAATAGCAAGGAGGGCCTTAGGAAGAGAACCTGTACCGCCTCGCTCCCACCCGTGGGCTCTGACAGCAGAGCTCAGGGATCCAGGGGGTGGCTTGCTCCCAGAGTCACTCTCCGAAGTCCCTGGGGATTTTTTTGGAGCCTGTACCCCAGCATGGACTTTAACCCCTGGGCATCTGAGTAAAACCACAGACCTTGCCAGGATTTAGCAGCAGGGGTGTTCAGTTGAGTTGTTCTCCTGCAAGTTACTCTGTTGGCATATGAGAGAGAGTTTGCAGTTAGGCCAGCTCACCCCGGTCAGGCAGCACTCAGAATGCTGAAGACAAGCAGAGGGCTTCACGGGCTGATGGGAGGGAAAGAGGTCATACAGCCTGAATGACTGGCCTCTCCGCTCAGATCCTTACGCTTTCTTTGTTCACACAGATAAGGTCCCGAGCCAAAATTGAGAAAATTCGAGCAAGTTTATTTAACAACAATGACTTGATAGGTTTGTCAAGTTTGGATGGTGAGGATGAACTGATGGAAATGTCAACAGAAGAGATCCTCACTGTGTCTGTAGTGAATCAGAGTCTGTTTGATACACAGGGGAGCCCAGGGTTAGAAGATTATTTCAACGATAAGTCGATTAAAGGTGAGTTACAGATTTTTTTATTAAAAACAAACTTTTTCCCTCAAGGTTCAGCCAGCGAAGGGCTCACCAGGAATGGCCGTGCCACACCCTACATTGCCATGAATACGGGTATGCGTTCAAGTCAGTTTTCCTCTTTCTGTCTAGTCAGGTTTCCCTTTGTTTGAGGTCATGTTTATTTCTTCTGTTCTGTCCTCTGGAGCTGGCACACACTGCCTGCATGGCTGGTAATCATTTGGTCATATGCTTGAGGACAGCCGACACCTCACTCTTTAAAACAGATTCTTGGGAAAGAAACAGTTCCAGTTTCTTTTCCACAATGTCCCTCTTTGATATCTGGTGTCTCTTATTTGGGAATGCAGGGGGACACTCTGATTTCCCTGCTTCCATTTCTCACACAGGGCACAAAGCGCTGGGTCTAGCAGATCCTGAGGCAGAAAACCCACCCCCAGTTCACTTCAGAAGCAACGGCCATTTTCTCCTTTCTTTTTGTAACTGTAGTTCTTTGTGTTATTGTCTTTATTTTGTATCAGTCTCAAATTTTTTAAAATTTATATTCATTTTCTAAGTCTAATATTATTTGAAATTTCATAATAGAGTGGATTAACTTCATTTTATTTTTCTGAGGAGAGACATGTAATACTAGGTATGGGTTTTGTTGCTGTTTCAAATGATTGTCCCCTAATCATGTAATTTTGAAATACTGCTCTAGGACTGGGACCAAACTGAGGTAAGTAAGGCCACAGAATTCAATGGGGCTCTGAAAAAGAACTCAGAAATCTAGATATGTAGTAGTATGTTTTCTAGATAAGTAGTATTTTAACATAATACTTGTGAAAGTCAAAATTAATGCAAAGTATCTATGGTAAACAAACCATTAAAATTTTAAGTAGGGCTTCCCTAGTGGTCCAGTGGGTAAGGACATTGCCTTGCAGTGCAAGGGGCGCTGGTTTGATCCCTGGCCGTTTCTTTGGATGGTGAGGATGAACTGTTCAACAGAAGAGATCCTCACTGTGTCTGTAGTGAATCAGAGTCTGTTTGATACACAGGGGAGCCCAGGGTTAGAAGATTATTTCAACGATAAGTCGATTAAAGGTGAGTTACAGATTTTTTTATTAAAAACAAACTTTTTCCCTCAAGGTTCAGCCAGCGAAGGGCTCACCAGGAATGGCCGTGCCACACCCTACATTGCCATGAATACGGGTATGCGTTCAAGTCAGTTTTCCTCTTTCTGTCTAGTCAGGTTTCCCTTTGTTTGAGGTCATGTTTATTTCTTCTGTTCTGTCCTCTGGAGCTGGCACACACTGCCTGCATGGCTGGTAATCATTTGGTCATATGCTTGAGGACAGCCGACACCTCACTCTTTAAAACAGATTCTTGGGAAAGAAACAGTTCCAGTTTCTTTTCCACAATGTCCCTCTTTGATATCTGGTGTCTCTTATTTGGGAATGCAGGGGGACACTCTGATTTCCCTGCTTCCATTTTTCACCCAGGGCCCACAGAGCTGGGTCTAGCAGATCCTGAGGCAGAAAACCCACCCCCAGTTCACTTCAGAAGCAACGGCCATTTTCTCCTTTCTTTTTGTAACTGTAGTTCTTTGTGTTATTGTCTTTATTTTGTATCAGTCTCAAATTTTTAAATTTATATTCATTTTCTAAGTCTAATATTATTTGAAATTTCATAATAGAGTGGATTAACTTCATTTTATTTTTCTGAGGAGAGACATGTAATACTAGGTATGGGTTTTGTTGCTGTTTCAAATGATTGTCCCCTAATCATGTAATTTTGAAATACTGCTCTAGGACTGGGACCAAACTGAGGTAAGTAAGGCCACAGAATTCAATGGGGCTCTGAAAAAGAACTCAGAAATCTAGATATGTAGTAGTATGTTTTCTAGATAAGTAGTATTTTAACATAATACTTGTGAAAGTCAAAATTAATGCAAAGTATCTATGGTAAACAAACCATTAAAATTTTAAGTAGGGCTTCCCTAGTGGTCCAGTGGGTAAGGACATTGCCTTGCAGTGCAAGGGGCGCTGGTTTGATCCCTGGCCTGGGAAGATCCCACGTGCCGCGGAGTGGCTGGACCCATGTGTCCAATTACCGAGCCGGAGCTCTGGAGTGCATGCGCCCAGAGCCGGTGCTCTGCGACAACAGAGGCCACCGCGATGGGAGGCCCACATGGGCCGAAGAACAAAGATGGATGAAAATAGACAAATGAAAGACCAATAGAAGTAGCCTGCCTGCTCCCCTCCCTCCCCACCCCTCCTCCCAAAATAATAAATAAATAAATAAATCTTTTAAAAAATTATTTTTAAGTAAAGACAGAATTGATATTAATGATTTTTCCTTTTGCATCAGGCTTTAATATGGCTCAGTACTTTTAATATCTTGCCCACCATGGGACTTTTATGTTAACTTTTAAAAATAAACTGCATTAGGGCTTCCCCTAGTGGTCCAGTGGGTAAGGACACCGCCTTGCAGTGCAAGGGGCACCAATTCGATCCCTGGCCTGGGAAGATCCCACGTGCCACGGAGCGGCTGGACCGATGTGTCCAATTGCCGAGCCAGAGCTCTGGCGCGCGTGCACCCAGAGCCGGTGCTCTGCAACGACAGACGCCACCACGATGGGAGGCCCACAGGAGCCAAAGAACAAAGATGGATGAAAATAGAGAAATAAAAGACCAATAGAAGTGGCCCGCCTGCTCCCCTCCCTCCCCACCCCTCCTCCCAAAATAATAAATAAATAAATAAATCTTTTAAAAAATTATTTTTAAGTAAAGACAGAATTGATATTAATGATTTTTCCTTTTGCATCAGGCTTTAATATGGCTCAGTACTTTTAATATCTTGCCCACCATGGGACTTTTATGTTAACTTTTAAAAATAAACTGCATTAGGGCTTCCCCTAGTGGTCCAGTGGGTAAGGACACCGCCTTGCAGTGCAAGGGGCACCAATTCGATCCCTGGCCTGGGAAGATCCCACGTGCCACGGAGCGGCTGGACCGATGTGTCCAATTGCCGAGCCAGAGCTCTGGCGCGCGTGCACCCAGAGCCGGTGCTCTGCAACGACAGACGCCACCACGATGGGAGGCCCACAGGAGCCAAAGAACAAAGATGGATGAAAATAGAGAAATAAAAGACCAATAGAAGTGGCCCGCCCATCACCCTTCCTCCCCACCCCACCCCCCCAAAAAAAAGAAAAAAAAAAAGAAACTGCATTAAAATATGTATCCTTGGGCTTCCCTGGTGGTCCAGTGGGTAAAGAGTCCACCTTGCAGTGCAAGGGGCACCGGTTCAATCCCTGGCCCAGCAAGATCCCACATGCTGAGGAACGGCTGTGTCCAATTGTGAGCCAGTGCTCTGGAGCACATGCGCCAGAGCCATTGCTCTAAGACAAGAGGCCACTGCGATGGGAGGTCCACACATGACAAAGAATGAAAAAACAGATGGATGAAAAATAAATGACAACTTAGAGACAAAAACAAACAAACAAACATATCCCTGCCCTGGCTTCCACCCTGTGCCCTTATTTCACCTTCTAACTGCCCACATGGGAGAAGATGAGGGTAGGTCCTGATGAATCCTTTAGGAGAGGTGAGAACATCTTCAGAAGAACCCCCAAAATAAGATTTTTTTCTCATGGACAGTTTTCTTATTTCTGAGAGAACTTTCTCTTTATTAAATATTTAATAATATGGCTCTGCCAAGTCTTATTTGTAGCTTTAGTTGCAAAATATAGGATCTAGTTCCCTGACCAGGGATTGAACCCAGGCCCCCTGCATTGGGAGCGCAGAGTCTTAACCACTTGACCACCAAGGAAGTCCCTGTTATACCTGCGAGAACTTTCTTTTCCACCTGCTGACTATGCCAGGTTCGAAATGTGTTCTCTAATAAGAACCATTGAACAGCTGTATTGACTCCTTTACACTGAAAATTCCTGCAGCCTCTACATCCTCTTGTTCCCTGGGGACTCTCCATCACAGACGCGTTGTTGAAATTAAGGGAGGTTCAACCTCCATAATAAAGAGACTCCAGAGTATAATGACTCAGGCCCAGTGGACGTTTTATTTCTTAACACATGTACGAGTCCAGGGTGAGCCCTGAGGTCCACGATCTGGGTGGGGTGGGTGGGGCGGCTGGCCCTCTCCTCTCCACGCAGCCAACAGTGGGGATGGATGCTGAAGAGAGCAGATCAGCCCAGGATGTCCCAGAGCGACACACCATGGCAGAGAAGGCTGGGCCTGTCACTGAGGTGTGCTCGCAGAAAGGGGACACCAGGTCTCAGACAGCTCCTCATCACCACTAACCACCCAGTTCCCCCTTCCCAAAATAACTTGTTGATGAAAAACAGACAAATGAGATGTCACAGGGCTTATCCTGGTGTAGTGCTCATGGCAGAGTTGTTTGCCACTCCCTCATCCTCTCACAGGCGAGAAGCTGGTGCCCGGGGCCAGAGAGGTGCTGACGGAGATCTTTAAGAGCTGCGCCCACTCAGAGCAGATGCTGAGCCTGACGCCAGCAAAGCCTATCAAAGTGTCGGACATTTACCTCAGCAAAGAGCAGATCAACTCCCAGACGCCGGGCAACCTCCTCCACCTCTTCTTCACCAACGTCCGGCCCCCCAAAAAGGTGCTGGAGGACCAGCTCACCCAGGTAGCCACCCCGTCCCCACCACCCTTACACTGGGTCTCAGGTGCACCCTGGGCTGAGCCCAAGGCCCTCCCCATTTCGTGCCCGCAGATCCTGAGGAAGTATGGTGTGCCGAAGCCCAAGTTCGATAAGAGCAAGTACAGCAAGGCAGGGAAGGAGCAGCACCCCGGGAAGGTGGTGAGCACCAAGCGGCCCATCACTAAGCCCCCTGCCAAGGACAAGGCGGTGCTCAACAGCGTCAGGTGGGTGGCCGAGGAAGGCAGGAGGTGGGCCAGCGGGGGGACGTGAGACCATCAGTCAGCAGGCTTCCTGGGAGGCTGTGGGCACTTCAGGGGAGCCACACATTCTGGCCCTTCTCTCCTCTGCTGCCGGGGTCCTTTTGCCCTCAGCTTTGCCACCTGAAAGAGAACATCTGCTGCACAAGGATAGTCAACTCACCATGCAGGCTGGAAAGCAGACCAGTCTGAGTTCATTGAACATCTAAAATGTACAGAATTGTTTTAAAGGTCTAAATCTTTAACCCACACATACAGTGCATGGTCACCGTAAAGAGTGTAAAGTGCTCCATGCATATTAGAAGACACTGAAGTACCCTCACAGCCAACAGTGGGGATGGATGCTGAAGAGAGCAGATCAGCCCAGGATGTCCCAGAGCGACACACCATGGCAGAGAAGGCTGGGCCTGTCACTGAGGTGTGCTCGCAGAAAGGGGACACCAGGTCTCAGACAGCTCCTCATCACCACTAACCACCCAGTTCCCCCTTCCCAAAATAACTTGTTGATGAAAAACAGACAAATGAGATGTCACAGGGCTTATCCTGGTGTAGTGCTCATGGCAGAGTTGTTTGCCACTCCCTCATCCTCTCACAGGCGAGAAGCTGGTGCCCGGGGCCAGAGAGGTGCTGACGGAGATCTTTAAGAGCTGCGCCCACTCAGAGCAGATGCTGAGCCTGACGCCAGCAAAGCCTATCAAAGTGTCGGACATTTACCTCAGCAAAGAGCAGATCAACTCCCAGACGCCGGGCAACCTCCTCCACCTCTTCTTCACCAACGTCCGGCCCCCCAAAAAGGTGCTGGAGGACCAGCTCACCCAGGTAGCCACCCCGTCCCCACCACCCTTACACTGGGTCTCAGGTGCACCCTGGGCTGAGCCCAAGGCCCTCCCCATTTCGTGCCCGCAGATCCTGAGGAAGTATGGTGTGCCGAAGCCCAAGTTCGATAAGAGCAAGTACAGCAAGGCAGGGAAGGAGCAGCACCCCGGGAAGGTGGTGAGCACCAAGCGGCCCATCACTAAGCCCCCTGCCAAGGACAAGGCGGTGCTCAACAGCGTCAGGTGGGTGGCCGAGGAAGGCAGGAGGTGGGCCAGCGGGGGGACGTGAGACCATCAGTCAGCAGGCTTCCTGGGAGGCTGTGGGCACTTCAGGGGAGCCACACATTCTGGCCCTTCTCTCCTCTGCTGCCGGGGTCCTTTTGCCCTCAGCTTTGCCACCTGAAAGAGAACATCTGCTGCACAAGGATAGTCAACTCACCATGCAGGCTGGAAAGCAGACCAGTCTGAGTTCATTGAACATCTAAAATGTACAGAATTGTTTTAAAGGTCTAAATCTTTAACCCACACATACAGTGCATGGTCACCGTAAAGAGTGTAAAGTGCTCCATGCATATTAGAAGACACTGAAGTACCCCTCACATAGCAGCTGCTTATAACATTTAAATGCACAGTGTTTTATTTGTGCATATATATTATTTTGTTGCATTTTAAATAGTGCATTATTTAAAAGCATACAAAGCCACCCTCTTCCTCCCCATCCTTAAACCTCCCAGATTGCCTCTCCAAGGCTTTAATGCCCCCTTCAGAACTCTTCCGGGTGTACACAGCTAGTGTACGCATACCCACGTGTCTGCAGCTATACAGAATGCCTTTGCCTTGCTCTTTCTGTTTATTCCTGATCTTGGAGATGATTCCATATCAGCACAGAAAGAACCTCCCCGTTCCTTTTTTTTTTTTTTTGGCCAATTCTATCACTTCTATTTATCTTTTATTTATTTATCTTTGTTCTTTGGCCTGTGTGGGCCTCCCATCGCAGTGGTCTCTCTCATTGCAGAGCACCGGCTCTGGGTGCATGCACTCCAGAGCTCCGGCTTGGTAGTTGGACACATTGGTCCAGCCGCTCCACGGCACGTGGGATCTTCCCAGGCCAGGGATCGAACTGGCGCCCCTTGCACTGCAAGGCAGTTGTCCTTACCCACTGGACCACCAGGGAAGTCCTCCCCATTCCTTCTTTAAGGTAGCTGCATAATATTCCATGTGTGGATATGCACACCTGTCTGATAGAATCTTCTTTGGATACAAGTTTATGTCTCTCCAGTTGGAATTCAGATAATAAAGTATTAACTACTAGGAGTCTCTAAACAAATTGTTAAATCATCAGAGAAAAGAATCTCAATTAATTTATTATACATAAATGGTGCTTTTATTTTTTCTAATTTTTAAAAATTTATTTGACTGCACGAGGTCTTTGTTGCAGCACTCAGCGTCTTCCATCTTACTTACATCCTGTGGGATCTATAGTTGCAGCCTGTGAACTCTTAGCTGTGGTATGCGGAATCTAGTTACCTGACCAGGAATTGAACCCAGGCCCCCTGCATTGGAGCACAGAGTCTTAGCCACTTGACCACCAGGGACATCCCTAAATGGTGCTTTTAAATCATAGAGCTTTAAAATCAGGAGCGCAGCATATCACCGTCCCATAGAGCTTTCTGTGACGGTGGAAATGTGCTGTTTCTGTGAGCTATTTAGCACAGTAGCCACTAGCCGCATGCGGCTTCTGAGCACTTGACTTGTGGCGAGGCCCACCAAGAGAACTTGACTTGTCACTGTAATCAGTTTAACGTTCAGCAGCAACACATGGCTAGCGCCTGTGTCGTGGACAGTGCAGCTCTGAATCTGCAGAAAGACCGTTTGGAAAGTATCACTTTGAGATTTTCCACATTTTAAAGCGTCCATTTGTCCCCGTAATTTGCTCAAGAAGCTCTTGATCAGAAGAGAGTGGATCTTGACCCCAGCTTCCTCTGAACTGTCAGCCGTAGTTGGAGGAGGAGCCAGGGCCTGATGAGGCTCTGTATATACCTCCCCCAAGCAGGAGAGGGTGTGGGCATGAGGAATCCTGACTGCTGTGCTTTGGTCTACAGCAGGACTGCCTTGAGTGAGAAGAAACCCACTGTGAAGCCCAAGTCACCCGAAAAGAGCAAGCCAGATGAAAAAGACCCCGAAAAGTCACCCACCAAAAAACAAGAAGGTAAACAAGCACCTGGAGCCTGGGGCCTGCTGCAGGCTTGGGACTGCTTCCACCCTTGTCAGGGGCAGCCCAGCATGATGCCCATCTCTGCGCCTTTCCCTGCCCGCCCAGCTCCCTCGGGTTTTAGCTTAGGCAGAGCAGCCCTGCTCACAACGGAAGACCTCCTTGGCCAACTCCGGTTATTCCCTCCAGGCCTCCATCTCCGCTGACCAGAACTTATGGAGGTCAAATTAGTAGGTCCAGAAACACCATACTCCCTAGGGGAGAACCGATGATTGTAACTGAAAGTAAAGATTAGAAATCTGCTCAACAGTTTCTTCCCTGGGCATTAGAGCCTCATCTTCCTCAAAGGCCCAAATAGAGCTGGAGAAAGCTGTTATTATCACAAAAATTGCTTAGCCAGTGGGAATAATTGAGATACACAAAGACAGGTCTGTGGGGGAAGCGCCGCACCCTTGGTGGCCAGCCTGTCAGGTTTGGAGGTTGTGCATGTGCTTGATCGGCAGCTGCTGGTGGTCTGGTAACAGACCCTGGAGTGACAGCAGGAGACAGAGGAGGTGGATGAATGGGTCCTGGAACTAAGGGTGCAGTGAAGGCATCTCGTGGGGTCCCCCTTCTCACCAGACTTCTAACTCTGTGAACACTTTTCCATCAGTCCCTGAGGAGAAGTACCTGACCTTAGAAGGATTTCACAAGTTTGTGATTGACCGAGCCAAGCAGGACATCCGCAGTGTCTGGAGAGCAATTTTATCCTGTGGCTACGATCTGCACTTTGAGAGGTAAGAGGCTCAGCCCAACTGATACCTTGTGTAAAAATTTTCCGCAGCCGCTAGGTGTTTGCCCAAGAGATGACTTCCTGGGAAGCCATTCTGTATGGCCTGTGTTTTAACGCCTATTAAATCATTTCCTAATTCAGCCTAATTGTTACATTGGGTCTCCTAATCTTTAAAATCTCTGCCAGGGCCTGATAGGCAATTCCAAGAGGAATCCTGACTGCTGTGCTTTGGTCTACAGCAGGACTGCCTTGAGTGAGAAGAAACCCACTGTGAAGCCCAAGTCACCCGAAAAGAGCAAGCCAGATGAAAAGACCGAAAAGTCACCCACCAAAAAACAAGAAGGTAAACAAGCACCTGGAGCCTGGGGCCTGCTGCAGGCTTGGGACTGCTTCCACCCTTGTCAGGGGCAGCCCAGCATGATGCCCATCTCTGCGCCTTTCCCTGCCCGCCCAGCTCCCTCGGGTTTTAGCTTAGGCAGAGCAGCCCTGCTCACAACGGAAGACCTCCTTGGCCAACTCCGGTTATTCCCTCCAGGCCTCCATCTCCGCTGACCAGAACTTATGGAGGTCAAATTAGTAGGTCCAGAAACACCATACTCCCTAGGGGAGAACCGATGATTGTAACTGAAAGTAAAGATTAGAAATCTGCTCAACAGTTTCTTCCCTGGGCATTAGAGCCTCATCTTCCTCAAAGGCCCAAATAGAGCTGGAGAAAGCTGTTATTATCACAAAAATTGCTTAGCCAGTGGGAATAATTGAGATACACAAAGACAGGTCTGTGGGGGAAGCGCCGCACCCTTGGTGGCCAGCCTGTCAGGTTTGGAGGTTGTGCATGTGCTTGATCGGCAGCTGCTGGTGGTCTGGTAACAGACCCTGGAGTGACAGCAGGAGACAGAGGAGGTGGATGAATGGGTCCTGGAACTAAGGGTGCAGTGAAGGCATCTCGTGGGGTCCCCCTTCTCACCAGACTTCTAACTCTGTGAACACTTTTCCATCAGTCCCTGAGGAGAAGTACCTGACCTTAGAAGGATTTCACAAGTTTGTGATTGACCGAGCCAAGCAGGACATCCGCAGTGTCTGGAGAGCAATTTTATCCTGTGGCTACGATCTGCACTTTGAGAGGTAAGAGGCCGTCAGCCCAACTGATACCTTGTGTAAAAATTTTCCGCAGCCGCTAGGTGTTTGCCCAAGAGATGACTTCCTGGGAAGCCATTCTGTATGGCCTGTGTTTTAACGCCTATTAAATCATTTCCTAATTCAGCCTAATTGTTACATTGGGTCTCCTAACTCATTTGAAACAGTGCTCTGAACAACAGAAAGTCACCGCCTCACGGTCTGGAGACTGGAAGTCCAAGATCTAGGTGTCTGCAGGATTGGTTTCTCCCGAGGGTTCTCTTTGGCTGGCAGATGGCCGCCTGTGTGCTCTGTGCTCACATGGCCTTGCCTCGGTGCACCTGCCTCCCTGGTGTCTGTCCCTCATACGAGGACAGCAGTCCTATCAGGTCACGGCCCCACCCTGTGACCTTGTTTAACCTGGTGGGAGGGGACAGGTCAGTCCCTAACAGGGATCATTTCTTATTCCACTGCAAAGAGTCTTTTCTCTGGAGGCGCGCTTCCTCCCCCAGTCCTCCAGGCAGGAGCACAGCAAGGCCACTAGTCGCCGGGTCTCCAGGATCAAACGTAATATGGTTTCCCCTTTCGAGCTGTAAGTGAATCCCGAGCAGGCAAGATGTCTGCAGACTGGAAGAAACCTCCCTGCCCTCTCCCTTTGGCTCTGCCACACACAGGCACACGCACCCCGACCCACAGCAAGACGCGGTGGGACTCAGAGAAGGAATGGCTGCCTTTGAAAAGCATACTTTTTTACCGCCCTGTTTTCAGGGTTGAGACATTGTTTACTGCTTGGCTCCAGCACTTTGTACCTTCACTGAAGGCTCAGAGTCAGTGCCTAGGTGGGCCTTGGCTCACGGTGGCAGGGCCAAAGTCTCTGACTGGTTTTAGAAAGTGTCATTTATGTCTGATGGGGCTGCAGTGAGGCAGCCCTCACACGCATGCCTTTGCCTACTTGTTCAAGGAGCCGTGGCGGTGAGCCGGGGCTGGGACCACAGGGGAAAGGGCACCCACAGCCGCCACTCACCGTGCCCTCGGGCGGTGCCGGGCACCGTTCCGCATGCATGACAGGTGTCCTCTCATTCAGTCCTCCTGACGGCACAAAGCTAGCTCCATTTGCCATATGAAGAAACTGAGGCCCAGGAAGTGGGTGTGCTTTGTAGCCTAGATGTCACCCAAGGACTCCAGAGCCCTGTCTTTAACCCTCAGACCCTGCAGCCCATGGACAAGAGGGAGGGCCATGGGGGTGCATGTTGCTGTCCCCTTCACCGCCTGCCTGCTCCGCTTATTTCTTCTGAAGAGAGCTTTCCCTCAAGATGAGCAGTCTTCCCTCTCTAGTGAGCACTTGGCTGAGCACCAAGGAACACCTGGAGGGCAAGGCTGTCTTATAGGCAGGAGCTATCCCCTGGTGGCCGCCACCCCACCTTGACTCTCCCCACCCAGGTGTGCCTGCATCGACGTCCGGCATGCGCACAAAGCCTCCAGGAAGTGGACCCTGGAGATGGACGTGGCTCTCGTGCAGTACATCAACCGGCTGTGCCGCCACCTGGCCATCACGCCCGCCCGGCTGCATCCCCACGAAGTGTATCTGGACCCCGCAGACACCACCGACCCCAGAGTGGCCTGTCTCTTAAGTATGTGGCCCCAGGGGGATGCCTCTCAAGAACCACCCCCTGGGCTGTCCTGTGGGGGGCCGCACCCACGACTGCACAGGAGGTGTGCAGAAGGATCAGGAGCCCTTTTACACATCACTCAACAGACCCTGAGACATACCTGCTGTGAACCTAGTGGGTAAGGGAAGAGGGGGAGAGACAGGAAGCTGTGATTGTGAGGCCTTATCATGTGCTCCTCGCAACCACGGGAAGCCGCAGACCCAGGAGAGTGGTGGCTGGGAGGCAAGACCCCCGCCGTCACACCCAGGCCCCTGGGTAGAGGTTGCTATGGACGCCAGCCTGGTGTCAGGTGAGAGGCTGCCTTGGAGCCTGCGTCAGAGGCACAGTCCTTAATGACAAGGTAGCAGTGTGTTTTTATCAAAAGCTAGGAATGCAGAGAAAAATCGCACACACACAAAACTGGACATTCTCCAGCCGGGGCTGGCCACAGGAAAGGGCACCCACAGCCGCCACTCACCGTGCCCTCGGGCGGTGCCGGGCACCGTTCCGCATGCATGACAGGTGTCCTCTCATTCAGTCCTCCTGACGGCACAAAGCTAGCTCCATTTGCCATATGAAGAAACTGAGGCCCAGGAAGTGGGTGTGCTTTGTAGCCTAGATGTCACCCAAGGACTCCAGAGCCCTGTCTTTAACCCTCAGACCCTGCAGCCCATGGACAAGAGGGAGGGCCATGGGGGTGCATGTTGCTGTCCCCTTCACCGCCTGCCTGCTCCGCTTATTTCTTCTGAAGAGAGCTTTCCCTCAAGATGAGCAGTCTTCCCTCTCTAGTGAGCACTTGGCTGAGCACCAAGGAACACCTGGAGGGCAAGGCTGTCTTATAGGCAGGAGCTATCCCCTGGTGGCCGCCACCCCACCTTGACTCTCCCCACCCAGGTGTGCCTGCATCGACGTCCGGCATGCGCACAAAGCCTCCAGGAAGTGGACCCTGGAGATGGACGTGGCTCTCGTGCAGTACATCAACCGGCTGTGCCGCCACCTGGCCATCACGCCCGCCCGGCTGCATCCCCACGAAGTGTATCTGGACCCCGCAGACACCACCGACCCCAGAGTGGCCTGTCTCTTAAGTATGTGGCCCCAGGGGGATGCCTCTCAAGAACCACCCCCTGGGCTGTCCTGTGGGGGCCTCACCCACGACTGCACAGGAGGTGTGCAGAAGGATCAGGAGCCCTTTTACACATCACTCAACAGACCCTGAGACATACCTGCTGTGAACCTAGTGGGTAAGGGAAGAGGGGGAGAGACAGGAAGCTGTGATTGTGAGGCCTTATCATGTGCTCCTCGCAACCACGGGAAGCCGCAGACCCAGGAGAGTGGTGGCTGGGAGGCAAGACCCCCGCCGTCACACCCAGGCCCCTGGGTAGAGGTTGCTATGGACGCCAGCCTGGTGTCAGGTGAGAGGCTGCCTTGGAGCCTGCGTCAGAGGCACAGTCCTTAATGACAAGGTAGCAGTGTGTTTTTATCAAAAGCTAGGAATGCAGAGAAAAATCGCACACACACAAAACTGGACATTCTCCAGAAATGCACCCCTGGAGAGTGCGCCTGTCAAACACGACAGGCCCCGGGCTGGCTTCAGGGCTGCTGGCCGTGTGCGCCTCAAGCCCCGCCTAGGCCGTTCACCTCGTCAGCCACACCCCCGAGCCCTCGCGCTCCTCCAGACGCCGTGACAGTGAACAGGAGCGAAACCCTGTCCGGAGTCTGTCTCACCGTCAGAGAGGAGACGCACGCAAGGGTGGACAGATACAAGTCTGCGTGCCAGTCACACTGAGGGGAGCCAGGGGAAAGTGCACAGGACTCTGTATGCTGGTTTTTTTGCAACTTCCTATAAGTCTATAGTTATTTGAAAATTGAAAGTTAAAAATAGTATAGCTTGCTGTCCTGGCCCAGCCCCAGAGGCAGCCGAGGAGACCCCTGGGCTTCTCGAGAGCCTGTGCCTCAGCCTGTGCTTCCACCCGGCCCCCTTTACTCACCGGCAGCCTCCTGTCCCTCCCGGTGAGCAGGCTGTGAGGTGTTAACAGGCTGAGCCCTGCCTGACCGCCTCCCCCATGCCCACAGGTGTGCCCATCGAGAGCCTGCGCCTGCGCTTCGCCCTGCTGCAGTCCCTCAACACCACGCTGGAGACCTTCTTCCTGCCGCTGGCGGAGCTGCGCCAGACGCCCATGTACACGCACAGCATCGCTGCCCTGCTGAAGGAGGCCAAGGGTCAGTGCCCGGGGCGCCAGCAGAATGTCCTCCCGGAAGAGACTGGACAGACCCACGGGGTACAGCCTTGGGGTGACTGGGAGGGGCGGGAAGCCGTCCCCTCCCAGCTTCTCTCCCCTTCCTCCCTCCAGGCCTGATCTTTTACGACACGAAGGTGACCGTCATGAATCGGGTGCTGAACGCCACGGTGCAGAGGACGGCCGACCACGCGGCACCGGAGATCACTCTAGATCCTCTGGAGATTGTGGGAGGTAAGATTAGCCATGCAGACCAGAAGGTGAGGGCAGCAGCACCAGGCTAGTGATTTTCTTGCATATGAAAATAGCCTCTAGAAGAAGGAGATGGAGCTCTGACAGTCCCTCTTGGGAGGGGTGCTTCTGCCACCCTGGGGCCCTCCAGCCCCTCCTACGCTCACTGATCCAGGCAGCAGGAGGAGGGGGTCGGCAGCCCAGGCCACGCCTCAGTGCAGGGGAGGGCGGGAGAAGTGGGCTTTGGTCTGGCCATGGACCTGCTAAACTGTGGGCATGGGCATCGAAGCAGAGGGGAGGCCGGATGCTGGGGAGGCAGCCCGAAGTCTCCCCTACAGCACAGGACTGGACAGGTGTTTGGAGGGGCATGAGCTAGGGAGAGAGGAGCCAGGGTAGGGGGGCCTTCCTGAGACATGTGGATGGATGGGAGGGGCCGACCACGTGGAGAACAGGGGAGGCGGGCTCCTTAAGGGGCCCCGAGATGGAGACATGAGGACTGAAGATGTTCCAGGAGCCGAGGGGAGGCAGGGGCTGCCCGAGGAGAGCAGGCGGGAACAGCAGGCAAGGCTCGAGCCTGTGCCTCAGCCTGTGCTTCCACCCGGCCCCCTTTACTCACCGGCAGCCTCCTGTCCCTCCCGGTGAGCAGGCTGTGAGGTGTTAACAGGCTGAGCCCTGCCTGACCGCCTCCCCCATGCCCACAGGTGTGCCCATCGAGAGCCTGCGCCTGCGCTTCGCCCTGCTGCAGTCCCTCAACACCACGCTGGAGACCTTCTTCCTGCCGCTGGCGGAGCTGCGCCAGACGCCCATGTACACGCACAGCATCGCTGCCCTGCTGAAGGAGGCCAAGGGTCAGTGCCCGGGGCGCCAGCAGAATGTCCTCCCGGAAGAGACTGGACAGACCCACGGGGTACAGCCTTGGGGTGACTGGGAGGGGCGGGAAGCCGTCCCCTCCCAGCTTCTCTCCCCTTCCTCCCTCCAGGCCTGATCTTTTACGACACGAAGGTGACCGTCATGAATCGGGTGCTGAACGCCACGGTGCAGAGGACGGCCGACCACGCGGCACCGGAGATCACTCTAGATCCTCTGGAGATTGTGGGAGGTAAGATTAGCCATGCAGACCAGAAGGTGAGGGCAGCAGCACCAGGCTAGTGATTTTCTTGCATATGAAAATAGCCTCTAGAAGAAGGAGATGGAGCTCTGACAGTCCCTCTTGGGAGGGGTGCTTCTGCCACCCTGGGGCCCTCCAGCCCCTCCTACGCTCACTGATCCAGGCAGCAGGAGGAGGGGGTCGGCAGCCCAGGCCACGCCTCAGTGCAGGGGAGGGCGGGAGAAGTGGGCTTTGGTCTGGCCATGGACCTGCTAAACTGTGGGCATGGGCATCGAAGCAGAGGGGAGGCCGGATGCTGGGGAGGCAGCCCGAAGTCTCCCCTACAGCACAGGACTGGACAGGTGTTTGGAGGGGCATGAGCTAGGGAGAGAGGAGCCAGGGTAGGGGGGCCTTCCTGAGACATGTGGATGGATGGGAGGGGCCGACCACGTGGAGAACAGGGGAGGCGGGCTCCTTAAGGGGCCCCGAGATGGAGACATGAGGACTGAAGATGTTCCAGGAGCCGAGGGGAGGCAGGGGCTGCCCGAGGAGAGCAGGGGCGTGGGAACAGCAGGCAAGGCTGGCCAAGGATCTCTCCTGTCTTGGGAGGCAGGAGGTGGCCAGTGGGAGGTTTCAGCACCTCCTGTCTTGTTGCAGGGGAGATCAGAGCTTCTGAGAACTCATACTTCTGCCAGGCAGCCAGGCAGCTGGCCTCGGTGCCCTCCTCCCAGCTCTGCGTCAAGCTGGCGAGTGGCGGTGACCCCACCTATGCCTTCAACATCCGCTTCACGGGAGAGGAGGTCCATGGCACCAGTAAGTGGAGCCCCCACCAGTGCAGGGTGGAGGCTGTGCATAGAGTGTGAACATTCCAGTATCTTCCCCATTAGCAAGAAGAAAGCCACATGCTCGCTCCCCTGCTCTGCACAGAAGCCAGGACTGCCCCGGAGTGACCAGAAGTCCAGGCTCTCCAAACCCAGTGCCCTGGACTTGACCCGTCCCCTGGGGATGTGGCACTGCTACTGGCCTGGGACTTCAGCCCCGTGCTGCCCAGGCTTGGAAACCAGCTTCTGATGAGTGCTAGGGGTGCACCTCTGGCTGAGTGGACCCTGGAGAGGCGCCCTCAATGTGGACTGGACTTCTTTTCCAGGAAGAGCCCTTGGCTGAGGGGTTGGCTGGGCTGAAAGCTTGTATGTGCCCCATGAGAGACAGGGGTCTGGGGAACCCTTGATCAGAATGGCACCTTCTGCCATTTCACACTGCAGGGATGTGGGGCAGTCACTCAGAAAGTGCTCCTGTTTGGAGGGGTCTGGCAGCCCAGGCCACGCCTCAGTGCAGGGAGGCGGGAGAAGTGGGCTTTGGTCTGGCCATGGACCTGCTAAACTGTGGGCATGGGCATCAAGCAGAGGGAGGCCGGATGCTGGGGAGGCAGCCCGAAGTCTCCCCTACAGCACAGGACTGGACAGGTGTTTGGAGGGGCATGAGCTAGGGAGAGAGGAGCCAGGGTAGGGGGGCCTTCCTGAGACATGTGGATGGATGGGAGGGGCCGACCACGTGGAGAACAGGGGAGGCGGGCTCCTTAAGGGGCCCCGAGATGGAGACATGAGGACTGAAGATGTTCCAGGAGCCGAGGGGAGGCAGGGGCTGCCCGAGGAGAGCAGGGGCGTGGGAACAGCAGGCAAGGCTGGCCAAGGATCTCTCCTGTCTTGGGAGGCAGGAGGTGGCCAGTGGGAGGTTTCAGCACCTCCTGTCTTGTTGCAGGGGAGATCAGAGCTTCTGAGAACTCATACTTCTGCCAGGCAGCCAGGCAGCTGGCCTCGGTGCCCTCCTCCCAGCTCTGCGTCAAGCTGGCGAGTGGCGGTGACCCCACCTATGCCTTCAACATCCGCTTCACGGGAGAGGAGGTCCATGGCACCAGTAAGTGGAGCCCCCACCAGTGCAGGGTGGAGGCTGTGCATAGAGTGTGAACATTCCAGTATCTTCCCCATTAGCAAGAAGAAAGCCACATGCTCGCTCCCCTGCTCTGCACAGAAGCCAGGACTGCCCCGGAGTGACCAGAAGTCCAGGCTCTCCAAACCCAGTGCCCTGGACTTGACCCGTCCCCTGGGGATGTGGCACTGCTACTGGCCTGGGACTTCAGCCCCGTGCTGCCCAGGCTTGGAAACCAGCTTCTGATGAGTGCTAGGGGTGCACCTCTGGCTGAGTGGACCCTGGAGAGGCGCCCTCAATGTGGACTGGACTTCTTTTCCAGGAAGAGCCCTTGGCTGAGGGGTTGGCTGGGCTGAAAGCTTGTATGTGCCCCATGAGAGACAGGGGTCTGGGGAACCCTTGATCAGAATGGCACCTTCTGCCATTTCACACTGCAGGGATGTGGGGCAGTCACTCAGAAAGTGCTCCCTGTGGTCCTCTCCGTTTAGCCCAGACATTCAGGAAATACCTTCAACACTGGACGGGAGAAGAAAGTTCTTCCACAGGGGCACCCTGGGCAGGAAAACTGTTAGGGCGGCCGTATCGCCTACTGGTCACAGGACACGTTCCCGCAGCAATCTCTTCACCAGCTGGCGGCCAAACCTCCCCTGGGTACACCTCACTCAGACAGCTCTGTTTATGGAGATAGCAAAACAAGTCAGGCCCAGGCTCAATCGCTTACACTCCTCCTGACCCCAGCACTGCCCCACTTTACAGGCAGGGCAACTGGAGCTCCGCCAAGTTCAGTAGCTCCCAAGGTCAGTAGGCCGCTGAGGCTCAAACCCAGGTCTGTTCAGTTCTGTCCCAGCCCCTGGCAACTTCAACAGGCAGGAGTCTCCTGCTTCTCGGTGGAAGCTGAGTGAGGGCCAGGCCCTGGCATCTGTCCCCAAGCAAGTCCTCCACACACGCAGCGGTCCTCAGAGCTTCCTGACCCGAGGGCACTGACATCCAGGGGAGGGCAGAGGAGACAGCTGCAGACAGGAGTCTTATAAGAAGCCCAAGGGCACATGTGGAATGGCAGTAGGAGAGGCGCTGGCCTCTGCCCATCACCCTCCGAGCGGGTCTGTTCATCCATGCATTTTATCTGTGCTCTCTCTGAACACACCGAGCTCTGGGCTTGGTGGGAGGTCGTGCTGAGGAAGAGGAGGGCCCTGCTCTTGGCCCAGCCTCGGGGACAGACACAGGTCCCACAAGCCTTGTTAGTGTCAGCTTGCAGCCATGACAGGTGACCCGCGAAAGGTCTGCCTTTGAGCTCGTGAAATCCTGGAACCAGACTGGTGGTGTTTGTGGTGACGGCCTGCCTCTGGTAGGTGGCCAGTTAGTGTACCTGCAGGTTTGAGCCCAGGTTCCCCCGCCATCAGCAGGTTCTGTTTCCACCCACTGAAGCTCCGTTCCCTGGGGCAGACTGGTGGATGTCCCGGTGGGGACAGGGCCTGTACACGGCATAGACTAAGAGGTCCCATCTGTCCTGCAGGTGGCTCCTTCCGCCACTTCCTGTGGCAGGTGTGCAAAGAGCTACAGAGCTCCTCGCTCTCCCTCCTCCTGCTGTGCCCCAGTTCAGCCGTCAACAAGAACAAGGTAAGACGCGAGGCCAGTGCCCCATGGTCAGCCCCCTGAGAGGCAGGGGCTCGACTCACGGGTGCACATCCCCATCGGCTCTGCACCCTTTCACAAGCCTCCATGGTCTGGGAGGAGAGGCCCGTGTCAGGCCCCCGCCTCTGCCTCTGCTCCCAGGGCAAGTACATCCTGACCCCAAGCCCCATCACCTACGGAGAGGAGCAGCTGCTGCATTTCCTGGGCCAGCTGCTGGGAATTGCCATCCGAGCAGATGTCCCCCTCCCCCTGGACCTCCTGCCTTCCTTCTGGAAGACACTGGTGGGCGAGCCCCTGGACCCTGACCAGGACCTTCAGGAAGCAGACATACTTACCTACAACTACGTCAAGAAATTTGAGAGTGTAAGTGAAAAGTGTGTCTTTTCTAGAGGGGAGCAGGGAGCAGGGCCCCTGGACCCGTGTCTGCTGGGGAGGTGTCAGCTGATCTGCCTCCGGTGGCACAGACAGGAGGGCCCTCAGAGAGGCCTCGCTGCCAGACTCTCTGTAGTCCCCTTAGTGGCCACTTGAGGGCAGCTGGCACACAGGAGCAGCAAAGCCAGGCTCAGAACAGCTGATATTTCAGAGAGAGAGGGCCGATGGTGGATTGCTTAAAGGAACAAAGCAGGACGGCCTGCCATGGGCTGGGGGTTTTGAGTCGCTGCTGGGCGCTGCTCTGAGAAGTCCTCCCAGAGCCGTGGGCAGCACCACGCCCCTGAGGCAGGCAGGGGATGTAAGAACAGGCTCCAGGCAGACAGTCCAGCCGAGACTTTTGTCTGGAGGGCATAGGCAAGGCCCCAGAGAGTACCGGGAAACAGAACCACCGTGGGGGAGATGGGAGAGGCAAAAGAACTGGAAAGAAATGCCCTCGGCCTTCACAGCCTCAGAGCTGCAGGCTGATCTTCTCCAGGTCAGATTCTGTCCCCTTCTCGGTGCCCCCTACCCATCAGTGTGCCACACAGCGGGGCCTCCATGGGATTACATCAGACAAGTGACTGGCAGTTCAGCCGTCAAGCAGAACAAGGTACCGGGACGCGAGGCCATGTGCCTCCTTCCGCCACTTCCTGTGGCAGGTGTGCAAGAGCTACAGAGCTCCTCGCCTCCCTCCTCCTGCTGTGCCCCAGTTCAGCCGTCAACAAGAACAAGGTAAGACGCGAGGCCAGTGCCCCATGGTCAGCCCCTGAGAGGCAGGGGCTCGACTCACGGTGCACATCCCCATCGGCTCTGCACCCTTTCACAAGCCTCCATGGTCTGGGAGGAGAGGCCCGTGTCAGGCCCCCGCCTCTGCCTCTGCTCCCAGGGCAAGTACATCCTGACCCCAAGCCCCATCACCTACGGAGAGGAGCAGCTGCTGCATTTCCTGGGCCAGCTGCTGGGAATTGCCATCCGAGCAGATGTCCCCCTCCCCCTGGACCTCCTGCCTTCCTTCTGGAAGACACTGGTGGGCGAGCCCCTGGACCCTGACCAGGACCTTCAGGAAGCAGACATACTTACCTACAACTACGTCAAGAAATTTGAGAGTGTAAGTGAAAAGTGTGTCTTTTCTAGAGGGGAGCAGGGAGCAGGGCCCCTGGACCCGTGTCTGCTGGGGAGGTGTCAGCTGATCTGCCTCCGGTGGCACAGACAGGAGGGCCCTCAGAGAGGCCTCGCTGCCAGACTCTCTGTAGTCCCCTTAGTGGCCACTTGAGGGCAGCTGGCACACAGGAGCAGCAAAGCCAGGCTCAGAACAGCTGATATTTCAGAGAGAGAGGGGCCCATGGTGGATTGCTTAAAGGAACAAAGCAGGACGGCCTGCCATGGGCTGGGGGTTTTGAGTCGCTGCTGGGCGCTGCTCTGAGAAGTCCTCCCAGAGCCGTGGGCAGCACCACGCCCCTGAGGCAGGCAGGGGATGTAAGAACAGGCTCCAGGCAGACAGTCCAGCCGAGACTTTTGTCTGGAGGGCATAGGCAAGGCCCCAGAGAGTACCGGGAAACAGAACCACCGTGGGGGAGATGGGAGAGGCAAAAGAACTGGAAAGAAATGCCCTCGGCCTTCACAGCCTCAGAGCTGCAGGCTGATCTTCTCCAGGTCAGATTCTGTCCCCTTCTCGGTGCCCCCTACCCATCAGTGTGCCACACAGCGGGGGCCTCCATGGGGGGATTACATCAGGGCTCTCTGGTGACAAGTGACTGGAAACCCCAGCTCAAACCAGCTTAGGAAATTTAAAAAAAAGATTTGATCTTGGACTTCCCTGGTGGTCCAGTGGTTAAGACTCTGTGTTCCCAATACAGGGGGCCTGAGTTCAATCCCTGGTCAGGGAACTAGATTCCACAGGCCACAACTAAGACCCAGCTCAGCCAAATAAATAAATGATCTGAAAATTAAAAAAAAAAAAAAAGCTTTTAAAAAAATGATTTGAGGACTTCCCTGCTGGTCCAGTGGGTAAGGACACCGCCTTGCAGTACAAGGGGCGCCGGTTCGATCCCTGGCCTGGGAAGAGCCCATGTGCCGCGGAGTGGCTGGACCTATGTGTCCAACTACCAAGCCGGAGCTCTGGAGCGCATGCACCCAGAGCTGGTGCTCTGCGACAACAGAGGCCACCGCGACGGGTAGCCCACACGGGCCAAAGAACAAAGATGGATGAAAATAGATAAATGAAAAACCAGTAGAAGTGGCCCGCCTGCCCCCACCCTCCTCAACCCGCACCCCACCACACACACACACACACACAAAAGATTTGATCTTAAAGTATATAGATTTGGCTTCAGACAGGGCTGAATCCCGGCGTTCCACTAATGTCATCAGTGACTGGTCTCAGACGCCCCCAGCAGGAACGAGGTAACCTGCTTCAGTCTGATATTTCAGAGAGAGGGCCGATGGTGGATTGCTTAAAGGAACAAAGCAGGACGGCCTGCCATGGGCTGGGGGTTTTGAGTCGCTGCTGGGCGCTGCTCTGAGAAGTCCTCCCAGAGCCGTGGGCAGCACCACGCCCCTGAGGCAGGCAGGGGATGTAAGAACAGGCTCCAGGCAGACAGTCCAGCCGAGACTTTTGTCTGGAGGGCATAGGCAAGGCCCCAGAGAGTACCGGGAAACAGAACCACCGTGGGGGAGATGGGAGAGGCAAAAGAACTGGAAAGAAATGCCCTCGGCCTTCACAGCCTCAGAGCTGCAGGCTGATCTTCTCCAGGTCAGATTCTGTCCCCTTCTCGGTGCCCCCTACCCATCAGTGTGCCACACAGCGGGGGCCTCCATGGGGGGATTACATCAGGGCTCTCTGGTGACAAGTGACTGGAAACCCCAGCTCAAACCAGCTTAGGAAATTTAAAAAAAAGATTTGATCTTGGACTTCCCTGGTGGTCCAGTGGTTAAGACTCTGTGTTCCCAATACAGGGGGCCTGAGTTCAATCCCTGGTCAGGGAACTAGATTCCACAGGCCACAACTAAGACCCAGCTCAGCCAAATAAATAAATGATCTGAAAATTAAAAAAAAAAAAAAAGCTTTTAAAAAAATGATTTGAGGACTTCCCTGCTGGTCCAGTGGGTAAGGACACCGCCTTGCAGTACAAGGGGCGCCGGTTCGATCCCTGGCCTGGGAAGAGCCCATGTGCCGCGGAGTGGCTGGACCTATGTGTCCAACTACCAAGCCGGAGCTCTGGAGCGCATGCACCCAGAGCTGGTGCTCTGCGACAACAGAGGCCACCGCGACGGGTAGCCCACACGGGCCAAAGAACAAAGATGGATGAAAATAGATAAATGAAAAACCAGTAGAAGTGGCCCGCCTGCCCCCACCCTCCTCAACCCGCACCCCACCACACACACACACACACACAAAAGATTTGATCTTAAAGTATATAGATTTGGCTTCAGACAGGGCTGAATCCCGGCGTTCCACTAATGTCATCAGTGACTGGTCTCAGACGCCCCCAGCAGGACGAGGTACACCTGCTTCAGTCATGTCTGCGCCAGTGAAAGAGGGAGGCTGTCACGTTGTCTTGTTAGCCAGGCCTCGGGCAGTGCCTAACCTGGATGGATGGCACAGCTGACGGGCCAGGCTGGTGCCCCCTGCCTGTTCGTGGTGGGCCCCGTAGTCCCCGCCCCAACAGTACCCATCGTTTGCCCACACGGGAAAGGGGTTCCATCTCTGGGGACCTGGGAAGCAGGGCAGTGGTCAACCCCGCGCTGCCCTGCCCTCCCTCCAGATCAATGACGAGACGGAGCTGGAGGCCTTGTGCGCCGAGATTGCCTCCCAGCACCTGGCCACCGAGAGCCCTGAGGGGCCCAACAAGCCCTGCTGCCGGTTCACCTACCTGACTATGACCGGCGAGGAGGTGGAGCTGTGCAGCCGCGGCCGGCACATCCCGGTGGCGTGAGTGCACGGGGTGACTTTCCCTGGGGAGGACGTGAGGCAGGACTGTGGGCGCCCCGAAAGATGGTAGAGTCCCTTCAGTGGAGGGACTGTATTCAGAAACACAGGCACTGCAGTGGGTGACGCCCAGAGCAGAGAGGAATTCCCTGAGCTGCCGGGCCTAGGAGGTCCAGGAAACTCCCCCAGCGGCCTCCTGAGTGTCATCCCTCCTCTGTCCCCCACGCCCCAGGTGGGAGAACAAGGACATCTACGCGGCCGCCATCCGGAGCCTGCGACTGCGCGAGCTGCAGAACGTGGAGTGTGTGACGGCCGTGCGTGCTGGCCTCGGAGCCATCATCCCCCTGCAGCTGCTGACCACGCTCAGCCCGCTGGAGATGGAGCTGCGTACGTGCGGCCTCCCATACATCAGCCTGGAGTTCCTGAAGGTTGGTGGCCAGGCCGGGGGGGGGTGGGGGGGCAGGCGCAGCCGCAGCCGCTGGTTGTGTGCAGGGTCCTTCCTGTGTCCTGGCGCTCTGTCCCCTCATGTGAGAGAGCAGCCATGCCCATCCCCATCTCACTCCTGAGCAGGCTAAAGCCAAGAGAGGTCCCTTGCCCCAGGCCACTCAGCCAGGAAGGGGCAGATCACCTGCCTTCAGAGCCCATGAGTTAAGCCTCCAGCCAGAGGTGAAGCGCCTCCAGTGCTCGTCATGGCCAGCCCTTGCCCACGCCAGCTGGGAGACCTTTCCCACGAGACTTCACCTCCCACAGAAACGGTAACAGGGCCTCTCCAGTGGGGCCAGTTAGGGCAGCACAGGTAGAGCCCCTGCTGCCAGGCCAAGTGCGTAGGCACAGTCACACGGACTCTGTTACCACTGCCTGTGCGGTCCTGGTCATCGTGACCGCCCTGTGTCCCACGGCCATCACCCTGTCCCGGGGTCAGGCCCAGCCGGGCTGGGTTGGGGCGGGATTAGCAGAAGCCCAGGCCTGCTCACATCTGGGCCCTCTCCCCCCAGGCCCACACCATGTACCAGGTGGGGCTGATGGAGACGGACCAGCATATCGAGTTCTTCTGGGGGGCACTGGAGATGTTTGCCCAGGAGGAGCTGTGCAAGTTCATCAAGTTTGCCTGCAACCAGGAGCGCATCCCGTTCACCTGCCCTTGCAAAGATGGGGGGCCTGACACAGCCCATGTGCCCCCGTACCCCATGAAGATTGCTCCCCCAGATGGCACAGCAGGTACGGGCCTCCCTTGTCGCGTTCCAAGCAGGGACACACGGGTCCTATTTGAGCTGGGGCTGCTAGGCCCTGCATGAAGGTAAAGGGCAGTGGACGGGTACCTGGAACACCATGGCCCAAATGTGAACATGAGGCGGGGACGGGGGCGGGTCATGTGCTTCCCAAATCTGAACTTTGCCAAGTGGCAGTACACGCCCAATGTTGGCATATCCTTTGAGATTTTTAAAAGCTTAAAATCCAGAAATGTTGTTATCATCCAGCTTTTAAATGAAGCAAAATAATCACAATTTTAAAATATCAAAGCAGGCTCTTTGCCAGCCAGACCTGCCTGTCACATACAGGTCGGCCACTTGGTGCCAGTGCGGTCCAGCAGCTGTACCTCTACCCCTCCAGCGCCAGGATCTCCCCTGCCCACCCCAGCCTCCTGGACCCTCAGCGGCTCCCACAGCTGAGCCTTGGGGTGGGCTTAGGGGAGGCTCAGAGGCACAAACTGGAGGCGGAGGGGCCGGCCAGGCTGCCCTGGGATCTAGGCCCGCGCTCTAACGCCGGTCTCTCCTGTAGGTTCCCCAGATTCTCGCTACATCCGAGTGGAGACCTGCATGTTCATGATCAAGCTTCCCCAGTACTCCTCCCTGGAGATCATGCTGGAGAAACTGCGCTGTGCCATTCACTACCGCGAAGACCCCCTGAGTGGCTGAGGGCAGCGAGCCCAAGTGAGGCTGTCACCGAGGCTCCACTCTGCCAGCCTGGAAAGCCTGCCGCCGCGGGCACATCCCTCCGGGGCCCTGCGTGAGGAGTTGGCGACATTTTGCTTTTCTGAACTTTTGTCCACATTCCGGGGCCTCCTGGAAGACTTAACCTTATGTATTTGTACGTTTCGTGATGGGTTGGTTCTTTTTGCTACCTGTTTGTGGTATGTTTGTAGGATAGTTTAGTTCCCAGACAGCTCGTGTCTCATTTGATCTTCCTGGACACTTTCTTTTGTGGCCACTGGTTCTGATGCCATGTCTCAGAACCACCCAGCAGGAAGCTGGTTGTGAGATGCCTCAGCCCACAGAGCATCTTCTTTCGGCAGCGTGTCTTCGCACGCACATCTGTGGCCGCCCTGCTCCTCTGCCTCGAGCGGCTGTTTGTGCCGCACACAGCTCCTGCAGGCCTCCTCCCATCTTGAAATGATTGGGGCAGAGACCCAAACATGGGGGAGCCACATGGGTAGTTCATGTGTTCATCTTCCGACAGTAGACCCTTGTCTATGGTCTGGGTTTTTCTGAGGAAAAGCCCACCGTGGTTCACCCTTCCCTTCCCACCCCACCCAGACAGCCCTTCTGAACTCTTCTGGGTGCAATCTGACAGACTCCCGCTGAAGGCTGCATGCACAGCAGCAGACCACCGAAGGGATCCCTCCTCACCTTAGGCCCCAGAGCCAGGCCAGGTGCGTCCCAGCTCAGGAGCTGAGAGGGGCCTGGAGCTAGGACACAGCTCAAGTGGGCGTCTTTTTCCAGGACCCTGAGCAGGAAAGCACATGACCCTGGCCTGCCCCCACTTCTGTCCTCAGAAATGGCCTTTCCTCACCTATGGTGTTTGTGATGTGACTAACAGAGGAGAGGCCACACCCCATTTTCAGAAGAGCTGTCTGAGGTGCTCTGCTCCACTCGAGGTCCCCTAGGACCTTCAGAAGTCCAGGTGGAGACACTGGGGCCCTTCCGCCGACCGGCCAGGCCCGCCTTGCGCCCCTGCCCTCCCCATGTGAGTGTGTGCCAGGGCTGAGCTGCTGCAGCTCCCTGCCTCCCCGTGTATCTGCGCCCGAGCAGGGCTCTGTTCCGTGGTACTTTGTTTGAGAGCAGCATATACCATCTTGCCTGAAAGCCTGCCGCCGCGGGCACATCCCTCCGGGGCCCTGCGTGAGGAGTTGGCGACATTTTGCTTTTCTGAACTTTTGTCCACATTCCGGGGCCTCCTGGAAGACTTAACCTTATGTATTTGTACGTTTCGTGATGGGTTGGTTCTTTTTGCTACCTGTTTGTGGTATGTTTGTAGGATAGTTTAGTTCCCAGACAGCTCGTGTCTCATTTGATCTTCCTGGACACTTTCTTTTGTGGCCACTGGTTCTGATGCCATGTCTCAGAACCACCCAGCAGGAAGCTGGTTGTGAGATGCCTCAGCCCACAGAGCATCTTCTTTCGGCAGCGTGTCTTCGCACGCACATCTGTGGCCGCCCTGCTCCTCTGCCTCGAGCGGCTGTTTGTGCCGCACACAGCTCCTGCAGGCCTCCTCCCATCTTGAAATGATTGGGGCAGAGACCCAAACATGGGGGAGCCACATGGGTAGTTCATGTGTTCATCTTCCGACAGTAGACCCTTGTCTATGGTCTGGGTTTTTCTGAGGAAAAGCCCACCGTGGTTCACCCTTCCCTTCCCACCCCACCCAGACAGCCCTTCTGAACTCTTCTGGGTGCAATCTGACAGACTCCCGCTGAAGGCTGCATGCACAGCAGCAGACCACCGAAGGGATCCCTCCTCACCTTAGGCCCCAGAGCCAGGCCAGGTGCGTCCCAGCTCAGGAGCTGAGAGGGGCCTGGAGCTAGGACACAGCTCAAGTGGGCGTCTTTTTCCAGGACCCTGAGCAGGAAAGCACATGACCCTGGCCTGCCCCCCCTTCTGTCCTCAGAAATGGCCTTTCCTCACCTATGGTGTTTGTGATGTGACTAACAGAGGAGAGGCCACACCCCATTTTCAGAAGAGCTGTCTGAGGTGCTCTGCTCCACTCGAGGTCCCCTAGGACCTTCAGAAGTCCAGGTGGAGACACTGGGGCCCTTCCGCCGACCGGCCAGGCCCGCCTTGCGCCCCTGCCCTCCCCATGTGAGTGTGTGCCAGGGCTGAGCTGCTGCAGCTCCCTGCCTCCCCGTGTATCTGCGCCCGAGCAGGGCTCTGTTCCGTGGTACTTTGTTTGAGAGCAGCATATACCATCTTGTTGGACCTTGTCATTTTGGACCTTGCCAGTTCTCGCAAAATCGCATCACTGTATTTATTGTAAAATATTGTGAATATTGGGAGTTGTGTGTGTGTGCTGTCTAGAAGGCTTCGGAGTGTGAATGCTAGCGAGAGAGGGTTTGCTCTTCCTTTCTCAGCTGTGGCCCTGGCCTGTTGGAAAGATGTGTGGATTTTAGAGTTAAAGGCATCAGCCTCCATCTCCTCCCTCTCCTTCTTAGGAAATGCAGTAAGGACCATTATAGAAAAGATTCCCTGACCTGAGGAAAGGATATACCTGGATGAATTGTTCCAGTCGCATCAGTTACATTTGATGCATGATCAGTCATGCGTGGAGGTGCCCACCAGCAGTTGCCCCGATTAGAAGGAATATGGTTGGCTGCTGCCTCCCGGGGGCCACGGCCCCCTTGACTGGGGGTCACGCCAGGACGTACTCCTGACAACAAGGATCCTCTTATTTCATTTATGCATAATGAAAGAGCCTTTGGATTTACCAGAAGTGGTTTCTCCTCTCTGTATTTTTAAATCTTTGTCCCCTTCCATCCTTCCCATCCCTTGAATGAACTCCGAATTGTTAGCTACCTCCCCTAGAGGGGTTTGGGAAGCTTCTGATGGCCCGTCTCTTGACTAGGTGACAGCTGTGAGTACGGTATCTGCTGCTAACACGACTGCTTCTCCCAGAGCACATCGAGGTCCAGACAGATCCAAACCTTGGCCCTAAAAAAATGTGTGCTGTAAAGTTACTTGATGTATATTTATTATAATTATTTATGGTTACATCTAACAAACTTTTCATTCAGTTTGATGCTATTTACACTACTGCTGTGTAAAGGAAGCCCATGACAGGAAAAGTCACATCAATAAATAACCTTCATCTAATTTTGATTTTATCTTAAGAGTTGTGTGATCGTATACTCTTGCTGAGAACACATGAAGGCCGGCATCCTTGAATGGCTCTGACACTTGAGGGTTGCCAAGAGGCTAGGAATTAAAAGTGTTTCGAATTATCATGGTCTCTTTGCAGTTGGTATGATTCTTAAGTTCATTATGCTTATAAACGACCCATTGCCCACCCCCACTTGACCCCTTATGTCTGTGGTTTTATTTTTTGAACTTTTTTTTTTCATGTGGACCATTTTTAAAAATCTTTATTGAATTTGTTAAAATATTTTTTTCTGTTCTATCTTTTGGTTTCTGGCCACAAGGCATGTGGGATCTTAGCTCCTCGACCAGGGATTGAACCTACGTCTCCTGCATTGGAAGACAAAGTCTTAACCTGTGGACCACCAGGGAAGTCTCTATGCTTTTCATATAGCAAGTCTGATCGAAGGGATGGAAATCCAAGGTCAAAGGTAAACCTAACCCTACAGGTCTTGCCCACTCCTGTCCTGGAGCTGGTCTATACTCTTGTCTGATGTGAGGATTTTCCTCAAGTGGATGGGTGCTCTGGAAGAGTTTAGGCCTTTCTTAGACCACGTGTCCTCCTTTGGGCACTGGCAGTGAATTTAGAACTACTTTGTGCAAAATGAAAATACAGGGAAGAGGGAAAGTCTTAGCTCAGAACTACTGTCTATCCAAGATCAGTGCTCTGCTGCCGTCTTGTGCCACGTCTGGCCCGTAAGTACTCCACACCACACACACACACACACACACACACATACTCCTGTAAGTACTCCACACCACACACACACACACACACACACACATACTCCTGTAAGTACTCCACACACACACACACACACACACACACACTCCTGTCCCACCCATTCTCCACATGCACACATCCAGGAGACCACAGACCCACTGAATTCTCATTGTCTTGACTCCACATTTCTTATACTCGTAAGTGCTCTTAGTAGATATGTCCAACATATTTATTATACAGAGAGTAAGAACCCTGCTGGGCAAGGAACAAACAGCTTTCTTCTCCAGTCTGTTGCTTCAGGGTGCTAGAAACAGCAAAAACCACCACTCAGAGCAGAGAGAAGACTGCCAGACACACGAAGCTAAGGAGTGAAGTCCTCTGTACGCTTAAGAGTTGTGTGATCGTATACTCTTGCTGAGAACACATGAAGGCCGGCATCCTTGAATGGCTCTGACACTTGAGGGTTGCCAAGAGGCTAGGAATTAAAAGTGTTTCGAATTATCATGGTCTCTTTGCAGTTGGTATGATTCTTAAGTTCATTATGCTTATAAACGACCCATTGCCCACCCCCACTTGACCCCTTATGTCTGTGGTTTTATTTTTTGAACTTTTTTTCATGTGGACCATTTTTAAAAATCTTTATTGAATTTGTTAAAATATTTTTTTCTGTTCTATCTTTTGGTTTCTGGCCACAAGGCATGTGGGATCTTAGCTCCTCGACCAGGGATTGAACCTACGTCTCCTGCATTGGAAGACAAAGTCTTAACCTGTGGACCACCAGGGAAGTCTCTATGCTTTTCATATAGCAAGTCTGATCGAAGGGATGGAAATCCAAGGTCAAAGGTAAACCTAACCCTACAGGTCTTGCCCACTCCTGTCCTGGAGCTGGTCTATACTCTTGTCTGATGTGAGGATTTTCCTCAAGTGGATGGGTGCTCTGGAAGAGTTTAGGCCTTTCTTAGACCACGTGTCCTCCTTTGGGCACTGGCAGTGAATTTAGAACTACTTTGTGCAAAATGAAAATACAGGGAAGAGGGAAAGTCTTAGCTCAGAACTACTGTCTATCCAAGATCAGTGCTCTGCTGCCGTCTTGTGCCACGTCTGGCCCGTAAGTACTCCACACCACACACACACACACACACACACACACACATACTCCTGTAAGTACTCCACACCACACACACACACACACACACACACACATACTCCTGTAAGTACTCCACACACACACACACACACACACACACACACTCCTGTCCCACCCATTCTCCACATGCACACATCCAGGAGACCACAGACCCACTGAATTCTCATTGTCTTGACTCCACATTTCTTATACTCGTAAGTGCTCTTAGTAGATATGTCCAACATATTTATTATACAGAGAGTAAGAACCCTGCTGGGCAAGGAACAAACAGCTTTCTTCTCCAGTCTGTTGCTTCAGGGTGCTAGAAACAGCAAAAACCACCACTCAGAGCAGAGAGAAGACTGCCAGACACACGAAGCTAAGGAGTGAAGTCCTCTGCTGGACAGCAGGGAGTCTCCTGGCCAGGCTGGTGGAGTCCATCTCCTTTTCAAAAATGTGCCTCTTGAGTGTATTCAGAATGGCACCATCTACTAACAAGAAGCTATCTAGACTCTTTAGTTATCAGGGAATGCAAATTAAAATCACAACGAGGCATACTGCACCAGCAGGCAAAGGGCTAGAAAGACCGCAGCATGCTTGAGAAAGAAGTGGAATCAAGAGAATGCATATCCACTGCTGGGGGAATGGAACCTAGCCCTGCTTTAGTTGTTTAGGAACTGGTTTCTCCTCTGTGACCAGCAAGTCCAGGCGTAACTGATGTTGACTTCTAGGTATAAATCCAACAGATAAACATCACCGGACTTCCTAGCAGTCCAGTAGCTAAGACTGTGCTTCCACTGCAGGATGAAACGGGGAAAAACCTACAACCAAGAGTACTCCCCCCAGCAAGGTTCTCATTCATATTTGGTGGAGAAATTGAAAACTTTACAGGCAAGCAAAAGCTAAGAGAATTCAGCCCCACCAAACCAGCCTTAAAACAAATGCTAAAAGGACATTCTCGAGATGGAAAACGGCAAAAGCAGAAAATAGAAAATTACTAATGGGAAAGTTCACGAGCCAAAGCTAACCTACAATAAAGGCAGAAAATCATCCACACACAAATATAACTTCAAAACCAACCAACCATGTGGAGAGCACAGATGCAGGACAGGCAAAACACATTTGAAATTAAGAGAGCGCAACTTAAAAGTCTTCTCTGTGTGTGGATATACATACTGCTATATCAAAACCTCACAGTCACCACAGACCAAAGGACTATATGGAAATAACCCCTTTTTAAAAAGGGACCACTTCTTTTGGCCATGCTGCACAGCATGCAACCATTAGTTCCTCAACCAGGGACTGAGCCCACAACCCCTGCAGTGGAAGCACAGGGTCTTCACTGAACCACCAGCAAAGTCCTCCTTTTTCTTTTTCTCAATATAATTCAGACCCAGATTTGAGTCCTGGATAGCTGCATAACCTTATGAACCCCAACCAGCAAAGTCTCTCCTTTTCCTTTTCTCGAGCAGAGAGAAGACTGCCAGACACACGAAGCTAAGGAGTGAAGTCCTCTGCTGGACAGCAGGGAGTCTCCTGGCCAGGCTGGTGGAGTCCATCTCCTTTTCAAAAATGTGCCTCTTGAGTGTATTCAGAATGGCACCATCTACTAACAAGAAGCTATCTAGACTCTTTAGTTATCAGGGAATGCAAATTAAAATCACAACGAGGCATACTGCACCAGCAGGCAAAGGGCTAGAAAGACCGCAGCATGCTTGAGAAAGAAGTGGAATCAAGAGAATGCATATCCACTGCTGGGGGAATGGAACCTAGCCCTGCTTTAGTTGTTTAGGAACTGGTTTCTCCTCTGTGACCAGCAAGTCCAGGCGTAACTGATGTTGACTTCTAGGTATAAATCCAACAGATAAACATCACCGGACTTCCTAGCAGTCCAGTAGCTAAGACTGTGCTTCCACTGCAGGATGAAACGGGGAAAAACCTACAACCAAGAGTACTCCCCCCAGCAAGGTTCTCATTCATATTTGGTGGAGAAATTGAAAACTTTACAGGCAAGCAAAAGCTAAGAGAATTCAGCCCCACCAAACCAGCCTTAAAACAAATGCTAAAAGGACATTCTCGAGATGGAAAACGGCAAAAGCAGAAAATAGAAAATTACTAATGGGAAAGTTCACGAGCCAAAGCTAACCTACAATAAAGGCAGAAAATCATCCACACACAAATATAACTTCAAAACCAACCAACCATGTGGAGAGCACAGATGCAGGACAGGCAAAACACATTTGAAATTAAGAGAGCGCAAATTAAAAGTCTTCTCTGTGTGTGGATATACATACTGCTATATCAAAACCTCACAGTCACCACAGACCAAAGGACTATATGGAAATAACCCCTTTTTAAAAAGGGACCACTTCTTTTGGCCATGCTGCACAGCATGCAACCATTAGTTCCTCAACCAGGGACTGAGCCCACAACCCCTGCAGTGGAAGCACAGGGTCTTCACTGAACCACCAGCAAAGTCCTCCTTTTTCTTTTTCTCAATATAATTCAGACCCAGATTTGAGTCCTGGATAGCTGCATAACCTTATGCAAGTCACTCCTTCCCATATTACCTTGGCTGTCTAGCCCTTGCTGAGAAGACTCACCTTCTCCCTTTCATCAGAGCTGACTCCAGTCCTCCCTGTCACCCTGAGGTCTCCTAACAGCATGCAGCAGAAGAAACCACATGACTCAGCTGAACTCCAAGTACAAATTTTATTTTTATTACAAGGATGTTAACAATAATAGTAACAATAATAGTAAAATTAAAAGAGGGGCAATAGCTCTGACTTAGTTCTCAGAGCCAGCCGTGAGCTCAGGCCTCAGTTCTGATTAGGGTAGAGCCCAGCATTGCCCCGGAGGAAGGACACAGGGAGCCCCCCACCTTCTCCATCAGAAGGCAGCGAAGACAATGATGCCCCCTCAGAACAGAAGTCAGTGATGCCAAATGCTTAAGAAGCAGATTAAACAAAGCCATAGTCCACTCACCTGAAACTCCAAAAGTCTTGTTCCTAACACATACTGCAACTGGCCTGAACACTTAACCAAAGCTCCTCCACAAACCCCAGAGCCCAAATTCTAGAATGGGGACAGGTAGGACACATGAGAGGTTACCCCCAAGTTTCCAAATTTAGGCCACCACAGGGAAGAGCATCACCTCACTGGTGGGTACCAGGCTTCCAGAACCTTCCCTCTTTCCACCAGGACCCCCAGCACCATGAAGCAGCGGTGACTGCATGTTGAAAGATGAAGCCCTGGTGGACCAAGGGGCCCTAGCTTACAGTTCTATGCTATCGATGTTCTCAACAGCCTCCCTGCAACCCTCCCACCAACCCCAAAACTCCCACAGCACAATCTCAAAAGACACAAAATGGCTGTAACTTAGAAAAAGCTAAAATCTGTAAGGCTGCCCCTGCCCACAGAGCCTGAGGGGCAGGGCTGCACCGTGACAAGTTTTGCAGAGAAGACCGGGATCAGCGCACAAGCTCTCTGTGGACACGGTTACTCCTCCTCTTCCTCCTCTGCATCCCCCGCTCCCTGCTGCTTAGAGGGTTTGGCCTGGTGGGCAACAGAACACAAACAAGGTTTACACAGTGAGGAGTAAAGCAGCACTCCTCAAGACTGCCCGAAGTGCCAGGCTTCTATGAAACCTCCTCATCAAGAGCCAAAGAGCGGTCCTTCAGTCGCCATCGGCCCGAGGCCCAGCTTCTCCTCTGACTTTAAGAACCACACCAGCCCGCCCGCCTGAGTCCTCCCTGAGCTCTATGGGCTAGAGCCCACTAACCTTTGCGGTTCTGCTGCGGTAGCCAGTGGTTGTAGAGGTGACCCGAGGGTTCCTACCACCTTCACTCCTACTGTTGAAAGAGAAGGATTGGAAACTCATTCCTGAGATGCCCTTGAGCAAAAGTCAGAAAACTCAAGATGGACACAGCTGGAACCAGACAAAAGCAGCTCTCCAAGAGAAGACAAAACTAAAGAATAAGAAAGCCACACCAGGGCTTCCCTGGTGGCTCCACCTGCCAATGCAGGAGAGGTGGGTTTGATCCCCAGTCTGGGAAGATCCCACATGCCTCAGAGCAATTAAGCTCATGCATCACAACTACTGAGCCCATGTGCTGCAACTGGGCACATGTGCCCATGAGCCTAGAGCCCGTGTTCCTCAACAGGAGAAGTTACGGCAATGAGTAGCCCTAGCCCCACAACTAGAGAAACCCACGCGCAGCAACGAAAACCCTACACAGCCAAAAATTTTAAAACCACAGAAAACAGTATTTTGAATCAGGCCACAATACAACCAAAATCCACACTTGCACATTCTCCTGAACTACCCTCAAGCTCCCCTCCCAGGTAACTGATGCTCACCTTGCTCCATATCTCCCTGAAGACCCACCGGGGAAAGAGGACACAAGGTTATCTGGGTAGAGACTTCGAGCAGGGTGAGCCACTGGGACGTGGCCAGCTGCCAGGGCCCCATGATGGTTGTTTCGACTGTGCCCCCGGACACCCTGGCTGTCCAAGTTATTGAATTTCAGGGTGAGAGGAGGGCTGGGCTGGCACCCAGGCCTGGGGCCTGATGTGGATGGTGACATGTGGTTAGAAAGAGCCGTTGTGTTGTTAAGGGATCTGCTGGTGGCGAGAGGGTAGGTGGGCCCTTTAGTTGTTTCCTGCTTGAGATCATCCATGTAACCAGAAGACAGGTCTCCTGAGAAGAGAAAAGAGCACCAGCTCCAGGGAAAAGGCTGCTCTCAGTGCTGGAACAAAAAACCCCGGTTAAAAGATGGCTGCCTCGCCCCTGAGGGATGCTGAAACCCATGTCTCCAGGACCGGGTTGGGGACATGAATCCATGCTGTACACCTACCACCTAAGTCCTAACTAGTCAACAACAATGTGCAAGCAAACTTTTGACAAATCACTTCTAATTGGGTTTGGGTTTCTAATAGTGACTAGGTTCCAAAAACAGTTCACTTGCCTTGTCCTGAGAATACTGATAATAATGTGATCACCCTACTCTCATTGAGCATATTTCAACTAGAAGCAGGGGCCCAGGGGAGCAGTGGTAGGGTCTGAAGATTACCTCCCAGTTGTCCACTGAGTGTACTGACAGGGACTAGCAGCCGAATAAGCACGGATGCTGAGCACACCCACGGCTGTCCCCATAGTCATTAACTACTAGCCCATAAACCCAGAGCTGAGTCTAACCCGGGACCACGGCCAGCCTAGGGAGGCCCCTGTGAGCTCCGGCTATGCTTGCTAACTTGGGATGCAGATAACCCCATTAGAGCAGCAGAGTAAAGATGAGAAGCACAGCCCTGGCCAATACCCTGGTGTCGGACACGCTCTGGGGCAGCTCTGGGGAGGTCTCTCGAGGCTGCAGGTCCTGGGTAGGAATCCCCTCTGACACGTAGTTGTTGGCTGTGGCTGGGCGTTGGTCACACTGGTCCTACAAGAAAACCCAGAATTAGTACCAAGTCATTCCCAGGAGAGGGAGGTCTGGGAGGAAAGGAACAAACAGCAGGCTAGCTGAACCTGAGGGGGACGGGGGGTGACTGGGGGCCGATGGGACAGGATGACAACCACCAAGATGAAGGGCCTGGGAGGGGTGGAAGCAGTCTGGCACAGAGCAATTGTTCCTGCTAGCACTGACGGAAGCATTCTGATCCATGCAGGGATGAAGGAAGGGCTCACCCCAGGAGCCTAGCAAGGCTTGTCAACATTGTGACCACTGAGTATTTGCAACACTGCTGATTCTGTGGTCTTCTCTAGAGACAAGCAGTTACTTATCTATTGCTTGATCCAAAGGCACAAGTCTATTACAGAAAAGACATGTGAGGTGTTCTAGCAACAGCTACATGGGATCGTTTACAGAAACAGCCCAAAATACCTTCAGTGTTCATTCGCATAACAAGTTGGGGCAGAAAACAGTGTCTTGCCATCGTTCTGCAAAAGTTGCAAACGAACTTCAGGTCATCTAGTCTAGCCTTCATTCACTAATATTTGACTAGCAAACTTTGACAAATCACTTCTAATTGGGTTTGGGTTTCTAATAGTGACTAGGTTCCAAAAACAGTTCACTTGCCTTGTCCTGAGAATACTGATAATAATGTGATCACCCTACTCTCATTGAGCATATTTCAACTAGAAGCAGGGGCCCAGGGGAGCAGTGGTAGGGTCTGAAGATTACCTCCCAGTTGTCCACTGAGTGTACTGACAGGGACTAGCAGCCGAATAAGCACGGATGCTGAGCACACCCACGGCTGTCCCCATAGTCATTAACTACTAGCCCATAAACCCAGAGCTGAGTCTAACCCGGGACCACGGCCAGCCTAGGGAGGCCCCTGTGAGCTCCGGCTATGCTTGCTAACTTGGGATGCAGATAACCCCATTAGAGCAGCAGAGTAAAGATGAGAAGCACAGCCCTGGCCAATACCCTGGTGTCGGACACGTCTCTGGGGCAGCTCTGGGGAGGTCTCTCGAGGCTGCAGGTCCTGGGTAGGAATCCCCTCTGACACGTAGTTGTTGGCTGTGGCTGGGCGTTGGTCACACTGGTCCTACAAGAAAACCCAGAATTAGTACCAAGTCATTCCCAGGAGAGGGAGGTCTGGGAGGAAAGGAACAAACAGCAGGCTAGCTGAACCTGAGGGGGACGGGGGGTGACTGGGGGCCGATGGGACAGGATGACAACCACCAAGATGAAGGGCCTGGGAGGGGTGGAAGCAGTCTGGCACAGAGCAATTGTTCCTGCTAGCACTGACGGAAGCATTCTGATCCATGCAGGGATGAAGGAAGGGCTCACCCCAGGAGCCTAGCAAGGCTTGTCAACATTGTGACCACTGAGTATTTGCAACACTGCTGATTCTGTGGTCTTCTCTAGAGACAAGCAGTTACTTATCTATTGCTTGATCCAAAGGCACAAGTCTATTACAGAAAAGACATGTGAGGTGTTCTAGCAACAGCTACATGGGATCGTTTACAGAAACAGCCCAAAATACCTTCAGTGTTCATTCGCATAACAAGTTGGGGCAGAAAACAGTGTCTTGCCACTAAGACACTGGAATCCTGGACTGCAAAAGTTGCAAACGAACTTCAGGTCATCTAGTCTAGCCCCTTCATTCACAGGTGTCCCCAGTGAGGGGACAGACCAGGACAGACCTGAGGCCAAAGCTAGAATCTGATTCCAGACTCCTGGAACGCAAAACGCAAGTGCCATCCCAACAGGAAGAATGCATCTGGTCAAAAGTAGAAACCATCAGTGACCTGAGGAAAACTCTGCTCTAAACCTGGTGAATCCTCCATGCCTGCTTACAAGGAGTCCTGGCTCCTTGAGCCACAGCTAGTGACAGGATGGTCTCCATTGCCAGAAGGCAGAGAAAATACAAAGGCCTGAGGTACCCTATACCTCAGCTCACAGAATAGGACATGGCCAGTAGCCAGATCAGGTATGCATGCAACTTCAAGGCCAAAGAGGCATTTTCAGTGCTGAGAGCCTCCGGTTCACTCCCGGAAGATCAACGGGACAGGCGAGGTCACAGGTCCTCCAGAGCCTCTCACCTGGTGGTGGAACAGCACCTCCTCTTCCAGCTGGACCCCGCAGAATTCACACGGGAGGAGGACACTGTCCTCCACGCGGGAAGAACTGTGGCGGCCTATCAGAGAGCCTAAGTGGCTACTCGTAGCCTGACTCATCAGCTTCTGCAAGATGACATCAGGCTCCTCCACCTCTCGGAGGGACGTGCTGCCCACAGTGAGCGGAGGTAAGGCACATGAAGGGTTACAGCCTGTCTGTCTCAAAAAAAAAAACAGGTTAAAAAAGAAAAATCAAACTAAATTCTGAAAATATTTTCCAAAAGTCACAACATTTTAATAATCCTTAATTTGGGGAAAGGGACTGAAAAGGGTCAGGGGAACAGAGGTAGGACACTCACTCTGCTTTTAAATATTTCTGTACTGTTTTAAAACTGTGTTTATGGTGATTATTCCCTCTAAATTAATTAGAAAAAGATTCAAGACTCTTTTTACACCCATACAGTAAGAGAGGTCCAAATACTCTTTATTATCCCTCTGAATGGATTTTCTTATGTTATTATTTCCAAACCAAACACTAGATGTATTCAAATGCTGTACTGTTGCACTTACGGGGGAATGTGTGCTCCACCCTGAGCACAGGGACCGCTTAATAGCTATGGAAGTGCCGGACGAGGCCAAACCGAGTCAGAAAGAAGCACACTGAGAGGGAGCGGGACTCCACCAGAGGAGCTGCTTTTCAAACACACGCACTCTTTAGGACTGAAGAGTACTAGACCTTCCCGTCACTCAGAAAACACTGACACCATTCATATACCAGGTATTGAGACATTCAGAAACTAAGAAAACCCAGAGCTCATCCTCCGGAACTCAACCTAGTGGTAGAGACCAACGGGAGGTCAGCACACAGGGTGTGGGTAACAGGCTAACAGAGATGTGGGCACAGGACTTTCAGGGCACACACAGGTGGGTCCTCTGGCCTAGCTTTCAGGATGCTTTCCTGAAAGTCGCGCCTGAACCAAGCCTGTGAGGGAGGGGCTCTGTGTGGCTGGGTGTGTTAAGGAGACAGGGCTAAAAGGCCACATATCTCCAGGCAGAAAAAGTAAAATGCAAAACAGACCCCTGACCCTCCCAGGAACTGCAGGGACTTCAATAGGGCTCCAATAAATCAAATGTGGCATACATGAGAGTGAGTACAAGATGGTCAGGAGAGATGTACACCTCCTCACAGAATGAAGGCAGCAACTGGGCCTGCTGGGATGAACGTTACTTTGCCTAACAGAGAATAAGGCTGAGTTCTCATGCCCACATGTCAGTCACACCAGGGTTCAAAACACAGCTGCCACTGAAAACTCCTTGACAGTTCAGTGGTTGGGACTCTGTGCTTTCACTGCCAAGGGTGCAGGTTCAAGCCGTGGTCAGGAAACTAAGATCCTGCATGCCATACAGTGCGGGCAAAAAAACCCCAAAATACTAAACAAAACCCCAGTTGCTACTGTCACCACAGGAGGCATATTAAAATGGTCTGCTCAAGACCTCACATGGCCTGCAACGCCAATACGACCTGCACCCATTCTTCCTTTGAAAGCTTAAAGCCCTCAAGAAGCTCACAACCCACCTGATGGTCAATCAGCAGTTCCTCTGGGTAGAGTTCCTCACAAAATTCACAAGGCAACATGGTCATGTCAACTGCACCTAGGTATCAGGCCACATAGACTTGAAGTGAATTAAAACAAACTTGACTGAATCTTTTATACCCTCAGGGGGTTAACAGGGAAGTCTGATTTCCTTGAAACTATTAAATATGAAGACAAAATATATTTTGAAACCTAAACAGAGACTTTATAATCAACAGATACTTTCAGTAGAATTTATAAATAAAGAATGTACCTCAGGAAGAAATGTTCCTAAAAAGGAAGTTTGGAGAAATAAGGAAGTCGACGTACTAGAAAACCAAGGGCCGGTCATCCTCCGAACTCAACCTAGTGGTAGAGACCAACGGAGGTCAGCACACAGGGTGTGGGTAACAGGCTAACAGAGATGTGGGCACAGGACTTTCAGGGCACACACAGGTGGGTCCTCTGGCCTAGCTTTCAGGATGCTTTCCTGAAAGTCGCGCCTGAACCAAGCCTGTGAGGGAGGGGCTCTGTGTGGCTGGGTGTGTTAAGGAGACAGGGCTAAAAGGCCACATATCTCCAGGCAGAAAAAGTAAAATGCAAAACAGACCCCTGACCCTCCCAGGAACTGCAGGGACTTCAATAGGGCTCCAATAAATCAAATGTGGCATACATGAGAGTGAGTACAAGATGGTCAGGAGAGATGTACACCTCCTCACAGAATGAAGGCAGCAACTGGGCCTGCTGGGATGAACGTTACTTTGCCTAACAGAGAATAAGGCTGAGTTCTCATGCCCACATGTCAGTCACACCAGGGTTCAAAACACAGCTGCCACTGAAAACTCCTTGACAGTTCAGTGGTTGGGACTCTGTGCTTTCACTGCCAAGGGTGCAGGTTCAAGCCGTGGTCAGGAAACTAAGATCCTGCATGCCATACAGTGCGGGCAAAAAAACCCCAAAATACTAAACAAAACCCCAGTTGCTACTGTCACCACAGGAGGCATATTAAAATGGTCTGCTCAAGACCTCACATGGCCTGCAACGCCAATACGACCTGCACCCATTCTTCCTTTGAAAGCTTAAAGCCCTCAAGAAGCTCACAACCCACCTGATGGTCAATCAGCAGTTCCTCTGGGTAGAGTTCCTCACAAAATTCACAAGGCAACATGGTCATGTCAACTGCACCTAGGTATCAGGCCACATAGACTTGAAGTGAATTAAAACAAACTTGACTGAATCTTTTATACCCTCAGGGGGTTAACAGGGAAGTCTGATTTCCTTGAAACTATTAAATATGAAGACAAAATATATTTTGAAACCTAAACAGAGACTTTATAATCAACAGATACTTTCAGTAGAATTTATAAATAAAGAATGTACCTCAGGAAGAAATGTATCCTAAAAAAGGAAGTTTGGAGAAATAAGGAAGCAGGGATGAGCAAATTAAATGGTGAACATATAATACATAAAATGATAAATATGAGTATATAAAACAAGGAATATTTTACATTTACATTTACATTTCTACATCAGGGTGTTAAAAAGGAAAACAACAGAGAACACTAACACACATCACTGGTATTTAAGTCATAAAGGGATATGATCCAAATTCTAAGGTTACTGTGTTAACTGAGAGAAGTGTAAGGAGGTTAAGTAAATTTAGTCTTTGGTTAAATTAAGTAAGTACGTTGAAATTTCCAGGGCAACTACTACAAGAACTACAAGAGAATATGAATTGCAAACAAGGGAAAAAGTCAATAAAGCAATTTAAGAAATGGCGAAGAAAGGAGAAAGTAAAGGAAACTACACTGAATCCAGAGTTCATTGTCACAACTATGCTATTAAAACTTTACTTTCTTCACCAGTAAGTCTCATGAGGGATTTCTCTGCGCTTCCATTGCAGCAGGCACAGGTTCAATCCCTGGTTGGAACTAAGATCCCACATACCATGCAGCTTGGACCAAGAGAAAAAAGATCCAAACTTCAATGTTTGGATTCTGGACCAATTCCTATCTCTCTAAATCAACAAAATGTTATGAGTTAGCCCTACTGTCTTTGGAGTCATTATCCTTACAGTGACATAAGAGCTGCTTAACTTTCAGGTTCCTAAAATCTTACAACCTGAGCATTTTAAATATGACATGCCTTTCTCAAACACACATTGTTCTCTAAACAAGAGACCCAAAGGTTGATTCACTGCTCATAATCCAACTTCTATTCTTAAAAACTTAGCTTTAATCCATGAATCCAATGATAATAAGAAAAAAAAAAAGAATTGTCTCTAAATGGGGTAGGGGGAGCCAAGTTCTCTACATGACAAATGACAACTAACAAATATAGAACAAAGGAGAGAAACAGAAAATTACCATTTTATAACTACCACATGTAATCCTTGATCAAAGACAAATCAAAAGTCTGATTTCCTTGAAACTATTAAATTAGAAAAATGTATTTTGAAACTAAAGAGATTATAATCAACAGGGATTTCAGTAAATGGTAAATAAATAATGTATCAGGAAGAAATGTATCCTAAAAAGGAAGGGGAAAATATTAAAGCAGGGATTAGCATTTAAATGGTGAACATATAAAAAAAAAAAAACAAGGAATATTTTACATTTACATTTACATTTCTACATCAGGGTGTTAAAAGGAAAACAACAGAGAACACTAACACACATCACTGGTATTTAAGTCATAAAGGGATATGATCCAAATTCTAAGGTTACTGTGTTAACTGAGAGAAGTGTAAGGAGGTTAAGTAAATTTAGTCTTTGGTTAAATTAAGTAAGTACGTTGAAATTTCCAGGGCAACTACTACAAGAACTACAAGAGAATATGAATTGCAAACAAGGGAAAAAGTCAATAAAGCAATTTAAGAAATGGCGAAGAAAGGAGAAAGTAAAGGAAACTACACTGAATCCAGAGTTCATTGTCACAACTATGCTATTAAAACTTTACTTTCTTCACCAGTAAGTCTCATGAGGATTTCTCTGCGCTTCCATTGCAGCAGGCACAGGTTCAATCCCTGGTTGGAACTAAGATCCCACATACCATGCAGCTTGGACCAAGAGAAAAAAGATCCAAACTTCAATGTTTGGATTCTGGACCAATTCCTATCTCTCTAAATCAACAAAATGTTATGAGTTAGCCCTACTGTCTTTGGAGTCATTATCCTTACAGTGACATAAGAGCTGCTTAACTTTCAGGTTCCTAAAATCTTACAACCTGAGCATTTTAAATATGACATGCCTTTCTCAAACACACATTGTTCTCTAAACAAGAGACCCAAAGGTTGATTCACTGCTCATAATCCAACTTCTATTCTTAAAAACTTAGCTTTAATCCATGAATCCAATGATAATAAGAAAAAAAAAAAGAATTGTCTCTAAATGGGGTAGGGGGAGCCAAGTTCTCTACATGACAAATGACAACTAACAAATATAGAACAAAGGAGAGAAACAGAAAAATTACCATTTTATAACTACCACATGTAATCCTTGATTCAAGCAAGAAACATCAATGAATACCAAAACTGCTGGATAAGGCTGTGAGTATCCTGTTCCCCAGCAATCTAAAAACAGCATCCTACACAGAGCTATCATGAAGCAAAAAGGCTACCTGCACCATGGAGATACCTGACAGACCCCACAGGACAAAATGACATCTTGAGAAAGACACAGCATGGCTGGTGTAGCACTCCTACCAAAACTATAACATGAATTTTAATGTGGAAAAATAGGCACAGCTTAATTGAGAAAGAAATATTCTACAAAATGATAGGCCTAGACTCACAAAAATGCCAAAAGAAAAAAAAAAAATGGAGGGGGGCTTCCCCCTCTGTGTCAGGTGGCTGATAATTCACCCAGCAATGCAGGAGACACAGGTTTGATCCCTGGTCCACGGACTGATCCACATGCTGCAGAGCAAATAAGCCTATGTGCTACAACTATTGAAGCCCATGCACCACAGCTATTGAAGCCCATGTGCCCTGGATCCCTTGTTTTGTAATAAGAGAAGCTACCACAGTGAGAAGCCCATGTCTACAAAGTCATCACTCACTGCAACTAGAGAAAGCCTACACACAGCAACAAAAACCCAGCCCAGCCAAAGATAAATTTTTTAAAAAGAGAGAGGGCAGAGAATTCAACTAAAAGACCTTAGAAAAAACTAAATATAATGCATTATCCTTGATTTCAAAAACAAAATTAAAAAGCTCTAAAGGACACTATGTACAAGTAAGGAACTTTGCTGGAAGTAATATCTGTATTTATATAGAATACCCTGGTTCTAAACAAATACATCTCAAGATGAAATATTGAGGGATAAAATGTAATGCCTGCAACATATTCTCAAATGGTTGAGAGGGAAAGAAATATAAAGATAAATGGAAATACTAAAACTGGTGAATATAAACAAACAGTCACTGTAGTTACTATTCTTGACAATTTTTTAAAGAATAGAGAAAAGCAAACATGAAATAATAAAACAAATTCTATCTCATGGAAAACCTGTAATTTTATATGTATTGTTTAGGAGAGACAGAGGCTAGCACGGAATAAACTGACACACCCATTATGTCATTCAGAGCGTTGGGACCTTCACGGGACTGGTCTGCCTCGTAGAGGACCCTCAAGAAGTCCTGCTCTGCCAAGGTGGGGGCCTGGCCTTCATTCTGCAGACTGAGGGCCAACATGAAGTCCAAGTTTGCACTGTCTTCACCAGACTCTTTAGGGGTCTGCCGGCTTCTATTCCTTTCCTGCCTTTCTTGTTCTTCCACTGGGCAAGGGAAAAAAACAACCAATATTCAGGAGATGTTAGATATGCTGCCATCCCTTAGTTCAAGTCCAGACCCAGCAAGTATTTAAGGTTTACAGGAATCTGTACAGGAAACAAAAGAGGCCCAGCCCTTCAGTGCTCACAGGAGCACTGCCATGATCAAAGTCTCCATTATTATTCTAATTGTTTTATTAACAAGTAATATGAATGAGCTGTAATTATGAGACAGGCACTGTGCTAAGCATCTTACGTGTCCTTTCCACAGGATAGCAGAATGGCTTAAAGCATGGGGTCAGACAGCCTGAATTCAGACCACAGTTCTGCCAACTTACCTACCCTCAGAAAACTGTTGTGGCACCTCAATGAGTTAACAGACATCAAGTACTTTGCAGATGCTTTAGGCACACAGGGTACACTCAGTAATGTCAGCTACCAACAGCACTGTCACCCATCTACCTTGTCATCCAACGATAATCCAATCGCAAAGAGGTTTTATAGGAAAGTCAAATATTCTTCCTCGTGTTACCCAGCTACAGTCAGGTCTCTATAATTAAGATCTGTTGGCTCCAAGGTCCCGTTCCCACTTGCCCCTAAGATCTTGATACCATTCCAGTTGTCTATTCCCAGACACGACTCACATAGATTATTCTGAATTGGAAACTGGGCTGTCATGCTCCTTTGGTTGGTGGTTCTACTTTGGAAAAGGTCTGATTCAATGGCTCTCAGGGGCCTTCGAGGGAGCCTCATGGGTGGGTCCAGAGCCTCAATTTGTCTGAGCTGAGATGCAATCCAGATCCTATCTGGACCCCAAGATTCAAATTTAAAACAAATTCTATATCATGGAAAACCTGTAATTTTATATGTATTGTTTAGGAGAGACAGAGGCTAGCACGGAATAAACTGACACACCCATTATGTCATTCAGAGCGTTGGGACCTTCACGGGACTGGTCTGCCTCGTAGAGGACCCTCAAGAAGTCCTGCTCTGCCAAGGTGGGGGCCTGGCCTTCATTCTGCAGACTGAGGGCCAACATGAAGTCCAAGTTTGCACTGTCTTCACCAGACTCTTTAGGGGTCTGCCGGCTTCTATTCCTTTCCTGCCTTTCTTGTTCTTCCACTGGGCAAGGGAAAAAAACAACCAATATTCAGGAGATGTTAGATATGCTGCCATCCCTTAGTTCAAGTCCAGACCCAGCAAGTATTTAAGGTTTACAGGAATCTGTACAGGAAACAAAAGAGGCCCAGCCCTTCAGTGCTCACAGGAGCACTGCCATGATCAAAGTCTCCATTATTATTCTAATTGTTTTATTAACAAGTAATATGAATGAGCTGTAATTATGAGACAGGCACTGTGCTAAGCATCTTCGTGTCCTTTCCACAGGATAGCAGAATGGCTTAAAGCATGGGGTCAGACAGCCTGAATTCAGACCACAGTTCTGCCAACTTACCTACCCTCAGAAAACTGTTGTGGCACCTCAATGAGTTAACAGACATCAAGTACTTTGCAGATGCTTTAGGCACACAGGGTACACTCAGTAATGTCAGCTACCAACAGCACTGTCACCCATCTACCTTGTCATCCAACGATAATCCAATCGCAAAGAGGTTTTATAGGAAAGTCAAATATTCTTCCTCGTGTTACCCAGCTACAGTCAGGTCTCTATAATTAAGATCTGTTGGCTCCAAGGTCCCGTTCCCACTTGCCCCTAAGATCTTGATACCATTCCAGTTGTCTATTCCCAGACACGACTCACATAGATTATTCTGAATTGGAAACTGGGCTGTCATGCTCCTTTGGTTGGTGGTTCTACTTTGGAAAAGGTCTGATTCAATGGCTCTCAGGGGCCTTCGAGGGAGCCTCATGGGTGGGTCCAGAGCCTCAATTTGTCTGAGCTGAGATGCAATCCAGATCCTATCTGGACCCCAAGATTCATCACACGCATTAGGTGGCATGGCAGCCTCGTCTCTCTTTTCCTGCACATCTCTCCCACACACTTCAGGATGAGTCTTTAGATCTTTCACCAGGACATTGCGCCCACAATTGCCACATAACTCCGTTCGAGCACCACAGTAATCTTCATGCTCCTTCAGTTTGAGAACAGAAAGTTCCAGATCACAGTGCTGGCAAACGGCAAGCCGTAGAGGACACTCAGTCTCCTGCAAAACAGAATAATGAGGCAGTTAATATTCCTAAGAGAGGCCGTGCTGTAGTACAGGGGGAGGAAAGCATAAAGTATTTACAAAAATACTCTCTTCCAACCCTAGCTTTGCCTGCCATGGTTTTCTATGTATTTAAGAGTCACAGCTTCCCTCTTTGTCCTGCCACCAAGTTCTACAAAGGGAAAGAAAGTCTTAGGAGGAAACTTATCACTACTTATAGCCACCCTATCATCATTTTGTGCACACATTACAAAGGAACCCAAAATCAGCCAGCAAAGCCCAGGGACAAACAGAAAAGGACAGCAATTTCTATAGGCTTGTCAAAGCTCCCCCAGACCAATTTCCCTTTACAACTCTGATTTAAGTACCTGGCAACGAGGAAAAGGGATCGCCTTTAGAAACACACTAATTTTTCTAATCTGCACGTTTTTTTTTTCTTTTCCAAGTTTTCTACACTGACTATAAATCCCCTTTTAGAAATTTATATACATACACATACACTCCTGCATGATCACCAACTTAATAGTTGCTGAGATTTATTAATTGGTGAATATGTTTATAGGAAAGTCAAATATTCTTCCTCGTGTTACCCAGCTACAGTCAGGTCTCTATAATTAAGATCTGTTGGCTCCAAGGTCCCGTTCCCACTTGCCCCTAAGATCTTGATACCATTCCAGTTGTCTATTCCCAGACACGACTCACATAGATTATTCTGAATTGGAAACTGGGCTGTCATGCTCCTTTGGTTGGTGGTTCTACTTTGGAAAAGGTCTGATTCAATGGCTCTCAGGGGCCTTCGAGGGAGCCTCATGGGTGGGTCCAGAGCCTCAATTTGTCTGAGCTGAGATGCAATCCAGATCCTATCTGGACCCCAAGATTCATCACACGCATTAGGTGGCATGGCAGCCTCGTCTCTCTTTTCCTGCACATCTCTCCCACACACTTCAGGATGAGTCTTTAGATCTTTCACCAGGACATTGCGCCCACAATTGCCACATAACTCCGTTCGAGCACCACAGTAATCTTCATGCTCCTTCAGTTTGAGAACAGAAAGTTCCAGATCACAGTGCTGGCAAACGGCAAGCCGTAGAGGACACTCAGTCTCCTGCAAAACAGAATAATGAGGCAGTTAATATTCCTAAGAGAGGCCGTGCTGTAGTACAGGGGGAGGAAAGCATAAAGTATTTACAAAAATACTCTCTTCCAACCCTAGCTTTGCCTGCCATGGTTTTCTATGTATTTAAGAGTCACAGCTTCCCTCTTTGTCCTGCCACCAAGTTCTACAAAGGGAAAGAAAGTCTTAGGAGGAAACTTATCACTACTTATAGCCACCCTATCATCATTTTGTGCACACATTACAAAGGAACCCAAAATCAGCCAGCAAAGCCCAGGGACAAACAGAAAAGGACAGCAATTTCTATAGGCTTGTCAAAGCTCCCCCAGACCAATTTCCCTTTACAACTCTGATTTAAGTACCTGGCAACGAGGAAAAGGGATCGTCCTTTAGAAACACACTAATTTTTCTAATCTGCACGTTTTTTTTTTCTTTTCCAAGTTTTCTACACTGACTATAAATCCCCTTTTAGAAATTTATATACATACACATACACTCCTGCATGATCACCAACTTAATAGTTGCTGAGATTTATTAATTGGTGAATATGTTTATGTTCATTCATTCAAAAAAATATATATATATAGGACTTCCCTGGTGGTCAGTTGGTTAAGAATCCACCTGCCAATGCAGAGGACATGGAGTCAATCTCTGGTCCAGGAAGATCCCACATGCCTCAAGGCAATGCAACTAAGCCCATGGGCCACAACTACTGGAGCCTGCACAGGCTAGAGCCTATGCTCCACAACAAGAGATGCCACAGCAATGAGAAGCCTGTGTACCACAATGGGAGAGTAACCCCAGCTCACTGCAACTAGAGAAAGCCTGAGTGCAGCAACAAAGACCCACCACAGACAAAAAATAATTTTAAAAAATATATATATACATATGTATACACACACACACATATATTCATATATATGTATATGTAGATACACATATATATACACATATACACACAAACACACACACACTTATTCAACTATGGTGAATTTTCTCTCAACTAGAGACCACGTGATACTATGTTCTCTCTCAACAAACACTAAGAATTTCTTTGGGTGTAAACAGCATGTCATCCAAGTGACTAAGAAGTCAAAATGAAATTATAAGACATAGGCAGGCTGTGTGCTAAAGAGGTGTACCATCCTGGCCATCCTAGGCTTGGTTTAGCACTCAGTCTGCCAACAGTCACACCCCAGCAGAAATGACTTGGTTCCAAAGGCTCTGAGGCTTGAGCATGAAGCACAGCAGTCATGCAGTCAAATCTGGCAGCAAATACTCGAAGGCTCAGATAGGCTTTGAGAGGCGGTGCGCCTGGTGCTGGCAGAGAACAAAGATTCCCCAAGACTGGCTTTCAGCTCTGTGTGAGCTCTGTAATCCCAACAGGACTGGCCTTGTGGTAATTCACTCCCTTCACTGTGCAGGGAAACCGACCTTGTGCTGCTTCAGCTGCCTCTTCTCTAACTTCTTGTTACACTGGCAGGTCACCTAGGGTAAGAAGCAAGAATCAATAATGGGCTTGGTGACAACACGCTCACTTGCTGTTACACAACAGCAAGTGTAATCCATTTCCGAACATTTGAGTACGTGGTGGTTCACCTGACAGTGTTCTGCAGCCATGTGCGTCTCCATGTCAGATTTGGGAAATGGTTCCTTGCAGATAGGACACATACCAATGTTCCTTTGACAGTGGATCTCATGGATGGTAAAGTTAAACACAGGAATTTCTTTTTTGCTACAGAAATAGATCAAAGAAAAAGGCGAGAATTACTGGCATCTATGCCCTGAGGCATCCCAGGGAAATCTGTCCAGTCCAATCTTTAGACTCCAGTATTTCTCTTCAGTGAGTATCCAGCATGTAAGCTCTGTGCCTGTTACTACCTCTGCTTTCCAAGAATTAACCCCTGAAGGTTTCAGTCTTCCATGCAACAGTCAGTTCTCAGTGCTGTGCACTAAGAGCTCACCCTCATTTTCTAGACATCAGAGCTCATCACAACCAATAACATGAAGTCAAGATGCCACAAAGAGCTAGCTGAAGTAAGCTTTTCCAAAACCACCATGCTTCAAAGCACAATGACCACACCAGGCTTATTTTAAGGTAAAAATAATTCTAAGAAAAAAGCCTACCATTTATTTTCACTCTCAGTCTCAAGGTACCTTTAATCACATTAGATTTTATGCCACTAAAGTCAAACCAAAAGGAGCAGATGCCAGCTTTGGGACATTTAGCGGGGAAGGGGTCCCCCGCTTAATGTCCCCCATGTCTTTCAAAGCAGGCCATCCTAGGCTTGGTTTAGCACTCAGTCTGCCAACAGTCACACCCAGCAGAAATGTGTTCCAAAGGCTCTGAGGCTTGAGCATGAAGCACAGCAGTCATGCAGTCAAATCTGGCAGCAAATACTCAAGGCTCAGATAGGCTTTGAGAGGCGGTGCGCCTGGTGCTGGCAGAGAACAAAGATTCCCAAGACTGGCTTTCAGCTCTGTGTGAGCTCTGTAATCCCAACAGGACTGGCCTTGTGGTAATTCACTCCCTTCACTGTGCAGGGAAACCGACCTTGTGCTGCTTCAGCTGCCTCTTCTCTAACTTCTTGTTACACTGGCAGGTCACCTAGGGTAAGAAGCAAGAATCAATAATGGGCTTGGTGACAACACGCTCACTTGCTGTTACACAACAGCAAGTGTAATCCATTTCCGAACATTTGAGTACGTGGTGGTTCACCTGACAGTGTTCTGCAGCCATGTGCGTCTCCATGTCAGATTTGGGAAATGGTTCCTTGCAGATAGGACACATACCAATGTTCCTTTGACAGTGGATCTCATGGATGGTAAAGTTAAACACAGGAATTTCTTTTTTGCTACAGAAATAGATCAAAGAAAAAGGCGAGAATTACTGGCATCTATGCCCTGAGGCATCCCAGGGAAATCTGTCCAGTCCAATCTTTAGACTCCAGTATTTCTCTTCAGTGAGTATCCAGCATGTAAGCTCTGTGCCTGTTACTACCTCTGCTTTCCAAGAATTAACCCCTGAAGGTTTCAGTCTTCCATGCAACAGTCAGTTCTCAGTGCTGTGCACTAAGAGCTCACCCTCATTTTCTAGACATCAGAGCTCATCACAACCAATAACATGAAGTCAAGATGCCACAAAGAGCTAGCTGAAGTAAGCTTTTCCAAAACCACCATGCTTCAAAGCACAATGACCACACCAGGCTTATTTTAAGGTAAAAATAATTCTAAGAAAAAAGCCTACCATTTATTTTCACTCTCAGTCTCAAGGTACCTTTAATCACATTAGATTTTATGCCACTAAAGTCAAACCAAAAGGAGCAGATGCCAGCTTTGGGACATTTAGCGGGGAAGGGGTCCCCCGCTTAATGTCCCCCATGTCTTTCAAAGCAGGCTGGACACAAACTGGGAACAAACTATCTGGATGAGTTGGTATAAACTTCACTGCAGAAATGTACCAAAAGGAAATTCTGAACCTCTTCCCCCAGAGTACACTCAAACACGTAATATTCAACAGCCCTCCTTTTACTCATTTGGTGATGACCATTAGAAAGCTCCAATTCACGGATTAAAAGGATTTGCCTGTGTCACCTAGAATAAGTTTTCAGAAAATAAAACACTGAACCGGATAAATACAGATAGTTACACAACAAATCTGTAATAACCTTTTGCCTCTGAAGCTGAATACTACAGAAACCTTCTCTCACATTAGCTTGTGTATCGCTTATTTCACTTTCATAGTTTTAATCTTCATACATAGGCTAAAAAACATTTCAAAGCAGGATGATAGGTATGCTTCCGACTGTAGTCATACTCCTCATCTGAAAGACCAAGACACCAAAAAAATGCAAATTCATTTTCAATGAAAGGTAGAACCACCAAGGTAGCTTTTATACTAAAACTGAAAGATGACACAGAACAACAAGGGTGAGAGATGGGAAGAAAACTCAGATGGATAAAGAGGGAAACTACCTAAGTTTTGACACACCCAACTTCCCCTATTTCAACAAAATTCCCAGCTTTCTAAGGAGACCATCGGTTTTAAATTACTTCAACTTAAGTTTTTCAAAACTGAAGAATACTAAAATATATAGTAGAAGAAGCTATAAAGCAAAATTATCATCTCACTCTATTAAACTAATAAATATTAAAATTAGTAAGTCCTACTGTTACAGATGCTATGGAATGAATACTCTAACAGACTGCTAGTGGTAGTATAAAGCCAGTGCTTTTAAACAGTCTCAAAACTGCATTTCTAGGACCATTAATACTTAAAAGAGTGTTTAACAAAACAATGACCTCTTAATTAAATTACTTGTTAAAGACCAGTAGGGATTATGAAGATTTTCATTAGTGTCATAAAATGGCAAAAAACTGAAGACCATCAAAAATATCTAAACTGGGGGCTTCCCTGATAACTCAGTGGTGAACAATTAGTCTGCCAATGTAGGAGACACGAGTTTGATCCCTGATCCAGGAAGATCCCACATGCTGCGGAGCAACTAAGCCCATGAGTCACAACTATTAAGCCCGGGTTCTAGAGCCTCGGAGTCACAACTATGGAGCCCATGTGCTGCAACTACTGAAGCCTGTGTGCCCTAGAGCCAGAGTTCCACAATAAGAGAAGTCACCGCAACAAGAAGTCTGCTCACCTCAACCAGAGAGTAGCCCCTACTCTCTGCAACTAGAGAAAAGCCTGTGGCAGCAGTAAAAACCCAGAATAGCCAAAATGATTAATTAATTAATTTTTTTAAAACCTCTAAACTGTAATAACCTTTTGCCTCTGAAGCTGAATACTACAGAAACCTTCTCTCACATTAGCTTGTGTATCGCTTATTTCACTTTCATAGTTTTAATCTTCATACATAGGCTAAAAAACATTTCAAAGCAGGATGATAGGTATGCTTCCGACTGTAGTCATACTCCTCATCTGAAAGACCAAGACACCAAAAAAATGCAAATTCATTTTCAATGAAAGGTAGAACCACCAAGGTAGCTTTTATACTAAAACTGAAAGATGACACAGAACAACAAGGGTGAGAGATGGGAAGAAAACTCAGATGGATAAAGAGGGAAACTACCTAAGTTTTGACACACCCAACTTCCCCTATTTCAACAAAATTCCCAGCTTTCTAAGGAGACCATCGGTTTTAAATTACTTCAACTTAATTTTTTCAAAACCGAAGAAAACAAAAATATATAGAAGAAGAAGCTATAAAGCAAAATTATCATCTCACTCTATTAAACTAATAAATATTAAAATTAGTAAGTCCTACTGTTACAGATGCTATGGAATGAATACTCTAACAGACTGCTAGTGGTAGTATAAAGCCAGTGCTTTTAAACAGTCTCAAAACTGCATTTCTAGGACCATTAATACTTAAAAGAGTGTTTAACAAAACAATGACCTCTTAATTAAATTACTTGTTAAAGACCAGTAGGGATTATGAAGATTTTCATTAGTGTCATAAAATGGCAAAAAACTGAAGACCATCAAAAATATCTAAACTGGGGGCTTCCCTGATAACTCAGTGGTGAACAATTAGTCTGCCAATGTAGGAGACACGAGTTTGATCCCTGATCCAGGAAGATCCCACATGCTGCGGAGCAACTAAGCCCATGAGTCACAACTATTAAGCCCGGGTTCTAGAGCCTCGGAGTCACAACTATGGAGCCCATGTGCTGCAACTACTGAAGCCTGTGTGCCCTAGAGCCAGAGTTCCACAATAAGAGAAGTCACCGCAACAAGAAGTCTGCTCACCTCAACCAGAGAGTAGCCCCTACTCTCTGCAACTAGAGAAAAGCCTGTGGCAGCAGTAAAAACCCAGAATAGCCAAAAATGATTAATTAATTAATTTTTTTTTAAAAAAAAACCTCTAAACTGTAAAACACGAGTTAAACACTGTATACCCACAAAGCGCAGGAAACCACAGAATATCCTGATTACAAATCTAGTGGACACAAATGCCCCAAAAAGTTAAAGCCAGCAATTACTGCTTACAGTGCTGAGATTCTAGATTCTTGTCTAATAAATTTTGACAATTTTTTTTAACAATAAAAGAAAATAAATGCCTAGTTTTTATTTTACAGGGCTCTTCAAGATCTTCTACTAACACAGTGCATTCAACATGCACAATGCCACTAAAACTTTAGGATTAAAAAATATTAAAGACCATGACATAAAGAAGCAAGAATCAAAAGTAGTTGTCAGGGCTTCCCCTGGTGGCCCAGTGGGTAAGGACACCGCGTTGCATTGCAAGGGTCGCCAGTTCCATCCCTGGCCTGGGAAGATCCCACGTGCCGCAGAGCGGCTGGACCCATGTGTCCAATTACCGAGCCAGAGCTCTGGCGCGCGTGCGCCCGAAGCCAGTGCTCTTCAACCACAGAGGCCACCACAAATGGGAGGCCTACAGGAGCCAAAGAACAAAGACGGATGAAAACAGAGAAATGAAAGACCAAAAGAAGTGGCCCGCCCATCCCCCTCCCTCCCCACCCCCAAAAAAGATAAATAAATAAAAATTAAAAAAAAACAAAAAGTAGTTTTCAGGTAAGATCACAGAGCATTTACTATTTCACCTTTTGGGAAACCTTGAAAGACTAAAGACAGCAGCAGTAATTACATTAAACATCAGCCTGAGGGCTACCTTTTTTTAAATTTAACTGCCAAGGTAGTTCCACCCAAAGTTCTAAAATACCAATTTTAGACAAAATACCAATATACTTGCTTCCTACATACAGATAAAATCAAGATGTTGTAAATAAGATAAATGAGAACACATTCCATGCTAGATAAAACTGCTAAAAAACCCAAGGAAGGACTCTTCAAGTTAGAAATGACAGAAATGAATGAAAGATAAGACAAGGTTTCCAGAAAACCCCCAAGCAGGCTTCCAAATGTTAAATCATATAGAGCCATGCAAAACTAAAAAGTCAAAGCCTTCTATCACTGACGATTCTGTTCCCTAGACCCAAACTCTCTCATCAACCAGACAAACGGTAAGAAAAGAGATAACATGCAAGGAAAAAAATCTTCAGCCACAAGAAACTATTTTTTTTACTGGCCTAGGAAGTTTAATCACAGCACATATTCTGATGAGTACTTTAACTTTTCTTAGGGAACAACAGGAATATGGCTCTAAAAACAGAATTTTAAATGCTGGCATTTAAATGGCATTACTTAAATGGGAGGTTTGTGCTGGCTTGGTCAGGTTTCCATGCTAATCTGCCTTCTTTAAACAAATTGCTTTGGCTTTGAATAACCTTGTTTTCATTAGCTTTCCATTAACTAACCCTTTTTTTTTTAAACTCCCTTAGCATAGTTATTTATACACTGTCCTAGGTTTGAGATTCCTTTAAAATGTAGTGCACTGAAAAATAAGAATATCTTAGCTGATATTAAAGCCAGTATGTCCGTTTTCTTCTCAAATCACAATGTTTTATTGTGATTATTTGTATCATCGATTATTATACTTTGCATCAGAAACAGTACACATAAAGCCTAAACAGGGCTAAAATAGTTTTTTGAATGGCAAAAGGAAGAGTGGCACAGTACCAAAAAAGTACCCTATAAGGCAAGACATCCTCACAGAAATAAAATCTTAATTCCATGCAGGGAAAGAATATCGTGACCAGCAGCTGTTTTGATCGTATCCTAATGCTGCTGAGAAGCTGAGCAAAAGGAAAAAGGCAATTAAAAAAAGAAAAAATTTTATCTGGCTCATCTTTCAACCTTCTACCACAATTTGGTAAGTTAAACACAGCATGGGTAGTTCTGTTTTGCTTTTTTATTTTGCTTCATAAGGGAAACCTGCCAAGGTAGTTCCACCCAAAGTTCTAAAATACCAATTTTAGACAAAATACCAATATACTTGCTTCCTACATACAGATAAAATCAAGATGTTGTAAATAAGATAAATGAGAACACATTCCATGCTAGATAAAACTGCTAAAAAACCCAAGGAAGGACTCTTCAAGTTAGAAATGACAGAAATGAATGAAAGATAAGACAAGGTTTCCAGAAAACCCCCAAGCAGGCTTCCAAATGTTAAATCATATAGAGCCATGCAAAACTAAAAAGTCAAAGCCTTCTATCACTGACGATTCTGTTCCCTAGACCCAAACTCTCTCATCAACCAGACAAACGGTAAGAAAAGAGATAACATGCAAGGAAAAAAATCTTCAGCCACAAGAAACTATTTTTTTTACTGGCCTAGGAAGTTTAATCACAGCACATATTCTGATGAGTACTTTAACTTTTCTTAGGGAACAACAGGAATATGGCTCTAAAAACAGAATTTTAAATGCTGGCATTTAAATGGCATTACTTAAATGGGAGGTTTGTGCTGGCTTGGTCAGGTTTCCATGCTAATCTGCCTTCTTTAAACAAATTGCTTTGGCTTTGAATAACCTTGTTTTCATTAGCTTTCCATTAACTAACCCTTTTTTTTTTAAACTCCCTTAGCATAGTTATTTATACACTGTCCTAGGTTTGAGATTCCTTTAAAATGTAGTGCACTGAAAAATAAGAATATCTTAGCTGATATTAAAGCCAGTATGTCCGTTTTCTTCTCAAATCACAATGTTTTATTGTGATTATTTGTATCATCGATTATTATACTTTGCATCAGAAACAGTACACATAAAGCCTAAACAGGGCTAAAATAGTTTTTTGAATGGCAAAAGGAAGAGTGGCACAGTACCAAAAAAGTACCCTATAAGGCAAGACATCCTCACAGAAATAAAATCTTAATTCCATGCAGGGAAAGAATATCGTGACCAGCAGCTGTTTTGATCGTATCCTAATGCTGCTGAGAAGCTGAGCAAAAGGAAAAAGGCAATTAAAAAAAGAAAAAATTTTATCTGGCTCATCTTTCAACCTTCTACCACAATTTGGTAAGTTAAACACAGCATGGGTAGTTCTGTTTTGCTTTTTTATTTTGCTGTCAGTAAGGGAACCTGGATGTCACTAAAATGCCAAGTTCTTGAGAAAGCCCAACCAGAAATCAGCTGATTACTAGCTGCCCTCCTAAGTTTCATTTCAGCAGAAAAGAGTTGCTCTTTCTTGTCACTCTTGTTAGTTAAAAAACATCAGGATAATAAAGTCTGACATTCAAGTCCACACCCTGTCTTTCCACTAACAGTTCTGGAATCATAAGGGACTGCTGAAAGAGACTTTTTTTTTCTTTTTTTTTAAGCAGTGGAACATTCAGCAAAATCCTTTACAAAAACATTCGAGCTGCTCTGGTTTTACATGTAGAGCCAATTTCACACACTAAACCTTGCTCCCAATCAACCTCAAGGCAGCCGCTGCAGCCATTCAGGGAGATCCTTGCAACACACTGTGAAAACCACTGCTTCAGCCCAAACATTTCATTATATTTTTAGTATCTTTAAAATACATACAATATTTTTCAGGAAGACCAAAACCAAATTCCCTAACTTACAGGTCAGAAAAGTGAGGATTCAAAGCAGTCAAGTGACTTGCCAAAAGTCATTAACTAATTCATGGTAGGAACCACAACTCTAAATCCCAGACTCACCCCATCAGTCTAGTCATTACCCTATGCGACCTAAACCAATCATTTTGTCGAACTTCCAAAACAGGCAATTTTATCCAAAATTGTTTTTTTTTTTTAAAAAGCTTTAGTCCCATATATTCGCATGACATGTTATATGGCTCCAATTTTAACCTGCCAATTAATAAACCAACGGTTTACAGAACTGTCTTCATTCCAATAATATTTCTTAGATTTCTTACCAGTTGTCACACAGTTGAGTGTCCTGGTTATTTAGAAATTCAGCCATCGTTAGCTGTTCCTAAAACAACAAAGAAGGAAGTAGGAAATTCACTTTCAAACAGCAGCTGTTTTGATCGTATCCTAATGCTGTAGAAGCTGAGCAAAAGGAAAAAGGCAATTAAAAAAAGAAAAAATTTTATCTGGCTCATCTTTCAACCTTCTACCACAATTTGGTAAGTTAAACACAGCATGGGTAGTTCTGTTTTGCTTTTTTATTTTGCTGTCAGTAAGGGAACCTGGATGTCACTAAAATGCCAAGTTCTTGAGAAAGCCCAACCAGAAATCAGCTGATTACTAGCTGCCCTCCTAAGTTTCATTTCAGCAGAAAAGAGTTGCTCTTTCTTGTCACTCTTGTTAGTTAAAAAACATCAGGATAATAAAGTCTGACATTCAAGTCCACACCCTGTCTTTCCACTAACAGTTCTGGAATCATAAGGGACTGCTGAAAGAGACTTTTTTTTTCTTTTTTTTTAAGCAGTGGAACATTCAGCAAAATCCTTTACAAAAACATTCGAGCTGCTCTGGTTGTACATGTAGAGCCAAGTTCACACACTAAACCTTGCTCCCAATCAACCTCAAGACAGCCGCTGCAGCCATTCAGGGAGATCCTTGCAACACACTTTGAAAAACACTGCTTCAGCCCAAACATTTCATTATATTTTTAGTATCTTTAAAATACATACAATATTTTTCAGGAAGACCAAAACCAAATTCCCTAACTTACAGGTCAGAAAAGTGAGGATTCAAAGCAGTCAAGTGACTTGCCAAAAGTCATTAACTAATTCATGGTAGGAACCACAACTCTAAATCCCAGACTCACCCCATCAGTCTAGTCATTACCCTATGCGACCTAAACCAATCATTTTGTCGAACTTCCAAAACAGGCAATTTTATCCAAAATTGTTTTTTTTTTTTAAAAAGCTTTAGTCCCATATATTCGCATGACATGTTATATGGCTCCAATTTTAACCTGCCAATTAATAAACCAACGGTTTACAGAACTGTCTTCATTCCAATAATATTTCTTAGATTTCTTACCAGTTGTCACACAGTTGAGTGTCCTGGTTATTTAGAAATTCAGCCATCGTTAGCTGTTCCTAAAAAACAACAAAGAAGGAAGTAGGACCTTTCAATTTCATTTCTGCTTTAAGAATGACATGCAAAACACAGACAAAAAAAAAGTGCAAAGAAAATGTCACCAAAGCTAGTTCATTTCATTTAATACACAACACACTTGGGTTTTACCTTCCAATTATTTCATCATTTTCATTTTAAAATGCCTTGCAAAAACAGCACAAAGAACTCTCGCATATCTCTCATCCAGTACATCATAAATAACCATAGTAAATTCACCAAGTGCAGGAAACTAACACTAATACAACACTAATAATTAATTTGCAATTAGTTAACTTCACTAATCATGCCACTCATACCCTTTCTCAGGTTCAGGATGCAATCCAGAGTCACTATTTGCATTTAGTTGTTATTTCTCCTTAATCTTCTTAGATCAGGGATATTTCTTCAGTTTTTTTTTTTTTTTTTTTGACCAACCCGCATGTAGGATCCTAGTTCCTGCACAATGGATCAAACCCATGCCTCCCGTAGTGGAAGCACGGAGCCCTAACAACTAGACCACCAAGGAATTTCTTCAGTCTTTCATCCTGCATAACCTTGTTAAACTCACTGGCTAGTAGCATATCCTTCAATCTGACTTTATTTGATGTTTTCTTGTGATTAATACATTTTTGACAAAAATACCAGAGAAGTGATGTTGTGCTCATCTCAGGGCATTACATCAGAAACCACATGATGTCAATAGTCTGATTATTACAGATGATGCTGACTTTGATCACTTCATTGAGATAGTGTCGGCCAGGTTTTGCCATGATAATGTCTTTGCTTCTTTTCAAACAGGATGTCAATGCAAATCACAAAGCTTTGGCAACTTTATTACCAGTATTTACAATACTTAAGATTATCCCTTTCCATGATGCAAAAATGGTCTAAAATATTGCCCCTTGAATAGGGCAATATAGGGCTCTTGAATGGTATTTATGTTTCCAAACACATTTCAAAACACCTACTCATTCAATCAACATGTTAATTAAGACCGTCTGCCACTTGTACCCTGGTCTTGACAATACAAAGTATAGAAATAAGAGTGTCTGATCTCTAACAAAACAACAGTTTAGTGATAGGCAAAAGTCAGCAAAGAAATTGATGAGTATTTTGATGTTAAAGCTAAGTGGACAAATGGAGACTGAGTGAAGGTAATCTCGTCTAGATAAGGGTGGTCAGGGAAGACCTTTCCGAGGAGAGGACAGAAAAAAAAAAAAAAAAAAAAAAACGACCTGAAGCACAAAGATCCATTCATGCGGAAGAAGAATGAGGATACAGTAGAGAAAAACCCATTCAGGCACTGGCCGTGACAGGCAGTGAGTGAAAGAGGACAGGTAGATCTGGGAGAGCATAATGAAAACGGGGAATGCGTCAAGGCCTTATCCTGCGGGAAAGAATGCTGGACTCTAGTCCCAGTTCAGCAATAAACCACAGAAGAGTGTCAGACTCGGACGCGACAAGACTAACAACGTCCACTCCGACACGAGGTAAACCAGTGACAGGAAGCACCTGTCCGTGAAACTAACCCTCCTCCGGGCTGTCCGACTGGCCCCAGGCGTGCTCTGTTCCAGTCCTCCCGGCCAGGGCGGCGCCCCCACGCGGCGAGTGCCCGGTTCTCGGGCTTCTGCGGGGCCGGGGGCGCGCAGGTCTCCGAGACGGCCCCCTCCGAGAGCCGACTCTGGTTCTGCCACTCGGCGGATGCGCCACTGACCCTCTCTAGGCCGCGGACTCCTGACGCAGATCACGGACAGAACTTCAGAGCACGGGTCCCTTCAACTTCAGAAGGAGCCCGGCATCGGCGCAGGCCGGGGCTCCCGGGGTTTCGCCTTGCCTGCGGCGGCCGGAGACGCGGCCGCAGGGTCCACACCCCGGAGGAGGCGGTTTCCAACTGCCGGTTCCGGGGAGGGGAAGGGGTCCGAGGCGGGGAGCGGGGAGCGGGGAGGGCACCAGCCTCGCCAGTGGCAAGTGACATTCCACTGGGTGTCTACCGACGGCTGGACGCTTCCCGTGGACGATCTTTCCGTCCAGCCACAGCCCTACGAGGTGGAAGTCACCCTCCCCAATTCAGAGACCGCGAACGATAACGTCCAGGAAGACAGCGGCTGCACGGTTCCGAGTGGGGACAAGAACTCGCATCCGTCCTCCTGGAGCCCGCATCAGGCCACCCGCGACCCCGCAGGCTGGCGCCTCGGGCCTCGGGCCCCGCCCGCCCGGGGCGTGGTGCCCACAGCGCGCTCGGCGCGGCGGCCGCCTCCCAGCCCCCGGGCCCAGGCCCGGAGGGGGCGGTACCGCCGGGGGTGTCGAGGCTCCGCTCCTGGAGAGAAAGCAGGCGCTCCCCCACTGGGCTGGGCAGACGCCGCGACGCCGGCATCTTTCTTCTTACGAGTAATCCCCACGACCCCCGGGCCCAGAGCCCCTCGCCCACACCCCCGCCCTCGGGATGTCAGCCTCCTCCCGAGCCGGAGGCCGCAAGAGCCTCCCTAGACGCCGCACACCGCTTCTCTCACCTAGGACGACAGGGAAGACGCCGAGCCAGCCCCCGACACTGAGCCTCTACAGTGAGCCTCCGCGCTGAACAACGGCCCCCGAAGCCGCCTCACCACTTCCGACCGTCGCAGAGGAGCGCGCCCATTGGCCAAGGGCGGAGCCCACTCTCTGTCCATTGGACAGCGCGGTTGTCTTTCTCAGAGCCCCGCGTTCTGCGTGCCGATTGGCTCCTCAAGGTTCCTCGGGGGCGTGTCCCTGGGAATCCCAGCCCTTGCACATCTGGAGGGAGCGGCGGAGATCCCAGCTGTGAGCCTGGTTTAGGCCCAGGAACTCCTCCCTGTTACATGTTAGTAACATTTGCATGAATAACGATATGCCTTATACTAATGGCATTTGTTTTCTTGTCATGGGCCATTAATACTTATTAGTCAGTCTTGTTGCTATTATAGTGCCCTCGTGCAATACATCTGCAAAGTTCTGCCCATATTTGAACACTTGACTTTTTACAGTGCAAGAGTTGAGCGCATGACAGGTAGGTTTGTGTTTGTTTCTCCACTTGCTGCCGGTATGAATTCTCAGAATTCCTTCTCCCTCATGAATTGTATGTATACATATATACACACACATATATATGATAGATATAGCAGATAACATATTATTTACAGTATAGCAACTGATAGTCATGAATTTTTTGCAGATTATAATTGCAAGATACTCATGACATAGTGGTAAGCAGGAGAAGCAAGTCACAAAGCATTATTTATTTATAACAGGATAGAATTATTAGTCTAAATGGGCAGTATTTCTATGTGATTCCCAAGATATAAAGTTCAAAGTCAGGCAGAATTAATCTAAGGTGAGAGAAGTTAAAATAATGATCCCATTTGGAGGGTATAATCTGCAAGGAAATACGAGAAAGATTTCCAAGTACTCCAAGTGTTCTATATCTTGATCTGCAAAGTGGTAAACAGAGATGTATTCATTTGTCGATAGTCACTAGGCTATACAGTTAGGATTAAAACATTTTTCATTGTATGTTAAAGAGAACATACCATTCTATATGACTCTGAATCTTGACTTTTTTTGTGATACTATACATTCTGCCTTGGAGATCTGTTCATTATTAGCTCCTCTATCTAGAGCATCTGGACACTTTTTCAGTAGTCATTCCATTGTATGATGTGCCATGACCTATTCAGTCTATTCCCCATGAATAGGCATTACAGCTACAGAGTGCTTTTTTTTGGCTGTGCTGGGTCTTCATTGCTGTGTGAGTTTTCTTCTAGTTTCAGAGAGCAGGGGGCTACTCTCTAGTTGCAGATGTGATGCCCAGGGTTCTCATTGTAGTGGCTTCTCTTATTACTGAGCATGGGCTCTAGGCACATGGGCTCAGTAGTTGTGGCTCCTGGGCTCTAGAGCACAGGCTTCATAGTTGTGGTTCACAGGCTTAGGTGCTCTGCAGCATGTAGGATCTTCCTGGATCAGGGATCAAACCCAGCAGGAGAGTTCTTTCCCGTTGAGCTACCAGGGAAGCTCCAGAAGGCTATTTTTTCCTTCTTTTTTTTTTTTTTTAAGGTAAGAAATGGATTTATTCATGTTCAGAGAAAAGCACACTCCACAGAGAGAGTGTGGGTCATTGCAGAACAAATCCCACTGCCAGAAGGCTGTTTTTGAGTACAACACAACCAGTACCTGAGGTCCACAACTACATCAGCACCAGTCTCATTGATCTGCTCAGCACATTTATAGAGGGCCCCTGCTGTGCCAGGCTCCAGATGTGCCAGGCCGCAGATAAGATTCTGAAGCTTTAGCGGCAAACAACAGGTCAAGTTCCCTGCCTTCCCAGAAGCTTACCAGGAAGAGAGGCACAATGGTAATGACAATGAATGTGATACTGCTATAGTATAATAATGAACACAATCTATCTGATTTTTGTTCCTGGACAGAAAACCTTGGAATTTCCTGAGCAATAGGAATGTCTATGTTATGCTTGTGACGTGACTCGAAGTAAGCCGCCTACGTAGCTTCAGAACAGTGGGCTGGGTCCCCAGAAAGATCAATCACATGATTAGAGGATTGTACTTTTCCACCTCCAGGGAAGGAGTGGTCTGGAGGCTGAGTGCCACCACCCAATCCTTAAGACTCCTTTGCCACTCCTTGGACCCAACTGTCTTTCCCTCCTGCTGCAGTCATCACTCTACCCCACCCAGCAGACCGTCCAATCAGCAGTGATCCTTAAGACCCCTGTGCCACTTCTCAGACTCCAGGTATAAAATGGATCAAAGACCCCTGCTTAGGACTGACTCTCCCTTGAACCGGCCTGCTGTGAGGCCCACTGTTCTCCCTGTGTCTCCCACTTTCTCCCTTAAGCCAGCCCGCTGTGCTGGCAGCAACTCTCCGTTCCCCCACTCTAATAAACTTTACTTTCCTCTCAAAAAACTCTGGCATAAGGCTGGAGGCAGCTTCTTGGTTGGTGAACCTATTGTGTGCCCGAACTGTGACACCCCTGACTCTACAGGGAGAAGCACCAAAGCTGTGTGTTGTCCCTCAGGCCACATCCTATTTGTGTCTTCATTTGGCTCTTCCTGATCTCGATCCTTTATAATAAAGCTGTAATTGTTAGTGCTTTCCTGAATTCTGTGGGTCATTCTAGTGAGTTATCGAACCTAAGAGAGTACTGGGAAACCCTGAATTTGTAACCACTTGGTGAGAAGCGTGGTTGGTCTGAGGATCCCTGAAGTGTGGCCGGCAGTTGATGTGAGGGCCATCTTATTGAGAATTAGTAAGGTCTGTTTTTCACACAGCAGTTAACTTCAGACAACCAATGTGCAAGAGTTTCTCCTCACACTGACAACTAGTCTTCAAACCCGTTTGTCTTCAGCTGAGTATCCTACAGGGGATCTTTCTAACCCAGGGATCCAACCCAAGTCTCTTATGTCTCCTTCATTACTAGGCAAGTTCTTTATCGTTAGCGCCACCTTGGAAACCCAAATAAATACATAAATTAAAAAATAAATATTAAAAGAAAAAAACCAGACGTGGTCAACTACTCCAAATTTTTGTGAATTCCTTTGCAGCTCCTCAGCCTCAACCTTTCCGTGGCCTCCACTGGTGTGCAAATCCTGGGGATCATCCTGATGCTGCTTGGCGGGTGAATGTTCCGGTGTCCTGCTCCCTGCCCCTGTGGGAGGTGACTGCCTTCACAGGTAACAGCATGATGGTGACCCAGATGGTGTGGGAGGGGCTTTGGATGTCCTGTGTGTTTGCAGTGCAAGGTGTACGCTTGCTGCTGGCGCTGCCCCAGGTCCTACAGGCTCCCTGGGCCCTCTTGTGGTCCTGCTCTGCGTGCTGGTCTATCTTGTGGGGGCCAAGTGCACCACCTGCATGGAAGGCAAGGACTCCAAGGCCCATCTGATGCTCACTTCCGGGATCATCTTTGTCATCTCAGCAGTCTTGACCCTGACTCCTGGGTGCTGACGGCCCATACCATCATCCAGAACTTCTATTATCCTCTGGTGGCTGAGGCCCAAAAGCAGGAGCTGGGGGCCTTCTCTCTTACCTGGTCTGGATGACTTCTGGCCTTTTGTGGCTGGGCAGCACCTGCCCTTCTGATAGGGATCCTAGGATCCCATTATATGGCCTGATACTTGGCATCAGCCCCACATACAGCTTCTTGGGGTCCCTCCAAGTACCCCATTAAGAATTATGTCTTTGGCTTCCCTGGTGGTCCAGTGGGTAAGGACACCGCCTTGCAGTGCAAGGGGTGCCGGTTCAATCCCTGGCCTGGGAAGATCCCACATGCCGCAGAGCGGCTGGACCGATGTGTCCAACTACCAAGCCACCACTCTGGAGCGCATGCACCCAGAACCAGTGCTCTGTGGCGAGAGAGGCCACTGCAATGGGAGTTCCACACAGGCCAAAGAACAAAAAAGATGGAAGTGAAAGACCAATAGCAGTGGCCAAAAACGACAAAAAAAGAATTATGTCTAATTTGAGTAGGGGAGTGGGGCTCCTTTGACAGTGGAACCTAACCCTCTGAGCTGGAGTCATGGAGACAGTGATCCATGACAGCTTTGGGGCTGTTTTGGCTTTTTATTGTGTGTGGGAGGGGGGCAGTGATTTTTTAAAAAAAGATTTATTTATTTATTTATTTATTGGTGGGGGTGGGGTGGGGAGGGAGGGGAGCAGGCGGGCCACTTCTATTGGTCTTCCATCTGTCCACAGCCTCCCCAACTTCAGACTCTACTACAAAGCAACAGTCATCAAGACAGTATGGTACTGGCACAAAAACAGAACTATAGACCAATGGAACAAGATTGAGAACCCAGAGATAAACCCACGCACCTATGGGTACCTTATTTTTGACAAAGGAGGCAAAACTATAAAATGGGACAAAGACAGCCTCTTCAACAAATGGTGCTGGGAAAATTGGACAGCCACATGCAAAAAAATGAAGTTGGAACATTCCCTGACAGCATACACTAAGATCAACTCAAAATGGATTAAAGACCTAAATATAAGACCAGAAACCATCAAACTCTTAGAGAAGAATATAGGCAAAACCCTCAAGGACATAAATCAAAGCAAGATCTTCTCTGACCCACCTACTAGAATAGCGGAACTGAAAAGAATAATGAACACGTGGGACCTAATGAAACTTAAAAGCTTTTGTACAGCAAAAGAAATCACAAAAATGCTAAACAGACAGCCCACAGAATGGGAGAAAATCATAGCAAATGAAACAGACAAGGAATTAATCTCCAAAATCTACAAGCAACTCAGACAACTCAGCACTGGAAAAACGAATAACCCAATCCAAAAATGGGAAAAGGACCTAAACAGACACCTCTCCAAAGAGGACATACAGATGGCCCAAAAGCACAAGAAACAATGCTCAACTTCACTTATAATTAGAGAAATGCAAATCAAAACTCTAATGAGATATCACCTCACACTCGTCAGAATGGCCATCTTCAAAAAATCTGCAGACAATAAATGCTGGAGAGGGTGTGGAGAAAAGGGAATGCTCTTGCATTTCTGGTGGGAATGTAGATTGATACAGCCTCTATGGAAGACAGTCTGGAGATTTCTTAAAAAACTAAGAATAGAAGCACCATACGACCCAGCAATCCCACTCTTAGGCTTATACCCTGATGAAATCAAATCTGAAAGAAGCACCTGTACCCCAATGTTCATTGCAGCTCTCTATACAATAGCTAGAACATGGAAGCAACCTAGATGTCTAACGACGAATGAATGGATAAAGAAGCTCTGATACATATATACAATGGAATACTACACAGCTGTAAAGAGAAATGCAGAAGACTCAGCCCTAATGAGGTGGCTAGATCTAGAATGTGTCATAAAAAGTGAAGTCAGTCAGAAAGAGAAGGACAAATACAGTATATTAACACAAATATATGGAATCTAGAGGGATGATGATGATGGTGCATGCAGTGAAGCAACGGAAAGACAGACATGGACAGTGGACATATGGACATCGTGGGGAAGGAACAGAGGGTGGGAGGCGTAAAGGAAGTAGCATGAAGGCCTGTACTATCATAAGTGAAGAAAATAGCTCTAGTCATTGCTCTGTGAGAAAAGGGGATCCTTCAGGGGTGCTGTGTGATGGTTGGGAGGGGTGGGAAGAGGGGGATATACATGTGACTGATCTGGGAACATGCATGTCTGTAAACAACAAAACTCTGTAAAAGTTAAAAGTAAAATAAAGGTTTAAAAAAATTGTATTTATTTATTTTTTGGTGAGGGTGGGGTGGGGAGGGAGGGGAGCAGGCGGGCCACTTCTATTGGTCTTCCATCTGTCCACTTTCATCCATCTTTGTTCTTTGGCCCGTGTGGGCCTCCCATCGCAGCGGCCCCCGTCGTCGCAGAGCAGCGGCTCTGGGCGCATGCGCTCCAGAGTGCTGGCCCGGTAGTTGGACACATTGGTCCAGCCGCTCCGCGACACGTGGGATCTTCCCAGGCCAGGGATTGAATCAGCGCCTTGCACTGCAAGGCGGTGAACTTCACTTATAATTAGAGAAATGCAAATCAAAACTCTAATGAGATATCACCTCACACTCGTCAGAATGGCCATCTTCAAAAAATCTGCAGACAATAAATGCTGGAGAGGGTGTGGAGAAAAGGGAATGCTCTTGCATTTCTGGTGGGAATGTAGATTGATACAGCCTCTATGGAAGACAGTCTGGAGATTTCTTAAAAAACTAAGAATAGAAGCACCATACGACCCAGCAATCCCACTCTTAGGCTTATACCCTGATGAAATCAAATCTGAAAGAAGCACCTGTACCCCAATGTTCATTGCAGCTCTCTATACAATAGCTAGAACATGGAAGCAACCTAGATGTCTAACGACGAATGAATGGATAAAGAAGCTCTGATACATATATACAATGGAATACTACACAGCTGTAAAGAGAAATGCAGAAGACTCAGCCCTAATGAGGTGGCTAGATCTAGAATGTGTCATAAAAAGTGAAGTCAGTCAGAAAGAGAAGGACAAATACAGTATATTAACACAAATATATGGAATCTAGAGGGATGATGATGATGGTGCATGCAGTGAAGCAACGGAAAGACAGACATGGACAGTGGACATATGGACATCGTGGGGAAGGAACAGAGGGTGGGAGGCGTAAAGGAAGTAGCATGAAGGCCTGTACTATCATAAGTGAAGAAAATAGCTCTAGTCATTGCTCTGTGAGAAAAGGGGATCCTTCAGGGGTGCTGTGTGATGGTTGGGAGGGGTGGGAAGAGGGGGATATACATGTGACTGATCTGGGAACATGCATGTCTGTAAACAACAAAACTCTGTAAAAGTTAAAAGTAAAATAAAGGTTTAAAAAAATTGTATTTATTTATTTTTTGGTGAGGGTGGGGTGGGGAGGGAGGGGAGCAGGCGGGCCACTTCTATTGGTCTTCCATCTGTCCACTTTCATCCATCTTTGTTCTTTGGCCCGTGTGGGCCTCCCATCGCAGCGGCCCCCGTCGTCGCAGAGCAGCGGCTCTGGGCGCATGCGCTCCAGAGTGCTGGCCCGGTAGTTGGACACATTGGTCCAGCCGCTCCGCGACACGTGGGATCTTCCCAGGCCAGGGATTGAATCAGCGCCCCTTGCACTGCAAGGCGGTGTCCTTACTCACTGGACCACCAGGGAAACCCGGGGGGGGGGGGGGGGGGGCAGTGATTAATCCGTTTGATAATCTACTTGGACGCTGCTATTGGTGTTCCTCACCTTTGGATGATGGAAGCAAAGGGTGATGCTTCTGAGGTGATGCTTTCTGGACCGTTCTCCACCCTGGACAACCCTATCTTAGAGACCAGCCTGGAACTGTGGGCCCGTGTGAAGGGTGCTTGCTGTCCAGATGCTCTCATCCTGTTCCCTGCTGATGCTGGGGGCAGGGCCTCACTGGGTCTGCAGGGACAAGTCTTCCCATGTTGGCCGAGCCTCTGGAACCCACAGGGGCTCTTGAGCCTCATGGAGCCTCCACATTTTCTGATCTCTAAGTGTTCCCACCCCATGCTGACCCTTGACCCTCCTGTCCCCAGCCCCTGTGCATTTCTGCCATGTCTTGCCCACTGTCACCCTGTTTTACTAAATATAGCATGTTTTGTTAGGTTGAAAAAAAAAAAAATAGATGTACTTCGCTGGTGGTCCAATGCTTAAGATTCTGCCCTTGTACTGCAAGCAGTGCAGGTTCCATCCTTGGTTGGTAAACTAAGATCCCACATGCTACATGACTCTCATTTCAGTGGGTTATTTTGTAAGCAAAAAAAAAGAAATCTACCCTGATCTGCACACACGGAAAAGGGTGAGGCGTGTGAGGAAAAAGCAGGCTGTGAGAAAAGGATCCTTCAGGGTGCTGTGTGATGGTTGGGAGGGGTGCGAAGGGAGGGGATATACATGTGACTGATCTGGGAACATGCATGTCTGTAAACAACAAAACTCTGTAAAAGTTAAAAGTAAAATAAAGGTTTAAAAAAATTGTATTTATTTATTTTTTGGTGAGGGTGGGGTGGGGAGGGAGGGGAGCAGGCGGGCCACTTCTATTGGTCTTCCATCTGTCCACTTTCATCCATCTTTGTTCTTTGGCCCGTGTGGGCCTCCCATCGCAGCGGCCCCCGTCGTCGCAGAGCAGCGGCTCTGGGCGCATGCGCTCCAGAGTGCTGGCCCGGTAGTTGGACACATTGGTCCAGCCGCTCCGCGACACGTGGGATCTTCCCAGGCCAGGGATTGAATCAGCGCCCCTTGCACTGCAAGGCGGTGTCCTTACTCACTGGACCACCAGGGAAACCCGGGGGGGGGGGGGGGGGGGAGTGATTAATCCGTTTGATAATCTACTTGGACGCTGCTATTGGTGTTCCTCACCTTTGGATGATGGAAGCAAAGGGTGATGCTTCTGAGGTGATGCTTTCTGGACCGTTCTCCACCCTGGACAACCCTATCTTAGAGACCAGCCTGGAACTGTGGGCCCGTGTGAAGGGTGCTTGCTGTCCAGATGCTCTCATCCTGTTCCCTGCTGATGCTGGGGGCAGGGCCTCACTGGGTCTGCAGGGACAAGTCTTCCCATGTTGGCCGAGCCTCTGGAACCCACAGGGGCTCTTGAGCCTCATGGAGCCTCCACATTTTCTGATCTCTAAGTGTTCCCACCCCATGCTGACCCTTGACCCTCCTGTCCCCAGCCCCTGTGCATTTCTGCCATGTCTTGCCCACTGTCACCCTGTTTTACTAAATATAGCATGTTTTGTTAGGTTGAAAAAAAAAAAAATAGATGTACTTCGCTGGTGGTCCAATGCTTAAGATTCTGCCCTTGTACTGCAAGCAGTGCAGGTTCCATCCTTGGTTGGTAAACTAAGATCCCACATGCTACATGACTCTCATTTCTTACGAGTGGGTTATTTTTGTAAGCAGAAAGAAAAAGAAAGAATTCCTACTTCTACCCTCTGATCTGCACACACTGTATTGATGAGAGAATCCTAAGTCAGTTTTTTATACTTTCTGACTGCTTGGTATGCCCTGTTGGCTGAGTCACCTGGTATAAAACAGTTTTCTCTCTTACCCTATCTTTTTGATTTGATTGAAACATAGTCGACAAACCTAGCAGCCATTTTAAAAAGTACGTAGTACAACTCTGACATCTGTAACTATGACTACAATCGAGATACAATGAGTTCTCATCATTCTTTTCTCAACCCATACTCCTCATTTATTTATTTGGCCACGTAGTATCTTAATTGTAGCATGTGAGATCTTAAGTCCTCTGGCCGGAGATCGAACCCCTATCCCCGCTCCCCTTCATTGGGAGCTCAGAGTTTTAGCTACTGCATCACCAGGGAAATTCAGGACATATATTTTTATTTCTCTTGGATTAATACTTCAGAGTGGAACTGCTGGATCACATGGTAAGTCTGTGTTTTTTTTTTTTCTTTTGGCCACTTCTATTGGTCTTTCATTTACATCTTTGTTCTTTGGCCTCTGTGGGCCTCCCATCACAGCAGCCTCTCTCGCTGCAGAGCACCAGCTCCAGGAGCATGCGCTCCAGATCTCTGGCTTGGTAGTTGAACACGTTACTCCAGCCGCTCCGCAGCACGTGGGATCCTCCCATGCCAGGGATTGAACCTGCGCCCCTTGCACTGCAAGGCAGTGTCCTTACCCACTGGACCACCTGGGAAGCTCTGTGTTTTATTTTGACAAGAAACTACCAAACTGTTTTACCAAAGTGATTGCACCAATTTTTTTTAATTTTTATTTTTATTAAAAAGATTTTTTTACTTTTGGTCTCTTTTATTGTTTATTTATTTATTTATCTTCATCCATCTTTGCTCTTTGGTTTGTGTGGACCTTCCATTGCAGTGGCCTTCCTCATTGCAAGACACTGGCTCTGAAAGACAGACATGGACAGTGGACATATGGACATTGTGGGGAAGGAACAGTGGGTGAAAGGCGTAAAGGAAGTAGCATGAAGGCCTGTACTATCATAAGTGAAGAAAATAGCTCTAGTCATTGCTCTGTGAGAAGAGGGGATCCTTCAGGGGTGCTGTGTGATGGTCGGGAGGGGAGGGGGGTGGATATACATGTGACTAATCTGAGAACATGCATGTCTGTGAACAACAAAACTCTGTAAAAGTTAAAAGTAAAATAAAGGTTTAAAAAAAAAAAAAAAAAAAGAAATATTGGCTAAAAAAAAAAAAAAAGACACTGGCTCTGGGAGCATGCACTCCAGAGCACTGGCTCATAATTGGACACACTGGTCTAGCCGCTCCACAGCATGTGGGATCTTCCCAGGCCAGCGATCGAACCGGTGCCCCTTGTACTGCAAGGCGGACTCTTTACCCACTGGACCACCAGGGAAGCCCCCAGTGACTGTACCATGTAACATACCCACCAGCCGCGTATGAAAGTTCCAGTTTTTCCACGTACATTTCAACTTGATATAAATATACTTTGAATAAATAAACAAAAGAATAGCGCTCCCTATCTCCTGGGAACAACTCACTTTCTTCGCCTGTGTGGGTGACCCAGGAGTTCCTCTGAATTCAGACTGTAAAGTGGGAGGCATCATCCCAAGGTATCAAGGAATAAAACAGAAATAAAGACAAGCTCCAAGGTCACCTAACTCCCTGGGGCACCTTATTTTTACTGGCCTGTATCTAGCAGTAGAAGTTTTAAAAAGTTTTGTCAAACATTGTATTTCTGACCAGAGGAGGCAGGCAAGGTAGGTGATAACAGCAGCAGCAGAAAGGATTTAGATGAAATTTATTTACTAGGAGAGTCTGTAAGAGAGGTTGAGATACAGTTCCTCTCAAGGCAGGGTTTCTCCAACTGCAGTTTAAGAAGCATCCCCCCACCTCCCACACAGTGGCACCAGGATCATTTGAGGGCTTGGTAAAACATTGCAGTGTGTGCAATGCCCATCCTTCATCTCTCATACCTGCAAACACAACCAGCTTTACAGATTCTGAGTTTTGGGAAGCATGACCTCAGCTTTTCCCTTCTTGGCTCAGACAGATTCAGCACTGGCTGGAGTGGAATTTTGATAAAGCCCTCAGGATAGATAGGTGTTGCCTTTCTGTTCTCTACTCTGCCAAACTCCAAACTGTTGGGTCACATGGTAAGTCTATGTTTTAATTTTACCATAAACTGCCAAACTGTTTTCCCAAAGCAATTGTACCAGGGTGGGGAAGGGAGATCCCTCTCCTCTAGCTGGAGCTGTCTGAAAAGCCAGAGTAGACTTCTCCCACCCCAACACTTCCCCCAGGACCCAGTTCACAAACACCTCTCCCCTCCCCGATCCTCCACTCCTCTTTACCTCAGCCCCACGCAGGGTTAGGGCTTTTCCTAACAGAATGAGGGTTTTCCTTGTGTCTCCAGTAGACACCCTCTCTCTTCCCTTCCTCTCCCTCTGCGTACTTCCCAGCAGCTGTCTGGACTCAGATATTCCTGGCCTGGTGCCTTGAACAGACTCTGAAACACAGAAGGCACTCAATTCATACTTGCAGAATTACATCAAGGTATTCCTGACGGTCATCTCTGGGTTGTAGAAGTTGCTGATTTTCTTTATGAACTGCTTCGTATGAAATATTATAAGGTCATTTTGTTCTTGTTTAGCCAAAGTCCAATTTGTTTTCATTGAGTTGAATTCCATTTTTCTTTCAGGCATCTCCTCTTTCCCTTCCCTCAAGTCTTTCCCAGTTTCATCCATTTTCAGGTCCCTGGTCCCCGCTGTCTGATGGTTAGTCTTTCTGTTGCTTTTTCAGATACAGTGAGGGGCAACTAGGGAGCAAGTCCTCATACATCTTCTCCCTCTTCTTCACTCATCTTCTTCAATATCTCTGAAGTTAATACAGTAATATAGCTTTGCCTTTTTTTTCTTTTGCCACACAGCATGGCATGTGGGATTTTAGTTCTCTAACCAGGGATCACACCTGTGCCCACTGCAGTAGAAGCATGGAGTCTTAACCACTGGACTGCAGGGAAGTGCCTGTGGTTGTTTATTAGTTTATTATTAAAGTATAATTGATTTACAAAGTGCCAATCTCTGCTGTATACCAAAGTGACTCCATTATACATACATAAAAACATTTTGTTTTTAAATTTTGGCCTCTTCTGGTTTTCTTTTTCATCCATCTTTGTTCTTTGGCCTGTGTGGGCCTCCCATTGTAGTGGCCTCTCTCACTGCAGAGCACCGGCTCTGGGTGCATGCACTCCAGAGCGCTGGCTCGTAACCGGACACACTGGCCCAGCCGCTCTGCAGCACATGGGATCTTCCTGGGCCAGGGATCGAACCGGCACCCCTTGCACTACAAGGCGGACTCTTTACCCACTGGACCACCAGGGAAGTCCTAAACATTTTTAATACTCTTTTTCATTATGGTTTATCATTATGGATTACCCCAGAGGTTGGATAGAGTTCCCTGTACTATGCAATAGAAACGTGTTGCTAATGAGACAATATAGTTTTGATTTGTTTTCATTTGTATTGGGGCATATGACACAATAAAGTGCAGAAATCTTAAGGATATAGTGTGGTGAATTTTTCCTAACAACTTTTTTGAGATATAATTCACTTATACTAATACAGTTTTCCCAGTTAAGCTGTTTAGTGGTGTTTTATTTTTTCACAGAGTTGTGCAACCATCACCACAATTAATTTCAGAATATTCCTGCTAAACAAAAGGAAACTTTAAGCTCATGAGTCATGACTCCCTATTTATAGGAATGAAATCAGACAATATGTATATTGTCATGACTGGGTTCTTTCACTTAGCATCATGTTTTTAAAGTTTATTCATATCATAGCATGGATCGATACTTCATTTATTTTTCTCTGCTGAATGATATTCTTTTATAATGGATATAGCACATTTGGTTTTTCCAGTCATCAGCTGATGGACATTTGGATTTGTTATGACCTGAACTAATAGCTTATAATAATGTATAATGTAATAACGTATAAAGAATTTTAAAAAGAACACATTCCCCAGTTACTCAGTGGTAAAGAATCCGCTTGCCAATGCAGGAGATGCAGGTTCGATCCCTACATTGGGGAAGATGCTCTGGAGAAGGAAATGGCAACCCCTTCCAGTATCCCTGCCTGGGAAATCCTGTGGATAGAAGAGCCTCCTGGGCTCCAATCTATGGGGTCTCAAAAAAGTTGGAGGGCTTCCCCTGGTGGTCCAGTGGGTAAGGACACCGCCTTGCACTGCAAGGGGCGCCGGTTTGATCCCTGGCCTGGGAAGATCCCACGTGCTGCGGAGCGGCTCGACTGATGTGTCCAATTACCGAGCCGGAGCTCTGGGGTGCATGCGCCCAGAGCTGGCGCTCTGCGACGACAGAGGCCACCGCAATGGGAGGCCCACAGGAGCCAAAGAACAAAGATGAATGAAAATGGATAAAATGAAAGACCAATGGAAGAGGCCCGCCCACTCCTTGCACTACAAGGCGGACTCTTTACCCACTGGACCACCAGGGAAGTCCTAAACATTTTAATACTCTTTTCATTATGGTTTATCATTATGGATTACCCCAGAGGTTGGATAGAGTTCCCTGTACTATGCAATAGAAACGTGTTGCTAATGAGACAATATAGTTTTGATTTGTTTTCATTTGTATTGGGGCATATGACACAATAAAGTGCAGAAATCTTAAGGATATAGTGTGGTGAATTTTTCCTAACAACTTTTTTGAGATATAATTCACTTATACTAATACAGTTTTCCCAGTTAAGCTGATTAGTGGTGTTTTAATTTTTCACAGAGATGTGCAACCATAACCACAATTAATTTCAGAATATTCCTGCTAAACAAAAGGAAACTTTAAGCTCATGAGTCATGACTCCCTATTTATAGGAATGAAATCAGACAATATGTATATTGTCATGACTGGGTTCTTTCACTTAGCATCATGTTTTTAAAGTTTATTCATATCATAGCATGGATCGATACTTCATTTATTTTTCTCTGCTGAATGATATTCTTTTATAATGGATATAGCACATTTGGTTTTTCCAGTCATCAGCTGATGGACATTTGGATTTGTTATGACCTGAACTAATAGCTTATAATAATGTATAATGTAATAACGTATAAAGAATTTTAAAAAGAACACATTCCCCAGTTACTCAGTGGTAAAGAATCCGCTTGCCAATGCAGGAGATGCAGGTTCGATCCCTACATTGGGGAAGATGCTCTGGAGAAGGAAATGGCAACCCCTTCCAGTATCCCTGCCTGGGAAATCCTGTGGATAGAAGAGCCTCCTGGGCTCCAATCTATGGGGTCTCAAAAAAGTTGGAGGGCTTCCCCTGGTGGTCCAGTGGGTAAGGACACCGCCTTGCACTGCAAGGGGCGCCGGTTTGATCCCTGGCCTGGGAAGATCCCACGTGCTGCGGAGCGGCTCGACTGATGTGTCCAATTACCGAGCCGGAGCTCTGGGGTGCATGCGCCCAGAGCTGGCGCTCTGCGACGACAGAGGCCACCGCAATGGGAGGCCCACAGGAGCCAAAGAACAAAGATGAATGAAAATGGATAAAATGAAAGACCAATGGAAGAGGCCCGCCCACTCCTCTCCCTCCCCCCCAACCCCCCCAAAAAAGTTGGACATGACTGAGTGACTAAACAATACCAACAAACATATGTGTATACATACATATATATATATAAAACTGAATCACTTTGCTGTATACCTGAAAATAACACAACATTGTAAATCATCTATATTTCGATACATTTTTGTTTAAAAAATTCATATTTGAAGTCCTAATTTCAAGCACCTAAGAATGTGATTGAATCTGAAGACAGAAGAAGACAGGAACACAGACAGGCAAAAAGAAGACCACGGTAAGATACAGGAAGCTTGCCATCTACAAGCCAGTGAGAGAGGCCTCAGAAGAAACCAGCTCTGTTGACACTTGGATCTCTGACTTCTAGCCTCCAGAATCGTGAGAAAATAAATTTCTATTTAAGGCATCTAATCTATGGTACTTTGTCATAGCAGCCCTGAAAGTGAAAGTATGAGTCACCCAGCTCTGTCTGACTTGTTGCAATCCCCATGGACTGTAGCCGCCAGGCTCCTCTGACCACGGGACTCTCCAGGCAAGAATACTGGAGTGGGTCGCCATCCCCTTCTCCAGGGGATCTTCCCAACCCAGGGATCAAGCCTACATTGCAGGCAGATTGTTCACTGTCTGAGCCACCAAAGAAACCCTAGCAAACCAATAAAGGGTTTTCTCCACCTGTTGGCTGCAATGCATAACGCTGTTTTTTGGTTTTTTGTTGACCACACTACCTGTCGTGTGGAATCTTCAGTTCTCGGACCAGGGCAGAACCCGCGCCCCTGCCGTTTCACATCTTAAATTTATACTTTATGTCAATTATAGCTCAAACACACAGATAAAATGTTCTGCCCGTTCCTGTGCATCATGTAAATAGAATAATACATTACGTACTCTTTTGTGTCTGACCTGTTTTATGCAATATTCAGTTGTTGTATTCACAGATGATCTTGCACATAGCCTTGCTCGTGCTCAGTCGCTTCAGTTGTGTCCAGCTTTCTGCAACCCCGTGGACTGCAGCCCACCAGGCTCCTCCATCCATGGAATTTCCCAGGCAAGACTACTGGAGTGGGTTGCTATTTCCTTCTCTAACATATAGCCTTAGTTTGCTCATTTTCATCTCTGCATAGTATTCCAAATAAATTGTGAGCCTATCACAATTTCTTAACCCATTCTCCAGTTGATGAACATTCGGCTTATTTTTATTTCTGCCAAAAATGAAACTTCTAGTTCTTCAGTTAGATATGACATTCGTTTCTATTAGATGTATACCCAAGAGTGGAATTGCTGGGCAGTGGGCATTGCTGGAATTGCTATAGGGTATACATTTATTTAGTTTTTGGCTGTTGAAAGTCCAGCCATCCATGTACTCATAACTATCTCTAGTTCTCATGAGTTGGTGATTCTCAAGTATTTATGGTTAGCCTTTGCTTTCCCCCCCCTCTAACCTATTAATTTCCACCTGTGAGTTTGAGGTTCTATCATCTTTCTCTCAATGGCCCCAGGGATGGCCCATTATATGATAACCTAGAGGGGCTTAGACAATTGACAAGCTGGGAAGAGGAAATAAGGCCTCTGCAAGGGAGGGAAGGGGGAGATTGCTATTTGGAATGACTTTCTTTCTTTCTTTTCCTTTTGGTTACACCACAGGGCTTGGGGGATCTTAGCTCTCTGACCAACGGTTGAGTCTGGGCTCTTGGCAGTGAAAGCCCAGAGTCCTAGCTGCTGGACCACCAGGGAATGCCCAGGAGGCTGCTATTTGTGCTGACACCTTTTCATGGGCATGTCTGGTACCTAGCATAGGGTGGCATCCAGTAGGCACTGTAAATGTTGAATAAAGGGAAGAATGAGCTATAATTTCAGACCCGCGCCCTGCCGTTTCACATCTTAAATTTATACTTTATGTCAATTATAGCTCAAACACACAGATAAAATGTTCTGCCCGTTCCTGTGCATCATGTAAATAGAATAATACATTACGTACTCTTTTGTGTCTGACCTGTTTTATGCAATATTCAGTTGTTGTATTCACAGATGATCTTGCACATAGCCTTGCTCGTGCTCAGTCGCTTCAGTTGTGTCCAGCTTTCTGCAACCCCGTGGACTGCAGCCCACCAGGCTCCTCCATCCATGGAATTTCCCAGGCAAGACTACTGGAGTGGGTTGCTATTTCCTTCTCTAACATATAGCCTTAGTTTGCTCATTTTCATCTCTGCATAGTATTCCAAATAAATTGTGAGCCTATCACAATTTCTTAACCCATTCTCCAGTTGATGAACATTCGGCTTATTTTTATTTCTGCCAAAAATGAAACTTCTAGTTCTTCAGTTAGATATGACATTCGTTTCTATTAGATGTATACCCAAGAGTGGAATTGCTGGGCAGTGGGCATTGCTGGAATTGCTATAGGGTATACATTTATTTAGTTTTTGGCTGTTGAAAGTCCAGCCATCCATGTACTCATAACTATCTCTAGTTCTCATGAGTTGGTGATTCTCAAGTATTTATGGTTAGCCTTTGCTTTCCCCCCCCTCTAACCTATTAATTTCCACCTGTGAGTTTGAGGTTCTATCATCTTTCTCTCAATGGCCCCAGGGATGGCCCATTATATGATAACCTAGAGGGGCTTAGACAATTGACAAGCTGGGAAGAGGAAATAAGGCCTCTGCAAGGGAGGGAAGGGGGAGATTGCTATTTGGAATGACTTTCTTTCTTTCTTTTCCTTTTGGTTACACCACAGGGCTTGGGGGATCTTAGCTCTCTGACCAACGGTTGAGTCTGGGCTCTTGGCAGTGAAAGCCCAGAGTCCTAGCTGCTGGACCACCAGGGAATGCCCAGGAGGCTGCTATTTGTGCTGACACCTTTTCATGGGCATGTCTGGTACCTAGCATAGGGTGGCATCCAGTAGGCACTGAATAAATGTTGAATAAAGGGAAGAATGAGCTATAATAATTTGTGCTTCTTATGTTCGTTTAAGAAATCCTTGCCTACCCATGGTCACAAAGGTATTCTTCTATGTTTTCTTCCAGAAATCTCAATGTTTGTTTGTTTTTTAAATTTATTTGTTTATTTATTTTTTACAGAGTTTTGTTGTTTACTGCCCCACATTGACCTGAATCCGCCATAGGTATCCATATGTCCACCCCCCGAACCTCTCCCCCATCTCCCTCCCCATCCCACCCCTCCAGGTCGCCACAGAGCCCCTGAGACCCCCTAGTCCCACAGCATGTTCCCTGCCCTCACGCCAATGTCCGTAAGACTGTCTCAATGTTTCTGCCATTGAGTCATTGACCCGTCTTGAATTAGTATTTGTGTATGGTCTGAGATTGGGGTAAAGGGTGTTTTGGTTTTTTTTTTTTTTTTTTTTTTTTTTGCCACACTTTGGCATAGGGGAATCTTAGTTCTGCAATCAGGGATTGAACCTCAGTCCCCTGCAGTGGAAATGCAGAGTCTCAACCACTGGACTGCCAGGGAAGTCCCGCAGTTTTGTCTTTCTTTTAAAGAGATACCCTGTTGCTCCACTTACCGGGAAGGAGGAGTTCCTTCTTCCATTGAATTGCACTTGAGCCTTTGTCATAAATTCAAGGTCATGTGGGCGACTGTATCTGCACTCTCTGTTCTACCTCTATTTGTCTGTCTTAGGCCAATACCACACTGTCTTAATGACCATGGCTTTATGGTACGTCTTGAAATCTGGTAATGTAAGCCCTCCTGCTCTGTTCCTCTTTTTTGAGATTTATCTTGGCTCCTCTAGTTCATTGGTGTATAAATTTTATAATCAGTTTGCAAACTTCTCAGTTTGTGAGTTTCAATCTCTTATGTTTTATCTTAACCAGCAACCTGACCACACAGCAGCCTTACTTCCTAGAAGCTCCTTCTTTGTAAATCAAAGACCGCCTTCTTGGCATCTAGCAGCCAAATGCAGCTGACAAGGCTCTCCTCAGAGTTCAGCAACCCGGAGGCTGTATAGATAAAGTTCAGACTCAGAACACAGACTCCACTCAGCTCCACTGATTCCTTTTTTGTGGCCCCCCGCTTTGACCTGCCCTTGAAAGGATCCTGCCAGCTGTTCCATGATTAGACAGAAATGCATATGGAAATTTAATACATGATAAAGATGACATTGTGTGCTTTGTGAAAAAGATGGATTATTCAATAAATAGGGTTTGGAGCAACAGGAAAAGATAAAATTAGAATCTTAATTCATTATTCATGCCAAATAAAGTTCCAAATAGGTCAAAGATTTTAATGTTAAAAATGAAAGCATAAAATTACTAGAATTCACAAAGCAATTTACAAATAATATAGGAGTGGGAAAGGGCTGCAAGAAATAAAAACACTTCACTGCAAACCACCCTCTCCCCATATCCTAGACGTCAAAAGGAAAACAAAAGGCCTTCCCTGGTTGTTCAGTGGTAAAGAATCCTCCTGCTTAATGCAGGTTCCATCCTTGGTATAGGAAGATCCAACCAGTTGTGCACCAAAACTAGTGAGCCTGTACTTTAGAGCCTGGGAACCACAACTACTGACCCCACATTTGGGATTGAACCTCAGTCCCCTGCAGTGGAAATGCAGAGTCTCAACCACTGGACTGCCAGGGAAGTCCCGCAGTTTTGTCTTTCTTTTAAAGAGATACCCTGTTGCTCCACTTACCGGGAAGGAGGAGTTCCTTCTTCCATTGAATTGCACTTGAGCCTTTGTCATAAATTCAAGGTCATGTGGGCGACTGTATCTGCACTCTCTGTTCTACCTCTATTTGTCTGTCTTAGGCCAATACCACACTGTCTTAATGACCATGGCTTTATGGTACGTCTTGAAATCTGGTAATGTAAGCCCTCCTGCTCTGTTCCTCTTTTTTGAGATTTATCTTGGCTCCTCTAGTTCATTGGTGTATAAATTTTATAATCAGTTTGCAAACTTCTCAGTTTGTGAGTTTCAATCTCTTATGTTTTATCTTAACCAGCAACCTGACCACACAGCAGCCTTACTTCCTAGAAGCTCCTTCTTTGTAAATCAAAGACCGCCTTCTTGGCATCTAGCAGCCAAATGCAGCTGACAAGGCTCTCCTCAGAGTTCAGCAACCCGGAGGCTGTATAGATAAAGTTCAGACTCAGAACACAGACTCCACTCAGCTCCACTGATTCCTTTTTTGTGGCCCCCCGCTTTGACCTGCCCTTGAAAGGATCCTGCCAGCTGTTCCATGATTAGACAGAAATGCATATGGAAATTTAATACATGATAAAGATGACATTGTGTGCTTTGTGAAAAAGATGGATTATTCAATAAATAGGGTTTGGAGCAACAGGAAAAGATAAAATTAGAATCTTAATTCATTATTCATGCCAAATAAAGTTCCAAATAGGTCAAAGATTTTAATGTTAAAAATGAAAGCATAAAATTACTAGAATTCACAAAGCAATTTACAAATAATATAGGAGTGGGAAAGGGCTGCAAGAAATAAAAACACTTCACTGCAAACCACCCTCTCCCCATATCCTAGACGTCAAAAGGAAAACAAAAGGCCTTCCCTGGTTGTTCAGTGGTAAAGAATCCTCCTGCTTAATGCAGGTTCCATCCTTGGTATAGGAAGATCCAACCAGTTGTGCACCAAAACTAGTGAGCCTGTACTTTAGAGCCTGGGAACCACAACTACTGACCCCACATGATGCCACTGCTGCAGCCCACACACCCTGGAGTTCATGTTCCACCACAAGAGAAGCCACCTCAGTGAAAAGCCCATGCACAGCAACTAGAAAGCACCTCCTGCTCACTAGAGTTAGAGGAAAGCCCGCGCAGCCGCAAAGACCCTGCACAGCCAAAAGTAAATAAATTAAAACTTTTTTAATTATAAGAAATAAATAAAATATTTAAAAATATATTAAAACATAGAAGGAAGGATACTAGCCAATAGCAGAATACTAGTTATCACTGGAGAGTCAGGGAGATGGGGAGATGAAGAAATGTACCTGAAGTATCAAGTCTATGTTTGTAATAACATTTGTTAGACCTGTATGACATGTATACATGGTTATTATTTTCTTTACCTTTATAGATGTGGAAAGATTTCATTATTTTTAAAGTTAGGAAATATAGTTTATAAAGGAATATTATTAAGAGGATGTAAGTGTTCTGTGTGTGTGTGTGTGAAGTTGCTTCAGTCGTGTCCAACTCTGCGTGACCATGTATGGACCATAACCCGCCAGGCTCCTCTGTGCGTGGGATTCTCCAGACAAGAATACTGGAGTCGGTTGTCATGCCCTCCTCCAGGGGATCTTCCCAGTCCAGGGATGGAACCCAAGTCTCCTGCATTGGCAAGTCAACTATCTATCACTACCGCCACCTTAGAATCCCTGTGTTTTAAACTACTATAATGGCTGCACACTTGGTAAGATGTGCTAAAGTTGCACTGAATTGTGCACTTGAAATGAGAGGATTTTATGGTATGTGAATAACATCTCAGTAAAAACTTGAGTATAAAGAATTATAAAGATATAAGGAATTCCCTAGAGGTTCAGTGGTCAGGACTTTTACTGCCAGGGTTGGGGTTCCATCCCTGTACTGAAAATTAAGATCCCAAAAGCCTCTTGAACATAGAAAAAAAGATTACAAAGATACCTGTGCTGGGTGCCAGCCCGTAGTGCCCTACCTAGGGACTGAACCCATACCCCTTGCATTGGGAACACAGAGTCTTAGCCATTAGACCATCAGGGATGACCTCTATTTTTGAAAAAACAGTTCAAATGGTATCTATCCCTTCAGATTTGAAACAGTCCTGGACAAGTTAGCTTTCATATGCCACCTGGTGGACAAAATTGGAAGTACTGGGGTGAGCAAAGGCTGCACACCTGGGGTTGAAAGCTAAAAGGGGCCCTCAGACCCATTCTCTTTTTTCCTGATGGGAAAAATGAGGCCCAGGATTACATCTTGAGTTACTGGCCAAAGCAAGACCATAACCCTGGTTACCTCCAACTCTTAGCTCTTCGTTCTGTGTTCTTCTGTCTTGATTTCTGTCTATCTTTAATTCTGTGACTACTTTGTATTTTTTGCCTTCTTTATACTAAGCATTGCAGGAGATTCCAAGATATTCCTCCTATGGCCCTTTTAAGTTCGTAAATATAGTTTATAAAGGAATATTATTAAGAGGATGTAAGTGTTCTGTGTGTGTGTGTGTGAAGTTGCTTCAGTCGTGTCCAACTCTGCGTGACCATGTATGGACCATAACCCGCCAGGCTCCTCTGTGCGTGGGATTCTCCAGACAAGAATACTGGAGTCGGTTGTCATGCCCTCCTCCAGGGGATCTTCCCAGTCCAGGGATGGAACCCAAGTCTCCTGCATTGGCAAGTCAACTATCTATCACTACCGCCACCTTAGAATCCCTGTGTTTTAAACTACTATAATGGCTGCACACTTGGTAAGATGTGCTAAAGTTGCACTGAATTGTGCACTTGAAATGAGAGGATTTTATGGTATGTGAATAACATCTCAGTAAAAACTTGAGTATAAAGAATTATAAAGATATAAGGAATTCCCTAGAGGTTCAGTGGTCAGGACTTTTACTGCCAGGGTTGGGGTTCCATCCCTGTACTGAAAATTAAGATCCCAAAAGCCTCTTGAACATAGAAAAAAAGATTACAAAGATACCTGTGCTGGGTGCCAGCCCGTAGTGCCCTACCTAGGGACTGAACCCATACCCCTTGCATTGGGAACACAGAGTCTTAGCCATTAGACCATCAGGGATGACCTCTATTTTTGAAAAAACAGTTCAAATGGTATCTATCCCTTCAGATTTGAAACAGTCCTGGACAAGTTAGCTTTCATATGCCACCTGGTGGACAAAATTGGAAGTACTGGGGTGAGCAAAGGCTGCACACCTGGGGTTGAAAGCTAAAAGGGGCCCTCAGACCCATTCTCTTTTTTCCTGATGGGAAAAATGAGGCCCAGGATTACATCTTGAGTTACTGGCCAAAGCAAGACCATAACCCTGGTTACCTCCAACTCTTAGCTCTTCGTTCTGTGTTCTTCTGTCTTGATTTCTGTCTATCTTTAATTCTGTGACTACTTTGTATTTTTTGCCTTCTTTATACTAAGCATTGCAGGAGATTCCAAGATATTCCTCCTAGCGGGGGATAAGTCAGATGCAGGTAAAATTCCTTCCTTGGTGTCTTGAAGTATCAGGAGGGGATTTCTGCAGTTGTAAGAGAATAGTGATATTAATATTGAAGATAATAGTAAATGACTGTTGTTGAATACTTTCTGTTTTCATGGAAAATTATTATTCTTCCCCTCAACCACGAGGTAGGTCCTTTTATTATCATAATTTTACAAATGCAGACACTGTGGCTTAGAGATGTTCAGTCACGTGCTTAGGAGCACACAGCGGATAAACGTTGAGAGCCAGATTTGGACCAAGGTCTGTTTGATTTCAGAGCCAGAGTTGCTGTTTATTATATTGGCAAAAAGTACAAGAAGTCAGACTGCCTTGGTGGTTCAGTGGTTAAGAATCCACTTGCCAATGCACGGGACACGGGTTTGATCTCTGGTCTGGGAAGATGCCACATACTGCAGAGCAACTAAGCTCATGTGCCACAACTACTGAGCCTGTGAGCCGTAGTTACTGAAGCTTGAGCACCTGGGGCTTGTGTTCCACAAGAGAAATCACTGCAATGAGAAACCCTTGCACTGCAACTTGAGAGTGGTTCCCACTTGCTGCAACCAAAGGAGGCACAGGCGCAACAACAAAGACCCAGCACGACCAAAAAAAATAAAAATGAATAAACATTTTAAAAGGTCAAGAAATCCATGAAGAATATGAAATATGGCACTGTTATATTTCTTCTTTGGAGGATTAGGATCAGACATTGGATCAACATAGAAAAGAAAAATAAGGAAAAATTGGAAAAGTCATCTAGTGGCGATGCCCACACCATTACATCCAAGCAATATGGACCCCTACTCTGTGTCCCCCAGCTACCAGCACAATGCATCTGTGTGACTCACTGCTCCTGGACAAGAGGGTTTCTCACCAGAGAAAATCTGCCACCAAATAGGACAGGAATGAAGGGCTCAGCCCCCTGTTCTAAGTCAATAAAATGGAAACCATCATTGAATGAACATCTGTTGTATACCAAGTATTTTACCATAACATCAGCTCTAAGGTACAGCAAGAAGGATAGGCTCGTGGCTCTCTTGCGGGGGTGCATCACATTTGTTACCTGAAATGATTTAGATCTAAGGGTGCAGAAGTTGCCTCTTAGGGAGCAGGTAAGGACAGGCCCAGAGCCAGGTAACTGCTTCAGCCTTAGGCTCTGAGGACAAAGGATAGGAATAAGAAAAGAAAAAGCTAATTCACCAGGCTTCCTTGCCAAACAGGCTTTCAGGGTGGAGGGAAATGTATTCCACCCAGAACGGTGACTCAGGGAACGAGAGGCTTCTCTTAGGTCAGTTCATAAGGCTCTAGTCTTGCCAAGGTCATGGAATAGCGTGCTGAGCATCAGCATTCCTCTTGGGCCAGGCCATCGTAAGTAACCTAAGAGCTTATCTGAGTCACCACCGCCCTGGCTAGGAGCCTCCTACGCACCCCCTTTAAGGTGCTGTATTTTTCCCTTCTGGGAAATTCTTGAAACTCGGGTAACTCACCACCTCTTTCATTTGTGTCATAGATGAACCCTAGGTCTCTCCCTTCTTCCCCCTTTCCAAGCCCAAACCTACCTGGTTGCAGCAACTCAGAGCAAACCTGGGGTCAGCTTACTAGAGGCTCCTGACCTTTGTTCTTGCTGGTTAGCATGATTTGGGGAGCATGGAGTTCTCCCTGGGATAGGGTTTAGCAAATAAATATGTAGAACACCTGTGCACCTGAGACTAATGCAATCTGGTAATCAAGTGTATCACAATTACAGAAATCTAGGACACCTGGTTAAATGTGACTTTCAGATAAACAGGATCATTTTTGTGTAAGTATGCCCCAAATATTGTATTATATTTGACCTGACGGTTCTACCCTGGGAGTATTTGTTTATTTATCCTATAAGTATACTAGAGCAGGGATTGGCACATTTTTCTGTAAAGGGTCAGATGGCAAATATTTTAATCTTCTACCAGCACAATGCATCTGTGTGACTCACTGCTCCTGGACAAGAGGGTTTCTCACCAGAGAAAATCTGCCACCAAATAGGACAGGAATGAAGGGCTCAGCCCCCTGTTCTAAGTCAATAAAATGGAAACCATCATTGAATGAACATCTGTTGTATACCAAGTATTTTACCATAACATCAGCTCTAAGGTACAGCAAGAAGGATAGGCTCGTGGCTCTCTTGGGGGTGCATCACATTTGTTACCTGAAATGATTTAGATCTAAGGGTGCAGAAGTTGCCTCTTAGGGAGCAGGTAAGGACAGGCCCAGAGCCAGGTAACTGCTTCAGCCTTAGGCTCTGAGGACAAAGGATAGGAATAAGAAAAGAAAAAGCTAATTCACCAGGCTTCCTTGCCAAACAGGCTTTCAGAGTGGGGGGAAATGTATTCCACCCAGAACGGTGACTCAGGGAACGAGAGGCTTCTCTTAGGTCAGTTCATAAGGCTCTAGTCTTGCCAAGGTCATGGAATAGCGTGCTGAGCATCAGCATTCCTCTTGGGCCAGGCCATCGTAAGTAACCTAAGAGCTTATCTGAGTCACCACCGCCCTGGCTAGGAGCCTCCTACGCACCCCCTTTAAGGTGCTGTATTTTTCCCTTCTGGGAAATTCTTGAAACTCGGGTAACTCACCACCTCTTTCATTTGTGTCATAGATGAACCCTAGGTCTCTCCCTTCTTCCCCCTTTCCAAGCCCAAACCTACCTGGTTGCAGCAACTCAGAGCAAACCTGGGGTCAGCTTACTAGAGGCTCCTGACCTTTGTTCTTGCTGGTTAGCATGATTTGGGGAGCATGGAGTTCTCCCTGGGATAGGGTTTAGCAAATAAATATGTAGAACACCTGTGCACCTGAGACTAATGCAATCTGGTAATCAAGTGTATCACAATTACAGAAATCTAGGACACCTGGTTAAATGTGACTTTCAGATAAACAGGATCATTTTTGTGTAAGTATGCCCCAAATATTGTATTATATTTGACCTGACGGTTCTACCCTGGGAGTATTTGTTTATTTATCCTATAAGTATACTAGAGCAGGGATTGGCACATTTTTTCTGTAAAGGGTCAGATGGCAAATATTTTAATCTTCTGGGCCACAGGGTCTCTTGGTGGATAACTACTCAATTCTGCTGTCATAGCATCAAAGCAACCATACGCAATACATAAATGAATGGGCATACTTGTGTTCAATACAATTTTACTTATGGACACTGATCTTTAAACTTTATACAACTTTCATATGTTGTGAAATATTCTTCTTCTTTTGATTACTTTTCCCCAGTTATTTAATAATGTAAAACTCATCTGGTGAAAGGGTTCTACCTCGATTTGCGACTTAAACCAAGGGCTCAGACCTGATCAAACTCTGTTTGGAACTTGAACCCACGTGGCTGGAGCTTGAATTCCAGCCAAAACCCTGCTTGGGACTTGAACTCACACAGTCAGGACTCAATCCCAGCTAAAACCCTGTCTGGGACTCAAACCCACGTGGCTGGAACTTAATCCAGCACTCACTCAACGTCTGGACCCACTGAGGCTCAGGTTCTCTGTGCCTCGACGCAGAAGGAATTCAGCAAGAGGCAGGGCAATAGGCAAGAAGAGGATTTATTATGTTAGGGCACTTTTAAGAGATGCAGGCAGGTAGACAGGAAAGTTCTGCTCCTCCTCTTTGGGTGGGGCAGCAACGTGTATACAGGAGGGTAGAAGACTGCCTTCCTCAAGTAGACACAGATGCAGACACCTGGCATACATCATTAGCTCCTCCTTCCCCAGCTCTTCCTGCTTAATTGAATAAGGAGCAGCATTCTTGAGTTATCATTAACTTACTGGCCTCCCAACTTATTCCAGGTCTTACCTTTCCACCAACAGTCCCCTACTAGGACTCCTAGTCCTATCTAACTATTCTACTCTGTTCCTATCATTGGCTCACAGGCTGTGCAAAAACAGTAATAAGCTAGATTTGGCCAATGGGTCATAATTTGCCCACTTCAGACTTAAAACAGTGGAATGAAACTTGTTTGAATCCAAATCACAAGAGGATTTGTAAAAATACAAATCATCAGCCCTACTCTGAGAGCATTTGATCCAGTATGTCTGGGGCAGTGCCTAATCATCTAACAAGTTCCCAGGTGATGCTCAAATCCGTGCCCCCTGCATTAGAACCACCATGGAAGTCCTTGTCTAGGGTATTTTAAAACCTCCTCAGCCTTAGGAACGATTTTCCATGAGAATCACAGATTATATCTTCATTTGAGGGACTCCCAACCATCCTCATTCTCAGTAAGAATTCCTCTGTGCACTTGCTTCTAGAATTTTCTCTTTCGCTTAGACTCAGGACAGAATTGGGATAAGAGTTTGTAGTATATTTGGTTTTTAAAAGGTAGTCAACCCCCCAACCAGGTTTTTGAGAATGCATTTAAAGGACTTCCTTGGTGGTCCAGTGGGTAAAGACTCTGTGCTTTCACTGCAAGGGTTTGATCCCCGCTTGGAAAAATAAGATCCAACACATTGCAAGGTGCCACAGAAAATTTATAAAACAAACAAACAAAAAAGCATTTATAGAGGTTGGAAAGAGGCTAACGTCTTCATATACTCCTCAACCTGTTAATATCTTACATTACCATGGTATATTCATCAAAATAAGAAACCAACATTAGCACAGTACTATTAAGTAAACTCTAGACTGTACTTTATCTGTTTTTCCACTGATGGCCTTTTTTTTTTTTTCTGTTCCAGAATCTCAAGGAGGATATCACATTACGTTTGGTGGTCATGTCTCCTTAGGCTTCTCTGGTCTGTAACAGCTTCTCTGTGTTTTCTTTTTCATGACCTTGACAAATTCCGAAGCGAACCGGTCAGACATTTTGTAGAAATGTCACTCAGTTTTGATTTGTTTACTGTTTTCTTTGTAACTAGTCTGGATTTATGGGTCTTCCAGAAAGAAAAAACAATACTAAGAGTTCCTCATGATCTCCAACTGACAGTGTTAACTTTGGTCCCTTAACTAGCTCTGAAAGTTCCTATCATTGGCTCACAGGCTGTGCAAAAACAGTAATAAGCTAGATTTGGCCAATGGGTCATAATTTGCCCACTTCAGACTTAAAACAGTGGAATGAAACTTGTTTGAATCCAAATCACAAGAGGATTTGTAAAAATACAAATCATCAGCCCTACTCTGAGAGCATTTGATCCAGTATGTCTGGGGCAGTGCCTAATCATCTAACAAGTTCCCAGGTGATGCTCAAATCCGTGCCCCCTGCATTAGAACCACCATGGAAGTCCTTGTCTAGGGTATTTTAAAACCTCCTCAGCCTTAGGAACGATTTTCCATGAGAATCACAGATTATATCTTCATTTGAGGGACTCCCAACCATCCTCATTCTCAGTAAGAATTCCTCTGTGCACTTGCTTCTAGAATTTTCTCTTTCGCTTAGACTCAGGACAGAATTGGGATAAGAGTTTGTAGTATATTTGGTTTTTAAAAGGTAGTCAACCCCCCAACCAGGTTTTTGAGAATGCATTTAAAGGACTTCCTTGGTGGTCCAGTGGGTAAAGACTCTGTGCTTTCACTGCAAGGGTTTGATCCCCGCTTGGAAAAATAAGATCCAACACATTGCAAGGTGCCACAGAAAATTTATAAAACAAACAAACAAAAAAGCATTTATAGAGGTTGGAAAGAGGCTAACGTCTTCATATACTCCTCAACCTGTTAATATCTTACATTACCATGGTATATTCATCAAAATAAGAAACCAACATTAGCACAGTACTATTAAGTAAACTCTAGACTGTACTTTATCTGTTTTTCCACTGATGGCCTTTTTTTTTTTTTCTGTTCCAGAATCTCAAGGAGGATATCACATTACGTTTGGTGGTCATGTCTCCTTAGGCTTCTCTGGTCTGTAACAGCTTCTCTGTGTTTTCTTTTTCATGACCTTGACAAATTCCGAAGCGAACCGGTCAGACATTTTGTAGAAATGTCACTCAGTTTTGATTTGTTTACTGTTTTCTTTGTAACTAGTCTGGATTTATGGGTCTTCCAGAAAGAAAAAAAACAATACTAGAGAAGTGAAGTTCCCTTTTCATGATCTCCAACTGACAGTGTTAACTTTGGTCCCTAGGATGCTGAGGGGTGAGGGGACCTCGAACTTTTCTGGCACATTCTGTTGCTCTGTCCCTTTTCCCCCCTACTGTCCCGTGGGTCACGCGCCCACAGGAGTTCCCGGTTCCTCAACAGTGACTCAAAGACAAGGAGAACTGGTCCTTCAGCCTAGAGGAGAAACCGATGAGCAGGAACAGCGGAGCCCTAACTTGAACCCAGTTTCTCTATTCCGCTTTCCTCACTCTCCAGTAGGCGATTCGGAAGGGATGTTAACAATAACAGTCGCTTCCACCAGCTAGGCGGACGCCCCCAGCCAAGGGGAGGCACAGTGGCAGCAGCGGGTAGAAGGGACGGTCCGGGCGGCGCCCCTTTCCGCGCCGGCGCGCCCCGCCGCGCCCCCGCGCGCCTCGCGATAGAAGCACGAGACCGGCACTGGCCCTTTAACAGCCCGCTCCCGGGGGCCCGCCCCGCGCGTGCGCAGTGCGGTTCTGCGCTTGTCATCATGGCGACGCGGGGCCATGTGCAGGACCCTAACGACAGGCGCCTCCGACCCATTTACGGTGAGTGCCCGGGGCCAGTCTGGTCGCCGGCTGAAGGCGCCGAGGGCTGCCGAGGCCAGGGCGAGGGCCTCGGAGAGGCGCTGAGGGGCCAGGAGCCGAGCGGGCGGGCCCAGGGGGCGGGCCGCGCGGGTCTAGGCCGCAGCCCCGGGCCTCGCGCAGGCGCCGGCCTGGCGCTTCTGAGCCCCGAGCGGGCAGCCGTCGGTCGGCAGAGCCGGGCTGACAGGCAGACACTGTGGGAAGACACATAGGCTCGCGGAGACCCGAGCCGCCCGCCACCCCGCGCCGGCGGGGCCACACCACGGGAGGCCTGAGATCTGCCGTCAGGTGGCCGCTGGCTCCGGTAGGAGGGAAAATCCCCACGAAAGACTTTTCACTTGCGGGAGCGGGGCCGAAAGTGTGGTCTGAATGGAAGTGGCCGGCGCGCAGGGAGACTCGGGGGTCCAGGGAGGGGAAGGGGCTGACGCAAGGTCACCCGTCTCGATAGAGGCAGCAGCGGGCCCGGGCTCGAGGCTCCCGGGACGGAGCCCTTTGGTGCAGGAGCAGCTGCTCTGGGCGCACGCGGGGAGCGGGGGCGGGGGGGGGGCGGGCGGCGGTCCCGGACCCAGGGGAGCGGGGACGCGGCTTGTAGTGGCTTTTCCCCTTGGCTGCTTCCCTGGTTTTTCTCTGCAGCCTGCTTTCCGCGTGCTAAATGGACCCGTCCTCCGTAAGGCTCACCTCAACCCCCAGGCTTTTAAAAAGACCCTTGATGGCGTTCCGCTCTTCCGGTTGGGAAGGGAAAAAAAAAAAAAACCTCACCACGTTTGAGTCAGAGAGAAACCATTCCAAGAGCCGAGGCGTTCTGTCATTGGGAAGCGGTCCCTTTTTGTATTTCCTTTCCCCTTAGAGGGTTGCGTGGTCTAGGGGCTAGTTCACGGTGAGGAAGGCTTGGAGGTCAGGTTTTTTTTTTTTTTTTGGAAAGGAGCCCTCGTGTTTATAGGGTGGCTGTTGCTTAAATGGAGGCTTCTCCGCAAGGCTGAGATGATTGAACTTTTTTGGTTGGGGGTAGTAGCTTTATGTTGCTGGTACAGCTGGTAGTGCTTTTTTGTAATCTATATGATGTTTTACTGTCGCATCTTATTAGATCCTAGCAACAGCCTTGTGAGGTGCGTAACAATATTGCTCCTACTGTGTATAGTCTGCTAATTATGTTAGTCACTGCCTTTGGCCTTTTATGTTTATTATTATTTAATCTTCCACACGTTCTTGTGAGGTGGGTGGTTTTTCCCAGCTTCCCCTCCCTTCCTATCCCCTTCTTTCCACAGATGAGGAAACCGGGGACTTTACTAATGTGTAAGTTATCTAAGGTCACTCGACTACCATGAAGCTAGTATCTTACTCTTTTAATCACTGTGCGAGAAATCACCACAGTTTGAGCTGAAGACCCTGACTGGCCAAAGGTCACAAAGGTGAAGAGTGGCAGATTTCCATTTTCCCAGGGCTACAAAATCTCATGCCCTCCTTTTAAAGGACAGAGATGAAGTATATAAGGGTGACTGAGGGCGAAAACTGAATCCAGGGTTCATAATTGGTGGCTCATTGCTACTCTGTAGCAGCTGCCTGCAGACTCTTTTTCAACTAAAAGGATTGAATACTTCTTACAGAATAACTGGATTTCTAAAAATTCTGCTTGAGGACCAAAGAAAGTGTCTTTGGTCAAAGAATTAATATAAATCACTTAGAATTAATGATGTTTTGAAAGTTAAAGTCACTCAGTCGCGTCTGACTTTGTGACTCCATCGACTGTATGTAGCCCACCAGGCTCCTCTGTCCATGGGAGTCTCTGGGCAAGAATACTGGAGTGGGTTGCCATGACCTTTTTCTGGCGATCTTCCCGACCCAAGGATTGAACCTGGGTCTCCTGCTCTGCAGGCAGATTCTTTATGGTGTGAGCCACCAGGGAATTCAGTAATGTTTTGAGCTATCCAATAAGAAAAAACTGGTCCGTTTCATATTGTTAAACATCAGGCTATGTTAACTGGACGTGTAGGTCATATTCTTAAAACTGAAGCCAGAATTGTGTAGCTTTTGTACAGTTATATGGGAAGAAGATTAGAAGATACTGTCTTTAGGAGTTCCAAGGTAATTAATACAAACTGGCCAAAGTAGGACGAAAAGGGCTGTCCTTGACTTCAGCACTTTTGACCTCCTGACTTTGGGACAGCCTCTGTTTTTGTGTTTAAATAACTTAGTATCCCTAAATGGCTATTGTCCCTTGAATTTAGACATTCATTAGCTGACAGATGAATGAGTTCATGCATGGTGGTGCTTGTCCACCAGCCAAAAATTCAAGAGCACTCAGCATTGATTGAGTGCTTATTTGTGTGCTAATTGTCCTGTTAGGTAGGTAAGAGTATTGTAAACGGAAGGCCAGAGATTAACTTGTTCAGAGTTGCAGAGTTAACTGTAAACCAGGAATCTGAACATGGGCATTCTCACTGGAGAGCTCAGCCCTTCATTGAGTTTGGATTCTGTACCATCACCCTTTGTGCAGCATTATTTATATTAAGAAGGCTTAGGATTTTACAGCTGTTAGAGAAACTTGGCCTATGACCTCAGCTTTTGCTGATAGTGTGTAGAAGTGGACAGGGTGATTAATTGTGAAATTATGGGTGGGTTGAAATTCTGTTTTTGGTGTCTTACTGTGAAATAGCTAGTTGTTTAGTTGAATGTCTTCAGAGTGTTTCTCTTTACTCTTAAATTGGTATGTTTGGGTATTGCATTTTTGAAAATCATTTTGACCTTCCTAGAACACTTTATTGTTCTTTCGCCTTTTGCTAAAATTATTCCCTTGCGCTGTGTGGCGCCGAACAGATTTTGTATTCTCATGTGACCTGGTGAGCCCTAGTGCTCTCTTCCATTCTTTTTGAAAAAATGTTTTTAGTAGTTAGTGGGTGGGTAGAGTTGGAAATGATAGTCATGTATGGCACTCAATAAATTTTATAGGATGTAGGAATTATAAAGTAAAAATAGAGAAGCTTCAAAGAAAGAATATGTCTATAGTCTGTACAATACACACATTCACATACACATTTACTTTAATGGTGCAAGATCTGTTGTTCTAATCTTTGTTGCTGACTTGTAGTCTTTGTTTTTTGTATACTTATCCTTAAAATTTAGTTGTTTTACAGTTTTGTTGGTTTCAGGTGTAGAGCAAGTGATCATACTTTATCCTTGTGTAGCTTTTGTACAGTTATATGGGAAGAAGATTAGAAGATACTGTCTTTAGGAGTTCCAAGGTAATTAATACAAACTGGCCAAAGTAGGACGAAAAGGGCTGTCCTTGACTTCAGCACTTTTGACCTCCTGACTTTGGGACAGCCTCTGTTTTTGTGTTTAAATAACTTAGTATCCCTAAATGGCTATTGTCCCTTGAATTTAGACATTCATTAGCTGACAGATGAATGAGTTCATGCATGGTGGTGCTTGTCCACCAGCCAAAAATTCAAGAGCACTCAGCATTGATTGAGTGCTTATTTGTGTGCTAATTGTCCTGTTAGGTAGGTAAGAGTATTGTAAACGGAAGGCCAGAGATTAACTTGTTCAGAGTTGCAGAGTTAACTGTAAACCAGGAATCTGAACATGGGCATTCTCACTGGAGAGCTCAGCCCTTCATTGAGTTTGGATTCTGTACCATCACCCTTTGTGCAGCATTATTTATATTAAGAAGGCTTAGGATTTTACAGCTGTTAGAGAAACTTGGCCTATGACCTCAGCTTTTGCTGATAGTGTGTAGAAGTGGACAGGGTGATTAATTGTGAAATTATGGGTGGGTTGAAATTCTGTTTTTGGTGTCTTACTGTGAAATAGCTAGTTGTTTAGTTGAATGTCTTCAGAGTGTTTCTCTTTACTCTTAAATTGGTATGTTTGGGTATTGCATTTTTGAAAATCATTTTGACCTTCCTAGAACACTTTATTGTTCTTTCGCCTTTTGCTAAAATTATTCCCTTGCGCTGTGTGGCGCCGAACAGATTTTGTATTCTCATGTGACCTGGTGAGCCCTAGTGCTCTCTTCCATTCTTTTTGAAAAAATGTTTTTAGTAGTTAGTGGGTGGGTAGAGTTGGAAATGATAGTCATGTATGGCACTCAATAAATTTTTATAGGATGTAGGAATTATAAAGTAAAAATAGAGAAGCTTCAAAGAAAGAATATGTCTATAGTCTGTACAATACACACATTCACATACACATTTACTTTAATGGTGCAAGATCTGTTGTTCTAATCTTTGTTGCTGACTTGTAGTCTTTGTTTTTTGTATACTTATCCTTAAAATTTAGTTGATTTACAGTGTTCTGTTGGTTTCAGGTGTAGAGCAAGTGACTCATATTCTACATATTCCTTCTGTTTTAGACTTTTTGCTCATATAGGTCATTGCAGAATATTGAGTAGAGTTCCCGTGCTACACACAGGGTAGACCTTGTTGGTTACTGACTTGGAGTCTTACTGTAGCCTGGATGAGGTGTAACCTATTTCCTAGCTGTGTTTCCTGAATGATAATCACTTCTTTGGTGCATTAGAACATTTTCCTTCCATTCATGGGCCAGACTCCACATAATTATTCTGCTATAGTTCAGAATTAAAATTCCCATATCTTCAATTGACTGTTCTGTATATCCTGAACCTTCTATTAGATGGTATTAGCTGTGTGAATCTTGTCCTGTTTTGCCCCAGGAGTGGCAGGGTGTCTTGGTGAGTGAAGATTATCTTTCCTTTCTGTAGCAGAGTCACTTGGCACAACCTGTATTCTTCTCTTCAGAAACTTTGAACTTTATAGAAAGCTCTTAGACTTTTAAATTCTAAAAAAAAAAAATCATTTTAAACTTATGTTAATACACAAAAAATTCCTGGAAGAATGCAGAGTAGAGGGCTTCCCCTGGTGGTCCAGTGGATAAGGACACCCCCTTGCAGTGCAAGGGGCGCCGGTTCGATCCCTGGCCTGGGAAGATCCCACGTGCCATGGAGCGGCTGGACCAAGTGTCCAATTAAGGGGCACGGAGCGGCTGGGAGCCGAAGTTTATTTTGAAAAAACTTTATTGTTTTCTTTCGCCTTTTTCTAAAATTATTCCCTTGCGCTGGTGGGCCCCGAACAGATTTTGTATTCTCATGTGACCTGGTGAGCCCTAGTGCTCTCTTCCATTCTTTTTGAAAAAATGTTTTTAGTAGTTAGTGGGTGGGTAGAGTTGGAAATGATAGTCATGTATGGCACTCAATAAATTTTTATAGGATGTAGGAATTATAAAGTAAAAATAGAGAAGCTTCAAAGAAAGAATATGTCTATAGTCTGTACAATACACACATTCACATACACATTTACTTTAATGGTGCAAGATCTGTTGTTCTAATCTTTGTTGCTGACTTGTAGTCTTTGTTTTTTGTATACTTATCCTTAAAATTTAGTTGATTTACAGTGTTCTGTTGGTTTCAGGTGTAGAGCAAGTGACTCATATTCTACACATATTCCTTCTGTTTTAGACTTTTTGCTCATATAGGTCATTGCAGAATATTGAGTAGAGTTCCCCGTGCTACACACAGGGTAGACCTTATTGGTTACTGACTTGGAGTCTTACTGTAGCCTGGATGAGGTGTAACCTATTTCCTAGCTGTGTTTCCTGAATGATAATCACTTCTTTGGTGCATTAGAACATTTTCCTTCCATTCATGGGCCAGACTCCACATAATTATTCTGCTATAGTTCAGAATTAAAATTCCCATATCTTCAATTGACTGTTCTGTATATCCTGAACCTTCTATTAGATGGTATTAGCTGTGTGAATCTTGTCCTGTTTTGCCCCAGGAGTGGCAGGGTGTCTTGGTGAGTGAAGATTATCTTTCCTTTCTGTAGCAGAGTCACTTGGCACAACCTGTATTCTTCTCTTCAGAAACTTTGAACTTTATAGAAAGCTCTTAGACTTTTAAATTCTAAAAAAAAAAAATCATTTTAAACTTATGTTAATACACAAAAAATTCCTGGAAGAATGCAGAGTAGAGGGCTTCCCCTGGTGGTCCAGTGGATAAGGACACCCCCTTGCAGTGCAAGGGGCGCCAGTTCGATCCCTGGCCTGGGAAGATCCCACGTGCCACGGAGCGGCTGGACCGAAGTGTCCAATTACCGAGCCGGAAGCCGGAGCTCTGTAGCGACAGACGCCACCGCGATGGGAGGCCCACAGGAGCCAAAGAACAAAGAAGGATGAAAATGGAGAAATGAAAGACGAATAGAAGTGGGCCGCACGCTCCCCTCCCTCCCCAACCCGACCCCCGCCCAAAATAAATAAATAAATAAATCTTTAAAAAAAAAAAGAATGCAGAGTAGAGGGTACTGGGTGCGTAGGGTAAGATTAAGAGTCTAATATTTTTTTTTCTTGTTAGGCTTGTATGATTTATGGTTTTTTTTTTTTTTTTTTTTTGCTATGCCTATTTTCATTATTTAAAAATTAAGTGAGAAGACATATAAAAGTCTAGCTTGATAGCAGGAAGCCATCAGTAATAATTGGTTCTTTGAATATCCTGTTGTGATCACTTTGTATGTATGTATCTCTAATTCTCCTGCATTGTAAAAAGATAACTCTGAATACTGTATGGGAAACAGGTTTAAAAGGGCCAGTGTAGGGTGATGGAAGGCCATCATTTCAAGGGCATTATTCATTTTTAAATTCAACCTCACTACCCATCCATCTTGAACATGTTAGGTATTTAGCAAAGGCTTGTTGATTAAAAGAATGTTTCACCTAGAGTTGGTGTTCTTGGTAAAAGCAAGACTTCGGTTCTCAAAACATATAGGATTTTTAAACAGAGGACATTGCAATTTTAAAATGTAGCTGTCTTATATTATCTTTTTCTAAATTGGAGCAATATCTTTACTAGTGTCTGAAGCCCTTGTAGGAAGTGAAAACAGTACAGGTTGTCACTTTCAGCTACTCTGGAAAGTATAAAGGCAGTTGCAAGGACAACTAATTTAAAGACTTTCTTTTTATTTGTAAAACTGATCCCTTTCCTATTGTCAGTGAAGATTATCTTTCCTTTCTGTAGCAGAGTCACTTGGCACAACCTGTATTCTTCTCTTCAGAAACTTTGAACTTTATAGAAAGCTCTTAGACTTTTAAATTCTAAAAAAAAAAAATCATTTTAAACTTATGTTAATACACAAAAAATTCCTGGAAGAATGCAGAGTAGAGGGCTTCCCCTGGTGGTCCAGTGGATAAGGACACCCCCTTGCAGTGCAAGGGGCGCCAGTTCGATCCCTGGCCTGGGAAGATCCCACGTGCCACGGAGCGGCTGGACCGAAGTGTCCAATTACCGAGCCGGAAGCCGGAGCTCTGTAGCGACAGACGCCACCGCGATGGGAGGCCCACAGGAGCCAAAGAACAAAGAAGGATGAAAATGGAGAAATGAAAGACGAATAGAAGTGGGCCGCACGCTCCCCTCCCTCCCCAACCCGACCCCCGCCCAAAATAAATAAATAAATAAATCTTTAAAAAAAAAAAAAAAGAATGCAGAGTAGAGGGTACTGGGTGCGTAGGGTAAGATTAAGAGACTAATAATTTTTTTTCCTGTTAGGCCTGTATGAATTATGGTGTTTTTTTTTTTTTTTTTTTTGCTATGCCTATTTTCATTATTTAAAAATTAAGTGAGAAGACATATAAAAGTCTAGCTTGATAGCAGGAAGCCATCAGTAATAATTGGTTCTTTGAATATCCTGTTGTGATCACTTTGTATGTATGTATCTCTAATTCTCCTGCATTGTAAAAAGATAACTCTGAATACTGTATGGGAAACAGGTTTAAAAGGGCCAGTGTAGGGTGATGGAAGGCCATCATTTCAAGGGCATTATTCATTTTTAAATTCAACCTCACTACCCATCCATCTTGAACATGTTAGGTATTTAGCAAAGGCTTGTTGATTAAAAGAATGTTTCACCTAGAGTTGGTGTTCTTGGTAAAAGCAAGACTTCGGTTCTCAAAACATATAGGATTTTTAAACAGAGGACATTGCAATTTTAAAATGTAGCTGTCTTATATTATCTTTTTCTAAATTGGAGCAATATCTTTACTAGTGTCTGAAGCCCTTGTAGGAAGTGAAAACAGTACAGGTTGTCACTTTCAGCTACTCTGGAAAGTATAAAGGCAGTTGCAAGGACAACTAATTTAAAGACTTTCTTTTTATTTGTAAAACTGATCCCTTTCCTATTGTCAGTGTTCCTAAGTATGATTGGACTTAGGATTCCTATGAACGTTAGTCCCTGGGCCTCTGTACATGGCCAGTAGACAGTAGGCCTGACGTGTCAGAGCCTTCTGCTATCTGCACCCGCAGGGAAGAGCTGCTTCTGCTGGCACTGGTACCCGGGAGCGGGGCTAGCCCATTCATTCAACAGCTTTTGATAGTCTCTTGCCAGTGATTTAACCCAGTGGTTCCCAAATTTCTATCATTCTTTTTTTTTTTTTATCAAATCTGATTACTTTAGCTATATTATGGTATCATCTGTACTATTATTTGCTTAATATTTTTCAACTGTTACATTTATTTAAACATAGTGTGTATTGTTGGACTTCCCTGCTGATTCAGTGGTAAAAAATCTGCCTGCCGGTTCAGGAGACTCGAGTTCCGATACCTGGATCGGGAAAATCCCCCTGGAGGAGGAAATGGCAACCCACTCCAGTATTCTTGCCTGGGAAATCCCATGGACAGAGAAACCTGACAGACTGCAGTCCATGGGATTGCAAAAGGGTTGGACACAACTTAGTGACTAAACAACAACAAATCTGTTTGTGGAAAACCTGTCACTTGCCTTGAGGAAACAAATCATAAAAGTAAGTGCATAAAATGAAAACAAAAAATGTTACTAAAGTCTTAGTGGTTTTTTTCTTCTTTTTGTCAAACCAGTGGCGGGGAAGGAGCTTAGTCCTCTAACCAGGAATTGAACCTGTGCCCCCTGCAGTGGAAGCACAGAGTCTTAACCACTGGCCCATCAGGGAAGTCCCTTAACATTTGATAGTTGAGAAATAAATCTGAGACCTATTCAAAACCTCACTACCCATCCATCTTGAACATGTTAGGTATTTAGCAAAGGCTTGTTGATTAAAAGAATGTTTCACCTAGAGTTGGTGTTCTTGGTAAAAGCAAGACTTCGGTTCTCAAAACATATAGGATTTTTAAACAGAGGACATTGCAATTTTAAAATGTAGCTGTCTTATATTATTTTTTTCTAAATTGGAGCAATATCTTTACTAGTGTCTGAAGCCCTTGTAGGAAGTGAAAACAGTACAGGTTGTCACTTTCAGCTACTCTGGAAAGTATAAAGGCAGTTGCAAGGACAACTAATTTAAAGACTTTCTTTTTATTTGTAAAACTGATCCCTTTCCTATTGTCAGTGTTCCTAAGTATGATTGGACTTAGGATTCCTATGAACGTTAGTCCCTGGGCCTCTGTACATGGCCAGTAGACAGTAGGCCTGACGTGTCAGAGCCTTCTGCTATCTGCACCCGCAGGGAAGAGCTGCTTCTGCTGGCACTGGTACCCGGGAGCGGGGCTAGCCCATTCATTCAACAGCTTTTGATAGTCTCTTGCCAGTGATTTAACCCAGTGGTTCCCAAATTTCTATCATTCTTTTTTTTTTATCAAATCTGATTACTTTAGCTATATTATGGTATCATCTGTACTATTATTTGCTTAATATTTTTCAACTGTTACATTTATTTAAACATAGTGTGTATTGTTGGACTTCCCTGCTGATTCAGTGGTAAAAAATCTGCCTGCCGGTTCAGGAGACTCGAGTTCCGATACCTGGATCGGGAAAATCCCCCTGGAGGAGGAAATGGCAACCCACTCCAGTATTCTTGCCTGGGAAATCCCATGGACAGAGAAACCTGACAGACTGCAGTCCATGGGATTGCAAAAGGGTTGGACACAACTTAGTGACTAAACAACAACAAATCTGTTTGTGGAAAACCTGTCACTTGCCTTGAGGAAACAAATCATAAAAGTAAGTGCATAAAATGAAAACAAAAAATGTTACTAAAGTCTTAGTGGTTTTTTTCTTCTTTTTGTCAAACCAGTGGCGGGGAAGGAGCTTAGTCCTCTAACCAGGAATTGAACCTGTGCCCCCTGCAGTGGAAGCACAGAGTCTTAACCACTGGCCCATCAGGGAAGTCCCTTAACTAGTTTATGATAGTTGAGAAACTAAATCTGAGACCTGTTGCTTCTCTGTTAAAAAGGTGAGTGGGAGGGACATTAACAGGTATTAAAGAAGTGACAGGCTAATACCAAACTGAGACTATCTCCTTAATGTAAAAGAAATACTAGAAAAGAGGTCAACTTTCTCACTGTGTTATCTAGTACTAGCTGCAGGAGTCACCTAAAGACAATATAGTTGGAGTGATAACTATGCTTTGAAAAACACAGCTTTAACTGATAACACAGCTTTAACTGATATTATTTCCTATGCCGGACTTGGGATGGCTGATTGGCTTACTCCTCTTATTAAGGGAACCATATCAGGCCTCATGGTCAAGGCACAATGACCTTTGAGTAAGTTTTTAAAAAGACAAAATGAAACAGACTCAGGACATCAGTTTTATTGGCCTGTTTTCTCCAACTGCTACATAATTTATGTTACAAAGTCCATAATGCAAAATGGAAATAAACTTTTCCCAAAAGACCCAGAAACCAATTAATCAGTAGCCTTCCTAGGCTT